>CM069869.1:32330123-33580123 GCA_036172665.1 Prosopocoilus inquinatus
TAAATGGAATACCCCATTTTTTATTGCATTTTCGAAATGCTCATGAAATTCTAAGAATATTTTGTGTAACGTGTGATACAAGAAAAATTAGCCGTTTTAGAGTTATTTCCACTTTTTCAAAAATGTTCAACGTTGCAGTACCTTGTTTATGACACTGCCATCTTTGTGTAACACAAGCCATAATTTCAATTTTTGGCCTGTAGTAGGCTATACTCATAGGCTTTCAGGTGATACCTAATTTTACACAAAATTATTTACAGGCTGGTTGAAAAGTAACTTCTATTCAAACTGATTTCAACTGTCGAAAAGTCATGTTTTTTTAAATAGAATACCCGGTATACTTTTATACCATAAGAATCACAATTAAATGTTCTTTCGAACTGTATTAGCATTCCCTACACCCATCTCTTACCTTTCCCTTTTTATTCATGATTTTCCCTTTGACATATCAATTTTTTCACTTTTTAGTGTTATTGCTAAATTGTGTACTATAAAAATTTTACAAAATGAGATTTTTTAAATTAATTTCGGACTGTAATATCAATTTCATTTTAAAAACGAAAAAATAATATTTAAATACAGATCTATCATCTGAATTTTTTATTTACATATGCCGTATGTATTAGAATTCTTGGTATGACTTTTTACACATTTACAAAGAGAAATTTACCCTTACAAAACAAAATTTTATGAAAACTAATAAATAAATCAAAAATATTGGAAATAATACACAAATTGTTGGTTATAATATTGACTGTAAGTGGTTCTCAGCTATTATTTAATAGTAATAACTTTCTATTGTGTCTCAGTAATAACACATTTTTCCTCGATATAACATTTTTTTTTACTAACTTCTTGAATTGTCGAATTTTTTATCATCAAAAACATTTAATATGTCTGTGTTTGAACATTTATTTTTTGGTTCTTCGTAGCGATTAAATTTTTTTTTAATTCCTAGGAGACGGATGATTTCAAAAATTATAATTTCTCTAGTTTTCATAGCCCACTATTTAAAAACAACACCGAAAAATGGAAAAAAATTAGATATTAAAAAGAAATTATCGATAACGAGTGAACTATAAGAGATAGGTATAGGGAATGCTAATACATTTAATCCTGAGTCATATGGTATAAAAATGTACTAGGCGTTCCATTTAAAAAACATGACTTTTCGACTGTTGAAATTAATTCGAATTGAAGTTACCTTTCAACCAGCCTGTAAGCAATCAAGTGCAAAACTGGACATGATCTGAAAGAATGTTACTGTAGCCTACTACAAACCAAACATGGGCATCATGGGTTTTGCTGCACAAAGATGGTAGTATCATAACCAAGGTTCTGCAAGTCTGAGTTATTTTTAAAAAATGAAAATATCTCGGAAACGGTTAGTTTTCTTTGTGTCACATATTGCACAAAATATTTTTTAAATTTTATGAAGATTTCAAAAATTCATTAAAAAATGAGGTGTTCTATTTAAAATAAGAAAGTTGACTGCAACTTCCGGTATAAGCGGAAGTGTCCGAAAATTGAAAATATTATATTTTGATAGATCATCATCGTTAACTTATAACTGCAAAATATGAAACAGTTCGTAAACTTTTAACGAAAGGGTTGCCTGAATCTCCCTGTATATTTATCAAAAATACTGTTGAGACATTCAGATAAAATCCTTACAATAAAGGATAATTTTATATGTATTTATGTTAGAAAAAATGTTAAATCAATTAAACATATTGCACCTCTTGTGATAACTTGACTTTCGCTCTACGCACAACTGTTTAATGATGCTCTGGGTTTGCACCTGTTGCACCAATTAAACACCTGCCCGCAATGAACTAGGGATTCTCTTTTTAAAATTGTTCGTTTAAGTAACTCATTTAAATGCTGAAGGGTAGGCAAGCGAGTGGCGCAGGGGTTAGTCTAGTCAACTTATAAAGTTGAGCCACTCGTCGGTGCGTCGGTGTGGGTTCGAATCCCACCAGGGCCATGAATTGTGCTGTTCGAATTATGACCTAGCTGATCAAATAAAGTAAATTGTCTGGAATAGTGTTGCCATAAGACAATAATATGCAGATTACTGCGCAAAAGCAAAAAGTAAGAAAGAAAAAGCCGGAAGCAAAAATTTCTATTTTAAAAATAACAACAATGTGTGACGGCTTGCGCCCAGTCACGCAATTGTCATCATAGTTAAGTTTTTGGATTTAACTTTGTTTATCTAGTCTTGGTGTTGATAGTGATGATAACGTTGTTGAGGTAATCCTGGTCACAATTCCGGATGTTGCCTCCAAAAAAATTCACTTTCAACTTCAAACATTTTTTGTAACTAATTAATACTTTATACGAACAATACTTTCAAGAGGACTATTTTTCCCCGTTGGGATTTGCTTAAAATCTGCTTGTTCGAACCCGCGTCGTCTTCTTTTAAGCCTCTTCTCTCACCATCAGTTTCGCCCCACTCAAATACCTCGGCACGAACCGCGCGCAACGACACGGACTGGAAAATTAGACTGTCTAATTTGTCAAAACAATCTAAATTTCAGTTGGTACTAACTGTGACATTTGCTAGTGTGATGTTGTTTACAAACAGTTAGAAAATTTTCAATAAATGAACACGTAAGTACACATTTCTGATTAGTTCAATCTGCTTGCCTACAAGTTTTCCTAATGTTAAAAACAAATGACTTCAACCAAATATTGTTTAAAGAATTCTTAACCTAACCCAAACTTAACTATTCTTAACATTAATTCTAAATTAAATATTACTCCTGTTTTACTGTAAATAAATCAAAATCTCTTTTCTAAACCTAAAATCAGTCAATATTTTAACTAAAACTGATTTTTTGCCGCAGGTCACTTTGTTCGACCCCCTTTTGTTTGTTTATTTAAAGCACAGTCTAATTGTCTGTCATTTTAGGCACCAATTTTTTTTCACTTCCGCAACCAAATTCACCCCGCACTTACACAAATTCAGCGTCTATTCAGAGCTATTCTGTAACATTAATATGCATAACAATTGATATGGTCTTCAATACTTGAAGAGAACTTGTTACGATTTCATAACATTTCACGTCGATTGCCGACCGCAAATAGAAGACAGATGCATTTTAGTTCGAGATCACACTTGAAACGGATTGCAAGTTATTACGAAACTATTTTACAGAATACCAATTTTGCAAGGTCACTTGAAACATAGCAATATCAAGTCCATACGAATGTTACAGAATAGATCCCATTGTCTTTTGAGAGTTTCTAATAACCGAAGTTCAGGAATTGCAATTCACTAAACCGTTCACTCCCACTCTATTCGATTAACAATCTCAAATATTTTAAATCAAACGTTCATTAAATAAATTAAACATAACTTTGTTCTTTTCTTTAACTAAATTAAAATTTATTTCCGGTTTTCTATTGAACTAAATATCACAGCAATATGTGTGTGTGATCAAAGAATAAAATGTATGATCCAAACAAACGCTGTCATGCATGTACAGGTTTTTTTTTTATGTTTCGCACCCAATCTAGAAGCTTTATTTTAGGAGCTAGAAAAAAGTTTATACAAAAGTTATACAGCTTTCTGTCTATTATCTTTTAGAGCTATCACATGAAGCAAAAGCGCATTGCAAACCGGAGGAAAAAATACAATTTATGTTTTTTTAATGCAACAACCTCTATATGCTTGTACCTGCTTCTAATTCTAAAGCCCGATTTAGAGATTGACGCCCGTTCGCACGACGCACCCGTTTACGCAAAAGTAATCATTGACGGCAAAGTTAATGGATCTAGGAAGATGTGACACTTAATAAAATAAAAATGGAACGAAGTTTAGTTCGCAAAAGTGGCTCCACCAGGATTTTGGGCACAGCGAAGGTGAAAGTTTTAAACTTTAATGTTTTAAATAAATACTTATTCCAAAAGTGATAAAGCAATAATATGTGTTTTAAATATTCACACTTTATTTCAAACTAAGAAATTGACAGATACAGAAACGTGAAGCAAATTTCCTCAAAAAATACTAATAACTCACTGCGTAAATCAGATTCAATAATTATTCTGTGATTTCCGGGAGGATTCGCCTTAATAATCACACTTCAAACGATTCCTTGTCTGTTATATTTGTTGTTGCTGCAACAATTACTGAACAGAAAAGTTTCTTGGACCTGGGTATTTATTATATGCAGCTATGATAATCGGAATATCGGCCGGTATCTTTAAATTGTCATTAATTTTTCACCACCGTCTACATTTACAATAAAACGTATTGTTTTCTCTGTTCCTTTCCCTTTTTTTAAAAAGTATCACAGTTACTGCGTACGTTTTAATAGAAGTAAAATATTTTTACCTGAGTCCGGGCACATTGACAGTTTTTTGGTGCAGTAAGTGGGAGTCAAATTTTGTCCGTGCAGCGATACCCGATACAAATTTTACGAATTTCACTAACAGCTGTACAGCAAATTATGAAAATAAACTAAACACGAAATGCACTGAAAGCAGTTATACAAATGCATATCAAAAACGGCGGAAATATTCAGACTAGGTTAAACATAAGTTATGACATAAACATAAATGTCATTAAATTTTTTCGTACTTTTATTTCAGGCAAACAGAATTATTTGATTGGTTGTTAGTAAAACACTAGCGCCAGCTAGGTTTTGGTCGAAGAAGTAAAATTGACGGAAACACTATCGCAATGTGTACTTTATAGATCAGCATCGCAAACGATTCGCAAATATCAAAATCCATTGCATATCGACATTAAAAATGATATGAAATCAATAATGATTTTACCACTCAAAATGACATCTGACGCAGACGCAAGCGCGAAACATAAATCATAACCAACTTTTTGCGGACGGTTACGATTCCGCGGTTACCTAGGCGAACAGCATCAATTTATAAAATGTTCAACTTATTAACGAAGGCTAATGTTTTGGCGGTAGCGTAAACGTTGCGTTAGGCGTACGGGCGTCAATCTATAAATCGGGCTTAAATCTGCACATCTTTTGAAAGCGACATTGCAAAAATAAACAAATGCAGAAGTAATTATTGTAAAAATATTGCCATTAATTATTTATTATTATTGGCCAAATTAATTGTCACCTATCTGTTTAATAATTAGATAATTAGGTCGCGTTAAACAAACGGAGACCATCCGTTATTTACGTGCCTCGGATTCGATAATGACGCGGTCTGCCGAGTTTCACATAATTTCCGACGTATTTATGTTCGCGTGCCGTAAATAAAGTGGTTGTTTTCGTAAGTACGGGGTTGGTGTTTGGCCATGTTATGTGATCGTGGGATTCTTCCAGGTGTTGGCTCCTCCTGAGCACGACCTCTGAATATTTTAAGCGATGATTGCCGTCCCAGCAGGATAACGACGGCCCTGATGTGACCGCAGTTCTCGGTCGCCCCATCAAATATTTATCTTAAGCACGGCGGTTAGTTAGCATTTACAAATCATACATGATACTTGTATGCCCATCAAACTATTACGGCGAATTATAAATACGATTTATGTTGTACGCCAAGTCACAGGATGATGATGTTTATGCATATTTCATTCGCGTAACTACTTCGTGCACGACACAAAAGTACTTTATAAACAGTAAATAGAAGGGTTATTTATTATCTATTGTGACAAGTGAAAGTTTAATCTGTTAATGTTGCTTTTAGTAAAGTTGACGATAATCGATTTATTTCAGATTGATCGATTACGTATAGGTTAGTAAGAGTAGATAATCGACCACAAAGATTCTGTTCTGTACAGATGTAGCAGATTAATTTAATGTATTAAAACCTCTGTCTTTAAATGAAGCTGTGACTTCCTCGTTACATAAGAGATTAATTCTCCAAATCTGAAATTTTTTGCCCAAAAATGAAAAAATGACCTATCACAAG
Source organism: Prosopocoilus inquinatus (assembly GCA_036172665.1). Lineage (NCBI taxonomy): Eukaryota > Metazoa > Arthropoda > Insecta > Coleoptera > Lucanidae > Prosopocoilus > Prosopocoilus inquinatus. The sequence continues at coordinate 32,336,019 of CM069869.1, forward strand.
CGAGCGCAGTGCCTTTGTTTTGAAACCTCTGCCTTGGTTTACATGTTTCAGCAATTTATTCCGATAAAAGCAATAAACCGCAATAAAACTTTTTATTTACGTTCAGGAGAACTCGGTCAAAATCTCATTGTTGTATACGAATATGAATCCGAGTTGCGGACATCGGCATATTTATTTGTACCATGCGATCAACGGAATTTAAAATTAGAGCAGGCTGTGATATTTTCCAAAAAGTTGGCAACACATGTTTACAGTTTGAAGTTAAAAATTTTAAGTGTCAGAATTGTGACATTTACCTTTTTAAATGATTGATAATAAATAGATTTGTCTTGTGGAAATCCCCCTAATATTCTAAAAAAGGGTTGAAACCAGCATCCATACAAAATAAAATAACAAAATAAAGATTGGATAAAGCACGACCATAACCTCAAATATGACAACTGTCAACTTATTATTTATTTCTCATTTTATCCAACCACACAGCATAAAATAGCACCAGTCACAGCCTCCTCTAATTATGAATTCAATTGATCACCCGGTATTTTCAATATGCGATAAGTAAGAACGTTTGTTTACGCACCTCCTTGTAATAGACAATAACAATCATGTTCAAAACGAGTACCTAATCTTCGTTAGATTTTTGCTGAAGCAATTAAACATCTTCGTACGCTAGTTTTATAACTGCGTTGAAAATGCGTGAAATTATTTTGTAATTATCGCACTAATAGCTGCAGAGTAAGCATTGCAAGAGCAGAAACTATTCTAACTAATTGTAAAAACGGAAAGCAAGAATTGGAGTATGATACGATGAAAAATTTAAATAAATTAGGTTACCTGTACACACAATAATCCATGGGTTCAAAATAAGTGATTGAATAACTTCGCTAGCTCTCAATCGAACTATTTTATTAATTGTTTACATTCCAACACAAAACATATGTTTGTATAAGGATAATATTGAACTTGAATTTCTGCGTCGATTTAAACCATAAAAGCTCTCGCCTAGTGTAGACGTTTATTTCGTCGTTTATTCGAAGCTTTAATAAAGAAACAAATTTATTTTTGCTATACAAATACAATAAACTTTAGTAATCAACATTGTAAGTTCATTATTGGCAACTTATAAATTAATATGATGTAAGAATTTCCACTTTTTCGATCGCCTTTAGTTGGAATTTTTTAAATTTAATTGTTAAAGTACGGATTAGCACAAAACTAATCATCAATTAATGCAACACGCACAGAATATTTTAAACTATTAAGAACTTACCTAGTTACAAAATTTATCTGCTTTAAAATTAACAAAAAACACGATACTTGACCTGCCTTAAGTACAATATCTGTGCATTAGGTTATGGTTTGCGTTTTTACGACTTTTTATGGCCTTGAACGTCGGAGAACAGTTGAAAACCAAAGCTCCGCCGGACATTTAAGCTGCATTCAGCGACCAATTTCTATGAAAAAGTAAAATAATTTTTATCTGTGTTATTATTGATATCTGACCAATAGTTGTAAAACAAATTTTGCTTCTTTTCTTCACCACTATTTGTGGCTTTAATTAAATAAATAGGTTTAGAGATACGCTGTATATTATATAAATCCAAAAATTATTAAATTTTTGGATTCCTCTTTCAGTTCTTTATCTTTTGTATTTGAAGTTACATTACAGCTAAACGTTACGTTGCGGCTAAGATGTACTGTTTTGACAATATTCAATTTTTTCTGAAAATTTTGACCGTTATAGTGGTCACAATAAATTGGAATATTTCAAAAACTAAACAGGATAGAAAACTAGGCTATTTTCTGTTTGATTACAAAGATGGAGTAACAGTTTTCTGATAAAAGTTATAACGTCTAGTTTACGAAGAGCTTACAGGGAATCGAAAGAAGTTGATATTTTCAACAATGAATAAATAACTTGATTTTTTAATGCAACTGCTGACTTTTTTTGGTATCCGACGCAAAATATTATTTTCCTTCGATATTGTTAAACAATTTTATCGCTAACTTTAATGGTTTTCAAGATATTTATGCATAATTTGTTTTAGGGCATGGAATACCGGCGCATTTTTACAAGACCGGTATTCACTTGATATTTATATTTAAAATATCGGGATTCCGGGATTTCGGTAGTTTTCGGTATTGAAATAAATATGATTACGTAGTACAAGAGACAGAAGCAATGGCACAAGAAATGTTTTTAGAAAGAAAATCATTTATTGAAACAACATTATATTAAAACTAAGATTAGCAACAGTATACTTTATAAACAGACAACTGTTAAACAACAATACATAACTAAAATAAAAATAAACCTTCTATATTTGTGATAACATACTACTCAATAAATAATAATAATAATAAATATACGTAATAAACATCTTTATTTTGTTGGCAAAGTTCAGCTAAGCTGTTTTGCCACTTAACCAATAATATTTATTATTATTTATTATTAATTAATAATATTTAATATAAATATAAATCATGCAATTAAAACATAATAACTATAAAAGTATAAATGTGAGACTGAGAAAAATAAAGATAATAACAAAAAAATAAAGTGGACCCCTAAAACATTTCGAACGAATTGTTATATTAATTTTTTTCTTATTTAATCTAACTTTTTTAAGTGTTAATTTGTTGAGCAATATAATTATTAGAAAGCAATAATAATTATAAAAAATAAACACATAAGTAAATTCTTGAAAATAATCAACAAAGAATAATGAAAACTAAAAGTCAAAGTTATAAATTAGGATAATTTACCGGTATCCATGCCTAAATTTGTTTATTATTAAATACAAACATTATAAAGATTTTTTTTTAATTTCTTGTGCATCCAACTGCATTTTTGTCCCTTCATTCAAAATTTTCTCTAATATTTACAGGAGTTTTATGTACTTGTAAATTAATATTATGTTTTATTAGAACTTTTGTAATATTCATATTTCTTCTGTTAAATGACATATTGATATTATAGAAAGCTATAATAAAATAGATATATAAGAGAAAATTGTCTTAAGCGTAGAATAACAGTTGAAAAATTGTTTGCATCAAACTTAAATGATATGGCAGAAACAATTTTTTCTTTTTACCTAAATTATTTTCTCACATCATTTTTATACTTAAAGTAATTTTCAAATTATTTCTGTCATTTCATTTAAGATAGACGCAAACAATTTTTCATCTGCTATTCTATGCAGTTTTCTTATTGAAAGGGACATTGATATTTTCAGGAAGCCGTAATAAAATATAAGAGATTTCTTCAACATTTAAAAGATTGCACACACGAACAATTCATTTTTTAATTCACAAGAACGAGAACTCTCAAATAATTTTCAATTTTGATATCATAAACTGCGTAAGATTGCGTAAAAACACATTATTTTACTTCCTCAATATAAAAGTCTATCAATTTCAGAACAGTTATTCCGTGCAGTTTTTATTTTACACAAATAACAGGTAGGAGATTATTCATAACAGTTATCAATTTACCAATAAATAAGAAAAGATATAAATATCAATGTAATATGTACCGAGTAAACATTGTAATGAATTCTAATATATGTACATGTGCTTGCTATTAGAGTTTACTCACTCTAACAATATTTCGAAATTCGTACGCTCCTCTATTATAATACTTCTCCGCGTGATCAGATGAAACTTTCCTCTAAAAAGAATATATTTCTTGGGAGGCCAACAATGAACCGTTCTTGGTAAGTGTTTAAAAAGTAATTAACTAGCAGTTAAAAAAAGAAATAATAAAATTGAGTAGTTTTCACCGTTTCTTGTATTCTGCCTGTTCTAAAATTTCATTTATTTTGTAACGTTTCTAGTTTTAATGACACACGTCAACGCAGGCGACATTCCAATACAGTTTTTTTTGCTAAATGTGCATAGTTTATTGATTGGACAATACTATACAATATTTCTGAACGAAGAAGAAAAACACATTAATTTAAAATGCAACTATTAAAGAGAGATTGTTGATAGCAGTCATCAATTTACCAATAAAATTACACAGAAATGTCTCAAAATTAATATCTGAAGCACTTAAATGCACTTAAAGTATGAAAATAAAATTCCAATTCCTATTTAATTATATTCATATTTTCCCAGAACATTTTCAAATACTGCTGTGCTTAGGTCGAATCATCCTAAAATATAATTAACTAGCAGTTAAAAAAAGAAATAATAAAATTGAGTAGTTTCCACCGTTTCTTGTATTCTGCCTGTTCTAAAATTTCAATTATTTTGTAACGTTTCTAGTTTTAATGACACACGTCAACGCAGGCGACTTATATTCATTTTAACGAGCCGTTTCATTAATTACAGTTTGCCTGTTAAACAATTGCTTGCGCACGATAAGCTAAAAACCGTGAATTTATCGTAATTATTAAATTTAGAACCAGGGATTTGTTCCGAACGTATAACCTTATTGTTCATTTCAAACACTTGCCAATTTTGTTACCAAATTTTTAACTAGGACACTGTTGCCAGTTATATTTTTCACGGGCAACACCGCCAGTGGTCTTTTAATATGTGAACAAATTACATAGCACAGGAAAAGTCTACAATGCTTCACCGACCGACATCGCTCTCGGTCTCAAGTTTTAGGAAACGCCTGCGAAATCTTCTTCTGAGCTTGTGAAGTAGAATTATAATTATGGACTTAGAAAATATGACGTATCTTATTGTGAAAAATTGTAATACTAACTATAATAGATTTTGTTACATACTGGGTGTCTCATAACCTACGGAGGAGATTGTAGGAGATTAAAATAAAGCTTTTTTCTTAATTCGCCTTTGACCGAAACCCAATAATAAGAAAGTTACTCTTCTTTAATTTACACCTATTGTTTCTTAATTAATCAAACTTATTTCACAAACTGCAACTTTATTGTCAAATAAGCTCTAAATTTGTCGAACCCACCATTCATAAAATTTTGGGTTTTTTGTTATATTATTCATTTTCTCTGTGCTTTTGGTTGAATAAATATTATTATTATTATTATTAAAGCAACAAGGATTACTTACGTTTTTTGTTTAAAGGTTAAAAATACAGATAGCTATGTCCCACGAAGATGAGCACAGTTTTGATCTCGTTTATAGGAAAGGCACATATTTTATAACAAGTGTTCATTTGGAAATCTTATAGCATTACCTGTGAAAATCTTTTGCTTCGAAAAACGTTTGTCGCAGTGTCAAAATTAGACGTAACCTAACTTTAAAATGTCATCATAATATAAAACGTATCCAGAAGAATAAAATTACAACTCACTCACAAATTACATAATTTTTTACATAAGAAGTTGTAATGTCCCCAACTGAGATCACCGGGCAGCAATTCTTGCACCAATGTCCTGCGGTAAAGATAGAGCTTTGCATCTTTAGGTAATAATTTGTGGCACCTTCCAACCGAAACCTCAAACTAGTCAAATTGATTGTGATAACGAGCGAATAAAGATGTACGGAGCATTTTTCACTGCAAGTATTGCACTTTCCATAACCTTAGCAGTATGTTTTCAGAGTTGATTGTTCTTCCGAGGATCCTCCAGTTTATCGTAACATCTGTACCTATTGATTCAGATTGTCTTCAAATATTTTATAGTCAACAATACAGCGGCAAATTCAGCTCTAAACTCTTCCAAGCAGTTTCGGTACTCCCGTGACTTTTGAACGGTTACAAAAATTAATTTTCAATCATAAATCTGCTTCAATGTAAACATCAAACAACATCAAACATTATTTTCTAATGCAACATAAAGTCAATAACATCATAAATGAGTCCTCAAAAGAAATTATTTTTGCAATGAAACCAATAAATAACAAATAAAACGACACCTTACTCGACGGTTGACAGAAGACATGACACTGCTGACAGTACTGTTAGCAGTAAAGTTAAGCTACGACATAAGTTTATAAAATCATTTGTTTACAACGCCAATGCTGCCGGTTATCGAAATGAACACTTAATTGTTACTACAGATGTACGTAACGTCATGACCAGAGTTGTGATTTCAGCCCACGGCAACTGAATTAGTACAGCTATGCAACGCGAATGATAATTTCTATAAACAGTAGGTGTTACACGCGTTTGAACGTGCGAAGGTAGGGGGTGAAGAGTTCGATGCAATACAGTAACTTTCGAAGTGGGTTCAAATTGTAACTCTGGTCATGACCAAAAGTACGCAAAGTTTAATAGACCCTATATTTCACTCGGATGCCAAATAGGTGATGTCAGGATATTCACGCCGTTTCCAATCATCGTTTCTTTTAAATCACTCGAATTAACTGATTGTGTTAACATTTACACAATGTTCCAGTTATTTATTTGCAAGTTGTATTTAGGATTACAAACTCAACTCCTTGGTTATTGCACAAGCAGATAGCTGAAATGTAATTACCTTATCAGCAAATAACTTGCATTGTTTTAAACAAAAATGCATTAAAAGTTTTAAATTAATTAATATGATTTCCAAATTTTTCGTATTCCTGACATAACTTTCCCTTCTAAGTAGGCTTGACCCCGAGCTTGAGTTTTCGACACAAAAACAAAAAGGTCATGATTTGAGACTGGCATGAAAATACCATGACCGCGCAATAGTCTGCATTAGTCATAGATAAAAGATATATTAGATGTCAAAGCCAACGTTGTGTATGTTGAGCAACAAAATGCGCGCCTCACACGGCCTGATGAGAATTAAAATAAGAAAAGGCGCGTAATTTAAAAATATTTCTACGTTAACGGTTTAAGTAAGTATTGTTCAGGAAATTAAATAATCTAATGCATTGAGCTGCATTCTTGCCTAAGATACTAGTTTAGGGCTATTCCAGAAGAATAAACGGACAATTTGTGATTTTGTTTCTATAAACTACGACCATTTTTGCTCGGATCGTTTTTCGCTCCGGAGCTTGATAAGGCCACGCGGCCGTGATACCCGAAAAAGTGCACTTTTCGCATATCATTCTTTCTTACCTTATTTTTATCGCAAATTATCATGTTCGTTCGCCTAGGATGGCCGAAAACGAAATTTAAACGTTTAATTAAAGAAGAAATCGAATTAATACTTTGACTTCTGACAACCGATTCCAAACTTTTCAAAATCAATAAACGGTAAGCATGGTACCTTAAAAATGTGCTAAGGATTACAGATTACTGTAAATAGAGTGCCATCACTGCCATCACAGCGATCATGGGGAATTATAATTGAGTTTAAAACTGTGGCAATAGACATAAACCCCTGTGATCAGAGTTGGGCAAATTGTACTCATGAGTATGAGTACTGATTACGAGTACTATGTGATCATACTCTTAATATGAGTAAAGTCTGCGTAATCAGTAATCATAAATAATGAGTACAGAGTACTCATATAAAATGAGTATGAGTACAGGTAAAAAGTAATGGCATGCTGTTTCAATTTTTCGTCTCGTGTTACTTTAACATTACTTAGCGGCACAATGCTGGTCCGCTGGGTCTCGCAATTTGCAGTATTTGTACGTTTGCAAATTCGTTCGAACTACAAAGAACTACAAAGAAGTACAAAGTGTCTGTAGATATAGATAGATAGATAGATAGATACACATTATATAAAAAATTGAGTTCGTAGTTTGGCTATTATGAAGTTTTCATGTGATTTAATTGTTTGCATTTAAAATTTTAAATTGTAAATTTTACATTTTTCAATCGTACCACAAAACAACAAGAAACAGCAAATTTTTGATTTAACCATTTAAATTAGCAATAAAAGTTAAATCTCAATATTAGTTTCTGGATTCTTTTCTGTTTCCATTACTCATGAAGAAACCAGTACAATACCATCGAAAATGGGACACCTATACACACATCTTAGGCAAAACAAATAAAATCAAAAGCTTAAGGATGCTCGAGGGATTCACCGCAATCAGAAACGATTTGCAACAAAATTTTTTCAAATAAAAATTTCGACAGTAAATTTATGTCCGTTCACTTTAAAGCTTAAACGACGTGGTAAGCGTACAGTTAACACCATTTGGAAAAGCCTGAATATTATTAGACTTGTATAACGGATTTCTGTTGGTTCTCCGATATATTTGTACTCATAATTTAAGATTACAAAAATACACAATTACTTCGCTGTACTCAAGTACTGTGTATTCAATTACTTTTGTACTCAATACACTCATAATTTTTGAGTACTTTTGTAATCAATTACATTTTATACTCAATTACTACCTAAAGGTGCGTTTAGATTTGAGCACGCACGCACTGATCCTCCGCGAACGCTCAAGTGTAAACGGCTATGCACGCACGCTCACGTTGTGTTTTCCTGTGCGCGCGAACAGCGGCGAGCTCGAATAGCCGTAAATATAATTCCCTTTGGTGCATTTAGACGAGCACGCACGCACTGATCCACCGCGAATGCTCAAGTGTAAACGGCTATGCGCGCACGCATATCATGCGCGAATGGCTGGCAGAGCGAGCCGCTCGATGTCGGTCTCGGGTACGTGCTCAAAGGAATTAATTGCTTCACGCATGAATGCGTAGTTTGAACGAGAAAAAAGTCGCATATTGAAAGCCACGCGACACAGTCCTCGCAAAAAAAGGTTTCTGAATTTTCAGTTAGCTATGGAATGGACCAATGAAACAGCTTCGTTGCTTTGCAAGATTATGAAAAACTGCCTATTTTATGGAATGTGAAGCACGCAAAATATTATTTTTAAAAAATGACCTACCAGGAGCTTGTGAACAAATTAAATATTGAAAATTTAGACAGTGCGGAAGCACAAAAAAAAGATAAAATGTTTCTTGGGGCGATTTTAGTCATTGTAGTAAAATTTTTGAATTACTTATGACAACTCTCTGACACTAAATAATAAGTAGAGTAATTTATTTTGTCTCATAAAAATTAGGCGTTTTCCACGAAAGTCGGATGTCTCGTTCGAATTTCTTTTTTTTATTAAAATATGAATCACAATTATACAGCCGCTGCTATTTTGTCGTCCGTTGTGTGCGCGAACAACTGGATCAGCCCATGCGCCAGAAAATAAATGCTGGTGAGCGCGAACGAATGCCGTGCGCGTATGCTCAGCTCGTTCGTGCTCAAATCTAAACGCACCTTAACACTGCCTGTGATGAAAGTTGATCGCGCGTGCCAGCGACGTCGTGGAAACAGCGTATATCAATTGTTTTCGTCGTACGTAATTTTCATCGTCTTGATTTTTGCTGCATATAAAAAATAAAAACTGGCGTGATTAGTGTATTTTGGCGGAGTGGTTAACATTTACTTGAATCACATTTAATTTATTATTATTTACGTAAATCGTCTATATCTGTCCTTCATGCTGGAAGTGACGCTTGTTGTTACGGCCGACTGATAACGCGCTCTGCACTTGCCTTGACATTTCCATGCGTCTCTCTGTTCTTGATGTCAGTACTAGTGCTGACAACCAAATCGGTTTTTTGGATAACCGGTTAACCGGTTTTGGATTATCTGATGTTTTAAACAAAACCGAAAACCGGTTTTCCGGATAATCGGTTATTCGAATATCCAATTATTTGGATAATCGGATATTCGAATATCCAAGTATTTGGATAGCCGGATATTCGAATAATATCGGTTTTTGGATAATCGGATACTCGAATGACCGGTTATTCGAACGATGAGAAATATTCAAATAGCCTAACTACCTGAAATTCAAATAACTGTACACAATTACGTATTTATTTTTTTCACGCATTTAAAGATAATCTTAGGAATTTGAGACAGCAAATTTAAAACTCAAATAAAATTGAAAATGTTGGAAGTATTAAACAAAAAAAACTGAAGGTAAATCTTATCTGTTATGTTCACTACTTAAAAAAATGTAAGTGTCAAGTGGTACGATCTAATCCACAGATTAGAAGAAGAATTAAAATAATTTTAGAACAAGAATAACTGACATTTATCTTATTTAACAAAAAGAAAACGAAAACTATTATTAGTGAGTTTGTGTCAAGTTTTAGATGTGTGAGTCCTTATAAATTAGAAATATAGTTAACACTTTAAAATGGAGATGAGAAGCACAAAATTGAAATGTTTGAAAACATCTTCATCTAAATAAAAACCAGAAACATTAGTGGCGCTCTTGCCTTGGAAATAACAAACTTTTAAACCACTAGTACATCGCATTTCCTTCTGTATTATAACCTGTAACGTAACACGTAATTCATAATTATATTTCAAAAATATGTGGCCATTGTAAAATTGGCGTTTAGAGATAAAATTCAGTGGAGTCTGTTTTTTATAAATCAGTTGTTGTTAATACCTAATTAACCGGTTTTCGAATAGTCGTTTTTTGAATATATTTAAGACAGTTTTCAAATATCCAAATAGTCGGTTTTTGGATATTTGAATAGTCGGTTTTTCGAATATCCGAATAATCGGTTTTTGGATATTCGAATATCTGAATAATCGGTTTTGGATATTCGAATAGTCGGTTTTAACCATTATTTGGATAACCGGATTTATCCAAAACCGGTTTTTAATATAATTTGTAAAATCTTTGTTCGGGAGAAAAACACAGTTGACTATTTTGGTGCTAACTTCTCGGGAGCCCCCAACTCTTTTAATTATTATATTTTTTCGTTACCAATGATTAGTAACTTAATTGTAAGTTTTTGTAATCCCGAAAGCGCAATTTGTAAGTTATCTTTTTATGCTATTTTCATTAATTAATTTTCTGGGTGCTAACTTCTCGAGAGCACCTTACTTAATGAACTTTATATATTTATTCTGCTTAATATTTAGTAAACCTTTAGTAAGTACTTGTAAGTGAAAAATTATAATTTATAACTGAAACAATTAAGTTAAAAATGTAAAAATGACAACAAAACAAGTACTTATTATGTATGGTCCGTAGGTTTGGTTGACATTTATCTCACTTGATGAGGTTTGAAAAAAACTGTCATATTCTCTATTTTTTCAACCACGTAATACCACTTATGAAATAGCAACTATACAAACAATGAACAATATAAAATAGCGACATCTTACTATCGCTTTTTAACCTAACATTGCAGTAGGATAGACAAATTGAAGCGGGATTTGTCTATCCTACTGCAATGTTAGGTCAAAAAGCGATAGTAAGATGTCGCTATTTTAATTGTTCATCACTCTTATATCGCAATTGCGAATAAATTGGGCAAGTCGTTTTTGGTCTGCAGTGGGAATGTCGAGCTACGTTTCTGCTGAAGAAGCCCCAAGCAGGGCTGAAACAGCTGTCCAGAGGCTGCTCGAGGTTCTCACTGCAATCAAAAACGATTTGCACAAAATTTTTCTATACAAACAATAGTACTTATCGAGTACCCGAGTACTTATCGGGTAACGGGTAACTACGTGGGTATCAGTAACGGGCACCCTGGTAGCAAAATTATGGGTATCGGTATCCCTAGAAGATACTTACGTTTTAAGTTTTTTTTTTTGTGTAACAAAAATTTTATATTTATTGAAAAAACCTCAATATAACAAAGAGTAAAATTATATGCTATACAGACTGTTCAAAAATAACTCGGCACTATTGCTAACTTTTTTATTATTAAAGTTACAGATAAGGGAAAAGAAGAGCTTTTTTAATGGCACACGCTGTATATTATTTGACCAATCGATAAAGAATAAAATTCTGAATTAAAATTGTCCTTTATCATTTTATCGGAAATTAATAAATAAAGAAGATATTTTGATTTTTACAAATTCATTAAGATGGCTGTGTTTCAATTGATGAAGAACCGGAAACTGTAGTTTTGGCATATCTCGAAGTGCATCGTAAAAATTTGACAAGAAACTTAATGACAGTAGCAATAGTTTATGTTTGGACGCTATTTATATCGTTTAATAAATCTTTAATAAAATGAAATTAAATAACGTTACCCGAGGTCGTGTTGCTCAAAACATTGTCTTATGAAAATTCTTGTTATTAAAAGATTTTTACAAAACTCAGACAGAAACACCTTTTATCGCAAATGAAAGGAACTCACTATAGAATAAAATTTATTTTTTGAGTTCTAAACTGATGTACGCACAAGAAAATTTGAAAGATATTTCAAGTTTCTAGAATTGACAAATTGAAGCCAATTTGCTACATAATAAGTTATCCCATCGGTATTCTCCGAATATCGGGTATCCGGTAGTTATCGGGTAAGGATTTTTATAAAGGGAAACCAGTTCCATTTAAATAAATGGCAACACGGATAAGTACGCGAGTCTTAGTTTATTATTATTATTAAATGAATGATGTTGATTCTTGTCCGAAGAAAATTGAAAGTAAACGTTTTTTTAATTTTGAACCGGACAGAAATATGATTGGAAAAACTCTCAACGTTTCGCTATCAGCCGAAATAATGAAACACACTATTGCTATTTCATAAGTGGTACGTGGTTGAAAAGATAATGAATATGACAGTTTTTCTCCAAACCTCATCAAGTAAGGTAAATGTCAACCAAACCCAAGGACCATACATAATAAGTACTTGTTTTGTTGTTATTTTTACATTTTTAACTTAATTGTTTCAGTTATAAATTATAATTTTTCACTTATAAGTACTTACTAAAGGTTTACTAAATATTGAGCAGAATAAATATATAAAGTTCATTAAGTAAGGTGCTCTCGAGAAGTTAGCACCCAGAAAATTAATTAACGAAAATATCGTAAAAGGATCACTTACAAATTATGCTTTCGGGATTACAAAAACTTATAATTAACTTACTAATTATTTTAGAAAAATTTTGTGCAAATCGTTTTTGATTGCAGTGAGAACCTCGAGCAGCCTCTGGACAGCTGTTTCAGCCCTGCTTGGGGCTTCTTCAGCAGAAACGTAGCTCGACATTCCCACTGCAGACCAAAAACGACTTGCCCAATTTATTCGCAAATGCGATGTAAGAATGATGAACATATAAAATAGCGACATCTTACTATCGCTTTTTGACCTAACATTGCAGTAGGATAGACAAATTGAAGCGGGATTTGCTCCTAATGAGTCCCCCATGCAAGGCGGCCATGCTTGCTGTCAAAGCATAATGAAAGATTTTAGAAAAATTTTGTGCAAATCGTTTTTGATTGCAGTGAGAACCTCGAGCAGCCTCTGGACAGCTGTTTCAGCCCTGCTTGGGGCTTCTTCAGCAGAAACGTAGCTCGACATTCCCACTGCAGACGAGCTACGTTTCTGCTGAAGAAGCCCCAAGCAGGGCTGAAACAGCTGTCCAGAGGCTGCTCGAGGTTCTCACTGCAATCAAAAACGATTTGCACAAAATTTTTCTAAAATCTTTCATTATGCTTTGACAGCAAGCATGGCCGCCTTGCATGGGGGACTCATTAGGAGCAAATCCCGCTTCAATTTGTCTATCCTACTGCAATGTTAGGTCAAAAAGCGATAGTAAGATGTCGCTATTTTATATGTTCATCATTCTTACATCGCATTTGCGAATAAATTGGGCAAGTCGTTTTTGGTCTGCAGTGGGAATGTCGAGCTACGTTTCTGCTGAAGAAGCCCCAAGCAGGGCTGAAACAGCTGTCCAGAGGCTGCTCGAGGTTCTCACTGCAATCAAAAACGATTTGCACAAAATTTTTCTAAAATCTTTCATTATGCTTTGACAGCAAGCATGGCCGCCTTGCATGGGGGACTCATTAGGAGCAAATCCCGCTTCAATTTGTCTATCCTACTGCAATGTTAGGTCAAAAAGCGATAGTAAGATGTCGCTATTTTATATGTTTACTAATTATTGGTAATGAAAAAATATAATAATTAAAATAGTTGGGGCTCCCGAGAAGTTAGCACCAAAATAGTCAACTGTGTTTTTCTCTCGAACAAAGATCTTACAAATTATTACCTATCGGTCATAAGTAATTACTAATTGATTACTAATTGCTACGAAATTGTAAGTTAATAAACTAATATTATGGGGGCCAATTTCACGGAGCCAGCTAACTCGCATACACTCGTAAAATTTGCAGCCCGTGCAGACAATTTTAAATTAACGTCATCAACTCCTTCGATAACGCTATCTTTCATAAATTCGTGTTCAGTTGCAAGTTATTTAATTCTGCGATTTTTATCTTCAAAGCAATAATCCTCAAGATTTTATGAGGTGTGTAGTTGGCAGCTTCCAACAAGCACCGATCAAACTGAACGTGTTTAAAAAAAGCACTTGTGCCATTTCATGCAAGGGTTTTTCAGAGTCGTACCATTTGCGTGCTTTGCCCTTCAATCGACTTGTTACAAGCTTGCCAGCCGTTTTGTCATCCCAGCGGTAGAAAGCAATTAAACCATCTACTTTGCTTACCCATATGTTCATGTTGTGATTCTCAGTACTTGGGTTACACATCTAACACCCGAGTGTACGATCCTTTCGATCTAGGGATGCAATTTTCTCTCCGGCTTTCCGATCTTTCGTGCAAAATGCGAACTTGATGATGAAGTGATAGTCGTGCTTGAATCATCAGAAGACGAGGAACTGCTTGACATGTTGGCTTCGTTCTGTCATTGTTTTCCTCCGTTATTAGGCACAACACAAATGCAACTGTTGTCTCTTTTACGCCCTTGCTTAACTAGTGGCACGTATTTTAGGTAAATCCCACTTCTGACTTGTTAGATAATTTGGTAAAAATGAAAGAAAATCGAACACGTCCTCTTAATACAACTTTTAATGCAAGACTGATTCTTTCTTTTACAAACTCAGGACGCCAATAGTGGTATCATCTTATTTTAAAACAAACAAAGCACAACGATAGGTCCGGTCTCGCAGATTATCAACGCATTCCGCTGACACTGCTCAACTCAACTCAAGCTTTTCGTCAACACAGTGGAGATGTGGGAATTTCGTACACGCTATCATCCGATACTATCCGAAGAATTAGATTTTCCAGCGAAAGTTTGGTAATGGCTCTACCTTCCGTTACCTCTGTAATCAGCTGGGGGTTTCCTGTTCTCCTTGGCTGAGAGGTCGATCCTTTCTCTGCCTTGCTTAAGGGAAATATATCCTTAAATATGTATGTTAACCAATTTTCTCAATAAAGTGTAATATTTTACAACAAATATTCAGGGCTGTCCTGTAATATTGATATGCATATCAATTGACGTGGTCTTCAATAATTAAAGAGAACTTGATAAGATTTCATAACAATTCAAGTGAAGAGAGATGTATAGTAATTCGGTATCATACTTAACACAGATTGCAAGTTACGAAACTGTTCACAGAATACCGATTTTGTAAGGTCACTTGAAACATAGCAATAAATGTTAATGTGATAACATATTAATGTTATAGCATAGATCTCATTACTCTATAATTACATGTAAACTATTGGTATTTATAATTCATATCTTCATTTCAGATACAATTTGTAGATACAAAGTTTAGAGTTATGTTAACAAACACTATTTATTTTTCGAACTTCATATTGCTTTAGTTGAATAACGAATTTTACGTTTTACACATAAAATGCGTTCGGATATTTGTTCCAGACCGTCCCAAGAACGGTGCGCATAGCAATGCACAGCATTGTTTCAAGTAGTTATTATGGATCACTTTTGGACCAAATAAGGTTGGATATGACTCATTCCGCTTTAACGTACGAATCAATCCCTGGAAACCGTAGTCTTCAATAACATTCTATAGGTTATTACAGATTTCTTTTTTAATAAACAACAACATTAGTAGGCATGTATGAAGTAGAATACAATCAGTAGGAAAAACTTGTACCGAATAGTTATGAATCATACCCAACCTTATTTAGTCCGAACTCTATTAACTATTATTAAATAAGTAGTTTGGATTACTTTTGTAATGTTCAAAAATCAACTTAAACAAATTATACTTAACGACGAACGTCGGTATCCCAAGACAGCTGTTACATATTACTATAATATGTGTATTAATCCTGTAAAGATCCTGTTAATCTTACTTTGTTAAGCTTACTTTAAGTTAAATTTAAGTTTAAGTTACTTTAATTAAGAAAAGAAAACTCAAATCTTCTCTATGAAGTTTAACGATATGTGCGACACATGCTTCGGTCTAATATGTTTTGGCCATCATGAGGCTGAAATTAAGTACAACGGGAAATTTTTTACAATAAAGGAAAAGGATCTTACATATGTTGTGACAAAATTAATTAATTAATTGATTTACAAAAGGTGAGGTACTGTAAAGCTGAGATGAGTTATATTGATTCAGGAATAAAAGAATTGGAGCCACTTTATCAGTAAAATTAACGTAAAAACATAAAATTAAGACTAGTTGTATCACAGATTAAAACGTGTTAAAATGGAGGCTAATCACAGAATGACAAGTGAGCAAGAGGTAAAGCGCAAGGTCGGTAAGTAAGTGAAAGGTCGCGTTCAGAAAGCCGGCAAGCTTCCACTTATCAGTAAAATTGACGTAAAAACATAAAAGTAAAGACTAGTTGTATCACAGATTAAAACACGTAAAATGGAAGTTAATCATAGAATCTATGCTTTCATTCCTGTATCAACACAACCTGCTTCGGGTTTACAGTACCCTACCTTTTATCAATAGTTAAATAATTGACCTGGTCACAATCTTAGCCTGATGATGGCCAAAATATTTTAATAGGCCGAAACATATATCGCACACACCAGTAAATATTTCAAGGAGAACATTTCAGCCTTTCTTTATTTAATTAAAAGGGTTTTGTGTTCTTATTATTTAGAGCTTTCACTCTCGAGTGTTCTGTAATTAGCTTCCATTTTAACACGTTTTAATCTGTGATACAACTAGTCTTAATTTACTGTTTTTACGTTAATTTTACTGATAAAGTTGCTTCTTTCATTCCTGAATCAACATAACTTAAATCAGCTTTACAGTACCTCATCTTTTGTAAATCAATTAATTAATTAATTTTGTCACAATGTAGGTAAGATCTTTTTTGTTTATTGTAATAAATGTACCATTTTACTTAATTTCAGCCTAATGATGGCCAAAACATTTTATTAGGCCGAAACATATGTCGCACACATCATTAAACTTCATGGAGAAGATTTGTGCTTTCTTTTCTTAATTAAATTACCCATTCCATTACGAGTTTCTATCGTGGGTTTTCACATATTAAGTTTACTTAACTATCTTTACTATGTTTTGATTATAATAATTTGCTTTTTAGTACAAACCTACGCACATTTTTCTTTTATCTGGTTGCCCAACGGTGTCCTAAGTCATATACCTGTCAGGCGGGAGTGTATTTTGTGTTTTTAAAGTGTGTTGCATGGCTTGCAGTTGAAGCAATGTCGAATTTTCTCCCCAATATTGAAGGGTACCTAAAGTGAGTAACACCCCCGAGAAAAATCTCGAGCGCGGTGCGAACCCACGACCTCACGATTGCAAGTCCGGTCTCTTACCACCTTGTAATTGGATTTCCTTTCTATTCGACAATGAAGAATTATTATTATTATTATTATTATTATTCCAGTGAGAGAAATATTAAAAAGGTACGTTGAGAAACTACATTTTGATCATATTTTTAGAGAGTTTCAGTTTCATTATTTTTAAAAAAGGAAATAAATAGTAAAACTTGCTTTTCTCCGTTGCTACATTATACACAACTTATTATTTGGAATAACTTTTCTTATAAAGGATGAAATTATTAAAAAAGACAAAGAGAACAAAACGTGAACTAACATGCCAACTTTTAATTAAGGCAACAATATTTAACGACAGAAAAAGTAAAAATCTTAAGGCAGGCAACATAGTAAGTGTATTTTGTAATTATATCGGTCTTTCCGCTCGGTCTCCATTAATATAAATAAAGCTCTTTTTTGCATTAAATGAAACCGGTGCCACAAAGAGTTCTTGCCAGTTTCAGTCGATTATTAAATAAGTTTCTGAAAAGTTACTGCGAAGCCGGCATTTATAATAAACACTTGGCACAAAATATCGAGTCGATAAAAATTTAAATTCCAAAAACCACTATCGTATTTAATACCTCTTGACGTGCGAAGCGCTCAAAAGGTATTTACAATTTGTTGAATAAAGCAGGTGCGGGACGTTGGTTGTCTGTGAGGGCAATGAAGAGTTAAGTTACGGGCATACGTCAGTCAGACGGGACTCTGAGCTCAATAGCATGCGAAGTACTAATTAGTTTACTTGTGAACAGGTCTCATTAAGAACCGTTTAGATATATACTCAGGTACACGCCGCTATTAAAATGTATATTAATATGTAAAGTTATGACATTTTATTTTGATGTTTATAGTATACCGTAACATGTTTATTAAGAATGAAATTTTGTTGGGAAACATGGCATAGTTAAATTTGTCACGGCGCAATTTAAACTTAGAAAATATAGGCGCATTTAAATTCGAATGAGTGTATAATTTTTAAACTTTATAAGGCGCTTTTTCCTCTATTTCAACACATACACGTCACTCCAGTAAATTAAAAAATTTTAAATTGTTTTTATATGGGTTTAACTTTTGATTTGCATGTAAGAATTAAAAAATAAAGGAAAAATAAACAATGATATTAGTCCTGCTTTAGAAGTGCTTGCACGTGCTAATGTAAGAAGAAGTAAGTAATTACCTGTGATGGGTCAGCTTTTTTTGTCCGCTAGTGTACCATCATAATCATAAAAACCATTTATATTCGAAACAGTTGTTGATTGAATCTTGTCATTTTGATGAAGCAATTAAAAGTGTCGCAACTAAATACAATTCAGGAGGCGATAATTCAAACGCAATTGCAATGCGGCATTAGCATTCGAAGAGTTGAATGGGTCAGTGTAACAAGCAGCTATATTTTGCAATTTTTGAGATAACCAATGCCAAGTACATTAATTTACAAGTACTATCGTCTGGTAAACTCAGATAAACACCAGGAAGTCGATAAATTTACTAAACACTAATAGTGACAATTTCAGTGGAATCCCAATTCAGTGCAAAAAGTTGCTAAGTAGCGAAGATAATTACTGCATGCGAATGTCGTATGAACAGAAGTTTCAGTATTAAATTTGAAACGATCGCGAATTTGCTTGTAAATAAAAATCATATTTCGTTGTTCGATGGGAAATATAAAACAATGTTAGATTCTTGGGATTTCATAATAGTAAATATTAACCGGAAAGAGGTAGGCTCGGGTAATTGATGTCCTTCTCAAAGAGGACGGAGTTTCAGTTGTAAAATTTTTTACCTGGGCATAATAACGCTATTTGAAACAGACATTTTAGGATTTTGCCTTTTATATTGGTTTTAAGTTCGTAAGAATTCGTCAAGCTTAATTGCGAAGAACATGTTAGCTTTTAGAGAAAGATCCTGTTACATGCAGCGAAGAGAAAATTTGTTTAGTTTTTAAAAGTAAGAGATAGTAAGTAGTAAAGACGTCAGAATTGGCACTTGGAGGTCTTGATATGTTAAGGTTTTTAGAGTTTCGGAAACTGAATGGGCCATCAAGAAACGTACATGTCAGCTTAATAGGAGCGTGTGTAGTAATTTATGGATACACGAAAGAAAATCTGAAGACGCGTTTAAATGGGACGGAAGCTGCCGATTGGTCGGACTAGTTTTAAAATTTGCTTTCGGAACAAGAGTGGCGGAATTATAGCGTCAGGGTTGGAAAAAGGAAAATCGAAAAAAACAGAAAGACGGGCGTTGAAGTTGAGTCCGGAATTCGAGTTAGCTAATTTTCCTTATAAGTGTTGGACAGGGTTTCTTTTACTTTTCTCTTGTAGTCATAAGTAAATCATTTTATTTCGGTACGATGAAAGTACAGTGTGTTAAAAGAAAGGCTATTAAATAAACCAAACCCGAATCCACTAGGGTGAAGTTGAGAAAGATCCTAATTAGTTAGATAGAGTTGGAATTTCGCATCACCTCCTCAAGAGACGAGGAGTCACTGAAAAATTAACGACGATTGCTATGTTATCTTGCAAATTGATCGCTAAGGGCGGCATTTTGTATCACATACAACTTCCGAAACATCTGATTAAACAGTTAATTACTTCACAAAATTAAGTACACTGTAGGCTCACTGTGTCACACTTTGCATTGATTGATTATAACAGAACGTATCTTGGCGTACTATTTAAAATGACGAAACATGAGTACCAATCTCGACTGAAAATTAGTTAATTGTTAACTTAATCGAGGAACACAGTTCCCACCACAACTACTTGATTGTGTGTGTCCACACCACCAGCTATAGTGATAGAAGACAGCTAGCTCGCAACGATATCCGAACGTGAAATCCGTTAAGCGAATTCTACTGAACTTCTTGTAACCGTTATTTATTTTTTCTTTGTATTAGTATATAATCTACAAGGGCTTCTACCTTCATTTTTTATCAGATCCCTCAGTGGCTGATAAACGGAGTTTTTTCCCCTTAGTTTAATTAATAATTTAATTAAATTTAACTTCCCGCATTTGTATTGATATGTAATTAGCTCCTTCATTCTCTCCATATTACAAGCCGTCACATCAAAATCAGAGTCTAGTTACTGCGCTAATGGAAATAAAGAGAAAATGTCCGGCTTATTTTCGAAACTCAAAAAGAGTCACAGACTCCGGGGTTTGTAGGTAGTATATACAGGCTGTCCGTTTTTCGAGTGCCACTATGGAGACCTCGCTTATCTTAAGAGTACAAAGTTGGTTAAATTAGGGTATAGTTGCGCATTTTCATGCTGAATAATAATCTGAAAAGAGATTTGAAATATCTTCAATGGTTTTGAATTTTTCGCAAAAGAAACAAAATTTTTTTCCCTTAAACTAATCGTACTAGGCATTTCTAACCCAGACATTATTCAGACACTTTTTTATGGGGAATTCGAATATGGCATCCCCTTGTCAATAATCTTCAAGATTCAGATTTTTGCCAAAAGTCCAATTTTTCATTTTTTGCGAAGAATGCTTTGGAAAAACAAAACGTTCTTTTATTCTGAACAAAAGTTTGACAGTTTAATCGTATGTCAAGTCTTGTTATTTACGTTTGAGCTAGTTTTATCGCGAAAATGCCTTTTTCAAGTGAAGAACAAATGCATGTGATACAAATTTACTACACTTCACATCCAACTGCCTTCGTGACTGCGGCAAAATATTTGCAGCGTTATCCAGATTGGCAACAACGTGGTTTGAGATATTTTTCTATGCTTGGGCGAATATGGTTCGTTTCAAGGACGTAGACGAAAACAGGGCAATAAGCCCAATTAATATGAAAAAGGCATGTTCGCGATAAAACTAACGCAATGTAAATGACAAGACTTGACATAGGATCAAACTGTCAAACTATTGTTCACAATAAAAGAACGTTTTGTTTTTCCAAAGCACTCTTCGCAAAAAATGAAAAATTGGATTTTTGGCAAAAATGTGATATTGGACCATCATGTGTGATATGTTGTAAAGAGAACAAAAAAAATGTAATCTCAAAATGTTAAAATCCAAAATGGCGTCCATAAGGAAAAATGAAGTTGCCAGGTGTTTCTCCGCCATCTTGAAAATTATTGAAAAGGGGATGCCATATTCGAATTCCTCGTGGAAAAGTGTCTGAACAATGTCTTACTTAGATATGCCTAGTACGATTAGTTTAGGGTAAAAAAATTAAAAACGAAAACCAGTATTTTTTGTTTCTTTTTGCGAAATTTTCAAAACCATTGAGGCAGGAAGATACGCAACTTTGCCCTAATTTAACCAACTTTTTATCTCTTGAGATAAGCGAGATCCCCATAGTGGCACTCGAAAAACGGACAGCCTGTATATTACAAGATGTACACTTGAGAATGTCTTTTTGACAAAACTGGTCGTGTGTAAAGGGAAATTTGTATTATTAAAGAATTGGTTAATTTCAGTCAGTAAGAAAATGAACAGATTATAATTTCCGAGCCAGCAGAAGGAAGTAATTTTTAAACGACTTGAAAAACTTAATATTATAAGCTTAAACATTTCGGAACTAATTTTAAGAATTGAAATAAATAAAAAAAAATTATAAGGTTTATAGTATTTTACAGATAAATATTCACGGTGTCCGCGGATTTTCTGCAATAGAAGAAAAAGAATTTATTTTACGTTTTAGGAAAAAAGTTATTCTTTATAAAAACTTTTGCTTGCATTAAAACATACAAAAATGATAAAGAAAAGTTCGCGAACTGCCTCGTTTATGTCTTTAAATACAATACAGAAAACATGCTTACTTACTCTCAAAAATTTGTCCAAGTTCAAAATTACATTCAGAATTATCGCGTTACCCGGATCTGTCAAAATGATTAATGAAACTTATTCTTTAAGCTGTTATTGATAATTATTACCTCTAGTTAAAGATATGGGAAATGACAAAATTATTAGCCCTTATTTTTTTGGAGGAAAATTTTAATCAATTCAGTTATTTGCAAATGTTAAAAAATGTTGCTTTACCGTCACTGGCGGATGTGAGTTTGTAAAACATTTATTTTCAAGAGGATGGATGTCCTGCATATTCCACAAATTTAATTAAAGGGTAGGTTGGGGACCATTTACCTGGAAGATGGGTCGGACATTTTAGACCAATACATTGGTTAGGGTACAAATTCAGAAATTTTACATGAAAAAGTACCAACGGTAATTAATGAAATAGAAATTGAAACCTTAACAAACATGTATACGGATTTTAGGTACAGGGTAGAAAAGTGCTTAGAGGTGGATGGGGATTACACTGAATAATTTTTTCCATATTAAAAACTAATAAAAATTTTCGTGTAATTTATAAGGCCAATTTAATTACGGTTTTAATTTTTTAACAAAGGAAATGCTTAAAACAATTGAAACAATTAAGAATATACAAGAATTACATGTCACTCTACCATTGCAGAAAATCTGTGGACACATTGTATATTTAGAAATAATATTTAAAATTAATTCCTGAAGTGGCACTCCATTTTGAATTTTTTTATGCATACTAAGCATTTTACAAGTAGCTAACTTAAGTAACTTAAATTAGGAAAGTTCGATTTTATGGTACTTCCAAAAAAAAACAAATGACAATCAGGTTTTCGAGATTTTCAATTGTTTTCAATTTTTTTTTAATGGGATGTTAGGTTTTTATCATTGTATCGCGTTCAGGATGTCAAATTAATTATGTCTCTAAAATATCATCTTCCAAAGCCTACTACTTTTATAAATGATTTAGTAACAAAATTTTAGTGTTCACGGGAAATTGCTACAATATCTAACTTTTTTATCTGAAGTTTCACAAAGTAGCTTAAATTAGAAAAGTTTCAGGACCTTCCCTGCTCGATTTTATGGTACCTTTGGAAAAACAAATGACTATCAGGTTTTCGAGATTTTCATTTGTTTTCAACTTTTTTAAATGGAACATTATGTTTTTTTATCATGAAATCGCATTCACGATGTCAGATTAAGTAAGTCTGTGAAATACTATCTCTCAAAACAGAATATTTCATGAATAATTCAGTCTTGATAATCGCGGGAAGAAGTGTTTCGTTATGATAGTCTTTTTATTCACGAATACAATATAGTGTGCTTCGAAACAAGAGAATAAAGGAAGTGTGTTCAAACTGTCAGACCTTTGTGAACTGTCATGATTCAAAATTTGTTTAAATTTAGTTCAAACTAAAAACCCTTGTGTCAAATATTGAAAGCGCGACATGTAAAAATGTCTAATACCAGTATTTATCAAATAATTTATAAAATAGTAGACTTAGGAGGGGAATATTTTAGAGAAGTACTTAATTTGGCA
Source organism: Prosopocoilus inquinatus (assembly GCA_036172665.1). NCBI lineage: Eukaryota > Metazoa > Arthropoda > Insecta > Coleoptera > Lucanidae > Prosopocoilus > Prosopocoilus inquinatus. Next base: position 32,359,704 of record CM069869.1, read on the forward strand.
TCCTGAATACGATACGCTGATAAAAAATATAAAGTTCCATTTAAGAAAGTTGAAAACAATTGAAAATCTCGAAAATCTGACAGTCATTTGTTTCTCCAAGGGTACCATAAAATCGAGAACGGAAGATCCTGAAACATTTCTAATTTAGGCTATTTCGTGAAACTTCAAATGAAAAAGTTAGCTATTGTAGACATTTCCCGTGAACACCAAGATTTTGTTACTAAATCATTTATAAAATAGTAGGCTTTGGGAGATGATATTTTAGAGACATAATTAATTTGACATACTGAACGCGATGCGATGGTAAAAAACCTAACATTCCATTTAAAAAAGTTGAAAACAATCGAAAATCTCGAAAACCTGATTGTCATTTGTTTTGCGAAAAGTACCGTAAAAACGAGGAGGAAAAGTCCTAAAACTTTTCTAATTTAAGTTACTTCGGCTTCCCATGAACACCCTGTATGAAAAAGAAAATAAATTTTTATCCAGTAAAATTATATTTATTTAAAGAACTTACTGCCGTTTTATCAAAATGAATAACATTTTTCAAAGGATTTTCAACATGATTTAAGAGAATTGTTTTACATCGAATCAGAAGAAAATGAAATTATGTATTACGTTCCACAATTTCTTACAATTTAAGGCTGTCGCTCACTACATCGTACCGGACCGTATCAGGCCCGGCACCAACATGCCGGATGCCGGATGAGCATCGCACTGCCGCCGAATTTATCACGTGACGTGTCGTAACGAGTTACGTACCCCCCCCCCCCCCCATCATTTAATTTGGGTAATTTTACTTTTGAGATATTTTTCTTTACATGTGATATAATATGATGCAAAAAACACCATCAGAACACAACAGAATTAACAAAAATAAATTTGTTTTATATAATGTTCAATTTTTACGTTTCCGAGCGTCCTTCTTGTATGGTTGACTAGTTTTAGAAGTAATAATGTTCTTAATAACAAGAACTTAATTATTGCAATATTTTATTTCAGCATTGCAAGCTATCGTTAATTATCCTTTGCCAGTTCGTGTGAAGAATTATTTTCAACAGCGTCTGTCGTTCGGCTGCATTCGCCTGAAAAGAGGCGATTAGTTATCCTGGGTCAGTGAGTTTGTCTGTGTACTAATAAAGTCGGTGTTTAGCACGGCGGCTGTCGACGGCGGACTTTTACTAAGGCCGATAATTGTAATTTATTGAGCAGCTTGCCTCGATGGCTTCATCTACACACCAATAAGAAGACGTTTAAGGCAAAAAGCATCCAAACACAAAAATGCTGGTTTCCTACCGGAATTCTTTTTAGAATTACATTTATTGCAGTTCCATAAAAAATACTCCTACTAAATACAGTACATCACATCACATAGTTGAATTAAAAAAATTGAGTACGGTTAATTTTCTTTGGTTGAACCAAACTTACGCTATATTTCATAAACTGAGCATATATCCCACATTTTTGGCACATAATCAATGAGGGTTTATGAATATATTGTGAATTACTTTCCTACAATTTCCTACAATGGAAAATACATACCGTTTATGAAATATAGCGAATTGTAAACGAACGCATAGCGTAACTTTGATTTATGAATACCGGCTTAAATACCACGTCTAAGGTCTGATTTCTTCCCATCCTGATAAATTTATCTGCTGTATAATATCCTAGGAAATCATTATTGACACAATGGTTTTCAGGGATATTACCTAGCTGATAAATTTATCAGGAATTAGACGGTTTTGAAACCATTTTTATACAGAAAACCAGTAATGATTTAATGAACGCCGATCACGGGCCTTTGGCAGGTTCTGTGTTGCTTGACTTAATAATCTTAATAATCTTAAATCGTGTAAAAAAGAAACAAAAGACTTTCAATTAGTAGTACAAGTAGTAGTCAAGTACAGTCAAATGAGGATTGTATAAAAATAAAGGGTGATGATAAAGTTAGAACCAAAGTAAAAATTGTATAAAACTAACAATAAGTCAAATTGATTTAAAAATTGACAAATTTTGTGATGATCCAAAGAATAATCTGTAAATTCTAACAAAACTGGGCGATCAGTGAATAATTTAAAAACAAAATAAAGTTAAATCAAATAAAGGAGAAAATAAAATGGACCGGATTAATGTGTAAAATAAATTCACACTCAATAAACGAAAATTAAAACAAATCAGGGAAAAAATAATGGTAAATAGTAGTTAAAAAATAAAAACAAAACGAATAAAATGTACTAAAAGAAAGGGAAAGGGGGGGGGGGGGCGTGAATCATAACACAGCTCAAAAAGGGGCGCGAAACTTAAAAGTTTGGGAAACGCTGCCGTACATAAAAATCTACTGGAGTTAGGTCGGGTGATCTATGAGGCCAAACCCATTGATTACCGCACCCTATTAAACCATCTTCAAACATTTCCGCCAGCATTAGAAAAGTTCTTATTAGTAAATAAATAGTATTTTGAACAAAAATTATGAAAGATCAAGCTAAGCATTCTGTTCATAATAAGAAATTTCGTATTTATAGTGTCAGCATTTAACAAGAAATCAATTTGTACGCAAATACCTTGAAAACCATTACAGATAATCATTACACGGTTTACACAAAAAAAAGGAAAATTACATTTTGCATCAGATGCCATAGAAAAAAGACAATAGTTGCTTCTGTGGATCCCCGTAAGCTCCTTGTAAAGTGTACTGTTTATCCTTTACCAAAAAAAGTGTTATTACTTATCACTTGGTATTTCTGATTTTTATTGTGAATTATTTTTTGAAAAATAGAAGCTTGGTGCTCCTTAAAATTTACAAAATCGTTAAATCTCAGTTTCTTTACTTCAAATATGTTGGAAATTAGATTTGCAATTCTTGAAATGTTTGGAATTTTTCATGTTCCTTTTTCATTCGATATAATACTATTATTAATATTATTAATATTATCAAACCTTCCTTCATGGAAAGATAAAAGATAATTTACAAGATCTTTGTTGCGGTTTTGGTCTCTGCATGCGTCGCAAAGTAAAAATAATTTTCGAACAGACGGACCTAGATATTCTCTAATATATTTGTCGAGGCATAAAAGAAATTCATTGACACCTCTTTCTCCTTCACTTTCTTTTTTATGTTTATAGCTATAAATACAAAAATGGTACAGCCACAATTGTCGAAGATAGAAGACATCAGAAACTGCCAGATGTGGGTAAGGTATATTTTGTTGAAAACCCCAACACAAAGTCTGAGTATCTTCCGATTCAGCTGCAGCAGCAAATTCCTTAAGCTTCTTATAAAATATCTCAGCCTTTGTTTTGTGTAACTTATGATTAGTTTGAAGATATTGTCTAGTGGCTACGTTTTCTTTCTGAAGTGATTGAAACTTTTAATTCTTCACATTTACCGCAAACGTCGGTTCTGGGTCGCCCAAATCCATAGCTGAAGTTTTCTCGAAATATTCTCAAATAGTAAGGGTAGGGTCACATTTCAGTCGTTTCGGGATTTTACCATCACTTATTTTCTGATATTGTTCGGGATAATGCTATTTTAGAAATAGTGCCTTGCCTAATATTTTAAGTGCGTTCTTAAACCATCCTCTGTGTTTCTTGAGTAATGTTCTGTCTTTCTCATATAAATGATTTTGCACAACTTGTTTTTCATGTTATACACTCTTATGGGCCACCCAAGAAGACTTTACGAATCCAATCTTAGTGTCGAAGATAGGTAACGTCGCCTTTTTGTTCATCACCAGAGACCATTGCGTATGCAGAAACAACAATAAGTAATAACATTCTAGATAGCGGAGCCAGGACAAAATAGACACAAATCCTGGACTTATGTCCCGTGTTCGTTTAAAATGTATTTTCTAACCGTTATATATCCGGCTTTAATACTAAAGTTAGGTTCTTTTTCGTTAAATAATAAAACAAGTACAACGATGCTCAACTGAAACGATACCATTTAACAGTTTTGTAGCCCTTACGCTGAATGTTCTTAAGGGTGTGGTCCACATGCAGAAGTATCATTTAAGTTGAGCGTCGTAGTACATAAAGTTTAATTATGCGTAATGAATTGATTTTCAAAAATTTCAGCCTTGGGCCCTTTTTAATATCATACATTTATTTATAAAGCGAATTCCACTTGATGTCAAATTAGGTTCGCCCATAAAATTTTATCACTGTTTTGATTCATTCTGTATAGATGAAAATTACTTGATGTTATAGACTTTTAAAATTTAAAGCAAAAATTTCGCGAAACTTTTTTTGTGTCTTTCCTAACGGCTCTCGATTTCCATTCGAATTCCATTAGCTTACATTCTTCCACAAGAATAATATACCATTTTGACAACAGATTTTTTAATTATAAACTTACCAGTTTTTAAACCTTCCTTTTGTTTTATTATTTTTTGTTGTCTACATTTTACTTTGTAGCTTTGTCCAATTAGTGTATTTTCACAATTCATTAAAATACTTGTACATAAACAACGTCCACTATTTCCTCTCCAATCGTTTGTGATTAGGACTTCTTGCCAGGTACCATAATAGGTCACAATCACTCTTCGTTTTACTAAGCTGTCGAGCTTTCCAATTAACATTAACGATCGTTCTTGTCATAATTCATAGGTTGAGTCTCTGAATTTTGCAACAAACTGTGGGCTGCTCGTGTTTGCGTAGGTGGCTGAATTGGCACTCGAAAATCATCCACAAAAGCCTTACCCTATGAGAGGACCAGCTGAGGAATGCAGAGTATCGTGTCGACTGTATATTAATATGGTGTTAACGTGTCTTGTATCGCACCCGCCTGTGGTTTCTCGACGCCCCCTGCAGTGTATCAGAGGTTCCACACAGTTGGCTACCCACTGTGGCCATATATTAATGCGAATGTTTTACTTGTTTTTGCCTGCATATAGAAAGACAGTATTGTTAATTCTTTAAATGGGTATTTATATTATTAAAGTTGCTTTTAGATGAAAACAAATCGGTTATTTTCTAAAACCCTGTACCTGTACATAATTAACAATTGAAATTTTCTAACCGTTACCAGAATAAAATAAGCTGGGTTCAGATATTCAGTTCCGTGCACACTATTTACTCCTTTCCCACTTTTGCCTCACTTTTACTTATACGAAAAGAACGATAAAAGTGCAAAAAGAGTAAGTAGTGTGCACGGAACTTGAATATCCGAACCCAGCTATTGAGAAATTCTGACTTTTTCGTACATGTCATTATTTGGACTTTCTAAATTTAAATAATTACATTTACAATTGCTCAATACAAACAGTATGTTCCCGAGTTTACAAGAGGGAAAAAAGTTAATTTTTAATTTTGCAAAAAAAATGTCAGAGGAAAATAAGTTTTACTTGATTTATATAAATCATATCTGCAGTTAAAATTTAACATTAATACAGTGTGTGTTTAAAATCGGAAGCGAAAAAAAAGCAAAATCAACATTTTAGATTATTTCATTAACTCACCATCCATTCCAGCACATAATTCAGGTTTACGTCGTATCTTCTTGAAACATTACGTATAAATTATTAAAGATGCAGTAGCATCTCTTTTTATCCACTTCTTTAGTATATCCACATTATTAGGAAAGTGTTTTAAACAACCCCACAAGTAAAAATTTTAAATTATTAAGTCAAAACCGGATCATTTCTGCAGTTACAATCCAAGTCCCTAAATTTGCAAGTTAGCCAATTAATAACAATGCGAAAATAATAGATGGGATAACTATCGTGTTGAAAGGTAATTAAACTTTCAACACTTACAAGGACGGCGCACACTTAGAGAAACTGCTTTATATAATACAAAGTGATTCAAAATAAGGTTAACCATAGATGATACTTAAGAAAATAAAGTAAATAATTGGGCGGGTTGGGGGTCTAACTTAGTTTTCGAGATAAATTGGATTGAAAACTCGCATCTAAACTTGGTGGTCACTGGAATAGCTGAATGCGTCACAACGACAATGAAATCTCAAGAAGAAAAAACATAAAATAAGAACATTTACCTTGAAATGAAACTGTAAAACGTTTTTGTTTACGACTGTCTGACGAACGATTGCATAATATGAACACTCAACTTGAATTTTTGTCATGGCAGAATACAACAAAGAGTAATTGCTCTTAATGCCAACCGCGGCCGTTTAGGATTTTCTTAATTGAACGTACGTATTACCACAGTGTTTTACAAATTTGCAATTTGCAATGTGTGAGATAATTAAACGAATTAAAGTGAAAGGAATCTTATGTTTAATCAAACATTACAAATGAATTATCAATTTATGAAGACTCCATAAATACGGTTGAGGAACTTTAAATTGATAATTTTGCTGGAGCAAAAAAGATCAAAACAAAGCAATGGCGCACGTGATTCATTAGGCCGACATTCACACAAAACTTTCAAACGGTCTTGGTTCGTAACATATTTGGCGCTCAGACTTGCTCGTGCAAATAAGAAAAATTTTGCACTCCATGTTCACAAGTCAAAACTCGCGTCCAAGAGTAACTGAAGTGTTAATAAATTAAATTTGGCTGAATAAGCTATCCCTACGACGCTTTGTGTATGGCGGTTTATTCATCAATTATGTATTTAGGCACAGACACAGTGAAGTTTCTAAAACGTAAACAGTTAGTCAATTAAAAAATACGTTCCGCATCACATTCCATCAGTTATCAGCGTTATTAAAACAGTTTCCATTTGGGACTTAAAAGAGGTTGGTATTCGAAATGTCTCTGATAAATTTGTTTCTTGCAATTTAGTAACAAGTGTTCCTTTCGAAATCCGGTAGCGTTACCTGTCAAAATCTTTTGTTTCGAAAAACATTTGTCGCAGTGTTAAAATTGGACGTAACCTAACTTTAAAATGTCATAATATAAATCGTAACTAGAAGAATGTAAATTACAACTCACTCACAAATTAAATAACTTTTCACATAAGAAGTTGTAATGTCCCTATCTGAAATCACCGGGCAGTAATTCTTGCACCAATGTCATGCGGTAAAGATAGAGTTTTGCTTCTTCAGGTAATAATTTGTGGTACCTTCCAACCGAAAGCTCAAATTAGTCAAATAGATTGTGATAAAAACGAATAGAAAACTATGGAGCATTTTCCACTGCATGTATTGCACTTTCCATAACCTTAGCAGTACGTTTTTATAATTGCCTGTTCTTCGGAAGATCCTCCAGTTTGTCGAAACATGTGTACCTACCAATGCAGATTGTCTTCAAATATTTTATAATCAAAAATTCAGCGGCAAATTCAGTCCTAAACTCTTCCAAGCAGTTTCCGTGCTCCAGTGACTTTTGAACTGTTACGAAAATTAATTTTCAATCATAAATCTGCTTCAATATAAACACCAACGATCATTTTGTAATGCAACATAAAGCCAATGACATCGTAAATGAGTCCCGAAAAGAAATTATTTTTGCAATGAAACCAATAAATAACGTAAATAAAACGAACAACTTACTCCACGGTTGACAGAAGGCATGACACTAGTGACAGTACTGTTAGCAGTAAAGTTAAACTACGACATGCGTTTAAAAAAATCATTTGTTTACAACGCCAATGCTACCGGAAATCGAAATGAACACTTGTTACTTGCTTGACCTTAGTAAATTTGCCCCTAACCGGTCGGACACTTATTATGAATCACACTGTATATAATTTGAATATTCGAAAAACTGGAATCTCATTGTAGTGCCGCTATAGTTTTTCTTTTAGAAAAGTAAACCTAGTAAATGTCATATTATTTTTCGAGGCTTGTGTTATTAAAAAAACGTTGAATATATCTATTTAATTTGCAGTTCGTTGCTTCACTATAAACCATTCTATATTATTTTCGTAACACAAGTAAGGTTAATGACATTTGGAGTAGTCTGCAATTGTGTCTAGAAGACATTAGTTAACGCCAAGCTTTTCCATTTTTTAAAATACCGGGTGGAATATGAAAAACCTTTGATGCTGTTATTTCCTCACTTTTTATCCGATTTTAAGAAATGATACTTCAAACAAAATTGCTTTAAAAATATTTTAACTTGACCTGCAAAAAATTTCTCTTTAACGACTATTTTTTGACAGATCGCACCCAACTTAATTTTATTAAATTACACTATATTTTTCTATGATTCTTCTATTACAAATTTTGTTTCTGAATACATCTACATTATAATTTATTTATTTTTTTATTTTTTTATTTTACTTTTTTTATTTATTTTTATTTATTTATTTATCAGCACTTGGTTGTAATTTGTTAGGAAAACGATTTCTGTAAAGTCTCAAGGCAGCTGCAACATTTTTTTCACATTTAATAATATATAATAACAATAATATTCATATACTTCTGGTTATCCATTTTAATTTTTTTTTAATTACAAAATGTGAGAACTTTTGCAGTTAATTTTAGTAAAATGCGCGACTGACATACAGGGTGTCCCAGAGCTCCGTAGAAGTTCCATAACTTTCTTGCTATTCCAAGTATCGACTGAATTTTTTCTTTGTATAATAGAAGCGCCTCCATTGCACATTCGAAAATTATTTTCATTTGTATAAGGGTATCCAAGTATTATAAAAATATTAAAGTTACGATTTTTTAAATTGAAATACCCCATTTTGACTTCATTTCTGGATTGTACACTAAATTCTGCCTTAAATTTAATTTATTTGAATCATTTTTACGTATTAATCATACTTTTGATGTGAGTCAATTTTTTCTTGAAAATTCCCGTATGCAAAGTTCCATTCAAAAATTCCTAACTTCTAAACCACTAAAGATAAGGCAACCGATTTTTTTTTCAGTCAATGTCAAGACTGGTCAATCATTCGAGGTCAAGCCAAGTCGTGAAGGAATGTTCCAAGGCTTGCTACGATTTTTTGTATGAATAACTATAAATAACAAAAACTCAATTTTTTCAAATAGAACACCCTGTATATTTTCACAGCATGAAAATTCTATTTTGAGTACTCGGGAGAAACTGACATACAAGTCAGTTTCTTATGAGATTTCCCGAGTACTCAAGTTAAAACTTGAAACTGACATACAAAACCGTTTCTCTTGAGATTTCCCGAGCAGTAAGTTAGAATTTTCATGAATCATCAAGAGAACTTCTAATTCACGCGAACTGGGAGGATAATTTTAAAATTAAAGCCGCAGTCTTACTGACTGAACGTGGTTAATCATGCAGAGCGATAATATTAAACCAATGAAATTCGCACTTTTTGACGCAATATATCCGTAACTAATGCGAAGTTGGTTAAAAGTTTTAATCGCTTTTCATTTTGGCATGAAAAATAAAAATTACTATTCTCCCAATAGCTCGTCGAATATCAGAATTGGCCTCTATAAACAGTATATCATTGAAAAGCTTATCAAAAACACTACAGAATGGCTTGAAAATATACATGGTGTTCTTTTTGAAATAATAGAGTTTTTGTTATTTATAGTTATTCATATTCAAGAAACCGTAGCAAGCCTTGGAACATCCCTTCACGACTTGGCTTGATCTCGAATGATTGGCCACAGTCTTGGCATTGACTGAAAAAAATATCGGTTGCCTTATCTTTAATGGTTTAGAAGTTACGAATTTTTAATGGAACCTTGCATCCGGAAATTTTCAAGAAAAAATTGACTCACATCAAAAAGTATGATTGATACGAAAAATTACTCAAATAAATTTAACGCAGTACTTAGTGTAGAATCCAAAAATGAAGTCAAAATGGGGTGTTTCAATTTTACAAAACGTAACTTAATAATATTTTTATAATACTTGGACACCCTGTATACAAACAAAAATAATTTTAGAGTGTACAATAGAGGCGCTTCTATTATACAAAAAAAGTGAGTCGATACCTGGAATAGCAAGAAAGTTATGGAACTTTTACGGAGCTGTGGGACACCCTGTATAAGCCATGCACAGCGTATTTAGTCTTTGTTTAAGGTGATTGTTTCATTTTTAAAATTTCTAAATTACTTCCTTAAATTCTTGTTCTTTTTCTATCCTGGGTATAATGGTTTAGATTTTCAAATTCAGGAAAAACATTTCTATAAAAATTAGTAAAAACGAAATAGTAGTGCAACTTGAAAAACAAGAGTTGACTGTCTTCTGTCAAGATTTTACAAAAAAAATTCAGAAAAAAGTTAAATCGATACAAATTGTGGCTTTTTTAAATACTTTTGTTTGATGTATAATTTATTAAAATCGGATAAAAAACAAGGACATTACAGAATCAAAGGCTTTTCATATTCCACCCGGTATATTGTACTTAATAATATATCGCGCAGTACCTTTGGAAAAGTGAAGTATTGCTAAACGAGTTTGGCTTGTTTGAGTAGAGCGTAGCAAGCGAGTAACTTTAACTCATATCGTTTTCATTTGGGGTGCACTAGTTATATCTTCATCTTTTTATTCCGTGAAGTTAAAACAAGATGAAGATACACTCAGTGCACTTAGTATAATATTTTAATAGAAACCGCATTCTTTATTGTTCGTTCGACTTTAAAGTGAATTAACCTCTTAAAACGCTTCTTCCATGCCATAAAAATGTTTTAAATCGCCAACTTAAAAATTAGATATTGTTAACCTTTACCCAGTGACGTGATCTAATTGTAACATATTCGTATTCATACTTTATTAATCCACTAAAATTGTTTTAAATGAAGAAAATAAGAAGATATTAGAAAGCGTCAGGTCTTTAATCTTGATTCAAATAAGTACAGTATTGTTTTCGCAAATATTTTATATTTGTTAGATAAAACTCTTTATTAATGCTAAAGTCTGTCACGATTAGATTTTCCGTAAAACATTGAAAGTTTGGGTAAAACAATTACCACATTTAAAATGTTATGCGTAATCGACGTAACAGTGCTTTAATTTCGAAACTAAGATTCTGCAGAAAAGCATCGCGTAGACTGGTATAATTGGGGCAAGTGCTTACTAAGCGTAACGCAAACCGAGCAATAAGCTAGCAACCAGGTCAGTGCATTTGTTTTGGTAAACAAACCCATATAAAAACGAATTTGCAGAAGCAGTCCCTCACTAAGCCATTAGTGCCGATTCAACGAGAGGTGCTCACGCCTGGACATCATCTCCCTGAGGACCGTTGCGCCGCCTCGACTCTCGCCGACGTCTCAACAGACAGTCCTTTGTCGCCCGCTGTCCTCGCACAACAAGAATCGTCGGATCTCCCGGACATAGCTGATCATCGTCCGGAACATACGCCGACACCGCGCCGATACTCCAACGCCGTCACAGATGCCCTGATCCATAACCCTTCACACAGACAACAACTAAAGCAGACCTGTCAGCCCTGTAGAAATTTTGCACCAGATTTATGTATTAAAATTTTACCGCGAGATGGCATACACTTAGTTGGTTGTACTTCGGAAATTAATTTTGAGCCTAGTGCAACCGAGAACTAAGACCGGAGGACTTAAAAATATCTTCCTCCCCTTCTGCGCGGATGAAGATTGAGAATATGCCCACTAGAGTCTAGCCACTATCAGATTCGAAGGCGCCACGAAAATTGCCGAGCGAAAGATGATGGTATTTTCGTTCATATTGAATTATGTAATTATTTTCCCCAGTGATTCAAAAGTACATACATACATTAAAAAATTATTTAAAATTAATATAAAAATATTTGAAGTACTAAATACCTGATTTCTGAAATTCAAGGTGTTCTTTTACTAAGATTATAGCGTTGGGATGTTGAAAAACATAAAGAAAAATACTGGAGGCGTTCCTAGAAATAAAAGAAATCAATCGTTCTTGTGTTGATTAGTAATCTCTTCAAACTAAATACGAAAAAAATAAATATAACATTGGCGCAAAACGAACGACCAAGCTACAAAGAACAAATAAACTAATAATAAATGAGAATATTGTGCATTTTATTATTATAAATACTGGGTTGAAAAATTCGTTTACCAAATTTCTAAGGTGAGACCAAATGACAACAAAATAAGCCACTTTCATTTAACCTGAGGTTTGAAATTAATTATTGCATAAGACTGTAAAAGCCAAAAAAGTAATATTGTCAAATCAAACAAGAAATTAACAAGCGAAATTTTGAACGCACACGACATTAATTAGTATTGTTGTCAGATGTATGTAAAAGTAATCATTAGCTGCTTTCTTTCGCTTAAAAGTTTGAATCGTGTTTCGAATAGTTTGGACCTGAAATTCATAGTTGCTGCAATAAAATGCCTGACTTGAATTTTTGATTGACAGTTGATTTGTAAATAACAATAATTCACTGCAATCAAAAACGATTTGCGCAAAATTTTTCTAAAAACTTTCATTATGCTTCGACAGCAAGCATGGCCGTTTTGCTTGGGGGACATATTAGGAGCAAATCCCGCTTCAATTTGTCTATCCTACTGCAATGTCAGGTCAAAAAGCGATTGTAAGATGTCGCTATTTTATCTGTTCATCAGTCTTACATCGTAATTGCGAATAAATTGGACGTTGGAAGTCGTTTTTGTTTGCAGTGGGAATGTCGAGCTACGTCTCTGCTGAAGAAGCCCCAAGCAGGGCTGAAACAGCTGTACAGAGGCTGCTCGAGGTTTCCACTGCAATCAAAAACGATTTGCACAAAATTTTTCCAAAAACAATAATTCATTTGAAACAAGTTTTAAAAATAGAGAGATTCGTAGAAAAGAACGTCTGTTTTTGAATCAAAACACGTTTGGATCACGATTTTGTGAGCGAAAGAAAGGAACTATTATCGACCCTAGGGAACATCGGGTGTTAATATGAAAATTGTACACACTTTAATGGGATGGGAAATTTTGAGTTAAGCTGCCAAATTTTATGGCAAGCGTTAATAAAAATTTTAAAATATTACATTTGATATAAAAAATGAACAAGGCTAAAGAACATAAGGTTCTGTCTTAACATGAGGGAAAATATTTCGCACATAAAATAAATTTAAAGTCGACATTTCGAAGTTTTCTGACACTTAAACGTCGCAAACGTCAAATGCACATTTATGACAGTGCAACGGTGCGAATTAATTAAAACTACTTTGTTATAATTATTAAATTATTTTTATTGAAAGGAATAACGTAATGGAGCACGAAATTACATTATAAAGCTTCGCAAGCCAGGATTAGAATAAATTTGTCAAACAGGGCAAGTAATTTTTACGTTACATTATAGAGTTCCTCTTTGTGCCACAACAACCAAAGAAGAAAGAAGACTAAAGAAGTTTGAGTAAGGAAAGTTAAGAAAACGATTTTTTTATTTTGTACCTACCGTGTAAAATTTCAAACTACTTTACCTATAAATTAAGATTCAGCCGTAATTAAATCATTTGTAGAATTAGTACTGTCTACCGATACCGCCAGAAAACTATATCTGAGCCAACCTGAGCAAAGAAACATCTTTACTGAGCATATACGCGAAACTGTCAAAGAAGCTGACATCTGTCAAAAATGACGTTACGGATATACATCCGTTTCCGATTTTTTGGCGAAGTGGCGTCAACGCAGAAACACTTGACTAACAAATTGCCCAGGCCGTATAGGGATGTCGTCTCGTGAAATCTAGTAGGTCGTGAATAAAACAATCATATGTCGTTTATGTCCAATGATGTCATAAGGTTAGATGGAGTCTAGCGACATTTTGAATAAGTTTTAACATTACAGAGAGAAAGATAATATGAGCATTCCCTAAGAGTAACAAAGATCAGAAATGGCCGATACCACGTGGTTTGGGGCAAATGAAAGCTTAGTTCATATGCATCTGGATACGCAAAAAACTAGCCAATCAAAAACAAATCGCAATAAATATTTTGCATATTCGGAATCACAGGGGTTTATGTCTATTGCCACAGTTTTAAACGTAATTATAATTCACCCCAGGTGGCTGGGATGGCAGTGATGGCACTGTATTTATAGTAAGCTGTAATCCTTAGCATATTTTTCTAAATTATCATGGTTAGCTTTTATTGATTTTGGAAAGTTTGGAATCGGTTGTCAGAAGCTAAAGTATTAATTCGATTTTTTATTTAATTAAACGTTTAAATTTCATTTGCGGCCATCCCAGGCGAACGAACAGGACAATTTGTGATAAAAATAAGGTAAGAGAGAATGCTAAGCGAAGAGTGCACTTTTTCGGCTATCATGGCCGCGCGGCCTTATTAAGCGCCGGAGCGAAAAACGATCCAAGCAAACGTGGTCGTAATTTATAGAAAGAAAATTACAAATTGTCCGTTTATTCTTCTGGAATAGCCCAGCGGAATAGCCCTAAAGTTTTGTGGTTTGCAGTGAGAATGTTGAGCTACGTCTCTGCTGATGAAGCCCCAAACAGGGCTGAAACAGCTGTACAGAGGCTGTTGGAGGTTTTCACTGCAATCAAAAACGATTTGCAACAAAATTTTTTAAAACTTTCATTATGCTTGGACAGCAAGCATGGCCGCCTTGCATGGGGGACTTATTGGGAGCAAATCTGCTTTAGTTTGTCTATCCTACTGCAATATCAGGTCAAAAAATGTAGGATGTCGCTGTTTTATCTGTTCAATACTTAAACTGTTAACGCAGAAATATTTTTAAATTACGCGCCTTTTTTATTTTAATTCCCCCCAGGCCGCGCGAGGCGCGCATTTTGTTGCTCCACATATACAACGTTGGCTTTGATATCTAATATATTTTTTATCTATGATTCGGAATGCATCTGAACTAAGCTTAATGCGTTTGCAAACAACGTTGCCATGGCGAGTAAGCGGTAGCGAATTGTCTGAAGGCTGCGGTTAGTGAACGGTCGAAGTGGTCAGACCAAATCACGTGATCACTTTTTTCAATTGCTGATTGGTCAGAGGGTTTAGTCGGACCGTTGACTTGACCATTCTGTGCAATTTGACCACTCATTTAACTCGGCCTTAATGAACTTCGTAATTTATAGTTCATATTCCAATTTTAAATTAGACTATCTATTTTTACAATTTGCACATGCATGTAACACGAAATATATTCAATATTTTAAGTAATTTTAAAATGTGTCTACCCTCTCTGTGGATGGATAAATTTACATCTTTGTGTCGCATATTTATGCAATCATCAGCGAAATAAGTAGGTATTCTCCATTTTATTAATAGTAATTAAGAAACCTGCTTATCTTTTTAGAGTAAAATAGTCATTCACATAAAACTACAAATCTAATAAAATGACATTCAAAATCAATTTAAAACATCTCGTAAAACTAGAAGTTAAATCAATGGATGTTAAATAATAAACAAAAACATGATAAGTCACTTTATATAACTTAAAATCGAGCAAACGACCCCACAAAATCCAAAAAACTGGCTAACTAAACGCGCAGACAACGAATGTTTTCACGTTTTGCCCCGCCTCAGCTGATCGAGGCTAGCTTTCGCTCTCTCTCTCTCTCTGATGTTCGTCGCGATACCTCTCACTCTACATCCCATCCACCCCATACCAGATCATTGTTTATGTCACACCTCTCACATGTACATTATGCAGAAGTGTATTTTTAAGTTCTAACTTCTATGTAATTACAACTCAATTTCAATTTCCTTCAGCGTATGCATTAAATATGATTATACAAAATTTGCTAAAATTATTTACAATCTTATGATTCTCGTACTCAGGTTGCGAATGTCGAAATGTGTGAAATGTAATGTTTACAAATACTACAAAAATACAGTGATCGTGCCTATTCGGAACAAGTCGTCATTGCTTGGCGGAAATTGAACTGTAATGGTGGGTTGTGTAGACCAGAAGAATAAAAGACCTGTTGACTACTTCACAGACTTACTGTATCTACAACTGACGCCAGTGACACCTAGTTTAGTTGTAGACAATTTTCGATTTGATGGGGTGCATAAAAGTGCATATAGGTGGAACGTCTGCTTTAGTTGTTGTCTGTGCCCTTCACCAACAACCCCCGTGACAGTCTCCGCAAGCGGAGCGGACATGGCTAAGAAACCGTCGCGACACCGCCGTTACCTAACTCGAGACCGATTGACTTCTTCTACATCAGTCAAGAGGACGACAGCGCCTTACGACTAGGCCATTAACACCAAAGCTACTTGGCTTACGCAGAACGTAACCCCGTGGACTTTTAAATTAATATAAAACTAAATAAAAGGTATATTTTTTTGTAATTAAAATCGTTTTAAAGCTCTACCTACGCACTTCAACCTCTGTACGTTTTCCATAACACGGTGGATCGACGAATAGAGCGACATGGCAAAATTTTATAAATTTTCGCCTGGCAACGACTGCACATTGCCTTTCTGCATTACTTTCAACCTCTGTACCACCGCATGAGGTCTTTTTTAAAATTATCGTCACCCAAACAGCTATTTTCATGTACCAACCATTATAAACAATCACAAACTCCTGACACACAAGGTGACGTGGTGCCCTTCTGATCCTAAATTTTATTTCACATTAAATATAAAAAAAATGTGTTGAACTAAAATGGCTCATTTTAACATAGGATGTTAGTAGTAGTGTTCACGAAAGGTAGACAGCGCATGAACGTTTTATCTGCTTCTGAATAAAAATAGAAGCTACTTTAAATTTTGCTGAGATCTGTGCGGCACCACGTCACCGGGTAAAGGTTAAATGTATTTTATTGGTGAATTGGTGAATCTAGCTAAGCGGCAAGGAAAGAACTTGTAAAAAAACTTGTTAAGCGATCCGCCACTTCGAGGCCTTAAAAGAACCTTTCAAATAGGCATTATTTGCATTCGTTTCCATTGTTACGTTTCACCGAGGCTGATTTTTTTACTGTGTATTCACTACGTAACACCTTAAAAACACTTACAAACTACCCAAAAACGCACTACAAACCTTCTATAAATACAGAGTGGCAACTGTAATGTCTATTTCAAAGCTTTCACAAGAGCCACATTGGCGCTGAAATCTTAAAAATTTTTGCCTGGTCTTGTGAAAATTCGCATACCTTTAACGTTAACGTTTAAAAATGCTAATTTGTTTGAAATTTGTAGTTGATAGTTCATAAATACAGCTACCTAGCAAAAGTTTTAGTATCATTAAATGTCAATGGAAGTGTCCACGCTTTTTTGGCGGCGACAGTATATATGAACTTTTTTCTTTATTTTGATATACTGGGCGTTTCATAACAGGTGAAAAAAAAAATTAATACTCATGTACAGAATCTTAATTTAAGTAAAAATGAAACAATAAAAAATTTAAATTTTGCTTTATTTCGGAGTTACCTGAGTTTGCAAATAGAAACTGAAATAATTTACTTCGCTCTAATAAGGTTAGCCTTGGAAAAAAATTACCCACAAATCAAAGTAATGTCAATTTTTTTTTAATGCTGTTCAACATATCCAGAACAGATTTTCCAGCAAGTTCTGGTTATCTAACTTTAAGTTCAGGTAACTTCGAAACTAAGCAAAATTTGATTTTTTTTTTTTATTCTTTCATTTTAAACTGCATTTTTTTTCACCTTCTATGAAACACCTTGTGTAAAATATGTCCCTGAAATAGTTGCCGATATTTTTTACACTCTGTGTATAGGTATGTATAGACAGACATTGTGTAAGAATTAGTTCATTAGTTTTATTTAATTTAGTCAAAAATATATTGCCAATTTCAAGGTAATTTGAAAGAAATTCAAATATTGTTAAATATGTGTTCAATGTCGTTTCTACTCGATGTTTTGTAGATTTTTTCTATTAGCCGGGCATTACACTAAGCGACCTCGGACGGGAACCGTGGAACGGTCAACATTTCACTACACGATTCTGTAAAAGATATAAAATTTTAAAAATTTTTAGGTATAAATTCATAACGAGTGTTTACGACTGACCGGATACAACCGGGCAGTTCGACATTTTGCAACAATTTTGTGTTTTATATTGTACGTGAAATGTTGAACTGCGGTAATAATAATTTTAGACAATTTGTTTGTATTTGTTATTTTGTTTAAAGTAATTTCTAATCTAAAATAGTAATTTCTAATCGTTCAAGAAAAACATTTAAGTCGCTATCCGGGGTACGATGTAGTACAATTAATAGCAGGTTTAATTTTCTAATTTCTATATCTGTGACTTGGTGAACTGAAAAGGTCCGCCAATTGTTCTGCATGTTACAGTGTGTTCGTAACGTTGGTGCTTTCGTATTAGTTATGCTATCCGTGAGACAGTCGAATGACAACAACAACAGAAATTACGCCAAAGATTCGCGACTTATCCTAAGCTATTTGGGAAGTCAGGTAAAAATATGGGCGCTTTATTTGAATCGGTTAAAATTTACCGAACGATATGTGCGAGTAGTAGTTTGACTAATAAAAGGTGTTATTTTATGTAAATATTTTTGCTAAATTCGTAACTATATGTATAAAAAAAATTGTATTGATTGAATTGATTCAATGTAATCGAATTAAAAATGATACTCTTGAAAGTGAAACCTGTTCAGAACTGCTGCAAGTTAAAAGATTAACATGTCAATAGCGTGCGGAGTTACTTACAAATGTTCGAAATAAAAGCAAGCGGCGAAAGAAAACATTTGAATATTCGCCTGTTGTTTTGTGGATCGAACAAATGCACAAAGGAGAGTGTAATCAACGCATGAGGCGCTCCGGGTGCCGTTATTAATGGTATTGCTATCGCGGATGATAAATCCGCTAGAAAAAAGCCCCCTTGTAATTGGAATCGATTTAGAACTTGTTGTTTTGAGTTATGATCCGCGGCGGTATTTTTGATATCGCCGTATATTTCATATATCTTTGAGATTGCCGGAGTTTATACGAACATTTATAATAAACGAACGATTCGACCGCATTAAATACGCTTTGTTCCTGTTTTTGTTTTTGCATGCCAATAACCCAGGCTTCTTACTGCTATCTTTAATAACTCGATGTATGTTGGGAACGATGCGTCTGGAGGCAATTCAGGATTAATGTTTATATACATTTTCTCGTTTATTTTAATCCGATCCTTAATTTATTTCTGAATATAAAAATTGCAGCTTGAATTAATAGTAATGTAGAAATTTCTTGTAGTTGTCAGACATGAATTTGAACATTATTAATTGCCGAACAAAAAGGAGTGCTGCAGTCATAATAAATGATAATGTTTTCAGAAAAATTTTGGCAAATCGTTTTTGATTGCAATGAAAACCTCGAGCAGCCTCTGTACAGCTGTTTCAGCCCTGCTTGGGGTTTCTTCCGTTCTTCTTTCGTAGCTCAACATTCCCACTGCAAACAAAAACGACTTGTCCAATTTATTCGCAATTGCGATGTAAGAGTGATAAACAGATAAAATAGCGACATCTTTCGATCGCTTTTTGACCTGACATTGCAGTATGATAGACAAATTGAAGCGGGATTTGCTCCTAATAAGCCGCCTTGCATGGGGGACTTATTAGGAGCAAATCCCGCTTCAATTTGTCTATCCTACTGCAATGTCAGGTCAAAAAGCGATCGTAAGATGTCGCTATTTTATCTGATAATGTTTTAATTTATCCGATGCATTAAAGTATTGCATTTTCAGTAAT
This sequence comes from Prosopocoilus inquinatus, assembly GCA_036172665.1. NCBI lineage: Eukaryota > Metazoa > Arthropoda > Insecta > Coleoptera > Lucanidae > Prosopocoilus > Prosopocoilus inquinatus. The sequence continues at coordinate 32,379,187 of CM069869.1, forward strand.
TCTTTTTGCATGTGTCTTCCAAATTTTGCGGGTAATATCATAGTCACACTGAGAGAAGTGACAAAGTGAAATTTTTATGATTATCTGTAAAAAGGAGTAAATATTTTGAACACAATTGTTAAATGATTTCAAAAAATTCAGATTCATTTTCATCTGGACCAGAAAAATGTTTACATACTGTTACGACTTCGGGGTTCGCAAATAATTCTGCTCAACTAATTTTAAATACTTTAATAAAATACCATATTCCATCGTACTTCAGGCCAAGATGCTCGCACTATCTGTTACTGAAAACGCCTTGAACGCCATGGAACTATCACGAACTCTCTTGAATATTCCGGATAGGTGCCATGCTTTCATGAGAATGCGTAGCACTCGCTTCCGTCAAACCGAGAAGACCAGGTTAACCAATAAATGGCGGCCCTCGTCTGAATATAGAATATAAAATTTATTAGCGTCCAGCTGTAACAATATGTTTTTAGTAAAATTATTACTCAATTTTGGAGTAAATAAGTACACACTCATTCGGCTTTTTTACTACAATAAATTCTGTAAGTGAGAAGAGAATATAGAGTTTGCGCAAAGGCACCGTTACGTTATAAATGCTTCGTTATAAATTTGAAAAGTTAGTTAATATTTCAAAACAGAAACAAAAAGCCCAAAATTTTAAAAATATATACATAAATGTAGACAGTTTTTGAATACGGTGCTTCTCCTGTTTGTTTAAAAGCAGTAATTGAAGTTTCTATTTTATAAGGATTGCATTTATATCGCAACGGTGCCTTTGCTCAAACTCTATAATATTTTAATACTTTCTTGTATAAAAGTCTACAATAAAGGGAAAAACACTCTAAAATCGCAAAAACTCTACTTCTACTCTACATTTTGGAATTGGTTAAATTATTAACCAAATGGAAAAAATTATCATCGGCGGTCTTCAGCGGTTTGAATAGAATGGAAGTGGGGTATAAACCTCGTGATTATTTGCGTAGTTTTCTGATGGGCAAAATTTTTTGCTTTTTGCTCTTTACACTTACTCATGACTTGAGTCATGTAGAAGTGCCTTTGCAGCATAAAAAATACGCGTATACGTTATTGAATATTTTAGCACGAACGAACGGAGTACGTACGAACAAGCAGATCAGAATAGTCAGAACAAAAAGCTTGTTGCGTTCGTCAGATTTGCACGTTTTCGATATTTCCATACGCTTGAAGTATTATGTCCCTGTTCACGGATAAAACAGAGTTCGTGCGGTCTTGAGCAATTTAGGTCGAACGAACCGAACGGGCAGAGCAGAATTCGCCAAGTACTGGGTGATTCACGAAGTACACGAAAAAACAAAACAAAAAGTATCTATGTATAAAAGATACAGTATACATAGTTTTTAAGTAAAAAGTTTTTTTTTTTAAGTTGAGTGTATTTCCAATCATAATTCTGTCCGGTTCAAGATTAAAAAAAAAACTTTTTACTTACATTTCCCATCGGACAAGAATCAACTTCATTCATAATTTTTAAAATAAAATGCATTGAAGATTCAAATATGAATTGGTTAATAGGCACTGGTACAGCTGTTTTGCATCACAAGAGCAATTCGCGGAGTAGATGGAAACATTATACTTTACAAAAATTTTGTTGCAAATCGTTTTTGATTGCAGTGAAAACCTCGAGCAGCCTCTGTACAGCTGTTTCAGTCCTGCTATTGTCAAAAGAGCGTCGGTTAGGAAATTTATCTTTCATATGTTAGCAGTATAATTCAACGCTGAATTACATGAATTGAAATACAAAATTAGAAAATTTTAGCTATAGAATAGTTAAACTAAAATAGGAAAGGAGGATAGTTTAAGAAAAAAAATGAAAATGAATCTCCGCCCACAATAATTTTATATCCGTAATTACGTATTTCGGCAGCTAAACTGTCATCTTCAGCACGCTACCAACTTAAAAGCACTTAAAAAGATCTAAAAACAATCTAATCATAAAAATGTAAAAACTAACAACAATCTAATCATCCTAAAAGATATACAGGTTGGGCCAATAGTGCGTATTCGGTGGATAGCGCCTATATTAATGCAGATTTTTAAAATCTGTTTTTGCTATTACTTACCTGTAATATAGATGCATGATTTAAAATTAGTTACAATTATGCAGGGTGGTCCGTGTGACTGTGCCAGACTAAAGTTGTAATTTTTTAAATGGAACGTACTGTATATTATGGTTTACTTCGATTTCTCTTTAAGAGTAGATAAATTTATTATAAGGATGTTATGTACCTAAACCTAATAGTTTTTGAGATATTGACATTTCAATGTAAAAGAATGCTATTATTTGATGTTTTACAGATTAGATGTTACGATAATCACAAAGCAACACAAAACCTGTGGCTGTAATCCAAATAAATAGTGAGAAAACCCCTCGACCACATTAATTCACTGAAAGCGAATACGTATTTCGGTAACGATGTTACCATCTTCAGCGCTAAACTGATATTAAACTTTAAAACAACAAATAAACTAAACTAGACATGTTAGACTGCAGTAAAGCGATTACGAACGCTTTACGTTACAAATTAACAACATCTAACCCAATAATCCCTAGATTGTATTGTTTACCAAAAATACACAAACCAGGTAACAGCATGAGACCCATTGTATCCTGTATAAATTCACCGACTTCTTTATTATCGAGGTGGTTAAGTGATAAATTTAATAACCTTCCAGTCAAATTACCCGATTTTTCTGTTAAAAATAATTAGAATTTATTGAAAACTTAAAAAATCTAGAAATAAAACCAAACGAAATTTTAGTATCCTTCGATGTCACTTCGTTATTTCCTAGTATACCTGTAAAAACCACCTTAGATTACCTGAAAGAACTTTTATCAAAGAATAGCTTCGATAAGGAGGAAGTGGATGAATTAATAAAACTCACTAGTTTATGCATGAATCAAAATTTCTTTAAATTTAACAACGAGTTTTACCAACAATTTGAAGGGGCAGCCATGGGAAATAGCTTGTCACCGTTTATGGCAAATCTGTTTATGGGTAAATTTGAAACGGAAATTAAAGCCTCTTTAGATTATTTCCCTAAAATCTGGGTGAGATACGTCGATGATATATTTTGTGTTTTTGACCAAAGTAAATGTTCAATAGAGGAATTCCTTAAAAGTTTAAACTCTAAATTCACCACCATCAAATTTACCTATGAAATTGAAACTAACAATAAACTACCCTTCTTAGACACATTAGTAACTAGAAATAGTAATAAATTAGAATTTAACGTTTATAGGAAATCTTCTAATGTTAATAGATTCATTCCCGCGGATTCAAATTATTGCAAACAATATAAATTAGCGGCCTTAAATTTCTTAGTGCATAGGATGCTGACATTTCCTTTATCAACTGCTAATTATAGTAAAGAACTTCAAGAAATTATTAAAATCGCCACGTACAATGGTTACCAACCCGATGTAATCTATAACATTATTAGAAAACAAAAACAAAAATTAGAGATTAATAAAATAACCACACTAAAATCTGACAAAATAGGTGAGGTAGATTATAAGAAAATTGTAAAAATGCCGTTTTATCCTCAATATATTAAAGGGTTGAATACAATTTTTAAAAAATTAGGTTTAAGAATAGTTTACACCAACAATAACAGCTTAAAATCGTTGCTGGGAAATCCAAAAGATGAAGTAGATTCGGAGGATAAATCAGGTATATATAAAATTAGTTGTAAAAATTGTGATCAAATTTATGTAGGGCAAACAAAAAGATCCTTAAAAATTAGATTCAAAGAACATTTGGCTCATTTAAAATACAAACGCTTTGATAAATCTAGTGTTGCCTTACACATGCTTGAAAACAATCATTCGGTAAATAAAACAGAATTAATCAAACAAATTAATAACAAAACAAACCTAGATTCTTTCGAAAGCTTGGAGATTCACAGAAATAGGAATAGATTAATGAATTTTGAGAAGTCCGGGCCGACCGCTTCTTGCCTCTTCGACCTTTAGATTTTCGAAGAATCCCGGTTTGCTTTGCATGCATAATACGGTACAAAGAAAGTGAGGGGGGAGGGCGGCTAGTCTAGTTTAGTTTATTTGTTGTTTTAAAGTTTAATATCAGTTTAGCGCTGAAGATGGTAACATCGTTACCGAAATACGTATTCGCTTTCAGTGAATTAATGTGGTCGAGGGGTTTTCTCACTATTTATTTAGATTTTACGAGATAAAATTTTCCTAAAGTGCTCTTAACTTGTGTGAGTTGCTGTCATCTGTAGGTTATTTTTTGACGATTTATGCATTATATATATATATTGTATTTTATTTTTCAGGATTTTCCTAAAGTGCCCTTAACTTGTGGTGTGTGAGTATGATTTGCTTTCATCTGTAGGTTGCTTTTTGACGATTTATACATAATATATATTTTATTTTATTTTTCGGGATTTTTAGATACCAAATAACAGGGAATTATATATTTATTTATTCGTTAGAATAAGAACTTTTTTCGGGTCTTTGGACTATTTATTTCCGTATTTCCGTGTTGTTTGGTTAGCTCTTATTTGTAAGGTTTTTCTGACGGTTAATTTTAGGTGTTTATAATATTATATTTATATTCTTTTTTCGATTTATACATAACATATACAGATTGTCTCTAAATTCCGTGGACATGGCTTAACCACAAATCCCTGGGCTCAAAATAAGACGATTTAACCAAACTTAATACATTTTTCTTATAACAAAGGAACGGCTGAACCGATTTGGGGAAATTTGGTATGGAGGCCTAAAAAAAGGTAGGCCATATTTACTGGTGATTTTAGTTACACTAGTGTGAAAAGCAGAGTTACCACAACACATATCTTACTGTAACTTTTTTGAAGTTAGGAAGAAAACTAATAAATAATTTTTTAGAAAGAAGCATTCGGTAAGAAACTTTTCCGTGTCTTTGTAACTTTGGATATTTCTTACGGTTTAGTCAAAAAAATAAGAAAATCTAAATGGCTACAGAGCTACTTATTGAAAACGGGTATGCTGTAGTGCCTTCTAGATGTATAACTAATTTATTTTCAGAAAGAATTATTCATTAGTAACCTTTTATGTATCTTTGCCAACTTTGCTAACTATTGTAACTGTCAGAAAGCAGAAAAATTTAAATGAGTAAAGCGCATTTTTTGCAAAATGTTTTAATTTAGAATTTCAAGTTAGCAGACCATACACAAGAAACCAAATGGCGAATGCATATAGTTTACTAATTAATGTAATTTTATCAAAACAAATAAATAAATTAATCAATTAAAAGGCAGTAAAGTATACCTGTTTTCAATAAAAAATGCTGCAGTCACTTACATTTTCTTAATTTGTGACTAAATTCTTATTTTGTGACTAAATCGTATGAAATATCAAAAGTTACAAAGACACGAAAAAGTTTCCTATCGAGTACTTCTTTTTAAAAAATTGTTTATTAAAGTTTTCTTCCTAACCTTAAAAAAGTTATAGTAAGGTATGTGTTGTGGCAACCATATTTTCCACACTAGTGGTTCACTGCAAGTAACTAAAATTACCTGTAAACATGACTTACCTTCTTGTGGGCGTCCATACCAAATTTCACTCAAATCGGTTCAGCCGTTCCTTTGTTATAAGAAAAATTTATTTTCTATTCAAGAACTTTGAAGAAGAATACGGGCTTAACGAGACCATTATGGATATAGATAAGTTTGGTTAAATCGTCTTATTTTGAGTCCAGGAATCTGTGGTTAAGCCATTTCCACGGAATTTAGAGACACCCCGCGTATTTTATTTTCAGGATTTTTAGGTATCAAATAACAGGGAATTATATACTTATTTATTCGTTAGAATAAGAAGTTTTTTCGGGTCTTTGGACTATTTATATCCGTATTGCCGTGTTGTTTGGTTAGCTCTTATTTGTAAGGTTGTTTTGACGATTTTTGATATTTACATATTAATTTATATTTACCTACATTTAGACATATATATCTTTTAGGATGATTAGATTGTTGTTTTTACATTTCTATACTTTTGTTAGGATGATGAGGTTGTTTTTAGATCTTTTTAAGTGCTTTTAAGTTGGTAGCGTACTGAAGATGACAGCTTAGCTGCCGAAATACGTATCTACGGATATAAAATTATAGTGGGCGGAGATTAATTTTCATTTTTTCATAGAATAGTTTAAAAACGCTGAAATAATTTTTCTTCAACTTGTGAGGTTTGTGAGGACAATTTAAACGAATGGAAAATCAGTAATTTTAGATGGAGGCCGTCGGTAAAAAAATTACCTGACATCACAATTTTTAACGAAAAAAGTTTTTAATCTTTAACCGGACAGAATTATAAATGGAAAACCACTCAACGTTTCAGTATCGATTGATAGCTTCGTCAGGAGTGAAAAAAAAAATAAATAAACTAATTGTCTCTCCGGACAACTCGTATTTTAGTTTAAAATCATGTTACCTTTTGTTTCTCTTGACAAGTTATTTATTTACTTTTTTCACTCCTGACGAAACTATCAGTCGATAGTAAAACGTTGAGTGCTTTTCCATTTATAATTCTGTCCGGTTAAAGATATAAAACTTTTTACTTACAATTTGCATCGGACAAGAGTCAACTTCAATTAAGGCCGGTATTCATTAACCAAACTTACGCGATGCGTTCGCTTAAAATTCGCTATATTTCATAAAATGAGCATATTTCCCACATTTTTGGCGCATAATCAGTGAGAGTTTATGAATACTTTGTGAATTACTTTCCTACAATGTGGGAAATACCGTGCCTTCAATTGAATTCCTCATTAAAGTAAGCTGTGATTTCTTTATGAATTTGGCGACACAATTCTAGAGAAAACAGTTGTCATTAACTGTCAGTACTGATCAAATAAAAACACAACATTAAAGTTTAAAGTAGATGCTTAAAGTGCTCTCCTTCAGCTTGAAAATATAAGCGTACTCTGCGTTTCATGTTTTTAAACTCGTTTGCTAAGTGTTCGGGGGTTATGTTAGCATACACATCTGTAATGCCCGCACGAAGTTCTTCGATTGTGTGACGCTTAGTTCTAAAAACTGTGTTTTTCATGTGCAGATAAATGAAGTGATCCATAATTGTGAGATCCGGAGACCTTGCAGGAAAATTCACAATCCGATTATCGAAAAACTGCTGCAGGAAAGTCATTGTTTGATGAGCTGTGTGGGCAGTAGCATTGTCTTCCTGAAAAAAAAAACCTTCTGCAAGTTCATCTTCATGTAGTTGATTAATGAAAGGTTCTAATAACTCATTTCGGTATCTTTCAGTAGTTACTGAGTCGTTAAAAAATATTGGTCCGATGATAAGCCTTCTTGACACTGCTAGCCAAACACCAATTTTTAATGGATGTAATGGAGTTTCCACAAATTCATGTGGATTTTCTGCTGACCATATTCTCATATTCTGTTTATTTAAATACCCTGAGAGATGAAACTAGGCCTCATCGGAAAAGAAACATTTCTCAAGAATGTCGTTGTTGTTTAAGTTATCAAGAAACCACTGACACTTTTCTGTTCTTCTGTGAAAATCTACTGGCCTGAGTTCGTGGATTGCTTGAATCTTATGTGGATAAAGCTTTAAGTCTTTTTTAAGAATAGTGTGACATGTCCCCACTGATAGCTGAACTTCTTGTGAAAGTTTCGCAATAGATTTCTTGGGAGAGTGTTCCATTCGATCCCGAACATCTTCATGTTGCAGGCTGCAGTCTTTTTCTTAGCTGCTCCGCTCCCTATTTTGCGACCAAGTGATCCTGTTTCACGAAATTTAAGAACACAAGCATGGATATGTTTAACTAGCTGTTCATAAGTAATAGCAAAATTAGGAAACTGCTGTCGAAACTTCTGTACACACTGATTAATTGAATAAACTAACTGTCCATTCTCTATTCTAGCGGTTCGAAAATAATTTTCAACAATAAATATTTTCTGCTGTAATTCTAACATTTTAAATTAATTGAAAATACAAAGTGTCAATTTGACATTTGTTTAATGAAATAATTGAACAGCTATCAGTGCTGCAAATCTTAGGAGAAAAAAACAGTGAAATCATAGCCCACTTTAATGAGGAATTCAATTGAAGGCACGGTACATACCGTTTATGAAATATAGCGAATTGTAAACGATTCCACAGCGTAAGTTTGGTTTATGAATACGGGTATAAGAGTTACTAGGTTAAGGTCCGGTTATTTCATCTCTGAGTAACTTTAACCGTTGATTAATTCCCATAGAAACAATTAGAGTTACTCAGAGATGGAAAGACCGGGCCTTAATAGAATATTTTTATACGATTAAAATAGCATTTTCTATTCTCGTGTATCACAACTCATATCTAATAAAAAAACATTATTTAATAAATTAATATTTTTATTTGAAATCAAATAAAAGTAGGAAAAAAATATTGGTAAAAAATTTTTTGGGTTAAATGGATGCCATAATGAATTTTACATCGTTAACCAATAATTTTCGTTCTCTTACTATGAACTACAAGCTATGCAGCAATAAGGAAATAAGAATATCAAAGGTTTTAGTTAGTAATCAAGAAACAATAAAACAACAGAATGTACCTAATCAACTGTGATTAAATTAATTATTGTTGTATAAAATTAATACGAAATCGAAATGTGGTAAATGGTAAATGGTTAAGATGATTTAATAACATTACCTTGAAATAATGGGCAACAGTTTCAGCATTCCTTATAACTTGCTTTTGTTTTATTTGTTTTGTAAGTAAAGGCAATTTGTATTTTTCCTCTCTTACTTGATTTAAAATAAAAATATGAATTTTTATAATAACTCTTTATTTACTTTATTTTGTGATACATGTATAAAAATTTTGTATAGTGTCACATCAAATTTAATATAATATACAGTAACTTTTATATCAAATTTCTTTCCGGTTTTTTTACAATAGTATCGGAACTATTCCGAATTTAAAAATTTTCTCAACGGGATCTGAATCAGCATATAAATCTGCAAAACATTACCTATTTAACTAAATATCTACCTTCACTAATAAAGGAAGACACTCATGGTAGCCTACTCAGTCTGGGACACCTAGTATATTCATATGATTCCCAGTATTTCTGTCTCTTGCCTTATTTGTTAATAAGAATAATAGAGTAAAACATAGATATCTGTCAAAATTTACTTGTTATTTACTTTTGTGTCTGCATAGAAAATCGAGTAGGATAGAAAAAGTGTTTATAACTAACCTTTCTACTGCCTATGGGTACGCCTGGACCCGTTCGCTGAATTTAAATTAACATATATTTGTTGTAAATAATATAGGGATGTGATGGCTCTATGTTATCCTTGAGTTAATCATTCTACACAGATTAACGACTTTGTCTTCAAGAAAATGATTGTGCTATTTGTGTAAATTTAAAATATCACATTCTTCGTCTATGGGTACACCTGTACCCGTGTGTGTTTTATTACGAACAAAACTTTGAAGAGGGCACCATCGTACTGAGAATTCTTTTGGTTAGCAAATGTAAAGTTTTCTTTGACTTTATTGTTTTATTACGAGCAAAATTTGGAAGAGGACACCATTGTTCTGAAAACTATTTTGGTTAGTGAACGTTTCGTTTCATATGACTTTGTAGTTGCAACTGTCTTTGTTTTGGTAAATCGGATGGTCTTCAGCTTTTTAGACAGAAATATTGTGCACTCATTTGAGAAAAATATCCGAATTTTGATTTGTGTAAACTTATATTGGTTTTATAAGTGTATATATAAATATTTTGGAAAATGGCGTCCAGTAAACGGGGACTTACAGACGACGAATTACGAAAGATTATAGAAGAGGAATTATTTGAAGAAGATGAATTGGAAAATTTTGAACTCAATAAAAGTGACGACGATGATGAAGAACGAGTTGTGGAAGAAGATATGTCTGACGAAGAAGATAATATATCTACGGTAGATTCCCTTCAAGATGAAATAGAGATTTCTGAAAATGAAATTGAAGCGGAGGTTATGAATCAGGAAAATTTACAGTATACTGCGCGCGATGGAACTGTGTGGCATAAAAATCCACCACCGCAATCACGTACTAGGTAAAATCTATATTGATATTTTTCTATTAGTTTACTTCTTGCTAATTCCTCAGTCCTTTTCAGGTCTGCGAATATACTAAACACAGGACCAGGTCTCACAACATATGCTAAGCAACACACTAACAATTCACCAATATCATCAATGAAATTGTTTCTTACCGATGAAATGATCCGTCTCATTTTACTAGAAACTAATAGGGAACGTAGTCGTGTCTGTTCTGAAAAAAAGTTGCAAGTAAAAGAAATTTCATTAGAAGAATTAGAAGCTTTTATAGGTAAGTACAAATTTCATAATTATGAAATGCGTTGCATGTTTTTGCTGAAGGTTTACTGCTTCTGGCTGGTGTACATAAAGGCGCTGGAGAATCTTTGAATGAACTTTGGAGTGCTATTGATGGTAGACCTATATTCAAAGCTACAATGTCTCTCAAGAGATTTTGTAACATAAGTCGCTTTTTGAGATTTGATAACAGAGAAGATAGGCCTTTTCGTCGAAGGTACGAAAACTAGCACCGATTAGAGACTTTTGATTTATTTGTAGCTCAACTGCCAAAAATGTTTGTACCTTATGAAAATCTTACTGTCGATGAACAGCTAGTACCATTCCGTGGTAAATGTTCATTCAGACAATATATTCCCACAAAACCGCGTGGAAAATATGGAATCAAATTATGGCTTTTGTCTGATGTGAAAACTGCTTACGTATATTGTGCTGAAGTCTATACAGGAAAAGCAGTAAATCAGCCCCGTGAAGTCAATCAAGGCAGAAATGTGGTTTTGCGACTTGTAAAAAATCTCGAAAAGTCTGGTCGAAACATAACAACCGACAATTTTTTTACTGATTACCACTTGGCAGATGAATTACTAAAACGTAAATTAACACTCTTTGGGACGTTACGGAAGAATAAAAATTTTATTCCTGCAGAACTTCAGCCAAATAAAAAGAGAAGTCTTTTCATCCATTTTTGGATTCCAAAAAAATATGACCCTGGTGTCATACGTTCCTAAAAAAAATAAAGCGGTGCTACTTTTGTCTTCGATGCACCTTGATGGGGAGATATCTTCTCAAGAACATAAGAAACCTAATATAGTACTTGATTATAACAAGACTAAAGGAGGTGTGGACACTACTGACAAACTAGCATCAGCTTATACTTGTAAAAGAGGAACAAGAAGGTGGCCCGTGTGTTTGTTTTACAACATTTTAGATTTGGCAGCAATTAACGCCTATGTAGTCCACATGCATGTCAACCCGCAGTACAATATAAATAAATTGTATAAAAGGCGCCTTTTTCTAAAAGAACTGGGCTATAAATTAACTGAAAAATGTAGAAGCATTCGAATGGGCAGCAATATCACACAGAAAATTAAAATAAATTTGCACGCAGTAGTAGGGAGAACTGAAAATGTTGAAGAACCTTTGAAACGTGGTCGTTGCAAGGACTGTGGTTGGAAAAAAGATAAAAAATCCCGAACAAAATGTCAGTCATGCAAATGTTTTGTTTGTCCACAACATGTGAATACTTTTTGTAAAAGTTGCATAGAATAAAACAATCTGAATGACAATAAATGCTTTTACTTTTGAATTTTTCGATGCTTTCACCACTTTAAGCATGTACGTATGCTACTAGAACAACTTTCTACATTTAAAATAGACATTTTACTTATTTTTTATAGTAAAGTGTTTATGTATCCTCGATTTATGCAAGTATTTAACAATAATAATTTATAATTTAAAAAATATCAGCCATGGGTCTAGACGTACCCATAGACAAAGAACGCAACATATACCGCAGGAGAGTAGGAAGGCTAATAGATATTTATTAGCAATGCCCAGTTTTATGGAACCGTAGATTCATAGATTTTCTCAGTTTCTTTTATTTTTTAGCAATTTCTGTACAACACAGGAACTGCGAACATGAAACAAATTCCAAAAAGATAGCGTTGTCGAATACAACAAGCTTTCGGTCAGACTATTCTGATTTGTTTGTTCATGCACGCTCAGTTCGTTCGCATGAAACTGTTCAAGTCTGGAGTCACTTTAAAGTCACAAGTAAGAACGAACTCGAATCGACTTGTCTGTTTGCACCTACCTCCGACATTTTTCAGTTGAATTTATTTGGCGATAAAGTATATTTTAAAAATTGTATGTAATTATTATGTAATACTTCAGTTAAATACATACATACAGGTGTCCCAGAGCTCCGTAAAAGTTCCATAACTTTCTTGCTATTCCAGGTATCGACTCGATTTTTTTGTATAATAGAAGCGCTTCTATTGCAAATTCTAAAATTATTTTCGTTGGTATACAGGTGTCCAAGTAAGTTACGTTTTTTTTTAATTGAAATACCCAATTTTGACTTCATTTTTGAATTCTGCACTAAATTTTGAGTCAAATTTATTTGAATTATTTTTACGTATCAATCATACTTTTTGATGTGAGTTAATTTTTTCTTAAAAATTCCCGGATGCAAGGTTCCATTCAAAAATTCGTAACTTCTAAACCATTAAAGATAATGCAACCGTTTTTTTTCAGTCGATGCCGAATCTGTGGCCAATCTTTTTAGATCAAGCCGAGTCGCGAAGGGATGTTCCAAGGCTTGCTACGATTTTTTGAGTATGAATAATTATAAATAACAAGATCTCCATTTTTTCAAATGGAACACCCTGTATATTTTCATTCCATTCTATAGCATTTTTGACATGTTTTTCAATGATATATAGTTTGTGCTGTCCAATTCTGTTATTCAACGAGTTATTGAGAAAATAGTAATTTTTAGATGTAAATATTTAAGAAAACACTGAAAGTTTGTAGTAGGCTGGTGTCAAAATGAAAATCGATTAAAATCTTAAGCTAATCTTAGATCAGTTACGACGCACTGTGTCAAAAAGTGCGAATTTCTTTGGTTTAATATTTGATTCACTGTGCATGATTATCCGTAATCGATCAGTAGGACAGCGGCTTTAAGTTCTCTTGATGATTCATGAAAATTCTATCTTAAGTACTCTCAAGAAAAATTGATTTGTATGCCAGTTTCAAATTTTAACTTGAGTTGAATTTTAACTCAGGAAATGGCAAAAGAAACTGACTTATGTCAGTTTCTCCTGAGTACTCAAATTACACGTAAAAATAATAAAGTTGACGCAAAATTTAGTGTAGAATTTAAAAATGAAGTCAAAATGGGGTGTTTCAATTTTAAAAAAACGTAACTATAATATTTTTATAATAGGCGCTCCTACTACACAAAAAAAAGATTCGAATCGAAACCTGCAATAGCAAGAAAGTTATGGAACTTTTACGGAGCACTGGGACACCCTGTATATGCGCTCTTTTTTTATTTGCTTTCTTAACCTATACAAGCTCCATGCAGCGCAGCTTTTCCAAGATTTTGCATTTCTGTAAGGTTCATACCGCCGGTTTAATAAAACAATGACTTAGCTGCAAAAAAATCAAATTTTACAGGAAAAGCAAAAAACTAAAATTATTTTACGCAAGACCCTGTAATAATTAGACAGATCGCCGCGATATCGAAATTGAACGGAATTCCGATGGGGTTCAAATTTTACTGGATGCGCTACCGCTTCCTGATAACATTGGTATATTTAAGTCATTTTGGCGTAAATTTGCAGTTAGGTCATTATTTTACTCAGCCGACGACGATATGTACAGGATGTTCCAAACTTCTGGAAACGTGCGGAAATGCCCCTTTAAATTCATTTTATCAAGAAAATATCTTAACAAAAGTTGTGTAAGTTTTCATTTCACGTAATTTAAAATTATTTTCAAATATACAGGTTGTTCATTTCATTCATAAAGTTACAGACCTAACTTATTATTTTTTAAATGGAATATTATACAGACTAGTACTTAATTTTTGCCCTGATTGTAACAATTTATTAAAACAAAAATTGAATATCGCGTTTACGAAATTAAGGGAATAGCACAATTTCCTTAAATAAAACAGGCTGTAAATTATTTGACCAACTGATAGAAAATAAAATTCTGAATTAAAATTGTTCTTTATCATTTTATAGGAAATTAAGAAATAAAGAACGTATTTTGATTTTTTACAAATTTATTAAGATGGGTGGGTTTCAAGAACAAAATATTTAACAGTTGATTTCTAGTTTACATTTTATGACAGTAAAACATAATTACTTTTTTTTATCTGTGGTGGTTACCCAACGGGATTCTAAGACATAGACTTGTCAGGACCTGAGGAACGGCAATGTATTTTGTGTGTGTAAAGTATTCCATGGCTTTGTTACTTCCAGGGGAAGTAGTGTCGAATTGTATCCCCAACACTGAAAGGTACCTGAAGTGAGTACCGATCATCACCGAGAAATATCTCGACGTGGTGCGATTCCGCGATCTTACGATTGCTAGGCTTTTACCACTTGGACCGTTCAGGCATTCAGCATAAAAAAGGTGAAGCAGTGTCGAATTGTATGGTGATTTGTTAGCCTTTTTATTAACTTTGCCAAATTAAAGTAGATGTAATTTTATGAAAAGATATCTTATCAACTTAGGTCCGAATTGCTTTTGTATAGAAGTTATAGTGATTTTAGTTTTTCATTTATTTGGAAAATTGTTATTTAACAACATTTAACAGCATTTATTTAGAAGTTATAATCATTAAAGATATTTAAAAATAAAAAATATTAGTAGCCATGATTTAACAAAACAATGGAATCAAAAGTTAGAGTGTCACGGTGCTTCATTTTTTATTTAATGGAGGCAGACACATATTGCTTTGTTGTAGGCCGGTTGGTTACTCTTTTTGGTTCTTTTTCAACTCATGGTTTTGGGCTCTTAAAGGGATGAAACTCTCCAATTCTTAAATTTAAACAATAGAAGTACCGTACTCAAATTTAAGCGTAATCTTTTTACATTTTGTGAATTTCCTTTCCCTTTTAAAATATTAACTACCTCTTTCTAATTTATAACGATGAATATATAACGTAACAGCGCGTTTGCGCAAACTATGTAACCAGCAGAATTTAGTTTAGATTCCAAACATGTATGTATAAATATACCGAACGTTCCATATAAAAAAAAACACATTTCAGCTTATTTCATTTGCTTTTCCATAGACATAAACACTCCTATTTAACAAAATCGTAACGACGCGTACATTTAGTGGATGTAAACGAGGGTTAAGCCCTTTTTTGCTAATTTAATCGAATTTCTAACCTTTAAAATAAAAAAGTTGCAATGGTGAACGTTTTAAATTATACACCCGACACAGCTATTAGTATGACATTAATAAAATAAATAATGATTGTATATTTAAAATAAATTTTAAAATTCGTTAATAGCACTTTGTATTATCCATTAACTTTAATTAAAAATCAGCTTTTGAATACTTTCGAGTTATTGTTAATCGAAACGTAAATGGCTTTCTGAAATAAGATGTTTCGATAAGGTTGACAACTGCTGTATATGCAATTAAATTATTATTTAATGTTACAGTCCGCATATAAGAGGTAAACGAACTTTGCAATCACACAAATAACTTCACAACTTGCATAAATACTTTGATTGACGGTATTCAGGCATTACTTATTCATCTGCACGATGCAAGTGTCGGTTATCTCCGCAGCCAAAGTGGAAACTTATCAATCGAGCTGACCAGATCAACATTAACGATATCGGATGGCTCTCATTCCGTTTGCAATTTCGCTTGTTCCTTTTGCGATATTACGAAATAAACCGGTAAAATCCAAGATGGCTGCGGTGTCACGCATGTAAATAAGACTAATATCAAGCAGGCTGTGAACATGGAAGCCCTTCCGGTGCATTGAGCTGTCAGCGCCATCGCAACCTGACAACTTAATTATAATTCTCGCTCTCGCCTTCCACCGAACGTGCGGTTTATTACACAACATTTTTCAAATAATTATTTAAGGCCAGTGCGGTTCCATGTCTT
Organism: Prosopocoilus inquinatus; assembly: GCA_036172665.1. Lineage (NCBI taxonomy): Eukaryota > Metazoa > Arthropoda > Insecta > Coleoptera > Lucanidae > Prosopocoilus > Prosopocoilus inquinatus. The sequence continues at coordinate 32,395,211 of CM069869.1, forward strand.
TGTTCCTATTGTGAGAGTTTACCACAAGTTATTTGTCGACGGCGATGATTCGCCTTTTTTGTCCTGCTGTTTTTGATAGATATTACACGACTTGTCTAAACCGAAATGAAAAAGAAGTTAATCATTTGAGACAACATTCTTTTGTTTTGGCCTGCGTGTTATTTTTTATTAATAGAAAGACACTACGGTGAGAATATAGAGACAGAAAAGGAATACAATTGATCTATAACAAAGGAACATGTGAAGATGAAGCTCCTGGATAGTTGCACCTAACCGATATCATATAACTGGACAATCAACCAGTTTTGCAAATCTCTGAGATGTTCATACACACATAAACATTTTTAGGATTAACTGTAATCTGCCTAATCGGTGTTATAAATATGGATAGAGTTTTGCCTGTAAAGTTGTTAATCCTTATCTAATTTGGCATTATTGTTGTCTTTTCCCGACTAAATTGTATCTAAAAGTGAGTTTTATTTCTACAAGGACATGCTCTACTCCTACTTTTACTAGATAAACATCCTAACTCCACAGTCGGATGGACGCGAGGGAACACCAAAAAACTGTTCTCTGGCTTCCAAAGGTATTAGAATTAACTCCAGATTTTTATCCATGTATAATAACCTGGATAACTTATGAGCTTAAAAGTGAGGCCTGGGGCAGCCATTTATCATTTGTCACTAGTACATAAACAATCTGTTTTATCAATTAACAGTACTGCAGGGTCCATCCTGATATTTTGTCGAGTGTTTTGTACCTAGGCTGATAAAAATCTGGAATTAATTCTAACACTTTTTGGACGCCAGGGAACATTTTTTCGGTATTCCCTCGCGTCCCTCTGTTTGTGGAGTTAAGTACGACGACGAAGTACCATTTAAAAGTAGGAGTAGAGCTTATCCTTGTAGGAGTAAATACTCACTTTTAGACACAATTTAATCGGGAAAAGATAACAATAACGCCAAATTAGATAAGGATTAACAACTTTTCAGGCAAAACTTTATCCACATTTAACACCGATTAGTGGGTAGATTACAATTAATCCCCAAAAGTTATATAAGAAAGTTGGCCTTTCTATTACTTTATGTTTACTCTTTGGTCTTTAAATTTTATTTTTTAAGCACCATTCTTATCATTCACATCATCAGGTCTACAATAGAAGCGCGCAAATATTTGTTACCAGGTGTTGTTAGTTATATAGTCCTTTACAGAAGTTTATTTGCAGTAAAAGTAGGAGTATTAATTATTTGTCATACAAAAATAACTTGCCGTAATTCAAAATAGCAGGAATGTATTTGTAATATATTGATTTTTTTTACACAAATGTTACGCTTCTCTCTAATTTTATTGTCAAACTACTTTAGATAAATATTTCCCGACAAAATTTGATTACGTTTGTGAACTTCGTTCTTTAAGGTTAGTTGTATACTTTCTGTTCCTATGTTACGTATTTCTATAATGATGTTTCATATAACTTCGCGCACATGTAAAATAAACGAGGAATCGGTGGTTGTTCGTAGTTACATTTTACAACCGCGGAGTTAAAAAAAAAAACAAAAATAACGGCGCCCGACCGCTACTGACCGCTACTGACATCGAGGTTTCTCGACATCCATTTAACCAGTACAATGCCGTAACGCCGCTTTCGTGAATGCACTACTTCTCTGACTCGCCGAATGTTTAATATTGCTGTCGCGCGAAGCCGGCAAATACGTAGAACCGCCTAGATGTTGTATTTATAATGTATCGCCGCTTCGCTGCAATAATAACCCGTACCACTTTCTCCAATCATTTCAGTGGTGATCACTTCGTTTCTTCGGCGGCCCGATTATAGGTATCTATCTTATATATTAATATCTCTGGGAAATCTTCGATTATACTACACTCCTGTTGTCAATTCAGTCATTCGTTTAGTTAATTTACTTCTGGAATTTCGTTTTCGAACTTTTTGTTTACTCAACATACCGAAAATAATTTCTTCCAACAAGAAAGTGCACATTAAACGCAGTTTTGATGATTACAGAAAGGACTCAGATCTCATCAACTGTAATCTAAAATAAATTTATTTTGACAAATAACGATACTGCCAACTAAAATATCAGAATTTCATAAATAGTCCGAATTTAAAACAATCGTAGACGATTTATACATTTTTATCGTTTATGCAATGTAACATGAATAATATAACATAATTGTTACTGACAGATCGAATGAGTGGGATATGCAAGGACCCTATTCTTATTCACGCACTTTACCAGAAGATGCAGAATTCTACATGGCCGCTTCTAATTTCTCCTAACATATATCGGAAAAGAAACTGCTGGCGAGTAGCGTTAGGAGGCCACTGAGGAAACCTTCTATAGCAACGAAGCAGGAGATTTTGAAGGATATCTGGAGGATTTTAGTCGATTATCTCGTGACGAACTTAACATAAATGGATTCCTTTTTCACAAACTGATGTCCGTGCGAACTCTTAACTAATAAGCTGTGAGTGAGGTCTTGTGAAAAATTTACTTTTTCTATTACTTAACGGATTACATTATGAAATTCAAATAAGTAATTTGGGAAATAAGTTAAGTACTACGTTACTAGACTGTAACTGAAGGTAAGGCCCATCTGTTTTTAAAAGTCTTAATTACCTTAGCACTTCCGTGGCCAAGTTCAGGAAAATAACATGAAGTGGGGTTACTGAACTGAATTGAATTTGTACATAAACTGATGAAACGATTTATCGATCAAACAATGGAATGATAAAGTCATGGAACGATGCAACGATAGATCGATGATGCGATTAATCGATGAGGCGATGAGTCAATGAAGTGTTCGATGAAATAATAGATTAATAAAGTGATGCAACAATGGATTAATAAAGCAACGAATCGCTCAAGCGATGCATCGATAAAACGATGGATCGATGAAGCGAAGGATCATTGAAATGTTGGATCGATAAATCGCACCTATCAATTAATTAGGAATCGATTCATCGATGAAGCTATATTTGAATCCACCAAACGATCGATAAAGCTCTGAATCGATGGATGGTCGAATGAATAAACGAAAAATTGATGGATCGATAAAGCCATGGATCTATTAAATGATGAATCAAACGGTATATTGATTAAATGATTTACCGATGCATTTACGATGGAACGATGGATTTTTGATTCGATGAAGCGATGAATCTTTTATTGATCCATGCTGGATCGAAACGATGGATTCATTAAAGCGATGGGACGGTAGATCATTTAAATATTTTCGAGCCACCATGTCTGGAGAAATTCAACTGACTTTTTTGTAGGTTTAGAACAAGCGTACAGAGAGGGTTTACACTTTAATACGATTCAGGTACAAATCGCTTCAGTTACAAAAGCGGATAAGCGGGGTAATTAAGTTATCCCGATGATAAAATCTTCATTAATTTAAAATGTAAAGAAAACAGTTAAACAATTTTATAAGAAATATATTTATTAAAGCTTTTAGAGGATTAGATAGCAAATTATTATTTTCACTTAACAATTTAAGAGAATGTATAAAAATTCATATATTTGGGGTACTTCAATTACTCCCCCCCTCCCCTTCGGCAAGGAACGGTTAAAAACATTTTTAAATGTGTATACAACCTGTTGAAAGAAGGAAAACCTAATGAAATGTAAATATAAAATAAAAATTAAATTTACGTTAAACCATTGCTTAAGGCCCATTCTATAAGACTGCTGAAAACGCGGCAGTTACAGCGCCGCGTTAACGTCAGTTGAACAACTCCTATGCGCCGATATACAAAGCGCTGAAAACGCCCGTATAGATTAAACTGTCGCATTACATGGAACTGGATATAAGTTGTTTAACTAACATTAACGCAACGCTGCAACTGCCACGTTTTTAGTGCTCGTATAGAATGGGCCTAAACATTGAAGCGTGAAAACGTGATCGTTAACCATAAATCAATTATAACATGCGTCCCAATAGTTTTGTGCTCTACCCGCCTACGACTAATAATTCGTACCTCGAATTTTTCTATTAATCATTTGAATAATCAAATATTCAATATTTAATTAGTCAAATTATACAGGAAACGAAAAGCCTTTGAATATATTCGACCCACCATAGCAGTTACGGGTGAATATTTGGCGTAGGTTCCACCGGTCATAAACCCCTAGATTACAAGACTTTTGGGATATACGTTATTATGCATACGTTAATGAACATCGCTATTTGGCAAAGTCACCAGAAGTGATTAATTTGCGGACTTTGTAATATTTGCTTATGATTATAAAATCAATTATTAGAAACTAGCAGAGCTAGAGAGACGGTTGAATGGGGAAAGATTTGTAGTTTTAGGTGGTCAATTTAATGCAGCTTTTGTTTTTGACTTAAAGTTCATGGCTGGCTAAATATTTCGAAAAAACTGATTTTTTTTATAATTTCGTTAAATGCATATAGGTCGTTTATTCTTGATTTTAGAGAAAAGTTGCAAATACAAAAGTTGTGCAGAATTATGTTCTTAATTAAATAGTCCGACTAAATTTTCCATATAGATTCCTATTTTTGAATTATGACATAAACATCAGTTTTATTTTAATGGAAACGCTAGTAGGCTACGATTGAAAGAAAATGGATTTTTTTAATCTTTCCATTCGATATGTTTATGTAAAAAAAACGATGGAGATTCGTCAGTTTTTCTCTTTCGAAATTATTAATATGGTTGGCCATGGAAACAAATGTTTATTTGTATGTATAAATTACTTTGTGGGAGTAGTTTAGAAATACGAAAATCTTTTAATAGTAATGGAATAAAATTACATTACCCGCGATCCTGTTACCTAAATCATGGATCTTATGAAAATTCTTGATATTAAAATTTTTTTACAAAACTCAGAGAGAAACACGTTTTATTACTAACAAATAAACCAAAATTAATGCTTTGAGATATACACATGGTTTTCAAATGTTTTGTTTTTGAAACAATGCAATCTTAATGAATTTGTCAAAATCAAAATATCTTAAATATTTAATTTCCGATAAAATTATGAAGAACAATTTTAATTCAGAATTTTATTCTCTATCGATTGGTCAAATTACATACAGCATGTTCCATCTAAAAAAAGTATTCATTTCCCTTTATTTCGTAAACGCGATGTTCAATTGGTTTTTTGAATACACCGTTGCAAAAAGTACAACTAATTTGCTAATTTAATCGTATCCGTAACTTTAATAACAAAAAAGTTAGCAATAGTGCCGAGTTATTTTTGAACAGTCTGTATACATACCTACCTTGCAAATGTTTAAAATTTGTTCTGGAACAGCCGCTATAAAAACTGTCCGTAGGTTATCTCTCTTGCGGAAACTTTTTCTTTGATGACTTTAACAGTATATTCTTGTATTACTATTTTAATAAGTCAATAGCATATTTAAAAAAGTAGATTGTAAGAAACAATGTGATCAATCAGCATTTACATTTTCATTAGAAAAGACATCAACGTTATCTGTGTGTATGACAACGCACTAAATCTTTCAGCCGCACGGCGTTATTGGGTGAATGCCAAAGGAGGAGCGGTTGTAAACCCCACCCATTGAAAAAAGCTCAAGCAAAGCAACGAAAACGAAAATTTCCGCACGCACACATGTACGCAAACTGAAATTTATTGCACTCTGTACATTACTTTATTGTCGGCAATTTAAATTTAAATTGCCTTGACTAAATGTGTGGGAGCGGTTTTTTGAAAAAGTTCTACATACGAGCGAATTACATAATGCAACATATTATTTACATTTATCCTTGCCGTGGTTAATAACTATTAATTAAATCGTTAAGTTATTAGGTGGTCTGTGTAATTAATCACATCCGGGGACAATTTATTTATAAGTAAATTCTTTTGAATTGTACGTTGCCATGACTCAATCACTATCTCCAGGAATTGAGCAGTCTTTCAAAAGATGAAAATGAAATGTTTAAACTATAAAAAGTGAAAGTTCACTAAATGTAATCGAAAAGTGCAGAATAGTAAAAATGCAGGCATACAATAACAGCACTTCTAATCGTGTGGCTTATAGAAATACTATGTTTGTCCATGATTGTATTAATTGGTCACGTGAAATTAGCAATCATAATATTTAGTTTAAATATAATTAAAAATTAATTCATGAATTACAACAACAAAGATGTAGAGCCTCTTTTCCACATCATGATTAATGAAACTGAGAAGTAAATAAATTTTATTTCCGCCTTCTTAGTAAATGACATTTTTATTTGTTGTTTATGGTAACCAAAATTACCAAAATTGGAAAATTACAGGAACAGACCTGTAATATTTTACAGGCTTGTATAAAAGACCTGTAAAATTTTACAAGCTTTCAGAAAAGCATATTTTTTGTCTACATCACCATGACTACGCCTAGCTAGAAATCACACCTTCGATAAGAAAAAGACGTTTTCATAAAAAATCAAGTAAATTAATTAAAAATCTCCCTGTGAAGGTGAAAAAAACCCGACACGCTTTGCAGTTAATCTTTACTAGGCTCACTGGATTACGATAAGGCCCATGATCGGTGTTATTAATCTCTCTTATTAAAAAAAATAGTTGCAAATCGTTTTTGATTGCAGTGAAAACCTCGAGCAGCCTCTGTACAGCTGCTTCAGCCCTGCTTGGGGCTTCGTCAGCAGAGACGTAGCTCTTATTTTTGTATATGAAAATGATTTCAAACCCGGATCTTGAGATGTAACTGCTGGTGGTAAAAGTGACTGGAGTTTCTTTTTATGAACCAAATGCACATTCTTCATTTTGTGTGCAACTACTTCATGCGAGCCATTCAAAAATTGCAGCCAAAAAGTGTTCTCTATGTTGCTCAGGTTCTTAACAAGTTTTAGATGTAGATTATACTTTTCTAATTTAATTTACTACGTTTAGTGTACAGGTATTTGACTTTTAAATCCAGCCATTTGTGTTTGGCACATTGTACAATTGCTTGTTGATATCTAGTATTTACATTGAATCTAATATTGATAAATTTTGGAAAAAAACACCAAGAGTTTTACATTTTTTCAGAAAATTTAGGTTCGCAGAAATTTTACAGATTTTTGTACTTAGCTTTTGAACAGATTGAGTCCCTTTGAAGGAAACGTCATTTTTTTAACCACACCTAGCGGGTAACAGTCTAAAATTTAAAAGTAATTAAAACTAATTTTAACAACTAACTTACAATCAAATTTTAACAATTATTCTCCATAGAGCGGAAAGTCTTTACAATATTAAAATATATTGGTGACTGTGGTTTGTAGTACAAAGAAATTGAATTTAATCTAACCACAAAAAGTTTGTTTAAAAACTAGATACGTATTTCGGCAGCTATGCTGCCATCTTCAGTAGATGCGTTCTTCTTGATCACAAAAGAAGTGACTGTGTCATTCCTATTATCGCTACATTATATACTAATTCGTTCCACTCCAATGACGCGTTAAGCTCCAAAGGCGTGTTTTCCGTTAAAAACTCAGTACATTTCATACAACGCGTTAGAGATGTACTAAGCGATGATAAAATACTGGTATCCTTTGATATCCAATCATTATTTCCCAGTATTCCCATTCCCACCACATTAAACTACCTGCAAGATCTCCTAGAGACTCCAACAACATAGAACAATGTAAGATAGATGAATTTTTGCAACTCAGAAACTTATGTATGTCGCAAAATTGTTTCCGAGTGAATGGGGATTTTTTTAAAGAAACCGAAGAGACTTCAATGGGAAACTGCTTGTCACCATATATTTCTAATAATGTATAATTTAGAAACTTCCCTCAAATAAAATTGTAATTATTTCCCAAATATTTGGTTTAGATATGTAGATGATGTTTTTACTATTTTTTTTTGATATTTTAAATTCTAAATTTCCTAGTATTAAATTATTAAATTCACGATTGAAAAAGAGGTTGATGGGAAATTACCATTCCTAGATGCCTTAGTTATTAGAAATAGTGAAAACGAATTAGAATTCGATATATATATATATATATATATATATATATATGTTAATCCGTAGGCTTCCGCGGGTGTTGAATGCTGTAGTATTCTTCCGGGTAGTCCTCCGCGTTGAGTTCTCTAAAGAACTATACTCCTCGTCGTTACTCGAGTCACGACGAGGAGCAGAAGCAGGCAAGCAGGAGCGAAGACCTGAAGATGGCAAGTGAGACCTTGCCGAAACGTTGTCAGAAGACAAATAGTTCTTTAGAAAACTCAACGCGGAGGACTACCCGGAAGAATACTACAGCATATATATATATATATATATATATATATATATATATCTATATACAGGAAAGAAACAAGCACCAATAGATTTATTGTTAATGACTCACAACATGTCTTATCGCATAAGTATTCTGCAATTTATTTTCTACTTAATAGATTTTCAACTTCCCACTCTCAATAGAAAGATACAACAAAGAACTCATATTTATTAAAGATATGGCAGTCCACACTGGTTACTCAGTAGACGTCGTAGAAAATGCTTTAAGGAAAATTGTAAACAAAGCCAACATCAAAAAACTTACCACTTTCTTACCGGTAGAAACAAACATATCCAAATACATTAAAATTCCGTTTGACAAATATTTTTCCAAAGGTATAAATAACATTTTTAAAACGCAGGGGTACACAATCGCACATACTAATAATAATACTTTAAAACGTTTACTGGCAAACCCTAAAGACAAAACTGAACCAAATCAGAAATCAGAAATCTATGAAATATCTTGTCAAGGGTGTACCAAAAAATATATTGGGCAAACAAAAAGAAATATAATGACACGTTTTAAAGAACACTTAGCTTATTTAAAGTACAATGTAATTGAAAAAACGAGAGTTGCCTAACATCTTTTTGACACCAGTCATAAAATAGATTTAAGCTTAGGTTAGTAATAGCAATGTCAAGCAACAAGAAATTAGACGGGTTTGAAACCATTTTCATATACAAAAATAAGAGAGATTTAATGAACACCGATCATGGGCCTTTGGCAGGTTCCGTGTTGCTTGATTTGGTTGACGGAATCCGGTACGACACTCACTTTAGAGTGCACGCTTCATTCGAGCGGAACGAATTAGTATATAAAGTAGCGGTAGGCATGACACAGTCACTTCTCTTGTGATCAAGAAGAAGGCATCTACTGAAGATGGCAGCATAGCTGCCAAAATACGTACCTGGTTTTTAAATAAATTTTTTGTGGTTAGGAGGTTAAATCCAATTTCTTGGCACTACAAACCACAATCCCCAATACATTTCAACATTGAATAATTCAGAAAAGAATGAAGATAGACAAATGAGATTTTGCTATTCACTTCTACAAGAAATGTGATTTCACTTATATCTACACGGAAGAAATATGTTTTCAAATTAATTTAAATCTACAGCCGCCAATGAGAGCTCATTAAAATGGGCATAATTCATTTTTTTAATGGATTCCTATATTTTCCCCCATTCATTAGACGTAAAATTGAATTTCATTTTCATCAATGTGGAGTTATCGATACCTACTCTTAATAGTTTTTGAGAAATTTACAATTTTCTAGAATTTTGGTGTTATCACGTTACCCTTGGATGTTTAATGTTTTGTTTTTGTTGTTTATGACCAGTTAAATTTTTGCTTACAATTACTGATTATTAAGTAGATTTGGAAACTTAGAAATTTGTATTTCAATTTTATAGTGCCTTCAGGCTTATTTTCGCCTTTAAGTTAAAAATTTACTATTCTCTATTATTACGGACAATCCTTTGGTTTCGTATATTTTTTTCGTAACGAATAAGTTATGAAAAAACCGATGAGTAAGGAGAATCGCTTATTTTTAAAACGTACGTTAATGCTTTTTGCTAATATTTCACCAATAAAATTATAATTCGCGATCTAAAAGGTAAACAAATACGTACTAAATTTCATTTCATGTTTTTATTTATAAACAGATAAAATAGCGACATCTTAGTATCGCTTTTTATTTATAGTAATAATGATAATAATAAATAATTTTGTTGTAAATTGTTTTTGATTGCAGTGAATCCCTTGAGCAGGCTCTGTACAGCTTGTATCATCCCTATTTGGGGCTTCATCATCAGACAGGTAGGGTTGCACTAAGATTATCATTGGTCGAATCATTTTGGTTTACAGTGGAACTCTTGAGCTACGCGTCTGCTGATGAAACCCAAAGTAGGACTGAAACTAGAGTTGGACATTATTCGAATAAAGTTTTATCTAGATAATTATCTGAATAAAAAAATTATTCGTGACTTTTATTCGGGAAATAAATTATCCGCGAATAACTAATTATTCCTCACTTACGAATAACAAATAATTTTATTTTAGATAGTTACTTCTGAAATAAAAAAAAATAATCTTTGTCACATTTTTAACAAAATTTTGAGCTTGGAATTTTAGAGTCTGCAATCTTTAAAAGTATTTGAACTTGTCTTGCAAACATGAATTTCAAATTGAAAAACAATGAAAATACAAGGCAGTCGCCACGCTAATGTTTACCTCTTGTTTCCTTACTTATTAGGTCATAAAACGACGCTCGTTTCCTAGGATACCGAGGCCGGAAAAAGTTAATTAGAATCACCAGTTTATTCGTGCCATGAATAAATTTAACAAATAAATAAATTATTCGTCATTCAAGGATAACGAATAAATATTTTACCTTTATTATATAACGAATAAATATTTTATCTTTATTCGTTATTCGTCATTTGTATAAATTTTGCCCAACTCTGTCTGAAACAGCTGTGCAGAGGCTGCTCAATAAAAAAAGATTTTCAACAATTTTTTTTAAACTTTCATTATGCTTTGACAGCTAGCATGGCCGCCTTGCATGGAATGACTTATTATGTAACAAACTGACTTCAATTTGTCAATCCTACTGCAATGTTAGGTCAAAAAGCGACCGTAAGATGTCGCTGTTTAAACTAGTCGATAATAATAAGGTTTATTAATCCCATAGAAGATATCACTGAAACAAAACAGAATATATTGCCTGTGTTTTATGGTTGATCAATAAAATAATGACGACAACGAAAAATTTAAGGTGACGGCTGTGGAGGCAAGAACATATCTTAGTTTAAAGCCACGGTTCGACTACAGAGCAAAATAACAAAAAAAATTGCCCATAGAAAATGTCAATGGAATCCGATTTTTTTGTATATTTTATAATGAAAAAGGACAATTTGAAAATAATTGGACGGTGATTTTCATTTTTATATGTATTTGTTTAAATTAAGCTGGTGAAGAAAATTTTGGTCTAAATAAAAATCTGAAATTGATTTTTGTCTTTTTAAAAGTTTTGTAAAATTAAATCTCATGAAGAATGTGGGTTAAAAGTGTGTTTACTGTGGTTTGCAAAAACTAAAAATATAAGCCTAGTAATAAAGGAAGAAACCAATGAAACTTCTAGCATTGACAATGCCTTCTCCATACTAATACCAAAAATGTATCAAAAATAATGTTAAACCTGAGCAAATTTACTAAAGCTGAGATGTCGGTTAAAGATCTTATAGTGCTTTCGATTGGTATACACTTTGTGCCCTCAGTGAATCATCATCTCATTTTAATCGAAAGCGCCATTACAGAGATTGAGACAAAATTGAATTTAAGCATAAATCAAACACTTAGCAATAAGTTTAAGAAAGTCCCATAAAATTGAAAGTAACTTAAGAAAACAACCCGGAGAAAAGTTTTTCTTTGATAAAATCGATGTGGATTTTGAAGTAAAGATATTGGATCTATTGTAACACGGACTGTGATATTTTGTAAATTCTTTTGATTCTTTTGTAAACTACGTTTTAACAGAAAGTTATTTAGCAATTGAAGATAACATTCTGTTTAAAGTCGATCTGGATGGGGGTGGAGGTTTTTTAAAGATTTGTTCAAGTGTATAAGTGAATATAATTGAAAAGCTGTCTTTCTAAATTTTTTTAATTTGTTTCACCACGGCCGGTTTCGTCTTTATGATATTTCAAGTGTATAATCATTTCTTGTTAATAAATCTTATTTTTGTATAGTTTTATAAAAAATAAATTTAAGTACAAGAAATAATATGTATGTATGATCCGTGTATGACAAGAAATAATATGTATGTCTGACCTGTGTATGACTATGCAAAAATAAGGTTTATTAACAAGAAATGACTGTAAACTTGAATATATCATAAGATTCAGCTTTTCAATTATATTAAATAAAATTTACAAACAGCAATGCAAGATTATAATAATATTAAAAGTGAATAATTTAGTAATAGTCTCCGAAAATGAACTGGAACCGCGGTAGATTAGAAACCGTAAATTGAAAGATTTAGGTTGGAAACAAATTTTTATTTTCGCTACTGTGAAACGTATGCGAATGTGGTCAAAATAATGGAAATTTTTTAAAATTGAGACTGTTATCAAAATTTAAGATTGCAACTAACATCAAATTAGCAAATATCCTGCTGTCACACACTCATTGCATCCTCGCACTTGGTGCAAAATAGAGAAATCTAAATTTGAGAGAAGTAACAAGGACTCTTGAAGATATTAGGCAAAATTTTTCGTTGTGGATTCAAGATGGGAAGAACCCCAGCAGGGCAAAGAAGTTTCACGACTGTATCAACGAACCCATTATTCAATAAAGGTACAATGAATGGATTTTAAAGTTTTTGCCACCACCTGAGTTACATTTGTTACTAGGAGTCAATACTATTTATGATTATCTAATGAAAAAGAATCTCGCTCTGGGCGAGAAGCGGGCAAAATTTTGCAACGTCGAGAAAGAGATACTACATGGAAGCTCCTTTAATTGCAACAGTTGCAAAAAATTATTGTCAAAAATTGATTATTTGCTTTCGATAATGCCACTAGAATTTCTGAAATATGCAGAACGCCTAAAAACATTTGCGAAATTTGTATCAACTTGTTTTGGATTTTATTTGACGCATAACTACAAAGATTTCATTTGCCAATTTCGTGTGGAATTTCTTGATTTAGAAAATATTGCAATATCCACAACCCATGCTGTCTTTTTCCAAATTGTAAATTTTTGTGATATATTAAACTGTGGCTAGAAAAATATATGGAACAGGTTTCGGAAGCAGTTAATTCCTATTTTCTGACAGTATGGAAGAGGTATAAGGTGTTTGAATCACATCCAGACTATTCCACAAAATTACAATCTTCTGTTTTTTTTTTACAATTATAAAATTTTACCTTGACGTTGAAGCTAATTGAAATTATTTGTATCAATTTGACTTGATTATTACTTCTTTATTTCTTAAAACAAATATCTGTAACATTGAAAATCATCGTTATATTATTTTCAAATAACACTTTTTCTCTGTCAAACAGGACAAGAAATGGAATCCTGTCGATAAATTTCATGGACAATTTTTGTTGGAATTTTACTCCATAGCTGAACCGTGAAGCCTGTGTAATGTTTTACATAGTTTTCATGAAACAAATAATTCGGTATACTCATAGTTTCTCATGAAGACTTGATTTATTCGTGAGATATGTACGTAAATATTTAAGCACCCCTATCTGATGAAAACGTCACTCTTCCGCATGTCATGACTTCCGAAAAAATCTTATGGTAATTAAAACGTGTCAGCTCGCTATCGCATGCACGATACTTCTTTTGTAGCGACCGACAGCCGACGACATTAAGCACCGAAAATACTAAAAGCTCGATTATATTCATACTTGCTTCACTTCTAATCCTCATACTACACCGGATTAATTAGAAAATTATCACGGCGTACACAACTAATTTATGCTGATCCTACGAATTCCAAACAAATTTTATTTTTCTTTAATTAATGACCAGTGAATGCAGTACTTTATTATACGACATTCATGCAAACAAGAAATAACGTTCTCTTCTCTGTGGAATTAATACGCAAGAATTTGTTAATTTGTTAATAAAAGCTATACCATATTCGTAGTTTCCTTCACGGACGGTTAAGTGCGATTTGAATTGTTGTCAGTCGGAAAGAAACCAGAAAAGTGTTTTCCAAACCATTGCCTGTGTATGGGGTCTCTTGTGACACTCGAGACACCAACCGACTGGAATAAATATTGAATTAATTTGAGCCTAAAACGATTAGATTCTAATCGGATTATGAATTATGTAGGCGGGGATTTATCAAGTGCATTTTTGAAAATTGCCGCAGGAGCAGTCACGAGTTCCAAAATTATTATTTAACTATAGTTTCTTTATTTTTGGATAATAATTTTGCAGTGGTCACCTAATATTCATCGAAACACGTTCCTTATATTCAAAATAATAAATAGTATCTGGCACCTAATAATACATACGGAGAAACCTGGATAATATAAAGGTACAATTGGTTTAACCGAGTATAAACACGAAGGATATGTCAGGATGTCAGCTGTGAATGTGTGACAATACCGCTAGCATCCGGCACTAATAATATTCAAGTTTGAGGTGAAAGGGTTCGTTGCGTGATGGAGTACACACCATTTGATGGATCGTTCATACTTGGCCGGATTAGGTGACAAGAGGGACATTGTTCAGACTTCGACTATTCCGTGCTTTCGAATTTCTTTCTGTTGATGCGTAGTGATGTATGGTCGTATTCTTCTCTATGTCATATTACCACAATAATTCATCAAGTTTCTTGATAGGACGCATTGGTAGCTACTGATTTTTTTTTTCAACTTAGCGGCAAGAGTTGATCAACATGAATTCTGTATGAAATAAATCTGCTTGAATATAATAATGTACTTCAAGAGTTTTTCAGCAAATTATTTAAAATTAAAATAACAACCCATATACACCTAGAGAATTTTATTTAATGCACGTTTTCGCAGAAAAAAAAATGAAACAAGAGAAACGCAAAGTTTTTAGTTGTCCCAATTAGTTATAACTAGAGAACGGAATCTCGTACGTGAGACAAGTGGAACGGGTCCATCAGGGTTGACGATCATGCGTTTTCGCGTTCTGCCTTGTTGCGAATGTTCAGTCTTCAATTCATAGCAGTTATTGATTTCAAATGAACATGTGATTTTGTGTTTTCGATAATTCGTTCGACACATGTAGTAGAAGTGTGAAAGTATTTCAGTACATGTTAGCGAGAAAAAAATAAAAGTAACCAGATCACTTCGGTTGAATTATCGAATACACTGAGATTCAGAAATGTCTCCCGATATTTTCAGAATAGATAGAACATCAAGAATCAAAGTAATCTTCTTTCCAAAAATGAATAATAAGGGAGATATAAGCCCTGAAAAAGGGAAGAAAAATATTGTCTTTTGGCAATATTTTCTGGATCCTTTATGTTATCAACCTAATATTTTACACCCAGGCATAAGGCCTCTGTCTATGTATTAATAATATATTTATCAGATCTTCCATTGGTTCTTTTTAAGAGGTAGTTTTGAAGGGGTAGCTTTCAGTATTTTATCCACAACTTTTAATTTTGAACGTACTTCTTCAACAATTTCCGAAAGAAATATTCTTTAGACTACTTGGGACAGAAAAGGTTAGTTTTTTATAACATAATTAATTCAATCCGAACTAATAATTGCACTGGTTGATTCGGATTCCACAAACGGTGGTCACAAACGTACAGTTTCCGGCTTAATGATACAATTAACTATTACATTTTCTTACGTGACGGTAACATTTCTAGTAAACCATATGTGCTTATTCTCATTAGATTTCTTTTGTGTAAGGAATGGAAAATAAAGTGTTCATCTGGAGCTCTTAAGCTTGGACGCATGTCTCTCTATCAGTAAGTATTTACAAAATGTATCTCTTGTTAGCGGATAAAATTTTCCTTGGTCTAATATTTCGAAAAAAAGATTTTCAATATTCTCAGTTTTTCTCAGGATGACAAGCAATCAATGGACATTTATCATTTAACTCTTACGAGTAGTTAGCTTTTTCATATTCATAAAATTCAAACCAAAAAGATCAATAATAACAAAATTTCCCGTATGGTGCGAACTTTTTGGCGGTCACTTCTTAAGACAGGCGACTTTATTTTTGATATTCTATTCACTTTGAAAATCAGCGCTATTCTGTAACATTGATATGCATATCAACTGATATGATCTTCAATAATTGAAGAGAATTTGTTAAGATTTCATAATATTTCACGTCGATTGCCGACCGCAAATTCAGGAGAGATACACTGATAAAAATCTGGAGTTAATTCTAACACTTTTTGGACGCCAGGGAACACTTTTTCGGTGTTCCCTCGCGTCCATCCGTTTGCGGAGTTATGAAAAACGGAGTTAGGATGTTACCATTTAAACGTATGTAATAGAGCAGAGTTAAGCTTATCCTTGTTGGAATAAACACTCACTTTTAAATACAATTTAGTCGGAAAAAGAGAACAATAACGTCAAATTCGATAAAGATTAACTCACAACTCCAACTGAGACGCAAAACAAATGAAAAATAATGAACCACAAACAAGCTAAAATGCGAAAAATAAATTAAAATAAAATAATAAATACAAAAGAAAAATACATCCTACGAAAGCATAAAAGAACACAGAAAAAAAGAATGATTGATTGACGAGTAATTGTAAGATGAACAAAAACCAAATGAATCTCTAGATGAAAAATTAAAAAAAAAATCTAGTAGAAAAACTGTAAACTGTAAAAATGTGTCAATCAACAAAAGCTGAAATTGATAAAAATTAACAAAAGGGAAACACGACAGCATAAATTGAATTTAAAGAAAAACAGAAATACCGAGATACTAAGTCAACAAAAAAAAATGAGAACTGGCGATAGTTTTTATAAATAAAAACAAACTCGGAGAAAACAAAAGAAAAGAAGGAAAATGCGAAAAACATGAAGAAAACAAAAGAGCAGATAGACAAAAATAAATAAGTGAAAAAATGGCGATTCTCCAAATAAAACAAACGAACCGTGGAAAAATTCAATTCCATAAAACAAAAAACAAACAAAAAGAGAAAAAAATTAAATAAACAAAAAAACAAAAGAAGACGTTGCTCGAAGTCGTCATATAACACCTACAAATTAAATTAGCGGCATGGACAGTCACATTGTATATTTTTTCTTTGTCGTTATGTGAAGAGGACGAAAGTAGCCCAAATTAGGTGCCCGGCGACAAATATGATTTTTAAACGCCAAATATGTCTAAAATGTAGCCCAAACGGCCGAATTTCGCCCAATCAGAACACAATATTCTAATTATTGTTTAGAAAGAATGATCATAGATGGCGCTACTGAAATTTAAATTCGAATTCAAAATGAAATAATTTCGCTTCTTTTTTTCTTATTTAAGACGAATTTAATGTAAGAGAGGATATTTGATACAAAAACATCCCCCTTGGCTTAGGGTGTATTCTAATATTGTTCTTTTAACTGTATTTTATGAAAACACATAAGATTCGTTAAATCTGAATAAAACTTAATTTTTCTATTACAAAAAAAAAGAACTTGTGCGCATGTAAGAAAGGAAGAGCGGAAATAAAATGAGTTCTGAGCGTTCTGCGCTTTGAAATATAAAAGCCTCAAAGGAAACCGGGGAGTGGCGCGCAGGAGCGACAGTTGCTACAGTGATAGGATTGTTTAACATTTCCTCCGGCGTTCCTGCTGAATACACAAATCAGGCTGATTCAGGTGTTGTTTAACGTGTGCTGCGAGCTCCTCGCCAGAATGAGTTTTCAGGAGAATTTCCCGAGCACCTAGCGCAGGGAACATGTTCGTGCCCCTCACGGAGAAGGAACGCCAGGCGCACTTCACGCAGAACTCGCGCTCTTTCATTCCCGGGTAAGCTTTAGATTTTCTTTAAAACTCGATCGTTTCCATGGAAAAACAATAAAAAAATTAATCTTAATAATATTAAAAAGTAGACGACGATATATGGGGGGAGCACCGCCAAAAAGAATAAAAAGAAAATGATTATAAAAGAAAAAATGTTGGAATGCTTCCTTACTTGCTCTAATAACTCACTTAATTTATAGTATTAGAGTAACAGTAAAAAAATACATTTTTGACAAGCAAAATCGATCAATTAATTTGAAACCAAAATATTTAAGAAAAAATAGTACCTAATAATAAAAACGCTATCTAAAAATTATCAAAATTTGAAATCATTGATCAGTGTACGGGAGTGGGGGGGAGTAGACTACTCCTACACTACAAAATGGCGCTTTAAATCGGATGGTATTCAAAAATTAAATCCCACTGATTTTTGTAAATACAGTTCATTTTTTATTATACGCCGTTCGATGATTAATCTAATTTTAAGAACTCCTGTTAATCTTCATGAAACAGCTTTGGGACTTACTGACGGAAGTCACACTAATTTTACAGATGTGAAGCTCCTGAAGTCGTTTTTGGTTATGTACTAGCGTCTCCCTAGATCCTATCTCAATGCTAAAATCAAAAAAAATCCTTTTATCACCATAACAACAAAATTTCGTTAAATCAATTAAGTTATTATTATACGTTTGTGTTTTATTAAAAAAAAATTGAAATCTTCTAGTAAATCACTGTCACGTTGGTTTACACGTGATTGCAATTGTTTCTTTTTGTACTAAAATTTTTAATTGTAGTAAGCCATGATTTCTATTATTATTTTAACAGTTAAGTAAGCTTTTAATGAATGAACAAGGTCTTAATTAATTCAATTTGAATTATCTGGCAATCTGATGATTTAAATCAAAATTTCAGTTGTCTTATCAGAATTGCCATCAACATTTATCAAAATCATGACTTAGTCCAATTAAAAATTTTAAAAATGACCCGTTATCACCATGATTAGAAATTATAAAAGGTGTATTAAAATAATAGGGAATAATCTCTTTTTACTTTTGAATTTATATTATTGAAGTGGACTCTTGACGAAGCTATGAATCGACAGTGAAACGTTGAATGCTTTTCCAATTATAATTCTGTCCGGTTACTTTTAAAAACCATTTTCTTTGAATTTCTTGAATTTGAATTTCTTGAACTTTTGAGATAAAACTTTATCCATATTTAAGACGAATGAATGAATGAATGGGCAAATTACAATTAATCCCAAAAAATTTTATGTAGATATTAACTGAAAGTCACCCTTGAAACTAATTGTAAGTTGTTATGAAACTATTTACAGAATACCAATTTTGGAAAGACTCTTGAAACGTAGCAATATCAAGTCCATATCAATGTTACAGAATAGACCCCAATATCGGGAGACATTTCTTAATTACGATATAGAATTCAAAGTGCCGGGAAAACAAATACGTACGAAACTTACATTTGAAGAAAAATGTCAACTTCACTTAATTTCATATTTAAAAATACACGAAGAAAGTTCTGATCTGAATCAAACTTTTTTGTAATTTCGGATATTACAATAAGAGCAATAAATAATAAAAACGACTTACTGTAAAATCGCGGTCCATACAGGCACATCAAAATTTGAATACGTGATAAGTGCCAATTTAAGCGGCAACGTGATTACAGGGTTCTTTGTGCTTCTGCAGTTGTTTCGAAACAGTGAGAGATCGAGTTACCTCGTTCACCACCTTTCATCGAAAGGATATTCCGGCCAATTGTTCCGAACAGGCCCTTCGGTTACCTACCCAAACTCTTCCTCCATTTAAATGCGGGGGCTTATTTTTCAATTTTCTTATTACACCTTTAGTCGTGCGTTTACTATGTGGTTTGAAATAACTTAACTAATGAACAATTTAGTAGCTAGTTACAAAGTAATTAAATTAGTAAATTAGTTTCATTTTTCGGAAAAGTACTTGTATTCAAGATACTCATGAATAAAATAACTATAATTAATAATCAAAAAATTCTACGAAAATATACATGAAGTTACTATAGTAAAATATCTAGTTACATTTAAAAGTTATAAGTTACTATTAAATAGCTTAGCTACTTTCAAGTTACCGAATAAATTCTTTTCTACTACGCACATTCGCGCTCTGCACCCCGACGATTTTATTCATAAGGCTGTTTTACATTATACTAATTATAATATAATTATACGAGAAAATAGTACCAAAAAATATTAGCAAAAAAATATTGAAACGGACAGAAATACATCTGTTTCTGCAAGATTTTATGATATCATAATTTGTTTTACTGTTTTATACTATCCTAAAACTTGATAGACTTTTTTTGGTATCATTTTATATGATAATGTAAAACAGGCTTTAGATGAGGAAAGAGAGGGGATGCCGTATGCCGTATCCAATTCATGGGCGAAAACTGTTACCAGAGGGGACCAAATCAAGGACACTTCGCATTGCACAAACGCGTTTCAACCAAAGTGAATTTTGTTGTTTCTGTTGTAACAGTGAATAACCCAGATACTGATTATTAATAGAAACAATGTGCAATATGTAGCAGAGCCGACCCGAGAAGAAAGAGCCCGGCAAATGCGTTGACTTTGTAAGTAAATGTCGGTGTCTTTGTTGTGAGAGAGAATAAAACAGATACTAAGGGTTTATAGAAACAATTTACAATGTGTGACAAAGTCGGCCTGAGAAGAAAAAACCCGGAATAACATTTCACAGGTAAAAAGATTGGTTTGGACCCAACTGGTAACGTA
Organism: Prosopocoilus inquinatus; assembly: GCA_036172665.1. Classification (NCBI taxonomy): domain Eukaryota; kingdom Metazoa; phylum Arthropoda; class Insecta; order Coleoptera; family Lucanidae; genus Prosopocoilus; species Prosopocoilus inquinatus. The sequence continues at coordinate 32,415,768 of CM069869.1, forward strand.
TGTGCCTTACTTGTGCACTAACCCTTCTCTTTCCTTATCTAAGATTTTATTAGTGTTTCTAGATAAGCGCGTTATGTTTAGTTTTCTTATAATTACGTAGTAGTTAACAATTTAAAACAAATATCTTCATCTCACGTAAGAAATCAGTCATTTACTTATGTACCTACTGATTTTATTTAGGAAATTGATTTTGGCTTATTAAATACTACGTGTTTTTTTTAATACCATAAGGGGTGGCTATGAAAAATAAAATTCATGTCTTAGCACCATTCAGGTATTTTAAAATGTCAGTTTTGGCGTTTGTTAGCTGACAAGTTCAAATAAATTACTTCTGTCTCCGGAAGAAGAATAATTGGCCACATATTTTTAATACAAAAATAAATGCTCAGAGGTATCAAGAACGAAGCAAGCAGAAAACGAGCCAATTTTCGGACGCGCGAAATATAAAGACTACACCAAACCGTTTTAGGGGTCTATATTCTATCAAAAGCGTTACATTAGGTGCTTTCTTTCGCTTAAAAGTTTGAATCGCGTTTCGAATAGTTTGGACCTGAATTTCGTATTTGTTGCAACAAAACACTTGACTTGAATTTTTCACTGACAGTTCATTTATAAATAACCATAATTCAATCCAAATAAGTTTTAAAAATAGAGAGATTCAAAGAAAAGAATCAAAACACGTTTGGATCACGATTTTGTGAGCGAGAGAAAGCACCTATATAAAGGGCTGTTATATTTTGTTGCTACGGTAACACACAATCATAAAACTATTTTAAATTTTAAAACGCCTGTAAATTTTAACAGCCCGTTAATAAGTTAGAGAATTGCTACCTAAATTTCTGTAATTTGATGTGCTAGATTTACGAGATAATTCACATTAAAAATTTCTTAAGCGTAAATTATTTCTTGCAATTGCAATATACGAGATAGTTCACATTAAAAATTTCTTAAATCTTTTATACAGCGTGAGAAGTGCAAATTATTTCTTGCAATTGCAATATATGAGATAGTTCACATTAAAAATTTCTTAAATCTTTTATACAGAAGTAGCCGACCTGTTAAGAGCTATTAACCAGGATCATGCAACTACAAGAAAAATCAACCTCCTTTGAGTCCAAAATGAATATTATGATTCATTTCGTATGCGTGCCTACACAAGTTCGATGTCCGAAAGAATGAATTGCCTGTTATGTTTTTTTTCCGCAGAAAGCCGTAAACAAAAACATTTTAAAATTGTGTTTCATGGTAAACGCTTGTATTTCCTTTTACTCCGCGAGACTTCATTGCTCTTGTGACGCAATACAGCTGTACCAGTTCCCATCCACAAATTTATAAAAAAAATTTGTGCAAATCGTTTTTGATTGCAGTGAAAACCTCGAGCAGCCTCTGTACAGCTGTTTCAGCCCTGCTTGGTCAAAAAGCGATGGTAAGATGTCGCTATTTTATCTATTCATCACAAATTTATATGTAAATCTTCAGTGCTTTTTATCTTAAAAGCTTTGCATACTAGACCCTTTATGCTAGAGACCCTTTATTTAGTTTTTTCGTGTGGTTAACAGGTCGGACACTTATTTTTAATCAGCCTGTATAAACATATGTCCGATTATTACAATTAATTAGAAAAATGGCAATCATAAAAATATTCAATTTCTACTGTAATCAGAGCAAAAGTCTTGTGTATAAAACACCTGTATTAACAGGTGTTTTATACACATGACATTTTTATGATTTTATGTACGGATATAAAAATTATTGTGGGCGGAGGTTAATTTCAATTATCTCTTAAACCACAGTCTCCTTTACTATTTTTGAAAATTATAATAAAAAAATATTAAATTTTTACACTAGCAAATGTTGAAAATGCTCACCTACTGATAAAATTCACGATTTCAATCGTTTCAACATTGATCGCCTCACATGTCCAAAAATTCCCGGAGATTACTCCGATTAGAAAAGGCAATCATAAAAATATTCAATTTCTACTGTAATCAGAGCAAAAGTCTTTTGTATAAAACACCTGTATTAACAGGTGTATTAACAGGTGTTTTATACACAAGACTTTTGCTCTGATTACAGTGTATTAACCTGTATTAACAGGTGTTTTATACACAAGACTTTTGCTCTGATTACAGTAGAAATTGAATATTTTTATGATTGCCATTTTTCTAATTGGAGTAATCTCCGGGAATTTTTGGACATGTGAGGCGATCAATGTTGAAACGATTGAAATCGTGAATTTTATCAGTAGGTGAGCATTTTCAACATTTGCTAGTGTAAAAATTTAATATTTTTTTTATTATAATTTTCAAAAGTAGTAAAGGAGACTGTGGTTTAAGAGATAATTGAAATTAACCTCCGCCCACAATAATTTTTATATCCGTACATAAAATCATAAAAATGTTAAACCTAACAACAATCTAATTATCTTAAATGATATATGTATAAATGTAAGTAAATATACAGGGAAGGGCAAAAGTATGGAACCGGCTTAATATTCCTAAAACTATTTGACGTAATTATTTGAAATTTGTTGTGTGATTCAGAGTCAATAGGACCTACATTACCAATTTGTTTCAATTGTTTATCTGCTCTTGTTTCTGAGATCCAATGCCTATTTGATTTTTTTTAAATAACAACTTGTTGATTTTTTTCCTCTATTTAATAGTTCGTTTAATTCTTTAAAAGACCACATAAAAATATTTATCTATTGCATAAGAAAATTTTGTTTGAAGGAAAAAGTTAGAAAAAATGGTTTACGCTGATATTTGGTATTTGTTTTCATGTTTTTAAGGCAAAAACCGCCCATAATCTTGTCGCCTTCTAGTTTTTTTTTGCTAAAACTAATATTTTTGTCGAATATCAAACATTAGACCATTTTTCTTAACTTTTTCATCAAACGTTATTTTCTCGAAAATTTTCTTATGTAATAGATAAATATTTTTATGAAGTCGTTTAGAGAATTAAACGAACTATTAAATACAGGAAAGAAATCAGCAGGTTGTCATTTAAAAAAATCAAGTAGGCATTGGATCTCAGAAACAATTGAGAGAAATTGGCAAAGTAGGTCTCATTGACTCTAAGGGATCTCCTAAACCGTAAGAGATACAAATATGGTTAAATGGAAGAAAAGTTGAACGAATCAATGTCTAACTCGTATTCATTAATAGAATGATTTTTTTATTATTTCTTCTTGAGATATTAATAAAAATGTAAAAAGATCTCTATGTCTCTTTTATTATGCATAATTGTGAAATTCTGATTTAACTTTCTACAGGCACTTTTTGATTCTGCTTCGAATAGGAGTAATAGAATTGAAGTCAAACGTTTCGTCTTTCCGCGACCTTCATCAGTTTCGATTTTTTAAATATGAAATATCCAGTGCAAATGTCCTTTATATATGATTTAGGTAGCGACATCTAGAGGATGATTTCTGACATAACAAGTCTGACATAACTAGTAAGATAGTAGTAGGTATCAAATAACAGGGATTTATATACTTACTTATTCGTTAGAATAAGTAGTTTTTTCGGGTCTTTGGACTATTTATTTCCGCATTGTTTGTGTGTTGTTTGGTTAGCTCTTATTTGTAAGGTTTTCTGACAGTTAATTTTAGGTGTTCACATAATTTTTTTTCTTTCCGATTTATACATAACATATATAGTTTATTTTAGATTTTTACATATTAATTTCTATTTACTTACATTTACACGTATATATCTTTTAGGATGATTAGATTGTTGTTAGGTTTAATATTTTTATGATTTTATCAGTATGATTAGGTTGTTTTTAGATCTTTTTTTAGTGCTTTTAAATTGGTAGCGTACTAAAGATGGCAGCTTAGATGCCGAAATACGTATCTACGGATATAAAAATTATTGTGGGCGGAGGTTAATTTCAATTATTATAATTTTCGTTATTGTTATTATTGTTATGCCCGATCATTTTTCCAATAATAAATTTTAATAATCGATTAGTATTAGGTAGAAAATGCAAGAGACATTCCTTGTTTTGTATAGTTAGGAACATTAAAAAATAATAGAAACAATAAAAAAAACTGGTAAATTTTACTTTTACACCCTCTATCTCGGAGTATAACCGTTTCCGGACACATGAAAAGATTTTTATTAAAATAACGCAAGGAATTATGCCCTGAAGTAAGTAAGTACTTAGGAAACACGCTGTATATTAATATCAAGATACCAAGTAGGTACTTTTTCTTACATTCTGATCGTAAAAAAAGGACTGTGTAAGCCGGGACATTATAGCACGAGTCTGTTGAATAGGGTAAATTTACAACGAAGCTCTGATGATAGATGATAGTGGTGATTTTGAATAGCGCTCACAATAAGAAACACGTACTCAAATGTTTCTGTTCATATCCGAGCTTCGTATAACGGGCTATTCTTCTGCGAGTAGAAAATGCCATCTATCATCTATCATCACTCCTCCGTTATAAGGGTAAGATCACAACGAAACTGATGATAGATGATAGCGGAGATTTCGAATAGCGCTGTTACAAAGAAACACGTGTTCAAATGCTTGTGTTCATAACCGAGCTGCGACTAAAAGCGCTTATATATATAAGCGATTGCAGCAATGAGAAAATTAAATGGGCTATTTTTCTGCGAGCAGAATGGTTGGAAAACTCGTAGGAAAGGCTATCCACATATGTTATAATATACGGGCTGGTCCATTTGAAAAAAAATGACTAAATTTACAATACGCAAACTGAATCGTAGTGTTATTAATAGTCGCTATATTTTTAAAAATGTTGAATATTGTAAAAGTAAAGAGGTCCAGAAATATTTTGGTCTAAGAGTGTTTGTCGTATCATTAAAATTAACAATTTGACAGTCGATCAAATATCACCCACTTTTTGCATAACATTTAGGGTTTCTGTCCCGAGAATTCCCGGGATTTCCTGGGAAATTTGCCGTTTTTGCCACGAATGAGAATTTGGCGTGCAGTTTTTTGAACCTGGTGTGTTATGATGAAATGTGCGTAATATACGAGGAGGTATTGTAGTATTATTATGGTATGTGATGTTGTGAGGAAGGGCGGAATTCTTGTGGTATAGTTCAATGTAATTCAACCAGTATCAGTTTCACAATTTCGAAAACGACAGCCAACAAGAACGTTTATGACCTCTTTATAAACGCGTAGCGGATGCACTCGTTTCAGTTGATGATGAAAAAGATAGATCAAAGATGAATACTATTGGTTTGATTTTCTAGATTTTGTTATGTGATTGACTAATAATATTAATAATATTAAAGGTTTTCTCGTTTCCATCTTTCTTTATTACATACGACGTAATCCCGGGGAACTTTGTATAAATTGACCGGAAGCCTTTTTACAGCCCAATTAGAATGTGTTACAAAAATACCAGCATATTTTTCATACTGCAATTTAAATGTGAAACTAGGACCTGTAAACTGCATTTTACTGTACGTTTAGTTAATGTATAAGATTATTAAACTTACCTCTAGTTGACAATTTTGAGAGTAGTAGAAGAAAAATTACAAGAGATTTAAAAGTATTTTTCTTTATTGCATTTGAAAAAGTTGTTGTAGTTTATAACTGAGATATGTGTCAAAAAGGCAAGGTTTCTAATGTTGATAATTTTTCTTAAATGTATTGAGTGTCTCATAACATACGGAGGAGATTAAAAAGGCGACTAGAGGAGATCAAATTAAAGCTTTTTTCTTAGTAAACTTTTGGTAACTAAAAAGTTACAAGAGTTTAAAGTAAAAATAATTAACAAGCAAAAGTTACTACCAGTAATATTTTACGTTTTAAATTCAAATTTAGAATATTTAAGGGTGAATTGAACACTGTTCTAATCAAACAACTGTTTAAAAAAATGTAGTCACATAAAAGTTATGGTAACTACGGTAAATACCTACTAAAAAAAAGTAAATATATTGTTATAACATTTTTATCGTCTCTTCAAGGGCTGACCGAAAAACTATAATAAATTATATAAGTTTGCTTTGTAACTTACTAAATGAACTACCCCTATATTTGGAAATAATTTTAAATTACGCAGAATGAAAACCTACACAACTTTTGTTAAGACATTCCTTGCCGGAAAATTTAACAGATGTAAATGATATTAACGATTATTTTGTAAATGCAAATAGTTCTTTAAACATTCCTCATCCTGAAACCATCAATTTTTATAATTGCAATAGATTTTTTCCTGAGTCTGAAGCATTTACATTTCACTCTACAAGTGAAGATGAAGTTTCGAAAATATTACATTCAATTTCTTCTAATGCAATCGGTAATGACTGTATAAACATTAGAATGTTACTCCTGTGTTGCCAATTCATTTTGCCGCTTCTTATATTTATTTTAAACTATTGCGTTACTAATAATATCTATCCAGAAGCCTGGAAATTGGCACATGTAATTCCTTTGCCTAAATGTCAATATCCTGTTGGTTTCAATGATCTGAGACCTATCAGTATCCTTTCAACTGCATCAAAGGTCTTGGAAAAGGTAATGAATACACAGATAAGAACTTACTTGGACAAATACAACATCTTACCAATAAACCAATCTGGATTTCGTCCCAATCTCAGCTGCACTACAGTTCTAACTGATGTAATAGATGACATTTTGGCTGCAGCCGATAAGAATGAGTTGCATTGATTTTACTACACTATTCCAAGGCTTTTGACACAGTTAATCACGAAATGCTTGTTGTCATTCTACATTATATTGATTTCAGTGTCACTGCAACAAACTTTATATTTTGATTATTTATGCAATACGAAACAAAAAGTTTTTCTTAACAATTGTTATTCCATGCCATTAACCCTGACTTCTGGAGTACCACAAGGTTATAATCTTAAATCCATTGCTTTTTACAATATATACATTTAATTTAAAAAATTACCTAACGCATTGCAAAAGTCACTATTATGCAGATGATGCGCAGATTTATTACTCTTTTGCTCCTGACAATGCAGCTGCTGCAAATGATCGTATAAATTCTGATTTAAAACTGTTGTCTTACTCTTTAGGAGGTTGCTTAGTCAGAAGCTATATGAAAATTGCTTATCTGTTACTGTTAACAATGAACCTATCAATTTTATAAAACACGCCAGGAATCTGGGGCTTATAGTTCACTCTAAATTAAGATTTAGTAAACATATTGAACAGTGCATTAGGAGTGCCTACAGTAGCCTTATTTACATAATAAAATACGCTTCAGAAGTGACATACATAGTATTAATATAAGGCAAAAAAATGTAATTACTCCACCCGCATACAGAACTGCTCTATATGAGCGCTCTTTTATTTTTAATATATCATCACACTGTATCTCTATACCTATTGAGTTTAAATGTCTTAATAAGCTTAACTTTAAATGGAAATACAAATTATCTGCTTGAGACACAGAAAGAGGAAGGATGTCTTCGCTAAGTTGGAATAGTTGTTTTAGGGCCGAATTCAGAGACAGAAAATTAGTCTCACTCACACACATTTTGAGTCAAAGACTAACTAACGAAATTGGTATTCAGAAACATACAGAGCGCAATGAGTGACTTATTTACAACTCAAATTGAGTTGGAATTGAGTAAGAAATGAGTAGAGAACTGAACGTCCTTAAAAACATATAAACACGTATTCGAATATTTTTTTACTGAACAAATTAATTGCTACATAAGGGATCTAGTTCATACGGATCATGACTTGAGAATTTGTGCAGTATCTGCAAAATTATATTTTCGAAGAAACAATGCTTGTTCAATATCAGAAATACAAACCTATATTATGTGATATGGCCCTCCAATTTTACAGAGATATATGGGGTGCCTACTCTAATTAAGCATCATAGGAATTTTAATACAATTATTTTTAATTTAATATAATTTAATTCCTGCTTTCCTATCAAATATATCATAAAATATTAAAAGACATAATAATATGTAGACTTTGTTATACATTAACTAAGACTACTTTTAGTGTGTTTCAAATACAAGGACTTTCAAAATTAAAATTAAATTAAATAGTGATGTAATTTAAACGGATAAAATTTTTTTAATTATTTTTATAACCGCGATTTGTTAGCTGGGCAAAAAACTGTATTTATTTGAAATGAAAATTATTCCTCTGTGAAACACACGGAAATACATGCAAATCACAAAAAGGTTCTTACCTTGGTTATTTATTACCTGAATTTTTGTATCGGAGTATTGGAGTCGTATGAACCGATGCCAGATTACAAACAGGTGCGCTGCAATTGGCTGGTCTTACGATGACGTCACTATTTTCTATGACGTTAATTCTCATTTCTTACTCAAGCTACGAACTCAGGTTTTATCTTCTTGAATTGAAATGAAATGAGAGAGAAATGAGTAAGAGTGCGACTCTTTCTAAAGTGGGTGAGAAATAAGTTTTAAATTAGATGACGATTAGTCAGCCTCACCTCATGTCTCTGAACTCGGCCCTTTAATTCTGGGGTTGTGATGTATGCATGTAAATTATTTTTCTCTCTTTTTCAACTTGTCGTAAAGGTCAGAAAAAATGGTGTTTGATTTGATCAGGTATTTATTTTATTTTTTTATTTGCTTATGGTAGTTAATTGCTACAGTACTTCTGTTAAGGTTAACAACTCTAAGGTATAATAACTGTTTGTTCGCTCACAGCGTCACTTCACACTTTCAGTAATTTCTAGTTTTGTACTGTCCAAAAAGGTTAAGTGCCTTTAAGGAGCCTTTTTGCACTTTTCCAAACGTTTGGGTCACCCTGTACATAAGGTCGCATAAGAAATATTTTGAATGCATGTTAAAAATTTAAAAAAATGGGAAAGGAAACCAGCACTATGACCGACTTGAACTTTAATCTTGTTAACATGTGCACTCGATTTTGAATGAATGATTTTTTAATCTAAAGTTGGGACAGGTTAGTTTGATCGCAGTTGAAGTTCTTAAGCCCTTACTGAAGGAATTCCAAATAGGCCGAAACATTTATATAAGGGATGCTCAGAAGGTAGGGCCACTGCAATCGAAACTGACTTGTAAATAATTTTGTTTGAATATTAAACATGAAAACATGTTAAATACAAAAGTTTTAAGGATCTACTGGAAAATAAAATAAATGACGATCACAAACCTCACGAATGACAACCAATTTTGTTATTTTAAAAGGCACACTCAAGATATATTTTCCTGATTTCAAAAATACATACATAGCTATATGTATACTTTCACACTTTTGAATTAACTTTAAGTTTTAGATTAGTTATAATAATTTTATTATGTTCGACAAAAATTAATTGTAATTAAAAGACTACTAATGTAGAACATTTTATAAGTTTATTATAACCGTTTATTTAAAGAGCAGTCAGTTATCAATCTATACTTTAGTTAACCTTCAGAACTGCCACCCGAATTAAGTAACTTCCTATACAACCCTGTCATAATTTTAGTTACTACTGAACTTACTTAAAATTTTTGCCAGCCGCAGTACATACACTTGATTGCAGAAAAATCGAGTACACCAAAAAATCTAGAGTGCGAAATCTTACAATTTTTTGATAATGTAAATCTGTCTTTTGTGAATTCTGAAGTTTCATATTTCAAGCAGTTATATTTGACAATAAAAATATCTGTCACCTTTACATCAAGAGTCAAACTGGCACGAACAAAGTAAGGAAAATTATCTGTACTAGATTTTTCAATTTTAAAACTTTTTGTGGCCTAGCACGATGGAAAACAGCAAAAAAGAAAAAAAGCCGACTGAAAATATCTAATACGTGAGTCGTCAGTCAGTACGGTTGCAGTTTCCTTGTGCGAAACGTCTGAATGAGAGTAACGCCGTGTCCTAACTATACGTGAAATGTGCGGCGAACACGATGCGGCAAATGCAATGCAATGTCTGCACATAAACAAACACTACAGTTTAATTGACCTGTCTTGAGTAGCGGAATTGCGGTAATTACATCGCACGTAATCTTTGAAATTCAAACTAGTTTGTTTTCCCCGCGTGTACCGCAGATACACGATACACGATACACCGCTAATTGGAAAGGTGCGAAAGTGCCCTTTCTTGTAAAATAAGAGAAATTCATGCTATAACCTACAAGGTCAGATTATGAACTGGGAAAAAGCGGGAAAGGAATAATTAAATCCTTCGAAACGGCATCTGTCTCCATACATTTCATGCACTGATCTTCTTTTACATTTTAATTCATTAAGAAATTTGTATTTTATTAAAGTATTTACAGTTAAAAACACCATAGCTTACATACTTGTCAACATTTTTGCAGCTTAATTAAGAATTTACATCGTAGCACTTTGCAGTCGCCGGATTTATTGTGGACAATTTTTGCTTATACAAGTACATTAAACTTGCTATTCATGGATAACAATTTGTCAAGTACAACTGGAAAAAACAAAATTCTACATAAAAAAAATTAGTTACATTTCGTTACAAGATCACATAAATGTGTATACTAATACACAGTCAGTGTTACTAAACACTGACGCTGAAAACTGGTGTGCAATAACATTTCTTAAATTTTATTTGAAAAGGAACCCTCCGCCTGTTTATCAATTGACAAGAACGTGGGCCGTGTATATCTCATTTAGATATATTTTGTCCAAACTAGTAGTAGTTAAGTAAGTTTTCTCTCTCAGATGCAATTTAAAAAGAGGATGAACGGATTAGCCATAAGTAGATTATGTCAATCCACTCGGACAGAACGAAACCAACCAAGCACAGGTCGGCAGCTTTAAGAGGCTTAGAACGTCTCATATTGCCGCACGATTTATGTGTGGTCCGTAAAAAATTACCGGCTGTAAAACAATTACTTTAAAGTAAGTACCTACGCTAATCTAAGCGATAAAGTTCCCTTATTTCTAATTGAAACAGATAAAAATCTAATGCTGGATTATCAGACAGAGGAAAGCGTAGATATACATACAGTGCGTCTGTTAATGTCCGTACGCCGATTAAGTTGGTTTGCATACAACTTGATCAACTTGTAGTGGCAATCATGCCGCTTTTGTCAATTCTGGCAGAGTACATTGGCGGTTCGTTAATCATTTTCTGTGATTTTCTCGCTGGTTTTGCAGAAGATGTTTGATATGTTTATTTCTTTATTTTCGAATAGTTCTTTTCAAGACTCCTCAATTAACACTTTTGAATCAGGTATAAGTAATAATTTAATATAAATTACGTTCAAATAGATAATTTATTAATTTAGCTTTAGACAATTTTCTCCATTATTATTAAAAATATTCACGGCTGAACAAGATGCCTAAGTACAGAGTGGACCATTTCTGATGGTTTTACAGGGTTTCTCAATTATTTATAGGAATAGAAGAAAATCGTTTTCGCGACCCAACGCTACTTTTTGGAGAAAAAAGCAGTGGGAAAAACAAAAGTTAGCTATCTCGATTCGTTTGGGAAATATCGGTCGAAAACGAATTTTTCCGAAAAAAATTTTTTTTCACAATATCTCAGTTTAACAATATATTTTGAAAATTCATAAACTATTTTATTCATAAATTAATGTAGATTTTACCAACGTTATTATCTTTTGTTAAAAGTGCACCAGTTTTGCGAAACAGACTATAACTTTCTAATTTTAAATGGAAACCGCAGTTGGCTATGACACAAATAAATAGCTTCTTTAATGAGGTTTTCAAAAATATAAAGTTTGGTATAATTATTTTTTTGAATAACAAAGATACTAACTTTCATTACTTTGCAGTACCTATCAAGCTATCTATGACACTAGAAACAAAAGAGAATTCAGTTGTTTTCCTCAAAAATCCATTCTTAGAATAAATAATACAGGTAATTAAATTTAAAAAAATAAATAACTAGAAATGCGTAATGCTATTAGAGAACTCATAAAACTACGAGTAATATAAATATGGATTAACTATCAATGCAGTTTTGAAGAATTATATGTTATATGCTCCTTTGAAATTATTAAATCTTAAATTTTGAATTACCAAAAATTCTTAGATGTGTTTATTTCACTTTTACCAGTGATTAAATTTATTAATATACTGTGGCGAGCCAACCTGACTTAGCGCAAGGCGTCAAGAAGTCGGTCCGCTTCGATGTGTCACCGGCCGTCACGCGTTCGGGGCCTACGCGAGCGGACTAGAATCTTCCAGCATCGAGACTTCCAGACGCCAGCAGTGATATAAAATGGCCCGGAGTTGACTCACCAGCCAGTCGAATTCTAACAGCGAACGTCGAAGTTAGATTTTAGTGTGAAAATAAATTATTACAAATAAATTAGTTTTTAAGCTTTATTAAATTACGGTTAAGTTTTTATCGAGTGTTTTATTCGTTTAAATAAATAAACTCAAACCCTAGAAACGTAACAGTGGTGTCAGGTGTGGGGTATGTGCAAATAAATAAACAATTTAAAGTAAATTAAATTTAATCAGATTATTAAATAAGTACAGTATAGAAAAAAAAAACAATGGCTACGAGAAAAGTGTTGTTGAAAGACTTAAAAGTGGCCGAATTAAAAACCGAATTGGAAGAACGAGAGTTAGAAACCTGTGGTTTGAAAGGCGCACTTCAACAGCGTCTCCGATCCGATTTGTTGACAGCTGGTGAAGATCCAGAGACGTTCCTTTTCGAAATATCGTGTGGTCCTGCCGATTTTAATAAAATCTTGAAGGATGAATTTCGAGAACAATCCAGAAATTTGGACGAAAAGTTTCAAGAACAGTCTGGAAATTTAGAGAAAAAGCTTCTAGAACAATCTGGAAATTTCAAGGAAGAACTTCGAGAACAATCCAGAAATTTAGAGGAGAAGCTTCTAGAACAATCTGGAAATTTCGACAAATTACAAAATAAATTGTTGGAACAATCTAGAGACTTAGACGAGAAATTTCTAGAGCAATCCAGAAATTTCGACGAGAAACTTCTAGAACAGTCCGGAAATTTGAAGGGTGAATTTCTAGAACAGACGAAAGGACTCGAAGATAAACTAGTGGTAAAAATATCGGAAGAAACAAGAAACCTTCAAGAAAATGTGGAAGAAATAATATTCCAGCAGGATAATAAAATCAAAAATCTGGAACAAATCATGGCGGGGTTGCGAGTGTTCGGGGATCAGCCACCAGTAGAAGTAGTAGAAAATAATGAAACCCGAATTGTGGAAGGACCAGCAGAAAATTCTAAACTGAAAGTAAAACCACCAACGTTCGATGGAAAGTCTTCTTGGCCCAACTACTTCAAACAGTTCGAAGCAGCAGCAAAGGCGAACAGATGGACGGCCAGCGAAAAAGCCACTTCGTTAATTGTGGCCTTGAGAGGGGACGCTATCGATGTGCTACAGACGATGCCGCCAGAGGAACAAGAAGACTTCGACAAGCTTGTGAATAGGATGGAAATGCGTTACGGACAGGCCCATCTGACTGAGGTATACCATGCGCAGTTAAGGAATCGCTGTCAGAAATCCGGAGAAAGTCTTCAGGAATTCGAAGCAGACGTAGCGCGTCTGGCCCAGTTGGCATATCCCACAGCTCCTGTTGAATTCCTCAAATGTTTGACGGTGCAGACCTTCATAGATGGAATCCGTGACCCAGACAACCAGCAGGCATTGAGAATGACCCATCCGAAGACGTCCAAGAACGCATTGGCTTATGCCTTGGAATTTGAAGACGAGTCTCAAGAGGGCATGTCAAGGTGCGAGCGGCTATGGACTTCCAAGAGGAAGAAGAGGAAGAATCCGCTAACGCCAAGGTGGGATCTGCTATAAAGGAGCGACCCAGGGAGTATACCACCGCCGAGGATGTTCGCCGCATTGTGGAACAGGTCCTCAAGAAGAAGAAGCCGCTGGAAAGGCCAGGACGAAGGACATGTTCGCAGGCGATGTCCAAAGCCCAGACAGGATCCAAGGAAGCCACAGTTAAACTAAGCCGGGTCGGTGCAGAGGGGCAAACGTCGACCCGTATTCAAAGGCCCCCAAAGACGAAAGCCAACCAAGTAATATCCCTACGGCAGTTAACCAGCAGTATCTTCGTGGATGTTACCATTGATGACATTCCTCACACCATGTTGTTGGATACGGGTGCGACGAAGACCATCCTAAGACCCGACGTCATTAAGTCATCTGGACGCACCGAGCCGACCAAGTGGAGACTGAAAACTGCAACTGGAACATCAGCAACTGTCCACGGTGAAGTAGAGGTTATCATCACCATTGGTTCAACTCCAATTAAACACCGTGCACTGGTGGCAGATATAGAGGACGAGGCAATTTTGGGCATGGACGTCATGTGTGCCCACGGGTTCCAATTGGACTTAAAGCGTGGCGTGATGGCGGTCAATAATGAGGAGTTGGTTCTACGTCAACGAGGGGACGTGGCCGCTCGAGTAGTCCTCGCTGAAGACGTTGTATTACCCAGCAGGACTGAGGTTATCGTCGACGCAAAACTGGACGGTGTTTTTCAAGATGGGCAAGTCATTATGGTTGAACCTAATACTGATGATCAAAGGATTGGAAGAGGAGTCCTCGTTGGGAAAATGTTGTTGACGGCGAAGAAGGAAGTACCTGTCCGCCTGATGAACGTCAATTGTTTCTCCGTCAATATCAAGAAAGGAACAATCTTGGGAAGCTGCACCATGGTGTCCTCCATCTCCCGGCAACTTGAAACAAACGTGCCAGAAGCGAAAGTCCCAAAGAAATTATGGGAAATGGTTATGTCAATAGCCCAGGAATTGACTCCAGACCAGAAGACAAAAGCAAAGAATCTGATCGGCCGCTATCAAGATGTATTTGAGGTAGAAAATGGATCCAAGGGAAGAACTGATGTCGTGAAACACAAAATAGAGACTGGAGAAGAAAGACCTATCCGTCAAGCTCCAAGGCGATTACCGTTGGCGAAGCGTGAGGAAGCGGAACGCATTATTCGCGAGATGGAAAAGGATAATGTAATAGAACCATCAAGCAGCCCGTGGGCGTCACCAGTAGTGCTTGTGAAGAAGAAGGATGGGTCCACCAGGTTCTGTGTAGACTACCGGTTACTCAATAATGTCACCAAGAAGGACAGCTATCCCTTGCCCCGGATTGATGATACCCTGGACACCCTGGCCGGCTCAAAGATCTTCTCAACTTTGGACTTAAAGAGTGGATATTGGCAAGTGGAGCTAGCGCCCGAAGATCGAGAAAAGACGGCGTTTTCCATTGGTATGGGTCTGTGGCAGTTCACAGTGATGCCATTCGGGTTATGTAATGCCCCAGCGACATTCGAGAGGTTAATGGAGACGGTTCTGAAAGGTCTGTCCTGGACAACGTGCATGGTGTACCTTGACGACATAATTGTCGTGGGAAAGACGTTCGACGACCACCTAAGGAACCTGGAAGGAGTGTTCCAGCGGCTTCGCGGAGCTGGACTAAAGCTTAGCCTCAAGAAGTGTCACCTGTTCCAGAAGGAAGTGAATTACCTGGGGCACATTGTTAATGGAAACGGAATCGCCGTGGACCCTGTGAAGATTCAGGTGGTGAAAGACTGGCCAACTCCCACAAATAAACACCAAATAAGGAGTTTCCTTGGCCTGTGCACTTACTATCGGCGCTACGTTCCTGGATTTGCAGACATTGCTAAGCCGTTAACAAAACTCACTGAAGAAGGTCGTCCATTTGAATGGGACCAACAGTGTCAAATTGGCTTTGAACAACTAAAGCAGTACTTGGTTAGTGCTCCTATTCTGAGCTATCCTCTCCCGGAAGGCAAGTTCGTCGTGGACACAGATGCTAGCAACGTTGGAATTGGTGGCGTACTCTCCCAGATACAAGAGGGGCAAGAGAAGGTGATCGGCTACTTCAGTAAAGTCCTATCAAAGCCGGAACGAAACTATTGCGTCACAAGAAGGGAATTGCTAGCCGTCGTAAAAACGATAGAACACTTCTACAAGTACTTGTATGGTAGACGCTTCCTGCTGAGGACCGACCACGCCGCTCTAAAATGGCTTCTCCGTTTCAAGAACCCAGAAGGGCAAGTTGCACGATGGACCGAACGACTTCAGGAGTACGATTTTGAAATTCAGCATCGGGCAGGAACTAGCCATCGAAATGCCGATGCTCTGTCGAGAAGACCCTGTGCCGAAGACTGTAAGCACTGTAGTCGTTTGGACGAGAAAGTAGCCACGACTGCGAGGACAGCCATTGTTGATGACAAATGGCAAGGCGAAGAACTGCGAAGAGACCAGGAGAACGACCCGGATTTGAAATTAGTGCTAGAATGGAAAAGCAGGGACGCGAGGCCTACCTGGGAAGAGGTAGCACCATGTGCACCGTCCGTAAAATCATACTGGGCGCAGTGGGGCTCCATAGTGTTGGATCGTGGTCTTCTGAGACGAAGCATAGAGAATCAGGAAGGCATGGAACAGAAGACACAGTTACTGATCCCCAAGAATAGGGTGCCAGAAGTTCTGAGGGAACTTCACGATGGAACTTCGGGAGGGCATCTGGGAGTTAAGAAGACTATGGAGAAGGTGCGCGAAAGATTTTACTGGGTGAACTGCAAGGAAGACGTGAAGGATTGGTGCAGAAAGTGTACAGTCTGCGCAGCCAGTAACGGTCCCCACAGGCGGGGTAAGGCTCCCATGAGACAGTACAACGTTGGAAGTCCTTTTGAGAGAGTTGCCATCGATGTAGCCGGCCCGTTTCCAGAAACGAATGGTGGAAACAAGTACATCGTCGTGGTAATGGACTACTTTAGCAAGTGGGTTGAAGCTTACGCCCTACCTAACCAAGAGGCAGTCACTATTGCGGAAGTCCTTGTCAGGGAATGGATCAGTCGGTATGGTGCACCTATGGAACTGCATTCTGACCAAGGAAGGAACTTTGAATCGGCCTTGTTCAAGAACGTGTGTACTCTGCTCGGCGTACGAAAAACTAGAACAACTGCACTCCACCCACAGTCGGACGGAATGGTGGAAAGGTTCAATAGAACCATCAACCGACATTTGTCCAAGGTCGTTTCCAATCATCAGAGGGACTGGGACACGTACATCCCCCTGTTTCTAATGGCATACCGCTCATCTGTTCATGAGACAACAGGGGAGACTCCCGCGAAAGTGGTATTCGGGCGAGAGCCGAGACTGCCCTGCGACCTGAAGTTTGGTGTGAAGCCTGGCGAAGTCTCTGCCGACGAAGATTACGTGAGCAAATTACGCAGGAAAATGGATGATATCCACAACCAAGTGCGTCACAATATACAGACGGCCAGCGATCGGATGAAGGAGCACTATGACATCAACGCTCAACACGGGGGATACCAACCTGGAGCACTGGTCTGGCTTTATAACCCCCAAAGACGTCGAGGCCTCTCCCCAAAATTACAGACCTCTTGGGAAGGTCCTTACAAAGTGATGAAACGGATCAACGACGTCGTTTACCGCATCAAGAAGGTCCCCCATGGCAAACCCAAAGTAATCCACTTCAACCGGATAGCCCCTTACCATGGAGAAGCAGATGAAGGGACAGTACAAAGGGCGCAAGTTTCCGAAGTGAACTTCGAAACCTTCATGTCTCATCACGCCGAAGGAAGCAAGGCACGGTTTGGAGTGACCACGGAGAAGCAACAAGATCTCTTTAAAGTGCCACTGGAGTACAGTCTGGCCCACTGCGTAGCAGAAGACCTGAAAATGTCCAAAGGAATCGCTCAGGTGTTTAAGAAGAAATTTGGCCAAATCGAGGAGCTACGAAGACAGCATCCCGTGGTAGGCAAGAGCTTGCAGATCATTGATTCGACGGCAGATCGGAGGCGCCACGTGCATTATTTAGTCACTAAGAAGACATCAAGCGGTAAACCTGACTATGTGACTATGTGGAGAGCCCTATATAGCCTGAGGAGACAGCTAATAGAGAAGCATCAGATGAAGTTAGCCATCCCCAAATTGGGCTGCGGATTGGACGGACTAGACTGGAGAGTAATTCGAAGAATGCTGGAAGTCATCTTCCACAGAACGGGAATTGAAGTCCTAGTCTGCAGCCACCACCCACAGGCAACAGTCAGCAACAGCAAAACCGTGGACTGTTACTTCTTCCAGGCGGGAAGTTGCAAGAATGGGCCAGCATGTAGATTTCGACACCCTCCTTCAAGACTATCACCAGGAACATTTCGAGACGAAACGTTTCTAAGAAGGGGGCAGTGTGGCGAGCCAACCTGACTTAGCGCAAGGCGTCAAGAAGTCGGTCCGCTTCGATGTGTCACCGGCCGTCACGCGTTCGGGGCCTACGCGAGCGGACTAGAATCTTCCAGCATCGAGACTTCCAGACGCCAGCAGTGATATAAAATGGCCCGGAGTTGACTCACCAGCCAGTCGAATTCTAACAGCGAACGTCGAAGTTAGATTTTAGTGTGAAAATAAATTATTACAAATAAATTAGTTTTTAAGCTTTATTAAATTACGGTTAAGTTTTTATCGAGTGTTTTATTCGTTTAAATAAATAAACTCAAACCCTAGAAACGTAACAATACAAAAGTTCTTGAAAGCATTTTTAAACTTAAGAAATATCTGACACCAATAATTTCTTAAAGAAACACACTAATTAATACGATAATTTAATATATATAAAAATCTCTCTCTTCATTACAGAACTGTTTAAGTTGATTTAATTCATTTTTACATACTTGTGGTTTTATGTCAGTGTCTAACAGATACATGAAGCTATTTATTTATTGAATTAAGTTAGCTGTTTTATTTAATAATAATTCTGTTTTTGTGGAAAAAAAACAACTAATTTCTTGTTTTTGTTGCCATGGGTGACTTGTTAGCTACCGAAAAACAAAAAATAATTCTTATCTTTATTATTTGTAAAAATAATTATATCAAACTTTTTATTTTTGAAAACCTTATTAAACAAGTTATTTATTTGTATCATAGCCAACTGCAGTTCCCGTTTAAAATTAGAAAGTTATAGTCTGTTTCCGCAGAACTGATGCAATTTCTTCAAAAGGTAATAATGCCATTAAAATCTACATTAATTGCTGAATAAAATAGTTTTTAAATTTTCAAAATATCTTGTTAAACAACTGAGATATTGTGAAAAATAATTTTTCGGAAAAATTCGTTTTCGGCCGATATTTCCCGAACGAATCGAAATAGCTAACTTTGGTTTTCTCCACTGAGTTTTTCTCGAAAAAGTAGGATTGGGTCGCGAAAACAGTTTTCTTCTATTCCTATAAATAACTGAGAAACCCTATAAAACCATCAAAAATGGACCACACTGTACATTCTCTCGGAGTGCAATTCGAAACCTCGATGTAAATCAGCTGGGCGACTTAACTGAACCTGTTGTCAACATTCTTCAAGCACAAATGGACCAAAGTCAACAAATCATTGCGAAAGTTATCAGCACGATCAGACATTCAGGTAAGTAGGCCACAGCATTGAAAATAATACAAGTCCTGAATTATGCAGTTTTCTAGACGTAAGTTGCGCAGCCAGGCCAAAATTACCGAACGTATGCGACAGAGAATCCTCATACTTTTGTTGAAACCGATTTACATCTGATAATATTCTTGTTCTCTGCAACGAGTTTCATGGAAGCCGCATCATATGCGCAGATTTGTGACCATGGCCACCGAAAAGCTTAAATTTGAAACCTCCTGACTATTTCCTTTTCGGGCATGTGAAAAATAATGTTTTATAAAAACATAAATTGAAAACGATGCAGGAAGAACCTTGCTGTGTATTTGAAAACATGAAGCTATGAGTGAACTTGTGTTTACAAAATAATGAACACCTCCGACACAAAAACAAAATGATTTCCTGCTTAACAATGTTGTTTTCAATTAATAAAGAGTTTATTATAATTCCCACATTAGCAAACCTGCATAAACATAACCCTACTTTCCATTACATTATGAAACCACCAACTGTAAAATAATTAATTCGAATGTTACCAACATAATTGGCGTACAATTATTAAGAAACACACTGTGTAATCTGCAAATAAAAAATTACAAAGTCACGAAAATCTTTCGAAATTAATTCTTCGTTCTAAAGCCTGTTTTACATTATCGTATAAAATGGCACCAGAGAAACGTATATCAAGTTTCAGAATAGTATAAAACAGTAAAACAAATTATGGTACCATAAAATCGTACATAAACAGATGTATGTGTATCTGTCTTCTTAGTTAATAAAGGAGTAGAATGGTTTACAAGAAGCACGGAAGTGTTTTCACTGTAATGTATGTGTAACCCAAATCAGGTATTGGCTTGAAAGGGAATTAATTGTGATATTTTACACAACTTTTCAGAGTCTAGAAGTCGCCCTCTGAAAAGTTGTGAAATTTGACTTAACCACTTATTCAATGAGACAACAGATATATTTATGTACTATGATGCTCAACAAAATCGACACCCCTGCAAGCAAACTGCACCCTTATGAACATACAATGGGCGGAGCCCACTTGCACATTAAAATTGTCACTGGAATCTGGTCCGCTGTAATTTTATTGCTTCGGTTAAAACTTGAGACGGCAATAATTTTATTAGACTACGTGCGTGAGCGTAATTCTTTTACATACGATGGGAATACTTAATGAGATTTCGACAACGGTTTGCGATTTCTGGAGGAAATCCGTGTTTAGTAAAAATAATATTTTTCTTAAAGATAATAGCATTTTATTAAACAATTTGTTTGATTCTTCAAACAGAAAGGTGTAAATCTTAATTTTTAGTCAATTTGAAATATTTATAATGAATATTTTATTTTAAAGAAGTAATGGTTACTCATGGGAGGCTTAAGCTTCTTTGCAATCGTAAAACGAATTCGTCCAATTCATTTCGTGTTGGAAATTAAATTTGCTAGGAACACAACAGCTATAGCAATAAGAGAGAGCATATGGAAACTAGTGATGGGCCATACCGTGATATCAATATCGCCGTGTAATCGCAGTTATCGCAGTAATATCAGATATTATTTAAACTGTGACGTGACTGCAAATCACCGTATCAAAAAGTCAACAGTTTGGCCGAAATAACAATTTGGAGCATCGCGTTGACGAATATCTGTTTATGTTCATAAAGTCGACTTTCCCTTAACGCCATAAGAATTGTGCGTGCAGTAAGCGACTTCCTGCTTTACTGGCATTTGCACTTCGTCAAACAGCTAAGCACCCTGATGCAAAATATATTTCTTCGGCCTTTCGTTAAACAATGTAATAATAATTGCGTTTCTAGAAAATCTGTAGTAATTTTGCATTAACAACTATTGGCTGAAATATGAAGCGTGACAGACACCTAGACGTTATTTATAAATAACAATGAAATTCATTTTAATTATAAGAATTTATAAACAAATTAGCGGATGTATGATTAAGCGCCCTTAATGCTATATCGGATCTATATTTAAGACATCATGTAAAGAATTTGTTTTACACAATGAGAATTTTGTTCGTTAATTTTTTAAATATACCATTATTAATTATCCAATGATATTATTTATTGTTTAATTAAAAATACAGATGCAATTGTCTTGGCGTTTATTTACTTTAAAATACAATACTATTTATTTATTTATTTACAATGGATTTTTGATGCTATTGAAAATATTATTAAGAAAATAATTATTAAACAGACGCTGTTAAAATTGGAAAGAACGCTCAATGTATTATTATCATTTAAAGCTATCAAACGAGCGTTAAGTGTTCTTTTTATCAGTTTTAACAGTGTATGTTTAAACTTTGAAGTTTAAGAATTATTGAAAATGTTGTTAATTATTAGTTACTAAAATAATTTTCTTCATTTGTAGCTTGCATTCGCTCAATTTATTTTGAACGTTTTGAACCTTTAAGACAATACAGCCCTGAAAAATTATTTAGTTTTCATAATATTAACTGTCTGCGTTAGAAACCGAAGTAATCAGAATAACAAATTAATATGAAAGATTATAAGCACAAACAGGCTGATAGATTTCAACTCTACGATGACTACTTCTGATTCATTAAAACGAGAACCCTATTAATCCTTTTATTTTAATTCCTTATTTGTAATTCAGTAATATTAAGGTGATATTTTTCATTTGTGCGAAATTAGTTTTTTGGTATTTATAAGAAAGATAGGTATCAAGCCTGACCGTAGTCGGGCAATCAATCAATCTCACAGTGGTTTCAGACCTTTGTGTCTGTATATTGCCGTAAGGGTCAGCAAATTGCCGAGTCGTATCTTTTTCGTTGAGCACCACAGTATATTTCATAACATTTTTTTGGTAAAGTCGGCGTATATGGAATATCCATTCTTTGGGCCGTCATAAATTCTGAACTAAAATATTAAATACTCGGATATTTTAATTAAAAATACTTTATGTTGTTTTCCAGCGGTTGCATATAATAAATTTAAGAAACACATATTTTTTGGGGAAATTCTGTAACAAATTAAAAGAACTGCATTTACATTACATGATTTAAAATGGCGAGTAAGATGGAATATTCAGTTGGGGTTATATGAAATAAGGAATAATATGCAACATTTTGAATTAATAATACCGCGCGAAAACTTTCAAAACGATAAATTCACAAAATCATGTACTATAAAGTTATGCGATCTTACCGGCTGAAAATCTCTGTAGTAGTGACCTGCAGTACCGAAACTTATGTTAATGCAACATTGAAGTTTGTTCTTGTCCGATGAAAATTGTAAATACAAAGTTTATTTAATCTCAAACCGGACAGAAAAATGAAGAGAACACACTCAACGTTTCGCTATAGATTTATAGCTTCGTCAGGAGTGAAAAAAAGTAAAAAATATTGTTTTTTACTATTTTTACTGGTGAAAAAAAGTAAAAAATGTTGTTTTTTACTTTTTTTCACTCCTGACGAAGCTATAAATCTATAGCGAAACGTTGAGTGTGTTCTCTTCATTTTTCTGTCCGGTTTGAGATCAAAAAAAACTTTGTAGTTAATGCAACAGTCGTTTAACAGATGGCGCTTCTTATTTCAAAAATACCGGATATTCTATATTAGCCGGTCTATTCCATATATGCCGACTTTACTCTAACATTTTTGGTACTATTTTCTAAATATTTATGAATTACTCCTAAAATTTTCTTCCTAGTCTGGAAGAAGTTGTTGTAATTAAAAAACGTTTTAAAAATTCACTTTAGTCACAACTATTGGCATTTGTCACAACGGGATTAATTGTTTTTCAAACAAAAAACAAACACAGCAATATACAATATGATTTTTAAAATTTTAGGTAAAGGGAGGCTTTGAAAGGCAGAACGTATGGCGTAGGTAAATTGTCAGATGTAATACGATGGGTTATGCCGATTATTTTTGTGGTAATGCTTCGAATGTTAACGGCGCTGGTGTATGAAATTCGACAGCGCCGTTGACGTGAGTTGCATCACCGTAAAAATGAGCTGCACAACATTGACTACGAATCGTATTCGGAAGACTATTTAATGAATCAACTCAACAAATTAAATAAACATTTTCATTTGTTTAAAATTATCACTTAAAGTATCTACTAGTATAATATTCGCTGTAATTTATACGAGTACAATTACCGCTACAAAATTTCCTAACTATACAACATATTTCAAGAAAACGATATTTCTTCAGCAAATTTTCAACAGTTTAACTTCAAAAAGAATAAGCAATTCTTTTGTGGTCTAGTGAAGGGATGAAAATTGTGAACATGATAGATGTGGTTGAAGAGTTACTCAGGCAAGTTGAAACATCCGTTAACAGCGAGGTATTGGCCGGTCCAGCAAGGGAGAAGAATATCGAAAAGGAACAAGAGGAAAGCTTCAAATTTCCTGAAAAGTTTTGTTAAATTAGAATTCAGTTTTATGTTTGATTATTGAGTTCAAAGGTTACGTATTATTTATACTTACATATTTAAAGTTAAGCTTGAAATATTTAAGAGACATATGTCAAAATTAAAATAGTGTGTTAATTTGTCAAAATTGAAATTAAAAATTAAAAAACGTTTTCTGCTTGGAAAGTTATTTTTATTTTAAAAGAATATCAAATTATCTTTTTCAAATGCGGAAACATGATTACAGTAAAGTAAGGCTTACATTTTCATAAATTTAATAATTATTTCAAAATTTGACAGAAGAAAATTAATTTTAAAAACATCTTGATACCAAGGTTGGCACAGCTGGACTACATAAGTTTTACAGACCTTGCTTGATACTACAAATTCTTTGTATTATAAGGTAATCATGATTTGTTTCACAATTAGCCGTAACAGAGCGTGCTTTGGCAAACGTGATTATATTCGTAATACTAAGGACAGGTCTTTTCATCTCTTATTAACTTTAAACGTTGATTTATTTACGTAGTTACAATTGTATTAACGGTTAATCGGAAATGAAGAGGCCGGGCCTAACTTTCAAAAACAAATTCATACATAATATACGTAATATCTGTTCTTTATTTACTTACCATTAAGTAGGTTATAATTTTATTTTATTAGGTTGGCTATTAAAGTTAAATTAGACAAATTAATTTCATGTCATTATAACATATGCCAAAATGTGACACTTCAGGACAGATAAATCAACCGGTGTTGTCAACTCTCAACTTTAAGAAGTATACAAGTCAATTTGTTACGTAAATAATTAATTATTTTATGTTAAAATGGTGAAAATTGTAAGACGCGACATGAACATTGCTATACAAAATGCTTTTGTAAGATACCAAACGGACAGGCCAGATTGGGGAATATGGAAATTACTGAAAGATTAGAGGAAATGTTTGCAGTGAGTACAATACTTCAAATTTGTAAGCGTACTTTTCATTTAAGCCCGCAATAGACGATCATAAATTGCATGAAATTTACATGTAATTTATGACAAAACCTATTTTTCAACGTGTATAGCGAGCAAAAATAATTACATGAATTTATACATGTCAAATTGACAATATGGAGCAAATTCTATTTCTCAACGTTTTTGACGTGAAATTTTAGTAAATTCTAGTGATTTTTATTATTGCTGTTGGCTGTTGGTTCAGATGAATGAAGAACGACTTCAGCTAGTTTATGTGGGTATATGTTTATAAATAATTTTAGCTTCAAGACAGTTTAATTAGTGATGACCATGTGCTCTCCGTTTGGATGATACCCTTGATAACATAATCCAACGTTCCCAGCTGCTCAAAGAAAATAACTTGAAGTTAGAAGCATTAATGAGTTACCATTTTCACTAACATTAACATTCTAAATTACTATTTAGCAGAACATCTTTTTATTAATAACGAGTGTTCAATAAAAAAAACGCTCAAGTAGGCTGTAGCAGGCTTTTGTTGTCGGGAACGCATGTCGTGATTAACATCATTTGAATTTAACAACTTTGACAAGTTGACGGTTAACCTAACTAATAAAAGTCGAGAGCTGCTCCTGCACTTTTTTTCCTAATATTTATACTTAATATAAATAATGTGTAATAAACGTTTATTTGAAATGTCTTCTTTGAGTTAAAGTGAGGTTAGAAATGCAAGTAACGCTTCACGGTCGTCGTATGAAGAACCCTAAGCTAGACGTTCAGAATAAATTCATAGCTATCTAGACCGTTTTTTTTAATTGAACACTCGTTATAATTGAAACGTGTATTGCAAATTACAATTCATGAATTTATACACACATGTTTACAGGAATTTTTACGTGAAATTATTGGAACATGTATTGCCGGCTTTAGAAATACTTATTGCAGATGTCAAAAAAGTGTTAAGGCATATCGGGTGTCCCGAGCCATGTGCTCACCCCTCTAGAATCTTTATTTATTAATCGATTAACCTGTATTTTGGAGACAATAAATTAAACAAAAAATGGAATTTTTTGACATAATGCTAGACGTCATAGGACCTCCGGTTTCGCCGGAAGTGATATCAACTTTCTTATTTTAAATGGAACCTACATATTTTTACATATTTAAAATGTAGTGCTAGTGCTTATTAACATATGTTCCTGTCAATAGGATCAGTGTTATTATAAACTTTATCTGATAATGGAAAATTTTGAAAACAAAAAAAATTTATCCCAATCATCCTCATTGAGACCGTTGCAAGCTAACTGCGCCCTTGTTAACGTTGGTAATAAAGGGGCGTTTACATTACATACATATTTGTATTATACATGTATCCTACATGTTATTTGATAAGTCTGGAACCAAACTGAAATTTGTCTCGTACAAGTATTATTTTTTTCATGTATTTGACATGTATCCGACATGTTTTACAGGACGGATTTGTAATCCAGATTAATGGAAAAGACAGCGAATGCGGACCATACAAAGATACTTAGGCATGTGCAGAATAGTTAGCTGTTTTAAATTATTAAGCGAGCTGATGGTTTGTGACGATGGAGTGACCCAAAAAGAGCATAATAATAATACGCGATCGCGGTCAAAAACAAAAATTGATCATCATTAATGAAAGACACTTTTTTTTTATTTTTAAATACTATGTAGATATGTAATGAACAAGTCACGCAGTGTAAACGATGTGCTGTGCTAGTATTTGTCGAAGACTCGTGCTAAAGATTCATCCGGATTTGTATGCGACAAGTCGACAGTTTTGTAAAGGTTTGTCTTTGAATTTATTGAAGACATGTACGTAATGTAAGCGCCCCTTAAAGATTGCAGAACTGTAAATAGGTCTCGATTCACTTGTTCGCGACTATACGTATACCAAGTGCCACTACAAGAACGTAGAACTTACTCGTGAAATATACGAAGCTTAATATCCAGAAAAGACTACACAGATGAAGCTGCAATCCCACTGATCGTGCGTGGACAATCGTGTACAAACGATTAGAATTTTCGCCAATGGAATTCTATCTTTTTGGCACAACATACCCTTAGCTGACATGATAATTGTTTTAAAATTTTAATCGCTCGCACACCATTGGTTGCAATCGGTCAGTGCCACTGCTGCCTGACTTGATAAACAAAAAGCAAAGTTTCTGTGATCATAGCACTAGCGAATTCTGTTCGTAAAAAAAGTAAAAGTTAGGTTTTTCAAAATTTTGAAGAAGTTTCCTTATGATGTGATACATCAGATATTCAGAAAAAAAAATCTCTCTTAAAAGGGCTAAAAATTAGGGGGTACAAATTTAAAATTTTAAGGTTAGGTTAGATTATTGAAAATTTACAAAAAAGAAATTAATTTTATTAAGTGCTCATAAAAGTATTTAAATTATCATGTAAATTAGTTCAAACCGCATCTCAATATCTTAAGTAACAAAAAAATTACGTCAAGTAAAAGAAATTAGGAGATTTTGGTTTTTGTAAAATTATAACCAAGTTGGCCATAACAAGTAATATTTGAAAATGGATTCTTAATGAGCTCTCGAACCAGCACCTTCTTGCTAATTTAATCATCTCTCTATCTCTTCTAATACAGAGTTACCCATGCTGTCCCTACGAAATCCGGGCACACTGTATATAAATGGTATTAGAGAAACGAAAATGCTGACAAAAGTCTGACTGACAAAAAATGACTTTAAACTACAGTAAATCTAAACTGAAAAAATAAGGAAAGTTATCGTCTTGAGAAAAGAAGATAATCATAATATCTCATAATAGCTGTTTTCAAAATCTGTTTTCTAATTGACAATATCCTACCCCAATAGAAAAAGGTCAAACCGTTCTCAGTCTCAACGACTTACAAGAAGCAGCAGCGAGACCACCAACAGCAGCAACATCACCACCAGCAGTAGCAGCAGCAGCCCTGAGGAAGTTCTTCTGCAATGAAGGACGAAACATCGGCAGTAGAAGGAATCCGAGGAGAGACGCAGTTCCAACCGGATGCCAGGAATTCTACAATTATTATCTATTATATTCCATTAAAAAAATCAATGACATCATCAGAGACAAATAACAAGCGAAATCAAAATTTTACCTACACCGTCAGATCCGCAACAAAAGTCAAAAGTTAATGTCTCGGCGTTTTTCGTGTACATTGAGCATTAAGGAAATAATGAATTTATTCCCTTCTGTACATCATTTGGTCTAAAATTATATCCAATATATCCTAATTTGCACATTAAAGTTTTATTTGTTTTTATATATTACACAATGATGATCAGGAACCGTACTAAGTTCATATGAAAAATTCCAAAGAGAAGAAGTTTTGCAAAATACAAATCTGCAACTTTTTACAACTACCGACCATCTTTCCTTCAAATCAATAATAGTATGACCGGTGCAACTTCTACTACGGCGGCAAGTAATCACAGTCTCTCGTTAGAAGGCCGGCGTCTAATGATACGGTGAGGTATGGTGTAGAGTATGTTACCGAAGATGGCGTATTGTATCCAATGACGTTGCAATAAACAAACAATGGCAGTTCAACTCGGCCCAGCCATCTACGATTGTTATTAACACCCGATCAAAGAATCCGCGCTGTCTTGTGGATTGTTACGCGCGGCAGTCAAAGGTGGTGGCTAGATGCCGCCCGGTCTTGAGCAACTGTTATTAACATGCCCTAATATCCGTGATTATCACCTCTTTTAATAATGTCATTATTCCGAATGATGTACGTTAAATTTTTTGGCGTGGTAATTACCTTTTTGCCACCAACAGTTCTGACGCTAATGGTAAATAAATATGAAAAAATAATTGCATCTTCGCCAGTGAAGGTTGATGTAAACTTATGTAACTGCTAATTCATGACCGCATAATAACGTTTAATTTAAAATGAAGAGAACTAAAGAAATACACCACAAGAACTTGAAAGACCATCATTAAAATAATTACTAATATACCGGGTGGAACTCGAATATAGCAAACTTGCATTGAAAACTAACTATGTTTCTGTAGATTACTGCTCGCCATTTAAAGTTAATAAAATGATAATGGTATTAAAGAAAAGAGAACATTATAGCCAAAAAAAAATTAAGTTAAATTTGTTAAATTCGTGTTAAAATTATTCCTAAATATGAGTACTTTCGAAATATACAGGGTGTCCACCGAGTGCTGCGGTCTTCTCTACCGTCTAAAGTATACAAGATAGAAAAGAAATTCAAACGAACTCAGGTATAACACAGTCGGCTCTATTTTCTAAAATTATTTTTGGCTATATAAGGTGTTCAGTAAATGAATGCCATACCAAAATTATATTTTTTTAAATGGAACACCCAGTATATTTTTAGATATTTCGAAAGTACGCATAACGAGTAGGTAATAGCCAAAAATTTCGGAAGTTTTATTTAAGAGCTTTTAGGATATTAATTGCTCTACTTTGAGCTCTTATAAATTTGATTATTTATTTACATTTCATCGCGAATTTTTATAGGTAGTCAACACAATATCTCATCTACAGAAATTTCACAACAGATTCAATCTATTAGTCATTATGTGTACAGGGTGTTGAGTTTTGAGAAAGTTAATTTTTCTCAAAATTTTCAAATGGAACACCTGTATGTCTAAACTCTTGTGAAATACTGCCTTAATGCGCTTTCATAAAACGCCAAATGTTTTTGTCTAAACTGAAGAAATCGCGAGACAGCAATGAAATATTTTTTTTTCTTTCAAATTTATTTTCTTTCTATCTTGTATACTTTAGACGGTAGAGAAGACCACGGCACTCGGTGGACATCCTGTATATTAAATTTCGAATGAAAAATTTTGTTGCCTATGTCAGATTTTTTATTTAATTTATATTTCAAAAGTATTAACATAATAAAAATAATTTTGACACGATATTATTAACCTTAATTTTATCTTTCATTTAATACCGTTACATTTTTTACATCCTTAAAATTGCATTGCAGATTACTGTTGTAATCTGCAGAAATGCAAGTTTGCTATGTTTGGGTTTGAAACTTTTCACCCGGTATTCGGCGAAATAATTATGCTGTATTTTCAGATATTTTTATTATTAGGTCAACTAATATAGAGAAGTGCAACCAGTGAAATATCCTGCATTCAGAACACAGTGACATGACTACCAGTTTTAGGTCTGACATCAACGGCCTAAGTAATGCTGTGCCATCAATTGAATTGCTCATTAAGGTAGGTTATAATTACAATATCTTTTTTCCTAAAGCACTGATAGCTGTTCAATTGTTTAATTAAACAAATGTCAACTCTTCGAGCGTCTGCTTTAAACTTTAATGTTGTGATTTTATTTTTATCAGTTATATGACAGTGACAATTATTGACAACCGCTTTTTCTTGTATTGCGTGTCGTCAACTTTATATAAAGATACAGCTTATTTTAATTAGGTATTTAATTAACTTCGTTATTATTGGAGCTACGAAGTCGTTCAAACTAGCAAGAATGAAGTGTTTTTACTCAGGAATATAGTGGTTATATCAGAGAAACAATTGCGCATCGCAAAAATATTTGCACATGTAAAGTTTTCTTTAATTGAATATCCCATATTTTTTATTGGCACATGAAACCAAATTCTAAATACAAATCAGTCTTTATTTCTCACTTAAACGAATGATAAAGGAGTTATTCCGATATTTGCATTCCTGATTTACAAAAAAATTCTATTAAAAATTTGCTACAAATCAGCTAAATTGTAATTAGGTACTCATAACGATTTCGATCGTAATTGAGGCTTCGCCAGCAGAAGAGAATTCCACGGAAATCTGACCGATCCGGTCAGACAGCGCATTTTATGCTCTTGCAAGAAACCCATTTCAGGTCATTTTATTAGTTCAGAAGTCATCTAATAACTCACGACCAACCGGGAGAAGAAATTTTAAAAAAGCACGCTATGCCCTGCTCATACAGTGAAATCGATCATTTCATGAAGCGGATATTAACTTTATGAAGCGCGACGACTTTCTATATTATGTATAATCTGTATTCATCATCAGCACAAAATATTTGTTCTTTTCATGAAACTTTTTATGTTAAAAACCATGTAAATGAGAAAAGAAGTCGCGAAATGGCATAAGAAAGCAAAGTGTTTTTGAAAGATATTTCTTTTTCTTCTAGTCTCCTATCTCGCTAGTACGTTGACAATCATTTTAATCTTCTCCTACTTTATCTGTTGTCACTCTCAGCGGTAACTTCTGCTATGGTTTCCCAATTTGTAGCGGCAACTGTTCTATCAAATTTGACTCTTGTATTTTTCTATGCAAAAACAGTTCCTATTCTTTTGCACTTCTCATTTTTTACGGGCCCGAAGTAATCATGTAATCTTAATACTTCTTTCTTTTTCTGTTTGTGAGTTTTTTAAATTTTCTGTTAGTTTGGCATTATTTCTTTCTTTCATAGCTTTTCAATTACTTCGTTGATCTAAGTTTTACGGTATCACTCGTTGGTTGTTGTTGTTGTAATAATTCTTGTGTATTCTTATTAACTTAAGTTGTATTCTTATTAAGATTAAGTGTAGAATATTTGGATTTTTGGGTCACCAAGCTTTAAAAATGCCTGTTATCGAGATAATCCGAATAATTTACGATACTTAATAAGTGCTAACAATAAATCAGCTTTATATTGTATTGTATTTGGCACTGGTTAATAGATTGTTAAACGTAAAAAGTCGTCGAGGATGCGGCATAATTTATCGCGGCGTATTTTCAGTTATAATTTGTAGTCCCGCCTTATAATTAACAACTCTATTTACCTCCTCGCCGTGCCCTTTGTGGACGGTTTCCGCTCTTTATTTAATAATTCTTTATTTTGTAAACGTCTCCGCGTTCCTTAATCCTTTCAAAGAGACGTTCAACTTGCCGACGCTTTTTTTAGTCCCGACACATTCACAATACTTTTATAATCAGGTACATCTATGTGACAGCGAATAAATATCTCCAGTTCAGATCGGGATTTCTTTTTCGTTTTCCTCTTCGTCTTAATGTAAGCCTCGCATGAATCATTTTACGCATCGAATAACAGAAGTCGCTGACAAAACTGATTCAGAATTATTCAAACGTTATTTGGAAGGTAATCAAAAACAGTTTCGAATTAGACAAGGATAACAAAATAAATTTTGAATTACAAAACTAAAAACGTGAAGAATATTAATCATTATGCCATGTATGGAATGGCAGTGGAATAGTCGGTTTTGTGATGGTTGGAGGGAATTGGCGTAAGAAAAAAAAACTTGAATACGTTTTTCTTAATTAGCGGCGAGCCGAAAATGTGTTCGTTAAGGAATATCCTTCTGTTTATTAATTTGGAACAACAATCTATTAAGCCACACTAATTCCTTTATACTAAGTTTCAGTGGTTGATAACGCAATAGACTTCTGCAGCTGAGTAGTCCAAGATGCAGTTGTAGCGCCAGTCACTGAGACGAATCCGTTGATGACATAACGACATAACGTTATATTTATTTATTTTTAGTATTTGCGGAATTGTTTTTAATTTTATGCAAAAAATGGAAGCTGCCAAATTATCAATTTTAAGCAAGACTGGTCCAGAGAGTTCTAAATACATCAGTGTCTAAAAGATGAATTAAACGCTCATAATGTCAAACAAACTTGGACGTAAGTACGGTTGGCTGTAAATGGGTTTTTAAGGTGAAGCAGTCGCCTCCAGAAACCGCATCAATTTATATCGCAAGACTCTGTGCCAAAGGTTTTATACAAAGGGAGTGGACTATGAAGATGTTTTCTCACAAGTTGTACGAAACGAATCAGTTCGAGTACTCCTCAGTATTGCTGCACAATAAGACCTTCAGATCGATCAATTTGACGTTCGGACTGCTTTCCTGTACGGGGAATTTCGAAAATTACAGAAGTCAATTTAGGGCCTGAAACCATCGGTTAGGCAATAGAATTGCAAAATTAATTCGTTTTAGTTAATTTAGTTTCCAAGTTAGTCAAATTAGTCCCTGCAAAGGTTGTGTAAAGTCGTTACTTTCTGAGCGATTATTGCTTGATTCGCATTGATTTTCCGTCTTCCAGAGAACATGTCCTAATTCGAGTTCAATCAAATTGTTCATTATGAACAATTTTTTCGGACGATACTCTACACTACATGATTTCAGTACGCGATGCTCTGATGACACCCACGCTTTATAAACGTTTTGTTGTTCATATAATCGATGAAACGACCAAAAACAGCCTTATCGTCAAATTTAGAACGAAATAAAATTTCCTTATATTTTAATTTAAACTGTGTCTCAGCATGGGAGAGTTAAAAGAATAATTTATTTTAAGCATAAAGTTATTTTTTTTATTTTAACACAAGCCTTTTTTTATTTTACACCGAACCTTCGCCTTCCCTCTCCAGAACCTTTTCTTTTGTTTTATTTAACTCTCTAATTTCATAGATATTTATTTATTTTGCCAAATTGAATTGCTTTTGGTTAGTTGTAAAATTTTTGGTTAATATTTTTGTAAATTTCATTCTTCCTTTAAGGAAAGGAACCACAAGAGGACAGAAAATTCTGTCACATCCGGGAATCGAATCCGGGGCACATCGTTTACATGTCGACCGCTCTATTCAGCTGAGTTAACACGTGACTCCGAAGTTCGAAGGTTTTAGGTTTATAGGAACAGTTGGTACAATTTAATTCTTTTCATTTCGGCGAAAAATTGTTCATATTAAAATTAATTAATTTTTTTAATTAAATTTATTAATTAATTAAATTTCACGATTTTGATTATATTTTTTTATGAGTCTTTTTAAATTATATACCAATTTATCACGTTTTTTTTTATATTTTTGAATTTTCAATTTTCGAAAGTGTTTTGTAAACTAAATTTAATGTTTTTAATGTTTTTTTTTTATATTTAAAATTGAGGCATTTTTATTTGAAATATTCTCGTAAGTAAAGTTTTCATTTTGAAGTCCAAGGATAGCAAAAACCAGAGAGAGAGAGAGAGAAAGATGAAATATTTTCGACAATTCTGAAAGTATAGGTAAAACGCTATTCGAGATACCGTGAAAACAAATTGGAAAATCGATTTGATAATAAAAAAGTAATATATCTAACTTTTAGCTACAATCCTTGTTTCACATCTGTATTTGCTATTCTGATCGGTCAAATTGGTCCGACTAATCACTTAACGTTTCAGACCAAACTGGTCGTATTTTAAATTGCGACCAATTTTTCTAATCAGCTGATTGATCACGTGGTACAGTCTGACCGTTGACTTAACGATTTTGCTCAAAATAACCGTTCACTTAACGCAACCTAAATAATAGGGAGTTAAGTGAACGGTCAAATTGCACAAAATCGTCAAGTCAACGGTCTGACCAAACCCTCTCACCAATCACCAATTGAGAAAAGTGATCACGTGGTTTCGTCTGACCGTTTCGACCGTTTACTTACCGCAGCTATAGTCTTCGCAACGCACTAGTGCCAATAAGAGAAGGGAGGTTGTACGATACCCCTACTATGTTCTTAGCGTGATCAGAGTATCGGTCGATTGATAATATTAGTATTTAGGGCTAAGTGTTCTGAAGATACAGTAAAGTAGCGAAAGAGGAAACAAAGCATGCGGATTAGTTTTCTGCAATACATTAAGCTGACTACTCATCATGCGGTAGTTGGCAAGTACTTGCCAGTACTTAGCAAGAGCCGAGTAGTGTATATTAAAACGCGCCTTGTAACTCGGCACTACTTGCCACGTTACTTGTACTTCCCGTTCGTTGTCGGTAAACTAACCAAAGTCAAAGGGGCAAATGTTAAACGGATTCCCTACGCGTAAGTTGCTGAGCAATGTGTACGGTTTGACTTTTACTTAAACAAATACTCGTTAGGTACTTGTCTCCTTAAATCACTTGCCAACTATCGCCTAATGAGTATCCGGCTTTACACAGATCATCAAATAGAAAACGGCAACCGCTCTACTCCCGGCAGTTACCGTCCTATTTCTCTTCTACCGGCCTTAATCAACATTTTTGAAAAAATATTAAATTCAAGATTAGACTCGTATCTATCCCAGTTTGAAATTTTAAATAAATATCAATTTGGCTTCACCAGCAATGTCCCAACGAAAGATGCTATTTATAACACTCAGACTTATATATGATAAGTTAGATAGTAAACTTAATGTTACCGGTGTGTTCTTCGATCTCTCCAAAGCGTTCAATTCACTGGACCATGAAATCCTATTTAAACAATGGAGAGATACGGTATCCGTGATCCAGCTCCTAGTATTTTCCAGTCCTATTTATGTAATCGTAGTCAGATTGTTTCTTTGTCTCTTGAAATCAATAACACAACTAGAACTTACCAATCTGCTGCGTCACCTGTTCATCATGGAGTCCCTCAAGGATCGGTCCTCGGACCGACCTTGTTTTTGATTTACGTCAACGACTTGTCTCTTAGCGTTTCACTTGGACATCTATGTCAATACGCGGACGACACTAACGCAATAGACTAGGAAAGTAAACGTCACAGAAGGCGAAGCTGAGTCGTTTAGTATCTTTCTCTAATAAGTCGGACATATGTCGTAAATTATTGCTGCTATAACGCCGGGGTTAACGTAAACATAACCCAACATTGAAAAATATTCAGACGACGAGAACTCACACTTCTATAAGTTAGCATGTTATATTTTTCCTTGAAAAATACTTGACAAAGTCATTACATGCTTTCTCTCAGATATTTTTACCCAACTATTTTTATTTTATTCTCTTAGGTTATGTTTGTTAACGTTGTTGACAGGCGACTGTACTTAGCTCAGATATACATTTTGTACAAATTTTTAATAACAAATAAATTAACTATATATGTAAAATAAGACCAACTGAAATCATTTTATTTTTATTTTTCGCCATAAGTTTCAGTAATAAGCAAAAGCTTTCGTCTTAACGTGGATAAAACTATGATCGTCACAAATAAACAACCGGCTGCCTCTAGCATCTTAGTTAAACATAATAACAAACCTCTGCCAACGTCAAGTTCCGTTGAGATCCTAGGTCTCACTGTCGACTCTAAACTTGATTAGGAGCATCGTTGCAGTAAGTTGAACAGTAAGCTGTCCTCCGCTTTCTATGCCTTAAATAACCTTAGAGCCAATGTAGGAATACCATCTCTCTATGCATTTTATTATGCTTACATCGAATCCAAATTGCGATA
Source organism: Prosopocoilus inquinatus (assembly GCA_036172665.1). NCBI lineage: Eukaryota > Metazoa > Arthropoda > Insecta > Coleoptera > Lucanidae > Prosopocoilus > Prosopocoilus inquinatus. The sequence continues at coordinate 32,451,725 of CM069869.1, forward strand.
TGGCATTCTTTTTTGGGGATCTTCTTGCCACGTTACACGGCTGTTCCTTCTACAGAGAAGAATTGTCAGAAACATGTGTGAAGTACCGATGGACAGTCTGTGTAGACCATTATTCAAAAATTTAGGAATTAATTAACCCTAGCCAGCTTATACATTTTTGAACTGGCCATGTTTTAAAACAACACGATCGTATGTTTGTTCAAAATCATGATATGTATGATAATATGCAAACTAGACTATGCAGTGATTTCAATATCCCGAAGCGCAGGACTGCTCTCTATCAAGGCGGGGCTCATTATAAAGGAGTAATAATTTGCAATGCTTTACCTGCCAACATCAAAAGTGCAGAAGTTAAACAATTTAAGATTTTACTAAAACGTTACCTACGTGAAAAAGCTTTTTACCACATCAACGAACTCACAAGCTCTTGCAATCGGTGCTCTATTTGGCTAACATGGAGCACATGCTGAGATTGCTGCGTTGTTGAAATTGCTTCTTTGCTGTGACTGTGTCGATTTCTGCACGTTTTCCCCCGTATTCTTGTCCACGTCCGTATACTTACGATTTTGTTGTTTATATTGTTGTTTTTATTGCTGTTTGTAATTAAATTGACTGTGATATGTTACATACTTACCTATGTCTCATATTGTTTTATATACCGGGTGTCCCGCGCCATGTGCTCACCGTTCTAGAATTTTTATTTATTAATCGATTAACCTGAATTTTGGAGACAATAAATTAAACAAAAAATGGAATTTTTCGACATACTGCTAGTCGTCATAGGACTTCCGGTTTCGTCAGAAGTGATATCAACTTTCTTATTTTAAATGGAACAGCCTATATATTTTTACTTATTTAACATCTACGGATCAATTGTATTTTTGGTTTTCATGACAACAAAAAAAAAACTATTATTTTTCAATCTAGAAAGTTATGAATCGCATTTTTTCGATCTAATACGATCAAGTATGAATAGAAACGTCAAAGTGAACAGTGGCTGAATAAGAATTAAATGCGTATTCGGTTGTATCGCCAACTCTAATTCATTTTTCGAGAGAGAAGAGCTAACGAATCTCCGTCGTTTTTTAAATAAATATATCGAGTGATACATCGTTGGAAAGGTAAAAAAAAAAATTTTTTTCAATCATGGTCTTCTAGGATTTCCATTAAAAAAAAACCGACGTCTATGTCATAACTCAAAAATGAAAAATTACATGGAAAATTTAGTTTGACTATTTAATAAAGAACATAATTCTGTACAACATTTGCTTTTACAACTTCTCTCTAAAATCCAGAATAACCGAGCTACATGCATTTAACGAAATTATATAAAATCAGTTTTTTTCGAAATATCTAGCTAGCCATGAACTTTAAGTAAGAAACAAAAGCTATATTAAATTGGGCACCTAAAACTACAAATCTTTCCCTATTTAACCGTCTCTCTAGGTCTGCTAGTTTCCATGATCTCCATGCTAAACATATCGTCGGTCTACAAGAGAAGGTGACCAAGTCCACCGATAAACATCGAAAAAAACTCACCCTGTATATAAAAGCTTTTGAAAAATTAAAATAATTTTTGCTTCATCCACATTTAATTTAACACAAATAAAACATAAAAGACACCGGTGGTGTCGACTAGATCAAAGGGCTTATTTTCTTTGAGCGTCCGCCGAACTGGTCCTTCACCAATACTTTCATGTCAATCAATCTTGGCTGCGCTTGCAACATCGATGGAAGAAAAGCACAGGCATCTTTGCAAAAGGCTTGAAAGCGGGCCGCCTCTAAAGCGCGATCGGAAGCGGCGCAACTCCGGCGGTGTAAGGAGAGATCGTAATTATAGATCAGCTGTAATCTAATATTATTAGTGAATGGTGAAATTTATAAATATTTTATAAGCGGCGTCTTTTATGTCTGCTTGTTCAATGGTGAAAAGAAAGAAACGCCACGGTCGGGTTTTGTATTAGGCAGGATCGGATTAAGACTATACATATTATGATATTTGTTTACAGATAAATTTTAACTCCCCTTATTTTATTTGTAAAATTCATGTCCGGTTTCTTAAACGATAAATAACTTTATGTAAAGATAAATTTTTATTGACAGATAACTTTAAAGTATAAACTGTTTACGTTGCTACGTATACACTTTATCTACAGTTAAAGTTCTGAGAAACGGTGTTTAAAAGTTATAGTGAAGAGTTTATTTCTACATAAAGTTATGCATCGTTTCAGAAACCGGGCATTAGTACGATATATTAAATACTTACTAAGCACTATTTCTTAATTTCTACTGTACTACAAATTCTGTATACGAAACTTCCATTGAACACAGCGAGGTTAATAAAGTGAGTCTTAATCTGTCTCCTAAAGAACAATCTATTTGCTAAAAATAGAATGAATGGTTCTGTTGATCATTTATTGCGATTTTACAGTGTCCAGTTAAAGTTTTTAAAACTTTTTTCCACATATTTCATCGGACAAGAGTTGACTTCAATTACAAAAAAATATAATTATCAAAAACATAAACATTGTAAATGGTGTATATAAAAATCAACAAAATTAAAAAAATACAATTGTAAATGGTACAAAAGAACCAATTGTAACAGCTATCCTTCTATTAATTAGCTGCTCTTACTTTGTAGTATAAATTTTACTACTTATTTTTTTAATTGCGTATTGATCAAAAGAATAGGAATGACAACTATTATATTTTTAATAATTCTTTGATGCGTAATATACCGCAATGTTTTGGGGAAAGTCTATTTCTTATTTTGGTTTTACGATTAAGTAATTAAAAAGAAACGTTTGTAAAATCTACAATCTGTAACACATGGTGGTTTTCTCAGTTCAACCAACGATTATTTCTACATAGTGCGCTGTAATAATAAAGGGTAATGGTTTATTATATTAATTAATTAATCAAAAACGTTAAAAATTTTTATCTTATTTCCCTTATTTAAATAATATTTTATCCTTTGAAGAATTTTGCTCAAAATTCCCTACATTTTTGCCAAAAATTAAAATTTTCCTTTTCCCTTTAAGACGTCTGAATTTCCTAGATCTAGGGAATCTAGGGGATCTAGGGAAAACTGCCTAGACATGTTAACCCTGACTTTATCAATATTTTTTATTATTAAATGAACGTACAAAAGAAGTAGATCATAATCTGTACGTAAATCGTAAACATAAAAAAGCAGGAAGAAATAATCAAACTTATTTATCTACAGAAAATATCTTATTATTGTACAGGGTGTCCCAAACTTCTGGAAAAGTGCGAAAATGCCCTTTTCAATTCATTTTAACAAGAAAATGTTTTAACCAAAGTTGTGTTGGTTTTCATTACACGCAATTTAAAATTATTTTCAGATATACAGGTTGTTCATTTAAGTTACAAACCTAACTTATTATTTTTCAAATGGAACACTATATGTATATTTAATTGCAGTTTCAGTTAACCCTTGAAGAGGCGATAAAAATTACATTAAATTATGTACATATACGTATTTTTAGTATTTACCGAGTCATTTTTAATTTTATGCAAAAAATTGATCATATTTGATGGGCTGTCAAATTGTCAATTTTAATTTTACGACAATTAACTATCAACAATACTATCACTTCAGTTCGTATATTGTAAAATTAGTCATTTTTTCAAGTGGTGGTTTTAAAGTTGCAATTTCCCACTTTTCCAGAGATTTGGGACACCCTATACAAAAAACTTAAGTAAGAAACTGTCGCCGGTGTGGACACTTTTTTGACGTAAATTTAATAGTACCAAGAATTTTGCTGATTGACTATAATTATGAACTGACACTTGCGGCTGTCAGATGATAATTAACAAAGGTCAGTCATAATTTTATTTTGAAAAATATTTGCTCATGTTAGCCATACAGACAAGGCAAAAATGGGAAACGAATTAATAATTAAAAAAAAATTTGTTTGCGATTCGTAAATGGCAGTTCATAATTACAGACAGGTACAGGTTAAATTTACATCAAAAAAGTGTCCAGTTTTTTGGCGGCAACAGTATCACCATTTTCTCCTATATTTAAGTAAAATGATAAAGGAAATATGCAGTTCTGTAGCAGGGAGAATTTTAAACAAGACATTTCCACAAAATAGCCTTTGAATTTCTCATAACTTTGGAATCAGGTTTTGAAACGTCACTTTAGGTTATGTTACGTGAAGTTGTTTACGGTTTCATTTGTTCCACTGTCGCACTCAAGACCTTTATCTTGAAACTTATTAGTAGACGACGGCCTTTTGTAGGATATCTGGTAAAAACCAGTATAAAAATAAACGAAACTGCAGCGCCGATTTCAACGTCCCTCTGTACGGTTTATATTCGTGAGACACTCATCCTCGCGCTCATCGCATTAGAAGCGAGCGCTTGATGTAAATTGCATGTAACGGAATTGTCTTTATAGTTTCTTTCAAATTAATAATTATGAAAACGTTATAATTTCTTAATGCAACTTTTAAAAAGACCTCATCATATTTTTAATTCGTATCAAGTATACCGCCGTCACTGTAAAATGAACGCGTCTGTTTTGGGTTAGATAAACAACTTTTTATATCCAGTCTACCAGAACTGTTATTGTTATTGCGTGCCGCATAGACTTTACAGGCTTTGACTGGTTTATTGTTTTAATTTTACAGCGGAGACGTATTAAAGATTCAGACTTTTTACGGCTATGACCGCTTCGGCATATTAGTAGTTCCTTGTATATTTGACAAGGCCTTCCGCCTAAAGTTCGACTAAGTCTACTTATCAGATTGAAATGAAATGAGAATACTCTGAACATTCAAGCAAACCATTACAAATATTTGACAACTGTCTTTCGCCAAACGCCAAATGTTGACGTTTAGGAATAATGCCCTTCTCACTCCCTCTTCATTCGCCAACAAATGGAAATTAATTTCCTAAACTTTTCGGTTGAACACGCATCATAGCTAACAGGTACAGTTGCCGCCTTTGAAAACTGGTACACTTTAACAAATACATGTTTTGGCAGTGTAAAGTGATCCTAAATCTTAAGTTTCTAAACGTCATTCAAATTACCCTAAAGACCGGTTCCCATGAGAGCTGTATAGCGGTAAAGTTGTAAAGCGGTACTTAGCCCGTTGGCAGATTCAAGTTATTAGCCGTTAAAAATTTGAATCTACCAATGGAGCATGCACGCTTTACAACTTTACCGCTATACAGCTCTCTTGGGAATCGGCCTTAATCCTGGTATGAATTTGTCAAATGTGACACTGACACAAAATAACAGATGAAGGTTTGATTTAGGGCAATTCCACCGTAATGTCAACCTGAGTGATAATTTTGTATTTTTAGGTGTCATTAGCCAATTTTCAGAAATGTTAAATTTCAGTTTTCTGTATTTACTTACTCATAGTACCCATAGTATCCAAAAAAAATTATACATGTATTTTAAACTAAGATAAAAATGTACATGTAGTTAAGTAAATAACGGATTCATTAATTTTCATCCAAATCTCAGTAAAAAATAAAGACATAGCTAAGATTGACATCTCATTATTAAGACAAGTAGTGTTGTTTTCTACAATAAGTATTGAAATAATAAAAATTAGTCTTGAAGTACAAGAAAAAAATTTACAGTCTCCAATTTCTTATCCTCCATGTAAGTGACAAAAACAAATTTATTTGTATATCTCATTTAAGACAATTAATTATCACTTAAAAATTTACAATCTCTTTCTGAAATTATTTATCTTGATTTTCTGTTTTAAACCATTTAGATAGATACATTACTTTGTGCTAAATTTCCGTCGCTTACGCGACAAATCAGGCGGGAATTGAATGGCATACAACATAAATTGTGACTTCGCGCTTCGACTTTTGACCTTAAAATGATAAATCATAAAAAATAGTGAATAACAACCATATTCCAGTCTCATAAGCTATCGCGCAACAAGCAGTCAACGCGGAGACAATTAGCGTGGTTTCGCATATTTTAAAACTTACTACAAGATGTAAAGCTGTTCATCTGTAAAGCTATTTCGGCCCTAATTGGAGCCTCATCAGCAAAAATGAACATCGAGAACTCCACCGCATCGTAAAATTTATTGTGAGGTAACATCGTGCAAATGAAAGTAAACGCCTCTTAAGGGAATTTTGCTTAATTTTATCCTTGTTTTGTAAAACAAGCTCCGCTACATTTTTTTAATTTTGACAAATATTTGTGTCATCAAATCACATTGGTCCATCATCCAACATTAGTAAATCAAAGGCGGGCACAGAACTCTTCCATTTGCAAAAATTTTAGTTATGTTATTATCATGTTATTATTAATTTTGACACTGTTTGTCATCTATCTGTCAACCTATAGAATAATACTCGTCTAACTCATTTGCGCGTAAAACGGTAGGAGTACAAACAACTAATTCAGTTGTAATACTTGCAATTGCTCAAATGCTGATTCAATCTTGCATTTGCGAATTATCGTCTTCTGAATTGTATTTAACTACGACATTTTTGACAAAATGATATTAATGTCAAAATGACAAAGTTCATTTTAAAGCACACTTCTACCAGTTATATTGAGCATAGTCGGTTTTTATGGTTATGAAATCAGTGAAAATAAAATTCAGTATTCAGAATTGATACTGCACTGCAATTCTTGATTTTTCGTGAAAGAATTCGGCTAAAAGAGGACAAATTATTAACTAATTATTATTAATTGATTGTAATTTTAATTTTATCGTTTTACAATGCAATTTTCATATTATACTATGTTTTACTTCTTTTATTTCGCAATGTCTCATAAGTGACAAATCTGTCGCATAAGTGACGTGAAATTTTGCGTTTTATTTCATTGCCAAGAGAATATTGATGTATTCCAAATCTGTATATCATTATCTTAGTATTTTGTACATCGTGCAATATCAATAGTTTTTTTAAACAATTCCATAATTTCAGAGAAAATGGCAGTCTTTAAAACCGTTCTTTATCTTAGGTTGCACAGCGGTCGTGTAAGTGACGATGAATTAAAAAATTAATAGTTACTAGAATTTTGTAAAATCTTCCATAAAGTAAACGTTACTTTAAACTTTCATTATTAAACGTTTCTTTAGCGCGTTCAAACAAAGACATTCGTAAAAGAGATAAAATATATTAAACGATAAAACTCAAAAAGCACGCTACGATTGTCGCATAAGTGACATTGGAATTGTCCTTTGCACATTACAAAAGTACGAATTTCTGACAGTGATGTCAATTTTCAGTATACCAGTTTTCAAGGGCCGCAACTCTACGATACCACTGACAATACGTACTTTCTCAGATCTGCAAATATGAAATACGGACATAGTATTAGATATTAATTCCCACTTTAAGTTTCTTGCTTTTATTTCAGTTTCGTTCGAATAACTATTTCCATATGAGGATATAATTATGTAAATCGAAGTTCTTTCAAATTTTTCCGAATATTTAATTGATTATAAAGATAAATTAACACAATATCCTGTTCGTTACCCAGCTCTTTATATCCTTCTGATATAGCATTTTTCTCGGCGTAAACTTCGTATAAAACATGAATGAGCCACAAAGAACAAATCTCACGTTAATGCCTTTGCATTGTGCAGAGGTGGACGAACGTCTCCAGCAGACTTTCACATGTCAAAAGTGACACTCGTGATTCCAGTGAGCCGTAATAAACGTCTGAATGCGTCGGGATTGAGTCGAGTGTTTGTGAGAAAACGCGGTAAATGTCACCGGGGAGACCGGGAGAGTTTTGGTCCGTACATTCATAATCCGATTACGTTTAGGATTCTTCAGTCAGCATCCGCGCTTAATAATCATCAAAACGTAACACCTGGTCCCTTCAACTGATACATTAGCGATTAGAACCATTACAACTCTGTTATTGTGCGCCCGCATTATGTCGTACGATTTATTAGACGCTGTAACGAAAACAATTTTTTTGTTGATAGTTGAAATGAGAACGTGAAAGATCACCAATCAATAGATTTAATTAAAACTTCTTACCTACTCTTAAACAAGGAACCCACAAAACCTTACAAAATATCAGTGTACAGGGTGGGCCAAATTTCACACTTTTAAAGGGGAACGTCTATTTCTAGATGAGTTACACACAAACTGACTTCGGTGTCTGGAGCTCAATTTTTATGACAAGTTTAATGGAAAAAACCGCATTTCGGTATCTTGAACCGTTTAGGAGATATGGGGTGTTTTTCAAAATTCTGCGATTTCTAAATACAAAAAAAAGAGTATTACTATCAACCTTTCTTGACTGCAGCCCAGTTGAATCCGGGACACTTACGCCGCCCACATTTGCGCCACCGACTCATTTGCGCCCTTCTAAAGCCGGCAATACATGATCATAAATTGCATGAAATTTACATGTAATTTATGACAAAACCTATTTTTCAACGTGTATAGCGAGAAAAAAGAATTACATGAATTTATACATGTAAAATTGACAACATAGAGCAAGTTCTATTTTTCAAGGTTTTTGACGTGAAATTTTAGTAAATTCTAGTGACTTTGATTGTTGCTGTTGGCTGTTGACTCAGATGAATGAAGAACGACTTCAGCTAGTTCATGTGGGTATACGTTTAAAAATAATTTTAGCTTCAAGATAGTTTAATCATTGATAACAAGTGCTCTCCGTTTGGATGATACCCTTGATAACATAATCCAACATTCCCAGCTATTCAAAGAAAATAACTTGAAGTTAGAAGCATTAATGAGTTACCATTTTCACCAACATTAACATTCTAAATTACTATTTAGCGGAACATCTTTTTATTAATATAATTGAAACGTGTATTGCGAATTACAATTCATGAATTTATACACACATGATTAAATGAATTTTTACGTGAAATTATTGGAACATGTATTGCCGGCTTAAGAAAAGGTGCTCAATAACCGCACAGGTAAAGATTTAAAGTTGAACATTTGCGCCTCCGTTCTGGGAAATTATTTATATCTTACATAGCCGAAAATTTACTTGTAAACTTCTTATTTCGTGAGGAAATTTATCTCAAACCTTAATTCTTGCCAATCAAAAATAATCATATGTATCAATGTGTGGCACTTTGCTGTGATATCATTTACTGTTTTTTATTATTACGCTCCCAAGTTTTGTACTCGCTTTTTATCCACTGCAAACCAAAATGACTTGTCCAAGTATATTCGCAATCGCGAGCGATGTAATAGTAATAAATAGCTTAAACAGCGACATCCTACGATCGCTTTTCGACCTGACATTGCATTAGGATTACAAATTGAAGCCAATGAGCTGCATAATAAGTCATCCCATACAAGGCGGCCATGCTTGCTGTCAAAGCATAAGTTTTAAAAAAATGTTTTCAAATCTTTTTTTTTCTTCAAGAATTTATTTCTATTTATTAGGTTTATAATTTGAAAGGCATTGCTAATAATGAAAATAATTTTGTAAAAGTAAATACCTTTCCAGTTTTCAATAAATTCCAAGGAAGAATTATGCATTTTCTTATTAATAAACAGCACGTTGAATAAAATTTACTAAAACACAAGACAAAAATCTACTAATTTACAAATACAACATATTAGTTCAGAAGAAAAATAATAATGATTTGAAGATCTACAGATAAGCATGTTGTATTATGCGCAATTAAAAATGATGGAAATAATTTTATTTAAAATTTGAGAAATATAATTTACCAAGTGGTCGAAAATTTCGAAGAATATTATTAATGCTGAGGCAGCAGCGCAAATGTAAAATTGCTAATGACATTACCTGACCGTTCCCCGTAAATTTAACCCGAGCGGCGCAAATGTCCCGACACATAGTTTTTGAAATATAAGCCGAACTTCTGATTTTTTTATATGGAACACCCTATATATTTTTACATTTTTGAAAAGAGAATAAAATTATCTTTCCAAAAATATAAAATACTTTATATATTAATCGAAAAGTTTGCGAGATATAGAGTTTTAAACATTTGTTAAAATATTCAAGTAGGCTATGACACAATTGTTAAAAAAAATACGTGTTTGCAAAATTTCAGTAGGCTCTTTCAAAGTTTGGCACAATTTTGCCTTTCCACTCTAGCACATAAAGTGGTCCAATAACTCTTTTACAGGGAAATTTGCATATTTAGAAATACAAAAATTTTATTTTATGTTAATTTTCAAATTTTACCATAATACCGTTATTTGACTGCTTTGAGTGGGATGGGATTGTAGGCAGTAAATGGTTGCAATTTTTCATTCCTGAAATTTTGCAACCCAAGATTGTTATTTTTTCGATTTAGTATGTTAAAATGATCCAAAATTCATTAAATTACTTTCTGGTTAAAGGTAAATATCCCTGAAAGACTCTCCTCTTTCAAAGTATTGTTCCTAAAAGATTACTCTGTGTTTTAATTTACTTCTATAAAACACCTTCATCAAAAATAAAACACCAAAATTCTATGTTAAAAAGTTTTTACAGAAATCGAAAATTTTCATAAACAAAAAAGTTATAAAGGTATTTAGAAATCGTAGAATTTTGAAAAACACCCCATAACTCCTAAACGGTTCAAGATATTGAAATGCGGTTTTTACCATTAAACTTTTCATAAAAATCAAGCTCTAGACGCCGAGGTCAATTTTTGTCTAACTCATCTAGAAATAGACGTTCCTCTTTAAAAGTGTCAAATTCGGCCCACCCTGTACAGGCGTACAGACGAACGAAAATCTAACACGATATTTCTAGGTCTTTGGCCTTTATGAAAATATGAACAAAATTAAGATATCTTTTTGCATTATACCGAGCGATCGATACTTTCGAAACATTCGGTATCTAATTTTTTTTTTAATGGAACGGCCTACTTTTTATTTCAGAAATGGATAGCACTTAAATGTAGCTTTCTGCTGACATAAGATTATATACCTTTGTTTCTAATAATTTCGTCACTAGAAATTTTGTTTTTATAAGTATTTCAATGGTCGGCTTTTTAAACTACATACCCATTTCCTACCTAAATTCAATCACTCGAAGTCATTTTGCGATCATTTGATTCTACTTTTAAAGATCTCTAATTTGAATACCCCCGCGATAGGATTGATTTTAACAAAAATAATTTAAAACCGACATTGAAATACTTGTAAAAAGAAAATTTTTAGTGTACAAGTGAAAAGTTCAAGTAGCGTTTCAAATTTTCATAACATCGTGAAGCAGTTCTCAAATTAGATCAGTGCGAAATGTCATGTAACATTCAATGCTTTCATTTGCTGCACTAATGTGCACCCAGAATTTTGGCATCTGACTTTAACTTTACAGAATAATGTGAGATAAGAGTATTCGCATCAATGAATTGAATTTAAATAACTGGATCTTCTTGCTGTTGCTCGTATCTTAGAACTTTTGCCCTTGGTCATTTGGACCTAATTTAGAACTCTGTATACTTTCACAACCTCCTCCAACGTGCACACCTTCAGATTCTTCGACTAACACTAGAGCACTAAAAATCTGCTTCGTTCTTTAAATCTGGTCGATCCTTTTTATAATTAAACGCATCACACCATCAAGAGTTTCAACAAGGACAACCTCAGCGCTGCATTCAATGTTCCAGTAACCGGAGATGCTACTATAAAAGGAAGTGTTAAAGTTATGTGTTAAAGACATGTGTGTAGACTACTAATACCTGTTGGAGGAACATTTAGGCCTGACTATCTAAATTATGTCAAATTGATAGTAAAATGTAAGGTTGAGTAAGCGTCCAAATTAAATTTTCAATTTTATTAATTTATAAGAAGTTTTAGTATTAAATACTAGTAAATTTAGTAGTAAATAATTTAATTGAAATATTTAGAATAAGTGACATTTAAAATTAAGTTTAGAATTGTGAAATTTAGGAAAATTTTGAAATTATGAATGGTTAAAAATTTAGAAAATAGAGGGCAAAATTTTTTAAAACGTCGGTAACTATTACAATCCTTTTGATTATAAAACGGGGGTCGAAATTTTACATTGATATCATATTGATATCGAATAGCTACTTGCGAAAGAGCTATTCATAAACAAAAAGAGAACGCTACCTGCAAAATCTGTTTCAAAATCAAAAAACCCACCAACCTCGCAACTTACCTCCTGGACACAACCGGCAATACTGCTGTAAGAACGCGCTAGTTACAAATTTAGGGAGAAGAAATGTAAGATTATGTGTCAAGCATGTTTCAAATTGACAATTATAATTTTTTCACATATTAAAAGACCACTGGCAGTGTTGCCTTGTGAATTTTTCACAACCGGCAACAGCGTCCTAGTTAGAAATTTGGTAACAAAATTGGCAAGTGTTTGAAATAAACATTATATGCTCGCAACAAATCCCTAGTTCTAAGTTTAATAATTGTGATAAATTCATGGTTTTACCTTATCGTTTGCAAGCAATTTTATAACAGACAAATTGTAATTAGTTGAAACGGCTTGTTAAAATGAATATAAATGTAAGTAATCTAATTGTAAAATTGAATTAACTAATTATTTTGACATAAAACTTCAAATACCTTGCCAACTTAATATTTTGATAATGTTCCATAGGGGACTTATGTTTTATACTAACATAATGCAACAGGTGGTGGTTTTTTTAATTTGTGAACAACGTATACCGGGTCGAAAGTTTCAAACCCGAACATAGCAAACTTGTATTGAAAACTATGTTTCTATGAATTGCTGCTCGCCATTTGAAGATACAAAAATGGCAATGGTATTAAAGAAAAGACAAAATTATGGACAATATTATAGTGTTAAAATTATTCTTAAATATTAATATTTTCGGAATATAAATAAATTTTTCAAATTTTAAACAAAAAATTTAGTCGCCTGGCAGATTTGAAACTTTCAGTTGTTTCAGTCAAAAAGTATTATGAATTATTGTACAGAGCAAATAATAGGCAGGGACTCTTGTCGTTTAAGTTACAACAATTCTTTCTTTATTAGAATGATAATTGTATTCTACCTCATTGCATACAGAAATACTGTTGTTTCTGAAACTATCAAAAAACCACCAATAAACTTGAAATGATGCCATGCCAATCAATAACGACACATGTCGATACGAAATCAGTTTTAAATTCAATTATACTAAGAATTAAATAAGTTTCACATGTTCAAGAATAAGTAACACATAACTGTAAAGAATATTAAAAAAGAACATCAATTCCACAAATCCAGTTGCCTTCAACATTGTATTGAAAATAACAAGAATAGTAGGAAAGTATTTTGTGAAGCAATGCAGGAGCAAAGAAATAAATCCTAACAGTTTTTCATCGTCAGTATGCACACAGATGAATGGAATTTTATTTTGAATAAGAAGCACATTGTACAAAATTTTGATTATTGAATTGCAAACTTCAAATCTGACATACTAAGGCGACTAGATTTTTCATTTGAAATTTAAAACTTTAATTTCTATTTCAAAAGTATTAACACAATAGGAATAATTTTAACACAATAACATTGGTCTTAATTTTATCTTTCATTTAATACCATTACCATGTTTGTATCTTTCAATGGCGAGCAGTAATTTACAGAAACACAATTCTCAATGGAACTTTGCTATGTTCGGGTTTGAAACTTTCTACCCGATATAAGTTGCCAGAAAGACAATCATTGACATAAAGAAAAAATAAAATTTTGGGCTTAACGTTGGATATCAAACAAATTTATCAGTAACAGTTACACAATGATGCAAACGTTCAACGTCAATAGGAAGAGAGAAGAGGAAGTAAATCATTAAGGCAAACGTTACAGAAAAAAGGTCTGCTACTTTTTATTTAATTGTCGCTCTGTTAAATTTTCAATTTCACTATAAACTTTTGAAAAGTGCATCTTTTATCTGCGCGCTTAGAAGGTTTCTGTGTTCTTGCGGCATCAAGTTTAATGCAATTTGCAAATTGGAAATATGACAATTTAAATTTTGACTGACAGGTAAAAATTACAGTGACAGCGTGAAGTACCAACCAATTTCAATCAAAGTATATCTAGGAAAATTTGCTTTTTGGCTACTTAATTCAACAGATGGTGGTTTTTTAATTTTGAAATATACAGTATTGTCTGTTTCAAAATCAAAAAACCACCACCTCGCAATTTACCTCCTCGACAAAACTGGCAACACTGCTGCAAAGACGCGCTAGTTATAAATTTAGAGAGAAGAAATGTAAGGTTATGTGTCAATTTTGTTTCAAGTTGACATTTGAAAGTTGTCAGAAAGACAATCATTAGCGTAAAGTAAAAAAAAAATAAAATTCGTGGTCTAACGCTGGATAACTTCAAACAAATTTATAAGTAACAATTTCAAAATGAAGCAAAGGTTCCTACTGCAATGTCAGGTCAAAAAGCGATAGTAAGATGTCGCTATTTTATCTGTTCAAAGGTTCAACGTTAATATGAAAACAGAAAAGGAAGTAAATTAAGGCAAAAGTTACCGAAAAAGGTGTGTGACTTTTTTTTAATTGACGATCCGTTAAATTTTCAGTTTCACTATAAACTTTGACAAGAGCTTCCTTTAACTACGCATTTAAAGGGTTTCTGCGTTTTCGCGGCATTGTAAAAATTTGATGCAAATTGCAAATTGGAAATATGACAATTCAAATTTTCATTGACACGTAGAAAGGAGTGCCAACCCATTTCCACCAAAATATATCCGGGGAAATTTGCTTTTTGGCAACATAATATCTGGTTAAACTGGGTGTGGAAATAATTTTACTGAAGTTGCTTCCTATCTGTTTAGGTATTTGCAAGTGAACGTCGTGACGGATGTTTCGCCGTCGCCGGTCAGCTTCAATGGGACAGGCTGGGTACTTTCAAAATTTACATGAAAGGAAAGCCAAGGCGCCACTTAATTCTTTTGGCTATAGGGAACCGTGGGGAAAATCAAGAAAACGTGTTTCGTCCAAAATATTACAATTTAAACTTTATTAAACTCAAAATAACAATTGTACAACTCAAAGTCGCAACAACAAATTTTTAATCCAACCAAATTAGTCGCAATCGTTAAAATGTAATAAACTACAAGCTAAATTAAGCGTAAAGAAAATAACGATATCGCCTCAAAATTTCTTAAGGCCCCCTTGAAATTAACAGGTGCGAATCACAACAATTAACTTCGCAGTCTCTATGGGGAAAATGGTAAGAATGAGCATTTCGAATCCGTTCGGGGTGTCGCGTAGAAAGAGAGGGGTACAGAAAAAAGAAAAAAAGACAAAACATTATGTGTCTCGGGGTCGGATAAAAATTGAACGGTAACAAGGTAAGGACTAGTTCAAATTATAAGAATTCTAAATATCTTTCCCCAGTGCGTACGTTTCTCCATCATCCAATTTGAATTTTCTGATCCCCAGTATCTACAATTCTGTTTATTCACGGTACCGTTTAAACAGAATGAATTTCTCACAATTAATTATGACTACATATTCTCTGCATTTCCTCATAGAATTGTAGACCGGACGATCAGAATCATCAATAATCTGTCGACTTGTTGAACTGAGACTCTCTTGCAAAACCAATAAAGACGTGCGCATTAAATATCTTTTCTTATCCAAATGTTTAACCACAATGAATGGGAAGAAATACATAAATTGCCACATTCGTAAAATTTTTGACGAACCTGAAGTATCTACAAATCTACGTTATGCAGAGTTTCTATAAATGATTCTACGGTGCAGTGACCTTTAGAAAAAATTGACATTTGCCACTGATTAATACTGTTGTCAGCCATTACAGTAACTTAACTGCATACCACGAACATTAACAAATTAATTTCTCACGTATCTAAAATGTATTTACTGCAGGAAAATTAAAACAACGGTAAATTTCAACATTTTCAAGCACAACTTATTCGTACGACTATAAGAGACTACCTGAGAGGAGTAATTTGACAAGCAAGTAGCAAGTACGGTAGTTTTCATAAAAATCAAACCGTAAAATTTACGAAGCTTAGCGTTCCATGATTAAATGTGGCGTCTAACTTTAATAATTTTTAGTTTTAATTGTAAGAAATTGTGGTATCTATTCCATAATTCCATTTTCTTTTTAGTTCGATGTAAAACAATTCTCTTAGATCCCGTTGAAAGTCCTTTTCGAAATCCAGAGAACTCTGATGACGTCACAAATTTGACACCGTTGGGAGATACAAACAGGCAAATAGGTCAACAAATAGGGGCAAATAAACACAAATAGGTTTATCTTTGCAATAGGTGACAAATAGGCTTGGCAAATAAGTACGTACTAGCGCCACCTTTTAGTTAATAGAGTAGTGTGAAGTGACTACAACGCGTTCTGTAATTTGAATATCTGAGGAAATAAATAAAACGACCTAATTTTATACACTCAATGTATTTAGGGACTTATTTCAAGGAAAAACGATAAACCGTTTAAATTCAATTAATAATTGTCTGAATAAAAAAATATTGAATTGGTATGGTGTAGGATATATCGATTCATTGATTTTCTAATTTTAATCAAAAAAATAAATATATCAATATTATTTTCTATTTATCTCTACTAGTTTCAATCAGAGTACTTGCATCTACTTTTAACTGTAATGAAATGTAATAATAAGTATCAGATGAAGATTGCCGTCAATGAAAATTAATACTGTCGATAGCAAAAAAAGTAGACAAATTACAGTTTCCTATAATTACTCTTTCTAAAAATGGTAGTAATGGTAAAGACATGGTGTTGTATGTTCTATAATAACAGTTGAACACACTTTAATACTAATGCTTTATTATTTAAGAGTTGTTACAAGTTACAACATAGTTACAAGCGCGTGCTGTATGTTACACGTGTTTGATACAAAGATGCAACAAGATGTCGGTTACCTACCCCCGACCCAAGGTTTATATACTTAAACAGGTTGTCTAGTAACTTTCGACCAATCAGCATCTGATATTGGGCGCGGGAATTACGTCACTCTGCCTGCCCAATTCGAATAGTTCTGTATTCTTACCATTGACATAAGACAATTAATGCATTTTATTCTGATTTTATTGGAATGGTAATAATGCAGTCATTTTGTTTGTAAATATACGTAAATGAAATGGCTATAAAGAGTAGTATTGAATTACAATTCAAATTCGATATTTGATGTTAAGATCATGATTTTGAGGTACAAACAATAAATAGTTACTAGTTTTGTGAGTCGGTAATATTTCTACGTTACCTTACGGTAAATTTCCAATGTTACTGGTAAGGTAACATTCATTTGTTACCATCTGTTACGGTTTGTTATCTCAGTTGTCAACATAAGGTAATTTTGAGTTGCATTCTAGCAAAACGCAAATAAACCTATGAAACAAATGGTTAAGGAATATTTTTGATTACTTAAGAAAAACGTAAATACTAGAAAAAAGTAAATAAATATTTCATAATCTAAAATGATTTTCGTTGACACATGAATTTATTTAGTGGAAATACATAAAATTAAATATTGGAAACCTGATTATTAACAAAAGACATAATAAAATGTTTATCCGATATCAAATTAATCAGAAAAAAGTCGCCACGTGAGCTGTAATTGGTAATATTACGGTAACTTTACCGGTAAGGCAACTTTAAAAATAAATTACCGGTAATTTAACAACACTAATAGTTATTTTATAACAAAGATATATCAAAAAAATTTTGTGCAAGTATATAAAGATATATTGTATGCTAAAATTATTAAAATTGTTAAAATATATCCTATTTATGTTTTATTAAAGTGGCAGTTCGTAACCACGTCATTAACCTCAAATATCGAACTTGAATACTATTTCAATGCAAGTTTCGTGCCAAAACAAATAATAGAAATTATAAGTCCAATTGCGCATACAAGAAAAACACATAAAATTAGAAAGTTACGCACTTCTAATAAAGAAAATATTCATTCACGTATTGCAGCGGTAAATAAAGGCAGGCACGATGGCGCGTCTTGAAGTGACCTTGAATAGTTAAGAGGCAACCTACTTTATAAACCTTGCCCCCAACCCAAGAATACTTAACACTATAGGATTGCTCGATCCCTATACCCCAATGTAAGCCCGCTCCAGCCGCTGTTGTGACGTCACCATTGGTCCATATTCAAATACAGCACCTAATATTTAAACGTAAAAATGCCGGTTCCGACCAAAGTAAAAGGAGAAATTGTGCTTTATAATAAATTTCCCAAAGGAAATTACATAGTTTCTGCAACTATACGAAGGAATGCATCCGCCGAAACTAAACATTTCAAATGAAAATTTCTACCCATCCTAAATAGTCAAAACGACAGAGACTAAGTAAAATTGTTAAATAAAATTATATTACTCCTGCTGTTTATTTAAATTTACAAGCTTTGTTTCCTTTTATGGAAAAGTTAAATAATTGAAGCACTATCTTGTCCGATGAAAATTATTATAATAATGTTACGTTTCTAGGGTTTGAGTTTATTTATTTAAACGAATAAAACACTCGATAAAAACTTAACCGTAATTTAATAAAGCTTAAAAACTAATTTATTTGTAACAATTTATTTTCACACTAAAATCTAACTTCGACGATCGCTGTTCGAACTCGACTGCCTCGTGAGTCAACCCGGGGCGATTTTATATCATTCGCCGCCGTCTGGAACTCTCTACGCTGGAAGATTCCAGTCTGTTCGATGTAGGCCCCGGTGGCATGACGGCCGATGACACATAACAGCGAACCGACTTCTTGACGCCTTGCGCTAAGCCGGTTGGCGCGCCACAATAATATACATATAATTATTTTGTAGCGGACATTTGAAAAATTTAAATTGACGCTTCGCTATGGGTTTTGCAGCTACTTCGGGAAAAATTTATAAATTAAACGTTAAAGTAACTTTCAATATTTTATTCCTAACTTTTTATTTTTTACATATTTCATCAAAAATTTATGAACGAAATATTCTTTAGATAATTTGTCATAAAAGAAGCTTTCTTATTGCATTTCCATAAACAAAACCGTTTTCGAGTAATTGAGGTTTAAATGTAAGAATACATCTATTACGCAATGTTAACACACTACAACTTAGCTAATTTCTTATTTTTTATTTTTCGAAAAAGATTTATGTAAAAAGGTGACCTTAGTCTTTGATGTTCTTTTCACCCCAAAAATATCGGGACACATTTCTGAATCTCGGTGGAGAATTTATCCCGAAGAAGCAATTTTTCAAAGTATCCGTGCAAACACAAATACGTGTTTTATAATAATTTCTTGAATAAATTTAAATAATTCATTAATTTGTTTAAAATAATATAATTTTTAAAGTAAGTGTCATAGAAAAAGTAAGTATTTAAACATAGAAAAACTCTAATTTGTGCAATCCTATATGTTAACTATCCTTAATCATCGGTTCAAGCGACAAACGAAATCGGGCGATCGAGCAATCCTATATGTTAACTATCCTTGCCCTCGACCCGCCTGTAATACCTAACTTAACTAGACAGTGTTGCCAACGGACACCGTACCACACTATTATTCCCTATGACACATTGCATTTTAAGGAAGAATGATTACAGGAAACTGTAATTTGTCTACTTTATTTTGGCTTTCCACTGTACAACTGCACATAAATTAATTTTTTGTAAGAATAAAAATTCTTTAATATCAGAAATCTTTTAATACGAACTTTTAGGCCTGGGTTCTGAAAGCAATTTTAATCGGCCCATTTAACTAAACTAAGGAGCCCAAATCGGATTTCTGGAAACATCGAATCAGCACGATCTGGTTTGTGTCGGAACTAACAGTTATTCTAGTGTCGAGCAGATGTCGCCACTATCTCTCCAGTAAATCAACTGTAATTTTAATATTTTCTGGAGCTTCATTTTCTTTCCAGACATAAAAGCTGGAATACTATAAACGGAAGAAACACGCAGAGGGTGAACATTTCAAAAATGCAAGGTTATATGGACCAATTAAGTTAACGGACCTGTTTCCCGCTAAGGATTAAAATGTCTCTGGAAACTCAATTCCCACTTTTACGAGTATAGTTAACCTAATCGGCCCGTTAAATTAATTCCAGAAACCGAGCTTAATAAAACTTGAAATATCTTACTATATATATATATATATATATATATATATATATCATTCTTGCAAAGATTATAATTCAAATTAAAAACAAAACCTATATATATATATATATATATATATATACATCCCGCTATCATTTGGGCGTCTCTATATTGTCAATTAGCCATCACTTGGGCGTCCCCCGTAATTGAGCGTCCGTATACGGACGCTCGATTGTATCCCATGCAAAAAAAATTTTGGGGACTCCTAGGACCTCTACCTGTCATTTGGCAAAATTTTTCTGGACGGCCGAATGATGATCGAATGGAAACAGTCGTATATTTTTAGTTCCAGCATATATCCACTGGTGGCGCTAGTATCATTTTCGTATATAGAACTGCAGATATACAACTTTCACTTACGTGCAATAGAGCGTCCAGTAAATTTGTCAACACTGTAATCCTATTTAAACATGCTTCTGTGATTCCCGCTAGAAAAGAATTCGTAGTCGGTTAGGTTTGATAGACAACATGGACGAGAGTGGTCATTATTTTCCTGAAGAATACGTAAGTAAAATTTATTTTTTATAAAATATGTTACGTTACAACTGTACATGCTACGTAACATTTTTTAGTATGCTTTTACAGTCGCAAATTCCGCTCAAAAGAATGAAAGGTAATGATGCAATCGTCCGTAATCACCGACATTACAAGTGTAATGAAAACGAGAAAAATGAAGTATATTTATTGGTTTATAGTATCAATAGCATGTTTTTAAACTAGGAATAATAATTGCTTTAGGTTAATTGACACTGTATAGATTTATACAGGGTAGGGCAAAAGTATGGAACCGAAAACTGTTTGACATATCTATTTGAAATTTGGTATGTGATTCAGAGTCAATAGGACCTACATTACCGATTGTTTCAATTGTTTATCTGCTCTTGTTTCTGAGATCCAACGCCTGCTTGGTTTTTCTTAAATAACAACCTGCTGATTTTTTTTCCTCCATTTAATAGTTCGTTTAATTCTTTACACGACCACATAAAAATATTTATCTATTGCATAAGAAAGTTTCTAGGAAATAATGTTTGAATGAAAAAGTTAGAAAAGATGGTTTACGCTGATATTTAGTATTTGTTTTCTTGTTTTTAAGGCAATTTTTATTAAAGTTTTCTTTAGTTCTATCTTAAAGACAGCCCATAATCTTGTGGTTTTACAGTTTTTTTGTTAAAACTATATTTTTTGTCGAATATCAAACAATTAACCATTTTTCCTAACTTTTTCATTCAAATGTTTTTTTCTCGAAAATTTTCTTATGTAATTGATAATTATTTTTATATGGTCGTTTAGAAAATTAAACGAACTATTAAATAAAGGGAAAAAAAATAAGATTTAAAAAAAATCAAGTAGGCGTTGGACCTCAGAAACAAGAGCCGATAGACAATTGAAATAAATTGATGATGTCTGAAGTCTATTGACCCTGAATCACACATCAAATTTTAAACAGATACGTCAAACAGTTTTCGAAATAATAAGCCGGTTCCATATTTTTGCCCTTCCCTGTATACGGTCGTTTAGAAATATCTCCCGATATTTTCAGGGTGATAGAACATCAAAAAATAAGGTCACCTTTTTATACAAAGTGAACAATAAGAAATTGATAAATTTTATGTTTTAACATTATGTAACAGGTGCATGCGAACTTTTAAACCTCAATTACTCCAAAATTGAGTTGAATCTGAACCTTTTTTGTGCCAAATAATCTATAATAAGAATATTTCTTTCACAAATTTTTGACGAAATGTGTAAACTGAAAAGTTAGGACTAACGTATTAAAGCTACCCCTACAAAACTACTTTTTAAAACAATTTTTTGCTCGGATTGTCTTTTCAGTTGCTTCCTAAAAGTTACCTGCAAAGTATTGAAGTGGCAGAGTCTCTAATAAAAAAGTTACGTAGTCCGTTATGCCTTTTTATGTGGTCCCTTTACACAATATTTATAATGTGTAAAGGTGCAAATATGCCGAAGAAGCCGCGTTGCTCACCCTCGATATTTAGCTCGCGCTTGATACCTCGATATAAAACAAATGGAACTTTGCATTTCGAAGACGAATAGCAGTCCATATCTTCGACGTGCACGATTCCATTTAAAACTATTCATTTGTTTTACATCGAGATGATATTGCGGTATCGAGCACGACCTAAATATCAAGGGTGAACAGCGAGGGCTCTTCGGCTTGTTGGTACCGTAAGTGGTTAACGGTAAAGTTCACTATAAACACACATACACCAATCCCTACAATTTATTGCTGGAAAATATTGCTGGAGTAACTCCGCTTAAAGAAGCAGTAAACGAAATTATCTTTTTGGTTCACATTGTTTAGATGAATTTATCTTACGGTAATATAACGCGAATAAAACAATTTTCACAACAAAAAGTGATTTTTTTGTCTACTTGAATTTTTATTTAGTTATATAATTTTATACTGAATGACTTTCTTTTGTCAATTTTGCAAAATAAACACTTGTATATAAGTGTTGTGAAAAATACATTTTTCATTCTAGTGGAGTAAAATGCTCTCACTATTTTTCAGTATTTCTATAAGAAAGCCATTCAGAATAAAAAGAAATAACTAAACAGATTCATTCAGATTATTCGCTTTACGTTAAGGCAATATTGTCAACTTAATATTAGCAACATCCTGCGATCGTTTTCTAACCTGACATTGCTTCTACTAGCGAGGACCCAAATAGGACTGAAACAGCTATAGAGGATGTTCGAAAGATCCTCTGTAATAAAAAATGATATGCAACAAAATTTTGTAATCTTATAATTGAAGTTGTCTCTAATAATACAGTTGTCTTTAGGGTGATCATTTATTTCCAGAAAGAGACTGTCATTAGAAAACTTGAAATCCCGAGCTTAATCTATATCTAGCTACTTACCGTTGAATTCCTGGCTTCCGGTTGGAACCGCGTCTCTTCTCGGATTTCTTCTACTGCCGACGTTTCGTTCTACATAGCAGAAGAACTTCCTCAGGGCTGCTGCTGCAGGTGGTCTTGCTGCTGTTTCTTGTAAGTCGTTGATACTGAGTTGGTATGTCCGCTGTCGTCGTATTTACAGTGTTCGACGGGCGCAACGGGTTCAATTGAACACAAACTAGAAACCGGCCACCAGATCCAATTTTCTGACACAAAACTCCTAGCCCGCTCGTCTCATTTGTTTAACCGGAAAATCCATTAATCTATAGAAATTTTCAAACACTCCAATAACCTGAACCGTGATAATGGCTTCTACCTTCACAATACATGGAAACATCTCATTAACGGCTCGTCACGCACCAACAGACCAATCCCCGCCTACCGTTTCACCCCGCTGCCGCCATCGACCACTATAAATACCACGACTGCAGACGTACCAACTCAGTCTCAACGACTTACAAGAAGCAGCAGCAAGACTACCAGCAGCAGCAGCCTTGAGGAAGTTCTTCTGCAATGGAAAACGAAATCCGGCAAGAGACGCGGTTCCAAGCGGAAGCCAGGAATTCAACAACGGACGACGGCCGCGGGAGCCTTCAAGTTAAAGTAGCTAATTACCGTAATATTTGTGTCCTGACGAACATGTGTTTCACATTAACGATCCACTCAGAAACTGAAAATATTAGTTGCCTTGCTATTGATTACGAACGTTATTTTTTAAGAACTCTGGAGTAACGCAGTACTTTTAGATATAAAAAAGTCAGTTTCGTGTTTAAATTTCACGAAACGAAAAGTCAGTTTCATGTTTAAATATCATGAAACGGAGAAATGAGTTTTATGTTTGAAGAAAACTTTCAGAAATTTTGAAAGAATTTCATGGCGGAATTTCGACGAGGTACCTTGAAGTACCCCCCTACCATTTAAGAACTTAGTAAAATTGACAACACTGCTGGAGCTTGCATTGCTTATCATATGGAAGCGTATACACAAAAAGGACGCCTTATTGATGTTTAATCGGAGGGAGGTGTATATCAGCGGACGCCTTATGTATAGGACCAACGAAGGAGTTACAGATGATAGTGCAGTAGTAATATACACCAGGCCCGCCATGTTGGACGCTACATAGAACAGTTATGAAAGGAGCTTCCAGTGATACTGGGATGTATATATATATATATATATATATATATGCTGTAGTATTCTTCCGGGTAGTCCTCCGCGTTGAGTTCTCTAAAGAACTATTTGTCTTCTGACAACGTTTCGGCAAGGTCTCACTTGCCATCTTCAGGTCTTCGCTGCTGCTTGCCTGCTTCTGCTCCTCGTCGTTACTCGAGTCACAGTGGCTTCTGGTCGCGCTGGTGGTGGTTTAAGTACCGTGTTGCGGTCACGCGTCGTTACGCTTGGTGGTTTTTCCGCTTGACTTCTTGTTGTTGGTTGATTGGGTCGTGCCTGTTGACTGCTTTCTCCTAATCCTGATGGTCCGGGGTTCGCTGGTTTCTGGCTACGGGTTACTGGTCCTCGACGGTCGGTGGATTTTCGGATCACTGGCCTCCAGGTGGGTGGTAGTCGTAAGGCATCATCTCTGGTGTTTAAGTTCATCTGATGTTTCTCGATTTCTATCGCTTCTCGGATGATGCGTTTGGTCTTGTGTTCTACGCTGGCAATTGTTCTGGTGTTGTCGAAATCTATTTTGTGTGAAGTCGCTTTTACGTGTTGTGCCAATGATGATGTTTTCTCGTCCTTCTCGACGGCCTTTCGATGTTCTTCTCTCCTGACGCTTATTTTTCTATTTGTTTGGCCTATGTAGACCTTGTCGCAATCTTGACAGGGAATTCCGTACACGCCTTGGCTTTCCAGTTGTATTTTAGTTTTGACTGTTGGCAGGATGTTTCCAATTTTCTTGTCGGTGTTGAATGATGTCCGGATATTGTGTTTCTTGAGTATTCTGCTGATCTTCTCTGTTGTCCCTTTAACAAATGGTAGGCATGCTGTTCCTACTATATCTTTTTCCTCTTCCTGTGTCTTGGGTTTGCGTTGGTGTTCGGCTTTCCTGATTTGTTTGTCCTGATATCCATTTTTTATTAAAGATGAGCGGATTTTCTTCATTTCTTCTACCTTGTTTTCTGAGTCAGCCAATCTTTGGGACCGGGTGACGAGGGTCCTTACCACTGATTGCAATTGTGCTGGATGGTGATGTGATTGTGCGTTCAGGTACCGTTCCGTGTGGGTTGGTTTTCGGTATACGGAATGTCCAAGGCTTCCATCTGGTTTTTTCTTTATAAGTACATCGAGGAATGGAAGTTCGTTGTTTTCTTCGATTTCCATCGTGAACTTGATCTTCGGATGGATTTCATTCAGGTGTTGCAGAAATCTTCGTAGTTGTTCTTCTCCATGCTTCCATATTATGAAGGTGTCGTCCATATATCTGAGCCACAGGTGTGGTTTGTGACTTGCGGTATCGATGGCCCGTACTTCGAAATCCTCCATGAATAAGTTGGCGATTACAGGAGATAATGCTGATCCCATGGGTGATCCTTCTACTTGTTTATAACGTTGGTTCTTGAAGATGAAGTAGGTGTTCTTCAAGCAGTGCTTCACCAGGTCCATGGTGTCGTCTGGGATGTGGTGTTTTAGATGAATGATATCCACTGCTTCGTCTATTGGTATGTTGGTGAATAGTGAGACCACGTCGAAACTTACTAGCAGATCTCCTGGTTCTACGGTGAAGTCCTTTATACGCTCGATGAAGTGGCCTGCGTTCTTTACGTAGGATTCTGCTTCTTCGGCGTATGGCTGCAGTCGTTTGGCCAAGAATTTTGCTAGAGGTTGTAACGACTACCACCCACCTGGAGGCCAGTGATCCGAAAATCCACCGACCGTCGAGGACCAGTAACCCGTAGCCAGAAACCAGCGAACCCCGGACCATCAGGATTAGGAGAAAGCAGTCAACAGGCACGACCCAATCAACCAACAACAAGAAGTCAAGCGGAAAAACCACCAAGCGTAACGACGCGTGACCGCAACACGGTACTTAAACCACCACCAGCGCGACCAGAAGCCACTGTGACTCGAGTAACGACGAGGAGCAGAAGCAGGCAAGCAGCAGCGAAGACCTGAAGATGGCAAGTGAGACCTTGCCGAAACGTTGTCAGAAGACAAATAGTTCTTTAGAGAACTCAACGCGGAGGACTACCCGGAAGAATACTACAGCATTCAACACCCGCGGAAGCCTACGGATTAACATATATATATATATATATATAGGTTTTGTTTTGTTATATATATATATAACATTTCAAAAATGCAAGGTTAATGGACCAATTAAGTTAACGGACCTGTTTCCCGCTAAGGATTAAAATGTCTCTGGAAACTCAATTCCCACTTTTACGAGTATAGTTAACCTAATCGGCCCGTTAAATTAATTCCAGAAACCGAGCTTAATAAAACTTGAAATATCTTACTATATATATATATATATATATATATATATATAGTAAGATATTTCAAGTTTTATTATTATTTATTATATATATATATATATATATATAGTAAGATATTTCAAGTTTTATTAAGCTCGGTTTCTGGAATTAATTTAACGGGCCGATTAGGTTAACTATACTCGTAAAAGTGGGAATTGAGTTTCCAGAGACATTTTAATCCTTAGCGGGAAACAGGTCCGTTAACTTAATTGGTCCATATAACCTTGCATTTTTGAAATGTTCACCCTCTGCGTGTTTCTTCCGTTTATAGTATTCCAGCTTTTATGTCTGGAAAGAAAATGAAGCTCCAGAAAATATTAAAATTACAGTTGATTTACTGGAGAGATAGTGGCGACATCTGCTCGACACTAGAATAACTGTTAGTTCCGACACAAACCAGATCGTGCTGATTCGATGTTTCCAGAAATCCGATTTGGGCTCCTTAGTTTAGTTAAATGGGCCGATTAAAATTGCTTTCAGAACCCAGGCCTAAAAGTTCGTATTAAAAGATTTCTGATATTAAAGAATTTTTATTCTTACAAAAAATTAATTTATGTGCAGTTGTACAGTGGAAAGCCAAAATAAAGTAGACAAATTACAGTTTCCTGTAATCATTCTTCCTTAAAATGCAATGTGTCATAGGGAATAATAGTGTGGTACGGTGTCCGTTGGCAACACTGTCTAGTTAAGTTAGGTATTACAGGCGGGTCGAGGGCAAGGATAGTTAACATATAGGATTGCTCGATCGCCCGATTTCGTTTGTCGCTTGAACCGATGATTAAGGATAGTTAACATATAGGATTGCACAAATTAGAGTTTTTCTATGTTTAAATACTTACTTTTTCTATGACACTTACTTTAAAAATTATATTATTTTAAACAAATTAATGAATTATTTAAATTTATTCAAGAAATTATTATAAAACACGTATTTGTGTTTGCACGGATACTTTGAAAAATTGCTTCTTCGGGATAAATTCTCCACCGAGATTCAGAAATGTGTCCCGATATTTTTGGGGTGAAAAGAACATCAAAGACTAAGGTCACCTTTTTACATAAATCTTTTTCGAAAAATAAAAAATAAGAAATTAGCTAAGTTGTAGTGTGTTAACATTGCGTAATAGATGTATTCTTACATTTAAACCTCAATTACTCGAAAACGGTTTTGTTTATGGAAATGCAATAAGAAAGCTTCTTTTATGACAAATTATCTAAAGAATATTTCGTTCATAAATTTTTGATGAAATATGTAAAAAATAAAAAGTTAGGAATAAAATATTGAAAGTTACTTTAACGTTTAATTTATAAATTTTTCCCGAAGTAGCTGCAAAACCCATAGCGAAGCGTCAATTTAAATTTTTCAAATGTCCGCTACAAAATAATTATATGTATATTATTGTGGCGCGCCAACCGGCTTAGCGCAAGGCGTCAAGAAGTCGGTTCGCTGTTATGTGTCATCGGCCGTCATGCCACCGGGGCCTACATCGAACAGACTGGAATCTTCCAGCGTAGAGAGTTCCAGACGGCGGCGAATGATATAAAATCGCCCCG
Source organism: Prosopocoilus inquinatus (assembly GCA_036172665.1). NCBI lineage: Eukaryota > Metazoa > Arthropoda > Insecta > Coleoptera > Lucanidae > Prosopocoilus > Prosopocoilus inquinatus. The sequence continues at coordinate 32,479,746 of CM069869.1, forward strand.
GGTTGACTCACGAGGCAGTCGAGTTCGAACAGCAATCGTCGAAGTTAGATTTTAGTGTGAAAATAAATTGTTACAAATAAATTAGTTTTTAAGCTTTATTAAATTACGGTTAAGTTTTTATCGAGTGTTTTATTCGTTTAAATAAATAAACTCAAACCCTAGAAACGTAACATTATTATAATAATTTTCATCGGACAAGATAGTGCTTCAATTATTTAACTTTTCCATAAAAGGAAACAAAGCTTGTAAATTTAAATAAACAGCAGGAGTAATATAATTTTATTTAACAATTTTACTTAGTCTCTGTCGTTTTGACTATTTAGGATGGGTAGAAATTTTCATTTGAAATGTTTAGTTTCGGCGGATGCATTCCTTCGTATAGTTGCAGAAACTATGTAATTTCCTTTGGGAAATTTATTATAAAGCACAATTTCTCCTTTTACTTTGGTCGGAACCGGCATTTTTACGTTTAAATATTAGGTGCTGTATTTGAATATGGACCAATGGTGACGTCACAACAGCGGCTGGAGCGGGCTTACATTGGGGTATAGGGATCGAGCAATCCTATAGTGTTAAGTATTCTTGGGTTGGGGGCAAGGTTTATAAAGTAGGTTGCCTCTTAACTATTCAAGGTCACTTCAAGACGCGCCATCGTGCCTGCCTTTATTTACCGCTGCAATACGTGAATGAATATTTTCTTTATTAGAAGTGCGTAACTTTCTAATTTTATGTGTTTTTCTTGTATGCGCAATTGGACTTATAATTTCTATTATTTGTTTTGGCACGAAACTTGCATTGAAATAGTATTCAAGTTCGATATTTGAGGTTAATGACGTGGTTACGAACTGCCACTTTAATAAAACATAAATAGGATATATTTTAACAATTTTAATAATTTTAGCATACAATATATCTTTATATACTTGCACAAAATTTTTTTGATATATCTTTGTTATAAAATAACTATTAGTGTTGTTAAATTACCGGTAATTTATTTTTAAAGTTGCCTTACCGGTAAAGTTACCGTAATATTACCAATTACAGCTCACGTGGCGACTTTTTTCTGATTAATTTGATATCGGATAAACATTTTATTATGTCTTTTGTTAATAATCAGGTTTCCAATATTTAATTTTATGTATTTCCACTAAATAAATTCATGTGTCAACGAAAATCATTTTAGATTATGAAATATTTATTTACTTTTTTCTAGTATTTACGTTTTTCTTAAGTAATTACGTTTTTTCTTAAGTAATCAAAAATATATATATATATATATAGGTTTTGTTTTTAATTTGAATTATAATCTTTGCAAGAATGATATATATATATATATATATATATATATATATATATATATATATATCATTCTTGCAATCTTTGCAATCTTTGCAAGAATGATATATATATATATATATATATATATATATATATCATTCTTGCAAAGATTATAATTCAAATTAAAAACAAAACCTACATTCATCATTTATTCAATAAACAAATATTCTTTCTTTAATTTGTAAGATTAAAGTAAATCTCAAGTTGCTTATGATAGTCAAAATTTTAGATACTACATTTTAAAAGACGAAAACGAAATATCTAATATGTGTTAATCAAAGGTATTAATTTTCAACATAAGTTAAAATGGTTTTTTAAATTTTGCAGCTTATCTAGAGGCTTTATTTTAGGACATAGGGTACTAGGAAAAACTTTAAATCCCACTTAGAACTTTTGTAAGCACTTTTCTAGACCGTCTTGATTTTTTTCCACTGTAATTGAAACGGACTTGTAACTACTTTTTGTTAATACAGGGTGATTTATTAGCTGACCGCCAAGGAACTCATGTAATTGTAAAACAGAAAAAAATCATTTGGACATACAGGATGTTCACGGGAAATGGCTACAATGACCAACTTCTTTATTTGCACTTTTACGAAGTAATTTAAATTAGGGAAGTTTTAGAATTTCTCCTGGTCGATTTTATGGTACCATCAGAAAAACAAAGAAATATAAAATTTTAGAAATTTTCGTTTATTTTCAACTTTTTTAAATGGAACGTTATGTTTTTTATCATTCAAGATGTCAAACTATTTATGTTCCTAAAATATTACCTCTCGAAGCCTACTATTTTTTAAATGATTTAATAAATAAATATTGGTATTCGCGCTAAATGCCTACCAGGACCTACTAGATTTAGCCGGACGGAATCCTTATCCGGCCTGGGCAATCGATTTAATTAGACCAAATTTTCTCCATTTTGGCGCTGGTTACCCAAATTTAAGTTTGTTTGGAATTTGATTTAAGAGTCGTATGACACGGTGTTAATTTTTGTTAAAATTTTATACAAATTTGTTGCAAAGTGACAGAGATAGGTTACCATGGTGAACGTTTATTGGTTAATTCGACGCTTCTGTCAGTTTTTCACAAAATTTTACACAAGAATACTCATAGGGTTGTACAAAATAATCTAAAATACCATATTTTTACATCACTAGAATTTTCCAATGAATTAAATCATTATTATTAAAGCAAAAGAGAAGACGGTCCTTGTTAATTTAAGTTGACATGTCTCAGTTACAAAACATTTTTCAAATATGGAGTACATAAAAACTTATTACTAGAATTCAATTTTCTTTCGTTTACGATGATAATATACAGGTGTTCCATTAAAAGAAAACATGTAACAAAAGATATCTCTAGAACTTCGCATTCAATTGTTTCTTTGTTTTCAAATTTGTAATGAGCGGAACAGGTCAAACAAATTTGCTAATTTGAATGACTCTGTAGCTCTAAAAATAAGAAAGTTAGCAATGGTGCCGACTTACTTTGAAACATGGTGTATATTGTTTGCTAATCTTTTGATTAAAAAAATATGTAATCAAGTGTATTCTGTAAGCACCAGCCCATTTCAACTGTTAGGTATACAATAATTGAAGAGAATTAATTTATACGTAACCTTAGCAACCACAGCAATCCACTAAGGACACTTCAATATGCCGTAACAATCAATTGAAGAGAATACAGTTTTCAGGAAATCAATTGTTATGCTTGTTACATATCAGTCGTAGCAAGCGTAACAATTGACAAGAAATGCTTACAGAATAGACCTCAATATGTTGAAATATAGAAGGGCCGTTTATGAGATATTTGAATCTAGAATATCAATAAGTAAATTTATACTCCTAAAATATTAATAGTTTAAGCAGCGATATCCTACGATCGCTTTTTGACCTAACATTGCAGTAGGATTAAAAATTGGAGCCAGTTTGCTACATAATAAGTCATCCCATGCTAGGTGGCCACTTGCTATCTTTAGCATAACGAAAGTTTAAATTTTTTTTATTGCAAATCGTTTTTGATTGCAGTGAATTCCTTGAGCAGCCTCTGTACAGCTGTTTCAGTCCTGCTTGGGTCTTCATCAGCAGACCCTGATTTTTGTTGCTTATAATATCTCTAAAAGATAATAGGTATAAAACGATACAACTTTTGCATTTAAAGTTTTTTTCTAGCCCCTAAAATAAAATAAGGTTGCAAAATATAAAAAAACCCTGTTCGGTGGTTATCGGATTTATACAATAAGAACGTTTGTTGTACGATGTACCATAGTACATACACGATAATAATAATAATAACAATATAAAGACGTTTTATTATTATTATTATTATGCTAGCAGTATAATAGTATCCGATAATTTTACCAAACATAAAAATTTAACAGAGAATTTGCTTTATCAAAAGTGATAAAGCAAATAATTATATTTGCGAAACGTCAAATAAGTCATTAAATTATCTTTTAGCTCGTTTTAAATTTTTTTTTTATTTGTTTCATTTTCTCTGGAATTCTCACGAAGAAGAACTACCCAAAAATTAACTATAAAAATTTAACGTAAATGTACTAACTGTAATGGTTTTTTGATAATAAATACTGTTATACCGGGTGGAAAGTTTCAAACCCGAACATAGCAAACTTGTATTGAAAACTATGTTTCTGTGAATTGCTGCTCGCCGTTTCAAGATACAAAAATGACAATGGTATTAAAGAAAAGAGAAAATTATGAACAATATTATGGTGTTAAAATTATGCCTAAATATTATTATTTTCGGAATATAAATAAAATTTTCAAATTTTAAACGAAAAATTTAGTCACCTATGTCACATTTGAAACTTTTAGTTGTTTCGATTAATGGAAAATAATTTATACGTCAGTCAAAAAGTATTATGAATTATTGTACAGAGCAAATAATAGGTAGGTACTCTTGTCGTTTAAGTTACAACAGTTCTTTCTTTATTAGAATGATAATTGTACTCTACGTCATTGCATAGATAAATACTGTTGTTTCCGATAATATCAATAAATTTGAAATGATGCCACGGGCAATCAATACCGACACATGTCGATACTAAATCAGTTTTAAATTCAATTGTACTAAGAATTAAATAAGTTTCACAGTGTTCAAGAATAAGTAACACATAACTGTAAAGAATATTAAAAAAGAACATCAATTCCATATATTCAGTTGCCATCAACGTTGTATTGAAATTAACAAGAATAGTAGGAAAGTATTTTGTGAAGCAATGCAGGAGCAAAGAAATAAATCCTAACAATTTTTCATCGTCAGTATGCTACACAGATGAATGGAATTTTATTTTGAATAAGAAGCACATTGTACAAAAATCTGGTTATTGAATTGCAAACTTCAAATCTGACATACTAAGGCGACTACATTTTTCATTTGAAATTCAAAAATTTAATTTCCATTTGAAAAGTATTAACACAATAGGAATAATTTTAACATGATAACATTGGCCTTAATTTTATCTTTCATTTAAGACCATTACCATTTTTGTATCTTTAAATGGCGAGCAGTAATCTACAGAAACGTAGTTCTCAATGGAACTTTGCAATGTTCGGGTTTGAAACTTTCCACCTGATATATGAATTTGTTATTTTGATTTATGTTCATAATTTCAATGAAAAATTTTTTTAAACATATAATAAATATAATAATAATAATAATAAGATAGATACTATGGATTATTTGTTAGGCATTGCCCATAATTTTGAATTTTAAAATATTTTGTAATATCTATTATTTAATAAATATTGTTTTCAAAATTCTCTATTATTTACGGGGGCGAGACGATCGGGGATCAAACTTATTTTTGCCTCAAATCTTACCTCAGATCAAATAAACGTCATTTGTGGTAGCACGAGCAAGTGAGCTTGAATTGCGATTTCGACCTCCCATCTTGCTAAGTCAAAATATTCGTCTAAACTTACTTGTTCGTGCTGACGGAAGTAATGTTTATCTGATCTGAGATGAGATTTGTGGCAAAAAGGAAGAACATTTTGACAATTTTAGGAAAATTCAAAGGCTGCTTCATGAGCACGAGACGAAATTTTATATTTTGTTCGGTTTACTTAAAACAGCACGGCAAACACACGTCTATATTTAATCGAACAAATTATAATTTGCCGATCTTTATTCGTAAGCTTTTCGATTGCACACCTGGTATATACTTCTTAAAAGCACAAACAAATCCAACTACTAAGAAATGAAATTATATTTTTCCTCTGGTATAACAATATTTTTTCCTTAATTAATTGCGAGTTCCAGTAAAAGTTATCAAAATATCGTAGGAACAACTAAAAACAACAAAATAATCTTAAATAAAATTTATAATAAAATCAATAAATATAAGTAGATACATATTTAAATAATCCTAAACTATTTCATGAAACACTAACTGAAAATACAGGGTGATTCAGGCAACAAATTTCCAATTCGAATTTCTATTTCATATTTTGCGGCTATAGCTTAGCGATAACGATGTATTAAAAGACAATATTTTATATTTTCAGGAAGTTGTTTCTTCTTATATTTCTTTCTTATTGTAAATGGAACACTCCATTTTTATAGCTGCCTCTTGTGCTCCTCATAAAATTATAAAAATACACCATGATTCAGAAATGTCTCTCGACATTTTCAGGGTGAATTGAACATCAAAAAATAAGGTCACTTGTTTATATAATTTCTTTCTTTTTTCAAAAGTGAATAATAAGGGAGTTATGAGCCCTAAAATATATAACTACTATTTTAAACACAGATATAAGGCAGCTACCTTCGCATTAAAACATATTTGTCAGATGGTTTTCAATATTTTATCCCTAATATTTTATTTTATACATACACATTTCGTAAAAAAAATTGTGAAGAAAATATTCTTTGGATTATTTGGCACAAAAAAGGTTCGCTTATTGCATTCGATAAATTCAACAGTTTTGGAGTAACTGAGGTTTAAAAGTTCGTATGCACCTATTACGTAATGATAATACTCTAAAGTTTGCCAACTTCTTATTTTTCACTTTTCGACAAAAATTTAAATAAAAGGTGACCTTATTTTTGATGTTCTATTCACCCTGAAAATATCGGGAGACATTTCATCATCAATCACACTGTATATTACACAACATGTGATGTGTATTTCCATTTTCATAAAGAACAAATTTGGAGTACCTTGTTTATAATACCGACATCCTTGTGCAACAAAAACAGTGATAACAATTTTTTGCATAAACTTTTAATGAATGGATGGCCTAAAACTCTCTGTCTATTTAGCACCACAATATAATAAAACTATTCAACAATATAAATTATTAAAAGTATTGCAAACTTAATCAATTATACGAAATATAACAATATTAAATAAGTACAGTAACTTTAAAATCTAAACATTAACTAATAAGTTCATTAAATAAAAATAGCTATTAAAATTGCTTTTATTTTTATTTTTAAAAATGAACTTATTCTATCTATAAGTACATATCTAGGGTGATTTATTAGTTCACTAACAAGCTTTGCCATATGAAAGCTCGTGTAATTTTAAGAAAAGAAAAACATTTCGACGTATGTTCGATTTTATTTATTTAAGTACATAGAAGACTTCAAAGTTTTGATTCTAATTATGTTAATGTTTCAAAATCACTTAAATATTTACATAAATTACTCAAAATTTTTCGCTGATTTGTAACTTGAGTAGCATATGCTTTTTTTCTTAAAATTACATGAGTTTTCATGGCAAAACTTGTCGTGAGCTAATAAATCACACTATATTTTGTCGCATTTTTTCTATCGAGAAAAAATCGCGGTAAAATGATATATAAATAATTATTCACCTTAAAATTTAGTGGAACCATAACTAAATCTACCATATTAAATTAAATGTTCAACGAAAAACAATTTCATTATAAACTAGCACCAAATTATATTCACTTATGGTTCCTTTCTCTGCACTACTTAGTTGAGACCTTGGAAATTATCGGTTCATCTTCTGTGAAGATAAAAGTATTAAAAAGAATCGTTTGGTTACGTCAGTGACTTGAGGCTTTTCTCAATGTGTCTCATAATTGTTGGGGGCACTGCATCCATCAAGGCTCTGTGAAACTGGGAATGATTTGACAACAATCCGAACATCATCTTCGCATGTTTCCTAATATGAATAAAAATGAATCAGTATATGGAATAAAATTTCATGTCTTTCAATTCATTGCTCCAGGGCACTCTGAGAGTAGGTATCGCCATCCTTGTTTTTATATGAGGTTAAATAAAAGCAAGATGAATCCGGGTTGCATGATCCAGGATTAAATTTAAGCTAAAGTTAGAACGTGGCAAATTAAATTTAATCCCAGATTAAACGTTATGTGCAACCCAGCCTCAGAGTGCTCTAAAGTACTCAATTGCAAAAGCTAGGTATTAGCTAAATATAAATTTTTCTGTCAGTCTGAAGGCGAGTTCTCATGGCAGATGCGAAGCTGCAGAGCTGCGCGCGGTTTTTTCTGACGCCGTATAATAAATGAACTGAGGTTCACATGAGCGCTGTAAAACGCGTGACTCGCTTTTTTCCCGCTCTTTGCTGCATTCGAGTCCAGTAATTGGAGAGTGTTGCCTCGCTTTATTAAAATATAATAAAATGGAGTGGCAAATTGCTACATACAGCAGACGCCGAAAATTTTTTGCACTTTATCTTTTAAAAAATAGTACTAAGAAGCGTCAAATGTGGGTTAGAGACATATATTTAGTTGTTCATAGGAAGAATAAAGGTCTTCATGATAATCTTATAGCTGAAATGAGACTATCTCATCCAGAAAGGCATTTTAATTCCTTCCGGATGTCAGCCCAACAATTTGATACTTTATTATCATTGATTGGACCAACAATCACAAAACAGTACACTGTACGGGAACCAATTTCAGCATCAACACGATTAGCTCTAACTTTAAGGTAATTAAAATATTTTAGAAAATTTTTTTGCTAATCGTTTTTGATTGCAGCGAGAACCTCGAGCAGCCTCTGGACAGCTGTTTCAGCCCTGCTTGGGGCTTCTTCAGCAGAGACGTAGCTCGACATTCCCGCTGCAAACAAAAGCCACTTGCCCAATTTATTCGCATTTGCGATGTAAGAGTGATGAACAGATAAAATAGCGACATCTTACTATCGCTTTTTGACCTGACATTGCAGTAGGGTAGGCAAATTGAAACGGGATTTGCTCCTAATAAGTCCCCCATGCAAGGCGGCCATGCTTGCTGTCAAAGCAAATCCCGTTTCAATTATCCTACTGCAATGTCAGGTCAAAAAGCGATAGTAAGATGTCGCTATTTTATCTATTCATCATTCTTACATCGCATTTGCGAATAAATTGGGCAAGTCGTTTTTGTTTGCACCGGGAATGTCGAGCTACGTCTCTGCTGAAGAAGCCCCAAGCAGGGCTGAAACAGCTGTCCAGAGGCTGCTCGAGGTTCTCGCTGCAATCAAAAACGATTTGCAAAAAAATTTTCTAAAATCTTTCATTAAGCTTTGACAGCAAGCATGGCCGCCTTGCATGGGGAACTTATTAGGAGCAAATCCCACTTCAATTTGTCTACCCTACTGCAATGTCAGGTCAAAAAGCGATAGTAAGATGTCGATATTTTATCTGTTCGTAAATAAAATAGGTATTAAACAGAAAATACGTGACACAACCTAAAAATTGGGGCTGTAAATAGCGTCGCAAGAGGGAACACGAGTCTTATTACCCCTAGGAAAGAAATTTTGGCGCGTAAAGAGAAAAGGAAATCCATAGGAATGGACAAAGAGAGAAAATAAAAACGCGCCGCGCGACGCTAAAAGTTGATTAAAGTTGATACTTAACTTTTGAGAGCGCACAGTTCATTATTTGAACTAAGCAATGACAGACGCGCCGCTCTGCAGTTTTGCAGCTTCGCAGCTGCCATGAGAACCCGCCATGACAGTCAGGTATTGTTGGCTAACACTTTTTAATTCAAATATTAAATCAGTAGTTTATTAAACTAATCGTTATGTTATACGTTTATAAACTGGTTTTTAATACTTTTACTTTTCAAGTTTATCTTAACTGCGAGGTGTTTCCAAAAAGTTGGGGAGTGTTAACTATAATTAATCATTTTTCCACATTTTCCTTATAAATCAGCACTTGTCAAAAGTCAACTGTTCTCGAGATATTGACGTTTAAAAATTGATAATTTTCAACGTTTTACGGCAGTTAATATTGTTAGTACAGCCTATATCCTCTTTTTCATCTTAGTTTTTCATAATATTACAGCCAAACGATAATAAATTCATTATTCAGACGAGTGACGCCATCTATTGCTCAACCGACTGTTCACCGGTTGATGTAAACGCGTAGTTGCCCGTTTTGAGAAACGCCCTCTATCTGGAATGTTCCAGAAATGTCGTGTTCGTAGGGATGCACGTGATGCTTCGGTACTTTTATAAGTATCGATATTTTTTGGGTATCGAATGGCATCGGAACATCGATACCTTCGTTTCGATACTTTTGAATTACCGATACTTTCATTTAGGAATCGGAAAGAATCGCAATCACCAAATTAATGACAATAACTCAAATCTACTTAAATAATAATCTCGTTTTCTTGCTTCAATTACTTAATTTGTTGAGATTTGAAAACCGCTTTAAGTCATCCTGTCCATTTCAAGCTTTAAATCACTTAAAGTATCGTGTGAACGACGAGCGGCATAGTTTCTCGCTTGCTTTTATTATTATTTATTTATCATCATTTTCAATTTCAATGTAAATTACGTTCACACTAGACATTTGACGCCATTGGTTATTACTGATATTATCATACGACTGGTTTTTGCTTAGTTCATGTTGATTTTGATTTGTCTAAGCCCTTCTCTTCGTAGTTACGGGCGCAGCTAAGTTTGGCTTTATTAATTTGTGGCGTGCATACAGCATTCAATCGTCGTTGCGACATTTAGAAATTAGAAAATAAAACACAACAAGAAGCGTCAGTTCATCAGTCAACAAAATGTGAAACGCGGAAAAAACAATTCAATTAAAAAAAGGACCATGCGAAAAGCAAAAAAAAAATAATAGAAGAATGGATAGTAAAAGATTCTCCGGTCGAAAACTTTCGCAAGTCAAGAAATATTCTTAGTTAATGTAATCGTTAAAAATTAGAGTTACCTAATTTTGTTGAAAATTGAAAACAATTGAATTTTTAATTACTTTAGTCTATTTTTCCTTTTTAAATTAATAATGTATGCAATTTAATTGATACTGTTGCAGCACAACGATACGATATTTCAAAATATCGATTCTTTTCTGCCACGTCTCGTATGGTAACGATGCTATCTATCAAAGAAAAGCATAATTTGATATTAAGTATCGATATTTTGTTTAAAATATGCATCCCGACGTGTTCCTTATATGGCGTTCTAGATAATTCAATTAAAACACAATTTGAAACAATTACTGAGTGCGAGCGATAGTGTAAGCAACTTGGACGAAATAAGGAAATAAGCGGTGAAATATTTAAGTTAGTTATCAAAAATAAGATGCGTCGACGCGATACCCGAATATTTAGGCTCCGTCACGTGCGAAGAAAAATCTGTGTTTAAGTGGTAACTACAGTAAGATTAATTTTCTGAATAACACCTAGGTAAACACAAGAAACGATAGAAGAGTACGGAAAAGTAAGTACATGAATTGACGTAGTAATCGAAACTTTTTACGATTTAGTTGTCATCAACAATAGTACATGCATTAAGCACGTTATCAGATTGATAACATTTAAAAAGAAAAGAGCGTGAGCGGGATTGAGACAGGTGCAGGCCGGGTCGGTTCCTGAACTAAGTAGGGGACTGGCAAAACTAGTCCGCACACTCTTGAGTAGATAAACGCTAATTTTTTCTTGCTGATGATAGCGTGCTGTAATTAATGTAATTAATTAATAATTAACAATCATAAAAACAAAGAGACAAACCCGGTCAGAAAGTAAGCAAATAATACGCAAGTGTTGAGACTTATTAGAATAAATAAAATGTATAGCGATTCATCAACTGATGATCAAACAAAGAAAAGGAGAATGGAGGGAGGAGATTGCAAAGAAGGTTTCGAGAGAAGCAAAAAAATAACCAGATCACCCATAAAACAGAGAGAAAAAAATGAGGAAAAATTAGATATGATAATAAAAATGATACAAGAAATGAAAACTGATATAAAAGCAGAAATACATCAGGTAAGAAAAGAACAAGAAGAATACTCAAAGGAAATGGAAAAACTAAAAGAAGAAAACGAAAGATTAAGACAAGAAAACTCAGAAATTAAGAGAGAAATACAAAATATGAAAAATAATTTTGAATGGATGGAAAAAGATAAAAAGGAAAACAATATTATTGTAAGTGGTATAAAGGTAAGCTCAAAAGACGCAACTGAGCTAAAAGAAATGATGAATAAATTCATAAACAAACATCTCAACGTATTAACTCAAATGAAAAAAGTCCAACAAATAGTAAGTAGTAGGGGGACCTGTTTAATTGAATTAGAAAACGAGCAAGAAAAATTGAAAATTATGGCAAATAAGCACAAGTTAAAGAATTACAAAGAGGGAGAAGTATATATTAACAACGACCTGACGAGGCAAGAAAGAGAAAAACAGCGACAAATAAGAAAGAAAGCAAAGGAAGAAAGGTTGAACGGAAAAGAAGTAAAACAGGGATATAACAAAATAATTGCAAACGGAAAAGAATGGAGATGGGATAAAAACAAAGGACTTTTAGAATTAACAAACCCAAAAAACTAAATAAAACCGATAGGAATAAACATAAAGTAAACGAACTAGCTACGGAAAAGGACATGAAAAACGGCAAAACAAAAATAAACAAAAAAACCAAACAAAGAATATCAGGAAATATTAAAGTATACATGATTAAAACTGGAAAAAACGAGCAAAGGCAAGAATTAAAAAAACCAGATAAGCGCAAAGTGGAGAAAACAATGTCGATGACAAACCAAGAAAGAAGAAAAGAAAGAGTGATGAAAATAGGAACTTGGAACATTAGAAGTTTAAGTGGGAAAGAGAAAGAATTAACAAAAGAATTTGAAGATGGTGGGCTGGACATATTAGCTATATCCGAAACAAAAAGAAAGGGAAAAGGATGTATAGAGCTAGATAATGGACATATATTATTCTACAGTGGAATAGAAAACAATAAGAGAGCAGCAGCAGGAGTGGGATGTATAATACACCAAAAACTAACAAATAAAATAAATAAATGGGAGGCTTTTTCCGAAAGAATACTGATAATAGAACTGAGAATTACAGAAAAAATTATTATCACATTAATATGCATTTATGGACCTAATGAAGACGAGAAAACGGAAATCAAAGAAATCTTTTGGGAAGAGCTAACCAAGATTACAGAAGAAAGCAAGGGGGACATATTTGTAATGGGAGATTTTAACAGTAGAGTTGGCATAAAGGATAATACATACTCAACAGTACTTGGACAATATGGAGAACCGACAAGAAATAACAACGGGAAAAGAATGCTGGAATATTGCCAAATGAACAATCTAATGATCACAAACTCTTTTTTCCAACATAAGGATATCCATAAATACACAAGAGTGGAACCGAGAAGGAGAGAAAAATCAATAATAGATTATATCCTAATAGAAAAAGAAAACAGAAGACGAATCGTCGACACAAAAGTTAAAAGGGGACCGGAAATACACAGCGATCATTATTTAGTAATAATGAGAATAAGAAATGAGGCGAAATGCAGAAATAGCATAAATAAGAAACCAGAGAAGATAGAACATGAAACTATAAGGTCATATAAGTTACTGGATGAAACAGTCAGATCAGAATATGAAGAAAAGATGAACTTAGAAATGGAAATATTAATGAGAAACAAGGAATCAATGAACGTCGAACAGATGTGGAACACATTCAAGTAAGTAATGATTGAAGTAACCAAAAAAGTATGCGGGACATGTAAGATGACTAATGTTAGAAAGCAAACGGCATGGTGGACAAAGAAAATACAGAAACAAGTAAAACTAAAGAAAAGAAAATGGCAATTGTATTTACAAAAAAAAACAGACGAAGCTTATGAAGAATACAAACAACAAAGACAAATCGTTAAGAGGATGATACTTGAAGCAAAAGAGAAAACATGGACAGAATTTGGAACAAAGCTTGAAGAAGATAGTAAAAGCAACCAGAAACTGTTTTTTAAAGTAATAAAAAACATAAGGAAGCAGAAAACAAACCAGGCAATGTACATAAAAGATTCAAAAGGAAGTATACTAACAGAAGAAAAAGAAATAATGGAAAGATGGCGAGAATATTTCATGAACTTGCTAGCAGGGGCAGAAAAAGGGACAGAAATAATTGCAAACAAAACAGGGATAATAAACAACGAAGAAAGAATCACTATGGAAGAACTAAAAGAAGCATTACGCAAATTGAAAAATGGTAAATCACCAGGACAAGATAGAATAACGACGGAAATGATGAAGAGTATGGGAGAAACAGGAAAACAAGTATTACTAGAAATCATGAATAAAGCCTGGATAGAAGAAGATATACCTAATGACTGGGAAACAGGAATGATTTTGCCAATTTTAAAAAAAGGAGATATAAAAGAATGTAACAATTACAGAGGTATAATATTACTAAGCACGGGAATGAAGTTGTATGAACAAATCCTAAATGTGAAACTACGAGATATCATAGAAGTAACTCTGACCGAATCTCAAAGTGGCTTTAGAAAGGGCAGAAGCGGGCAAGACCATATATTCACGATAAAACAGATAATAGAGAAGACCAAACTGAAAAGAGGAGAAGCTTATATGGCATTCATAGACATACAAAAAGCCTTCGACAAAGTACAAAGAAAAATAGTATGGGACATATTAGAAGAAAGAGGAGTAGACAGCAAGATGAGCAGAGTAGTTCAAAGTTTGTATGTGAACACGAAAAATGTAGTAATATTCAGAAATATGAAATCTGAAATATTTACAACTAAAGAAGGATTGAGACAAGGTGGAGGAATGAGCCCGACACTTTTTACTTTGTTCATGGATCACATCATCAGGAAATGTAATGAAAGAACTAAGAGCTTATTTGTAGGATACAAAAATCTGCAACCAATAGAAATAAAAGAATGTGCCTATGCTGACGATGTCGTAATAATTACATCAACAGAGAAAGAATTACAGAAGAATTTAGAAATTTGGAAGTAGGTACTGGAAAGTAGTGGTATGAAAATGAATTCGAAAAAGACAAAGATTATGGCAGTAACAGAAAAAGAAGAAAACTTAAATGTACATTTAGACGGAGTAAAAATAGAACAAGTAGAAGTGTTTGAATACTTAGGAGTCACAATAGAAACTTCAGGAAGACAAGAAAAAGAAATAAACAAAAGAATAGAAAAGGCAATCAAAGTCTACCACAGCATAAACAAAACCTTTATTAATAAAAAAGAAATATCATCCAAAACAAAAATGAACCTTTACAAAGCAGTCTATAGACCTATATTAACATATGGATGTGAAACTTGGACACTAACAAGAAAACAGAAAAGTAAAATTCAAGCAATGGAAATGAAGTACCTAAGAAGAACCAGAGGAGTAACAAGAAAGGATAAGATCAGAAATGAACAAATAAGAGGAGACCTTGAAGCGCAATCAATATTAGAATACATAGAACAACGACAAATAAGCTGGTGGGGACATCTACAAAGAATGAACAACAACAGACAAGTAAAAAGAATTTGGGAAGCGAAAATATTAATAAGGAGGAAAAGGGGAAGACCAAGAGAAACATGGGAGAGTACGATAGGAAAATTATTGAAAGACAGAGGAAAGACATGGAATGAAGCCAAGTTATTAGCAAGAGACAAAAAAGAGTGGCGCAAATTTGTCTATGGCTAGAACAACCTTACTCCCGACACCCTGTGGGTAAAAGGGAATATGATTATATATATATATATATATATACTTACAGGCGCACGGATTGTTTCAAATATTGCAACATTGCTTCATTTGCAATAACCTTAAACTCACAATCAAAATGACTTTCATTGTCAAAGTTTAGTTACTTGCATAAGTACCACTTTTTTCCTAAATATATATATATATATATATATATATATATATATATATATATCAAAAATAAGTATTGTACGTTAATTCTGAAATTTGAACTGTAATAAACTAGTGTTTAAATCAAGTGACGATTATAATTTGCGAACCCCGAATTCGTAACAATAACATGGTTTTTGTTTCGATGCACGAGTAGGACGTGTTTCGGGAATGCATCTCATTTTTGGTAATTTGTTAAAGTCGGTTCTATTAATAATGCATATCAGCGAACGTCTCACAGTAGTATTTGTTAGTAGTTCGGTTTTCTTCTCAATGTCTTCAAATTACAAACTGAGAAGCAAAGAAACAGACGGTATGAACCAAATATGAAAAACTAGTAAAAGAATTATTTTCCAATCCAGAATTTGTTAAAATAATAGTTGCTAAAGTACTGCGGCAGTCAAGACTAAATTTGAAGAAGCACTTGAAAATGAGAAGCGTGATATTAGTGAAATAAGTAACTCCATTTCGCAGCTAAAGAAAGAAAAACTGAGCAGAAAACGAGTTTTGGAGCTGAACTCAACAATAGCACCAAAAAAGTAGGTACCGAGATATCCGAGGTGAAAGCAATTCATTAGTGAAAATCGTAAATCTATGGATCACTCAGAATAGTATTCATAATCATAAAAAATGAAGCAAATTGTTTCGCTCAGCTGTAATACGACTTATTGCGAGGTTATAAAAACGACACTTTTATTGGCCTCTCGACTTCGACAAAGGTCACTATTCGATTGCACTTCTGTTTTTCGTTCCAATAAAATTTCTTTCTCTTGATCTACCTTAAAGACATAGACGTACGATTATTTCTTGCCCGATTTTCAACTACGATTTTCTCTAAATGTATGATCATACTGAACGCGGGGGTGGTATTGCAATCTATACAAAAAATACAAGCATTCAAACGCGTAATAACTGTTAAGGTGCCGAAAATCATTTCCAGCATTCCTGAATTGTGCAATGTTGCAATTCATTCTCGCTCCGTGTTTAACACATCCAGCTTATCGCACCCAAACTTCTCGGTAATTGTATTGCTTTTCAGAAAAGTTTTCATTACCCTGTTGTAAATTAATGCGAATTACTTTGCATTTTTGCGAATTAGAAATAAACAATATCGCACAGAGATATTATTTCTTTTATTAAAGTGAGGTAATCCTTCAGAACGAGTGTGGGCCAGTTTATTTGATTTGGGATTTCTTTTCTTTTGCTGATCATTAATTAATTCATACGTTCTCATGCCATAAAATTTCCGTCTCGCCTTTTCTGTTTTTTTTTAGCAGATCAGATAGTACGATCTTCAGGTTTCGCGAGTGCCGTCGTTTGGGGCGACGCAAGTCTTTACGTTAGCTTCTCATTTTGGCAGTTGCTACTAATTCTGGCCACCCATTTTGCACTGAGCTCAGGATCTCTCTTTTTTTAGTTGGTCCACGTGTACACTGTGCATAGAAAAACGGTGCTTTCTCGACGTTTCATTGCACGATGAGACCGCGATTCGGTGTTGTGGGAGACAAATGGGAACAACGTTTAATATTTTGCTCAGTCAGTTTTTTGACGAATTTTCCAATTGATTAATTTTGAAACCACTAGATTTTTAAATAATTTAAATGTGCGGTATTGCTTGCCTATGGTTACCATGCTTTAATATGATTATTCAAAAAAGTAACATAAGGGTATTGTGAATAATAAAATCATATCACTGTATAACGTGAGGAGCCTACCGTCGGCGTCGGCGTCGCAATGTATCTGAAAAGACGCCAAGATTAAGCGGTAGACTTAAGTCAACTTTAGCACGCGAATGAATGTGTTATTTCAGTTGTTTGGAAAACATATCACTGCACATGAATAGAAAACTAGTGGGGTACATGTCCTGCAAATGCACGGTGCCTAATTGGAAAACGGTTTTTGTACGCGCTACGCAGTAGGCTGCTTTTCAAGCAAGAAAAGTGACATTATATTCCTATCTCATAATCTTTTCTTCAAAGTCCTCAGTCTGCTATCATTATATGTTTTCTAATTATAACAGGTGGCACAAACGTCATCACTCTATTGGAAGAAGCTCTCATTTTTGTATATGACGTCTTATGTCATCGCTAGTGTGACATTTGTGAAGTAAACAGAAGCAGAATTTACATAGGTAAACCAAGGATCGCTATAATTCTCAAGAACAAGAACACTTCTAAAGCAAGCGTTTCCCTTCCGCTTAATCTCTGGTTTTGGACATTTGCACTGGCTCACAAGATCGGTAGATTTCATCGTTCCAGACCTCTTTCTTTGAGATTTTTTGAAATAACGGGTCTATCCGCCGAGTCAGAGACTTTGGGGCAACTGAAGCAGAACATCCGACTAGAAGTAGAGAATTTATCTCCAGAAGTTTTAAAAAATGCTGCGAAACGAGCCCGAATGTGCATCAACTCTGGCGGCGGTCATTTGACCGATATTACTTTGGCTACTTATGGAAAAAATTGAAACGACCAAACAAACATAATCGACAAACAAAACCACTTCTTTTTATTTACAAACAAAGTTAGTGCCTTGGAAAATCGATCGAGGACTTTTGCGCCATCTGATTACTATTATGTATGATTTCCAATATGATTTCCCCAGTACGTAAGGAAAATAAGAATGCTGTAGAATGCGAAAGGAGGAATAACAGAGATCTCAGTCAACCCATCTCTCCGCCAAGCTTTAAAAAAGCTTAGAGCAAGTATGACTACTATTTTTTTTATCTGCGGTGTCCTAAGTCATATACTTATTAGGACCTCAGGAGCAGGGGAGTGTATTTTTGTATGAGTAAAGTGTTCCATGGCTTTGTTACTTCCGAACCTCCTCGCCGTTGAAAGGAAAGCACTGTCGAATTGTATCCCCAACCCCAACACTGAAGCGTACCTGAAGTGAGTAACGGACATCTCCGAGAAATATCTAGAGCGGGGTGCGAACCCATGGCCGGTTCCTTACGATTTGGACCGTTCGGGCTTTAAATAATAATAACAAAACAAGGAAAGCTGCCAACGCACAGCAAAACTTAGACAAAGATAAACATCTCAATTGATTTTTACAAATATCCCATTATTTATAATTACATATTTTATGATTATTATATGTTTTATTTCACATTAACATAGGTTTAGAATCGACTCCCAGGAGGTTAGATACCCATTCGAAATACTCTCTATAAATATCGAGAGCGGATCTTTACTTACGAGTCCAAACCCAGCAGTTATTTTTGAAAAATTTCGTATGTTACATTTCCCTAATATAAGCAAAATAAGGGAAAGAAATATTTTCCAAATTAATTCGTCACTTACCTTGTTTCCAAACTACCTTCCATCAACATGTTAGCCCCAGATAACAGAACTCTATCGCGGGTGTCTTTGGGCAATAGAAAGAATTTTTCTGACCCCAAACGATGAGTGATGGCGCAAAGTAGCCTAGCGGCAGCACACCGAACAATCGCATTTTGATGGCCACAACCTCTTGTAGTCAACAACGTTACGACTCGTGGGGTCGATATATGTGTGCACATATCATCTAGGGCCGCATTGGCGTCGCTCCTTAGGAATTTATTGGTATCTGCGGTTCTGTGTAGAAGAGCCGATGCTAGTTCTTCTAGATCCTACGAAAAAAGAAACTTACGAGGATAAATTGAAAAGTCTCCGGTCTAACCCAGATGGAATACAAATTTGCACAATGTTTTTACGGCGTTATATTGTTTCAAGATTTATCATTCTTGTTGTCAGTGTATTGCGGTGTGTTCCAGTTACTGTGGAATAGCAAACATTTTTGGCAAATAATAGTTGGCAGGCCGTTAAAGTCGTCAAATGCTGTACGAATGGAGCAAGTTGATATTCGTGTAGTTATAAAATATTTTCATATTAAGGGTTTGTTCATAAAAGAAATAAAGATTGAGTTAGACAGCACATTCTGTGAATCGTACACCACAGTTAAAACTTATGTTGCAGATTTTAAACGTGGTCGTACAAGTACAGAAGATCCGTCGTGTTCATGAAGACCAAAAATTATTGAAGTTAATGGAGGTAGCAGATACTGTGAGAATTTCAACATAGCGGACATATTATCTCCTAACTGAAGTTTTGGGGACGAGAAAGTTATCCGCGCGATGGGTGCCGCAACTGCATACTCTGGAGCAAAAGCTGACACGCAAAACAGTTTCTGAGGAGCGTTTGGACTCGTTTGAATGCAATCCAGTAGATTTTTTCAGCGATTTATTACAGGGGATGAGTAGATACACCACTATACACCAGAAATGAAGCAGCAATCGAAGCAATGGACTGCCAATGGAGAACTTTCTTCAAAAACAGACGAAAACAGTTCCTTCAGCTGGAAAAGTTTTGGCTTTAGTTTATTGGGTTGCCAAGGGTATTCTATTTGTGCATTATATTAAAAAATGTGAAACAATAAGCAGGGCACACTATGTTACTTGACTAACTAATATAAAATATTCAAGAAAAGCGACCCGGATTAGTAAGGAATACGATTCTGTTTCAGCAGGATAATCCACCCTGTCATAAGTCAGTTATTGCCACGCCGAACTTAGCTCTCTCAGATTTCAGTTGATTTCCAATCTTGAAAAAATTTCATGCTGGAAAGAAGTACGAAATCCGATGAAGATGTGTTTGCTGCCACAAATGCGTATTTTGATAAGTTGGATGACGGGTATAGAGATGGAATAAGAACACTTGTACCTAGGTGGACCAAGTGCATTGAAATTGACGGGGATTACGTTGAAAAATAAAATTACTATTTAGGCGATATTTTTTTTGTTTTCTTGTTTAAACCGGAAACTTCAATTGAAGACCATAACTTCAAAAGGGTCTAAGTTCCAAAAAGATGTTTAGAAGTTATGAAGAAAACTGATTTACTAAATCTTAAACGCACATACAGATATCGCCAGCTGTAATTCATTTATTACACTTTTTATTTAGCCACAGGTTCATAGACCATTTTGCATGACATTAGGCTTTGCTCATAGACCCATTTGCTGTGAAAATATATTTTTTTTATTTTTGGCACTTACACCCTTTTGAAGTTATGGTCTTCAGTTTATTCTCGTTTATCTGGATCAATGAAGCAAAATAAAGTGGTATTAGATAAATGAGCAGCATATATAAAAAAATGCATACCATTTCTATTGTCTTCTTACATGTTTTGAACAGTTCCGAGGTTGTCAGACACGCGGCACGTGCAACTTGTGATCTCAAATTTCTAACATGCTTCGCCAAAGCCACACATACTGTGTGCATGTGCTGCTCCACAACGTCTTTATGATATCTAATCAGGCGAACCATTCCTTCTAAACCTTTCATATTCATTTCCCATTCGCCACTTTCCATTTGAGACAGAGTTTCTTGGAATGCTTCCTTCGTTTTAGTGAAAGGCTGTAATGGCTCTGAAAAAATGCCCGTCTCGCTCTTCGTCAATCTACAAGATCGTTTTCTGCTCATTTGTCTGGTTACTGTTTTCTTGCAAATGGTTTTCGTTGGACTTTTTTTAATTATCTCTTGAACCACTTCGATTTCGTGGAAGTCAACAACTGAACCTGGCAATGATGTCTTGGACGATGAGAGGGGAGTTTCGTCCAATTTTTCGAAATCTGTGAAATTCATCTCATTTAGTGTGGGTGCCGAATTTATGGTCTTTCTCGGTAAATCTGGGCTAATTTGGATATTCGCTTCCGACCTGGATAAATTACGTTTCTCGCCGAAAGCTTTGTCGGCAATGAAATCTAACTCATCCAAGCTAGTCAAGCTCACATCACGCCTCAACCCAGTTTCGTTGTCTTCCTCCTTCACGTAACTTTCATTTGCGTAATTATCACTATTAAAATTTTCTATAACGGAGCTTTTGCTATCGAAATTGTCTTCTGTTAAATCTCGGAAATCGACGAAGCTGTCGTCGATGTGCTCTGATTTCGTCGAACTGACCGGCGAGCTTCTCTTGACGTTCTCGGAGTAACTGCTATCGATTATCGTGAAATTCTCCTGATGGTGCATAGGTGTGTCGATTTTTATAAATCTCTCGGGTTGGCCGGAAGACTGACGTATTTCCTCTGCAGCGAGATCATGAGTAGGCAGGTGTGGCTCCGCGGGCGGCGTAAAATAACCAGACGATTCGGATCCTGAAGAAAAGGGTTGTCTTGCCATTATGGGTCGAGGTGGAGAGCTAAACTTTTCTATTGTTTCATTAGGACTTGGTTTTGATCTGAAAAAGAGAGAAATTCTTGTTTAATTCTTTCAAATTACAAATTGCTACAGGTGACTGTGCGAGAATTCCCACCTTCTTTAACTTTTTTATTTTCGAACTTAGAAAGAAATGCTTTTACAAAACTTATACAGACTAAATAATTCCAAGTTTTTGCTGATGTTTACAGAAAAATGACAATGCCTAAGTCAGATATACAGGCTGTTCTTTTACTGTGTGCAAATATTTAAACCTGCAATATAACACCATAAATGGCAACGATTGAACTCATATATTCTTAACATAAATGTAATAGTTTTCGAGAAAAATGCAGCGGCAGATTTTCATTAAACCGTTTGAGAACTGCTGACATAGCTAAAAGTGGAACACGGGCAATTACGCAGCCGCAGCCGAAGCCGAAGTAGGCCAGGGTCAGTGCCTTACTAGATCTTGAGTAGGAACGACGTAAACAGTGCCGCTCCGATCAACTGGTCCGTCAAAATGTTTGCAATTTAAATGAACTTCACTGCAAGTAATTACAAGTTTAAGTATTTTAAATTAAAATCTAGTGCAATTCAAGAGGCTGCGGTTTGTAATTGCCGAACAAATTGTAATTTCTCATTTCATATTATTTTTAAGAGACATAAAAATTTTACACTTACTTTGTTTCTAAGGACCGTAAGCAGTAAAACTTTCATAGCTAGCAGTGAGATTGCAGCAAAAGTTTATTTACGTAAAAGGGTGAAGGAAGAACATTTTTAACGCGCTTGCCTAATTGGTGCATAAATTTTCGGATTTATTCGTCGATAGTTGATATTGTAAAACATATTACTTCGTTCAGTGAATTAAAATTTGAAGTACAATAATTAATAAACGATATCAGAGATTATTATTACGGAACTCTGCGTTGAACATCGAGTGCGATATCGGTGGGCGTGTTCATACCGAGAGGAAGGCGAAGTTGACCTTCCTATCTTTCTCGCACATGTCAGCGGTTCCAAACAAGTGGTCCATCTGAATTTTTTTGGCTATGGTACGGTAGCCACCAAAAAATACCCGCAGAAGGTAACATTTCGCGTACTTATACTGAGGTTTTTTTTTATTTGCATACGGTAAAAGAACACCCTGTAGACTGAAATTATTTTTTTTTGTTTTTTTTTTTAATGGAACAGGCGTTATATACATTTGGATTCTAAATTAAATTCTACTGGGATATTGTCTAAATGAAGATCTCCAAAGCTGCAAAAAGTGTAAAGTTGTTACTTACGGATAAAATTTGATGACTTTATTTAAACAAAGCTTAGAAAAATTAATTTTGAAAGAAGTCTTAAGGAATTTTTAACTTTTTCAGGGCAAAAAATTAATGTATTTATCAGTACTTAAAAAGTATTTTAAGAGCGCCCTGGATCACATTTATTTTGAAAAAAACCTCTTCTTGAGAAGTCTTGAGTAGACTTCTCGTGTGATCAAGAAGAAGTCATCTACTGAAGATGGCAGCGTAGCAGCCGAAATGGGTATCTAGTTTTCAAAAAACCTTTTTGTGGTTAAGAGGTTAAATCCAATTTCATTGTACTGCAAACCACAGTCTCCAATACATTTCAATATTGTATTCTGTATAATAAAAAGCCAAAGTTTAAATTTAGAACATTTGCTATGGAAAACAATACAAAATTGTTTTGGGCTTAGCTACCTTTTGCACTGAATTTCGTTAACGCCGATAATTTACATTAGATAGAAAAAATATTCTTCCTTGAAATATTCATATTATTTACACAAGTAACTTGTGACTAAATTTCAGATCCCATGCGGTTGTGGAAAAAAACTTATGTCACGTCTTAACTTAGAACAGATACGTCCAAATTTCATCTATTTTTATGCAGTACTAGAATAAAATTCCATGATGAGAACTTCGTGTTTGTCGTAAACACCACTTTGTAAAAGTTTAAAGGGCAGCGTCTGGTGATTCATATTGTATGTTACATGCAAGAAGATTATACCTATAGTGAATTGTTTAAAATTGACATTAAGACAAATTTATGCTACAAGTGAAATTGGTAATTTATTGCTCAGAAACATGACTAAAGATTTTATTCTGACGAATCAAATTTAGGAAAAAACACAACACTAAGTATTGCTTGCCTCCTAGATCCGCGGTTCAAAAAACTTTATTTTGATAGGCCTACATATGTATCGAATTCACTCCAGAAAATTTGTAGCCTTACTACGAATATTCAGATTGAATCAGAACATTTTTCTAAAGACGAAAATATAGACACAACGAAGTGTAATTTGGCAACAAATGTTTGGAATATACATGAGAAGCTAGTAGCGTGAAATTCAGCTTCTGCTGAATTTAACTCTGACCAATCAGCAGGTGTTCTAGTAGAATTACGGCAATATCTTAATCAAATAGTTATTTCAAGAACAGAAAATACAATAATATGCTGGCACTAAGTGAAGGCGGTGTATGAAAATACCTTTAAAGTTGCGATGACTTACTTACCCACAGTTGGTACTTCGGTACCTTCTGAAAGGCTATTTAGTAAAACAGGCAATAGTATACAATGTGTCCACAGATTTTCTGCAATGGCAGAGTGACATCTAATTTTGGTACATTCTTAATTGTTTCCATTGTTTTACGCATCTCCTTTGTTAAAAAGTTGAAACCGCAATTAAATTGGCTTGATAAATTACACGAAAATTTTTATTAGTTTTTAGTATGGGAAAAAATTATTCAATGTACCTAATCCCCATCCACCTCTACGCACTTTTCTACCCTGTACCTAAATTCCGCATACACGTTTGTTAATTACTAATTACCGTTGGTATTTTTTCATTTAAAATTTCTATACAGTGACCGCCAAAAAGTTCGTACCATATGGGAAATTTTTTTATTATTGATTATTTATTAAACTTTTTGCGCCAATAGCTTGTGCATGTTCGGTAACCAAATATAAGTAGGATGATGCTGGTGAGCAACTTTTAGTGTTGCTGAAAATAGCACTTATTTAAGGTAGGAAAATTAAAAAATTTGTTGTAATTTGGAATTGCTGGACATGTTAAGCAAAATTTTAGTAGGATTCAATAGTAATTTACAAAATGTGTGCCTCGATTGCCAGACAAAATTTCTTTCTCTCTAGTATTTCGAAAAAGAAATATTTTCGATATTCTCCGTTTTGCTCAAGATGTGAAGCAGTCAATGGTCATTTGACATTTAACTCTTACGAGTGGTTAGCTTATTAATTCATATTCACAAAAAATATTTAATAGAACAAATTTTCCTCTTGTGTTCCGAATTGTTGCAAGCACAAGAAAATTTGAAACAATTTTTCACGTTTCTGGTACCAGGCCCTTTTTACATAAGGTTTCGCATTAATGTTTTTGATTTCTTCATAATACGTTTCTCATAATCCCAGTTTAGTCTAAGCAGACCGAAAATTGCAAGAATTGCATCTACTTTTCGGTTTGTACAGATGTCGATTTTATTTAAACGGGTCCAAACCAAAAAGTAGATGCAATACTTACAATTTTCGGTCTGCTTAGGCTAAGTTAGGGTTAGAAGATTTGTGTAATCAAGAAATCATAAGTAATAACACAAAATTTTATGTAAAAAAAAACCCTTACACCAGAAACGTAACAAATAGTTTAAAATTTTCTTGTGCACGCAACAGTTAAAAACTCAAGAGCAAATTTGATTGTTTTAAATACTGCTTATATATATATATAAATTAATAAGCTAACTACTCGTAAGAGGTAACTACCAAATGCCCATTGACTGCTTTGCATCTTGTGCAAAACAAAAATTTTCCTTTTTTCAAAATACTAGACCAAAGGAAATTTTGTCTGCAATCAAGACACACATTTTGTAAATAACTATTGAATCCTACTAAAATATTGTGTCCAGTAATTCCAAATTACAACAATTTTTTTAATTTTCGTATCTTATGTGCTATTTTTCGCGACATTAAAAGTTGCTCACCAGCATTGTCCTATTTGGTTATCGAACATACACATACTATTCGCTTCGAGTAAGAAGACGTCTACAATTGCACCAACTAACTGAATTTGAAAGGAGCAAAATTGTAGGGTTACGCGAAGTCGGAATTCCCTTTAAATAAATTGCAAGAAGCACCGATCGCAATATTGTCACAGTCATCAGATACAATCGTGCTTGGGCAGAGAAGAACTACGGAGCGACAAAATCGAAGTCTTTGTCTGCTTTCTCTTAGGAACAGATTCTCTTCAACAAGACGGATTGCCGATGCCTGGTATGATGTAGTGGGAAAGCCGATCTCTCTGTCGTCAGTATATCGCAGGATTAGGTCATTTGAACTACGTTTGTATTGATCTCAGTTGGTACTACCTTTGACTCGAGATCACCGACGACAACGTCTCCAATGGTGCCGTCACCGAAGTCGCTGGAACTATGAATGGGGGCCAGTGACAAGTCTCGGTTTTGTTTGGGAACCCACAACGGACGACAACGGGTTAGAAGGCGTCAAGATAAACGAGGTAATTTACAACACACCAACAAGAAGTTGCTATCCCTTATGTTAGAGACATACCAGGTGCCCTTTTTCAGCAGAATAACGCTCGGCCTCATATTGCCCATAGAACAATGGACTTCCTGGAGGAATCAGGAATAAACACCCTTCCGTGGCCTCCAAGGAGTTCTGATCTTTCTCCCATTAAACATGTATGGGATATGATGAGAAGAAGAATTAACAATTTGTCTCTCCTCTAACTTTAGCAGCTTTGCGGCATGAGGTAGAGTGGCTTACAATTCCTTGTCGCAAGAAGAAATTGGACACTTAATTAGATCCGTGCCTCGGTGAATTCAAGAATGCTTAAGACAAGGCGGTGGTTCTACACATTAATTTTTTCTTTTGTTTTAATTGTATCGTTTTCCAAATGTAATTATTTAAAACTTTATTCAATACAAATATATCCACTAAGTATCGTTTACATATTTCCATTCCTTCTAGGTGATGCATTTTCTATGGTATATTAACGGAGAAAAGAAATAGATTTAAGGGGAGGAAATGTCGAAATAATTTTTTCTGAGCTCCTTGGATGCATACAGATGTAAATAGTAAATAATGCACATTATTGTAAAATATCTTTTTTTTTCTAGAAGTTTGTCGTTCTGTGAATATGATAAATAGAGCTGGGATTATACGCAAAATGCATATTTGTTTCTGTGACGTATTCGGGCAAAATCTTACTTTTTCGAGGCATATCAAACTATTTAGAGTCAAATGAAGTAATTTTAAAAATGCATATTTTGCATACTTTAAGCGTCCTGAGAATTTTTTGTGAAAAAATGCATATTAGTACATAATTCTGCAATTTTTCAGGTATTACATTTTTTTAATTACTTAGCTGATTGAAACCTTGTAAAACTAGAAGGGACACTGTAAAATCGCAAGGAACGCTCTACGTGTCGCTATCGTTATCCTGACGAAGATATCAAACGATAGCGAAACGTAGAGCATTCCTTGCGATTTTACAGTGTCCGTTCTAAAGTTTAAAATCTAATTTTACATATTTCATCGGACAAGATTTTGCTGCAGTTACTTAAGAATGCTACGCAGTAGATCGTATTACATTCAAAATAATTAAAGTGCTCGTTCATTAAATGTGATTGACGAGACGCTGAGATTTTTTTACATCGATCTTTGGATCCAAGCCTTTAGAAATGCACTTTGTCACGTCCTGCACGGGTAGTATAAAAACCGAAATTTGAAAATCAATGGAAGCAGTTAGTTAGTAAGTAATGCATCAGTGATTAGTAACGAATTCAGTACGCCGCAGTTAGTCGGTGAGCTAGTGAATTCATGATTATTTGGCCCTGGATAAAGTGTCAAAGTACATTGACGGTAATGTAAAAAGCAATGTTATATGCCAAGGGAGAAGTAACAATTAGTTTAGTTTAACATGTTGGACCAATATGTTTGAGTTAATTAGTGTAAAGACAATTAATTTTACTGATTATAATTTAGATCTAATTTAATTTAATTTAATCTTAATTTAATCTTAATTTAATCTTAATTTAATCTTAATTTAATCTTAATTTAATCTTAATTTAATTTAATCTTAATTTAATTTAATCTTAATTTAAATTAATCTTAATTTAATTTAATCTTAATTTAATTTAATCTTAATTTAATTTAATCTTAATTTAATTTAATCTTAATTTAATTTAATCTTAATTTAATTTAATCTTAATTTAATTTAATCCTTAGAATGTAACTTAGCGATCTTAGTTATAATTTTTGTCAAACGTAAACGTTCCTCTCTTATCTGTGACATAGACATTTAAAATCTCTTTTGCCGGTGACATGGTGAAGGCGTAAATGTAAAACTTAAACAGACGATTTATTTGACTTGACCTGTCGGTCATGACCGAATTAAACTAAGCAAACACTTTCAAATAACCCTTTTTACTTTTTTCGTGAAAATATTATTGTACAGGGTTACTTTAATTAATGAAAACCCACCCTTATTATTTTAATTATAGCTAGAGTGAATACAAAAATTAAAAATATGGCCTTACATGGCCATTGTATAGATTTTATTCATGCTAATAGTTCACTAGTAGCCTCTATGATATACAAGGTAAACAAACAAAATTTCCTTTTAATTGCCGCTGCATTCGATTTGCATTTTGATTCACAAGATGAATTGCATTTATGAATTTGAATCGCTTTAAATTCTTTGAATTTAAATTTATAAACACTGATATACAATAATAAAAAACAATAATTTAAAAAACAGTTCGATGTCATACAATAACAGTCTAATTGTTGATGAGGTTAATTGATCTAGAACGAAACGATGGCGTAAATTCTTTTTTCATCTCTGCTTTTATACCTAATAAAAAAATTCGTAAAGTCTGTTTTTTTTCTCTTTGCCGGTATTAAGGCATATTTGTGCATATTCGTGAATATATTAAGGCATATTTTAGCCCAAAAGCTTGCGCATATTTTCTTTATTTCGGTTTGCATATAATCCCAGCTCTAATGATAAACATCCAAACATTTGTTTGGTTGTCATTTGATTGATGTCTTAAAATGCGTAAGTATTTAAAGTATGTATGTTGTAATAAGCTACTTAATTTTAATTTTTTAGGTTTTGTTAGATTGGATCATTTTTATTTTGGTTGTTTGAATCATCTTTATTTGGGTTGTGCTGCGAATTAATATTCATGTTTAAGATCTAGAATATATAATGTTTTTGGAATAATTTTTAGTTGGTTAAAAGCTGTTTAATTTTGAAAATTTATACACGATAAATACCCAAACATTTATTTGATTGTGATATGTTTTAAAAATGTGTAAGATTTAAAGTATGTGTGTAATCATAATTTACTTAATTTTTAGTTTTTAGATCTTCTTTGAATACTGTGAAAATTTAAATAAATCCATTTAAAAGTTAACTTACTTAAAATGTAGAATAAATATTTTTTTTTAATATACCGACCTATCTGAAATAAAGGACCAATTCAGAAAGAACATTTTCTTGTGTACTGGTTTTCAGGTTTATTAATGCTATTTATATGATAGGTTATTATTAAATTAAGCAAGAATGGCTTTGTTAACGTACGGGGCGTGTAAATGAAGGCTTTTGTTTGTCTTGCTTCATTATTCAATTTTAGGATAAATTAGTGTCACCTACTGAAATTCATTCAAAAACTCCTTATTACCGAATACGTAAAAGCTAAAAGAATTAGTATCGATTTTTGGAATCGATTTATTTAAGCGGTGATTAATCGAAAGTTGAAAATCGGAGAGAGAAAAAAATCGATTTTTAAGAATCCATCTTGTCTATGCTATTGCGGTCGGTGCAATAAATACAATTAGTCGTATATCCAGATATTGGCATCTAAAGTTCAGTGAGTAATAGGAAGTCGCAAAGAAATAGTAATTCTAATCGCTAATAGCTCGCGCTAAAAGCCAGAAATCGCTTCAATCTCTTTTATACCAAAGAAAACTTCAAAAATGCACATAAAACAGATTTGTTCAAAAATGCATTTAGACTTCTTTTATTCTAGGCCCGTCAATTTCTATCAATTCTTATATTCAGAATCATGCATAACGATATTTATCCTGAGGCCTAAAAGTCGTTAATTCAGTCAAAACCGTTAACAGTTAAAAAATAAACAAGCAGTAAATAAATAATAAAATATAATATATAATACATGTAATAATAAATAAATTGTTTAATTTCACGTTTCAATTACTTTCCACGTGTACATTCGTCATTCGCATGGTTATAACTAGAGACCGGATTTATAAGTTTTTACAAGTTTTTTACGCTAACATACCTAAACTTGGCGTTTTGTATTTATATGTTTGTCGATTAGAGAAGCCCAAAAATGGTAGTTTTATTTCGCATATAACTTAATATTTTAGACTTTTAGCGCATATTTATTTATTTATCCATATATTGATATAAATAACATTATAATTCCATATACGGTCAATATTCAAGTCTGCAGCTTTTCCAAGAAGTAATTTATTCTCCTCAACGTCTGGCCACTTTATTTTACGATTTCCCGGAATGTGATTTTCTGGGAATCTGTAGCGACTTGCACTTGCATTTTGCACTTATGTTTTGCATTTCAGTTTGAGATAAGAACTCCGTGAATGTGTGTGACTAGTGACTAGTGTATTTATCAACGCGAATTAGTTGTTATTTTCTTATTTAATTTAAAGACGAAATAAATTCAGTGCTTATCTTTTCAAAATGCCGAAAGTAGCATCCTCTCGATCCGAGCTATTGAAAAAATGGATTAAAGCATCTAAACATCTAACTACAGATGGAAAAGTTATTTTTTGCAACGCATGCTCAAAACAGGTAGATACCTTACAAATTCTCTTAAAAATCACATTTTCATTTTGACAATATTTTAAGGTGTCGTCAGACCAAAAGTACCAGATTGATCAACATTTGGCTACAAACCTCCATAAGGAGTCGGAGAAAAGATGTGTGTCTAACTTTAAGCAGTCTTTTATTTCTTCAACAGCCAGTAACTCACAGGGCAGTGACACAGGAAATGAATTCTTTTTAGACTTGTGCAGTGCTATGGCAGAGTCAAACATTCCTTGGCATAAACTTGAACAAGCAAGTTTTCGAACTTTTTTGGAAAAATATTGCAATCATCATATTCCAAATGAATCGACTTTTCGGAAAAACTATCTAAGTATATGCTACCAGCAACGGATGAAGAAAATAAGAGAGAAGCTTAGCGACAACAATATTTATATAGTAGTTGATGAAACGACAGATGCCTGCGGTCGTTATGTAGCAAATATGTTAGCAGGAGTATTAAGCAACACAGTTGCACCAATATCTTATTTGGTAAATAGTGCAGTTTTGGAAAAAACAAATCATTCAACGATCGCACGTTTTATTAACGACAGCTTGACACTTTTATATGCACCTAATCAAGTTAAA
Source organism: Prosopocoilus inquinatus (assembly GCA_036172665.1). Classification (NCBI taxonomy): domain Eukaryota; kingdom Metazoa; phylum Arthropoda; class Insecta; order Coleoptera; family Lucanidae; genus Prosopocoilus; species Prosopocoilus inquinatus. Next base: position 32,510,875 of record CM069869.1, read on the forward strand.
TCGGAAAATATATTACTAATGGTGTCTGATGCAGCAGCCTACATGATAAAAGCAGGACAGGCTTTACAGGTGTTTTACCCAAATCTGATGCACTTCACTAGTATGGCTCACGCAATGAATAGGCTCGCTGGATTGGTGCGACTAGAATACCCAACAGTAAATAAGTTGATCAATAACGGAAAAAAGGCGTTTCTTAAAGCCCCACTGCGTATACAACACTATAAAGAATTAGCTGCTGACCTGCCATTACCACCAGAACCAATAATTACGAGATGGGGTACGTGGCTTGAAGCAGCAAATTTTTACGCAGATAACTTTAAACAATTAAAGGAAATTTTCTTAGAATTGGATGATTCCAATTCAGCGGCTTTAAGAATTTGTAAGGAATGCATGTCGAACACAAACATCGGGAATCAATTAGCATTCATTAAAACTCATTTTTCGGTTTTAATATCCACCATTAAAAAGTTGGAATCATCCCAGACGGCTCTATTAGATTCTTTTGAAGTGGTCGATGATGCAATTGAAAGTGTAAAATCAATTCCAGGGGAGATAGGAGAGAAGTTATTGACAAAATTAGACAAGGTTCTATTACGTAATCCTGACTACAATAAAATGAGGAAAATCTGTTTAGTTTTAAAAGGTCAAAGTGAAGAGGATTTGGACATGGACCCCAAAGATGTAGCATCCATGAAATTTGCGCCCATTACTTCATGCGATGTCGAGCGTTCGTTTTCCTCTTATAAAAATATTTTGACAGACAGACGACAAAATTTTACCCCAAATAATTTAAATCAACTGTTGATTATATTTTGTAATCCTACTACTTAAGTGTTAAGTGTTAAAATTACTTATATGAAACAATTTATGTTTTTATTATTCTAAAGTATGTATAAGTAAAATAAAATTTTTATCGCATATAATATCCATAATTTGATCCATTTTAATCGCATAAAAAAAACTTATTTTCCACTTTTTTAGCACATATAAATCCGGACTTTAGTTATAACGGTGATAATGCAAACTATGACACAAATCCGACAAAGTTAAACGCACGATGTCAGAATTGCCCCTGGCTGTTGTTACTTGACTAACTTTTTATTCTACTTTAGTCAAGAAACGGAAAAGCTGCTCTGATAATAAAGAATCAACACCGTTTTATAATTATTCTGAGATTCCATCTTTTTGACTCAGCAAATTAAATACTTTTAATTTTATGCAAAACATTTACGTCTTTCAGTTAAACGTAATAGTTCAACATTTTTTACTGTTATTTCAACAATTTTCGACAAAATTTGTTGGCCTAACAATTTTGTAGGTAAGCGTTTTGAGTAGGGCGTAGAAGTGCAAAACGCTGTAAAAGAATTCTTCAATCAATGGCCACAAGAATTCAATGAGCAGGGTATACATCAGATGGTGAAACAATAGACTATGTGCCTTATTTGTGGTGGTAATTATTTGTAAATAACTTTTCGAATAAATTTTTAGTAGACCAAAGATGGGTTTCAATTGAACAAACCTCGTATTTAATATAAGTAGTAAACCGGAACGAGTAATCGAATAGGAATGATAAATTCCAATTGAAAATTACTTTTTATGTAAATTCCTAACTTACGTGTCGTTTTCATATGGAATGATAGCCACTTCAACAACTGGAGTACCGTTTGCCTGAAGTGCAGAATCAGCAATTTTTCTGGACCTGCTTTTACAAACACAACATTGGAACATCTTCCAGTAATTGTCCTTGCAGTCTTCCCTCAAGCCCCACAAATTGTTCGTCTTGCTCATCACAAATTCGCTATTGCATATCATGTTCAACAAAGTTATGGTCGAAAAGCTTCAGAAACACATCGTTACATTATTTCCTCGGAATTTACAAAACTTCTGTTGTTATTTACACGTGGTCTTCACCATCGATCGCCAAAATTTCATTCGACACCATGTCTTTCAAAGAAACCGTTTGACCAGTGCTTCTGTAAAACTAACATAACATCCACTGAAGTGTGCCGCATTGATTGTCTGACCCACCCCCACCTCTACTACTTTGAACAGTCCATTGAAGGAATTATCGACTTTATACGGGGCATGGAAAAGACGTAGCAGGTGGTTCATTAACATGCGTAGTTTGACCCGTTATTGCTGGTCACAACAAAAGCGCCTGAATTATTTACGCCGGGGAATTTCTCAAAATATAATGAGTTCAACGTCTGGTTTCTTCAAAAATTAAACAAAAAGGTTTCATTCCAAAACAATATAAGAGCATGCATGTTGATGGACACTTCTGACACCTTAAAAGCGCTTTGTATGAGTTAGCATAATTAATTCAATATATTCCTGGAATTATTGAGGAAATAACATTCACAAATTGTAAGGAAGAGTAGACTAATCTAATTCGATTGTAATGTCTACGTAATGTGATATTGGCCTACTTATTTTAAGTTTCATAGAAATCTTTAATGATTTACATATTAATTCTAGTATTTAGGAAATACCATGCTCATTTTATAGATACATATTTCATACACAGCCAGGAAATTTTTTTTATGTTTTAGTAATCTATTCCATCTTTATTATTTTAAAAGAGAGAATTAAAACATGCGATAGTTACTTTATTACAAAAGAAAAAAAAAATAATGTAAGCGGAAAGCTAAATATACGCAGATAAGACAATACGGCGCCGAAGTATCACAGGCGCTTTCCCAGGCCCATACAGTTGAAATTTTTGTTAGTAAGCAAAATATTCTCCCATACCTGATTTTTTGCTATCGATCTTATACTTAATTCTCATAATGGGTGGCTGTTAAATGAATTGCGTTTTCCAATCGGTCTGCGTTAAGAAACATTGAAGTATTTTCTACCTAAAACTAGTTATTGGGCGCTTTCTTCAACAAAAATTTGGATAGGTCTTTCATTTTTTATGCTACAAGATGAGCCGAGGTCAAATTTAAGTACTCTTGTTTTATTTAGTTAAAAAAGAAATACTTCCGTAAAAATATGCAGTAGTCATGAATCACCACATGTTTCGTTCGCTCGCGAACGTTCAGAAACAATACCCTAACAACGCTCAAAAACAATTTAGAATTTTATACCTAAATATTTAAAGCGAATTAATTTACAAGCACTTGAAGTGCTATTTGTTACCCTGAACCATAACGTATTTTTATTTATCGGAAAACAACTGAAAAATCTAACAAAAATGTCTGAAAGCAACATTGAATAAAAAAAATATGTGGCGCCATCTGTTAGCATGAGTTATAATTTTGTCCTCTTTATTTGTGGGGAAGCAATTTCCAAGACAATAGAAAAATGTTCAAATAATTCAAAACATAATATTGCAAAAGACAATTTTAAACAAATAAAAAAATGAACAGAAATGGTTAGAAAGAAGTTTCAAATGCAAGCAACGCCGCCATCTGTTAATCTGTAACCGCAATTAATTTTGATCTCTTTAAATTCAGAAACACGGTTTCAAAACAGCTCTGAAAATAATTTCTTCAAGGCTTTCTCTAACCTAAAATTTTGACAGTTCTTGTCACTTTTTGAAATAGGAAGCATTTGAGCGGTTTTGGTTTTTTTAGCACAGAAAGAATGCAGCTAAAGATTTGATTGAATTTAAGATATTTTTAATTTTGTTCTTGAGACTTTTAATGTAATGGTTAAATGATTTCTTTACCACCTATTAAAACTAAACTAAATACTGTAATAATTAAAGGCGCCAGTAAAAATGTTGCAAGCCGGCGACTCGACTTTTAGTTACGCCACTGATCGGCTTGTAGTCTTTCTACTGTATGGCATGTCTTAAAACATGTAGAAACTCAGCTAAGATCATTGGTGCTTTCAAGTATCCTGTGGATAGTTATTTCGGCCCTCATAAAGAAGAGTAGCTCGAGAAACTCCGCCACAATCCAAACGAGTCGCCCTATATATAAGGTACCCTGTGAGAGCAGCTTGAGGCGCGCCATCAAGTGGCTAGGGCTTTGTCTTGCGAAAATTCAAGCTCCTGTCGAAGTAAATTACGAATTTGCGCTCAAGTTGTCGCATCTTCTCTACTACCAATTAAGATTAATGCTGTAGATGACAAAAGTATTCCCGGGCAGATATAAAAATTGCCAATGTTGAGGGATTGCCTTCGTAATCAAGTATGACATCTAAATGGATTTTTTTGCAGGGTTATTGTTGCGATTGTAATAATTAGATTGCGGACTTTCAAGATTACGAGATGTTTGAGAATCGATTGACCAAATAGAATTTTGTCGAATTCGAACAAATAATAGGATAGAATATCAACTTGGTGCAGGGTTGTATCACTACTCACGGTCACCATTGTATATGTATATAAACTGCGTTCCTTTTGCCATCAATCTTACCTCAGATCACTTAAACGTCATTTCCGTTAGCACGAACAAGTAAGTTTGAACCACAACGTTGACCTCCACCTTACCATTCAAGCACTCCCATAGATTGACTGGTTATAAAATACGTTCAAATTTGCTTGTTCGTTGGAATGGAAATGACGTTTATCTGAGATGAGGTGAGACTTGTGGCAAAAGGAAAGCACCTATTCTCTAATGTCTATGTTAATTCTGAATTCGCAATACAAAAAAAAGACCATTTGCATTGCTACTTGTCAAAATATTTGTAAGATCGTCTTTTTTTTAATAGCAGGTTCTCTTTACAACGATACCAAAATTTCTTAAATCAAAGTACAAAATAACGAAATTATAAAAGAATATCATTTTCAACAGAGTAGGCCATATTCACGTATAAAATGAAGTTTCCTTAACTAATTGTCAAATGATAATACAAATTGCTAATAATGATGCTAGCAATTTAAAGAAATTTTGGTATCGTTTTGTGAAGAGAAAGGAAATGTCTGCCGCTTAATGTGCAAAAATCACTCTACTGCTATTTAAAGAAAGTACGGTCCTACAAATATCGGGTGTCCAGCGACGTAATTCTACCACTTCACCCACGTGATTATCAATTCAAACCAAGTAGAAAATCTAAATTTTTGTTCAAAAGTAAACCGTTACAGAAATACAGGGTGTTCAATGTTCAAGTTTTTATTTTTTTTTAATTTTAAAGTTTACGTAATCATTTCCCCGTTTACCTAATAATCAATTCAAATTAAAAAAAAACTAATAAACCAAACCGTTTTTTAAGAATACGACTTGTATTGTAATTTTCGTTTTTGAAAATACACTAACGCTGCTGAAAGATATTTAAATTATTTGAATAATCACAAAAAAAATCGTCGTATTCTTGAAAAATGCTTTTTTATTTGAATTGATAATTAGATGAATGGAGAAATGATTAGGCGAACTTTAAAATTTATAAAAAATAAAAAATTGAACATTAAACACCCAATATTTCTGAAACGATTTACTTTAGAACAAAACGTTTTTACTCAGTTTGAATTGATCATCACGTGGGTGAAGTGGTGGCATTACGTTATGGGAAACCCGATATTTTCACAACTAACAGCGCAATTGTTTTTTTTTTATTACAAATTTAAAATCATACGGAAATTAGAAAATTTAACTGAATTTGTTCTTTAAAAATTAAAAAAAAAATGGTGTACGTAGGCATCGGTTTGTTAAATTACAACTCTACACTTCGAAAGAGACAGGATCACAGTGCCAAAAAATTGTAAGATTTTGTAGTTCTTAATGTTTCTGCAGTCAACTATTGCAGCGCCGGCTCGTGCATTACATATTTGGGTAGGCGGCAGACATACTCCCAGAGCGCTTGCTTTGTCTAACACAAATAAACAGGGAACAAACAATACACAACGCACAACGGTTGCCTACCCAAATATGTTACGCAGAGCCGTCCCTGAACTATAGTACCCATTTCATTGTAGAATTTGAATAATACGACGTTAAAATGCGTTACGAACTCTGTGAACTTTGATGGAATACAAAAATCAATTTTTAAATTTGAAAAGTAGCTTTTTTCTTAACAGTAGCAGTACATGCGGTTACTTGTATTTCGATAGTGTTTCCGATAATAAATAATTTGTTTACTTTGATTTTTGCTATATTTTAGTCAACCACCACAAGCGCGTGCTCCTACTTCAAACTTTGTATTTGCACATGAACACTGTAACACACTGTAACGAGCTGAGTTGTAACTCAGTCAGCTTTATTTTCTAAAATTATTTTTGGCTCTACAGGCTGTTCAGTAACTTTAAGCCATACCAAAATTACATTTTTTTTTAATGCAACATCCAATATATTTTTACGTATTTCGAAAGTAGGCATAACCAGTAGGTAATAACCAAAAATTTCGGAAGTTTTATTCAAGACCCTTTAAGATATTAATGATAGCGTATAAAAAATTGCTTTACTTTGGGCTCTTATAATTTGATTATTTATTTACATTTCACCGCGAATTTTTGTAGGTAGTCAATACAATATCTCATCTATAGAAATTTCACAACATATTCAATGTATTAGTTATTATGTGTAAAGGTTGTTAAGTTTTAAGAAAGTTAATTTTTCTCAAAATTTTCAAATGGAACACCCTGTATGTGTAAATTCTTGTGAAACACTGCCCTAATGAGCTTTTATAAAACGTCAAATATTTTTGTCTAAACCGAAGAAATCGCGAGACAGCAATGAAATATTTTTTTTCGTTCAATATTAACGTTATTTTGCTTTCCGTCCGGTTTTTCTGTTTCAGTTAGATGAAAAGTCAATGAATATGTTTTATTTTGTGTTCAAGGTAACTGAATATGTTCCTATTAAACTAATTCCTATTTTCCTTTACTTAAAATATTTAAATTACTTTATTAAAGTAATTTATAAAAATTAAATTTAAAATTATGTTGCCGTTTACTTGAAAATAGGGAAACAGTTGCCATGAATTTTTAATTGACAGAACAATTATTTAGATGAACGACACACTACTTTTACACATTTGTACTTCTTTTTGTGTTAAGATAACGAATTTTAAATTTATGTGACGTGACACACCTAATAGGAGAAAGCAAACGAAACTGTCTTTTGACGTCAAGATTACAAGAAGTAAGAAGTATTTACAAGAAGGTAAAAAACAATTTGAATATTTTATATAAATTTTCTCGATCCAATGGTTCCTTGTCATTCTTAATTTGTTCATTGTTTTCTGTTATTTTCTAAATTAATACTTATTATTCTTAATTTGCACATTATTTTGTCATTTTCTAATATATTAATTAAATTAACTGATATTTGTTAATTTATCAACAAAATAAAACAGAAGAACCGCTGGAAAAGGCTAAAAAAACGTCAATATTGTAATTAAAAAAAATGAGTAATTGCTGTTTCGCGATTTGTTCAGTTTGGACAAAAAAATTTGGCGTTTTATGAAAGCTCATTAGGGCAGTGTTTCACAAGAGTTTAGATATATTGGTTGTTCCATTTGAAAATCTTGAGAAAAATTAACTTTTTCAAAACTCAACACCCTGTACACATAATAACTAATAGATTGAAGCTGTTGTGAAATTTCTGTAGATGAGGTATTGTATTGTCTACCTAAAAAAATTCGCAATGAAATATAAATAAATAATCAAACTGTAAGAGCTCAAAGTAGAGCAACTTTTTATACACTATCATTAATACCTTAAAAACTGTTAAATAAAACTTCTGAAATTTTTGGTTATTACCTTCTTGTTATGCGTACTTTCGAAATACGTAAAAATATGTTGGATGTTCCATTAAGACTTTGGTATGGCTTTCAGTTACTGAACACCCTGTATAGCCAAAAATAATTTTAGAAAATAGAGCTTACACCTCAGCCCGTTTGAATTTCTTTTCTATCTTGTATACTTTAGACGGTAGGGAAGACCGCGACACTCGGTGGACACCTGTATATGTAAATAAGTCATGAAAACTAAATTTGCTTCTAATTGTATTATGCTTATTAAGTTGTCTAAAGTTCTAGAATTAGAAGCAATTTAAAAGACAAATTACCTTACACATAGTTCTCATATTTACGTGACTCGGTTTAATTATGCAGGTCTATTGAACAGTACACGGTTGGACATAGTGGAATACCTCGCCCGCATTTTTCACGTTCAAACCGTTAGATACCTCATATTAGTTGCGTGAAAGGTTATCTTGATAGCGAAAATTTTCTGCAAATGAAGGTGATTCACCGTTTAATCAAATCGTAGCGACGTGGTAATTATGCGGGCTTTGTATTGACCATCATCCTATTGCTGGAGAAAGAGTATATCAGTAAAAAAGGAAAAAGTTGTAAGAATGTTGTAAAAAGAATATTTTAAGCTTATGTATTTAAACAATCTTTGTACTCGTAGAATTACTTGAAATTTACTTTTTATAATACAAAGAAAACGAAAAGTTAATGCCCGTTCAAGCTTATTGGTAGGCGCACCCGTGTTACGTTCGGCGTTGCTACTGGTTAGTGAACATTTTTTTGTAAGAAAATGTTTTGTACTACCTCAATCACAAATATTTTTGGATAAATGTTCCATTTACAGCAATACATGCAGATAGGAGAATTTTAGGAAATATTTGTGCAGAATTATTCGCCCACAAATATTCACTCTGAACACACAAACGTTCGCCCACGCGTGTTTGGATGTAGGCTTAAGTGGAACCGCACTTTGAAGTTCCTGTAATTCTTTGAACTTATTCGCAACAATAACGACGCATTTCTCGACTCATAAAGGAACATTGAAATATTTTTTCAAATATTCTTGCAAGTAACAATGCACATATGTATATCTGACATTCTTATTGCGAGTCTAAAACTGAAAATCGCGTAAAATTGACCTAGTGCAAATAAACAAAAAGTTTTATGCAAGAAAAATTATGAAACATGTCAATATTTCATTATCTTGAGGATCTTTGCATATTGCATATTAATTATCTAAATGATTTTTTACCACTGCTAACTTATACAGATATACACGGCGAGTCATGATAGGCGGAATAAATTTTATCAGTACGCAGGAGAGACTTTTTAAATGAAAAAGTTCCGTAAATTTATGTTCTAAATTGTATAGTTGCGGAGCTACAAGAAGTCATTTTTTTTCTTCATTAAAATGAAATTCCAAATGTAAGATCTCTAGATTTTTACCTCTAGAAACATATGAAACATTCAGTACACAATACTGAAATTGACACGTGTGAACAACTGTATTAAGGAATTTTTAACGTGGCCAATGAAATTCGTAACAGGTCAAGTGGCTAGTCTACGATTCCATTATTCGTAGAGCACATGCCTGTATTAGAGGTCAAAGAGCATAGTTTGAACAGTTTTTGTAATATTGTGATTTGATTGAACATTTTTTGCACAATTTATCCAATTTTTGAAGTTTCCACCGTTGTTGTTCTTATTAAATATTTATTTGCTGCAAAACTTTGAGTTTTTGTAGTTTCACAACTATGCAGTTTAGGACACAGGTTTACAGGAGCTTCTGTAATTAAAAAAATCTTTCCTGACTACTATTTTGTAAATTTGGGTTCCTTTACCAGAACAACATGTAATTAGAATCACTGATATAAAATTATTAGTATTTTAAGTTTTATTTGAGTGGTTCTAATTATATATTATTGCTGTAAAGGAATGCAAATTTAAACAGTACATATCTATACAAGTCATCTGTGATTTAAAAATAGAAAAAAGAGCCAACAATAATCAATACGCAAAGGTTTCTTGTTTTACTGCGTATAATAATTTGCATAGGTATACGAGTCCATAAAGACGGCATAATTTTTGGTTTATAATTTTTTATTTTTCACGTGTATGCAAGGAGATAAGTAACTGTTATTATAAATATCCGAAGCACATAAAGAATAAAAATTCAAAAAAATGTTGTTAATCGCTTATTTAATTTAATTTGATCTTTTTAAGAACCTACCATGAGAAAATAAAAACCTAATTTACTAACTCATACCCGGTTTCTGAAACGTTATACAGGTTGTTCTTTGCTGTGTGCAAATATTTAAATCTGTAATATATCACCATAAATGGCAACGATTGAACTCATATGTTCTTAACACAAATGTATTAAACAGATAAAACAGCGACATCTTACGATCGCTTTTTGACCTGACATTGCAGTAGGACAGACAAATTGCTCCTAATAAGTCCCCCATGCAAGGCGGGCAAGCTTGCTGTCAAAGCATAATGAAAGTTTTTAGAAAAATTTTGTGCAAATCGTTTTTGATTGCAGTGAAAACCTCGAGCACCCTATGCACAGCTGTTTCAGCCCTACTTGGGGCTTCTTCAGCAGCTTGGCCGCCTTGCATGGGGGACTTATTAGGAGCAAATCCCGCTTCAATTTGTCTATCCTACTGCAATACCAGGTCAAAAAGCGGTCGTAAAATGTCGCTATTTTATCTGTTCATCACTCTTACATCGCAATTGCGAATAAATTGGACAAGTCGTTTTTGTTTGCAGTGGGAATGTCGAGCTACGTCTCTGCTGAAGAAGCCCCAAGTAGGGCTGAAACAGCTGTACAGAGGCTGCTCGAGGTTTTCACTGCAATCAAAAACGATTTGCACAAAATTTTTCTAAAAACAAATGTAATAGTTTTCGAGAAAAATGCAGTGGCAGATTTTCACTAAACCGTTTGAGAACTGCTGGCATAGCTAAAAGTGGAATGCGGCCGCCGCTTCAATTAAGACTCGTAGCCGAAATAGGCCAGGGTCAGTGCGTTACTTGCTCTTGAGCATGAACGACGTAAATCAGCGGCTCCGATCAGTTGATCGGTCAAAACGTTTACAATTTAAATTAACTTCCCTGCAAGTAATTACAAGTTTAAGTATTTTTAAATTAAAATCTACTGCAATTCAAGAAGCCGCAGTTCGTAATTGCCGAACAAATTAAAAGCGAGGTACAAACAAATTGCAATTTCTCATTCCATATTATTTTTAATACACTTAAAAAAATTTACTTTTTTTCCACGGACGTAAGTAGTAATACTTTCATAGCTAGCAGCGAGATTACAGTAAAAGTTTATTTACGTAAAAGGGCAAAGGAAGAACATTTTTAACGCACTTGGCTAATTGGTGCATAAATTTTAAACTTATTCGTCGATAGTTGATATCGTAAAACGTATTACTTCGGTCCGGTTAGGCCCGGTTTCTCGATCACAGTTTAACTTTAAGCTCCGTTTTATTCCTATGGAAACAATTATCCTTGGAATTGTTACCATGGGAATAAAACGAAGGTTAAAGTTAAACTGTGATGGTGAAACTTCTTGGAGTTTATCTGAGTTTACCAGACGATAGTACATGTAAATTAATGTACTTGACATTGGTTATCTCAAAAATGCAAAACATGGACTTAGCTACTTTTTGCACCAACCCCTTCAATTGCTTTCACTTAAATACGATATAAGACCTTCAATGTTTTATATTCTATTGGTATTCGATTATTTGAAAAAATTTAGAAATAATTTTAGTATTCCTTTGATCTTCCAATAAACAATTAATTTCCGCCTTTGAATTGTAAACATTTCCAGCGGCATCTCTATTATAAGGCCTGCGTCAAAACATAAATAATGATTAATGGATTTCTGAATTCGCCATTGAAGCTTTTGAAGAAATTAACAAAGTTTTGCCGTATCGAAAAAGCTTCGTACTATCCTCTTTTACCTCTCTTGCTCGGTAAATATTCTCATAATAAATAATAAAAACGAACAATATTGATCCTTTTCAAAGTCAAGGACATGAAGGTGAAAGTGAGGAAAAAGCTTCAAATTTTAAATACTTATATCTATAAAATGCAATAGTTTCTGAGATATTTTAATTTTTGTGTTTTCCTTCCTTTGTGTTTTACATTACACTAATTTATGTTACGAGAAAATAGTTCCGAAAAATATTATCGAAAACATGTTATGAAACGGACACAAATACGTCTGTTTCCGTACGATTTTGGTACCATAATTTGTTTTACTGTTTTACACTGTTCTAAAACTTTATACCGTTTGTCAACCGAGGAATTAGATAAAGACGAACCTAAGACGCCGATTGAGAATGATTATAACCCGGATCAAAGCGTGATGACGATTGAAATTCGTATGTTGCAGGAATTTTAGGTAATCCGTATTTTAGCAATTATGCTAGTAATTTTGCAACACACCGAGTTATTGCCGAATATGCGCTTTTTATGCAATCTTACTAATACAGGGTGGTTCAGAATAAGTGTCCGACCCATTAGGAGCGCATTCATCAGTCATGCAAGTGCAAAATTGCAAGAAATAAATCTATCAGAGGCATTTCAAAAATCGACCTCCTTTGAACCCAAAATGGAAATCACCAATTGCGTATTATACATTTCTTTTCGCAGAAAGCCATAAATAAAAACGTTTTACAGTTTCATTTCAAGGTAAACGCTGGTGTTTCGTTCTATTCCACGCATTCTATTCATTGCTCTTGTGATGCAATACAGCTGTACTATTGCCAATCAATCAATTTATGTCTGAATCTTCAACGCATTTTATCTCAAAAACTATGGATTTTAGAACCCCTGTGTATATTTTTAGTTTTCCTTTTCTGTGTACTACTACTGTGGTTGACGGGTCGGTCACTTATTTTGAATCACCCAGTATAAAAAGTAATTTTGCAAAACTTTTAATAGCATTCGTAATATAGAATAAGAATTGATATTTATCCAACCTTACTGTAGGATTTTAGTAATTTCGCAAAACATCTCAGTAAGAGTGAGTAATAATAATCAGTCATATGTCATCATGTTTACTGATTTTACTTTCAGTGATGGTGATATAAAATTGACGTTAACAAAATTAATAATAAAGATGTCTGGTTTCAAAAAGTATTCATGTCAAATAGGTAAATAATGTAAAATTAGTAGAGCAATGCAATTTCAAATGCCATAACATATAAGTGTAAATTGTGAGATTAGTACATATCATTTTTCTGATTTTTTTGTTGCCAAAACTTAAAGCGAAGCGCAAACCAGAGCGGAAACTCGCGCGGTGGCGGTCGCCGTAGCGAATTTGTATGTTCTTCTTATGGCCGTACCGAAACCGCGCCGTTTCCGCTCGGGTTTGCAGGACGCTTAATGCTTGGATGCAATAAGCATATTATAATATTTTTATTGTTTGTGACTTGATATAACATAACTAATCTATTATTACCTGTTCGTGTTGGTGACAGTCCGACTGGTGTTCAGCAGAGCCTACGTCCGCATAAAGTCGTAGATCTTATGTTAATTGTTTATACATAATAATATTAAATAATTTTTTCTTTTTGGTCTTGGCTGGTGACAATATACTTGTTCGTTTAACTCGCCAGCGTATTCCCTGTGTTTGAAACACTCTACCAATCCAAAATATCTACAGGTTAGCGTGTACCAGTCTAAAGGGCCAGTGCGAAAAGCAACTCTTGCGACAGTTGACGACGTTAAAAATGCAAATTGGAAAGGACGTCCGCGAACATCTCCGGCAGATTTTTCATATTGTGAACAAAATATATGAAATAGGCGTCGAAATCGACGAAGATTTACTGACGACTACGTTGTTAATTAATCTTTCGAATGAATTTGACTTTCGATGGGCAATTGACAGTGTGAAGATTTCAGTATCGAATGCAATGTTTACCGAAAGACGTACCAAGAAAATGCAGAAGAAGAAAAATGCAGCATCAGACTCCAGCACCGCATTCAAATTCAGGTGTCCAATGCAAGAAAGTTGGACACAAAACTGCCGAATGCAAAAGTATGAAGAAAAATCAACAAGGTACGTCACAGTACGATGTTCACGTCAGAAGCTTACCTTGTTGAAGTTGTTACAGAAAATAAGTGGTGTTTAGACAGCGGCGCGGCATCACATCTTTGCCAAAACGAGCAAATTTTTGACACGTATATAAACGTCAAAAACCAAAAATTGATGCCCGATTTCTGAAATGATACATAACTTTATGTAGAGATAAACTCAAGATAAATTCACCATAACTTCTAAAAACAGTTTCTCAAAACTTTATCTTAGGTAAAGGGTATATATAGCAACGTAAACAATTTATACTTTTCGTAAAGTTAACTGTCAAGAAAAAATTATGTTTACCTAAAGTTATTTATCGTTTCAGAAACCGGGTATAAATCTTGTTGACGAAGATTGTACTAAAATTAAAGGAGAAGTTGCAGCTCAATTAAATGCAAATGTTTGGGGAAAGAACAGACCAATACGGTCGGAAAATACTTAGTTGGCTCCTGATCTGCGTATGGACGGTATGGAAACTGCACGGTTTCAACGTGGTTTTAAGTCCTGAGTCAAGGCGGACATGTGTAATTGGTTGCTAAAGAAAGAAACGGTTTGTACGATGTTGAAGATTCGAGCGTTGATACAGCTGTCATCAGAGAAGAAGATTCCAGCAATCTGTCACTTTCTTCAAAAGACTGGCTTCGCAGATTCGGTCATTTAAATGCAAGGAAGCAGTAGGTCGAGGTCGAGTGAAGGGCGTGAAACTGGAGCCTCTAATGGACAGCGAATGCACCATTTGTCTCAAAGGGAAAATGAACAGAAATCCGTTCCCCAAGAAATCTAATAGACCGTCAGATGTGTTGCCTAGCACATACTGATTTGTGTGGACCAATGAAAGTACCTTCATTCACAGGATCTGGGTACATTTTACAGTTTATAGATGACAACTCTAGATATGGATGGGTATATTTTTAAAATCCAAACCCGATCTATCGGAAGCGCTGAAGAGTTACGTCATAATGGTTGAAAATCAGACTGGAAACACGTGAAATACATTCAATCCGATAACGGAATAAAAGAACGCAGCATAATCAGAAGGCTGACTGTCTCGTACACTCCGCAAAAAACAAGGTGGCTGAGAGAAGAAATCGGACCATAGTAGAAATGGCGAGATGTCTCTTGTTGCAATCCGATCTTCCCTCACAGTTTTGGGCAGGCAGAAAATACGGCCAACCATATATGCAATCACTGCTTCTCGAGATTATTAGGTGGAAATTACTCGGATTCTCGTTAATCCAGTGATCAATGAAACTATCATCTAATCGTCTAATGATGTGTTTGGCAGCTAGCTATAACATGAAAATTCATCAGTTGGGCTTACCACAGTTTACCTTAATAGTTATTTGGAAGATGATGTTCTTATGGAACCAACCAAAGATTTGGACATTTTGTTGGAGTAGATTATTAATGACACTAATGAGGGCAATGTTCGTAAGAAGGCGGATAAAATGTTTCAAGAACTAAGGGCAGCACATAAAGTGAGCAAACTTCGAAAGGCATTATATGGCTTACGACAAGCTGGCCGAAGTTAGCACGATAGGTTCGACAAAGTTTTGAAAAAGTATGGCGCTGTTGCCACGAACGCTGACACATGTTTGTATAGAATTAGTCAGGGGGAAAACATTACGCTTATTGCTGTGTACGTCGATGACGTGCTCATAGCGTCGCAAGATGTGGGAAAAATCGAGAGCGTTTTTTATCTCACAACATTTTGCAATCAGAAACCTGGGAGAAATACGTCAGTGTCTTGGGATTGATTTTCGCCGCAATGAAGATGGCATCTGCCTGATTTTAAAGGCTATATTGGTGAAATCCTTAGGCGATTTGGAATGGATGATTGCAACCCCTTTCGACCCGAGTATTAAGTTTGATGGAAGAATTGAAGAATCGTCGGAGGAAAATTTACCTTATCGAGAACTCGTAAGATGGGCCAGATATTTCCTATGCTGTTAGCTATCTCGGACAGTTCAATAACTATTTCAATGAGTCCCATTAGAAAGCCGCCAAAAGAATTTTGAGATACATGCAAGGAACAAGGAATATTGGTCTTGTGTACCAAGCTAAATCTCAGCCATTAGCAGGCTATATTGACTCTGGTTGGGCAAATTGTCGTTTGGATCGTCGATCTCATTCCGGATTCATATTTATATTAGGAAGTTGTGCCGTGACATTGGATTCTAAGAAACAGAAAGCGGTGACTATCTTCCTGCGAAGCCGAATATATGGCATTAACTGAAGCTGCGAAAGAAGCTATATTTTTACAATGTTTTTTGAGAGAATTAGGGTTTCACAATTTAAACAATGCTCTTGTTTTTTGGGAATAACGTTGGAGCAATAAAATTAGCTGAAAGCCCCGTATTCCATCAACGCATTAAGCACATCGACATTAAGTATCACTTTGTGCGAGAAATGATTCGTGATGGAAAACTGATTTGGTATCAGTTTGAATTGGAAAAGCGATAGAGTATTAGAAATGGCTAAAATTGATAACAATCAATAGATAACACCGAAACGTTACTTTTGAATTAAATTTTGAGTAAATTGTATTTATTTATAGCCCTATGTCCAAATGCGTTTCCTCTACAAAGGTAATTTGTTTCTTTTTTAATTTTATTCGTTATTTTAGAATAAACAAGCTTTCGATATACCGTATTGTATTTCTAAATCAATTTCCTGCCAAACGACACCAAACTAAATCTAGGTTGCCATTAAAAAAAAAATCCAGATGGCTGCCTCTGACAAACACCAGACGCAATCCAGACCCACAGAACAAATGAAACTCATATCAAAATATGGGTATTTATGTATAATTGTATACTTTTTACGCATCCTGTATAAACAAGCCAAAGGGAGAATGTTAAGTTTAGCGAAGATAGGTCGACAGGAATCTGTAAACGATTTGCTTAACGTACACGCAACAGTTTTGAGCAATAAAAACAGTATAAAAGACAGAAGAACTACCCCAAAACAATGCCGTAGGAAAGTCTAGACTAAACCTCTGAAAAGTACGTTATTCTTAGGACTGAGACATCGGTTACACTACGCAAGATCCGGAATTGTCTCGCGTGATGTTCCCAAGTGAGAAAATCTGAGAGTTGTACATCCAGAAAAAGTATAGTATTTGCAAAATGCACGAAATTATTTCCGACATTAGTGGTTATTCTGTATCGAATACGTTAAATTTAAAGGCCTGTTGCTATGATAACAAACATTAATAAAGATTTTTATTTTAAAAATTTTAAGTACAAAGTACTTACAATTTTCATCGGGCAAGAACCAAGACTGTAATAAAATTATTTAGTAATAGAGTAATTATTAATAAATCCTCTCTTAATAAAACTCCGTTTAACAACAATAAATTAAAAAAAAATTTGTTGCAAATCGTTTTTGATTGCACTGAAAACCTCGAGCAGCCTCTGTACAGCTGTTTCAGCCCTGTTTGGGGCTTCATCAGCAGGAACGTAGCTCGACATTCCCACTGCAAACCAAAAACGACTTGTACAATTTATTCGCAATT
The DNA here is from genome assembly GCA_036172665.1 of Prosopocoilus inquinatus. Classification (NCBI taxonomy): domain Eukaryota; kingdom Metazoa; phylum Arthropoda; class Insecta; order Coleoptera; family Lucanidae; genus Prosopocoilus; species Prosopocoilus inquinatus. The sequence goes on from CM069869.1 coordinate 32,528,130, forward strand.
GCGATGTAATAGTAATGAACAGATAAAACAGAGACATCCTACGATTGCCCTGGTGACGAAGCCCCAAACAGGGCTGAAACAGCTGTACTGAGGCTGCTCGAGGTTTCCACTACAATCAAAAACGATTTGCAACAAAATTTTCATTATGCTTTTACAGCAAGAATAGCCGCCTTGCATAGGTGACTTATTAGATAGCAAATCCGCTTCAATTTGTCTTCAAAAATCAATCATCCTACGATTGATTTTTGAAGCTGTTTTATCTGTTCTTTATTATTTTAGATTGATATTTTATTAAGATTAAAAATCACATTTCCATTTTTGATGATGACGTCAGGCGCCAAAAGAGTTACTGACATAAAATTAAAAGTCTTTTTTAAAACTAAAATCGACCTGTCCGAGCATTTTTCGAAAAAGTCCACACTAAGGGTGTTTTTTCGCTTTGTGCATTACTTTATCACCACACTCTATACCTAGACAGTAAAGTGTCACACAATATTTTATACAGTAATAAACATTTTATACAGTTTACGGATGTGCCGAAAAATAAAAGTAAAGTGCCGGGTGTTCTTTTACTGTGTGCAAATATTTAAACCTGCATTACCTCACCATAAACGGCAACGACTGAGCTCACATATTCTTAACAAAAGTTAATATTTTTCGAGAAAAATGCAGTGGCAGATTTTCACCAAACCGTTTGAGAACTGCTGGCATAACTAATGACCTGTGAATGTTCACGCGAAGATAGGTCAATATTTAACTTAAACTTGTACACGAATGATGTAAATCATCCGGTCAAACAACACATTTTAAACGCGTTCATAATGCGCCTGGATGTATTATATATAATTGCGTCCACGATCTTTTTAGACTAATGTTGCAATTCTGAGCCCAATCGTAAGCCTGTAAGGTGTTACAGAGCCATTTAAATACATAGATCGTAAATATGTTACGATGGTTACGATAGTGCTCAGAATTGCAGCATTAGAGTAGACCCACGTTAGAGTGACATTTTTGTTAGTATCACAATCAAATATAGACGTCAGAATATTGATTTACATTCGTTATTAATTTTATGGTTATATTTTGGAAAAATACCACTGCCACTATTGCTAACTCGACAAAAGCAAGACTCAAGCATTTCGTGAAAGTGACAAGTATCGTCTGCAACAAACAGTTGATAATTATTTATTTTTTGATTAAAAAAGTAATTACAAGCATGGGAATTTAAACACCAGGATATTCTTGCTGTTGCTGATGACTTCGAACTTTTTCCATAGTCATTTGGGCTTCATTTAGAATTCAGTCTACTTGTTTCGTCACCTTCTCCAAAGCCCACACTTTAATACTTTGATAGCTAGCAACGAGGATTAACAAAAGTTGATTTACGTAGTGCATATATTTTCGGATTTATTAATCGATAGCTGATATCGTAACACAATTAAATGTAACATTACTTCGCTCAGTGAAAAAATATTTTAAATAAAATAATTAATAAACGATGTCAGTGATTATTATTTCCAAACGCTGCATAGATGATCCGATGCGGTATCAGTGGACCGAGAGGAAGGCGTCATTGACCCTGCTAAATATTTCTTTCTCGCACATTTCAGCAGTTCCAAACAAGTGGTACCTAAGAAATTTTTTGGCTATGATACCAAAAAAATAGCCGCAGAAGGTAGAATTTTATGTACCTACTTATACTTAAGGTTTTTTTTTATTTGCATACAATAAAAACACCCTGTATAATACAATATTTTATACGTCAGTACAGTATTATACTCTTTTATACAAAACGTAACGAGTGTTCAATAAAAAAAAAAACGGTCAAGTAGGCTGTAGCAGGCTTTTGTTGTCGAGAACGCATGTCGCGATTAACTTCATTTGAATTTCAACTTTGACAAGTTGACGGTTAAACCTAACCAACAAAACTCGAGTGCTGCTTCTGCAATTTTTTTTAATATTTATACTTAATATAAACGTTCGATAATAAAAGTTTCTTTTTGAAATGTCTTCGCTGTGTTAAAGTGAGGTTAGAAATGCAAGTGACGCTTCACGCTAGCCGTATGAAGAACCCTACGCTAGACGTTCAGAATAAATTCATGGCTATCTAGACCGTTTTTTTAATTGAACACTCATTATAATATCCGTTAGGGTATTATGCGTTTCTTTATCCCTGATTACAACCCGATTAAAAGAAGATGCCTGTTGATCATTATACCGGGTGTCCCGCGCCGTATGCTCACCCTTCTAGAATCTTTATTTATTAATTGATTAACCTGAATTTTGGAGACAATAAATTAAACAAAAATTGGAATTTTTTGACATACTGCTAGTCATCATAGGACTTCCGGTTTCGCCGGAAGTGATATCAACTTTCTTATTTTAAATAGAACACCATACACATTTTTGCATATTTGAAATTGATGGATTATTATGAGTCCAAATACGTATCAGTTGTTAATTTTGGTTTCCATGACAACGAAAAAAGTATTTTTTTTTTTTCAATCTAGAAAGCTATGAATCCCATTTTTTTCAATCTAATGCGATCAAGTGTTTCGAGAAAATCACTCCTTTGATGGTTTTTAGATTTTTAATATTTTTTTAAGTATTTGAAATATTCATTAGGTCTTAACTCATTTTTTTTCGATAGAACCTCATATATTTCTTAGCTTAGTTCAACAGAACATTTTTTTCTAAGTACGCTGATACCAAATACGTCATAATTTCTTTGAAAATAATTTAAAATAGAGCATGTCTTATTGAAATTTTACACTCCCTTTATTTCAAATGACTTTCAAAGAAAATATGTATTTGGTATCAACGTAAATTAAGAAACATGAGTTTCTATTTAAAAAAATGAGTTACGAGCCAATGAAAATTTCTAATACTGAAAAATGTTAAAAATAAAAATACCACAAAAGGAGTGATTTTCTCGAAACACTTGATCACATTAGATCGAAAAAATGAGATTCGTAGCTTTCCACATTAAAAAAAAGTTTGTTTTTTTTCGCTGTCACGGAAACCAAAATTCTCAATTCATACGTATTCGGACTCGTAAAGATTTGTAGATTTTAAATATGTAAAAATATATAGTGTTCCATTTAAAATAAGAAAGTTTATATCAGTTCCGGCGAAACCGGAAGTCCTATGACGTATAGCAGTATGTCGAAAAATTCCATTTTATGTTTAATTTATTGCCTCAAAAATTCAGATTAATCGATTAATAAATAAAGACTCTAGAAGGGTGAGCACATGGCGCGGGACACTCGGTATTTTTATTTTCTACTGAATAGTAGAAAATGAAAATATAATTTTACACCGTAAAATTCTAAACTCAGTACTTACACGTAAAGTGGACTTGAAATTACGGGTCCCTTAATGGCATCTGCATTCCTTGTCCGAAATTTCAGTCGTCCATCACTACTGATTGGAATTGGTATACCCGATCGTACGTCTTTATTCCACACTCCATTTCTCAAAGAAGAACCTGTAAATAACAAATGAAATAAGTAGGAGTGATATTTATTTATTTTATTTATTGTTTTTCTTTCTTAAAAAATAAAACAACTTATTTGCTTCTGATAAAACAAATTATATTGTCAATCATAAATATGGAGTTACTTAAAATGTTGAGGTTTTGTTTAAAATACTTTTTGCAAATTAAAAATATGTTTTCTACATCTGTAAAAAATTATATTTTTACCTGAAGTGGATGTAGATGATCCAGAAGATGAAGATGTCTGTTGTCTAGTTTTACTATCGCTTGAGATTAATTGATCCGATGAGAAGCTTTTTTGAAAATGTTCGTCTTTGAAGAATCTCGGATACCGTCTTAGCCCATCACTTTCCTGAAGAAACCTATCATTTTCTTCAAACGTATTCACAGACCTCTTCGGTGGTGAAAACGATCTACCCCTTTGATGCGTATTGTAGTTAATACCTGTGTTGGTTTCTTTGTTTACTTTGGTACGGCTACTATGATGACTTTTCACGTTGTTTCGAGGGCGTTTCTCGTTGGTTTGAATTACAAAAAGCGGTCGAAGCGTACCTGGATGCGAAAGAAACAACATCACAATTTATTCAAATTGTAACATAGCAAATGTGTATATTGTGTGTTTCATGTGGGATCAACTTACCGTTTATTGACGTGAGCTTTTCAGACGTTGTGAAGACTGTTGGATCGATGGCCCATATTTGGGTGTTGTTTATTTTGTTTGATGTATCATCCTGCAATAAAGAGATCGATTGCCAGTGAAGACTGCAGATTGTAATTGAATAAAACTAAATAAATAGTAAATATGCTCGGGTAAAATACATAATTACATAAGATTTATAAACAAAATGTTATCAAAGTGTTCTCTCAAGTTATTTTTCTTGCTAATTAATATTTTGCTTAGAACCTTTGAGATTCACACAAAAAAATATCTAATAGCACCTATAATCGGAATACTTTCTTTTGAAAGCTCTATAATTACTTTTTTTTTCTTTCGATTCGAAAGAGTTCATTGTACCTCTTTCTGTATCCATTTCCTTACATCATTAACCTGGTAACATACATAATCCATAATAAGTAACTGTCATTAGTTTCTTTGAGGGCAAAGTAAAATGTTAGTGTTATTTCACTAAGTAATACTAGAAAAAGTAAAATATGAAACATCTTATAGTTTAATGGAACCACAATGTATAGGAGTGAAATTAATTACTAAGCCGCAGGTTTAAATATGTATATTTTTCTAGTTACTTGAATTGCGTTACAAGAGTAAACATGTTGCCCTACACATTGATTCACTTATACATACTACACAAAAATCACTCGTCGCTAAACGTACCTACGAAATAATAGTTATTTACGTGTCCAGCTTTGTAAATTAATCTTTACGGGCGAGCTGGAAGTATAATCCAGTGAACCTAGTAAAGATTAATTGCAAATCGTGTTACATACAAATTTTTATTTTCACCTTCACCTTTTTAATTAATTTACTTTATTTTTTTATGAAAACGGTTTTTAACGAAGGCGTTATTTCTAGCTTTCGAATCTGTACTCCATTCGCACTTTTACATATGATGACATAATTCTTCATCTGGTTGTTATCTTCCATTATCATAAATTATGTTTTTTTTTTTTATGTTGGCCAAATGTTTTTGCCTCCTAATTCATTCTTCTTGCCATATTTAGCTGGCGTTTCTGCTACGCTATTATTGTTAAATCATCAGCATCAGTAAATGCCAAGCATTGATGTCCATTCTTAAATATCGTTTCGTCTGCTTTAACCTTACTCTAATTATTGTCTCTAGAACTAAATTAATGGTTACTATCACTGTTCGATCACCTTGCTTTAGCCCTGGCTTTACTTCAAAATCCTTGGATTTATAACCTTTCCACCTTGTTCTTTGGTTTTCTCCAAAGTGATCTTTAAAAGAGCAATCAATTTTTTGATTATTTCCAATTCTCTCAATACCTGGTACATCTGCTTTTTGTCAGTTTTGTCGTATGCCTCTTTGAAATCTACAGACAATACATTCACTGACGTATATAGTTAGAAAATTCAACTATAGAATCGGCATATCCTTGTCTTCGTTTTTTTGCAAGATAGGACCGATTTTGGAACCTCCTTATAGACTTAGAGCTAGTGGCCTTTTTGTCAAAGTGTTTTATACCGACTGAAATTTGGTAAGAAGGTACTTAATACATGTTTAAAACGGAAATCGATGTTCTGGCGGGGCAATTCCGGGCTTAAGTACATTAAAAATTATTTAGTATCAAATTTAAATGGTAAAAATTGAAAGTTCCAAAGGTATACTTCACTTTAACCTAGCTATTTGTTTTTTTTTTTTTTTGTACTTTGATTCACATAACACAACCATTGTTCCGCAATTTGCAACAGAAAAACTCAATTTAACTGATTTTTTATTTTAATCTCTGTTTTTCTACACTTTTCTTGCATTTTGCAGCCTATGAAGCAAATATGGACTTTTAAAAACTATTTCCAATAAAAACCAGATTCATAAAATTGGTAAATAAATTATGTGTACTTTAATATGTTTTTTCGAAAATACCAAAGACTGAACTCTTTTTGAAAATCAGAGTTGTCAGCTATCTGCAATAAAAGGTTACATTTTCACCCTTAGTATCCCTAATCGTCCCTCACTCCTTAAAGAGTGCAGTGCTCGCTGGTCCTTGAACACCATTCAAAACGAATCACTTCGCTTCCTTTCCTTTCTTCAGCACTTCTTTTTTTAAGTTTGTCACAAGGAGGTAATTGTTTATTTTCATCCTTTAGCATTTCCCTTGTAATTGTAATACCTAATTTATTGGCCTGTGGACATATGGAACTTTTAGATTTGTTCAAGAATCTCGTTTGGACGTGTGTAAAAGTTGACAGTTTCCAATTGCCTTCTAATTTTTGATTTATCCAATCCAAAATGATGATATGAAATTACAAGAGATTGAATTTTAATTGCTCTGAATAAAATTACAATTTACAGCAGTGCATATTCCAAAAGAGAAAGTTCGCTGAGTTAACATATTTGGCTCTCCATTTTGTTTACTGTTTTTATTCAAACATTGCTTCTCTATTTAGAGAATTTGAAGTTCATGATGATGTAAACAGACAATCTGCTTTTCTGCAAGTCTGTAAAATTTTACAGGTCTTTAATGCCAGTCCGTAAAAATTATAGGTCTGTTCCCGTAATTTATCGTTTACTGATTACCATAAACAACAAAATTACGTTACACATGTACTTTACATCAAACGGTTGTTTCTGATGTAATGAGCGCGAGAGTAAGAGTTTCTCGGGCATATAAGCCGTTCAGCGGCGACGTTGAAATCTATGCTGCTGCTTTGTTTATCTTTATACTGGCTTTTACCAGATATCCTAGGAATGTCCGACCCTTAATAATATAAAATATAAAAACGTTCTCGCACGGCGTGAAAACAAGGCTCGCAGTTAACTTGATCGAAGTTCCTTATCGGCCGATCAAAGAATAGAAATAACTCCGGCGCATCTATTATACAAGATTGCACAAATCAAATCGGGGAAAATAAATTGTAACACCACGCCTATTTTGTTATTATCGATCATCTAAAACACTAAACAATAGCTCACACACTATCAAATGAATCACCTGAATTTTCCATAAGAAATGACTCGTTGCTAACCTGATCCGAGGAAACGCGGCAACAAAAAACCAAATGTAAAGAGAGAGATCGAAAATGACCAGCCAATTCGACGAAAAAGTGACATAATTAAAAGTCAATAAAAAGAAAGGTCGAAGGTTAAGGAAAGGTCCAAAGTTTGAAAACAAATCAAAACCCAACGCAAAAAAATACAGACAGGAAGGCGTCACCCGGAGTAAAATAATACGCAGTTTAATTCTTGAAATTTGTTCTTGTCCGATGAAAATAGCAAGTAGAAGGTTTTTTTAATCTCAAACCGGACAGAAAAATGAAGGGAAACACACTCAACGTTTCGCTATAGATTTATAGCTTCCTGACGAAGCTATAAATCTATAGCGAAACGTTGAGTGTGTTTCCCTTCATTTTTCTGTCCGGTTTGAGATTAAAAAAACCTTCTACTTGCAGTTTAATTCGTTTAAATTCAACTTTTTTTCACTCCTGACGAAAACTATCAATCGATAGTGAAGCGTTGAGTGTATTTTCAATTATAATTCTTTCCGGTTTAAGATTAAAAATCTTTTAGCTTAGAATTTTCATCGGACAAGATTGAACTTCAATTTAAATTCTTCGAAAATAAAAGGAACTGATTTTCCGTATTTATAACAACACTAAAAATCTTATGTTAAAAAAAGAAACAAGCATTCAATAAACTAAATCTCCCTGCAATTGAAGTCGTAGAGAAAAACCCACGCTTGAGCTCGAAACGAATATAAAAACGTTAGTTAAACGCAGTTAACTCGATCGAACTTCCTTATCGGCCGATCTAAGAATAGGAATAACTCCGGTGCATCTATTATACAGGGTTGCAGAAGTCAATGTGGGAAAAATAAACTGTAACACCACGTCTATTTTGTTATTTCCCTCTTCCTTGTTATAATTTTTTAGTCTTCTTTCATTCTCGTTGTGTCTTCTATTCAACGCATTTGCCGTAATTCTATGATTGCTTCGAGAACTACAAAATTGAATTTCTTTGGAAAGACTTCATTTCTGTTTTTGTCTCTACGTGTTTCTCCTTCTACCTTTTTGAAGCACCTTATTTTCTAAACTGTATTGGTCAATTATGATGATGTCTTTATTTATAATTTTCTTCACACAATTTCTCATGCTTTGATTTTAGACGCCTGTGGTACCGGAAGATGCGTAGATAACGACATCAGCTACGAGTGTTACTGCCCGTTAGGTCTAGCAGGTCGCCGTTGCGAACGTGAAATATCCGTGAACGAGCCAGCATTCTCGAACGACGCCTACGTAGCTTACCCAACTCTCAAACCCCAGCGTCGATTGAAAGTCAGCATGAAAATCAAGCCGAATTTCACCCTTAGTATCCCTAATCGTCCCTCACTCCTTAAAGAGTGCAGTGCTCGCTGGTCCTTGAACACCATTCAAAACGAATCACTTCGCTTCCTTTCCTTTCTTCAGCACTTCTTTTTTTAAGCTTGTCACAAGGAGGTAATTGTTTATTTTCATCCTTTAGCATTTCCCTTGTAATTGTAATACCTAATTTATTGGCCTGTGGACATATGGAACTTTTAGATTTGTTCAAGAATCTCGTTTGGACGTGTGTAAAAGTTGACAGTTTCCAATTGCCTTCTAATTTTTGATTTATCCAATCCAAAATGATGATATGAAATTACAAGAGATTGAATTTTAATTGCTCTGAATAAAATTACAATTTACAGCAGTGCATATTCCAAAAGAGAAAGTTCGCTGAGTTAACATATTTGGCTCTCCATTTTGTTTACTGTTTTTATTCAAACATTGCTTCTCTATTTAGAGAATTTGAAGTTCATGATGATGTAAACAGACAATCTGCTTTTCTGCAAGTCTGTAAAATTTTACAGGTCTTTAATGCCAGTCCGTAAAAATTATAGGTCTGTTCCCGTAATTTATCGTTTACTGATTACCATAAACAACAAAATTAACCTGTAAAATGTAAATAGGCGTTGGTAAGTTGCCACGGGTTGCGTTCGAACGTCGCTACGACCGTGGCCGTGGCCGCTCCGCTGTGATCAACGCCTTATTCCGCAGTCTAGTAATTACCAAGACCGAGAGAGAGTTCAACAAATGACAGAGTGGACACTGCTAGTGGTCGGGTAAGTAAGCAACCTACTAATAGTTGTCTTGCTTTTGGCCTTACTAATACAAAAAAAAAGCGAAAATATATTAAACTCATTAGAAATTCTTTCTTTCTGTGTGAACAGAAGTGAATAATTAGTCTTATTTAGCCTTTTTCATTTCCAATTTTGGAAGTTCACCGGTCTCTTTGTGCTTAATTATAAGAAATGGATGGAGGATGCGAAAATAAAGCTTAAGGCGTTGATCATCAAAGGGAGGATCTAAGAAAGTGAACTGCTTGAAACTAGTTTGCGACAGCGGCAGTCCGACTCGACGCGGGGGTCTAAATCGAAGCGTTAAATGTTCCGCCCGCTTATACGTGATTTTTAATCAATCAGTCTAATATCGCTACGGTAACAACGCGAATATAATTCCGGAAGCTAATAAATGCTCTTTCTTGAATTTAGAAACAACAATTTAGTTGATTTGAATTAAATAGAAATACGACACGTCTCTGCAGCACACTCTCTCGTGCGCATCGTGTCCGAGCAACGCAGTCAACCGCGACATTATTGTGAATCATGCCGTCCTAACGAATGCATTATTACTTTGGCTTACCGATTGTTCACTATCAGCTAGACGCGCTGCGCCGGCAAATATGAGGCGTGTACACAATCTATTTATAACATCGCACCGCTTCGTTGCAATAGTAAAGTTTTACACTTTTTTCTGTCCGCCATGTGTTGATCATCGCGCCAGTATGATCAACCATCCACTGTAGCGGCTGCCACAGCCTCGGTCGCGGTGGCATTCAATCTCTGCTGCGTAACGCCAGGCCGCCGTCGTTATGAAAGCGTCGATAAGTTTACACAGATTATTACTTCGTTGAGCAACTGATTCTGACGATTTAAAACTAGTGAAACGTAGTAACAAATTGCATCAGATTAAGATCTACATATACACACTGATTCAGAATAAGTGTTCGACCCATAGATAAGGTCACGCAAATGCGAAATTGGAAGAAATAAATCTATCAGAGGAATTTAAAAAAACAACCTCCTTTGAATCCGAAATGGAAATCATGATGCATTTCTTAGGTATACATACACAAGTCCGAAATTCGAATGAATGAATTTCGTATTATACATTTTTTCCGCAGAAAGTCATAAATAAAAACGTTTTACAGTCTCATTTCAAGGTAAACGCTAGTGTTTCATCCTATTCCACACGAGCTCATTGCCCTTGTGACGAAATACAGCTGTATTAGTGCCCATCAACTAATTTGTTTCTAAATTTCAATGCATTTTATCTCTAAAATATGGACATTAAATCCTCCATGCATATAGATTTTTTGTTTTCTTTTTCCGTCTACTACCTGCGGTTGACGGGTCGGACACTTATTTTCAATCACCCTGTATGTATTACGGACAAATAATAGCAAAAAAAACATATGAAGAAGAGGTCAAATAACTAACAATAAGTAAAAACAATAGAAACATTGTGGAAAGTAAAAGAATCCCGTATCAAAAGGCAGTACAACAGCAGTACAACAGCCTCTACCATTGCGTATGCCTTCCTAGTTGTAATTAAGAACAGAAATAATAATCGTGTGGAACGCGCATTGCCGACTACGCCTGTTGGTAGGCAACCTACATTGCTTCTAAAGGGAAGAGTGCGGGAAAATGCATGTACCCGGATGTACCCGGTTGTTTTCCAGTTGTTTTTTAAACTAGGCTGGTAATTTCTCATAACGTATTTTTCTGTAGGAATTGACGGTCACTTGCCCTTAGGAGTTGTGTTGGTTGACTAACTTACGTTGCCAACACTGTTGCCGTGTAATTCGGATGCGGACGTGCGCTCCATATACTGTCTTTATTCTAAGTAATTAATTAAATATATGTATTGTATATTAACTGGCTAGACGATGTCAGTAGACGTAAACGTAGACGAAACGCTTCGTCTCTCTCTATATCTAGACAAGAACTTACTCTATTGCATATTCATATGATGAAAATGTGCACGTTGCATTGCAATTACCAGTTACTGAAATTTGAAGATTTATTAAACAACGAGAGCCAGTACTCATTGGTCGAAAAGATATTGCTTTGCTAAAGATAATACTCATCACGTGTTGCAAATAAACTCATCTGGTAAAGTTAACAATTTAGTTCGAAAAGTAATATGTCATTTCCCATTAACTTTACATTAAAGATGATAATGAAGCAAATTAAAAATTTATTTGATTACAAACCCGGGCAGTTAGACTTTCCAAATTCAATATTTAGAAGTTACCAAAATGTATTAAGAGTCGATCTAGAAAACCAGAAGTATCTATCTAAATCTTTGTTACTTTGCTTCGTCCGAGTACTTTAGACTAATAGACTATTCTTAATAAGTTCTACTCTTTTTTGTAAAAGTATAAACAACTCGTGAAAATATACCTTTAGATCTCCTTTTCCTGACGTTAGTAAGTTTAGCAACTTGCGATGCACCATCGTGTGCTCTTAAACACAAAAAGGAAGTAAATGAGCTCGTAACATATTTTCGCCCCGTATCTAATAATTCGTTTTAAATATGCATGTAACAATTGATTCCCCTAACAAGCAATGACATGCTACACAAAAAGAATGAGGACAGACGTATTAACAACATCAAACTAAACTACTTACACAAAAAAAGTTATTGAGGACGACTGGTCTGAGGGCGAATAGCCTGCACAGAAGCATTTTCCAAGTGATATGATGTAATGAACTAATGATAGCGCATACTACATGTCACGTTTCTAGAAATCACTCTGCAGCGTTCGAACGATTTGCGGAGAGTAGACTCTAAAAATTTTCGCAACTGAAATATTCGTTTGAAATAATGCGGCAGTCTCAGATAATCGATATCATGGGGGGTTAACTAGACTGTGCCCTTCCGTGACATTGCATGATTAAAAGTCGGGAGTCGTGACGTCAAATTCGCCGCTGGTGTAGGTGAACTTTTTAATTTCTCTTTCTATAATTAGTAATTACAGAAAAAAGGAACACATAGATTAAACAGATATGTATTCATTATTTATGTTTCGTTTTGTTTTTTTGTTTCGTTTGTTATTTATGTTTTCGTTTTGTTTTCACTTTTCTATCTACAGATATAAACTTATCGTAGTAAGAGACTTTTTATTTATTTATAAATTTCTATTGAAGCAAACCTACCGTTTCAATTGCGGAAGTTCTTGGCTATGCACGCTGTTTCAAAGTAAGCCGGCACAATAGCTAACTTTTTTATTTTTAGAGCTACAGAGTCGTTCAAATTAGCAAATTTGTTTCACCTGTTCAACTTTGTTACATTTAATTCTTCGTTTTCTTTTAATGGAACACCCTGTATATTATCATCGTAAATGAAAGAAAATTGAATTCTAGTAATTAGTTCTTATGTACAACAAAATATACCTCGAAAACTTTACATTCAATTGTTTTTCTGTTGTCATATTTGTAATGAACGGAACAGATCAAAGAAATTTGCTAATTTGAACGATTCTGTAGCTCTAAAAATAAGAAAGTTAGCAATGGTCCCGATTTACTTTGAAACAGGGTGTACAGGGTTGAATATTGATCATCTAGGAAATACTTATAACCTCTCTTTTGTTCTCGGTGTAGCTTGTTGGAAATACGAATATACCGGGTGTCTCAGGATAGGTGGCGACCGGCGGTATATAGCTAACCGTAATACCTACAGCTTTGGGAGAAAAGACATTATAATTAAACTGGCCAAGAGAAATACAAACAAAGTATTTTTAAGTATCTGAGTTGACCGCAAGGTGCCATCAATAAAAAATAATTTTATTGCCAAAAGTTTCAGAATAAGCTGCAGCTTTGATAACGTCATTAGAAAGCTGAATTAATTCTGCACAACTTTGATTTTAAACTTATTATCATATCACCATTAATAAGGGTGGAGAAATATTTACTTCAAAAGATATCATAACGTCTGTACTCTTCATCAGAAATTAACGAACTTCGGCTCATTTGAAAGGGAATTTTAAGCTGATTTAAAATTTCTATTCAGCGACTACAGCTAATTTGTCATAAAGTAGCTAGAGGGCGCTATTTGCGAAAATAATAGTTTTTCAAAAAAATTTAAATGGGAAGGTGTGTTCCTTTTGCAATAGTTACAAATCTTACAAAATGGTGAACATTGTAGTGAAAACTCGAAATGATTATCTTTTTTCGTTCTCCAGTTATTATCAAATATGTCTATTAATTGATGATATTAGCGAAAGGAGAAAGTTCAAGGTTAAATAATGGCTATAAAAGTTTTTATTAATTTTAGGACATCATTTAGAGGCATTTGAATGTTTTTTAAACGGAGAATATTTAAAATCAAGAGTATAACAACAAACACAGAAACAAGAATAATTCAAACACTAAATAAAAGCAACGAACAATAATCGTGCACTGTAATCAACAAAGTTTCACTGTGCCACTATACAATACTTTTTTATTGTCCGCGTAGAGTTGAGTAGAAATTATTATTGATATCCTTACGCATAGTAAACGGCTATTTTGAAATGAAAGATTGATAATATTTTGAAAATATTTTAGGTACAGACCTTCAATCATTGTTGATTACAATGTATTTCTAAATGTTCATAGTGCTTTCCATCATTTAACATTTTATTGTTCATTACTTTCATTTAGTGTCTGTATTTTCTCATTTATGTAACGAGCGTTCAATTAAAAAAACTGTCTGATATCCATGAATTTATTCTGAATATCTAGCGTAGGGTTCTTCCTACGACTAGCGTGAAGCGTCACTTACATTTCTAACTTCACTTTAACTCAAAAAAGACATTTCAAAAATAGACGTTTATTATTATTATTTATATTAAGTGTAAATATGTATTAGAAAAAATTTGCAGGAGCAGCTTTCGACTTTTGTTGATTAGGTGAACCGTTAACTTGTCAAAGTTGAAATTCAAATGATGTTAATCACGACATGCGTTCCCGACAACAAAAGCATGCTACAGCCTACTTGACCGTTTCTTTTATTGAACACTCGTTATTTGTTGTATTGTTCTTTTATTTAAATATCATGCTCTCAAAAATAACTGCATGCATTTAAATAGTTTAATATCTTTCTATTTACTTCAAAATGAAAATTGTTACGCGATATCATTTGTTTGAGCTTTTACATTTTTTCCTATCTTCAGTTAATATACTCATTTGATAATAACTCGAGAACGAAAAAAGATAATCATCTCGGGTTTTCACCATAATGTTCACCATTTTGTAAGCTTTGCAACTATTGCAAGAATAACACACCCTTCCATTTAAAATTTTTTGAAAAACTGAAAAACTATTACTTTCGCAAATAGCGCCCTTTGTCTACTTTATAACAAATTAGCCGTAGTCGCTGAATAGAAACTTTAAATCAGCTTCAAATTCCCTTTCAAATGAGCCGAAGTTCGTTAATTTCTGATAAAGAGTACAGAAGTTATGATATCTTTTGAAGTAAATAATTCAACTGTTTTCTCCACCCCTATTAATGGTGATATGATAATAAGTCTAAAAGGAAAGTTGTGCAGAATTAATTCAGCTTTCTAGTGACCCTATGAAAGCTACTGCTTATTCTGAAACGTTTGCCAGTAAAATTAATTTTTATTGATGGCCCTATTGATTGCGCCCCCTTGCGGTCAACTCAGATATTTAAAAATATTTTCTCTGAATTATTTGTCTTGGCCACTTTTTCTATAATTTTCTTTCTCCCGAAACTGTAGGTATTACGGTTAGCTATATACCACCGGTCGCCGCCTATCCTGAGACATCCGGTATACAGGTGCATTGGTATTCAATTTCTGCAATAGCGCCTTAACTATTAATTATTAAAGAAAATGTTTTCTGGAAAAGTTATCGCCTGTAACAAGTTCTATATTAGCCGATTATTTTCACACAGACTTATAAACATCGTGTAGAATAATCTCTATGTCCAGTAGTAACATTTTTATGTGCATTTGCAGACACAATTGAAACTTAAAAGTTAAAATTTCACAAAAAAAAATAAATGAAACGCTCTGTATATCTTGACACATTTGAATGTAAGGTTACAGTTTTCGAGATACTGAGTGATTCAAAATAAGTGTCCGACCCGTAAACCACAGATAACACACAGAAAAAGAAAACAAAAAGTCTATATGCACAAGGATTGTAATATCCATAGCTTTTGAGATAAAATACATTTAAGATTCCGATATAAATTGTTTGATGGGCACTAGTACAGCTGTATTGCGTCACAAGCGCAATGAACTCGCGTGAAATAGAATGAAATACTGGCGTTTTCCTTAAAATTAAACTGTAAAACGTTTTTATTTATGGCTTTCTACGGAGAAATATGTATAATACGCAATTCATTCATTCGAATATCAGTCTTGTGTATGTATACGTAAGAAATGAATCATGATTTCCATTTTGGATTCAAAGCAGGTTGATTTTTAAAATGCCTCTGATAGATTTTTTTCTTGCAAATTCGCACTTGTATGGCCTTAGTGAATACGCTCCTATCGGGTCGGTCACTTATTCTGAATCACCCTGTATCTGCACTAACTTACTTAGGGGGTCATTCACGAAACTCGATAAGCGTCTGCAACCGTTTGCAATTTGCAAATTCAGGTAACTAAATTCGTTAAACTCTCAGCCAAATGAGAGCATTATTAGTGTAACCATGGAAACAAGTAAACACCGATAAGGTAATTCTTCAAAAAGATATGCAAAGTGTCGTTCTTGATTTGTAAATTGCACCTGATCTTGACGTCCTGCAACGACATTTGTATGATATAGAAATAGGCCACATCCTATTTAATTTTATTTAAAAAGTATTTTTATATAAAAATTAATACTAGTAAATCTGGTAAGTTAATTTGCGTAAAAATTTTTATACATATAAAAATATTTTTTAAAGGCAACTAAACAGAATTACGATTTTATAGTAAAAGGTTTGATTGAAAACGATGTGACAATAAGAACAAGACTTTCGAAAGCTATTAATGTCGATGATCCATTATATTTAGCTCTACTCCTTCAGTCTGATTTGCAAAAACTGCCCAAAAACTGTTTTGACCGTGTAGTTACCATGACAACGTCACTGCATCGCAAATGATTTGCAATTTACAGCGTCGGTAACTATTTGCAAGTCCGGTTTCGTGAATGACCCCCTTACTTACTAACTTCTGTTAAAAACCGTATTTCAACAAAATAGAAAAAAGAAAGAATGCACTTACGTTCAACTATGAAACCCTAAGCAAATATTAACATTTATAAGTAATCCGAGAACGACGAAAACGCAAGTTCACTACAGGATCTGTTTACTGGTTAAATTAACAAATGGCTGAAGCTCAAAGAAAAAATTTCAATATGTAATTTTCATGTAATGAAACTTTCAACTTCCTTCAACTTATTTTCAATATTTAATCGATATCTTGGAAACTGTTGAATGTCGGCCAATCATTTCTGGCTGTTCATTTTTCTGTTGTGTAACCCCTCATCTTATTTTTTAATACTCTATATAATTTGGGTAAATTAAAAAAATATATAATTCTAGAGGCAAAAACATTTTCATTAACAAATCGCTAGCGTTGGATATTGATTAGATGTTAAAAATAAATTGAAGGGTTGATAGAGTTAAAGTTTCATTAGATGAAAATTACAATTTGAATTTTTGTTTAAACTTTAGCTGTAAGCAATTCTTGTGGTAAACTTATGTTCTCAAATTACATATAAATGCCAATACTTATTGAGATTTAATAGATAAATGAGAATATGCCCCTTCCTTTTTTTAATAATATATGTTTTTACTTTCGATATTTGTTTGCAAACGCAAATCAAATATATCCTTTACTAATAGATATTATTCAACACGATATTTATAAATAGTTAGACACACTTAATATACATACAGGGAGATTCAGGCAACACATTCATTAAAAGTTTATGGACTTCTCATTTGAATTTCTGTTTTATATTTTGCAGTTATAAGTTAATGATGATTATTTATCAAAATACAATATTTTCAATTTTCGGACACTTCCGCTTATACCGGAAGTTACTGTCAACTTTCTTATTTTAAATGGAATACCCCATTTTTTAATGCATTTTTGAAATCTGAATACAAGAAAAATTAACCATTTCCGAGGTATTTCCATTTTTTAAAAAAAGCTCAGAGTTGCAGAACCTTGTTTATGATCTTTGTGCAAAAAAAACACGATGTCAATTTTTGGCCTGTAGTAGGATACAGTAACATTCTTTCAGATTATGTCCAATTTTGCACTTGATTGTTTACAGGCTGGTTGAAAAGTAACTTCTATTCGAACTGATTTAAACTGTCTAAAAGTCATGTTTTTTAAATGGAACACGTAGTATATTTTTATACCATGTGACTCAGGACTAAATGTTCTTTGTTTGTTCTTATTGTTTTTAAATAGTGGGCTATGAAAACTAGAGAAATTATAATTTTTCAAATTTCAATTTCCGTCTAATACGAATTAAAAAATGATAATTTAAACTCTACGAAGAACCAAAAAATGAATATTCAAACACAGACATATTAAATGTATTTGATGATAAAAAAGTTAATAAAAAATTGTTATATCGAGGAAAATACGTTATTACTTAGATACAATAGAAAGGTATTATTAATAAATAATAGCTGAGGACAACTTAGAGCCAATATTATGATCAACAATTTGTGTATTATTTTAATATTTTTGATTTATTTATTAGTTTTCATAAAATTTTGTATTGTAAGTGTAAATTTCTCTTTGTAAATGTGTAAAAAGTCATACCAAGAATTCTAATGCATGCGGTATATGTAAATAAAAGGTTCAGATGATAGATATGTATTTAAATATTAAATTAATTAATAAAGCGCACTATTCAGAAATAATACTGAAAACATTTATGTATCAAAGAGAAAATCATGAATAGAAAGAGAAAGGTAAGGGATGGGTATGGGGAATGCTAATATAGTTCGAAAGAACATTTAATTCTGATTCTTATGGTATAAAAATATAATAAGCATTCCATTTAAAAAACATGACTTTTCGACAGTTGAAATCAATTCGAATAGAAGTTACTTTTCAACCGGCCCGTAAACAATTTTGTGTAAAATTAGGTATGACCTTAATGCTTATGAGTACAGCCAACTACAGGCCAAAAATTGAAATTGTGGCTTTCATTACACAAAGATGGCAGCATCATAAACAAGGTACTGCAACTTTGAACTTTTTTTAAAAAATTGATATACTTCTTAAACGGCTAATTTTTCTTGTATCACATGTTACATAAAACATTCTTAGAATTTCATGAAGATTTCAAAAATGCAATTAAAAATGGGGTATTTCATTTAAAATAAGAAAGTTTACAGCAACTTCCGGTACAAGCGGAAGTCCTCGAAAGTTGGTAATCCAAAAGTAATGGGGCACAGAGCAACAGTGAATTCCTGATATCAAAGTATTGAGATTTAGCTAAACTTACTTAGTTCAAATTCAAAAGTTGATAATAAAGGAGATACAGGGCGTTAAAACCAAAGTTATAGGATTACATAAATATACCGTACATATGTACATCTGACATTAGGACATATGGATTTAACATAGGAAAATAGAAATTAATTTATATTATCTTCCTGAGTAAGTTTATACAAATTTGAAGGTTGTATTCGGAAATACTTTGGCATTTGAAGCATTGATATTAAATGTATGATACTTAACTGTTAATTACTTAAAAATAATAAGAACAGGAAAGAATTTTCATTTTTCCCGCTTAATAGTCTAATCAGAAACGAGAAATAAACTATGTGTGTATGTGGCCAGGTAGTTAGCGGCGAAGTTGCAACATTTTTTGTCGCTTTTTGTCATTGAGTGGTTACACATTCAAATCCAAAGCAGGCAATATTTTTTTAAATTTTTTAATGAGATATTTTTCTAATTCAATAAAGTATGTGGAAAAAGAAAGAAGAAACTTTCTGATGCATTTTTAAAAACTAATTCAAGTTTTTAAAAAAATTATGAAAAAAAATGTGTGGTCTGGGTTTGACACCGAAGCCTGACAGTTACCATTGCAATTATGTAATTCGATCAAACTCGACACTAACCACTTGACCAAGAGAATCATTTACAACTTTGATTAATGTGCGATTTCTTCATCTCCTGATAAATTTATCTGCCAAGTATTATCCTTAGAAACCATTGTATCGATAATAGTTTCCGAGTATATTACTCCGTCAGGTGTTATTTTTGGAAACTATTGAATTAATAATAGTTTCCGAGGATATTACCTGGCGGATAAATTTATCACGAAGTGAAGAAATCGGACATAAAACACATTATTAAGGCCAAATAAAAAAAAATAATTGCTTTCTTCTTAATTTACAAAAAGTTAACAAGCTAAAATCCAGCAAATTTGGTATTAAAATGTTTTAAACTTTTTGTCTTTTCTGATTATATCTTATGTATTCATATAAGTTTATTCAGGCAGATAATATAAAGTGATTTCTATTCCTCCAAGTTAATCACCGTGTCCTATAAATTTTAGGACAAAACGGTATAATTCTTCAAGTTTTTGACTTATTGCTTTAAAAAATTGTCATATGGAGGTTTTTAGGTTTTTTAGGTTTTTAGAAATAATGTTCTGTTTCTGAATAACATAATTTTTTTATTATATATTTATCCTGCAGTAGAATTTGTAATTTCAAAGTATTTCTGTTAACCATTTCAAATAATTGTCACTCTGTATATGTTGCTCAAAACGGTTGTGCCTTTCTTAAAAATTTCCGTCCAGTCGCTTGCAGCTCCTCGGAATTTTAGAAACTTAGAAGCCTTTGTCCATTCAATCATTCCAGTTCGCGTACACATTTATCATCGACTACGATCAAAATTTATAGAATTATTATAAATAGCTTAAACAACGACATCCTACGATCGCTTTTTGAACTAACATTGCTTTAGGATTGACAAATTGAAGCCAGTTTAAACTATTCATTAATATTAGATCGCAATTGCGATTAACCTTGGTCGAATCGTTTTGGTTTGCAGTGGAACTCTCGAGCTACGCTTCTGCTGATGAAGCCCCAAATAGGGCTGAAACAGCTCTACAGAGGCTGCTCGAGGGTTTCACTGCAATCAAAAATGATTTACAACAAATTTTTTAGAATTATTATAGTTGTTAAGTGTAGCATAAAAATTACTAAATAAACTATTCAATATTGATGTACTCAAAGAAATTTACCAGAACAATAAACAATTTTAAATATATATGGAGTTACGCCCGTGGATGATGAGGAGTAGCCATGCAGCTTAAATACTGGAGGAGTAAAGAGCGAGCAGAAACCAAGCCGATTTTCGAACGCGCGCTCCTCTCTCTTGTATGATAAAAATAAAGAGCCCCAGAGAACACAACCTGTATGTTACAAAGTGCGCGATATTCCACACTCCGTTTGTTTTGCCATACAAAATTCTGCGGCCCGACTCTTTTTCGGTAACACGTTATCTCGCATGGTGTCCTTTAAGGGTATAACTCGTTGGGAGCAGCACATCTTAAAACAAATAATTTTTAGAACTTTTAGGCCCAGTTTTACAAATACGGTTCAACTTTGAACCGAGGCTTAAACCCTTAGCAACAATTGTTGAAATAATCGTTGCTAAGGGTTTAAGCCTCGGTTCAAAGTTGAACCGCATTTGTAAAACTGGACCTAAGATGTTATTCTCCCATCCAATTTTATTGATACCAATTTGACTTGTTGTGCAGCCTCATATTTAACAGAATCATGAACAGAATATTTTAAAATCTAGGCGACGAAAATTTGTCAATTTAATTTTTGTTTAAAACAAAAGGTTGTCAGTGTTGCTAGGTATTACAATTAAAATTCCGTATGTATTTACTAAACAGATTCAATTTTTAAAAATAGTTTTCATATTTTTTTCAAGAAATGACGCAAAGTAGAAAAAATTGTCTACTATTTCACAAGAGAGATTTATTTGGTACACGTTCCGCAAAATGGTCGCTTTAGGGGACTATTTTAAAAATGAAAAACCTGTGTTTAACAACCTTAAGCGTCATAGCAACACTTAGAATTCGCTAATAGTAGTTTATGTATCAAGTACGCAAAATAGGGTTTTAAACCATTTGGCATACGTGGTACATACAATATTTTTTGGTACCAGCTCCCAAATTACCAAGATTAATTTAACTTATGGCAGCTTTAAGTATTAGGCCGCTAAAAATTTCTAGCGGACTCTGGGGCATATTCTGTAACTTATTAACGGACCGTTAAAATTTGGAGGTCTTTTTTAAATTTAAAATACAGTTCTATGATTGGTTGTTACCGTACCAACAAAATTTAGCAGCACTTTAAAATTAACGCTTTTGATACAGAATAGGCCCCTCTAAGTGTTGCCATGACGCTAAAGAAATGTTTCTCGTTCTGAAAATAGTCCCCTAAGCTACCATTTTGTGGCGCCTGTACCAAAGAAAAATTATCGACTTTAGCGGATCTTTTTTGAGTAAGGGTCGATTTCATAATAATACTTTAAATTTAAAGTTACATTAACCAAAAAAAAATACATTTGTTTCCGTATTCTTAAAGTGACATTAAATTAAAGCTTCCTTAAACGACCGATTTCATAATAGGGCTTTAAATTTAAAGTTACTTTAACCTAAAAGAATACATTTGTTTCCCTATTCTTAAAGTGACTTTAAATTAAAGCTTCCTTAAAGTCTGATTATGAAAACGGCCAAAAAAGCTGATATTGAAAACGGCCATAAGTTTCAATTGTCTATGAAATAATTAGCTAGCTGCCACTATTCCAAATCTGTGGAAGAGTGGTATCAACAGAATAATGTTATTGTAGTTCTGAAAGATTGAAATCCCCCGAACAGTCCTGAACTTACGCCGATTGAGGAATGTTGGTCCATTGTAAAGGGAATATTGAAAAAATGGTGGGCAAGCAAATTTTGTGACAGTTTTGCAAAAATACTTGTCATGAGTTACGAAACAGATTAGCGAGAAAAACGTTCAGCACAAGAATGGGACAAGTGGCCGCCGCCAACTGGTTGTGTGATAAGTGGCCGCCGGGACAACTGACAGCCGCACAGTTCTAGATTTTCGTTTTAAGTAATATTTACTGTTTTGAGAAAACAACCGAAAATTTTCTAGATTTTTATTTTAATAAAATTAATTACATAAATAAAATCTAGAAAGTTATTTGCTGTTTTCTCAGAACAGTAAATTTGGACCGAACATGTTTATGCACTTATCGAGTCAATTACAGGGGTAGTCGCGATAACGTGAACTAATTAAAGACAGTGGGGTTCACGTTTTAGAACAGTTCATGTTTTGGAGACTAATTACATATTTGTATCTTAATAAAAAAAATAACTAATTTTACAATATGCGAACTGAATCTTAGTGTTGTTAACAGTCGCTAGATTTTTAAAAATGTTGAATATTATAAAACTAGAGAGACTTGGAAATATTTTGGTTTAAGATTGATTGTCGTATCATTAAAATTGACAATTTGGCAGACGATCAAACATGACCCATTTTTTGCATAAAATTAACAATAACTTGGTAATTACTAATGTTATCATTTTTATCGTCTCTTCAAGGGCTAACCGAAACTCCAATAAAAATAGTGTTTCAATAAAATAATAATAGGTTTGTAACTTATTAAGGGCCAGTTTTTCAATTGGGGTTTTACTTTAAGCTCCGTTTTATTCTTATGGAAGCAATGGTCCTTACAATCGTTACCATGGGAATAAAACGAAGCTCAAACTGTGATGGAAAAACCAGGCCTAAATGAATAACACAGCTAAAAAGGGAGTCGCGGAACCTAAAAGTATGAGAAACGCTGACCTAGCGAAAAATATAAAAAAACATTTGAACAAAGCACATTTAATTACCCGTTATAACAACGACGCAGACTTTGCATTACATGCCAAAATGACCATTACTTTGGCATTTGTGCCAATGCAAGATATGCAAAATACATTAAATGAGTTGTCAGATATTTTACCTGGCGATTTGCTACCCATATTAGATTGGTTCGAGGACTATTACATTGGTCCTTTAAACTGCAGCGGAAATGGACGTCGCACAGTGGTCCAGAATGGAATTCTAGCGCAACAAAATGAAAAAAATTGAAACATTTGAATAAACATCAAAATAAAAAAAATAGTTTTATTAATGTTCTTCCAAGTTTGTTTTATTTGTTTCGCAACCTTTTCTTTTATTTACGCTTCTGTAGCGCTGTCAAATCTTGCATGAACATTTCAGGTATCAAACGTGATTGAAAATGTAATAAGTTAACCATAAGTTTGGTGAGATAATGTTACTTTACTTTTTCTTATATAATTCCATTTATGATCAATCGGATCTGAAGGTTTATTTACATATTTTTTTTTAATTCAAATAAAAGTATATTAAATATCTGCATTTTAAACTTTCAAAGACAAGAACTAAAAAAGAGATCAAATGAGATGTTTTTGCGAGTTATGTAACTGTAGTTAATAGTTTATTTTAAAATAATTTTGTCCAACCAAGTGCTACTTTTTGCTACTTTGTAAGATTTCTTCAAAATTCGCTCTTGATTTGGCTCTGAATATGAGTAAATATGAGAATGTCTTAAGCAATGTGCCCTTGGATTGAGTTGACAAGAGGAAAGACATGTTTTATAGAATTCTATTTGCCTAGAAATCTCTAGAAAAACTAAAACTTTTTTAGATTTCCTTAAAAAGGATTAGAATTTAAAAGAATGCGGTATTAGCAAAAATATGTGAAAATATGATTTTAGTGAAATAATTCAAATTCCTTGGTCAATTTAAGGTTTTCAAAACAATTCGTATTTTATGTTAATAAACTAAATTAATAGTTTTCATTTAATTACTTTTTAGTGCATATACAGGGTGAGCCAATACTCCGTATTCCATAGATAATGTCTTTGTTAATGCAGATTTTTAAAATCTGTTTTTGCTATTACTTGCGTGTGATATACATATATGCATGATTTAAAAATTAGTTACAATTACACAGGGTGTTTCGTATAATATAAAATTTATATACCAAATTTTGATAAACATCTAGTGTGGAAAACACCAAAACATTTTCTACTATTAAAGGCGAATCGAAATAAACTATAATGTACAGGATATGTTATTGGCTGTCTGACACGAAACAATTCAATTGTAACTAATTTTAAATCATGCACTATAGGCGCCAAAAAAATCTGAGACAATTCTCTACACGCATTTTTCACTTATTTTATTAGTTTGAATGCAGCTTTAAGTCATTTAGCTTGTTATTTGGAGCTTGTTTCTATGGTAATGTAAAAACACATCGTTATATTTACAGTAGGACATATTGCATGTCCCAGAGTTTTTTGGCGGGCATAGTACCTATACCACATGTAAGTAAAAATGAAAACAGAATTTAAAAATAAAGACTCCGAACTATTAGATCACTTCTATTGACTGCAATAGGACAAATATGAAAATCTTATTATTACCATTTTAGTGCGTTTTTACAAACTCTTTTCAACTTCTTTCTTTTTAATAGCAGTGCAGGTTTCTGAGGATTTTTGGCTAATTTTAGGACGATTATGTTACCTCACAAGAAAACCTAAATTTTTCTACAGGGTGTTAATAAAAAAAAACTTGGACAACGTTTGGCAGGTGACAGCAGAGAAAACAAGAAAAAAGTTCTAATAAATCCATGTCCATTACTCAATACTGGTGTCCACGTTATGTTTTCACTTTCTAGAATTTTGACTTTTAGGTAAAATTTGGGATCGATAAATTAAATAAATTTAATATATAATAATTTTTCGACGCAACGCCAGCCACCTCACCACTTCCGGTGAAACTTATTTTTTCAAATGGAACATTTTACCACCTAATGAAAATTTCATGTGCTGTAAAAATGTTAAACATCAAAATGCTAGCTAAGGAGTGGCTTCCTCGATTTATTTGTTCGTATTCCAACGAAAATACACGATTTATAGCTTTGGAAATTAAAAAAAAAAACAAAAAAAATTTTCGTTGCCATGAAAACCAAAATTACTAAATGATAGATAATCGGACTCACAATGATCTGCAGATTTCAAATAAGTAAAAATATATAGGGCGTTATATTTAAAATAAGAAAGTTGATGTCATTTCCGGTGAAACCGGAAGTCGTACGGCGACCTGTGCTACGTTGGAAAATTCAATTTTTTATTTAATTTATCGATCCAGAATTTTACTTAAAAATAAAATTTTTAGAAAAGTGCATACCAAGCGTGGACAACCTGTATTGAGTATTGAACACGGGTTTATTAGAATTGTTTTCTTGTCTTCATCTCTACTGTCACCTGTCAGCAGAGAAATTTAGGTTTTCTTGTAAGGTAACATAATCGCTCTAAAGTTAGGCAAGAATGTAGTTAAAAAGATACTGTTTTGTTATTTTCATCTTTCATGTTTTGTTACTTTAACTTAGATATAAAAAATAATTTTGTCGCGCTAAAATTCCATTCTGGACCACTGTGCGTCGTCAACCCATGTTTCCATATGAGATGTGGAATATGTATAACAGAGTGCTAGATTTACAAGATCGTATGTACCAACAATCATGCTGAAGCAGCCCATGGAGCTTGGTGTAGATCATCCCACAATATGGAAATTGATTGATGGTTTACGGAAAGTCCAAGCTAATCGTGATATTTATGACGAATAGCTTGTTGGAGGACATTCTCCACCCCAAAAACTTCTTACTTTCTGACAGTGTATTCATTCACGAGTATTCATTGCGCGCGGCAAATAAATACTTAATAAATACAGCGATCGCAGTTGCAATGCCTAACGCGGTGCGGGTACCCTTTCCCGCTAGTGGTCATCCCTGTCCCAGACCGTTCAGTATCTTATGAATCGAATCCGAAGCAAAGTGCTTTCTATGATATACGTTGTTAAGTTTTAATTGCTGTAAATATTATTTACGTACATTATACAACAAAACTAATTAATAGTATATAATTTAGTTTGAGCGATTTATAACTTTTTGTTCATTTATTATTTTAAGTGCCCAAGTTATGGCTTATTCAACCTTTACTCTACTACTGATTCTAAATTTTCTTGTCTTTTCTGCCGAAATTTATAACGCTCAGCTATCGTAGAAGGCCAAGGTTTCAAATAATTCCACATTATACTAACAATTTCCTTACGCTGCATTTTTCAGGTTTTCTTGGATTACTTGTATATATCATTAATTCATTCGTCACCAACCTGAAGTCTTGATCGAATAAATTAATATTGCAAAAACATATGTAATCTAACGTCGAATTTCACAAAAAATTATTAATCAGCGATTAATTTAATTCTCTGATTAAGAAACGTCATTGGACGAATTTAACAATAGATTTCAAAGAACCAATGATATTGTTTCACCCAACCAATCGCAGGCTTTAATCACTCTGTTAAATTAATTAGTGATTAAATAATTTTTGTGAAACTGGGGGTACCTAAACATTGAAAACTTAATTTATCATACCTTTGAATCTCGCGAAAAATTAGAATCCATTTCCTCCGCACACCTTTCATCGGAATTTTCTACAACGCGATGCCTTAAATTTTCCTTCCAGTAATTCACCCTTTGCCCGGCAGAGTGCTGTTCGTAGCTACTATCGACCATGATATTTTCTTCGGAAACATTTTCCTCGCTCTCACGAAAACGACTTTCCCGACCGCTTGGCGGCGACCCGCTGCCCCTGGAAATCCACTCCACTTCCGACTCACCGCAGGGTGTCGAGTACCTTACGTTTCCATTAATATCCACCGCAGGAAGTTGCTTCCTAGATAATCTGTAAAAAAAGTACCTTGCAGAAGTGCTTGCGATAATTTCCTTTTTCTACTGAATTTATGCATGTAGTTATTAGATAGGTACCACTCAAGCTTCTTATCGGTATTCATTAATCTAAAAGTACTGCTTAAATATACGACTTTAATTTATTGCTGGAATTCTAGTCCAGTAATTTAAAATTGCGGAAATTAATATCTTCAACATTTGCTTATTATTGGATGGCGGAACTTCGGTTCTTGATGCTAATCGATCAACGCAAGGATATATTATAGTAGTGTGGATAATGTATCGCTGCATTGACCGATTAGGAAAAGGTTCCAAAAATCCGCTCTGTTTAATACTACTGCAATGTCACGTCAAAAAGCGATCGTAGGATGTCGCTGTTTTATCTATTTTCTAGTAATATGATATAGAAATATTTCTTTTCTTAAAGTAAAACCTAATTAATCAAAACTGCTGCGGTAATATGAAGTGAATTAATGAAAAAAAATGAATAAATTTTTTTATTTTCAAAAAATTTGAAAGGCTGGTAGATTTTTTCTGTTGTTTTGGCAAAATTAGAGTTAAAAAAATGTTGCCATTTATTACCTGGTTCTTATAACGCGAAGAATCTGTTCTCTGTCATGGTAATCTTCGATTATCCTTGAAACTACATCCAGTACGATGGATGTGGAACTGAGCTGTGTAAGAGCTGCTAATGTCTCTAATGCAGCTTGACGTACTTTTCGCTTTCGATCCTTTAATGCACGCAAAACTGGCTGGACGCATCTGGGAATGTTCATTTCAGTGCTTGGAAATATCCTACTAACGGACATCAAAATCTGCAGGGCTCCTTCTCTAACCTTGAAGTAAGATAAATACATATTATAAAACATTAGGATCTAAAAATGAAATATACAACAATGATGCATGCAAGTGCAAGATGAGGTCAAGCACTTGGGAATAAAGGATGGTTTCTTTCGCTTAAAAATTTGAATCGTATTTCGAATAGTTTGGACCTGAATTTCGTAGTTGTTGCAACAAAACACCTGACTTGACAGTTCATTTGTAAATAACCATAATTCACTCCAAACAAGTTCAGAGAAAAGAGTCTGTTTTTGAATCAAAACAAATTTGGATCACGATTTTGTGAGCGAAAGAAAGTACCTAAAATGGAATATTTCATTTATAATCATTTAATAAAAGCAAAATATCAGTATTTATCAATGAATAGATGCCAAATTTTTCTAATACACTTTTAAAAACTATATATTTGCTTTATTACAGTGAACAGTAATTTCAAACAAGGGCGTTCACGGTAAGTCACTGAAGTAGAAGAGTGTACTTCTCTAAACAATATACTATGCTACTGTTAACGCGTACTTAATTGTGTATTTTTACAAAGAATAACCAAAAACGAAGAATTCTGGAACTGTTGTTACATGAGTTTAAGAAGGAAAGCACGATTGCACAAGTGACTTAGAACATCTGTGAAGAAGAAGAAAAGGAGTCTCTTAATGTAAGACATGCCCAACCTGAATTTACAAAATTTAGAAATAGCGATATTACTTTTCCAAGGAGTCGTATCTCGGGTTGCCCTTTAAAGATTAACCAAGATTTTTTTGCAATATATTAAAGAAAATCCGGTTACTGCAACATATCGATTGTTAGTCGAGTTGGGTACATTCAATTCAATTATTTGGTGCCACTTAAGAGGTCGTAGTACGATTAATAAACGTTTGCACAAAATCGACATCGAAATCCCCGCGACAATATTTTCTGTGACAAATCATGATTTATGAGGAAATATGGATTTTTTTAAGAATACCTACAATTTCGATAGATGCCAGAAACTGACATGAAAAATATTATGACAATTCCACACCAGTAATCGGACAATACTGCCAAATACGAAGAAGCACCCCTCTGCGACCGATTCTGGCATAAATAATGTACCTATTACTGCAGTCGAGGTGATGTGATTGTACTAAGCTCTTAAACTAGAAACTGAAAACAAACATAACCGTTTCATCTGACGTCTATATTCCATTGTGATACTAACAAAAGTATCGTCCTAACTAGCCTACTTCGACGAGAAAAAAGAATGAAAGCTTAATATGTGAATTAAACGAAGCTCTCCGCCGAATAGTCGATAACTCAATAGCCTAAGTTTTATTACTGCCAGCAATTTACCAACAGATTATACTGTTTTTTGTTCTGTTTGCATTGATCAATTTTGATTATTTGTATGTATTTTTTTCATGACATTAGTCTTGGTCAATTTTTTATTTTCGTTTCTTTTTACGTTTATTTTGAATTACTTTTTGAACTTGCATACAATTACGCTGTTATTATTACCAGAGTTGGAGAACCTGTAATTACTTCTCCGAATTCAGTATAATCGTCCACTTATTGATATTTTATCGCCTAGGCTGTTTTCATTTTATCTGAATGGTTTGTCATATTTTATTGTCATGTATAGGGTTTTTGGTTTTTGAAATGCGAAAAAAAATTTCTTCTGTCTTCAATAATTCCTCAAATATTTCTAACAAAATTTTCAATTTCTCAAATTTTAACTCTTCTATTAAGATAACATCACAGCATTTGGTATAAGTCTATTACATTTTACATATGAAAACAATGATTTATTAAAATAAACTTATCAAATTTTCAATCTAACAGGTGAGCGTTTACTTGCAATAACATTGGGTAACAAATTTTGGGTGACTTTTTGGTTATGGGATATTTTTTTGATATTATGAGAGTATACAATGTAGCATTTGTCAATGTAAAGATTTTTCTGGTTCTCTATTCGTATAACTAAAATGCAGCATTTTTAAATAATTCTTGTTGAGAATTCCTTTATACAGACGGTCTAAAAAGTATTCGGAACTTGGAAATTTTTTAAAATTTTTTCCAATATATGGCTTTCACAGCAACTGAGGGACGTAGTTAGTTTGTCAAAGTCATTTTTCCAAAGAATCAAATAAAAAAAGTGACGAGAAGCATTGAAGTCTTGAATAATTTGTCTTATTTGTCACAAGCACGATGGAATTTCTAAAACTGTTTTTGTAACTACAAGCGTCAAATTTTCTGACTAAAAAGTAAGTTACGATAGCATAAACAATACAACAGAAACAAATTATAGTTGAAATTACCATGTAATTTTTAAGCGTGTATATGGAAACCTATAATGATAAACAGTTACTTGTCTCCGACAAGTTATAAACGCAATTTCTGTGTTCAAATTTAGTAAATGTGACATTATAACGAATCACTTTTTCGTTTCTATCAACAGAATTTTCCGGTCTTCACCATAGACGAGTATAGATTTTAATATGTAATACACGCTTAAAAATTACATGGTAATTTCAGCTATAATTTGTTTTGTTGTATTGTTTATGCTATTGTAACTTACTTTTTAGTCAAAAAGCTTGACGCCTATAGTTATAAAAACCGTTTTAGAAATTCCATTGTGCTTGTGACAAATAAGACAAATTAGTTGTAGGTGGTTTAGTTGCATAAAATAAAAATTTAATTATTTCTGCTTTTTTATAAGCTGTCATTACTTTTTTCGTTGTTAAGAAATATCAAAATTAGTTTTAGCAACTTTTATTTTGTTGCTGAAAACAAAAATTATCACGAATATTACATTGTTTCCACAACTAACACACCATCAGCTGGGACTATTTCCACTAAAAAATTAGTTTTGACATCAAAAATTTAGTTGGGATTTTTAAGAGTGTACGTTCCAAATTTAAAAAATGAATAGTTTAGAAAGCTTTGAAGAAAAAGTCAAATAGCAAAAACATATTATTTAGCTAATTGCACCCCGTGTTAAAATTAACATACGTATTTTTGATACACCCCGTATATTAGCATAATCATTAATCTATAGTATAGTTTACCTTGCTACTTTTCGCTCCCAAAATTGAATCACTCAACAAATGGTCGACGAGACATCTCGGTGGTATCCTCTTCAAAATGATTAAACCTAGGCGAACTCCAACTGGCGAACCAATTTTGCTCAGACTTATCCCAATTTGTTGCAATCTACTCAGCAGCGTTTGTTCCCTTGCATTGGAGAACACGTACGTCAAAATTTGCTACGATAAGAAAACTCTATTGTACAAATGGAAATTCCTCATTGTTATTTAAATCAGAAAAAAAAGAAAATTTACGAGACCCGCCATTACGTGATTAAAACGGGAAAATTCATGACTCGACGATTTTACGACATGCACACATCGGTCTCACAAGTCAGGTAATGTGCGTATGAGCTGCTTTAAATTTAGCATTTCTCCGTTTTAGAATCAGGTGAAAAGCATATTATGGGGATGGTGTATCTTACCGCAAATTATTGCCTCGGCGATAGTTACGTAATAATGAAATATGTTAGCGGAATTTGCAATTTAAATTACTCCGGCATTGTGCGCCTAGAAAGGAACGAACCTGGCGCGTTTTTCTTATGATATTTTGACAAGCGTAAAATTTCCTTCCCCCGCACGTGACACGAATCTCTCATTTTGTCACGCGTGACTTGCAGATAGGAATTTATGCCTTATAAGCACGGTGGATAATATAACAAGTGACCCGACTAGAGCATTCGGCTGTGCTTTGCTATGTGCAGGAAAGCGTAAGAATATGAACTTGTCGAAGATGTCTCGCTGTTCACCCTGGATGTTTAGGTCGCAGTCGATACCGCGATATCACCTAGATGTAAAACAAACGTGTAGTTTTAAATGGAATCGTACATATCGAAAATGCGCGTGCTATTCATCTTCGATACGCACGGTTCTCTTTAAAACTGTACGTTTGTACTACATCGAGCTGAAATCGTGGTATCGAGCACGACCTAATCATCGAGGATGAACAGCGAGGCATATTCGGCATATTCGTACCCTAAGCTCGTGTATACAGCGGAGCGGCGAGCAGAGCGAACTTTCATTTCAACCGAAACTGTGTCGGGGGCGCGTTCGGCCGTACCCGGCTCAAAGAACAATCCGATTGCATTCATTTTAAGTTGATACTGTTGTTGATAACTCGCACAGATCGCAGAAGAGATTTGTTGGGAGAAATTGCAGAAAATATACTATTTTTATCTTACAATTTAAGATCGTTTAAATTCATGTATTAATAAATAAAACTAATGATTAAGACTTATAGTATAACTATATTCAACTTCCCTCGTTTCCAAGCATATTTGTTGATGTTGTTTTCTTGATTGCAATTTGGATCGTAAGTGTATGGATCACGATTTCAGGATGATATGAAATTAAATTTATTACCGAAAGAATGTGCCTATTGTTCTTAAAAAGTTCGTACTTTAATGTTATATACATACCTCGGCTGTTGATTGTAATAACCGATGTTGTTCCGCAGAGAACAAGATGTGTAACAAAAAAGAGAAACGTTCTTCTACGGATTTCATTATCGAGGGATCATGTATAACCTTCAGCAATTCCTCAAGGCCGCGTTGTTTTATTCTAATGTCGTCCTAAAACATAAATTTTACTGTCATGAAATAAGATAATAGTTTTTAAACTTTAAACGGACACTGTTAACACTGAAAAGAGCACTCAACGTCTGACTACCGTTTGACAGTTTCGTCTATGAAGCTTTAGCTACATGCTTTCTTTATTCCTTCTTCAGTTAGTGCTAATCGCTGTCTTGTCAAACTCAATATGTTGATAGGAGTTTGTGCAGGCATTATCAAAATAGGTGAACAATTGGTTTCACAACTTAATTTTGTACAAAATTCTGGATAATCACTGTAATTATAATGTTTTATTTAATTTTAGTGGATCCTTTTAAGAATCTACCATGAAAATGAAAGAATAAAAACCTAATTTTATCTAAATACAGGTACCCTGTTTTCTTTTTTCTTTTGACTTACAAATCCGGTCTTCTCTAATGTATCATTAATTATTCTTGTATTTAACATTATCCACCGACAATATCACCCTTCCATTGAATAGGATTCGTTGTTTTCTTATGTATTTGGGTACCTATAGCCATCCTTAATTAAAATACATCTCCTACACCAGAGGCGGATTTGCATGGTCTTTATGGGTTACAGCCCAGGGCCCCTTTCGCGGTTAAAAAAATGTTTGTTATATGACTCCTAGAAACTTTTATTTATAAGAATAAAAGCTGCTTTACACCATCTGATTTATTTAATTTATTGAATTAATTTTAAATTCGACAGAAATATAAAATATATTCTTCGTCACACTGTTTGAGTTGCGCGCAGTGGTGTAACTAGAAGTCAGGCCGCCAGATAGCAAAAATTTTACTAGCACCTCTTTTTTTATAATATTTTTTTAATTTATTTATTCACCAGTAGAAAATACAAAAACAAAAGATAAAATGTAATACAAACTTAACAAGTAAATTCACACACACACACTATCAAAATTGTAAGCACTCGTTAAACAGCGCTGGGCGTTGGACTACTAAAATCCGGACATTATCATAACATATTATTTGCATTTATACAAGTTTGGTATTTTTAATTAGGTTGTCATCAAGGTTTTGTTTCTGCCAAAACATAAAAAATCAAGTTGAAACGATAAATTTAATAAATCGAAATCTTACAGCGAATCTTCTTGCTGTCCAAACATTACATGGCAAAGTCAGAGGTCTTACTTTCTAAGCATAATTTACATGAGCCATTGTGTCAAACAACTTCTTTCAAATATATTAAAGTGAGATTTACATTCTGAAAATAATGTGCCCGAATTTTATTGTTCTTTTGTCGAAATCCAGTTGATCCTATAAAACGATAAAAAATTAGTCGCCAGTAAAATTAAGAGCATATTTTATTTGGCTAGTTGCAGCATCGCAAGCAGATATATTTTGTTGATTTATTTATTTGGCAGATATTTGACGTAACGTCAGAAGTGACAAGATTGTAGGTTATGTGAATACAATTTGGATCTGCATTAAACCAAATGCAATTAAAATATTTTGTCGTACTATTCTCGCAAAAAAATCTGGGACAAGTCTTTACATGCATTTTTGAGTTATTTTGGCAGTTTGAATGCAACTTTAAACTTATTCCTACGGTAACGTAAAGAATACAGACATAAACAAACGGATACAATAGCAACAATAATTAATTCGTCGTATTTACAGTAGGACATAATACTTGTCTCAGATTTTTTGGCGGGCATAGTACATATACGTAAAGTTCTGAGTAATAAAATTAATTAATCATTTTATAGTGTGAAATGGACATAAATAAATTGCCTTAGGGACGATAAATTTGCCCAAACTGATTTATTTTTCGTATATCATGCAGCAAATGACAACACTGGCAAATTCTGAATCATTTGGAAAAATGGAACTTTACAACATAGCAACAATTACAGCATAACACCGTACTAACTACATGCTATTTTTTTTATTTTCAGTAACAATCTATTATGACAATCATTAATGTCACATCTATTTTTGGCTGCCAGACGTCTTTTATTTTGAAGGGTACACGCATTTTCTTAGCCAAAAATGGCTCTTGTCCCCTACTTTGAAATTGAGAATAGAGGACACTATTTCGTATTTTTTTTCTGTTCATTATTAAAGAACTAAGGTTCCGTTTAGGGTTACCGTCCGTCCGGTGCAAAAGGAGGACATGTCCTACTTTTGTACTCAAATTTTTATCCCCGGCTGGCTTTTCTTTGTACAAAAGATTTGTTTCTATTTTTCGTTCTTCAACTGTATAGCAATAGGCCGAACAGGCGAAATAGTAACAAAATGTATGCAACATGCAATGTACTTGAAATTACTCGTTGATAGGCGTAAATCATATGTTTACGAATCAATGCAAATTTTAATATTTATTCGCTCTGTATCCTGCATACCAACGTCACAGATTTAAGTAATTGAAACATTAGTAGGATCGCATTTTATTAAATTCAAAGATGTCCTCTTGTTTCTTGTAATGTCCTCTTTTTTAACACTAAATGTTCTCCTTTGCAAGCAAAGCAAGTGGTAACCCTAGTTCGGTTTCATAATCGAATTAAATAATAATAATAATAATAATAAAAAATGTCTTTATTGTGCAACAAGAATAAATACATTTCAAAATAAAAAGAACAAAAACTAAAGTAGCACAATCGCAAGACGAAGTTCAGATTAGCCTAAGGTTTTCTGCTATTAAACTTAACCTTGAAATGAAGAAGAGATCCTATACAAGAGTGTATGCCTAAAATTAAAATAAGACTTTAAAATAAAAGTCACATTCCGATATGTAAATAACTATGTTTTCGCATTTGTTTTGATATCTCATCTTGACTTTATTTTAAAGAATCCGTTAGTTCAATTATGACACCGACTCTAGGTATAGTATTCATTATTGAAGGATGGAGGAATGAAGTCGGGAACTTCGCTTAAAATAAAAGACGTCTGGTAGCCCTATTATCTGTTTTTTTAATTTATTTACCATCGAAGTATGCCGTGAAAATTTAGGAAAAAAGTGGTACTTATGCAAGTAACTAAACTTTGACAATGAAAGTCATTTTGATTGTGAGTTTAAGGTTATTGCGAATGAAGCAATGTTGCAATATTTGAAACAATCCGTGCGCCTGTAAGTAACTTGTTCAAATTATTCGTATCTATTTTGTAAAACTAAACTTTTCTAAACTTTATTGCGTAATATACTATTTACACATTTCATGCAGTAAACGACAACATTGATATTGTTACGTTTCTAGGGTTTAAATTAATTTATTTAGACCCGGTTTCACCATCACAGTTTAACTTTAAACTTCGCTTTATTCCCATAGTAACAATTGCAAAGATAATGGTTTCCATAGGAATAAAACGGAGCTTAAAGTTAAACTGTGATGGTGAAACCGGGCCTTAATCGAATAAAACACCCGGTAACAAACTTAACCGTAATTTAATAATGATTACCATCTAATTTATTTGCAACAATTTATTTTATACACTAAATCTAACTTCCACGATCGCTAATTAGAACTCGACTGGCTCCTGAGTCAACCCCGGCCGATTTTATATTCTACGCTGCCTTCTCGTTTGTTCCATCTTCGAAGACGCTGGAAAAGTCGAGTTTGTTCGGTATAGACAGCCCGGCGGCCGATGTAGCACAATAACGCACCGACTTCTTGACGCCTTCAGTGTGACGTAGTGAGCTGAGTGGCGCGCCACACTGCCCCCTTCTTAAAAACGTTTCGTCTCGAAATGTTCCTGGTGATAGTCTTGAAGGAGGATGTCGGAATCTACATGCTGGCCCATTCTTGCAACTTCCCGTCTGGAAGAAGTAGCAATCCACGGTTTTGCTGTTGCCTGTGGGTGGTGGCTGCAGACTAGGACTTCCAGCATGCTTCGAATTACCCTCCAGTCTAGTCCGTCCAATCCGCAGCCCAATTTGGGGATAGCTAACTTCCTCTGGTGGTTCTCTATTAGCTGTCTCCTCAGGCTGTATAGGTCTCTCCACATACTTTGATAATCAGGCTTACCGCTTGATGTCTTCTTAGTCACTAAATAATGCACGTAGCGCCTCCGATCTGCCGTCGAATCGATGATCTGCAGACTCTTGCCTACCACGGGATGCTGTTTTCGGAGCTCCTCAATTTGGCCAAATTTCTTCCTAAACACCTGAGCGATTCCTTTGGACATTTTCAGGTCTTGTGCTACGCAGTGGGCCAGACTGTACTCCAGTGGCACTTTAAAGAGATCTTGTTGCTTCTCCATGGTCACTCCAAACCGTGCCTTGCTTCCTTCGGCGTGATGAGACATGAAGGTTTCGAAGTTCACTTCGGAAACTTGCGTCCTTTGTACTGGCCCTTCATCTGCTTCTCCATGGTAAGGGGCTATTCGGTTGAAGTGGATTACTTTGGGTTTGCCATGGGGGACCTTCTTGATGCGGTAAACGACGTCGTTGATCTATTTCATCACTTTGTAAGGACCTTCCCAAGAGGTCTGCAGTTTTGGGGACAGGCCTCGACGTCTTTGGGGGTTATAAAGCCAGATCAGTCCTCTAGGTTGGTATCCCCCGTGTTGAGCGTTGATGTCATAATGCTCCTTCATCCGATCGCTAGCCGCCTGTATATTGTGACGCACTTGGTTGTGGATGTCGTCCATTTTCCTGCGTAATTTGCTCACGTAATCTTCGTCGGCAGAGACTTCGCTAGGCTTCACACCAAACTTCAGGTCGCAGGGCAGTTTCGACTTTCGCCCACTCTCGCTGGAGTCTCCCCTGTTGTCTCATGAACGGATGAGCGGTATGCCATTAGAAACAGGGGGATGTACGTGTCTCAGTCCCTCTGATGATCGGAAACGACCTTGGACAAATGTCGGTTGATGGTTCTATTGAACCTTTCCACCATTCCGTCCGACTGTGGGTGGAGTGCAGTTGTTCTAGTTTTTCGTACGCCGAGCAGAGTACACACGTTCTTGAACAAGGCCGATTCAAAGTTCCTTCCTTGGTCTGAATGCAGTTCCATAGGTGCACCATACCGACTGATCCATTCCCTGACAAGGACTTCCGCAATAGTGACTGCCTCTTGGTTAGGTAGGGCGTAAGCTTCAACCCACTTGCTAAAGTACTCCATTACCACGACGATGTACTTGTTTCCACCATTCGTTTCTGGAAACATGGCTACATCGATGGCAACTCTCTCAAAAGGACTTCCAACGTTGTACTGTCTCATGGGAGCCTTACCCCGCCTGTGGGGACCGTTTCCTGGCTGTGCAGACTGCACACTTTCTGCACCAATCCTTCACGTCTTCCTTGCAGTTCACCCAGTAAAATCTTTCGCGCACCTTCTCCATAGTCTTCTTAACTCCCAGATGCCCTCCCGAAGTTCCATCGGGAAGTTCCCTCAGAACTTCTGGCACCCTATTCTTGGGGATTAGTAAATGTGTCTTCTGTTCCATGCCTTCCTGATTCTCTATGCTTCGTCTCAGAAGACCACGATCCAACACTACGGAGTCCCACTGCGCCCAGTATGATTTTACGGACGGTGCACATGGTGCTACCTCTTCCCAGGTAGGCCTCGTGTCCCTGTTTTTCCACTCTAGCACTAATTTCAAATCCGGGTCGTTCTCCTGGTCTCTTCGCAGTTATTCGCCTTGCCATTTGTCGTCAACAATGGCTGTCCTCGCAGTCGTCTACTTTCTCGTCCAAACGACTACAGTGCTTACAGTCTTCGGCACAGGGTCTTCTCGACAAAGCATCGGCATTTCGATGGCTAATTCCTGCCCGATGCTGAATTTCAAAATCGTGCTCCTGTAGTCGTTCGATCCAACGTGCAACTTGCCCTTCTGGGTTCTTGAACCGGAGAAGCCATTTTAGAGCGGCATGGTCGGTCCTCAGGAGGAAGCATCTGCCATACAAGTACTTGTAGAAATGTTGTATCGTTTTTACGACGGCTAGCAATTCCCTTCTTGTGACGCAATAGTTTCGTTCCGGCTTTGATAAGACTTTACTGAAGTAGCCGATCACCTTCTCTTGCCCCTCGTGTATCTGGGAGAGTACGCCACCAACGACGAACTTGCCTTCCGGGAGAGGATAACTCAGAATAGGAGCACTAATCAAGTACTGCTTTAGTTGTTCAAAACCAGTTTGACACTGTTGGTCCCATTCAAATGGACGACCTTCTTCAGTGAGTTTTGTCAACGGCTTAGCAATGTCTGCAAATGTAGGAACGTAGCGCCGATAGTAAGTGCACAGGCCAAGGAAACTCCTTATTTGGTCTTTATTTCT
Source organism: Prosopocoilus inquinatus (assembly GCA_036172665.1). Classification (NCBI taxonomy): domain Eukaryota; kingdom Metazoa; phylum Arthropoda; class Insecta; order Coleoptera; family Lucanidae; genus Prosopocoilus; species Prosopocoilus inquinatus. The sequence goes on from CM069869.1 coordinate 32,566,932, forward strand.
GGGAGTTGGCCAGTCTTTCACCATCTGAATCTTCATAGGGTCGACGGTGATTCCATTTCCATTAACAATGTGCCCCAGGTAATGCACTTCCTTCTGGAACAGGTGATACTTCTTGAGGCTAAGCTTTAGTCCAGCTCCGCGAAGCCGCTGGAACACTCCTTACAGGTTCCTCAGGTGGTCGTCGAACGTCTTTCCCACGACAATTACGTCGTCAAGCTACACCTTGCACGTTGTCCAGGACAGACCTTTCAGAACCGTCTTCATTAACCTCTCGAATGTCGCTGGGGCATTACATAACCCGAATGGCATCACTGTGAACTGCCGCAGACACACACCAATGGAAAAGGGCGTCTTTTCTCGATCTTCAGGCGTCAGCTCCACTTGCCAATATCCACTCTTTAAGTCCAAAGTTGAGAAGATCTTTGAGCCGGCCAGGGTGTCCAGGGTATCACCAATCCATGGCAGGGGATAGCTGTCCTTCTTGGTGACATTGTTGAGTAACCAGTAGTCTACACAGAACCTGGTGGATCCATTCTTTTTCTTCACAAGCACTACTGGTGACGCCCACGGGCTGCTTGATGGTATATTATCCTTTTCGGTAATCGCCTTGGAGCTTGACGGATAGGTCTCTCTACTCCAGTCTCTATTTTGTATTTCACGACATCAGTTCTTCCCTTAGATCCATTTTCTACCTCGAATACATCTTGATAGCGGAGAAACAATTGACGTTCATCAGGCGGACAGGTACTTCCTTCTTCGCCGTCAACAACATTTTCCCAACGAGGACTCCTCTTCCAATCTTCTGATCATGAGTATTAGGTTCAACCATAATAACTTGCCCATCTTGAAAAACACCGTCCAGTTTTGCGACGACGATAACCTCAGTCCTGCTTGGTAATACAACGTCTTCAGCGAGGACTACTCGAGCGGCCACGTCTCCTCGTTGATGTAGAACCAACTCCTCATTATTGACCGCCATCACGCCACGCTTTAAGTCCAATTGAAACCCGTGGGCACACATGACGTCCATGCCCAAAATTGCCTCGTCTTCTATGTGTGCTACCAGTGCACGGTGTTTTATTGGAGTTGAACCAATGGTGATGATAACCTCTACTTCACCGTGGACAGTTGCTGATGTTCCAGTTGCAGTTTTCAGTCTCCACTTGGTCGGCTCGGTGCGTCCAGATGACTTGATGACGTCGGGTCTTAGGATGGTCTTCGTCGCACCCGTATCCAATAACATGGTGTGAGGAATGTCACCAATAGTAATATCCACGAAGACTCTGCTGGTTAACTGCCGTAGGGATATTACTTGTTTGGATTTCGTCTTTGGGGGCCTTTGAATGCGGGTCGACATTTGCCCCTCTGCATCGAACAGGCTTAGTCGAACTGTGGCTTCCTTGGATCCTGTCTGGGCTTTGGACATCGCCTGCGAACATGACCTTCCTCCTGGCAATTCCAACAAACCAACGGCTTCTTCTGCTTGAAGACCTGTTCCACAATGCGGCGAACATCCTCGGCGGTGGTATATTCCCTGGGTCGCTCCTTTATAGCAGATCCCACCTTGGAGTTAGCGGAGTCTCCTTCTTCTTCCTCTTGGAAGTCCATAGCCGCTCGCACCTTGACATGCCCTCTTGAAACTTCCGCCGCTTCAAATTCCAAGGCATAAGCCAATGCGTTCTTGGACGTCTTCGGATGGGTCATTCTCAATACGTGCGGGTTGTCTGGGCCACGGATTCCATCTATGAAGATCTGCACCGTCAAACATTTGAGGAATTCAACAGGAGCTGTGGGATATGCCAACTGGGCCAGACGCGCTACGTCCGCTTCGAATTCCTGAAGACTTTCTCCGGATTTCTGACAGCGATTACTCAACTGCGCATGGTATACCTCGGTCAGATGGGCCTGTCCGTAACGCATTTCCATCCTATTCACCAGCTTGTCGAAGTCTTCTTGTTCCTCTGGCGGCATCGTCTGTAGCACATCGATAGCGTACCCTCTGAAGGCCACAATTAACGAAGTGGCTTTTTCGCTGGCCGTCCATCTGTTCCCCTTTGCTGCTGCTTCGACCTGTTTGAAGTACTTGGGCCAAGAAGACTTTCCATCGAACGTTGGTGGTTTTATTTTCAATTTCGAATTTTCTGCTGGTCCTTCCACAATTCGGGTTTCATTATTTTCTAGTGTTTCTACTGGTGGCTGATCCCCGAACACTCAACAACCCCGCCATGATTTGTTCCAGATTTTTGATTTTGTTATCCTGCTGGAATATTATTTCTTCCACATTTTCTTGCAGGTTCCTTGTTTCTTCCGATATTTTTACCACTAGTTTATCTTCGAGTCCTTTCGATTGTTCTAGAAATTCACCCTTCAAATTTCCGGACTGTTCTAGAAGTCCCTCGTTGAAATTTCTGGATTGCTCTCGAAATTTCTCGTCTAAGTCTTTAGATTGTTCCAACAATTTATTTTGTAATTTGTCGAAATTTCCAGATTATTCTAGAAGCTTCTCCTCTAAATTTCTAGATTGTTCTCGAAGCTTGTCCTTGACATTTCCAGATTGTTCTAGAAGCTTCTCCTCTAAATTTCTGGATTGGTCTCGAAGCTTCTCTAAATTTCCAGACTGTTTTTGAAACTTCTCGTCCAAATTTCTGGACTGTTCCATCAATTTAGTTTGCAACTCATCTTTGAAGTTTACAGATTGTTCTCGAAATTCATCCTTCAAGATTTTATTTAAAATTGGCGGGACCACACGAAATTTCGAAAAGGAACGTCTGTGGATCTTCACCAGCTGTCAACAAATCGCATCGGAGACGCTGTTGACGTGCGCCTTTCAAACCACAGGTTTCTAACTCTCGTTCTTCTAATACGGTTTTTAATTCGGCCACTTTTAAGTCCTTCAACAACAGTTTTCTCTTAGCCATTGTTTTTTTTTCCGATACTGTACTTATTTAATAATCAAACCCCAGCACCTGACACCACTGTTACGTTTTTAGGGTTTAAATTAATTTATTTAATTGAATAAAACACTCGGTAACAAACTTAACCGTAATTTAATAATGATTACCATCTAATTTATTTGCAACAATTTATTTTATACACTAACTCGAACTTCGACGATCGCTAATTAGAACTTGACTGGCTTCTGAGTCAACCCCGGCCGATTTTATTTTCTACGCTGCCTTCTCGTTTCTTCCATATTCGAAGACGTGGAAAAGTCGAGTTTGTTCGGTATAGACAGCCCGGCGGCCGATGACGCACAATAACGAACCGACTTCTTGACGCCTTCAGTGTGACGTAGTGACCTGAGTGGCGCGCCACAATATATTCAAAATCATTTAATAAAGCGGGTCATGTTCTTTTTGCCACAAATCTCATCTCAACTCAGATAAACGTCATTTCCGTTGGCATGAACAAGTATGTTTGAACTGTGATATCGATCTCTTACCTTGTCAATCCTGCACTCCTATTAGTTGCCAGATTGAAATACACATTCAAATGTTAAAGATTTTTGAACTGTTTAATTCAATTTAAATATGAGCGCCACATTAGCACTGTTATCTAGTTAAGTTTTATTTTCATAGATGGCGTATGTGTGCAAACTAAAAATACGTACATGTAACATATGTGAACGAAATAAGAAGAGCGGGTGTGCTGTTTGAGTATTAAACGTTTTTGGCAGCGAGCTGCGTTTTATTTACAAAAAGAGTTATTTAAGCTTCCTCTAAAATCTCTTTTACACAAACTTACTTGTTCGCGCGAACAGAAATGACGTTTATCTAAGCTGAAGTGAGTTTTGCGATAAAAAGAATACACCTATAGTAACCATTGCAGCATAACGAGTACTAAACTAATTACGCATTTTTCTTTTTTAATAACCTCGAGTCAATAACTAATGTGACAGTGATTAATGTCACCTCTATTAATATTAATAAAATAAATTTTCGCATGCAATGCAGAACAACAGAGTACATACACAGCTACGCTCGCTCGTACTCAAGCGAGCAAAGCTTGTTTAGGCCCAGTTTTACAATGACGGTTTAACTTTGAGCCGAAGCTTAAACTCTTCACAACAATTGTTGAAATAATCGTTGCTAAGGGTTTAAGCCTCAGCTCAAAGTTGAGCCCCATTTGTAAAACTGGACCTTAGTAACACTAATATTGTTAGTTGTGAGCCAAGCTTGCTTGAAACATAATAAATTGACATAATATGATAACCTGACTTTTCTTGTTGAAAGAAATGTAGTAAAATTCATAAAAGTTTTATTAACAAACTTCAAAATTCAAATCATAATAGGTTTGGGTTTTGCAAGAGAACTATTTTAGGTTGTCTTATTAGATTAAAAGTGGCCTTATGCTAAGGTGACCATACGTCCCGATTTTGGGATGACAGTCGCGATCTTTAACATTTTGTCCCGCGTCCGGCAGAGTTTTAAAAAATCCCACTTTCTGGAAAGAATAAAGAAATAATCGACTTTATGTTACTTTTTTAATTTTACACGTACGAGTATTATAGACGAACAACATATTCTTTGAAAACCTTTTTATTTCCGTTGAAAACAATTGGTTGTTAAAAAAATGTTCTATTTTTTAAGAAAACGATACACAAAACTGTTGATGAGTACGCAGCGATGAACAAATATTATTTGATTAAAATAGTTGTTCTCTCTTGGCCAAGAGATGGCGCTCTGAATGTTATCTGTGTTTACTATCGTGCTTTGGATTGATTCTGTTTTCAATTTGAAAAAAAGGTTTTACTGGCCGTTTTAAGACGAAATCGGTTTTAGAAGTTCAGTTAGGACAAGTTTCTTTTTTAGAAAATGAAGATAAATGAACACAGAAATGGCGCTTTCATTTTGGGATAATAGATAGCGTTTTAAATAATTCCATATTACGTGCTTCAAAATGATAAGCAAGATAATATTTTAACTAATCTGAACTAAACAATAAAATTCATTATAAGTAAGTAGAATAAGTATATTGATTTTTTTTAATTATGTAATTAATTTTACTTTGTGCTCTAATATGGTTGTACTAATAATTAAGTTTAAAATAAGGGAGCTCGATAGAAACTTTCTCTTCTTTTAAGGGGTCGATGCTCAACAAAAGGTTGGGAATCCCTGATTTAAAGGCAAAGTTATTTTGTTGATTGGGTGCGATTGGATTGTCCCACCTCACCCAAATTAAAATCTAGTCACTTTACCTTACGCTATTTCATACATCAGGTTAATGAAGGCTGGTTCATAATTTATATTTTACGGCAAACCATGACCAAAAACTTAAAAAAGGCACATTCTATTGAATTGTATGTATCCAAATGCCTTGTTATTTAGATGTTCACGCAAAATAAGAGTAATATGAAAAGATATAAATATCAGACGCAGTATTTAGATTAAAAAAACATTGAGAGCAGGTAAGTAAGTATTAAAAGAAAATTAGGATCTGCTCGGCCCCGAGTCATGTAAGAGAATGGAAGAGACGTAAGTTATTTTTCTGGCCGTTTGTTACTAAAAGAAAACAATCTTGGATATTCCTTGCACTAAATATTTGTTAATTTTACACGGAAATGTGAATTTAAAGGTGCTCGAATATTGGCTTACCTAATTATTTTACAGCAAAATTCCAATATTTTTTTAAAGTACTCTTCAAGGTGAATCTGTCTGTGAAGTTTCAGAATTTTTCATACGCTGAGTTTTAAGATATTTAAAAAAGATTCTGTAACTGCTTTCGATTTATACCAAACTATCAGCACAGACTTGATCGGTGATAGTGAAGAAGCTTTTCCAGTAATTTATTTTAACATTTACTGATCAAGGCCGTGCTGATAATTTGGTATAAATCGAATTTCGTTACTGATCTTTTTTAAATATCTTGAAACTGAGCGAAAGAAAAATTCTTAAACTTCACAAACAGATTCATCTTGAAGAGCACTTTAAAAAACGTACATGGAATTTTGCTGTAAAAAAATTAGGGAAGACAATATTCCATCACCTTCAAATTAACATGGGATATCCTATGTTGCGTTTCAAAACGCAGCACCCTGTATACCGGAAATACGTCATTAAATTAAATTCAAGTTTTAGGTGTTGATTAACGAATTGCAGTTATTTGATGCAGACGAATACTGTGCATGTATTCTTTCATGAATTAAATTATACATAAACCATGAGTAACCTTGCTGTAACAACAATGTAAGGTAAACTCATTCGTTGAAGTATAATTAATTGCGACCTCTGGAGAATATAGCTCGTACAAAGTAACTTATATTTACTTAATTCATACATACAGATTAGCATCACGCACGCTTCATTAAAACCTAAGAATATTTTCATTTAATAAATATTACAAGTACTACCTACTAGACTGTGATATTCCAACAGAATAACTTATAAAAGGAAATTTATGTTTCGTATTACATTTACAATTGGAGTTGCTTTATTCTAATGTACTTTTTGATTTAGCGTTTCAGCGACTCAATTACTAAGCGTCTCGGAATTAATTACTAGAATAAAATCAATGCAACCCTTCGCCCTCGGCCCAGAGACTTTCAACTGGCGATCAGCTTTAATAACTGCTTTTTAGTAGGATCGACGGTTATAGTTATAAATCACCGTGTCTAAGTGACCTTCGTACGTCGTGACCTTTATTATGCGAAGTTTGAATGAGCCTGCAAAAGTCGATAAGTTTTGCGTACCTTCTTCAGCCACCCCTCTATGTCGACAAAAAGTGCTTTTTGTTTTACCGCTTATATGCCTCGAAATATTAATTAAATGTGGGCAGGTGTGTGCTCAAAATAAATTAAAAAGTTTCGAGGTTATTTCTGATGTTATTTCCGATGGTCGTTTTTGTTGTCAATTAAAATGAATAAAGACTAGCTGATATTCTAATCGAAAGCGAAAATATTTCAGAAAAAAATTAAAGATGACTTGCGTGCGTTACCTATTTTCCGTTTATGACCTTTTTACAATCTAGCAGCTTATGTTATCTTTATAGGTGCTTTCTTTCGCTCACAAAATCGTGATCCAAACGTGTTTTGATTCAAAAACAGGCATTCTTTTCTTTGAATCTGTCTATTTTCAAAACTTGTTTGAATTGAATTATGGTTATTTACAAATGAGCTCTCAATCAGAAATTCAAGTCAGGTGTTTTGTTGCAACAACTACGAAATTCAGGTCCAAACTATTCGAAACGAGATTCAAACTTTTAAGCGAAAGAAAGCACCTTTCGTTGAGTTACCTGCATGTAATTTGACAGAAGTCAAAGTTAGATACGTCAAAAATTATTAATTCCCCTATTTTGTAATAAACCCTGTGTTAGTGGTTTGAAAAAATATATATATCATGGTAGATAGATAATGGGAAAGTTAAAGAGAACTAAATAATCCATGACAATTACATGTGAGAGCTCCGATCTTCAGAAGCAGTAATTATGAAATTCTAACTCAATTTTCTGACGTCTATATCTTTTCATGATACCAATAAGAATGCCTCGTAACAGGGCATACAGACAGATAACACTTCAATACCGACTGTTTTTGGAAGTTTGGCTGTAAACTGAGCTAAGGACAGGGTTTACATTTTAAGGAAAATTGTAAACAAAGCCAACATCAAAAAATTTACTACTTTGTTACCGGTAGAAACAACACCAAAATGGCAGAATGGTACGGAAATGGTTTAGAGCTTTTAAAGATGGCCGCTAGAATGTTGATGACGAGGAACGATTCGGGCAACCTTCTGTCATTACTGACCATTTGATCTAAAATGTTGACGACAAAGTGAAAGGGAACAGACGCTTTATGATATCATCGTTATCGCTACGGGCCGGGGCCATATATTTTGCGCGGTTCACATTCTAATGAAGCGGGCAATATAAAATATTAGAGCGCAGCGTGAATGCAAACGCGAGAGCTGCAGAAGCAATTAACGCTGCTGCAGCAATGGTGTTACTCAGTATAACAAAAAACAGAACAATATTAACGCAATAAAAAAATACAGTTATGTAATCAATTCTTCTTGTTTCAATATGTAAAGATTTTCAGAGTAATTAGTTGATCAGTTGTACCTCGATCTCTGGAATATATCGTCACGTTGCGTCATATAGTAAGAACGCCGTAAATTATTTTAACAGGTTTCAAGAAGTGTTCTGTGTGAAATTGTGAACAAACGCTTAAATTATCGAAAATTGTGCGCAAGGGGAGTTTAGGCAGCGCCTTGACATTCCTTGAGCGTTATCATGCCGAAGGTGATTTTTTTAAACCAAATTGTCACAGGCGATGAAACGTGGGTGGCCTACATTACGACTGAATCAAAGCAGCAATCCATGGAATGGCGGGATTCATCATCAGTCATCACTAAGGCCTCGAATCTGACGGTCCAAACTCAGAGGCGTTGTATTCCGCGCGCGGCAAGGATCGATTTCTCGCTGTATTTCCGATAGCCACGGGGATTCTAAGATCGAATTCTGCGTCTCATTAATTTTGATTTTGACGATTCGACATTTATTTGATTGCTCAGTCTCTCCGTAAGTATTGAAGAGTTCAAAATTTACCTAGAGAAAGCGTCTCTCACAACCTGTTATGTTGAGAGATCATTTTCTCGCTTTAAAAGGCAAGACATTCTCACGGCAAATCGAAATGAACGAACGAACAAAAATTTGGAACGTTATTTAATAATTAATTTTAATAACGATTAATAGCTGAGAAATTTTAGTATTTTCTTCCCTATTCGAATTTCGAATACCTGAACAACGCGCGTCTCTGTTAAACCGGGCAATCGAACGATTCAGATCTGCGCTACACCGGGAGTATTACGATGCGTAATCGGCATCTGGGAGATTGGACGTGCTATTTTCCTCGATGCTGTAGTCATCACCCACAAGGATGAAGTTCAAGCAGAGAACATCAGTCCGGAAAGTCATACGTACTGTGTTTTGGGACATGAACGGAGTGTTGCTTGTCGACTTTTTGCCCCGTGGTGACAATAAATTTTGAAACATACTGTGAGACCTTAAAAAAATTGCACCGAGCGAACAAAAGGTGCGGCACGCTGAGTAAAGGAATGCTTTTGCTTCACGACAACGCACGTCCACATGCAGCCAATCAAACTCAAGATCTCATCGAATCATTTGGCTGGGAACAACTTGAACATTTCTAGATCTAGCTCCCAGTGACTACCAGGTGTTTATGCATTTGGTCAGCGTCACGACGACGACGATAGCGTGAAAACAGCCGTGTTTCAATGACTGTCAAATCAGGCGGTAGACTTCTATGACAACGGCATAAAAAGCTTGTTGCTCGATATGATAAGTGCCTTAATATTCGTGGTAATTATGTAGAAAAGTAGATGAAAGTACAGTTTTTCATGTAAAAATAAAATTGTTAAGAAAATTGTACTTGCTTTTTTAATATTCCTGAAATATTCACAAGATGGTCAAAATATGGTATCGAACCTTGTTATGTTTAACTGTCAAAAACTCAGTTTTAGTAAATGTAACAGCCTGTATATTTTTTTAATTTCTATTACTTTTCTTTTATCGATAAATGTTTATTTTATTGTGTTAATTAATGCCATTAGTGTAGTTGTTCGCAGTTAGTTTTGAAAAAAGAAGCAGATATTGAATTCCTAATTTTTTTTAATAAATAAATATTAACCATAACCAGTACCATAACATAATTTTACATCTTGGAATAAAGCTATACTTATCATAAGCATACTATTTTCATAACCAAGCGTCTCAAAAAAAGTAGGTATACCTTGAGAAACAATTTTCTTCGGAAACTTAACAGAACGTTTAAGCCAGCTACAATTGGAAAGAATGAAGACTCCAAAAGAAAATACGATCAGTGTAACAAAGAAACAAAATTCTAGGGTTAAACAAGAAGAAACAGCAAGAACGACGAAATCAACGAACCCGACAAATCCAGAGAAGCGACCGCCAAGCAAAACGTACAGTTAGTAAAGCGGTAAAAATAACAATATTAATAGTTTCATTTATTATTCTAAAGCCCGTATGACACGGTCGTAATTACTGTATAAAATTTGCAAGTAACTGAGACAAGAGTGGAATCAAACAATAAATATTTCCTATGATAACCTGTCTCTCTCACTTTGTAAACATTTTACGCAAGGCCTAGCAAAAAATACACAAAAATTAACATCGTATCCTAGTCCTTGTACGATTAAATATTACGGTGTTTTTTATTTGACTGTGTCACTTAATAAATATTTTTATTTTATCGAAACTTACTGCGAAAAATTGCCATAATTCTACCAAAATGTGCAATTATAAGAAGCAATTATTGATAACAAGAAAACCAATAAAAATATTTTGGGCAGTTAAACAAGGTTCAACAGCATATTTTGACCATCTTATGAATTTGTGAAGGTTAACTAGGCTATTATTTGAAAAGTTGAACTTTATTCTCTCAAACGACAGCCAACTTGAATCTTGAAATTTGATAGAATTCTCTTAAATGACAGGTTACCCAAATAACTTTTTTAAGAAATTTAAAAATATCTTAAAAACAGTTACATTGTGTTTAAGTGTAGGCAAACCTTAAGAAATTTTACTTAGAATTGTGATTTTTTCGACAGCCTGCTTGATCAGTTTTTTTTTTTTTTTTTTTAATTTAACCCTCATTTCCACAGACATTCTCGTTACATAGAATATAACAGCTTTCAATAGATACTAACTAGATTTTCTTAAAGCCACCACCACTACTTTACTTTGTTACCGCATTTTGTGCTTAAACAGGAAGGCGGAAATATAACATTTTAGATGTCGAAATTATATACCGGCTGTTTCAAATTGGGTGTGCACTGAAGGGATCTCCTAAACCGTAAGAGATACAAATTCGGTTAAATGGAAGAAAAGTTGCATGAATCAATGCCTAATTCGTATCATTGAGAGAATGATTTTTTTCTCATTTCTTCTTGAGTTATTAATAAAAATGTGGAAAAATCGATTTTCTTTTTCTCTCTGTATCTCTTTTTACGTAATTTTTAAATTCTGATTTAACTTTCTGCAGGCACTTTTTGATTCTGCTTGGAATAAGAGTAATAGAATTGAAGTCAAACGTTTCGTCTTCCCACGACCATCATCAGTTTCGATTTTTTAAATACAACTTATGTCTTTTTATTGTTCTATTCGATAGCATTTTTTCTCCTGATTACAATGATATATCACACTTAATAGTTGATATTAATTTGAAGCTTAAATAATTCATATTTTATATGAACATTTTATTTAATACATAATTTCAAATTTTTTGTTCCTTTTCTTATCTTTTTATTATTCTAGTCGAAAACATTTTTTCTTTTGATTTCAGTGAGTATAATACTTAATACCATTTTTTCAAGTAAAGTTGACAAAATATGACAAAAAAACTGTTATCATCTCGTCATGTTTTTCTCAATAAGTAAATTCATTCCTAACTTCTTTTTTTTAAGTATTAGCAACAACATTCAGTTTTCGGAAGAGGAAAAGTCAATAAATACTGACTAAAAGATATGAGGTGGTTAACACAAACCAAATAAACATCAGTATAAACATATTAAATTACAAGAACAGAATAGATAAGTTGAATAAAAATTATAGGCGAAGAACATGACTGAAATAAATAAAGTGAAATAAATAAATTAAAGTAAATCCTCGAAATGTCCTCCACTGCTTTCAAGACACAGATTCGTTCTTAATCCTATGTGTTGTCTAGCGTGTCGAACATGAATTCGCGAAACATTTCTGTAAGAATCTAATATTCACCTTCTTAGTTCCTCCTTATTATTTATCTTAATGCTAGTCACTGTTTCAATGTCCAAAATATAAAGCCTACTTTATCCTGTTTAAATTATGGATGGTGGTTACGATATAACGTGCCAAACTTCAACTGGTTAAAACGAGTGAACTTAACCATATTTAAAAAAAAATAAAGATAGTCAAGTGTTGAGAGCCACTGAGAGCTAAAGAAATTAAAAAAAAATACATTGTTATAGAAAGTATCTTTCAAATTTATTACAAAAATATTCGTTTTAGCTGCCAATGTATTTGTAGAAGGCAAAATTAAAAACGAGGCTTTTTTATTCCTATACTAAAGCTGAGATACTGATCTACCAAGTTATATTAGAACCACTAGATATTTTTCGGTAAAAATTCATTTTCGTAAGTGCAGTGCATTATTAAAATAACGATACAGAAAAACTTTAAATAGTTTATTATAATTTACACTATAGCTAAGAAAATGAACTAAAAATTTGAAATTATGTATTAAATAAAATTTTCACATAAAAATCTGTATTATTTAAGCTTCAGATTAATATCAACTTTTAACTGTGATATATCATTGTAATCAGGAGAAAAAATGCTATCGAATGGAGCAATAAAAAGACATAAGTTGTATTTAAAAAATCGAAACTGATGATGGTCGTGGAAAGACGAAACGTGACTTAAATTCTGCTCGATTCGACGCAGAATCAAAAAGTGCCTGTAGAAAGTTAAATCAGAATTTCAAAATTAAGTATAATAAAAGAGATACAGAGAGAAAAAGAAAATTGATTTTTTCACATTTTCATTAATATCTCAAGAAGAATTAAGAAAAAAATCATTCTCTCAATGGATACGAATTAGGCATTGATTTGTGCAACTTTTCTTCCATTTAACCGAATTTGTATCTCTTACGGTTTAGGAGATCCCTTCAGTGCACACCCAATTTGAAACAGCCGGTATATGTGAAACCCTCATATGACATGAAATCTAGCTTAGTTGCGATGCAAATGTAACGGTAATTCATGTCGTTGTGCCAGAAACCGCACATAGCGCAAATAGAAAACGAGTAACTGTCAGTTATATCCATCAGATTGCTTTACGTATTAAACATTCACTCTTTCTTCTCGTCAAAGTAGGCGAGTTAGAGTGACATTTTTGCTGGTATCACAATAAATATAGACGTCAGATGAAACGGTTACGTTTATTTTGAACACCAGAGTCGGTCGCAGATGGGTTCTTCTTCGTTTTTTGTAATTGTAGGTATTCTTAAAAAATTGTAGGTATTTTTAAAAAAATCGAGATTACGGATGTGAAATTGTCATATTTTTTTTGTCAGATTCTGGCATCTACTAAAATTCATGTAAGCAACCCAAGGTAACTAGAACACGGCCTGCTCTAACGAGAAGAAAGAGTGAATGTTTATTACCATGCCCACCAAAAAAATCTAGGACAGGTAATATGACCTAATGTAAATATGACGAGTTAATTATTGTTGCTATGATGTTTCTTCCGTTTATTTATTTCTATGTTTTTTTACGTTAGATTACTTTTTTTTGTAAATAACGGAGTTCAAAAGTGCAACTTCCATATTAAATCACGTCATCTTGATATTACTAAAATACGTACTAAAATTTGATTCACAATTTAACCTAATAATTTAACTCTGACCAGCCAAAACTAAAACCTAAACTCTCTAAAGATTGGCCACAAGTTCAAAATAAATAGTCAGTCAAAATGAGCCTGGTAATAGTTATTTACGTGTCGAGCTTTGTAAATTAATCTTTACGGGCGAGCTGGAAACTTGCGATATAATCTATTGAGCCCAGTAAAGATTAATTGCAAAGCGTATCGCGTACAAAGTTTTATTTTTTTTTCACTTTCACATAGCGATTTTTAATTAATTTTCTTTATTTCTTTTACGAAAACGTTTTTTATCGTAGTTATTTCTAGCTAGACGCAGTCATGATGATATAAACAAACAATCTGGTTTTCTACAAGCCCGTAAAATTTTACAGGTTTTTTATACAAACTAAAATATTGCAGGTATGTACCCGAAATTTATCATTTACTTGGTTACGATAAACAACAAAATTAACCTGTAAAATTTCATTTACTATGAAGGTGGAAATAAAACCTAATTTATCGGGTGTTGTTAGCCGAATAAATAACAAGCGGGACTTTTCTAAAGGTCCGCGGGACGCGGAACAAATTATAAAAAATCGGAACTGTCCCGCCAAAATCGGAACGTACGGTCAGCTTAGCTTTGTTCCAACATAGTTCCGAATTCGTTTGATTGCAGATTCGGACTTAATAATTGGTCTCTAGAATCTAAAGAATATGGAAGCCGGCAAAAATAATGTTTAAGTCTGCATGGTTATGGTGAAAATAATTCATTTATTGTACATTTCCCTCTACTTAACCTAAAAACTCTTACCATCTTTCAATTCTGTTTTTATTGTAAGCCTTGTAACTTATGGAAGTTTAGACCTGATCTTCGGTCTCGCATTTTATAAACACGGGCCTCTTACTCTCCTCTAAAAACATGGCTGACAGAGATCAAAGGCGGCAACGCCTAGTTTACGTTCTGGTTATTTCTTATTTTGTGCTAAAGTTGCAATAGTGTGTCAATATACACTGTGTCCACGATTGGGTTCACAATAGGAAAAACTTTTTTATTTTTGAGTTTTCGAGAAAAAGTGATTATTTATAAAAGTTTTTGCTTGTCCCAAAATCCCAAGAAACTTTAGAGAAATTATTATATTCTGATTAACAGCTGAGAGAAATGAAAAATTTTGTTTCTGCTTTCATAAAATATGGCAGTCGGAAAATTTTTGAGTAAAATCACTTTACCTGGTAATGTCAGTCACATCAGTAAACGTAATTAATTTACGTAATTTACGAGTAAAATCTTTTCAGTCAAAGATGTCAAATTAAGAGCAGAGAATTTATTTAATTAAATGTTAGGGCATTGAAAAATTTTCTTATTACTTCATAATTGAGATTTTCCGGATGCGCCAGTAACAGTAAATGCACCGAAATAATTATTTTAAAAAATGGAGGAAACAGGGTCGGTGTTAAACAGAAAGAAAACGAAGAAAACTTATATAAAGGATGATGTAGCTGCAGTGTTGGCAATGACTTTCCGTAGTTGAAACACCCGTGCTTGCCTTTACACAGAAGAATAGTTTATTTCAATCTTAACAAGTCTTTATTGCATGCGAAAATAGACTTTCAAATTCAGGACACTGACAATACCGGCTAACATGATTTTATACAAAACTTTTCGGACTTTGCCATATTTTAAGAAAACCAGAACAGAATTTTCAATTTTTCTCAGCTATTAGTCGGAATTTATCATTTCCAATAATATTTCTGAGGGTTTTAAGACAAGCAAAGATTTTTATAAGGAAACACTTTTTTTTCGAAAACTCAGAAAATAAAATAGGTTATCCTATTGTGAACCCAATTCGTAGGTGCAGTGTATTTATTATTAAATATTTCACGGTGTTTCCTGGAAGTTTTCACTTATCAGCGCACGCTGCAGGACCTTGGGAAACAGTTCTATGGCTTTCATCAGCAGGGGTAGTTCCCTGGCGTCCGTATTGTACCATCTAACCCACCCCTTCTCCTTCAGAGTCTAGCTTCGGGACAGCTGAAACCACAGCACAACTTGCCATCAGATATCGTAGGTAACCAGGACAATATCGTAGAAAAATTGTAGCAAAATTTCAGATTGTTCAAGATCTACTTATCGAGCACCACTACGTCAAACGAGCCTGCCAACAGTTACATCTCTTCATTATTTGTGATAGTCATATATTGTAAATATTGTCAATATAAATAATTTTTTTCATTGTAAATCCGTTGAGTGCTTCTCCAATTTTAATTCTGTCCTGTTAGATATTAAAACAATTTACTTACAATTTTCATCGGTCAAGAGTCGACCTCAATAATTTTTGAAAACCTTTTTAAGCAAGGATTTTATTGGTGTCACAGTCAACTGAGGTTTCCAATTAAAATTAGAAACTTATGATCACAAAGCTGGTGCAGTTTTAATGAAAGACAATAACACAAGTGAAATTATGTTAATTTCTGAAAAAAATATTTAGTTTTTGAATTTTCAAAATATCTCATCAAATATTTGAGATACCGAGAAAAATAATTTTTCGGAAAAATTCGTTTTCAATTGATTTTTACGAACGAGTCGAGAGAGCTAACTTTTATTTTCTCGAAATAGTAGCATTAGACCACAAAAACGGTTTCCTTCAATTCCTATAAATATGAGGGCGTATTTTTATGTTATCTACCTAGCCATGAATGAAAACATAAAAGTGACGGTGTCAAACAAATTATTAAAAAAAATGCTGTCGCTATTAGAAGTACACGTGCTAAGTTGTGTTTGGTTTGTGTCGTTTACAGAGATTTAAGACGACCTATTTGTTAATAAAATGAGTGAAACATCGCAGCGTAATAACGTTCCTGACAAAAGAAGGCAATGTTCCAAAAATAATTCATGAAAGAATGGTTGCAGTGCATGGGGAAGAACTTATTTTCAAGTAAAATTTTGGTCTAAACTCGTTGAATGGGGTCGAGAATCAATCAATGATGCCCCAAAGTCCGGACGACCCGTTGAATAATGATAATCAATAACTGTGGGTTTATAGAGTTAAGGCATCCACCTTATACCCCTGTTCTAGCTCCGTCAGACTTCTTTTTATTCAAAAATTTAAAAAAGCATCTCAGAGGAAAACGTTTTGCTTCTGATGAAGAACTCAAAGAGCTGTCGAAGAATGTTTTGCAGGGTTACCGAAGGAATTTTTTCCTGAGGGTATGGGGCAATTACAAAAAGATTGTTGGGTTGCCAAATACGGGAATAGAAAAGTAGGCCTTTGGGGAATAAACAAGTTTTGTCAGAGTATTAGTAGAAGTGAAATTACACATATTGTGCAACCCAATTTGTGCCCTTTATTTCTATAATATAACGACTCAACAGTGGCGACGAGGACAAAGGCAACTAAAATGGACACTGAGTCAATGAAAACGTTCATCACAAGTCTTCTGGCAAATCAAGACGAAGCTTCAAGAAGAAGAGAAGAAGAATCTCGTAGACGGGAGGACGTTTTGGTTCAACTCGTAAAGAATCTACAAATTAATTCTAATCAACCGTCCCCTACTTTGTCAATCGCACCTTTATCAAGAACATTTCCACAATTACCAGAATTCGAAGCTGATCAAGAAAATGTTACTAAATTCGACGAATGGTTAAGCCGTTTCGAGTTCACAGTGGATTGCACATCACCGAATATGGCAGATCAGGACAAAGTGAAATTTGTCATGGCAAAACTTTCTGCAGCAGCCTTCAGCGAGTATACTAAATTCTGTATGTCGAAAGCAGTTACTGACTTCGATTACAACGAAACCACTTCACGTCTTCGACAGCTATACAGTAAAAACCGCTCAATTTTCGCAGAACGTTATGACTGTTTGTGCATTGCAAAAGACGAAGGTGAAGACTTCAGGCACTCTGCAAACCGTGTCAGAGCAACAAGACGGAAATATAAATTCAGTGACCAGACTGAAGAGCAATTTTTCTGCTTAATCGCGCTCACGGGTCTAAAATCAACATCAGATGAATCACTTCGTGCCCATATGATTCAAAAACTTAACGCTGACGGAGAAAATGTCAAATTCGATGATGTAATGAATAACTGTGAGGAGTTCATTGCAATGAAATCAGAGAGCAAGTTGTACGAACAAAAGGAGCGTCAAATCTAAACAGAAAAAAATTACCGCAAGAAAGTTACACCGCCTAGCGCATGCCGACGTTGTGGAGAAATGCACTGGTTCAAGGACTGTCCGCATAAAAAGCATAAATGTCACAAATGTCAGCGTTTGGGACATTTAGAAAAACAATGCAAAGAACAGTCAAAGAAGAATAAGTCATTAAGAAACATAAACACTTTCAACGTTGGTATTCTACAAAATTCACTAAATAATTGCCGATTGCTAAAAAAATCAATTGATGTTAATGGAATATCCGTGGACTTTTATCTTGACAGCGGATCAGAAGTCAACATTATTGATGAAAATACCTACAATCAAATCGGGTGTAATGATATTCAACCGTGTAACGAACGAGCACAAGCATATGATGGAAGCGTAATTAAGTCACTTTTCCTAGGCAAAGGACATGCAACCTTCAACCATGCTGGTAATACAAGCAAAGAGATATTCTGCGTGGCCAAGCAAGGATCACTAAATTTGCTGGGCTTAAATGCCATGTGCAAATTTAAATTCTTTTCCAACGAAACTCAAAATGTCAATGTCTGTCAAAAGTCAAATAATGAGCAGCGAAATATCGCCGAATCGTTACAAAACAGTTTGCCAAATGTGTTTGCTGATGGATTAGGATGCTGTAATGTAACTAAAGCACCGCTAATTCTAAAACCAAATGTCACGCCAATCAAAAGAAAAGCGCGTTAAGTTCCATACGCTTCATGAGCTCAAGTAGATCAAGAACTTGACCGACTAATCAAAATGGGAGTAATTAAATCAGTCGATTACGTTGAGTGGGCTGCACCCATTATGGTAATTACAAAACCAAAAGGATCTTCACGTCTTTGCATAGACTACTCTACCGGACTTAACGACGTACTTCAACTCAACCAACATCCGCTACCATTACCGGAAGACATTTTTACATCTCTCGATGGTGGAAGGATCTTCTCTCAGATTGATTTTTCGGACGCATATCTGCAAGTTGAACTCGATGATGCATCAATGAAACTCTGCAACATTACAACGCATCGCGGTTTCTACGAATTTCAACGACTTCCTTTTCGCTTTTGCTTATTTGGATGACAGCGTCATCGTCAGTGGAAATATCGACGAATATCAACAACATCTTCACGAAGTGTTTCGCCGTATCCATGACTATGGGTTTCGCATTCGTTTAAAGAAATGTGCTTTCTTCAAGACTTCAATAAAATACCTTGGTTACATTGTAGACAGCAATGGACGCCGCCCAGATTCAGCTAAAATTGACGCCACCCACAGATATTTCAACTCTTCGTTCATTTCTTGGTCTGGTAAATTATTATCAAGTATTTGTTAATAAAATGCGACACATTCGCCAACCACTTGATGAACTTTTAAAAAAGGATCAAAAATGGCAATGGTCAAAAACGTGTCAGCAAGCTTTTCAGCAAATTAAAGATGTACTTCAGTCGGATTTTCTCTGTACTCACTGCGATCCTTTATTAGACATTATTGTTGCTGCTGACGCCTCAATTCTTGGACTCGGTACTGTACTTCAACATCGTCTACCAGATGGACAAATTAAGGCCGTTAATCATGCTTCTCGAGCTCTCAAGCCTACCGAGAAGAACTACAGCCAGATTGAAAAAGAAGCACTGGGACTAATTTTTGCCGTTCAAAAGTTCCACAAGATGATCTACGGAAGACGCTTCACGTTACTTACCGATCATAAGCCTCTTCTTGCGATTTTTGGAAATAAGAAAGGCATACCAACTCATACTGCAAATCGTCTACAACGATGGGCAAGAACTTTAATTGCTTACAATTTCAAGATTGAATACCGGAGAACGACTGAATTCGGACAAGCTGATGCATTATCACGGCTGATTACAGATCAACCAACTCCTGACGAAGAAGTAGTCATTGCAGCAGTTCAACAAGATTTCGATTTTACGTCAATTTCATCTCAGCTACCGGTAACATTCGACACGATTTGTAAGCAAACGAAAGAGGACAAACTCCTACAAACATGAAACAGTACGTACAGACAGAATGGCCATCCAACACCAAGAAGTTACCAAATTGGAATAGTATGCAACATTTCTTTCGACGACGTGACGGTCTAACCTTCAAGAAAGATTGTCTCCTCTTTAACGACCGCGTCATCATTCCTAAAGTTTCAGAAAAGAAGGTTCTCAAACTCCTTCATCGTGGACATCCAGGCATTCGATGTATGAAATCCTTAGCTCGTTCGTACGCCTATTGGCCGAACATGGATCAGGATATTGAATCAATGGTACGTCAATGTTCTTCATGGATCACTGCAGCCAAACAACCGAATACTTCAGAACTGTACTCATGGCCGAAACCAAATTGTCCTTGGCAACGGATAAATTTAGATTATGCAGGTCCATATCAAGGAAATAATTTTCTAATTGTAGTAGACGCCTACTCTAAATATCCAGAGATTTGCACGATGACAAGTACAACATCAATCTCAACAATTAATAGACTTCGAAAACTATTTCTTCGACATGGCTTACCAGAAGTTATTGTCAGCGATAACGGAACACAGTTTAGTTCGTACGAATTCAAGAAATTTTGTCAAAAAAATGGAATTGAACATATTTTCTCACCTCCGTACCATCCACAATCAACTGGACAAGCGGAACGATTTGTTGATACACTAAAACGAGCACTTCTCAAATTAAAAGTGGAGGGAAATATCTAACATTCGCTAGACATCTTTCTTGAAACATATCGCATTACCCCAAATTCTGCGCTTCCTGAAAATAAAACACCAGCTGAACTACTGTATGGATGTAAGCTCAGAACAAGTTTGGATCTTTTGTTGCCACCTAAGAAGCCGTCGATACGCGACATTAAGATGGAACAACAATTTAACATTAAGCACGGTGCTCATAAACGAGTTTTTGAGATAGATGAACTTGTTTATTCACGACATCGTCGTTCGCAACGATGGCAACCTGGAAGAATTGTACAAAAAATTGGGACATACAATTTATGAAGTACAATTAGACGATCAGACAACCCGCCGTTTCCATGCTAACCAACTGATGAAAAGAAACACAGAACCGTCATCAAGTGATCAGTTAGCAGCAATCGCCGAAGCTTTCTCCATTCCCATTCCTAGAAAGACTCCTGTTCCGCAGCCAGCGAAGGAATCAGCTGCTGAAATATCACCCCACGAAAAAGTAGACACCGATCTTACTTCAGAAGAATCAACTCTACGAAGATCTAGTAAAAGTCGTCAACCTGTTAAAGAATTAATGATAACACCACGCCAAAAGAAATATTTACTTATTTAATAATTTCATATAATTTCTTAAAAGGGGAGGTGTTGGGTTGCCAAATACGGGAATAGAAAAGTAGGCTTTGGGGAATAAACAAGTTTTGTCAGAGTATTAGTAGAAGTGAAATTACACATTTTGTTCAACCCAATTTGTGGCCTTTATTTCTATAATATAACGACTCAACAAAGATGTAATAAGTACGTTAGTGTTGAAAGGAGTTATGTAGAACATTTTTTTTGTTCTCTTATGTGCTTTTCTTCACGGCTAGGTAGCTAACATAAAAATATTCCCTCGTAACTGAGAAACCCTGTAAAACCATCACTAAATGGTCAACTCTGTACTCTACTTTACATGTTACATCAAGTAACCATAAAAAATAATTGCATATCGTTTATTTGTTAGTTATTAAACATGTCATTAAGGGTGGGTTGCATAACACATTTAAGCCAGAATTAAATTTAAACCCAACTTAGAATGTAGGTATCACACACTAAGATGTAGGTACATTTGCAGCGAAATCTTTTGGAACAGGTAAATTTCCCATTACCACGGTTAGTTAATGCCGTTAACATCCCAGCATTACAAGACTTTACATTCTGATAATAAGTTATTAAATAGTAATGCCAGGTAAATCAATTGGCTGATATCAAATTATTCCAACAATTTCATTACAAAAAATTAATTTATACTTGTACTGATGTCCTGTAAAAAGTGACAATGACAAATTATGAGCTGTAACAGTTGATTCTCATTCATTAATTGCAAAATCAAAATTTCATGAAAGGAAGGAACAGTACACACACATAAAATTTAAGAAAAGCGGCCTATTGATTTAAAAAATCGTTCTAAACGTTTCCGCTGTAAGTATACGCCATTCTAACCGTCACATTTTAACTTAGGATTAAATTGAATCCTGGCTTATATGTTTTATGCAACGCAGCAGTAATTTGCTAATTCGTATTAAGCATTTAATCATTTAATCAATTATTAACAACACGGACGCCACTTAATAGTTACTCAGATGTTTTTTTTATTAACTCTTCCGGCTTTATACCTCAGTATCTCGGTAAATTACAAATGTGTAAATGAAATTTTTTGTTTATTTTGTGCTACCGATACTACTGTCGTGCAATTAGGAAACACATGGTACATAATTAAATAAAAGAAACTTTGAAATAATTTCAATTTTACTTGGAATAGTCCTGGCATATTACTATACATATCTTGTGAATTTATTATCGCAGATTATCGTGTCCAAAAACTCTATCAAGGAAAACAATCGCCCAACACAGGCAAAAAAGGGGTAACCTGAATGTCGAAGTAATAATATTCATATTAGTCGGGGGCAGTTAACCTACTTTAAGTTGGGCTAAATCACGACAGTGTAGCCGTTCTGCTGTGCAGTGGTCAGTTATTAACGGTGGCGTCGTTTCAGTCAAGCATCGAGCTCAAAACTTCGCTATTTACTGAATTTGATTAACATGTAATGCGCTGTTTCCCTCTGATATAAAGTAAATAGTGCAACCGTGGATGGTTTTCAGTCATTTGCAATCGACGATGATTACAGGAAAACAATTTGAATAATAAAATAACCCAATGCAAGTCGTAATTTTCTAACACATATTCTGTAGTGAACATTAGTTTGAGCTTTTAAATGCATAGTAATTATCAAGTATATTGTGATTACAAAGTTTGAAATAATTAACATGAAATGTAAATTATTGGGTTTTAAGAAAATTCAAAAAGTAGGTCAACTTTCAATTTAAATTGCGCTTTTCTTCGTTGCACCTAATCATACAGAGTGTTACAGGTATTTAAGAGTTGTGACGTCACCGATATTTTCTTTAAAGACAACACTCAAATTTTAGATAGAATGGTCCGTATTCTCATCTCGTGATTAAAGTCGTCTCTAACTAAAGCTGTGATTAAAATAAACATAAACGATATAGCTGTATCCAAATTTCATGAGTAAGAAAGTGACAGACAATTTAGTCACGGCGTTGCTAAATTAGAGACGAGGTAAGAATACGGGCCAATGACGCTACAAAAATTTTTACGCCTTTCTAAAGAGATTTTTTGAGAAAGTTAATAGATAATGAAAGCTTTTTTTAATTTAAAATTTCCAGTATTTATTAGCGTTGAGAAATAAATATATTTTCATGAATAAAAGGAAAACTCGGTTGTTATCAATTGATTATCAACAGGGATAAGAAATCGGTCCAATTGTTCGCGAGCAGTACGAAAATTTAGGAGGAGTAAACAGTACATTCGGTGTAAAAAGTGTCCGACACTAAGTGGGCCGAATTCTTTTCCTTGGTTATCAACTACAATCTAAAGTAAATTTATTGTGACAAGTCATTTTCAGACGTCCGCCGCTAGAACTTGTTCCTTAATGTTATTTAAAGTTACTTTAAAGTAACTTTTGATGGCCCATATTTTCATCTCCTTGTCAAAGTTATCTTTAGCTAAAGTTGAATGAACAAGAAACGACGATATAGCCTTGTGTCAATTTAATGTGTAATACACGTTAAAGTTCATTCGTCCCTCTGTTACTTATGAAATTAGCATAAAGCTATGTCTTTCCTTGTTTATTTTAATCACAACTTTAGATAAAGACAACTTTAATCAGATTAGATGAAAATATGGACCAATATGTTTTTATGCTAGTCCGTGATAACAAGCGAAAGTAGTCAAGTACATACAGTGTGGGCCGACAGTGCGTGTGCGGAAGATTGTGGCCTTATTATTGAAAATTTTTTAAATATGTGTGGACACTAACATACATATCGGTTAGATGCATAATCTAAAATTATTTAGACTTATATAGAGTGTTCTGTAAGTAGGGGTGCATATTTTAAACATAGTATCGATAAACATATAAAATAGCGACATCTTACTATCGCTTTTTGACCTAACATTGCAGTAGGATAGACAAATTGAAGCGGGATTTGCTCCTAATGAGTCCCCCATGCAAGGCGGCCATGCTTGCTGTCAAAGCATAATGAAAGATTTTAGAAAAATTTTGTGCAAATCGTTTTTGATTGCAGTGAGAACCTCGAGCAGCCTCTGGACAGCTGTTTCAGCCCTGCTTGGGGCTTCTTCAGCAGAAACGTAGCTCGACATTCCCACTGCAGACCAAAAACGACTTGCCCAATTTATTCGCAAATGCGATATAAGAATGATGAACATATAAAATAGCGACATCTTACTATCGCTTTTTGACCTAACATTGCAGTAGGATAGACAAATTGAAGCGGGATTTGCGAATAAATTGGGCAAGTCGTTTTTGGTCTGCAGTGGGAATGTCGAGCTACGTTTCTGCTGAAGAAGCCCCAAGCAGGGCTGAAACAGCTGTCCAGAGGCTGCTCGAGGTTCTCACTGCAATCAAAAACGATTTGCACAAAAAAAAAAATTTTCTAAAATAGTATCGATACTTTGTATCAAATTATGCTTATTTTTGATAGTAATGATACCATACGATACTTGGAAGAAAAGTATCGATATTTTGAAAAATCGTATCATTGTGCTGTAACAGTATCAATTATTAAATTACATATATTATTAATTTATGAAGGAAAAATAGACTAAAGTGATTAAAAAAATGTTATATCGCAACGACGATTGAATGCTATATGCACGCCACAAATTAATAAAACCAAAGTTGGCTGCACCCATAACTACGAAGAGAAGGGCTTGGACAAATCAAAACCAACATGCAAAAGCCAACCGTATATAAGATATTATCAGTAATAACCAATGGCGTCAAAAGTCTAGTGTGAAATTTACATTTCCGTCGAAATAACAAGTGGACAGAAAAACGTCAGTCGCAGAAACCAGATGATACAAAAAACTAAGGCATCGCAGAGTTTTACAATCAGTCTCGAAGGTTAAAATAAACATTCGATTTAATTCCCACGAAATATGGTGAAATGTCGCTACGGACGGTTGCGAAAAATTGTGCAACCAAGGCTAAAAATACAAACTCTGGGCCAACGAAAGTTTAACTTAAAGCAATTATAACGTCGAAACTGCAAAATCGTAAGATTATTGCCGGAGCATTTTTAGATGCACAAAAAACAGTCTCTAGCTTGCACCACAAAATTAAATCGAGGCGTGGGACGTAATTTTGTGTTATAAAAATACGATCATTCTGCGACGAAAACGATGATAAATAAATAATAATAAAGGCAAACGAAAAACTACGCCGCTCGTCGTTCACACGATAATTTAAGTGATTTTAAGCTTAAAATGTACTGGATGACTTTCAAAGCGGTTTTCCAAACTTAAACAAGTTGAATAATTGAAGCGAAAATACCAGATTATTATTTTCTTAAAGTAGTTTGAGTTATTGTCATTAATTTGGCGATTGCGATACTTTCCGATTCCTAAATGAAAGTATTGGTACTTCAGAAGTATCGAAACGAAGCGATGCCATTCGATACCCAAAAAATATCGATACTTATAAAAGTATTGAAGCATCGCGTGCATCCCTATCCGTAAGAGTGTGACGACCCTAACACATATTCTTTTAGACGGAACACCCTATGTATTATTGCACTGCTAGATGTCTCATTATCAGTCAACGAAAATAATATAGGGATTTATTGACCTAAAGTTTATCGTTTTCGAGATATTTCACCGGTACCGGTAATAAATGGCAAAATTTGTTACTCCGTAAATTAGTTATTTTTAAATATTTTGCTTTGAATTTTGGGTAGATATATTATTTAACTATTAGGAGATAGAAATGTGAGATCAACTCAATATTCCCCCGGGTACTTTAGACAGGGTGATGCACAACGCAGATTACCATTTTTCTAAAGACAAATGAAATGGAACGCCCTGTAAATAGTTTAAAAAATCGCTTACTAAGGTTTCCAACAGTATAAGACTTTTTGCGTATCCGTTGTAGAGGGTACACACCGTACAGGGTGTTTCATTTAAAAAATATATGTCAGGGTGGTCAAACTCTTACGGAACACTTTGTATAGGACCTAGTACATACTTGGATACAAAGTCGCGCAACTTTGTTTAAAATTCATGTTTCGCGATTGTTTCGAAACAGTTGCTTAACAAAATGTGATGTTCCTCGAGTGTTCGGGGACAAAAATCGCAGAATTTTTGTATCCCATTTCAAATCTCGCTCACAATCAATCACTTTCGTATTTTATCGGCTCTGCTGTTTTTTTTTAAATTATGTCGTCTCAAAAAAAAAACTAAAGATTTCCATGGTACAGCTTGCTTGTAGCCTTGTAGGACCTCTTTTTAGTAGAGTAGAAAAATCGATTAAAAAAATAAATATACAGGATGTTATAGAATAAGATGACAATAATTATACCACGTATAGACCACATTAAAATATTACAATTTAACCTATTTTATCTACATACAAAACTCTTTCGTTCCTGAGGTATAACCTCCTAAAGAGGTAACTTGAAAAGAATATTTTCTCAAATACATCTGGAACGGTTTCAATAAATGGATGGATATATCATAGGGAAAATTGAGTATTCTTCACCAGTGGCGTAGATCCGGGGTAGTAGGTTAAATAAATTACTTATTGTCACTTTTTAAATTGAAGAAGAATTGAAAAGTACGTAGAAGATTTAATCAAAAAATACAAAATTGTAATTTCTGAAGTTGAAAAAGATTTATGGACTTTAAAACTTCGCCGAGAAAATAAATAGTTCGAATGTTTTGCTTTTTTTTCATTTTATTTTTTTACCGAGAATGAGATCCATGTCAAGCAGCGATGCTACAGGCAGCAATTCCAATATCGCTGGCCATGGCAGTGCGCATACTAAAGATTGAGGTTTGAATGACCGCAGCTTGTCATTTTAGACCATTAAGTTTAAGGCAAAATGACGTAAGCTCTTTTGACTCAATTGTTTAGAAATCGGGAAAAACGATTTTTTGACGGTTTAAATAGCGACATCCTACGATTGCTTCCGCCTACGCGCTGTTGGCCCACCCTGTATAATAACAATATGTAGAACAAAAGAACTCCAACATTTTTTGTGGTTTTTTTTATATGTTCATCTTTAAATGTATTAATCTGATACTGTAGTACATTGGATTTTCGCTAAGAAATAAAAATTAATCATGTTTGCGGTTGTAAAGGTGGAGTGATAATCTTGAAATAGTACGTAAAAGTACCATTTAAATAGTTATATATTCAAAATTATTGATTGTTTTATAATAAACTCCTTGAATTATTATACGAAAACTGAAAGATTTAGGTATACACTTCATATTCTAAATTTGAGAGGCTCAAATCGTTCTTCTATGCGTGGAAAATTCAATTTTTCTATCTCAATCGGTTTTGCTAACTCCTGCGAAATCTTCTCAAAGTTAATTACATTTCCTTCATTCAGTTCATCCTGTTCATCCTTCACATCTTGAAAATTAACCGGGTTTCTCAATTCTCGTGTAAATTCCAAGTCATAAGATTGAATTAATGGAGGTTCTGGCGTTGGAAAAAGCACAGGATCGCATAAGCATGTGTTCCTTTCGCATCTTGGTTGCGCGAAACGGAAGAAACAGAATCTGAAGCATGAAATCGTGAACTTTGTTCCATTAGAGCGTGTCAGTCTAACGGAACAGTAAGTCTTTTGTTTGAAATGATGATCTACAATTTATCGTTTAGCTGAGTATTTTACAATAATTAAATATTTTACCTGCTCGATTATTGGTCATGTCACACCTTGCATTTACCAAAAACGCCACCAGAAAAATGTACAAAGTCGTTCGCATTTTGAATAAACTTATTAAACTGAAAGGTTTTGTTATTAATAGGGGTTTTATACTGTGGTTCATTTTAATGTTGAGAGTCGACTTACTTTATTAATAAACTAAATGGGTAATAGCTCAATGAAACCAAGGCCAATGTCAAGACCGTCTCGTTAACTATCAAATGGTGAATTAGAAGTAGGTTCAATAATGCATGCAAAAGTTCATGAAACTACTATTACACACAAAAGAATTATTTTCATTTTAAAAGCTTTGAAAAATAATCGAATCATATCTTAAGTATAAAATGTTATAATTAATACATTTTATTTTCAGCTAAAAACTACAACTGAAAGTAATGAAATTAATTAGAGAGAAGCAAGATCAAAGAATGATTTAAAATTTCACAAATTTCTGTTGACCTTCATTTTTTGTACATGTACCTTCTACGAGCTATTTGCGAAAAAGAAATATTTGTAAGACTCGATTTGATTTACACTATGATTCACAAATATCTCCCGATATTTTCAGGGTGAATAGAACATTAAAAATAAGGTCACCTTTCTATATAAATTTTTTTCGAAAAATGAAAAAAAAAAATGGTTAATTTTAAGACGTAATAGGTGCATAAAAACTTTTAAACCTCAATTACTCCAAAACGATTGAGTTTACAGAAATGTCATAAGTGATCCTTTTTTTGTCACAAATAATCTAAATAATATTTTATTCGCAAACTTTTGACGAAATATGTAAAAAATAAAAAGTTAGGAATAAAATACTGAAAGCTATCCCTACAAAACTATCCTTTAAAAAGGATAGAGGATCTGACAAATATGTTGCTAATGCGAAGTTAGATGCCTTTTACGTGGGCTGCTGGAAAATTTTCTGGAATCTAGTAGGTCTAGAATTGTTAGTGTTTATCAACTGTCATATTTGAAAAATTTGACGTTTTTCGCCTATAATTCTATTGACAATTCCTATCCAAGTGAACTAGTTTTGTTTGTACGGCATTTGAGAAAAAGTAATTTTGTGTAAACATGGAAATCTCTCGTGAAATTTTTCGTGCCATGGTTTTTTACGATTTCAAATGTGGTCTAACGCCGAAACAATGCCTCGATCGGCTTCATTTGGCTTTTGGAGATGAAGCACCATCAAAGAGCAGTGTTTATAATTGGTTTGCTGAATTCCAGCGTGGGTGTACCTCTCTCAATGACGAATTTGGTGAAGGTCGTCCATCAACATCTGTTGTTGCCACTAATGAAGATGCTGTGCGTGAAATGCTTGAGCGAGATCGACATGTGACATACCGTGAGATTCAAGCATCCTTACGCATTGACATGAAAGCAATACACCAGATTTTTGCATGATCATTTGAACGTACGAAAGCTTTGCAGTCGTTGGATCTCACACAATTTAACAGAAGCGCTAAAGCAGGGTCGTGTCAAATGGTGCGAAGAAATGCTCAAGAAATTCAATGGAGGTCGTTCAAATTTAGTTTATAATATCGTTACTGGTGACGAAACGTGGATCTATTCGTACGAGCCAGAAAGTAAACAACAATCTACCGTTTGGGTATTTCAAAATGAACCAAAACCAACAAAAGTTGTCCGTTCACGCAGTACTGCGAAGCAAATGATTGCTTGTTTCTTTGGTTTAACTGGACATGCAGCAACCATGGCTTTAGAGGATCGAAAAACTGTGAATGCTGATTGGTATACTACAATTTGTTTGCCGGAAGTCAACGATCAAATAAGAAGAAACAATCGAAATCGACGAATTATTCTCCATCATGACAACGCCAGCTCTCACTCAGCCCGTCAAACAGTTGATTTTTTATCCAACAAAAATGTTGAATTAATGAATCATTGTCCATATTCACCTGATTTATCACCTAATGATTTCTTTTTGTTCCCAAATATCAAAAATAAAATGCGTGGTAAGCGATTTTCGTCGGCTGAACCAGCGGTTGAAACATTCCGGACACTGATTTCTGAGGTACCATCTTTAGAGTGGAAAACGTGCTTTAGAAATTGGTTCGAGCGTGTGCAAAAGTCAAAGGTCAAGTCAAAGGCGAATACTTCGAAAAACAATGATACCGTTTACCAAATTTCATAAGTGTTTTTTCATACCGTTTCCAGAAACTTTTCCAGCTGCCCACGTATCTGTGTTCAAAATATTAGTTTGATAAGTTAAAGAATCCAGAAGGTATTGCCAAAAAAAAACAAAATTTTTCACCCCTCTTTCAGGGGTTATTATTCAGTTTCGGAAAAAATATTATATAAAAAGGTGACTTTATTTTTTGATGTTATATTCACCCTTAAAATATCAGGAGACGTTTCTGAATCACGATGTATAACAGCGACCACCAAAAAGTTTTTTATTATTGATTTTCTTTTAAAAATTTTGCGCTAAAAGTTTATGCATGTTCGGTAACCAAATATAAGCAAAATAAATCCAGTGAGCAACTTTTAATATGATGAAAGATTTGAAACATTGAAAATTTGGAAATAAATTGTAAAAAATAATAATCGAAACTCTATTTCGAACCAAGGTCGATTTTAGGGACATTATTTTTCTTAAAACACGCCACGACGACAAAAAGATTAATTTCCGCTTAAAATAAATGAGAGAATATTTCAACTATAGCTTTCCGTCAATCATTTTTGTTAAAAAACGGAAGCTGTGTTTCAATCACGTCATAGATCACCTTCGATAACGATTGACCGATACAATGTTATATATTTAACGGAACGCATTAATTCCAAAAGGTTGCGTTTCTTAAGGGCACGACACGGCCACCGCTAAATATACCCCTGCATTACCTTGACATTTGCTAGTGTTAACGTTATACACTAAAGAAATATCTTCTGGAACGCCACATGAAAATTCATAAATGATATTTATGCCGCCATTGCCATTACGTCAGAATGAAATGGCATAGGTTCCGATCGCAACGCAATTTATACACGATGTCGCACGGTCGTAAAATCATTCGAGATCTCCGGCATCGCTTTGTCATGTCGATCTGATAAGAAATTTACTGAGAATGTCAGACGTATCATAATCATCTATAACTAACTTCATGTTCAGCGTACATATTAAACGCAGTTAGTAGGACGTTGGAACGACTTACTTTAGATACCTACAGTAGAGCCGGTGGATCACCTACAGCTTCGCGAGAGAAAAAAATAGCCAAAGTGACCAAGACAATTATTTTTAAGTATATGAGTTGACCGCAAGAGGCACAACAATAAAAATTAATTTTACTAACAAAAGTCTCAGAATAAGATAAAGCTTTGATAGCGTCATTGGAAAGCTGAATTGATTCTGCACAACTTTGATTTTAGACTTAATTTCGTATCACCATTAATAAGGGTGGAGAAAACAGGAATTATTTACTTTAAAAAGTAAATTATTTAACTGTTTTTAAATAATTACTCAACTGTTTCCTCTACTCTTATTGAACAGTTGAATTATTTACTTTTTAAAGTAAATAATTCAAATAAACTAAATAATTCAACTCTTTCCTCCACCGTTATTAATGGCGATACGATAGTAAAATCGTGCAAAATTAATTTAGCTTTCCAATGACGCTATCGAGCAGTAGCTTATTCTGAGACTTTTGTTACCTAGTAAAATTACTTTTTATTATTGAGTCTATTGGTCTATTGTGGTCAACTCACATACTTAAAAATATTTTGTTTGAATTTCTCTTGGTCACTTTGACTATAAATTTTTTCTCCCAAAACTGAAGGTATTACGATTTACTCTAGTACAATGTGTTTCCGGATAGACATAACTATACCTATAAACTTCCTTATTTCCAATTTTAGGAATCAAAATCAATCTTCATAAAAAATGTTGCTTCTTCTAGCGAGTCCTCAGCAACTACCAAAATTTTGAAATAACATCCAGGGTGGTTGGAAATTGAGACAATGTGATGTTTGGTTAAGAGTAAAGTACATTTTATTTGAAAGAAAAGTAAAAGTATTACTGTGAAAAAATGTTTGTAATGGCAAACGAAGCTCAAATATCTGAACATTGTATATCAAAGTTTTTTTTTTTTCAGTATGTTTAAAAGATAACATTTTTCAAACATTGACTGACAATTGTCAACAAATTTGTTGATATGAAATAAATCACTTGAGTTAAATCTCAATTGAGAATAGGTAACTGGGATAATTACGTTAACTAATTTATACCTATTATTTATTAATTAGGAGTATAATGAAAACAAAAAATAGCAATTTTAAGATACAAGGTTCAAATTAGAAATTTGAGCTTCTTTTGTCATTACAAACATTTTTTACAGTAATAATTTACTTTCCTTTCAAATAAAGGGTACATTACTCTTAACCAAATTTCGAAATTTTGGTAGTTGCTGAGGACTCGCTAGAAGAGGTAATACTTTTATCATGGTTGGTAATGGTAAGGTTAAAGGAAATTGTAACGCGCCGTTTTGGCCATCAGGTTAGTATGTCTGAATGCTATCAGGGCACAGTATACACATCAATCAGTAGGGACAGCTTCGGCTTTTTGTTTATACAATTTCTGAGGGCGCATGTCTGAAGACGAGCGGTCCTTCCTCAACTAGTCGAGGGTGGCGCAATGGTCAATGGTTGATTTTTCAATGGCCGCGCTCAGGTAACCACAGGAGCTGTTACTAATTCAACATAGCTATTGAACAGACATGCTTTTGGAGTCCCATTCTTCAGCAGCCAGTATTTTCACAATAACCCTTTAAGAACACGAGTTGTTAACTTTCAATATGCTGAGTCTGCATCATGGTCTACTTTCAGGCTCGGTGATCACCTGAACATGGCCAAAAAACGTACGTTCCGCCCGAATTCCGGCAGACATTCAATATGGCCGTCAATTACCGATCAGCTGTTTTGGTGGATAAGTAACTATTAGATTATCTTATGGAATTTCATCGTGTTTCGACTATTTTGAGCTCACTTGTAATTTTTCTAACAAAACAAGCTTTTGGTTTTTAAAATAAGAAGTATGTCTTACGAAATAAATAAGTTTTTCACACCTAACTGCTGACGAAGCTGTTTTGTTTTTTGGCAATACGTTAATACACCAGTAGGTGTACGCTCAACTCCAGTCCGACCGCCGCTCAACTGAGGCGCCCCCCCACCGTTAGTCTTTTTGCGACCATGTTCGAGTGGGTTTGTGGGAAATTATCCTCTCCCTTTGGAAAACTCCTGGAATCGCGTTGGATTCACGATTATATCTCCGACTTGACTGCCGATTCTCTCGAAGATAACTTCTCTCTCTCTCTCTCTACTGGAGTACGCCGTTAGAGGTTGCACCACGTAGATGCGCAGTGGTAACGTCAGCTGACGCAAAATTGGCAGAGGGAGAAGAGGGCGCCGTACGGAACCGATTCATTGTCCCAACACTTTGTAAACGTTGCTAAGTCAACTACACGTGTACGTTTTATTTTCTCTTTTTGTCCTTCTTTGCTCTCTTTTACTATATCGCCAGTTATTTTATGCGTACATTTATCTCGGATTTTTGTAAGACCGCTTTCACACTAGCGATTTAGCAGCGCGATTTAGCCGCGCGGTTGAATCGCGTCCGCTGCGCCGCACGACTTTGGCGTACATCATTTTAACGGCTTGCATATTTTTGACAGCTGCGCGATCCAACCGTGCGATTTTCCCGTATATCATTTTGCTAGTATTTCTAGTCGCGCGATTTAATCGCATTATCCAACGGCTTAGCAGCGCAACAAAATCGCGCTGCCGAGTCGCTAGTGTGAAAGAGCTCTAACATTTATAGCGGGGTTGTATAATTTATTGCTGAAGAAAGGTCATGCGAACATTTATAGCGGCGGGGTTGTGTAATTTATCATGGAAGAAAAGATCACGTCATAGTAATAGTCTAGTTTATATTAACCGAAGCCGGTTTTTACCCTCGCACATTAGGTATTGGACGCAAAAAGTTGGCCAAAATTATTTTTTCATATTTTCGCATTTATACGGTAACATTAAAGTATTTTAGGCTGAAATTTGTTATCTGTTACCATATACCGGGCGCACTTTAAGTATGCAGCACATGAATTTCTTTTAATTCCTGCCCCCCATTGAAGTTACTGTTGAAAAAGCAAGATGAATGAATATGATCCATCCGTCAGCCGCAAGACGTCTCTTTAATTTCCGAGTTTATACAAGATGTTCATGGGGAGCCGATACACTAACAAATTTCACTATTTGCATTTTTATGAAATAACTTAAATTAGATGTTTCAAGACTTTCCTGCTCGAATTTAGGGTACCATCAGAAAAACAAATGACTATCAGGTTTACGAGATTTTCCATTGTTTTCAATTTCTTTAAACAGAGCATTACATTTTTTTATCATCGTATCATTAAAAAAAAGTTGAAAACTATCGAAAATCTCGTAAACCTGATATTTATTCATTTATTTCTCCTCAGGTACCATTAATTCGAGCAGCAAAAGTCCTAAAGTCTCTAATTTAAGCTACCTACTGAAATTTCTAATAAAAAAAGTTAGCTATTGTAGCAATTTTCCGTGAGTACCAATATTTAGTTACTAAATATAAAATTAAATTATATTCCTAAAATAGTAACCTTTTGGAGATGATATTTTAGGAACATGATTAAGTATCCTGAACGCGATGCGATGATAAAATACCTAACATTCCATTTAAAATAGAAACAGTAAACAATAGAAATCCTCGAAAATTTGATAGTCATTTGTTTTTGCGAAAGCACCATAAAATCGAGGAGGAAAGATCCTGAAACTTTACCACTAATTTAAGTTACTTCGTGAAAATTCAAATAAGAAAGTTAGCTATAGTAACGGATTTTCATGAACACCCTGTACATGACAGTTTGTGTATGAATTCTTTATTTTGTTCTTCAGGATATGTAGAATTTTTAACTATGTCGTCTTGTATAAAGTCTAGTTTCTTGCAAAGTTTTTTGCGTACTATTGCAAGTCACAGCATCAAGAAAATAATTGTTATAAATTTATAGGCAAATTTCGGCAGCCAAAGTCTTCAGATATTTAAAGTATCTTACCTACTGTAAAACATAACAGAAAAAAATTTAACCCTTAACGCCCTAACATATAAGAAAACTCTTTCGATAAACACTAATAACGAAAATTCAACGACATAAATTTGACATACCCTTATTCTGAAATATCTTAAATACTGACAATAGCATTTAAAAAATTATGGTTGGTATGAACAGTGCTTACTTGGTTGAACATCTTTCGATACAAAAATCACAGCATATAGTTTCAAAGAACTAGAAACAGTTTGAATTTAATTATTTTTTGAGTTAGGTATGTACGTTTAACACAACATATAAAATAGCGACATCTTACTATCGCTTTTTGACCTGACATTGCAGTAGGATAGACAAATTGAAGCGGGATTTGCTCCTAATGAGTCCCCCATGCAAGGCGGCCATGCTTGCTGTCAAAGCATAATGAAAGATTTTAGAAAAATTTTGTGCAAATCGTTTTTGATTGCAGTGAGAACCTCGAGCAGCCTCTGGACAGCTGTTTCAGCCCTGCTTGGGGCTTCTTCAGCAATTGCGAATAAATTGGGCAAGTCGTTTTTGGTCTGCAGTGGGAATGTCGAGCTACGTCTCTGCTGAAGAAGTCCCAAGCAGGGCTGAAACAGCTGTCCAGAGGCTGCTCGAGGTTCTCACTGCAATCAAAAACGATTTGCACAAAATTTTTCTAAAAAGTTTAACACAACGACTATCAAGGTGCTTTGATCGCTTTGATGGTATTTTGTTCATCATAAGTTTACCCTCTTGATGCCTAAGTATTGTTCTATCTTAGGTAATAGTTATTGTACTCAAATTTACTATTTTGTGTCATTCGACTTTTGGCCAGGTTTTCGGGGCAAATACCCGTATGTGCGTCGTCGCGAATTTGTAGATTCAGCCGGCAGTGTGCGGCTTTTGCCCTGCACAATAATTCGATTGCCAACCGAATGTTTTGCGACGCAATACGATTTTATTCCTTTCGAGCGGATCCGAATTTTGCCCACGCATTAATCAGCCGAGGTACAGTTGCTTAATTGATTGTTGGTATGAGCCTCTATGACCTTTAAATTATCTAAGACTTCAGCTACCAGGGAAACCCCAATCGCATTGTCCCGAACGACCAATAAAAGTGAATAATAAAGGCGATATCCTATTTTTTATTTTATTTTGGCGCGTCACGATATATCCTTTCCCGCTTCTCCCTGTGGACTAAGTTCAGCAAATGGGATCCAGGATTTAATACAGGGTGCCGCAGTATGACAAATGACCCGTCCCGACCGATTGTGTTAGCCAGGGTCTGACTAAGACGGGGTCTTAGGATTCGTCCATGCCTTGGTTCATCTCTCCAGGTGGGTATCAATTGTTGTTTCGGATTTTAGATATAATTTGGCTCTGGGGAATTTGTTTTCTCTTGCCTGAATTATTAATTGACGCCCAGCACCCAAAGTGCAGTGTGACAAAATTAAATCATTCATAGCATTTACTATACTAACTAACCTAATTTTCTGACGGCTATATTTCTGTCACCCTAACATGGCCTACTCTGAATGCTAAAAGATTGTGAACCGAAAACAGTAATTCAAGTTGACAAACTTATAAATTCTGTCCTTGTTGTAACATGTACATTAGATAAAGATAAAAGAATAGGTTGATTCGTTATTCGAATCAGGAAAGTGTGACGCACCGGCAAAAATCCATCGGTTCAAGTCCTCAAGTGTATATGGCCAGAAGAATAAAATTTGTTAAACTATATAACCTTTCAAATAAAAATAAAAAATAAAAGACTTGCCACTACTTCGATATTCGAAAATATCGTCGGTCTACAAGAGAAAGTGACCAAGTCCACCGATAGTATTTTTGAGTTATTAGAATTTTAATACTTGCTTATGATTATAAAATCAATTATTTTACATCAGGTTAGTTTATATTGATTTTTATGAACAATAAAATTAATTAAATTAAATTAAAAAAGATTGAATGTAAGGTACATGGGCAAATATTAAAATTCTAATAACTCAAAACTACTATCGGTCGACTTCGTCACCTTCTCTTGTAGAACGACGATATGTAACATGCGAATAAAATTTGATCATTCCTTATAAATTAAAATTTTACAAAAAAAAATTCTTACCTTACACTGAATATCTTTTAAAATATTTGCATCCAATGATCCTATATTATCAGGCTTATTTCCATCCAAAACAACAACGTCACTTCCTGAGCTCGAACAAGTCAGGCATTCGCCGTTGTCCATTGTTGGAATAGGGGAATCGTTCAATTCTTGGACATACCGATTTGTAGCAGGTGAGTTATATACGTGAAAACTATTATAGTTATTAATGAACACCAACTGATTCGTGGTTCCATTCCTAGCAGTTTCCGACTTAACAACATCAGCAGTATGTATTTTTCTTCCACTTGTAATTTTTGGTAATGTTTCACTTGCAAAGAGAATATTATCTGCAGTCGTTAAATGGCGACCGTCTTCAAATTCAACGGCCTCGTCGTCGCGGTGATTTACCAGCTGTTTTCTTTCTGGGCTTCTGGTCAAGTTGTGAAGAACCTCAATTTCATTGTGAATGGGAATTGGACTGTATTGGTCGTATTCCCGACTGTTCCTACGATCCGCTGATGGAACCAGCTGGGTCTTAAATTCTTTGTTTTTTTTAACTTTGTCTTTAGCCTCGAGGTTATGCATCATTTCAACTTCTTTGGTGCTTAATTTTTGCTGACTCTTCTGAGGGTGGAACTCTAAAGCTGGCATATTTGACACAGACTTTTGTTCTTTGAACGTAGTTTGTTGCGTACCAACATTCTGATCTTCAGCACCTTTCTGCATGGAATACATTGAGGGTGACAGTAATTTCCTCGTGCCTTGAGAATTTGGTACTGGAAGTTCTTCGTTTAAGTTTGCTTTGACAGCTTGAGGTGATCGACTTCGTTTGATGTTTAGATACCGTTCGTGTGCGTTGTCAGTTCGTTGAGTCAATGATTTTTGGATCGTTGGAAGCTTTTCTTGTGCGTTTTCGTTTCGTTGACTCACTGTTTTTTGAATTGTCGGTAGCCTTTCTTGTGCTTGTTGCCTAACCGGTTTCATTTGTTTGCGAACCTTTTCATCCATAGGCTGATTCTTGAATGTCTTCCTCTCGTTCACTTGGATGCGAATGCTTCGTTCGCACTTGACTTCCTTTTTATCGCCTTCGTGAAATCTCGGGATTCGTGACCTTTGATTAACACGCTGGCCAAAGATTTCGTGATTTCGACTCAAATTTGGGGAAGACCTGTACATGTAACGTATGGAAGAATTTGTATTTCTTTTGGGACTGTTTGGTTCTGATTGTGTTGCTTTGTTTTTGCATGAGACGGGAACTGGAATATGGCTTTTGGATAATCGAGGTTTAGCGCCTGTGTTTGCATAACGTATTTCTATAGAGGGTTTGGTTTGATTGGGAGTTATTATAATAGTCGGGTCCTCGTCACTCGGGTGGTTACTGTCGCTGTCAGGTGTTCTCATTTTGACTATTTCACCTCCAAAACGAACTCTTCTCGGTGTGCGGCGGAGTACTTCGTAATCGTCTTCACTGTCGTCGGCCAGCACTTTGAAGGTACGAATCTTTCTGAAAGCAAAATAAAAACATTAATTTTTTAAAATGCAGTCTCAACAAATTTTGAGATGGGTACCGAAAAATGTGTGTAAAGGTGCAGTGTAAGTTATATAAATGTGTATCTGCCTATTCGTTAGGATACAGGCAGGGATGTAAAAATTCGGTGCCACGGACCGATTCTTTTGCGCTTATGTGCACTGAAAACGTGAAATAAGATTCACAAACATGGTTTATTTATTTGTATTTGAGATCGAATAGGAAGATAAAATATTAAATGTAGATGTACATGTTACATTGCGTTATTAAATTATTTAGATTAACTATTGCTGTATAATTTAGTTTTACAGACTTTTATTGTCGAAATCTTGATTATTCCTTTAAATCTTCAACTGATATTTTTTCTCCGCTCGGTCAGCCATCTCTTTTTATTATTTTCTTTCATTTCGTAAGAAATTAACATACGTTAAAAATTTCATAGCAAGAGTTGATCCAAATAATTTATTAACGCTCTGTATAAAGAATATAAGTAGTATTTTAGTTTAATATAAGTAGAGGAAACAATGAACGTCTAAATAAAAAATATAGTCAAGCAGGCTGTGGTGAAATTCACAAACAAGATCTGTACAGCGTGAATTTGGGATGGTTTTACAGGATTTCTCAGTTATTTATAGGAATAGAAGAAGACTGTTTCTGCTACTTTTTCGAGAAAAACTCAGTGAAGAAAAAAAACAAAAGTTAGCTATCTCGTTTCGTTCGTAAAATTTTTCGGCCGAAAACGAATTTTTCCGAAAAATTATTTTTCACAATATCTCAGCTGTTTGACAAGATATTTTGAAAATTCAAAAACTATTTTATTCTCAAATTAACGTAGATTTCACTATTTCACTGACGTTTTGTCTTTTGTAAGAACTGCACCAGTTCTGAGAAACAGACCATATCTTTCGAATTTTAAAGGGAAACCGCAGTTGGCTATGACACAAATAAATTGCTTGTTTAATGAGATTTTCAAAAATACATATAAAGTTTTGGTCAACAAAACGGTTTTCTTCTATTCCTATAAATAACTGAGATAAATAGTTTCATCTTTTAGAAAAGAAACAAACTACCATAGGATAATTTGTTTAATACGTTATTTCAGTAAACATAACATGCTCTCAATAAATTTG
The DNA here is from genome assembly GCA_036172665.1 of Prosopocoilus inquinatus. Taxonomy (NCBI): domain Eukaryota; kingdom Metazoa; phylum Arthropoda; class Insecta; order Coleoptera; family Lucanidae; genus Prosopocoilus; species Prosopocoilus inquinatus. The sequence goes on from CM069869.1 coordinate 32,606,293, forward strand.
GATAGCATAGCTGCCGAAATACGTATTTAGTTTTTAAAAAAACATTGTGGTTAGGAGTCAAATCCAAATTTATTGTTAGACAAGCCACAGTCTTCAATACATTAAACATAACACGCTCTCATTATTTATGAAAAATAATGAAGAAAAAGCAATAAAAACGTGATAATTCGACAACAAATTTTCTTGATTATAGCCTACTTTACAGGATTTTTACTTAGACACTCGTTATTAGTGGTATTAGTGACCGTCGCTAAGTCGTCGACACCACGTCGGAGGCATTTTAAGGTCGTTTTATTTTTTCTTCTCGTCACTATTCTTGAGGGGTGACGTCTTCATTTTACGTCGTCACTGTGTGGATTTTTTTTATTTAAGACATGGTCGTTGCTGGCCCCGTATCCGGGCGTATGTATACAGGGTGGATTAATTAATGTCTCTTATGGGCATCTCCGTAACTACAAGAAATGGAAAAAAACTAGTGGCCAACTCTCGATCTCTTTCTTGGAGATTAAGTCAAAAGCGTAAACTAAAATTGGCTATCTTCTTTTGTTTTCAAGTTATAGGCAAAAATTGACATTTTCGACTTTTCGTTTTTCGGTCGTATCTCGTTTGTTTCTAGAGATATTAAAAAACTGTTTGAACAATATTAGGACACTTTTTAGAATACAATTCAGTGGGGTAGTTACTTTTCTAATATTTACTTAAATTTTCAGGTTATATCATAAAGTTATATTTTTTTTAATAGAAATCATAGTAGGCAATGCCCTCATTAAATAGAGATTTTTCTTCTGTTTTCAAAAATATATACTTTGTTGGGTTTCTTTCTTATAATTAATAGGAAAAACTGTCATTTTTATTATCATCCTTGCGTAAATATCCTAGTCTCAGTAGGCTGGGTTAAATACGGAGCCGATTTTTTATTTTATGAACGTTCCTGTAATTTTCACAATATCTTTTTAAAATTGAAAACAATTTTTATACAATTTCCATCGGACAAGAAACGACTTCAATAAAAAATTTATAATTGAAGTCGACTCTTGTTCGATGAAATATGTGAGAGAAAATAGTTTTTAAACTTTAAAACGGACACTGTGAAATCGCAGGAACACTCTACGTTTCGCTACCGCTTCATAGTTTCGTCAAGAGTGAAAAAATGTAAATAAACAAGTTGTCAAGAGAAGCGAAAAGATAACATGATTTTACACTAAAATACAAGTTGTTCGGATAAACATAAAGGTAATAATAACTAAATTAACAAACTAATAACAAAAATGGCATTTTTCCTATTAATTATAAGAAATAAACCCAACAAAGTATATATTTTTGAAAACAGAAAAAAGATCTCTATTTAATGAGGGCATTGCCTACTATGATTTCTATTTAAAAAAATATAACTTTATGATATAACTTCAAAATGTAAGTAAATATTAAAAAAGCAACTACATCACTGAATTGTATTCCAAAAACAGTTTTCTAATATCTCTAGAAACAAACGAGATATGATGGAAAAGTCGAAAATGTCAATTTTTGCCCATAACTTGAAAACAAAAGAAGATAGCCAATTTTTGTTTATACTTTTGACTTAATCTCCAGAAAAGAGATCGAGACTTGACCACTAGTTTTTTCTATCTCTTATAGTTACGGAGATGCCCATAAGAGACATTGAAATTAATCCACCCTGTACATAATCTAGATTTGTACAAACGTGCTAACCATACTTATAATAATTGTAACTCCGATTTACGACCGAAGTGACTTTTTTTTCTTTCTTTGTATGTCATTGTCAGGGGAACATTGTTGCGGGTACTTTACATCGTTAAAGGGTGGGATTTTGCTCTCGAATACGAGTCCTAGGTGTTGGATACTCTGCGCACGGAATAGAATACACCCTCCCGGTCGTGTATTCTTTTTGCTCTTGAGTTACGTAACCACTGCTGGGTGGCAACATAGTTCTCTAGATTCCGACCGATTCGGTTTCGAGCATACGGTAAGTTACGGATTGGCGCAGGCCCTCTGTTTTCTACCACGGTCTTGGGTCCAAACAGCGCTGTGCACTTCCTTGCCATCACAATACTTGTGATGGCAAATTGGTGGTGACAAGAGGTTTTAGGCCGATACTTAAATTAAGCATGGCCAGTACTTAATGTATTATTTCATTTATTAAAACTTGAGTTACTCTACAAAGATACAATTCAATTCAGGAAAGAAGACATGCACGTCATATGCGGAAATCGTCTATTTCACATAATTGCACTATGTTAATGCGAATTTTTATGTATCAGAAATACATCATTAAATCAAGTTCAAATACGAAATTAATAATAGTGTTGATTAACGTAGTGCAATGGGCTCGTTCAATGAATTAAAAAAAAAATAATTGGTCCTTAAAAATACAACGTTTCAGATGAAAAACTAAGGGCCGTTTTCATAATCAGACTTTAAATTTAAAGTTATTTTAACGTAAAAAAAATACATTTGTTTCACTATTCTTAAAGTGACTTTAAATTAAAGCTTCCTTAAAGTCTGATTATGAAAACGGCCATAAATTTTGTAAAAAGAATTGTCAGCAACAAAATTCTGTTAAGGGATATTCGACTTAAAATTTGGTAACTATTTGAAAAGTTCAGAATAGCGCGTACACGAATCTATGAGTCATTGCATCCACATCGTCTAGAACGGGAGCGTATAACGTATATTCGTATGTGTTCGTGCATTACCGAACGAAAATCGATCCGGTTTGACCTTTTTTCTTATACTTAGAATGCTCTAAAAAAAAATTTTCTTGAAAATTTATTATTTATTTATGTATAAAAAAAATGGTAAATGAGTCCATTATGTGAAACACAAGAGTTCCCTATATAACGTGCATGTATTCTGAATACAAAAAATGTAAGATTTAAATAACAATCGCAAGGTAGGGTTCAGTTGCAGAAGAGTCTGCACTGTTCTTCCACCGGTACCATGAATCTATAAATTCAAGATTGCAATAATTGCCCAACCAAAATTAACAAAAATACAAAAGAAATCCTACCAACTCAACTAATTTAATTTTGAAACAATAATTTAGAATATGAGTCAAATGCCTCAGGGTGTAATCAATTCTTCATATTATTTTTGTATATATAATATTATTTATTATTTAGTGTCTTCCCACGGAATTTAAAGTGCTTGAACAGAGAACTCGTGGAAGTTAAATGCATGCGAAGAAAGCGCTTCGCGCTGTTAGAGCCGCTCACCTTGAGTGCTAGCGGCAGCTGGGATCTTCAGAAGAAATAAAGGCAAATATTTAAAAAGTTTAAAAACAAATTAAAAGTTAAAAATGAGTAAAATTTAGAGAAAACATTTTCGAATCAGAAAAATTTTGTTTTTAATTCTTCCATTTTCGAATCAGGAAAATTTTGTTTCAGTTTCTTTTCGATTTTCTTGTTTTTTTTTTTTATTTTTGCCAAAATATGAGTTTGGTCAATTTTTAAATTTCTCTCTAATTTCTCAATTTTTTTCAAATTTCTTAGTTTTTTCAATTTTTTTCCAAATTTTTCAGTTCGTGTGTTCCTTAGTTTTCTTTAGATTTCTTAATGTTATATTTTCTTTTTAATTTTTTTTACAAATTATTCGTATCTTTTAGTCACTAGTCTGCAACTCGCCAATGGGCAACTCGACACTCCAATTGCGAACTCGCTACTCGCCAAATCGCAAACTCGCTACTGGCCAAATTGCAAACTTTCCACTCCACATGGAGTTTCATTTGATACTGGACACAATGCGCTTATCTTTACAGTTGAAGGCATTTGAAGAAAGCGTTTCGCGCTGTTAGGGCCACTAATCTTGAGGGCTCGCGGCAGCTAGGTTCTTTAAACAAAGGAAAAATTTTAAATTTTTAAATTTTTTTTTAAGTTAATAAATCGGGAAATTTGGAGAAAACCAATTTCGAATTAGGAATTTCACTAATTTTTTAAGATTTTTTAAAAAAATTTCAATTTTTTTAATTTTTGGCGTCATGTGGTGTTATATGGACCGAATTGCCTTCGTGACCGACGTTTCATTTGATATTCCGCACGAAGAGTTTCTCTTTACGTGAACGGTTTCATCTCTGGTGTGGAAGGGCCACTGTATTGGATTCTAAGATGGCGCCTAACGAGTTCGGCGGCGGTATCCTTCCGATGCACGCAACCCCCTCCCTCACCTTCGCGATTCCCCAAAAAAATTCACCGCCGATCCCCGAACCACGGGATCGATCGCGAGAATTTAAAAAATCGCCGCTCTCTTGCTGGAAAGCTGAGCCCGAAAGTGGTACCCTCAACGAGCGGGGTAAGATTTCCCCCAACTCCCAGAAGCCCGAAACCTCAGAAATTCCTTCATATTTCGAAAAAAGAGCGATTTTTTTTCCTCGCCGACCCCGAAAGCAGAGCGACGTCGTCGTTCTGCCGCGGGAGTTGAGAGAGTCCCATTGAAGTGAAATCGGCGTCGAAAGACGCGCCATCGACGCTGGTGAAAAACATGACCAACTGCCACAATCTACTCCGCGTTCAGAAGGAGAAGCCCCGATTTTTTCGGTCATTTTATGTTCTCCAGTTTAAAATACACGGAAACGTACGTTTCTACTCGGGGGCGCCCTTATTTTTTGCAATAATTTTAAGCCGATACCTCTTCAATTTTTTTTTTTGGCTCCCGAAAATCTACAAAATTTGTTCCGGAACGCAGGGCCGTACCGGCTCCCGCAGGCCTCCGATCGGCTCGCGGTTGGAAATCCTGCATTCCTCGTTATTTTCTACTGTACGACGACGTGCGGCTTGAGGCGATATGATCCCCACAAAGCCCTTGAAAAAAAAAATCAAAAACAGTACACGGGTGGCACTTTTTAAAAAATCACAGCTTCGCTTTCGTGCGATAGAGCCGGCATTGCGACACGGCGGGCGTTAAGTAGATGAAGGATGGGCCTTGCTAATGAGAGAGTTTTAAATAATCTAAGACAGCGTTTTCGAGAAATTTTCGAAAAAGTTCAAAAATCGGTTTTCGATGGCCTCTCTAGTTCCAGGACCGAACTCAGACTCGATAGTCGTCGTTGGGCGAGATGCCCCTCGCGTTTCCCGTTCATGCTTCGAATTTAGTCCCGATGGGACGAAAAATAAGGGCGCTAGAATTTTTTAAAAAGAATTTTTTTAAAAGTACTTTTCGACAGTACTCTCGCGAGAAACTAGTTTCGATATGATCGCGTTTAAGGGGCGTAAAAAATTCCCGAAGAGTACTTTGCAAAATCGCATAGCCGCTATAATCTGCCCCCGACGCCGCCACTCGATGCGCGATCGCCTTGAAACCGGCGTCAAAACTAATCCGAAGGATAAATCTAGAATGCGTATTTACGGATTTCTACTCTTTTATACATAAATGAAGAAATAACCTTAGGAAACTGTAAAATGTTCATTCATTTATTTACGTTAATTTCCTTTAATAAATTATATTACGATATAAATTGACGATTTACACTAAACAATTATTATTAAAAATGTGGAACACAAAATACTACTTGGGTTTACTCACGTAAAAATAAGCAAGTCACGTTAACATTACATATTATTTTAACGCCAGTTTACAATTTTTATAAGTTGCTATTGACTGTATTCTTAACTTACGCACGCAAGTTACTCAGGGAGGTAATTAACATTGCTTAGCTTAATTGCTACGCACATTTAAAATACTGGCGCTGTTCTACATACGTTTATGTAATTGTCCTAAAGCTCAGTTCATTGACTTTTTATCTGAATTATGTAGCAATGCGCTCCACAGTTTTTCACGATGCATTGAACTGATATTGAAATCATTGAACGCGTTCGTGTTAACGTCCGGAAATTAGTGAATCATGATTCTAGTGTTATACAATTTTACCACAATTTACATACAGGGTTCGGCAACGTTCTGATTTGGTCATTTATTAAGTTATTTAAGAAGATACTAAAAGTTAATCTGCGGCATATGATTAACAGGGTAAATGCCCACTATTGAATATTATTTTCAATAATACAGGGTGTTCCATAAAGTTTCTGCGGACCAAGGTTATATTTATTTTAAATGGAAACCCTGTATATGATACACTTTTTGAAATGACCTGATTGTGCCATTTCTAAAAAGATAAAGTTTTAATATTTTATATTTTGTTGTTAACAAGTTATGACCACTTTTGTCTAAAAATTAGCGTAACTTTAACGTCATTTGCAAATAAATTTCTTGACCACGAAAGTATTTAGAAATATGTTAATGTTATTTTCTACTAGAAACATTTATCTCATTTGCAACCATTTATACAGAGTGAGTCAAAACTCAAATAATTAAAAAACTCGATTTTTTAAATGGGCCACACTTTATATCTTACCATACTGGAAGTCTAGATTACTTGCCCTTTCTAAAAATATAAGTTAATATGCATCTCTCTTGAATTAGCAGTTGACAATCGACTTGAATTGTTATGAAATCGTCCAAGTACTCTTCAATTATTGAAGACCATATCAAATGATATGCATATCAATGTTACAGAATAGCCCTGAATATGCATCTCTCTTCGATTGGCGGTCAGCAATCGACTGGAATTGCTATGAAATCATGTTAAGTTCTCTTCAATTATTGGAAACCGTATCAATTCATGTGCTTATCAATATTACAGAATAGTCCTGATTGACTTGCGTTTTGAAACAAGGCGAGCAATGATTTGGTAATTCATGGCCAACTATGAGGAGAAATTTTGAAAAACGCATGATATAAGTATCTAATACCCGGTTTCTGAAACGATACATAACTTTAGGTAAACATAAATTTTTCTTGACAGATAACTTTATAAAAAGTATAAATTGTTTATATTGCTACGTATACACTTTACCTCCAGATAAATTTTTGAGAAACGGTTTTTTAGAAGTTATGGTGAGTTTATCTTGAGTTTGTTTCTACGTAAAGTTATACAGGCTGTTCTTTTACATGTGCAAATAAAAAAAACCCTCTGTATAAGTACATGAAATGCTACCTTCTGTGCATATTTTCCGGTGATTACCGTACTATAGCCAAAAAATTTCGGAGGTTCCACTTGTTTGGAAAAGTTGATATGTGCGAGAGAGAAATACTTGGAAGATCGCAACGCCTTCCTACACACTGACGCGCGCTGAGTTCCGCAGTCAAACCCATTTCGTAGCGTTTCGTAAGAATAATCACCGATATCGTTTATTAATTATTTTATTTAAAATTTTAATTCACTAAGTGAAGTAATACGTTTTACGATATCAACTATCGACAAATAAGTTTAAAATTTATGCACCAATTAGCCAAACGCGTTAAAAATGTTCTTCCTTTCCCTTTTACGTAAATAAACTTTTACTGTAATCTCGCTGCTAGCTATGAAAGTATTACTACTTATGGTCCATGGAAAAAAGAGTAATTTTTTTTAAGTCTATTAAAAATAATATGGAATGAGAAATTACAATTTGTTTGTACCTCGCCTTTAATTTGTTCGGCAATTACGAACCGCAGCTTCTTGAATTCCACTAGATTTTAATTTAATACTTAAACTTGTAATTACTTGCAGTGAAGTTAATTTAAAGTGTAAACGTTTTGACCGATCAGCTGATCGGAGCCGCTGATTTACATCGTTCGTGCTCAAGATCAAGTAACGCACTGACCCTGGCCTATTTCGGCTGCGAGTCTTAATTGAAGCGGCGGCCGCGTTCCACTTTTAGCTATGCCAGCAGTTCTCAAACGGTTTAGTGAAAATCTGTCACTGCATTTTTCTCGAAAACTATAAAATTTGTGTTAAGAACATATGAGTTCAAAGAACAACCTGTATATCGTTTCAGAAACCGGGCATGAGTTAGTAAATTAGGTTTTTATTTTCTCATGGTTCTTAAGAAGATCAAATAAAATTAAATAAGCGATTAACAACATTTTTTTGAATTTTATTTTTCTTTATGCGCTTCGGATATTTATAATAGCAGTTACTTATCTCCTTGCATACACGCGAAAAATAAAAAATTATAAACCAAAAATTATGCCGTCTTTATGGACTTGTTTACCTATGCAAATTATTATACGCAGTAAAACAAGAAACCTTTGCATATTGATTATTGTTGGCTCTTTTTTCTGTTTTTAAATCACAGATGACTTGTATAGATATGTATTTTGGTTTATTTAATAATAATAATAAATTTATTTCTCTTGTCAGTATACATACAAAGACATATACAGAACAGTAAACATGTCAAATAAACATTATTTTAGGTAATAAGTTGGTTGTTTATTATCAAAGGTGTTTTTGTCTGACTTTTGTAAAAAAAATCTTTTAATAATGGGCCAGAATATTCATCTTATAAAAATTATTGTTATTAAAAGATTTTTTTACAAAACTCAGACAAAACACTGTTTTCAAATGTTTTATTCTTGAAACACAGCCATCTTAATGAGTTTGCAAAAAAATCAAAATATCTTCCTTATTTATTAATTTCCGATAAAATAATAAAAAACAATTTTAATTCAGAATTTTATTCTCTATCGACTGGTCAAATAATATACAGGGTGTTCCATTTAAAAAAGTACTCTTATCCCTTTATTTCATAAACGCGATTTTCAATTTTTTTTTTTAATGCATCGTTGCAATCAGGGCAAATGGTACTACTAGTTTGCTAATGTAACCATATTTATAACTTTAAGAATATAAAAGTTAGCAATAATGCCGGGTTTATTTTGAACAGTCTGTATACAACGTTTCAAAGTAAGTCGGCACCATTGCTACCTTTTTTAGTTTTTGAGCTACAGAGATGTTTAAATTAGCAAATTTGTTTTATCTATTCCGCTCATTACAAATATGTAAACAGAAAAACAATTGAGTGCAAATTTTTAGAGATATCTTTTATTACATGTTTTCTTTTAATGAAACACCGTATATATTATCATCGTAATTGAATTTTAATAATAAATTTCCTATGTATGCCATATTTGGAAAATGTCGGATAATTGAGATATGTCAACTTAAAATTGACAAGAAGTGACTGCCCTTTTGCTCTAATAATATTGATTTAATTCGTTTATTATTTTAGATTATTTTGTACGCTCCTACGTGTATTGTATCACATTTTATCACAACCTAACTTTATTAAACAAAGTATAAAGTTGTCTTATACGCATTTTAAAACAATTTTACATCATTTTTACCATTACAGGATGAGTATAATACCATGTTATATTAGCTACGCTAAGTTATTTACTACTGCTCACTATTAAAATTGGGTTAGGATAAAATACGATGTAATCACACAAAATTGTACAAAATCATTTGAAATACCGTATTTTATAAACCTGATGTAAAGTTGCGTTTTATATGTTTTAAAATGGGTATAATACCACCTTACGTGACTAACTGTATTAGGTTATTTTGTACCATAAGCTAATAAAGCTAGGTTTTGATACAATACACGTAGGTATGTAGAAAATAATCTAAAATACCATTTTTTTACATCATTAGAGTTGGCCAATGAATTAAATCATAATTATTAAAAAAAAGACGGGAGGCTTCTTCTCAATTTTAAGTTGATATGTCTCAGTAATATGACATTTTTCAAATATGTCGTACATAGGAGCTTATTACTAGGATTCAATTTTCTCTCGTTTACGATGATAATATGTAGGGTGTCTCTCGGAAAAGATTTTATTTTTTATTACATTCAATTGTTATTCTGTTTTCAAATTTGTAATGAGCGGAACAGGTCAAACAAATTTGCTAATTTGAACGACTCTGTAGCTTTAAAAATAGTAAATGGTCAATGGTGCCGACTTACTTTGAAACAGTGTGTCCCAGATTGAGTAGACTACCATGGGTAACTTTCTTATTAGCGAAGATAGAGATTTTGCAGTTTTATGTGCTAATTCAGATGCCGTTGAGAAAATTTGAAAATTCTGAGTAGTTCCAATATTATCGTAGAAAAACTGAAAATCGCTATTTTCTTTAATGTCTAATAACTTCGTAATTATAAGAATTATGAAAAGAAGGTTGACATAAAAGTTTCTAGTTTTGATAAAATACAGTCGAAAGTTAAGTTGAAATAAAATTCAAGTGGCAGTTTTCAAGATATTGAAAGCAACTTTCTTACTTTAAATGGACGCCATATTGGATTTTTACGCGATTAAATAGTATTTTTTCTTTCTAGTTTCAACCATGTATAGCAACCAATACGTAAATAAAAAGATATTTTAGGAAATTCATATTTTTATTTTAAATCAAGCAAGCGAGGAAAAACAAAAAATGCATTTACTTAAAAAACAAAAATAAAACAAAAGAAAGTTATAACAATAAATGCTCAGTTTCTGACCATTCACTACGAAACACAATTCACACCGTTCTGCGACACTCCTGGTTGCACTTTGTAGGGTATTTCGATTAATACTACGAAATGTCTGCACCTCTATTTCACGTAATTTTTTGTTTTTATAGTTGAAATACTCACATCTTTTTATTTTTTACTATGCCCACAAAGAAACCATCGTTTGAATCATCATTTGAATAGTAACAGTTACAAACACTGTTAATCACTGACCACCCCGATCCTGGGATTTAACACCTCTTGACTTGTATTTCTGGAGCACATTAAAAAATAAAAATATGGGCGTATTTTAAATTGTAACAACAAAGCAGAATTACGTGAAGCAGTTATACAGGCATTTCATAGTATTAATTGAAATATCGTGAATTAATGGCCAGGTACTCAGCATTTATTATAACTTTCTTTTGTTTTATTTTTGTTTTACAAGTAAAAGCAACTTTTATTTTTTCTCGCTTGCCTGATTTTATAATGATTAAGTTAAAATATGAATCTTTTTAATATTTTGTTATTTAAGTATGGGTTGTTATACATGGCTGAAACCGCAATCTTGAATTTTATTTTGACTTAACTTTCGACTGTATTTTATCAAATCTAATAACTTTTATATCAAACTTTTTTTCATATTTCTTATAATTACGAAGTTATTAGACATTAAAGAAATTAACGATTTCCAGTTTTCCTGCGAAAATATAGGAATTTACAAATTTTCTCAACGATATATGCAATTAGCACATAAAACTGCAAAATATTCCCCATTTAACCAAGTCTCTATCTTCGCTAATAAGATAAATGCCATGGTAGCCTACTCAATCTGGGACATACTGTATACATATACGATATAATGTTAAAAAAAGAAATATTTCTTAAATTTTATTTTTATTAATGTATTTTATATTACTATTATAGATTATTAATTAGTTATTGCATTATTGTGTATACTCTCAAATACCTTTCACCTTTAGTTAAATCCAGCATTCGAGACATTTTAGTGAACTGAGGAAATTTTGATTTTTCGAACATTTCAAACTTACCCAGATTCTTCATCACTATCTACGCTTTCATTGGCCACGTTCTTTCTGCTTTCTTCGTGAATCTTCATGGTGATTGCAGACCCTGAATCCAACTTTATTTCCGTCTCCAAGATTATTTTGTCCTCGACAACCTCCTCGGAGTTCTTGGTGGAGCAACCATTTTCGTTTCCTTTTTCTGAATTCGTACAGTTTTCGAAACTACCCGAACTTACAATATTTTGATTATAATCGCTCCAGAATTGTTTGTTATCACTGGCACTATACGTATCACCAATCAAATCGCTGGAGTTTGGCTCTGGTATATTATATAAATCACTTAACATCTCAAACTCTCTACGAGATTTATGCAGCTTTAAAATGTTTTCAAATCTATCAACGCCGACTATCCCTTTGATCCGTATCAAAGCTCTCAGCACAGATTCCTGGTGTTGTGCTTGACTTAATTTACTCAGTAGTATATCTGTTACATATCTAAGAATTTCTTGGGTAACTTTCGGCGTTATTAGGAATGGCACGGCCACGATAATGCCTAAGGTTACGTTCGAGGCGATTTTGTTGTCGTGTGCTCCAGCTATCCCTGTTTCGATCAGTTCGTGCAATATTTCATCAGATTTACTGCTGGCGTTGATGTAAGCTTTGAGTACGTCCACCGCTCCTTTCCTGACTGCCGGCCCAACGTGTCCCAAATTTGCCACGATGTCATTCAGAATCGTTTGCAATTTAGTGTCAAGGTCGACTTTGTCAATTAAGGGAATAAAATCGACCAACACTCGTAAAGCATGCTGCCTGACCTCCCATTCTGGATTTCGTAAACGTTGGTTTACAAGGGCAAAGAATACGTCTAGATCTAGATTTTCTGAAATAAAAAGAAAAAAAATGTAAATAATTTGATTTAGTTACATATTCCGCACAATATTTAATAATAATAATAATAATAATAATAATAATAGCAGTTGACTTCTGTCCGATGAAAATTATAAGTTTTTAATCAATAACCGGACATAATATAAATGGAAAAGCACTCAAAGTTTCGCTATCGATTGATAGCTTCGTCAGGAAGAAATGTTGAGTGTTTTTCCATTTATATATATTTTTATTGTCGTCTTTGTTTATTGTTTGTTTTGTTCAACACGTCTCCCAAACAACTGACTTGTATTCTAAAAGCCTGTAATATAATCAGTAAATTGATTGCTATTTATCAATAATAATTAAACAAATGTCAGGTCATCTTATTTTTAAATCTGTGAAATATTATATGTAGTATAAATTCTTCTTTTATAAAAATATACAGATTGAATCCCGCAACTAGGTAGATAGGCGTTCAGTCTCACAAACACAAGAACACCGCATAATCTGCTTAGTTGTCCCGTACCGTCTGCGGGACTCAATCTATATAAATGTACAGTCGCGAGCAAAAAACAAATATCTTCAGTTTCATTCTTTGAGTCAAATCTGGTGAAATGGTCGTGTTTATCATGAATGAGCTTTGTGTAAGGATATGTAATAGGTATCTTACAATTATCGTAGTCCTGGGTGGCTGTGTAATCAAACATTTTTAACTAATTATTTTAAATTGGAATAAAACGATAAATATGTAAAATAGAGTTTATTTGTTTAGACGATTTATATTTGAGACATTAATTCGGCGATGCGAAGTAAGAATCCAAGATTTTAATTTGTGACGTTTCATCAAATTTTTGAATTACATTGACGGTCCGAAGAACACAAGACCACAAGATATTTCAATTTCTCTAAACACTCAAATCGCATTGAATCATTACAGTACATTAGAAAACTTAACAAATGGTACGTGTAACGAACAAATATTATAGATGAAGGTTTTAGAAGTTGATAATGCAAATAATCTGCTCAATGACCAGCTTGACCTTCTCAGTACCCTTTCCGTTTCCCCGAAAGTAATTAAGACCATATTTATAACGTCATTCTTTAATGTAATTTGTGTACAGTTTGTAAAGTTTATAGCTTTGTTCACTTGCAGTGCTCAATTGCTTCAAGTATAATTCACCAAAACTATGACGTCAAGCACACAAATTCTGTTCCCCAAAACAACAAAAGTTCCGACTCAAGTGCCGCTACTGATATTCTGTGGCTTAAAATAATTTCAAACAAATGTCAGTTTAGAGGTTGTGTTTATAATTACATATTTTATGAGCTTAAAAAGTATTTTAATATAAATAATAGTATATTAAAGAACAGGTTTCATAAGGCGTAATCGCGTTTAAATTTAGAAAACGAGTCGAGGACGAGTGCCCCAAAATGTTTTGTGAAACGTGTAGACGTGAAGTTTATGTTGTAATTAAATAATTTGTGAGTTTGTAAAGTGCTTTAGTTATGTTTATGATTTGCGATGTTCAACAAATAAAAGTAATTTCAAACAACCGTAATATGAAATATAGCTAAGTATGTTGCCACCAACCTAACAAAATAAAATTTCGGGTTCTTTAATGTTCTGTACTTTATAAAACCCAAAAGACTAATTTGAGTTTCATAATATAAGGCATTAAAGCACCAAAACAAAAGAAATATATTTAAACTGAACGTCATTGGTATTTTGTAATTGTAAAATATGAAACAGTAATTCAAATGCAAACTTCTAATGAGCGTGTTGCTGATTATATGCTGTATAAACGTTGATAATGCAAATGTCTTTAAGAGAATAATTTCATTAAATTAAAGCGTATCAGAGGGGACCACATGCTCACTGATCCATGTTCCAAATTGAGTAAAAATCTGACGGAACGTTTCTAAGCGTACCGAAAGTGACGGTGCATCGTCGAGTATAAAAGTATAAAAGCGTATTATTACATACAATAAAACATCACTTGGACTTCGTCATCAACAATCGACATGAAACCTCTCGTGGTAAGTAACTGTTACATTAGAATATACCATGGCGGCAGTAAAACAAAACAAAAAACCATAAAGTCGTTTGAAAATGATACTACCAAAGATGATATGATTGAATTCTTTTAGGATCTAATTCACGTGAGGATCGTTAGAAAAAAAGTAAGCAGGGCCCCCATTTTCAAAAGCATGCGCATGCAGTAAAAATGCGCGTAAAACGCCCTCATGTGAATTAGGTTTTAGGTTTGACTTGTGCTGTCATATGAGATTTATTTACGGCTACGCCATTGGTACAGCGTTCCAGATTTAATAGTGAACATGGTATATTTATTTATTGATTTTGACTACTGTGTAAGTAAATGGTGTTTTATCCAGATTATCGTCACAGTTCTTGCCATAGTTGGCTTAAATCAAGGTGAAGATGAAACAGAAAACAAAACGAAACAACGCGGCGTCATCGGTATTGTACATAATGGTGGGTTCCTTGGAGGTAAATTTGTAAATAACCAAAATACCAATATCAGTGGATTAAATTTCGGTGGTATCTTTGAAGGAACATTCAGCGGTGGAATTGGAGGAGGAATAGGAGGAGGAATAAGCGGAGGAGTCAGTTGGAATATTGGAGGAGGGATTAGCAATAGCACTGGAGGAGGTACTGGCGGAGGTATGGGCGGCGGAGTTGGAGGAGAAATTAATGGAGGTACTGGAGTTACTTCTACAAAGCGAACAGTTGAAGTAGCGGTACCTGTTCCTAAACCAGTCAGTTAGACGTCATACACTAGTTCCAGTACCACAATCTAATCCGATTTTAGTTCCGCGGGCAGTACTTTCAATATGGGTACCGCATCTGAGAATTGTAACAGAATCAGTTCCAGTACTTCACCAAGTAATAATAAGAGGTGGTGGAATTGGAGATGGAGGGGAAGCTGAAGATGGTTTTGGTGGAGGCATAGGAAACAAATTAGGAAGCGGATTTGGTGAAGGTGCTAATTGTGGATTATGCGGTGGTATTGGAGGAAGCGTCGTAAGTAAATCAATGGATTTGGGAGTGAGATCTGAAGAAATAGTCACGGAGGATTTGCTAGTGGTAACGTAAGAGGGTTCGATGGTATTTATCGAGCTACTACTTTTCCTAACTTCTCCATTGGCAAACACCAAAAGACGCTATTGAATTCTAACCGATAATTAAGGCCGGTTTCATAATAGAACCAAAGGAGACTTTAAAATTAAAGCCACGGTCAGATGTCAAAACAAATGCGAAAGCATGGTTGTTATTTACACATAGGAATGTGATTTTTATTTTCAAGTCTCCTTTAGTTCGATTATAAAACAAGTGGGCCAATGGCACGTGAGCGGGAAATTATAGCATTATTATTTTTTTAATCTATGTACTATTGCGGCCTTAAAATTTCCACGATTTTTTATCAAGTTTGTCGAAATTTTAGCTTTGTAATTTAGCAAAGTAAGGTATCAGAACGGATGAAATAGAATTGAACAGGAAAATAAAAGCAACATAAGCAAAACTTTTTGCTACTTCGGAAAGTATGAGAGTTGGCATTTTAAAAATGTTAACTTTAAAATTTGAAATCTGACTTTCTAAATAATTAAATAATTTTGATAAGTCATTTAAAACCCCATTTACGACGAAAAACCGAATCGTGCGAAATTTTAAGGCCGCAATGGTACATACTAACATAAATATCGGTTAGATGCACAATCTAAAATTATTTCGAAATTTACAGCGAGTCCCATAAGAGTCTGACTATCCTAACATATACATTTTTTAATGGTGCACCTATATGTCATTGCACGATTACTCTATGAATTATTTTTATATATTTTGCTTTGATTTTTGGTAGATGCATTACCTGCTTAACTATTGGTAAATAGAAATGTGGGACGCAGAATTGCAAATTGCCATTTTCCTGAAAGAAATTGCCTAGAACGGCCTCTCTATAACCACATAGTTCTCTTACTAAAGTACCCAATAGTATAAGACTTTTTACGTAAAGCTCTTAAACATTGAATGTAAACATTTTTTAAAGTTGTATCTTTAAAATCTGAGCTACAATTATAATTTAATAAATAAAATTGATTTTTTATACTTCAACAGGTAATGACATTGGATGTTTTGTGTTTTGTATGATTAGTGTCCGGTAATATAGTTTCTTCAATTAAAAAGCTTTTCATAATAAAGAAATTCATAATAAATAGAATTCACGGTAGCGAGAATCCGTTTTTCTTAGGAATTTTCTACACAGCTAATGGTTTTTTAATAAATGCATTCCTATGTTATCATTAGGGAGAAGTAATTCGTACACATTTCTGCAGTGAAAAAAAATTGAAGTGACCACCGTGATCACCCGCCCCTACTGCTCCCTTTCATCTCCTGCACGACTTTCCTATCACTGATTATCAATTAGTTATGTCTTATCATCAGAGTCGAGACAAAATCAGAAAAAAGAATTAAAATAACCACATGTGTCCAATGCATGTTGCGATTCCAATAATACATCAAAACATATACGAAATTCACAATTTTGGACAAGCGTGGAAAGAACATAAATTTTATTACGACAATACAATCACATTCTAAGCTGTTTAACGGAACAATAAAATGATAATATGTATCTAGCAATGAACAAAGATGTTCAATACTTACTTGGATTAGCCTTAAACTTGCGGTCAGGAATCTTTTGTTGTGTATTTATAGAGTACTTCAATGCAAGCAGAAAGCATAGTCGTATCACAAAACATTTTAAATAATTATGATTGAGTTGTCCACTTATACTACATATTTTCACTGTAAAATAATGTTCACTCCAATGTGAGTTGTCCGTATAAATTAATCACGATATATTTTTCCAAATTAGTGTCCATTAATCTAATTCGCCGGGAAGTAAATATTTCATTATATTGTTACGAATTTGGGGGTTCACAAATTATAGTCGTTAAATTTCAGAACACTTTAATTACAAGCAGTCGCTTTACACAATTGACAACACAATAGTAATGAGCGTGTCTATCAAATAACACTTTTACAAAATGTACTTTCTATTTATTCGAGGTACGAATCCTTCGTTAGCTAACTTAATAACTCCATTCCTGGCGGAACGTACGGCTTTTTTAGTAGAGCCCTCTTTTACTCGAACTTACTAGAATGAACGCATAGCTTCGGTAACGTTCTGTGACGCAAGGTGATGCTAAAAATAGATCTGTTTGCGCGTCACGGCTGTAACAATATTTAGAAAGTGGTCGTTCAACATCACAACTTGTAATAGGGATAATGCAAATGTAAGAATAAGAATAGAGGAATAATAATAATAATAATAAAGGAATAAGAAAATAGTTTTTGAATTTTCAAAATATCTTGGCAAACAACTGATATTGTAAAAAATCATTTTTCGGAAAAATTCGTTTTCGGCCGATATTTCCCGAACGAATCGAGATAGCTAACTTTTGTTTTCTGCAGTGAGTTTTTCTCGAAAAAGCAGCATTGGGTCGCGAAAATGGTTTTCTTATATTCCTATAAATAACTGAGAAACGCTGCAAAACCATCAAAAATGTTGTGGGTGTTCGTTTACTGTGTGCTTCTTCACTGTGTACAAATATGTAAACCTGCAATATATCACCATAAATGGCAACGATTGAACTCATATGTTCTTAACATAAACGTAATAGTTTTCAACAGATAAAATAGCGACATCTTACTATCGCTTTTTGACCTGACATTGCAGTAGGATAGACAAATTGAAGCGGGATTTGCTCCTAATAAGTCCCCCATACAAGGCGGCCATGCTTGCTGTCAAAGCATAATGAAAATTTTTTTTTATAAAAATTTTGTGCAAATCATTTTTGATTGCAGTGAAAACCTCGAGCAGCCTCTGGACAGCTGTTTCAGCCCTGCTTGGGGCTTCTTCAGCAAAGACGTAGCTCGACATTTCCACTGCAAACAAAAACGACTTGTCCAATTTATTCGCAATTGCTATGCAAGAGTGATGAACAGATAAAATAGCGATATCTTACTATCGCTTTTTGACCTGACATTGCAGTAGGATAGACAAATTGAAGCGGGATTTGCTCCTAATAATAATAATAGTTTTCGAAAAAAATGCAGTGGCAGATTTTCACTAAACCGTTTGAGAACTGCTGGCATACCTATAAGTAGAACGCGGTCGCCTCTTCAATTATGACCCGCAGCCTAAGTAGGCCAGGATCAATGCCTTACTGGATCTTGAGCAGGAACGTCATAAATAACGTTGCTCCGATCAGCTGGTCCTTAAAAACGTTTACAGTTTAAATTAACTTCACTGCAAGTAATTATAAATTGAAATATTTTAAATTAAAATCTTGTGCAATTCAAGAAGCTACGGTTCGTAATTGCGGAACAAATTAAAAGCGAGGTATAAATAAATTGTAATTTCTCATTCCATATTATTTTTAAAAGACTTCTAAAAATTTTACATTTACTTTGTTTCCAAGGACCGTAAGTAGTAATAATAGCTAGCAGCGAGATTGTAGCAAAAGTTCATTTACGTAAAAGGGTGAAGGAAGAACATTTTTAACGTGCTTGCCTAATTGGTGCATACATTTTCATCGATGGTTGATATCGTAAAACAAATAAATGTAATATTACTTCGCTCAGTGAATTAAAATAATTAAAATTTTAAATAAAATAATTAATAAACGATATCAGTGATTATTAGTACGAAACTCTGCGTTGAACATCGAGTGCGGTATCGATGGGCGTATTCATACCGAGAGGAAGGCGAAGTTGAGATTCCTATCTTTCTCCCACATTTCAGCGGTTCCAAACAAGTGGTTCATCCGAAATTTTTTGGCTATGATACGATAGCCACCAAAAAATACCCGCAGAAGGTAGCATTTCGTGTACTTATACTGAGGTTTTGTTATTTGCACACAGTAAAAGAACACCCTGTAGAATGCGGTGTAATTTTGAGTTGCTAGCTAGATCTTTCGTCTAGTTTCATTAATATTCATCTGCGCCAGAATAGAGATGTATTTAGTAAGTCTCCTATGGACCTTGAAATTATGAAAAATCAGAACTACTTCGAATTGCATTTGCATTTACTATGTCTATATTTTTATTAAATCAAAATATTTTTTTCATTTTTAAAACGGATATAGGAAATGCTACTACTAATCGATGTTGAATTTGATAATATAAATATACTAAGTGTTTCATTTATTAAAACTGAGTTTTGGGCAGTTGAACAAAACAAGGTTCGACACCATATTTTGACCACTCCGTGAATTTTTCAATGATAATTTAAATATGATTTGAAAGGTTGAACACTATTCTTTCATACAACAGGCAACTTGAATCTTGAAATTTGAAAGTGTCGTAAACACATTCTTAAATGAAAGGGCAACCGAAATAATTTTTTATAGATTGATATCTCCAAAACCGTTACATGTTACAGCTTTAACAACTTTTACTTGGAATAACGCATAGAATCAAAATTTCAATAAAAAGTATGGCTTTCCATTCAAAATAAGAAAGTTAATCGCGACTTCCGGTATAACCGGAAGTGATATAAAAGTGTAAAATCACTTCCTCCTAGGGCAGTGTGTTAATTTTCAGAATATTTGTATATTATTTTTCCAAAGATCTTTTAATACGCCACTCAACTTGGGAGACCCTGGATTTATTCAAAATGCAGTGTTTTCAGCCAGTAATTTATTTGCTAATGCCGATATAATCATATTGATGGGATGACAAATAGTAAATCGATAGTGAGGATTAGCTTAAATATTAATAAATTTCTAAATTATGTACAAATGATTTTCAGAATGAAATTGCTTTCTAGTTCGATAAGATGGAATTGCATAATGCTGTAAAATTTATACCATTGTGGTAATATCGAAATAATCCGTTTCAAACAAGTTAGTTTCAAATAATTGCGAGTAAATGTATTACTTCATGGCTGTGCAATAGCTTAGAATAACAAGGCGGAATTTCTCAATTATTTTACACAGGATGTGCAATAATTAGTGTTAAAGTTTTTTTTGTAAAAAAAAGCTTTTCTATGCACAATACGGTAAAACGGTAAATACAGATTTCATGTCTTCCGTTATAGTTTTAGAATTACTATTCCTTTAAGTGAAAAAATATAGGAGTATTATTTAGAATATATACAGGGTGAGTCAGTGGTATCGATTTCTTCAGTAGGGCTTTAATTATTAACTATAAAAAAAAATATCTTCTACAAAAATTAACGCCTCTAAAGGCCGTTTTACAGTTCGCAATTTTCAAGCCTACTATTTTATAAATGATTTAGTAACAAAATCTCGGTGTTCACGGAAAATGGCTACAATATCTAACTTTTTATTTAAAATTTTACAAATTAGTTTAAAGACCTTCCCTGCACGATTTTATGGTACCCTCGGAGAAACAAATGACTATCAGATTTTCAAGATTTTCAATTGTTTTCAACTTTTTTTAATGGAACATTAAATTTTTTATCAGCATGTCGTGTTTAGGATATGATAAAATTAAGTACACCTCTAAAATATGTCCCTCCTAAGTCTACTATTTTATAAATTATTTGGTAAATAATGGTATTAGACATTTTAACATGTCACGTTTTCAATATTTGACACAAGGAAAAAAAACAATGGAAAAAGTTTTAAGTCATCAGCAACAGCAAGAAATTCCCTTGCACGTAATTACCTAATTTCTTAATGAAAAAATAAATAATTATCAACTGTTTGCTGGAAACGATACCTCAGTCTTACTTTAGTCGAGCTGGCAATAGTAGCAGTGGTAGTTTTTAAAAATGTAACCATAAAATTAAAAATAACCGTCAATCAATTTTCTGACATAATTGAAATTAACCTCCGCCCACAATAATTTTTATATACGCAGATACGTATTTCGTACGCTACCAACTTAGAAGCACTAAAAAAGATCTAAAAACAACCTAATCATACTGATAAAATCATAAAAATGTTAAAACTAACAACAATCTAATCATCCTAAAAGATATATACCGGGTGTCCCGCGCCATGTGCTCACCCTTCTAGAATCTTTATTTATTAATATATTAACCTGAATTTTGGAGACAATAAATTAAACAAAAAATGGAATTTTCGACATACCGCTAGTCTTGATGGGACTTCCGGTTCCGCCGGAAGTGATATCAACTTTCTTATTTTAAATGGAACACCCTATATATTTTTACATATCTGAAATTTACGGATAATTGCGAGTCCGAATACGTATCAATTGTTAATTTTGGTTTCCATGACAACGAAAAAAAAACTTTTTTATTTTTCAATCTAGAAAGCTATGAATCGTATTTTTTCGATCTAATACGATCAAGTGTTTCGAGAAAATCATTTCTTTGATTGTATTTTGATTTTGACCTTACAAATAAGTTCTAACCAAACAACACGGAAATACGGAAATAAATAGTCCAAAGACCCGAAAAAAGTTCTTATTCTGACGAATAAATAAGTATAAATTCCCTGTTATTTGATACCTAAACATCCTGAAAATAAAATAAAATATATATATTATGTATAAATCGTCAAAAAAACAACCTACAGATGAGACCACATCACACTCACACACCACATGTTAAGAGCACTTTAGGAAAATTTTATCTCGGGGAATCCTCTCTTTATGAAACATCCAGTGCAAATTTTTTTTAGTCAATTTTCTGACGTCTACATTTCATTGTAATACCGACAAAAATGTCACCTTAACAGGGCCTAGTCTGAATCTAAAAAGAAAGTGAACAGCTAATACCATTTCTAAACCAACCTAATAAAATTATTACTTCTACATCTACTTTAATCGATTTAATCGTGTTCAGTAAAATCTTCGAAAAAATTTTAAATAAGAGATTAACTTCATACTTATCTAAATTCGAAATTTTAAATAAAAATCAATATGGATTCGTCAGTAACGCATCCACTAAAGATGTGATTTAAAATAGCTTAACATACAGCGTGGAAACTAAGTAACGGATAAAATCCATAACTCCGTTAATATTTATAATAAAGCAAAAATCTAAAAGGGGTATAGCGATTCAAATTACAGCGCATAAGAAGTATATTTTGAGATATTTTCATGATTTTTTTTTAAGTTATGACGTCATCAAGATTTTTTTTAAATGACAACCTATATTTTTTATTTTTGATTTCGGTGGGTTTTTTTAACCTACTTTCAACAGCATAAAATTTTGAATCGATTACATAACAAAAAATTCAAGAAAAACGGCCATAAAAGTTTAATTGTAAAGTTGAAGAAATTAACAGAATATCTAGTTAGCTAGGTGTAAAACAAACAAAATTTGTTTGATTGACAAGAACTTGTAAATACCTATCACAATAAAGTGAGTATTTTTATTCGCTGTGGATAGTAGGAGTTACACTAATTATTAAAAACCTTTTACCAAAATGGTGTTGCTGACTGAAAAACAAAGAATTGAAGTTCTAATGATGATTGGGCATGGCGATCGAATTAGAACTCATCAAGAGGTGTGTCGACTTTTTATAGACAAGTATCCTGATCAGCAAATAAGTCAATCCACAGTCAGCAGAATAGAAAATAAATTTCGAAATTACGGTATTGTGAAAGACCTTCCAGAAACTGGCCACCCTAAGACAAAATTAATTGACGATGTGCAGCTTGATATTTTACTAGAAATAGAAAATAATCCGCATTCGACTAGTCGAGACATTGCTTTAGAGTACAACCTGAGCCATACCTCGGTACTGAAACTTTTAAAAATGCAAAAGTTTCATCCGTATAAAGTAAAATTAGTCCATGAGTTAGCAGAAACTGACTATGATCATAGACAAGAATTTTGTGAAGAAATGTTGGAAATTTGCAATCGTGATCCAATGTTCTCGCAGCGTATAATTTTTTCAGAAGTGAAGAGGCAAGTTTTACTTTACATGGAACTGTTAACAGACATAATTGTCGATATTGGTCTAGGGAAAATCCCCACTGGATGCAAGAAGCTCATACTCAACATCCCCAGAAGCTCAACGTATGGACAGGAATTGTCGGTGACAGAATTTTAGGTCCATTCTTTATCGAAGGTAATTTAACTGGTGAGAAATATCTACACTTCTTACAATTCGAATTAGTACCTGCATTGGCGATATTATTTCCTAATGAAAATGACTGTGACGTACCAAACAATAACATTTGGATGCAACACGACGGTGCTCCGGCACACTACGTAGTTGATGTGCGACGTTATTTGGACGAGATGTTCCCAGGTAGATGGATAGGAAGAAGAGGTCCAATGGAATGGCCAGCTAGATCCCCTGATCTAACGCCATTAGACTTTTTTCTATGGGGGTACTTAAAAAGCAAGGTGTATAAAAATAGACCTAACAACTTAGACGATCTTAAAGAAAGAATTCGACAGGAGTGTAGGTTAATAACAACTCAAACTATTCAAAATGTAATAAATGAATTTTATGAGCGTCTTGGGTATTGTCAGTTGGTGCATGGTCGTCAGTTTGAACATTTATTGTGATTTCAATGACTGTCAGAATCAAATTTTGTTTATTTACCCCTTAATTTTGTTTCGTTTTAAACCTAGCTAACTAGATGTTCTGTTTATTTCTTCAACTTTACAATTAAACTTTTATGGCCGTTTTTCTTGAATTTTTTGTTATGTAATCGATCAAAAATTTTACACTGTTGAAAGCAGGTTAAAGAATCCCACCGAAATAAAAAATAAAAAATATAGGTTGTCATTTAAAAAAAATCTTGATGACGTCATAACTTAAAAAAAATTCATGAAAATATCTCAAAATATACTTCTTCTTATGCGCTGTAATTTGAATCGTTATACCCCTTTCAGATTTTTGCTTTATTACAAATATTAACGGAGTTATGGATTTTATCCGCTACTTAGTTTCCACGCTTATATTTATTTATATAAAAAGCGTAATGTAACCGGCATATTTTTCGATCTTTCCAAGGCATTCGATCTGATGGATTACGGTATTTTACTAAAGAAGAGGGGTAGCCTATGGAATGGGGTACAGTTTTGAATGTGTTCAAATCATATTTAAATAATCGCAGTCAAGTAATTTCAATGACAACAGACTTTAACGGTGAAGTAAAAACTCATTTGTCCTCTGGATCACCTATCTACCGTGGGATTCCACAAGGGATCTATCCTAGGACCAATACTGTTTTTAATTTATGTTAATTATCTACCAGTATCTATCGCTAGAAGCAGGCCGTCTGTCCCAATATGCAGATGGTACTAGTATAATAATTCCACTGCCGATAATTCTGCAACATGTATTATTATTACATTATTACAAAGCAGATGAATGATGGTATATTAGCAATAACTTGTGTTTTAATATGAGTAGAACAAACATTATTAATTTTAAAGTACACGCAACAGATTACAGTATTTACAAAAAACATAATGGTAAGTCCTTGCCAACTTCAAATGCTATTGGTTTTCTCGGTCCTCATGTCAACTCAAAACTTGATTGGGAACTTCACTAGTAAAAAATTATGTTCTGCTAATTATACCTTAAACCAGTTAAGACATCACGTGGGGATTACGTCATTAAAATCATTTTATTTTGCGTATGTTAAATAGAGATTAAGATATGGCTTAATATTCTGAGGTTCAATCACTAGATTTACTAACTTGTTTCTGCTACAAGAAAGAATCATTAGAACCATGTGTGGAGTACCATCGAATATACCATGTAAACCACTATTTAAAAAATTGGAAATGCTATCTTTAGTCAGCGTGTACATTTTTGAATTAGCTATTTTCATAAAACTAAATGAACGCATCTAAATTCGAAATTCTGACTTTTACGACAACACGAATACTAGACACCTTAACAGCTTTGGTATTCCGAAACATATGTAGGTCCACATTCTACGAACGTGGTGCGCTTACAAAACAATTTAAATATTTAATTCATTGCTCCCATCCATTAAAAGTTCTAACTTAAAACAATTCAATTCTTTACTTAAAGCCTATTTAAGGTCCTTCTTCTATAACATAAATGAATATACAGAATGTTCTTTTACTGTGTGCAAATATTTAAACCTGTAATATATCACCATAAATGGCAACGATTGAACTCATATGTTCTTAACACAAATTTAATAGTTTTCGAGAAAAATATAGTGGCAGATTTTCACTAAACCGTTTGAGAACTGCTGGCATAGCTAAAAGTGGAACGCGGCCGCCGCTTCAATTAAGACTCGCAGCCGAAATAGGTCAGGGTCAGTGCATTACTTCCTCTTGAGAACGAATGACGTAAATCAGCCGCTGCGATCAGCTGATCGGTCGAAATGTTTACAATTTAAATTAAGTTCACCGCAGGTAATTACAAGTTTAAGAATTTTTAATAGACTTATAAAAATTTACTTTTTTTCCATGGACCGTAAGTAGTAATACTTTCATAGCTAGTGACGATATTACAGTAGAAGTTTACTTATGTAAAAGGGAGAAGGAAGAACATTTTTAACGCGCTTGCCTAATTGGTGCATAAATTTTAATCTTATTCGTCGATAGTTGATATCGTAAATCGTATTAGTTCGCTCAGTGAATTAAAATTTTAAATAAAATAATTAATAAACGATATCGGTGATTATTATTGCGAAACGCTACGAAATGGGTTTGAATGCGGAACTCAGCGCGGGTCGGTGAGAAGGAAAGCGTTGCGACCTTACAAGTATTTCTCCCTCACACATATCAACGGTTCCAAACAAGGGGAACTTCTGAAATTTTTTGGCTATAATACGGTAACCACCGAAAAATACGCACAGTAGGTAGCATTTCATGTACTTATACTGAGGTTTTTTTATTTGCACACAGTAAAAGAACACCGTGTATAACAACATAAATGCGATATTTAAAAATACTACAAAAACAATTTTACTATTGTATTGTCTTTTTTTAATTTTTCCATATGTTATCTGTGAGACCTGCTATTTGTAATTTGACAATATCCATGATTTTGTAATAAGTGACAATAAAACAAAAAAAAGTTTGACACAAAATCATTTAGCGCCAAGCAGATCTGAACTGCAAATCATGAAATCCAAAAATTTTCGGTTCATTATACGTACCACAAAGTCGATCCGTGGACACACTGTAGCATATTTAAGATCTGCTTTCATTTTTTTGCCTGATTTATGTCATTGCACAGATATGGGCGTCGCGTCGGGACAAAATACTAGCCTAGTAAGTGCGCCGCGGACTGATTAAGTTTGGAAACCCTTGATTTTATTAAGTGAATATTTTTTTCTTGCTGAATGAAACACACGCTTAAATACTTGTAATAAACTCACATTAATAATATTGTGACTCTTTGACGAATTAACGAAAATGGGTAAAGGGTGTTGGTTTTTAACATCCCTAAATGTGAGCAATCTTAACAGAAATCGTCCGACTCAGGTTTACCAGTAATACAGGGCAAATGAAGAGTGCCACGTTTAGGTTACTTCAAAGAAGCATTTTTTGAAATGGTCAAAATCGTAAAATTATTTTTCGGAAATGAATATAGATTTCAATGTGATTTTTTTTTCAAAGAAAATATGACGTATTTGGTATCAGCGTATTCAGAAAAAAGTGTTCAGTTGAACTAAGCTAAGAAACATATGAGGTTCTATCGAAAAAAATGAGTTAAGAGCAAATGAAAATTTCAAATACTGTAAAAATGTTAAAAATCAAAATACCATCAAAGGAGAGATTTTTTCGAAACACTTGATCGCATTAGATCGAAAAAATGCGATTCATAGCTTTCTAGATTGAAAAATAAAAAAGTTTTTTTTCGTTGTCATGGAAACCAAAATTAACAATTGATACGTATTCGGACTTGTAATAATCCGTAGATTTTAAATATGTAAAAATATATAGGGTGTTCCATTTAAAATAAGAAAGTTGATATCACTTCCGGCGAAACCGGAAGTCCTATGACGACTATCAATATGTCGGAAAATTCCATTTTTCGTTTAATTTATTGTCTCCAAAATTCAGGTTAATCGATTAATAAATAAAGATCCTAGAAAGGTGAGCACATGGCGCGGGACACCCGGTATATATCAAATTCTAATTTGTTTTCACTATTTCTAATAACCAAGGCATCCAGGAATTGTAATTTTCCATTTACCTCTTTTTCAAACTTTTTTTTACTAGGAAATTTAGAATTTAAAATATCCAAAAAATTTTCTATTCTGCATTCTTTGGTATTAAAAACAGCGAAAACATCTTCTACATATCTAAACCATATTCTAGGGAAATAAGTACAATTTTCTTTCAGTGACTTTTCTAAATTACACATAAAAAGGTTAGCCAGATATGTTGATAAGCAGTTTCCCATTGAAGTCCCTTCGGTTTGTTTAAAAAATTTTTGGATAAAGACGACTACTATCAGAGGATACAAAAACTACTGAATAGTGGCCCGTATGTTAAACTAAACCGCAATCCTTTGCCTAAACTAATCAGGGAAGTAAAGGACACTATTAAAAACTGTCCCTTTCTCATAAACAAATGGAACAAACAAAAAGTTACAGTTTCTAATCCGATTCTCCCTAAGTTATGCGTCCTACCAAAAATACATAAACCCGGCAAATCAGTAAGACCAATAATATCTGGTTTTAACTCTCCTATCTATTTCCTATCCAAGTGGTTAAACACCGAATTCATCAAACTCTCCAATTCTAAAGACGCTTTTTCTGTGAAAAACTCTGTAGATTTCATCGAACGTGTTAAAGATCTAACACTAAGCGAGGACGAAATACTGATATCTTTTGATGTCCAATCCTTATTTCCCAGTATACCGATTCCCACCACGCTAAACTACCTGCAAGATCTAGTTTCTAACAACATAGACCAACAGGAAACAAATTAATTTCTGGAACTTACAAAATTGTGTATGTCCCAAAATTGTTTTCAAATTAATGGGGAATTTTTTAAACAAACCGAAGGGACTTCAATGAGAAACTGCTTATCACCATATCTGGCTAACCTTTTTATGTGTATTTTAGAAAATTGTACTTATTTACCTAGAATATGGTTTAGATATGTTTTCGCTGTTTTTAATGCCAAGGAATGCAGAATAGAAGATTTTTTGGATATTTTAAATTCTAAATTTCCTAGTATTAAATTCACGTTTGAAAAAGAGGTAAATGGAAAATTACCATTCATGGATGCCTTGGTTATTAGAAATAGTGAAAACAACTTAGGATTTGATATATATATCGGGTGTCCCGCGCCATGTGCTCACCTTTCTAGAATCTTTATTTATTAATCGATTAACCTGAATTTTGGAGATGATAAATTAAACAAAAAATGGAATTTCTCGACATACTGACTTCATAGGACTTCCGTTTTCGCCGGAAGTGAACACCCTATATATTCTTACATATTTAAAATCTTCGGAGCATTATGAGTCCGAATGCGTATCAATTATTAATTTTTGTTTCCATGACAACGAAAAAAAAAACTTTTTTATTTTTCAATCTAGAAAGCTATGAATCGCATTTTTTCGATCTAATGCGATCAAGTGTTTCGAAAAAATCACACTTTTGATGGTATTTTGATTTTTAACATTTTTACAGTATTTGAAATTTTCTTTAGATCGTAACTAATTTTTTTCAATAGAGACTCATGTTTCTTAGCTTAGTTCAACTGAACATTTTTTTCTGAGTACGCTGATACCAAATACGTCATATTTTCTTTGAAAGGCATTTGAAATAAAGGGAGTGTAAAATTTCAATAAGACATGCTCTATTTTAAATTATTTTCAAAGAAAATATGACGTATTTGGTATCAGCGTATTCAGAAAAAAATGTTCAGTTGAACTAAGCTAAGAAATATATGAGGTTCTACGAAAAGAATGAATTAAGAGCTAATGAAAATTTCAAATACTGTAAAAATGTTGAAAATCAAAATACCATCAAAAGAGTGATTTTTTCGAAACACTTGATCGCATTAGATCGAAAAAATGCGATTCATAGCTTTCTAGATTGAAAAATAAAAGTTTTTCTTTCGTTGTCACGGAAACCAAAATTAACAATTGATACGTATTCGGACTCGTAATACTCCGTAGATTTTAAATACGTAAAAATATATATTTATATAAAATAAGAAAGTCAATATCACTTCCGGCGAAACCGGAAGTCCTATGACGACTATCAGTATATCGAAAAATTCCATTTCTTGTTTAGTTTATCGTCTCCAAAATTCAGGTTAATCGATTAATAAAAAAAGATTCTAGAAGGGTGAGCACGTGGCGCGGGACACCCGGTATAGGAAAGAAACAAACACCAATAGATTTATTGTTAATGATTCACAACATACCTTATCACATAAGTATTCTACAATTTCTTTTCTACTTAATAGATTAATTAACTTCCCACTGTCCAAAGAAAGGTACAACAAAGAACTTAAATTTATTAAAGATGTAACAATTCACAATGGTTACTCAATAGATATTGTAGAAAATATGTTAAGGAAAATTGTAAATAAGGCCGATATCAAAAAATTTACCACTTTGTTGCCAGCAGAATTAGACGGTTTTCAAACCATTTTTATACACAAAACCAGTAATGATTTAATGAACGCCGATCACAGGCCTTTGGCATGTTCTGTGTTGCTTGACTTAGTTGACGCAACCCGGTGAGGCGCTCTCTACTGGAAGCGCACGCTTCATTGGAGCGAAACGTACTTAGTATACAGCGTGGAAACTAAGTAGCGGATAAAATCCATAACTCCGTTAATATTTGTAATAAAGCAAAAATCTAAAAGGGGTATAGCGATTCAAATTGCAGCGCATAAGAAGTATATTTTGAGATATTTTCATGATTTTTTTTTAAGTTATGACGTCATCAAGATTTTTTTTAAATGACAACCTATATTTTTTATTTTTGATTTCGGTGGGTTTTTTTAACCTACTTTCAACAGCATAAAATTTTGAATCGATTACATAACAAAAAATTCAAGAAAAACGGCCATAAAAGTTTAATTGTAAAGTTGAAGAAATTAACAGAATATCTAGTTAGCTAGGTGTAAAACAAACAAAATTTGTTTGATTGACAAGAACTTGTAAATACCTATCACAATAAAGTGAGTATTTTTATTCGCTGTGGATAGTAGGAGTTACACTAATTATTAAAAACCTTTTACCAAAATGGTGTTGCTGACTGAAAAACAAAGAATTGAAGTTCTAATGATGATTGGGCATGGCGATCGAATTAGAACTCATCAAGAGGTGTGTCGACTTTTTATAGACAAATATCCTGATCAGCAAATAAGTCAATCCACAGTCAGCAGAATAGAAAATAAATTTCGAAATTACGGTATTGTGAAAGACCTTCCAGAAACTGGCCACCCTAAGACAAAATTAATTGACGATGTGCAGCTTGATATTTTACTAGAAATAGAAAATAATCCGCATTCGACTAGTCGAGACATTGCTTTAGAGTACAACCTGAGCCATACCTCGGTACTGAAACTTTTAAAAATGCAAAAGTTTCATCCGTATAAAGTAAAATTAGTCCATGAGTTAGCAGAAACTGACTATGATCATAGACAAGAATTTTGTGAAGAAATGTTGGAAATTTGCAATCGTGATCCAATGTTCTCGCAGCGTATAATTTTTTCAGAAGTGAAGAGGCAAGTTTTACTTTACATGGAACTGTTAACAGACATAATTGTCGATATTGGTCTAGGGAAAATCCCCACTGGATGCAAGAAGCTCATACTCAACATCCCCAGAAGCTCAACGTATGGACAGGAATTGTCGGTGACAGAATTTTAGGTCCATTCTTTATCGAAGGTAATTTAACTGGTGAGAAATATCTACACTTCTTACAATTCGAATTAGTACCTGCATTGGCGATATTATTTCCTAATGAAAATGACTGTGACGTACCAAACAATAACATTTGGATACAACACGACGGTGCTCCGGCACACTACGCAGTTGATGTGCGACGTTATTTGGACGAGATGTTCCCAGGTAGATGGATAGGAAGAAGAGGTCCAATGGAATGGCCAGCTAGATCCCCTGATCTAACGCCATTAGCCTTTTTTCTATGGGGGTACTTAAAAAGCAAGGGGTATAAAAATAGACCTAACAACTTAGACGATCTTAAAGAAAGAATTCGACAGGAGTGTAGGTTAATAACACCTCAAACTATTCAAAATGTAATAAATGAATTTTATGAGCGTCTTGGGTATTGTCAGTTGGTGCATGGTCGTCAGTTTGAACATTTATTATGATTTCAATGACTGTCAAAATCAAAATTTGTTTATTTACCCCTTAATTTTGTTTCGTTTTAAACCTAGCTAACTAGATGTTCTGTTTATTTCTTCAACTTTACAATTAAACTTTTATGGCCGTTTTTCTTGAATTTTTTGTTATGCAATCGATCAAAAATTTTACACTGTTGAAAGCAGGTTAAAGAATCCCACCGAAATAAAAAATAAAAAATATAGGTTGTCATTTAAAAAAATCTTGATGACATCATAACTTAAAAAAAATTCATGAAAATATCTCAAAATATACTTCTTCTTATGCGCTGTAATTTGAATCGCTATACCCCTTTCAGATTTTTGCTTTATTACAAATATTAACGGAGTTATGGATTTTATCCGCTACTTAGTTTCCACGCTGTATAAGGTAGCAATAGGTATGACACCGTCACTTCTCCTGTGATTTAGTAGGATAGAAGTCGCAACTGCTTAAGATGGCAGCATAGCTGCCGAAATACGTATTTGTTTTTTTTAAAAAACATATTGTGGTTAGGAGTCAAATCCAAATTTATCTTCAGATATTTGATTATTTACGAAAAAGTAATATTTTTGCATTTTTCTTACAAGGTGCCTTTTAGGAGAAATATTTTTCAAAGATAATTAATACGTATTTAAATAACTTTTAAAATCTCTAATCTATTCCTATTAATGAAAGTTAATGAAATGTTTTCACAAAAAATGTTCGTTTACGACCGCGACGGCCTAAACGAGAACATGCTTATTTAGTTTCCATGTTCAAATCGGTAGGCATAATGAGATGTCTCTGGATTCTTTTTATTGTCGAATCAAATTACTAAAGGGCCGTTTTGGTAATAGGACTTGACTTTAAATTGCTTTAAAATGTAACACCACCTTTGTTTTTTATTGTAATGTGATTTGAAATTAAGGTCGTTTTATGAAAACGGCCCTTAGTAATTTCATGCGATAGTAAAATAATTCCTGGCCGTCTCATATTTTTGCCTCTTTAATTGACTGAACATGTAAACTCGGAACTTAGCTTTGAGGTTTAAGGTTTTGAGATTAAATGAAGATCAAACATAATTTGGAAATGCAAGGTTTCCTAATTCAGAAATTAAACAAATTTAACAAAAAATTAATCCAAGTCTCATACTCAAGATTTCAGTATGTTCAATACACTTTTATGTTTATCTTAGAACAGTTTTCAATTACTTAACTAAATATTAATACTAATTTCTCAATTTTCTCGGTCTTGAAAAAATATGATACTTTGAGGAGTTCATTTTAATACAGGGTCATTCATAATAGATACTTACAACTGAAAGTGTTTTAAAATGAAAAAATTAAATAAAAATACAAGAGACACAAATTAAGTAACACATGATAATCTAAGTGTCCGCCTTTAAAAAAGTTGTAAAAAAGTTAAATATTTATTTAGTTAATTTAATTTCAATCTGATTCAGATAAATTATTTGATTTTGAACAAAAGCCGAAAATAAGCTTCGAGTTACTATAAAATATGAGTTACGTCCGAATGTACTTTTTCATTAGTGATTACAAGAACAAAGATTAATTGCCATGTTTTGGAATAAATTGCATTTTCGAAACTAATTAAATTAAATCTGTAAGCGCAGTCATTCTTCAACTTTTAGAAATTACTTTTGAAAATGAAATCCTCCGCCGCGTCTAGTCACTGCACATTTCTGCTCTAGCTCATATGTCAATTCGAGTGGGTAATTCTACTCTTGCTTTAGCAGATTGTGCCAAAAACCTTGGTCTATATTGCGATGCGAATTTACGTTTCAAAACCCATGTTAGTAAACTAGTGCAGAGGGCTTATGGCAGATTGAACGTTTTGTATGGTAGTAAAGAAAACTAAAATTCGAACTTGCGAAAAAAGATGTGTGACTCGCTTGTTTTATCACAGTTTAACTATTGTGATGTGGCATATGGTCCTTGCCTTGATATTACTGACGTAAAAAGAATACAACTAGTTCAGAACTCCTGTCTACGTTTCATCTTTGGGCGCAGGGACCATATTTCACACACATTCGCCACAACTCATTGGTTAAATATGGCCAAGAGACGCCAGTTTCAAGCCGGAACTTTCTTTTTTAAAATCATATTGAACATAGTGCCGCAGTACCTGTACGATAGAATTTCATATAGAACAGATATCCACGACTTAAACAGAAGAAAGGTTTGTTAACGCTATTCATCGAGCATCAATATTTCAACGCTCATTTTCGTATAATATTGTTAAAATCTATAATAAGATCCCTTTTTCCCTTAAATTTAATATCATAACAACTTTTAAACGTCTATTTCGAATTGACTTATTCAACATATAATTCGATACGCTGTGTTCTGCTTCTGCTTGTTGTACTTACAAATATTGAATACATTCTAAAATTATTTCTACTGAATCGATCTAAACTTGATATTAGCCTTGCTTTATTTCTATTTTATTATTTTCATATCGTTGTTTTCCTGAACTTGTATTTTCATCTTCTTCTCTGTTTTGCTTATTATTTTCTTTTGTTTGCACAGACACATTATGTTCAGCCGTTCAGGTTATTATTCATTCATTCATTTGTTCATTCACTCATTCATTCAATCATTCCTTCACTATCCGATTTAGTGTTTAATTTAATTTAATTTCCAAGGTTTCGGATTAAGCCATTCTATTCCATACCTATTACGTAATATCCTGTATATTAACTTACAATGCCCTTGTTTTTCTAAATTCTAATGATTTTTAAACGTAAATTTATCGTATTCACAGATTAAGTGCACATTTTCATAAAGTTAGAATTGAGAAGGTTAATTTGAAGTACCTTTTAAGCATTTTAAAATCAGTTATATTATTATATTAAACAGTTATGTTATTATGTTATTATATTAAATCAGTTATATTATTATATTAAGTGAAACAATACTTTTTTATTTTATTTTACTTTATTATTATAACGTTTCACCTAGCGCCGACAGTCTCTTCCTGAATTTTAAAATCATTTTTAATGGATAAAAAAAAATTAATAATAATAAAAATCTTTCCCTCTCTAAATAAATTTTGAGCGATCGATTTTCATAACCATTTCAACTTCCGGGACTAAAGTATATTTTATTTTATCGACAAACGATAGAAACTCACATTTAGTGTTATTTAAAACACAAATCCAATAGAGTTACTTATTGCAAACTAACGATTTAAACTTTATCTATTAGGTACGAACAATTTTGTTTAATTTATTTTTTTTATTTATTTTAAATTTCTGTTTCTTGACCGCGAAAGGGCCCTTTAACTCAACGGGGCCCTAGGCTGCAGCCCGTAAAAACCATTTCTACATCCGCCCCTGTGAAAACTAAATAAGAAATCTCCTCATTTAACCAGCTGTAAAGTAATATTTACAGGGCTTTTGTGAAATTAAGTCATTAACAGAGGTAAATTACAGTTTTTAAAAGCTGTTTAAATGCATATTAGTCATCAATAAAAAATATTTATCTTAAAAAGTATTAAATTTTCTTGTTGTAAATCGTTTTGATTGCAGTGAATCCCTCGAGCAGTCTCTATACAGCTGTTTCAGCCCTTTTTGGAGTTTCATCAGCAGAAGCATAGCTCGAGAATTCCGCTGCAAACCAAAACGATTCGACTAAGGTTCATTGCAATTGCGATGTAATAGTAATGAATAGTTTAAACAGCTACATCCTAAGAACGCTTTTTGACCTGACATTGTATTAGGATTAACAAATTGAAGCCAGTTTGCTCATAATAAGTCATCCCATACAAGGTGGCCGTGCAATACCAGGTCAATAAACGATCGTAGGATGTTGCTTTTTCAACTGTTCCTTAAAAGATGCCTTATATCAAAAACCTAAAAATTATGTAAAAATATTACTTTTCGCTGAATAATAAAATTTTTGAAGCAAAAATTAATCTTCTTTATTACTTTTCCCAATTATAAACCTTTCAAGTTTTCACTCCCAAAAAAACTGAATTCTGAAAAAAGTTTTAGTATGTGAAATTGTGAAAACATTCCAAAAATTTAAAAATTAAATTTTTCCGGAAATTAAAGAAATCTAAGTTATTTTCTGGTCTTGACATTGATCAGTAAACTGAAACCAACCCAAGTTACAGAAATCTCAATGAAATTTTGATTAGTTTCCGAATAATAACGATTTCACAATTCTGACCATTTCGAAAAACTCTATTTTTCAACTAAGTAAAATTCACTAGGAACTAAATAGGTTTTCAAACAAGCAGAAATTATTGCCGAAAAATTATTTTTCAAAAAATCAAAAATAAAGATTCTCCCATTTCATGGGATCACTCGCGATCGCTAAATTATACACTTAATATTATATTAAGTAAGTTTCATAACGTAAAGGATTCAAAAAATACTTTCAAAAAATAAAAATATGTGAAGAAGTGAGTTCTTTAATTTTTATGTTCTACTCACTCTTCAAATATCGGAAAACAATTTTGAATAACCGTGTGTACATATATTTCTTTCAATTATGATGCTATTCGTAACGTAATAAGCACATGGCGGACAGAAAAAAGTGTAAAACTTTACTATTGTAACGAAGCGGTGCGATGTTATAAATAGATTGTGTATACGCCTCATATTTGCCGGCGCAGCGGGTCTAGCTGATAGTGAACAATCGGTAAGCCAAAGTAATAATTCACTCGTTAGGACGGCATGATTCACAATAATGTCGCGGTTGAGTGCGATGCTCGGACAGGATGCGCACGAGAGAGTGTGCTGCAGAGACGTGTCGTATTTCTATTTCATTCAAATCAACTAAATTGTTGTTTCTAAATTCAAGAAAGAGCTGTATTTAGCTTCTGGAATTATATTCACGTGGTAACCGTGGCGATATTAGACTGATTGATTAAAAATCACGTATAAGCGGGCGGAACATTTAACGCTTCGATTTAGACCCCCGCGTCGAGTCGGACTGTCGCTGTCTCAAACTGGTTTCAAGCAGTTCACTTTCTTAGGCCCTCCCTTTGGTAATAAGCCATTTGCTAAAATAATATTTTATCTGAGTGCCCAATAAAAATAGAAGACGAAACGGAAATGAATTTAGACAAATTAATGTTAAAACAGACGGTGTTGTGTTAAAGTAATTCCCGCCGAAAGCCGTCAAAATAATGGGAATAATATTTGACTTACGGCGCATTCTAATGCTACCCTATTATGTTTCGTTTTAGTGTCGATAACGATCTTTTCTTCGTGAATATAAACTTCCATTACTTCTATAACGTTGATAAAGAATGTTTTGTTTTGCGCTTCAAATATTAATTGATGCCGAAGTCTTTTCACCTGCAAACCGACACAACAGTTCTTTAACCAAATAATGGAATAAACAAGGAACCACTAAAAGTAATGGTTTTATCTCCTATTCTGTTAATGTAGTTCTGGTTGGCTATCAATTATGCATGAGACAATTACATTACGATTTTTTGTTCTGTTCTTATTCAAACTATATGCTTTTTACTAATCTTTAATTTCACACTAAATTAAATATATATTTTTGCTGTTTTACTGGGACACTGTATGTAAAAATTATTTAAACTTTTTTTAACTAATTTTATCTTCCTACATTACTAAGAAATGATTATTACAAAATTATAGATTGCATTGACAAAACACCAGCACAAAAATTGGTCGAAACAAAACTTAGTTTATCATCACTTAGTGATAAACTACATCAAACTATTATTAAATTTAGTAAATATAAAATTTAACTGATAAAGAGATGGGAGTAGGTCTACATTGTTTACATGTCTACATAATCCCACACAGTACAAAACGTCGTGCGTACATTATAAGTCGAGTACAGACTTGAATGTGCATACGCTGAGTTAAGACACATACACGTACATGCGCAGGTGTAGACGGTATATTCGCAAAAACTCAACGCATGCTTGGCATGCTCTCTGGCAAAAGCCTGCAAACGCACATGATGCAAGCCGAAGCGTATCGGTCTTCTGATACCGCTCAAAGGAAATATATTATGGGTGTGCGCTCAATTTGGACGTGTTTCAACATACACAATCCATGTATCTCGCATGAGTCGTATGTTTTGCAGTCTGAAAAGGGTTTCAGGACTTGTATGTATATATTTCTACAGTTCAGTCTTTAATTCTCTGTTTTATAGTTAACTATCTATGCTTTTGTTTCCTACGTGATTTATCCAACACAAAAATCAGTGATTTTTCACTGGTATCAGCTGTTTTAGTTTGCAACTGTCCATATGTAACATAAGTATATAACATTTATATAAAGTTCTCTATCCTAAACTATGGTATAATCCAAGTATATAATAATGAGATTTGGTATTCCTAATTTAAGTTATTTCGTACATACTTCTTTTCCTAATCTATGTCCTTAAGATATTGCATATAACAACCGGTTGAAACCTACATTCTGCTGGATTTATGATTTTTACTGGCGGGTGTTTAAATTCTTGATATAACTTTTTTAACATCACCTTGAATTTGTTGTTGTTCTTTTCTTCCCTTATATTCTGAGGTACTCTGTTATACTTTTCAGTCCCTCAAGCCTAATGCTGTTTCTTTCCTTGTTTCTATTTGATGTGTGATAGAATTTCTGCACATTTCTTGTGTGGTGATTGTGTATTTGTTTCCTCGTAAGTACGTGGGCTGCTGGAAAAGTTTCTGGAAACGGTATGAAAAAACGCATATGAAATTTGGTAAACGGTATCAATGTTTTTCGCCTTTGACGTCAATACTTTTACATACGCTCGAACCAATTTATAAAGCACGTTTTCCACTCTAAAGATGGTACCTCAGAAACCAGTGTCCGGAATGTTTCAACCGCTGCTTCAGCCGACGAAAATCATTCATTTTATTTTTGATATTTGGGAACAAAAAGACATATTGGCGTTCATATGTAACAAATGCCATGATATTAATTTTTGGCTTGCATTCGATCATACAATCAAGACAGTATTCTGGAATAATAATACAGAACGAACGAACATTTACGTGGGCTGCTGGAAACGGTATGAAAAAACGCATATGAAATTTGGTAAACGGTATCATTGTTTTTCGAAGTATTCGCCCTTGACGTCAATACACTTTTGCATATGCTCGAACCAATTTCTAAAGCACGTTTTCCACTCTAAAGATGTTACCTCAGAAACCAGTGTCCGGAATGTTTCAACCGCTGCTTCAGCAGACGAAAATCGCTCACCATGCATCTTATTTTTGATATTTGGGAACAAAAAGAAATCATTAGGTGATAAATCAGGTGAATATGGACAATAAGTCATTAATTCAACATTTTTGTTGAATAAAAAATCAACTGTTTGACGGGCTGAGTGAGAGCTGGCGTTGTCATGATGGAGAATAATTCGTCGATTTCGCTTGTTACTTCTTATTTGATCGATGACTTCCGGCAAACAAATTGTAGTATACCAATCAGCATTCACGGTTTTCCGATCCTCTAAAGCCACGGTTGCTGCATGTCCAGTTAAACCAAAGAAGCAAGCAATCATTTGCTTCGCAGCACTATGTGAACAGACAACTTTTGTTAGTTTTGGTTCATTTTGAAATACCCAAACGGTAGATTGTTGTTTACTTCCTGGCTCGTACGAATAGATCCACGTTTCGTCGCCAGTAACGATGTTATAAACTAAATTTGAACGACCTCCATTGAATTTCTTGAGCATTTCTTCGCACCATTTGACACGACCCTGCTTTAGCGCTTCTGTTAAATTGTGTGAGATCCAACGACTGCAAAGCTTTCGTACGTTCAAATGATCATGCAAAATCTGGTGTATTGCTTTCATGTCAATGCGTAAGGATGCTTGAATCTCACGGTATGTCACATGTCGATCTCGCTCAAACATTTCACGCACAGCATCTACATTAGTGGCAACAACAGATGTTGATGGACGACCTTCACGAAATTCGTCACTGAGAGAGGTACGTCCACGCTGAAATTCGGCAAACCAATTATAAACACTGCTCTTTGATAGTGCTTTATCTCCAAAAGGCAAATGAAGTCGATCGAGGCATTGTTTCGGCGTTAGACCACATTTGAAATCGTAAAAAATCATGGCACGAAAATTTTCACGCGAGATTTCCAAGTTTACACAAAATTACTTTTTCTCAAATGCTGTACAAACCAAACTAGTTCACTTGGTTAGGAACTATCAATAGAATTATAGGCGAAAAACGTAAAAAAAGCGATCGTAAGGTGTCGCTATTTTATCTGTAAAATTTTTCAAATATGACAGTTGATAAACGCTAACAATTCTAGACCTACTAGATTCCAGAAAATTTTCCAGCAGCCCACGTAGCTGTATGTCACATTTTAGGTTTAATGTGTTTATTTTCTGCACTAACTTGCATGTTTCAAATGTTATTATTTGATTTATAGTCAATTGTTTTCTTGCTTGGTATAGTTCTTCAGTTGATGTCAACCTTGAGAGTCCATAAATTATTGATGCTTTTGTTGAGTATTGTTTGCAACCTGTTTAAGACATTTTTTGTAGCCTGTCCCCATGTTGTAATTAAGTATCTGATATGTGTTTTTCCCACGTAAGTTTGGCGTCTGTCATCAGACCTACGTATTTAATTACCGATACGTGCTTTATTTTGTTTTGTTTGATGAAGACTTCTACATCTAGTTTCTTCTTACTCTTCTGCTCAAATACTATAATTTCTGTTTTTTTTTTTTGTAAAAATATAGATTTTTTTATTCTAGTTCGAGTAGGTATAATTTTTGAATTAAGAGTATAAATGTTATTCGATACAAAAAAATTCTTATAAAGTCTGCTTAGACATTGAGCAAAATTGAATAAGTTTATTTTTTTTAAGTTTATTTTATTTTTTTAATTGAAAACATTTATTTATTAAAATCTTTAAATATATTTTGGATATGGAAAGCAGTAATGATCTTAAAATGTTTACGTTAAATACCTATGTCAGTGCCAAATGAAATTAAAAGTGGCTTTAGTTATTCAAGTTCTCTACAATTGAAATTTTATTGTGTCAAGAAATTTAATTTAATTTTAATTAAAAAGAATCTAGAACAAAATTCTTATACAACCAAAGGTAGATTAACTGATAAAATTAGAAAATACGTTAATATTAATTTTTCCAATTAACTGCGCACCAAATAATAATTTTGAATACCTCATCCAATTTAGAGAAAAATGCTCTACTGGATTAAAGCTAAAATAATACAGGAAGCCATTTGAAAAAAAAAGTCGAATATCGATAGATATTGAAGATAACATTAGAAAAAATCAAATTAGAGCCATTTTAAAATACATCTAAAGCCATTTGGTTCGTTTTCTTATTCGTTAAAATCGGATCATAAATAACGCCGTTATGGGATGGAACAATTTTCAGGACACACCCGGTATATAAATATAAATTAGTATTTTTTCGATTTTCAGTTCAGTTTTCTTTAATGTCTGTAACATAGAACTAACAAGATATTTACAGGAATAGGTTTTACAAAAGAATATTGTTTTCTATCTCCATCATAATTAACCCGATCAATCGCGGCTTACCAACTGATGAATTAGTGTGGTTATGAGGCTTTATCATGGAATTAAAACAATGGATGGTTAA
Source organism: Prosopocoilus inquinatus (assembly GCA_036172665.1). Lineage (NCBI taxonomy): Eukaryota > Metazoa > Arthropoda > Insecta > Coleoptera > Lucanidae > Prosopocoilus > Prosopocoilus inquinatus. Next base: position 32,647,409 of record CM069869.1, read on the forward strand.
CATAGGGTTATGGAATTAAAGCAGGTGGCACCCGCAGTCCACCATTTGTATTATGTCATAAGCAACTTGTAGTGCTGGCAAAAATCGGAAAAAATTGAAACCGAATAATCGGTTTCTTTAGAAACCGGTTTAATAAAACCGGTTATCTAAATAATAGTTAAAACCGACTATTCGAATATCCAATGACCAATTATTCGGATATTCAAATATTCGAAAACCGATTATTTGAATATGCGAAAAACCGACTATTCGAGTATCCAAAAACCGACTATTCGGATATTTGAAACGTTATCTACTTGAATATATTCAAAAACCAACTATTCGGATATTCGCGAAATCTGTAATCAAAAAAAACAGCTTTTTGATTATCTGAAAATCGAATAATTACGTATTAACAAAAACTGATTCATAAAAAATAGACTAGACTGAATTTTACCTCTAAACGCCAACTTTACAATGGCCGGATATTTTTGAAACATAAAATGAATTACGAATTACGTGTTACGTTACAGTTTATAGTACAGAAGGAAATCCGATGTACTAGCGGTTTAAAAGTGTTATTTCCAAGGCAAGAGCGCCACTAATAACAGTTTTCATTTTTTTTTTGTTAAACACTAGATAAATGTCAATAATTCTTGTTCTATCTAACGAACAATGTTCAACAAATTATAAAAGTAATGCAAATATTTTGTGTCGTAAAAATTCATTACAGTGCCGAACAATATCTGTACCATAATAAACTTTTCTTGAATTCTCCGAAAGAGGATTGGGTGAGTACGATCGAAAAGGCTACACTGATAAAAATCTGGAGTTAATTCTTACACTTTTTGGACGCCAGAGAACACTTTCTCGGTGTTCCCTCGCGTCCATCCGTTTGCGGAGTTACGAAAAACGGACTTAGGATGTTTACCCTTTAAACGTATGTAATAGAGCAGAGTTAAGCTTACCCTTGTTGGAATAAACATTCACTTTTAGATACAATTTAGTCGGAAAAAGAGAACAATAACACCAAATTAGATGAAGATTAACAACTTTTCAGATAAAACTTTTTCCATAGTTAACACCGAATGGGCAGATTACAATTAATCCCAAAAATTTTTATGTGTTTACTCACAACAAAAACTGAAATTATTTTAATTTTTCTTCTTCGACTTCTAATATGTGGATTAGAAGCACCACTTGACCACTTAATTTTTTTTTTACATAGTCAACATAAAAGAGTTCGTTTTTTTTTAATATTTCCAACATTTACTCATTTTCAATTTTATTTGAGTTTTAAATTTGCTGCCTCAAATTCCTAAGATTATCTTTAAATGGATGAAAAAAATAAATACGTAATTGTTTATACAGTTATTTTAATTTCAGGTAGTTGGGATATTGAAATATTTTTCATCATTCGAATAACCGGTCATTCGAGTATCCGATTATCCGAAAACCGATATTATTCGAATATCCGGTTATCCAAATAATTGGATATTCGAATATCTGAATATCCAAAAATTGGATATTCGAATAGCCAATTATCCGGATAACCAGTTTTCGGTTTTGTTTAAAAGCTCGGATAATGCAAAATCAGTTAACCTGTTATCCAGAAAACTGAGTTGGTTGCCAACAATAGCAACTTGTTCTCCATTTACTTACATGTTAAAAATCACCCCCCGAAATGGTTATTTATCGTTTACTTGGTGAGGTGTTTGGCAATTTCTGTGTTAATTTAAATATCTGTTTGCATAACAGCTTAATATTTATCATTCCAGAATTTCATGTAAAAAAAATTCTAAAAGAGTGAACACGTAGCGTGGACACCTTGTATTAAGTGTTGGACATGGGTTTGTTAGAACTTTCTTCTTGTTTTGATTTCTACCATCACCTGCCAAAGTATGTACAGGTTTTTTTTTTATTGCTCCATGTATAAACACCTAGTCTTTTATTTTATTTTGATTTTTTTAATCGCAAGGTCGCAACGTCATGGATTCGAATCGCCTCCCGGGGAGATGATTATTACCGGTGAAAAGTTAGCAACAACGCCCCAGCAACAAAACTATAAAATTTCAATTAGCTGAAAAAAAAAACACCCTAATTATCACAGAACGATAACTTAGCACCTTTGTGAAGGTCATTAACTGCAGTTTATGCTGGTGTATCATAACGGACAAAAATAAAAAACGAAACCTAATTTAATTATATTATTTAAATAATCAGTAATAAGGAAAACTCATTAGAGGAAGTATTTACGTTCGAAATTTTCACGAAAATTGAAAATAATTGATCAAGTTTATCGAGAGACACCACCAATAAGTTTTGGCCCATCGATTTGATAGATGTGATAGAGTACTGATTAACTAAAAATGGGCAACTTCCGGGAATGAAAATTCAACAGATACAAACGCACATAACTGTACAAACATTGCACAAATAAAATTTTCACAAAAAATGAAAGAGTATATTAATATATATAGGCGTTTACGATAATTGAAGCGGTATACCGGGTGTCCCGCGCCATGTGCTCACCCTTTTAGAATCTTTACGTATTAATCGATTAACCTGAATTTTAGAGACAATATATTAAACAAGAAATGGATTTTTTCGACATACCGCCAGGCACCATAGGACTTCCGATTTCGTCGGAAGTGATATCAACTTTCTTATTTTAAATGGAAGACCCTATATATTTTTACATATTTAAAATCTATGGATCATTACGAGTTCGAATACGTGTCAATTGATAATTTTGTTTTTTTTTTAATTTTTCAATCCAGAAAGTTATGAATCGCATTTTTTCGATCTATTGCGATCAAGTGTTTCAAAAAAATCACTCCTTTGATGGTAATTTGCTTTTTAACATTTTTACAACATTTGAAATTTTCATTAGGTCGTAACTCATTCTTTTTTTAATAGAAACTCTATGTTTCTTAGCTTAGTTCAATAGAATATTTCTTTCAGAATACGTTGATACCAAATACATCAGATGGCAAGAATGAAGGGATCCCTATTTACTCAAATTTTTTATTATAAATTAAATAATCCAATGCTTAAGCTCAAAAACTAAATATAATGAGAAGTCACACTTAATTGTCTGTCTTTAGACACCTACTAAAGAATTGACTTAAATTTTGGGTTTGAGGTTTTAACAGATATTTTCCTTGGGGCTGAATTTCAAAGTCTTTTGATTTATCTGTTAGAAAATGTTTACTGGGAATTTCTTTTTGTTACTTACTTGTTTACTTACTTACTTAATTCAATAGTTATTTAATTATTACTTGTTTTATGCAAAAAATGATATTAAAATATTAAACACAAAATTTCTTACCGGGAAGACTATTGCTTCGCACAACATATTCCCAAAGACTTGTCAAAGAAATCTTAGCATCTTGAGGCGTTGACTCCAAAGGCTGTGAGTCTTCGGTAGATGCAGAAGAATTTTGAAAATCCTCAAAACTATGCAGCGACGTAGAAGGTAGCGATTCAGAATATTTCATCATTTTTTCGTGTTCATCGTTGCAGAATTGAACGTTACGGTTACGCGTGGGTAAATAACGCGACTTTTTTGGAATCACCGGCGAATATGACGCTTTGCGACGCTGACGCCGCGCAACACTTGAAAGTGGACGCGTTACTAACGATGCTTTACGCGCCGCTGCCGCCGTCGACCGGCGAATGTTGAGTTCGGTTCTTGCACCGTATCGATTATCCGAATCAATTACTTTTTGTTGCCTCTTCTACTTACTATGAGTCATTTTGCAGGAGCAGCAATAAATAATTGCACCCCTTAATTAGTTGTTAATTTTGCTAGGTTGGACACACAGAATTCAACTAGGTTACGATTTCTTTCCTAACCAGAAAATTTACTACAATAGGCTAATCATCGCAATTCTTTTCTAGCTTTGTAACTGCTGCAAGATTTTATACAAATTTCGAAGTTTTAAAATGTTGCTCCAAAAATGTAAGCTTGCCAGGTTTGATATAAAAATTACAAAATTTAATTTTAAGTTTTAAGTTAATTTAAACTTCTCCGTCGCTGTGTCAAAGATTTTATATCAAATCTTGCGGGCCAGTCATCAATTGTCCAATGTGCATGCACGTGAGCAAATTCTAGTCAAGCTTTTTTGTGTTCTGCAAACAAAACTGATCCTGTTGCTATACGGTAAGGTCTTAAACCTTTTTCTTACAATATCTTTATTTATAACCGTTTCAATGGCAAGCTGTCTGTCCTCGTTAGCCTGTTTTTCCATGTAAAACCTTCACCGTTTTACAATAATCCACATCAAGCAAACCTCTGCAGCCGTTCTTTTATTTTTTATGCCTCGACCAGGTCTTCTGCAATAAGTGTCGGTTTCTTTATAGCTGTTCCAAACCCTACTGAAAACAGATTGTGCAACGTTAAACTTTATAGCAACTTCTTGTTGCGAAAAACCTTCTTCAAGAAGAGTCACCAATTTGACTACATCCGCTTCTATGAAACGATTTATTAGGAGATTAGCTTGCACCTTTCATAACTTGAATGAAGTTTCGAAGTTGTTTTTTTTTTGCAAATTACATATTACAGACCGAAACAATAGGCGTATTTTTGCCATAATTGACACTGTAACCAGTATTAACCTCTACCATTTGAAAGTTATAACATTTCCCGTGATGGCGAAAATGCTGCCAACGGTATGGTAATAACTGACGAGTAAATCTAAAAGAAGATGAATTTAGAAAATTAATACTGTTACGTTTCTAGGGTTTCAATTTATTTATTTAAACGAACAAAACACTCTGTAAAAACTTAACCGTAATTTATTAATGCTTACAATCTAATTTATTTGTAACAATTTATTTACACACTAAATCTAACTTTGACGATCGCTATTTCGAGTTCGACTGACTCCTGAGTCAACTCCGGCCTATTTTATATCCTTTGCTGCCTTCTCGTTGATTCCAACGCTAGAAAATTCGAGTTTGTTCGATGGTGGCGTGACGGCCGATGACGCATAATATCGAACCGACTTCTTGACGCCTTCAGTGTGACGTAGTGCTGAGTGGCTCGCCACAATACCAATAATTAAGGAATTATTTTTAAAAATGATTTCCAAATTTACATTTTTATCACTTTATTTTATACAGTAGAGATTGATAATTCCATTTTTCAATTACCTATTTTATTACCTTCCTCGCAACCTAGGTAACAGATTTCTGTTACCGAGTAACAGCAATAACGTATTCGATGGCGTCAAAAAGTATTATTCTGACATGGCCAAAATGACAAAAATAAACGGTTTCAATTACCGGTTATAACAAGTAGCTACCTATTCTATACCCCGTTGCGTCTTGCCCTCACTTTGCTAGTAAGTTGATGGCTGCGTTCACCAGAACCAAGCGTTTGCAAGCCGCTGCGAATTTGGTCGGGTGAACGGTGACGCTAACTTTCAACTGTTTACTAAGCGGACGCCATTTTTAGAAGCGTAGTATTTATTCCGCTCATTCTTACAAACGTGTTCAAGAATGGCGGGAGTAGTTGAAATGGAGTATTTGTGTGATGGTGTAATATATAAAATAAATGAAACCAATGCTGTTCATAAATTGTTAGATGGTAAGTAATACTTAGAGTACATTACCGACATCAATATTTTAATTAAGTTATTTTCTAGATGGAGAAGTTTTCAGAAGATATTTAGCTGAAAACTCAAATAATATCGAAATTGCAGTTCAAGAACACGATGGTCATGAAAATAAAGAAAATGGTAATGTTTATTTATAGTAATTCAGTTTTATAAATTAATCCATATGACTTGAGAATGAAAAATTTTGACTGTCTTGATGACACAGCTTTAATTAATAATATTTTATACCTAACTTTTTAGAAACTGAAAAGCAATTATCGTGGAATGCAGACACCACAAAACTTCTCCTATCAGAGTACTTAAAACGAAAGGAAGAGTTTCGAGACCCAAAAATAAAAAAGAAGTCGCTGTGGGCAAAGATATCGCAAGTATTTCTAGAACATAATCACAAGGTAACAGAAGATATGTTAGACAAGAAATTCAGAAACCTAAAATGTCACTATAAAACCATCAAAGATAATAATAAAAAAAGTAAAACGGGCCAGGGAAGAATTACTTGGGACTATTTCGATATGTTAGATGAAATTTTTCGTGAAGATAAAACAATAAATTACTCTAATGTTCTATCTTCAATGGATGCAAATGTTTCGGTGAGCGAACTGTCATGCAGCAGTTCCAATAAACACGATTCTGAAAAGAGAAAACTGTCAAATGAAGAAACTAACACAGTACAGAACACACAAAAAAAACCATGCAGGAATTCTGAAGCCCAGAAATTATATGGTTTAAGAAAAAATATGTTAAATATTGAAAACCGTAGAGTTGAAGCCCTTGAGAAAATTGCGAATGAATTGGTGGAACATAATAAAATACAAAAAGACAGAAATAATTTAATTCAACAGTATTTTAATAAATAAACTTTGTATTTAGATAAATTACATATTACACATATTTACAATGTTTAGTCTTTTATTTTCTGCATCTCTATGCGCTTCATCATTATCTAAATTACCTTGTATATCATTTTCATATTCATCAATTGCATCAATGTTATAATCATCATTCTGATTATTTTGAAGAATAATAAAGTTGTGTAAAGTGCATGCAGTGGCTATAAGTTGGGTAGCAGTTTGATCATTTGCAACATCTAAAAATTTAAGCCTCCTAAATTTACATTTTAAAAGACCAAATGCTCGTTCTATGATACTTCGTATACATGATAATTTTACATTGTAAGTTGTTTTTTCATTGGTTAAGTGTCCATTATCTTGATACGGCTTCATAAGATTTGTCATCAAAGGATATGCAGAGTCTCCTATTAAGTGCAACTCTGGTGGTAGTATGGGATTATCCCTGGTTAACTGGGCATATAGTGGGCTAAGCCTAAATACTCGAGCATCATGCATTCGTCCTGGCATTCCAATTGTGGTATCAATAAAAACACCTCGTTCATCACAAACACCTACAAATAAATTAATACACTGTATGTATATAAATTCAGTAGGGTATTTTACCTTGCAGAATTACTGAATGAAATCCCTTTCGATTGTAAAAATCAATTGCGTTCCCTTCGGGTTGTTTTATAGGTATGTGGCAACCATCGATTGCCCCAATAACTCCAGGGAAACCATGAGAACGATTTTCAAATATCTACAAATAATTATGGCTTCTTTAAAGGAATTTATAAATAATAGCATATAACATTACAGTAGCTGTTTGTAAATGTCTTCTCATATTAGGCCACTTAATGTATTGCGGTAACAACTGGCAAATATATCCAATTATTTCAAAAAATATCTTATGGGCAGTACTTTTTGCAAAACCAAAACGATCTCCTCCAGCTAAAAAACTTTCTAGCTTACTAAGCATCCATACACTAAACATAACTTTTTTACTCAATGGTATTCTGTCTTCATTTATATGAAGATGGCCTATGTCATTTAACAATAGCTGTGAACAAAAGATATTTCAAATCACTTATAATTCATGATGGAGAATAGAAAAAATATACTTACTTCAAAAGTTTCTTGAGACATACGAAAGTGATTTCGAAATTGTAAATCTGTATAACTGGGAATTGTTAGTTCATAATAATTTTCATTCCTCGGAACAACATTGTGTTCTTGGGGTATTAGCTGATGCACATATTGTAAGGGTTCAGCCAGATCTAACACACCCGGCATTATTCCATTAACGTTTAAATTATCATCATCAAAAAGCAAATTGACTATTTGATTTTCCATTTTTTTTAATAAAAACGTGTTTTGTATGTAGCACAGATACAGACAGGTTATTTTGAAGGTTATGTTTACCAACAGATGCAACGGACATTAAGCAGCTGATTAGCCGAGCGTTCAGCAGACTATCGTTTGAAAAATTAGCGCTGAAGAAGCTATGCGCAAGCAGCTTATCTCTGGTGAACGCAGCCGATGGCTCCCTCTAACCAAACACAATGTCGACATGCCGGATAAGAGCCATTAAAATCGTGTTTTGTTAAAATAACAGATGAACGTAGAAAAGTTGCAGTGGGATCTCATACTATTAAGTAAGCGAATTTGTTTACTTTGAACTTGGTTCAGTTGAACGTCAATTTAAACCTCATTAGTGCAACTGGTCCTTAAAATCACCAGCGGCTAAAACCTAGATAGTTGCAAATAACGCACAGGTGCGAGAATCGCCACTAGGATTTCTGTCCCGAGAATTCCTGGAACGATTTCCCGGGAAATTTGGAATTTTTATCATTCCCTATCGCGAGAAATAATAGTCGGGAATGAAAGTTTGGCGTGTAGCTGTTTGGGCTTGGCGTGTTATAAGGAAATGTATGTACTAGAGAGGCGCAGTTCGTGAACGAACTAGTTTATTGAATCTATTCCCTACGATGAGTTAAATTCTTATTTAGCTCGCGAGTAGTTTAGTTCGTTTACTCGGAACTAACTTAATTCGCTCTTGTTCGCACCCTGCCGGAGACATGATCAAATCGGTCATCTGTTTGCGCCCGATCGTCGAGCCCGTGAATCATTTTATTAGGATACGACGACGGTTGATGTGACAGAACTTTCCGAGAACATTTCGTATTCGTAATAATCTCAGGTTTTGCAAATTGTAAAATATGTAAGCGCAAACTTATACGATTGCACCGATTAAATGCAATCTAATTAAATGAGCTAAATGAACAAAGTTCGCGAACTAGCTCCAGACTAGGAATAAGAACAAAAGAATCAGCTCGTGAGAATGAGCTAACTTTACCACCTCTAGGGTGCGTTTCATTTGCGCGCTTATACGCTTTGAGCGCTTGTAAGCATTGCTTAACCTGTTCCTTTTGGCTTTGCAAACGCTTATAAAGCGCTAGGTGACGATATGGAACGTCATTGTGACGTCATAGTCTGTGCTCACAATCGCTTATTCCATCGAGGTAGGGCAGCAAAAGCGTGAGCGCTTAATGGCGCTTATGCCACAAATGGAACGTATTACGGGAATCAGCTGATCATCCTCACACAGGTAGCAGTCTAGTAGCGGCTGGTTATAAATATTGCGTTGCAGCTATGTTTGGTTTAATTTCACTAATGAAGTAAATTTTCATGGTTATAACAGAAAATGATGTTATGGGGCAGATTTTAAAAAAACTGTGCACCTTATTTCTGACATACTATATTTTTGTTTCAAAATACTGACAAGCAGATATCTTAGGTGTCCATATATTCTAATGATCCTGTCTTGTATATCCATTATTGATCAAATGATATAAAACTTAAACTGGCACAGGTTTGCAAAATTTACTTTTGAAATATTGCTGTCATTCAGGTTTTTGTGAAATTTAACTATGTATATTTTAAAAGGCGTTGGTCTTTAGCGTCTTTAAGAAGATAATTAATTGTAGTACTGCAGCACCGCACAAGTTGTGAAGGTTATGAATTTATTGTGCACACAACACCCAAAAGAAACACTTTTGCTTATAACGCCTGATGCGACTAAGCGTCAAAGGAAACAGCAGAAAATAGCGCTTGTAAGCGTAAGCGCTTGAAGCGTATGAGCGCGCAAACGAAACGCACCCCTAGTGTGTACTAACTAATGTTGTGGGGAAGGGCGGAATTTGTATGGTTGGATAAAATACTCTACCGTATTGTAAACGCCCGGAAAAGTCGAACTTATATTTGATTCGAAATTTTAATTTAATTTGTTTACTGCGAGTGGAACTTAATATGTTTTATTTTAATATAAACTTTCTCAGCCAATAATGATTTGCAGAGGAAATACTGTGTAGCCATAACAATAATAATTAAAATCGCATTACTCGCAGAAATCGTGCGACTGTACAGGGTAATTCACGGAACCCGTTCGTTAAAAGTTTACGGACTTCCCCTTTGAATTTCTATGTCCTGTTTTACAATTATAAGTTAGCGATAATGATCTATTAAAATATAATATTTCCAATTTTTGGGCACTTCCGCTTGTACCGGAAGTTGCTGTCAACTTTCTTAATTTAAATGGAATACCCAATTTTTTATTGCATTTTTGAATTCCTCAGAACATTCTAAAATTATTTTATTCAACATATGATACAAAAAAAAGTAGCCGTTTCAGAGATATTTCCATTTTTTTCATTTTTTTTTTCAAACTTCAATACCTTGCTTACTAAGCAATATCATCAATAAAAATTAATTTTACTGGCAAAAGTCTCAGAATAAGCTGCAGTTTTGATAGCATCATTAAAAAGCTGAATCAATTCTGCACAACTTTGATTGTAGATTTATTATCGTATCACCATTAATAAGGGTGGGGAAAACAGTTGAATTATTTTCTTCAAAAGATATCATAATTTCTGTACTTTTTATCAGAAAATAACGAATTTCGGCTCATTTTAAAGGGAATTTTAATCTCATTTAAAATTCATATTCTGCGACTATGACTAATTTGTTATAAAGTAGCTAGAGGGCGCTATTTGCGGAAGTATTAGTTTTTCACAGTTTTTCAAAAGAAATTAAATGGAAAGGTGCTTTTGGAACAGTTACAAAGCATTCAAAATGACGAACATTATGGTGAAAACCCGAAATGATTATCTTTTTTCGTTCTCGAGTTATTATCAAATGAGTCTATTAACTGAAAATAAAAACTAATCTAAAAGCTCAAACAATTTTCGTTTTCAGGTAAGTAGAAGGACATTAATCTGTTTAAAGGTATGCAGTTGTTTTTCAGAGCCTACTATTTAAATAAAAGAACAATACAACAAACAAACTCATAAATGAGAAAAACACAGCCACTAAATGAAAGTAATAAACAATAAAAGGTTAAATGACGGAAAGCACTTTGAACATTTAGAAATACATTGTAATCAACAATGATTGAAGGTCTGCACCTAAAATGTTTTCAAAATATTATCCATCTTTCATTTCGAAATGGCCGTTTACTATCCGTACGGATATCAATAATAATTTCTACTCAACTCTATGCGGACAATAAAAAAGTACTGTACAGTGGCACAGTGAAACTTTGTTGATTACAATGCATGATTATTGTTCATTGCTTTTATTTAGTGTTTGAATTATTCTTGTTTCTCTATTTGTTGATATATTCTTGTGTTTAAATATTATCTGTTCCCAAAAACATTCAAATGCTTCTAAATAATGTCCTAACGTTAATAAGAACTTTTATAGGCATTATTTAACCTTAAAATTAAAAACATTACTCTACAGTATTTGTTTGAACTTTCTCCTTCCGCTAATATCATCGATTAATAGACATATCTGATAATAACTCGAGAACGAAAAAAGATAATCATTTCGGGTTTTCATTATAGTGTTTACCATTTTGAATGCTTTGTAAATGTTGCAAAAGAAACACACCTTTCCATTTAATTTAAAAAAAAAAACTGTGAAAAACTATTACTTCCGCAAATAGCGCTCTCTAGCTACTTTATAACAAATTAGCCGTAGTCGCTAAATAGGAACTTTAAATCAGCTTAAAATTCCCTTTCAAATGAGCCGGAAGTTCGTTAATTTCTAATAAAAAGTACAGGTTGTTCATTTAATAAGTTAGGAACCTAACATATCATTTTTTAAATGAAATACTATACATTTTATTACAGTTTCGGTTAGCCCTTGAAGTCACAATAAAAATGAAATAAATTATATTAACTTATTTTTAGTATTTACCGAGTTATTTTTAATTTTATGCAAAAAAATATAATAATATAATATGGGTCATATTTGATCGATTATCTAAATTATCAGTTTTATAGATTCGACAATCAGCCTTAGACTAAAATATTTCTAAACCTCTCTACTTTTACAATATGTATTCAAGATTTTAAAAATCTAGCCACTATTAACAAACGCTACACACCAATTCGCATATTGTAAAATTAATCATTTTTTTTAATGGGATAGCCTATTCTACGACCTTTTCAACCATACTATATTTTCCAGCTCCAGATAAATTTATCTGCTAGATAAGATCCTAAGAAACTATGACCGACACAATGATTTCCAAGGATATTACCTAACAGATAATTTTGTCAGGAGGTGGAAAGACTGGGCCTAAGATTGATAATTTGTGAGGTATAATCATTTCTGTACAGGGAGATTCAGGCAACACATTCATTAAAAGATTACGGACTTCCTCTTTGAATTTCTATTTCATATTTTGCGGTTATAAGTTAGCGATAATGATCTATTAAAATATAATATTTCCAACTTTCGGGCCCTTCCGCTTGTACCGCAAGTTGCTGTCAACTTTCTTATTTTAAATGGAATACCCCATTTTTTATTGCATTTCTGAAATCTTCATGAAATTCTAAAAATATTTAGTGTAACATGTGATCAAGAAAAATTAGCAATTTTAGAGATATTTCCATTTTTTAAAAAAAGTTCAAAGTTGCAGTACCTTGTTTATGATGCTGCCATCTTTGTGTAATAAAAGCCATAATTTCAATTTTTGGCCTGTAGTAGGCCATACTCATAAGCTTTCAGGTCATACCTGATTTTATACAAAATTGTTTACGGGCTGGTTGAAAAGTAACTTCTATTCGAACTGATTTCAACTGTCGGAAAGTCATGTTTTTTAAATGGAATACCTAGTATATTTTTATACCATAAGAATCAGAATTAAATGTTCTTTCTAACAGTATTAGCATTCCCTATACCCATCTCTTACCTTTCTCTTTATTAATATAAGTTTTTCCCTAGCGTATCCCGTATCATAATATTGCCCACGATAATGAATTAATTAGAAAATCTAAAATACCTGTATTTTGCAGTTCATGTTTAAAATCAGAAATTTCCCTTTGTTTTAGTTAACTAATATTTTACATTACTACTCTACTGATGAGTACATACGCACTTGAAAAAATACTACACTTTTACCCTGCATCACTTATTCAAAAATTTGTCTGTTTTATTTGGCTACATGATCTAACCCAAAGTGATCCAAAACACTTCCCGCCTTGCTGATACTACACCTCGGAAATTCTAGATCAGTTTGGATCAGTTGGTTCACTTGTAGAGGGGATGTTATTTCAACTGTTTGTCAAATTACATTACTCGTCCAAATAACCTTTTGTTTTTGCTTAACTCGCTGTAAAGTGACGCAAAAATAATATCTTCATCTGAAGATTAAAATGCAGCAATCGCATCTCGCATGTTTTATTTACTATTAAATCGGTCACTTAAGATCTGTTCACTTTAGGTTAAATTTGGCGCGAATGAAATGTCGTATGTTGTCAATAGTTGTCTTTTATTTGCAACGCAGGTTAGTTCAGGTCAGTTCAGTTTAACCCAAAGTGAACTGATCTTAAGTGATCGATTTAATAGTAAATAAAACATGCGAGATGTGATTGCTGTATTTTAATCTTCAGATGAAGATATTATTTTTGTTTGTTGAGTTAAGCAAAAACAAAAGTTTGTTTAGACGAGTAATGTAATTTGACAAACAGTTGAAATAACTTCCCTTCTACTAGTGAACCAACTGATCCAAACTGATCTAGAATTTTCGAGGTGTAGTAACAGCAAGGCGGGAAGGGTTTTAGATCACTTTGGGTTAGATCATGTAGCCAAATAAAACAGACAAATTTTTGAATAAGTGATCCAGGGTAAAAGTGAACTGATCTGACGTGCAAATAAAAGACAACTATTGTCAATTGCTTTAGTGATGGCGGTGATCGTGATCGAACTGGCACAAATATAATGGGTTAAGGTCCGGTTTTTTCATCTCTGAGTAACTTTAACCGTTGATTAATTTCTATAAAAACAATTGTTTCTGCAATTGTAACTATGGGAATAAATCAACGATTAAAGTTACTCAGAGATGAAAAGACCGGGCCTAAATCAAATTGTCCGTTAAATAAACATTGTTGATGATTAAATGGTTTCTGTGTGACCAGAGAATAGTCTCTAATATAAACAGAGTTTAAGAAAAATGGATCACGCAAGATCTGCAAAGGAAGATTTAAGTGTGTTATTGGATGCAATTCATGTTCCAATAAGACCAAATTTCCTTCAATTTGGAATTGGGGCTGCTATTTAGGTAACGAAGCCCTGTGACAATTTCGATTTAAGATGTGTATGCGTCACACTGATGAAAGGTTAGCATTACCATTAGCATCATAACAATCCACAATAAGAAGTTTTTATTTTACAAAGTTAACAATGGCAGTAAAATATAAATTGTTACAGATATGTGTATCCAGGACATGAATGCAGGAAGATTAAATTAATACGGAGGCTTAACCTGTATCCCACATCGTATTACCTACCGAGACAATTCATCATTTTAATAGAAATGAAAGTGCAGAAGGTAATGTGTACCGATAAAGAAAGAATGTATTGTATTGTAATTTTGAAAGCATTTCCATAAATTATGAACTTCATGAATGACAATGTACAAATAATGTGTTATTACTTGCAGTTACTTTTGCAGTTAAATATAGTAATTTGAGAATAATATGTGGTTTGTTGTATTAGCTTAAAATCTAGTAAATACCATAATTTAAGCATGATTTTCCGTTTCTTTAGGTTTTCTTCTCCACGCATTAATTTAGGTAATACGTTATATTCTGTAAAGACTTGTAATGTATATTACAGCATATTAGAGTCTTTGCAGAATATAACGTATTACTTGAATGTATGGAGAAGAAAAGCTAAAGAATTATTGAAATTAAAAATGCGCGTAAAAAAGCGCGCGTAGAATAGTGGCGCCATCGCAACAGATAACTACGTTACTAAGTACTACTACGTCATATTACGTGACAAAAAATTTACATGGGAATTGGCTCTCTCCCTGAGATATCCGAAAGATTATCTACATGTGCACAGAGTACCGCTTTACGCTACTCTCGAGACGTGATGTAGAAAGCTACAGTGAAATTCTATATGACGAAAATGATGCACAGAATCTCGCTATGATCATGGCCACTTTTGTATGAAGCTAGTCTAGTGTTGGCAATACTGAATGTTGATAATTTGGAATTATTTCGGACAGTCAGTGCATTTGACAGAACTCAGCTGTTATTGTTATTGTTTCATATATACACAAGTAAGAAGATAAAGTACATTTCTTAAAACGTCCTGAATTTCCAATCTATTAAACGTGAGTAAATTAACAATATCGCTCAATTTCATATTCTCAAGTATCTGGTTGTAGCATGGGCCGCATATTTTTAGAACACATGGGTGGCAGCCGTCTGTTTTCTTGTGCTCGATGTGACACGAATTTGACGAATCGCTCGGAATTGATCAGCACAAGGTTTACAGGTGCTACCGGTCGTGCATTTCTTTTCAATAAAGTGGTGAATTTGACGTACAGCGAAGTACAAGACAGAGTGATGCTCACTGGCAGACATATGGTACTATGACAGTAGCCCCTTTCCAATTACGATTTTCAAGCACCTGAGATTATCTGAATTGATCTGATCCGAAATACACTTTCGAGATATTAATGGGAACGCTGCATAAGTCATATAAGAGTGATATACATCCTGTTTCAAAGTAAGCCGGCATTAATGCTAACTTTCTTATGGTATTCAGAAATATTTGAATTTAATGATTTAAAAATTTAAGTTAAATATAACTTCAAGAGGAGGAGTTAAATGAAACTATTCAGAAAGCAAATTTAAGTATCTGTAACTCTTCAATACTTTTGTGGGCGTTTTCATAATCATACTTTAAGGAAGCTTTAATTTAAAGTCACTTTAAGAATAGGGAAACAAATGTATTTTTTTTAGGTTAAAGTAACTTTAAATTTAAAATCCTATTATGAAATCGGCCCTTGGTGTGATTGTGTGAAATTTAAGCTCTGTAAGTAAAAGTTATACACTGATTTATTCAACTATGTATGTTCATTCTTTTTATTCGTTTCGTGCTTTAGTCTCACTTTTACTTGTATCAAAAGTGAGACAAAAGTGGAAAAAGAACAAATGGAGTAGGAGTGTTGAATAAACGAGTACATCACTTCATTTAAACCAAAAAATTTAAAGTGTTAAAGCAAAAATGCGTTTTTGGATGATTTTTTAATTTTAAGGTTTCAAGGATGGATTTCATAATAGGACTTTAAATTAAAAGTAACTTTAACCTAAAAAAAAACATTTGTTTCCCTATATTTAAAGTGACTAAATTAAAGTTTCCTTAAAGTCTGATTATGAAAGCGGCCGTTAAAGTCTGATTATGAAAATGGCCAAAAGTATTAAAGAGTTAAATTTCCTTAAATTTGCTTTCTGAATAGCACCATTATTCTTAGAGCTACTGAGTCATTAAATTAGCAAATTTTTTTGATCTGTTCCGCTTATTACAAATATGAAAACTGAAAAACAACTGAATGTGAAGTTTTCAAGATATCTTTTGATACATACTTGCATATTATCATCATAAATGAAAGAAAATTGAATTCTAGTAATAAGTCAGGTGTTTTCATGTCATAACTGATCTGAACTTAGTGATTTAAACTGATCTGATCCCAAGTGATACTACGCCACCACAAAAAGAAAATTATATTATTAAACTCGTAACCTCAAACTCCTAATTGATTAAAACTAATATTACAATTTCTCGGTGCTTCAGCGGTAAGGGGAAGGTATGAATTTGTATGGAGGGTTGTCTGTCTTTAAGAAACTTCTCGTTTTAAATTCATGTTCCAATTTTATTCATATTTCATGTATTTAGATATTGAAGTCACAGTATTTTTTAAATTTCCACATACCGCAAAGGTATTATTTGAATTAGAATAGTGCCGAAAAAGTTTTATTTAAATTTGAATATTTCATATTCTAAGGTTCTACGTTCTTCACAAACTAAGAAATAAGACATTCTACGTTTAAATAGGCTCGATTATGTTAATTAATTTCGTGTGTTATTTTACTAATTAACTGTATCTACAGCATGCACTCCTTTGTTTGAGGGCCAAATTACCCAAAATTACAACTTTTAATTTTTGACTCAGAAAAAAAATTATTCGTTCTAAAATATCTTCATGATTTGAAACTATTTATTGAAAAGAAGTACTTAAACACTTACTTTCTGAAAATACAGAATACAGTGTAGTCGCGATAACGTGAACTAATTAAGGACAGTGGTGTTCACGATTTAGAAAAGTTCACGTTTTAGAGGTCAAATACATGGATTTTCAATTAAGCAAGAAGCAAGTAGCAAGTTGTAAGTGTGTCATTTTCCCAATTCCCAACTTTTGGCGAAACAGGCGTTAAAGTATTGTGAAAAGCTTATCGAGTTTGCGACATACTGTGGCTAGCAAAAAAAATCGCGTACACCTACTTTCCGTTGTATTAAGTTGGTCTTGAGATTTAATTTGTCAGTGTCAAACAATCAAAATTCAGACAGACAGAAAACGAGTAACTTAGAAGACGAATACTGATTCACAGCAGTAGTGAATGATTATAGCTTAAATAAAAATACTATGATGCACAAATAATATGTGGGAAGAGGAAGAATTTGCAAATAGAAAAGATGGTTGGAGACAGATGTCCAAAAATGTTAATTTACGATTTGGATAATGCCTTTCTGAATTAAGAAAAAATCCATTATAAACCGCAAGGGATTCCATGTTTTAATAAATTTTCCTATACTCTTGTCACCAACACGTCGAAAATTACAAATTCAGCTTTGAAGACTTTTGACAAGCGTTAAAAAAATTATATGAATAGGACAGCAATCGATAATTGCAATTCGATTAAATTACATTACATTTAGGAACCGTTAAAGATTTGGAATGTCGTGATATTTATTGAATAGCTATTGTCTGACTTATATCAGGTAAATTAGTAATCATTTCAACGTCCGTTTCTAACCTGTATGTTTCGAAACATGACAAAATTCTCAAAATACCCATTTACAAAGCAAAAAATAGGTAAATACTCGGCTACTTGATTTTGAAGGTGTACGCGATTTTATTGCAAGCAAGTGTACCTACATTTTGACAACTGTTACTACCAGAAATAGCGATTTGAGCAAATCATCAATTATTCTTAGATCCAAAAATGCAATTTTTAATACTTTTCTGGAATAATTGCAAGTGTCAGTGTCAGTCGTATATGTAAGCCGGTAATGTAAGCTATGTAAGTGCCTCATGTAATTATTTTTTTAATACATCGATTTCCTCTTTGCATATTGTGCTTATTTAGCTACGTTTTTGTGAAAATATACTTACACTATTTAACATTGTACAGTTGCGGAAACATAAAGCGGGACAAGTCTTATAACGAAATTTCCGTTTATTTTGATAGTGTGAAATTTCCTTGGTGACGCCGTGGCCCTTCTAATTAATTTATTACCGTCAATGAACGTCAGAAATAACCTGTCACATTGAGTGCTTAAGAATGTATCGTCTTTCTAAGTGAAAATTTTCGACCAGTGAATCAAATGGAATTAGTGAAGCCTTTGGAAGAACTATGTGACATTTTGGATGTGGAATATGTATATTAGAAATCTTAATTCAATCAATGTCCGCACATTTGCATTCAATAATTCAATCGAAAGGCTGCATGACTATTATTTTGTTTCATTTTATTTTGCATGGCAATAATTGTAAGTAAAATAAAAACAAATTATTACACTAGTATAATTTATTTGTATGTGGTATTTGTTCGTTATAATTTTTATTCTTGGTTTATACAGTCACTAAAACTAAAATTAAAACCTAGCTGTGAAAATTCCGTGGAGGGAATATTAACTGGAGAGAAAGTATAGTCAAATTTACGGTTATCCCGTCTTTTCCACTAAGAATTGAAATAAACGAATTCTTAATTTTTGGTGACGTTGTATGAACCGCTTCGTATCAGTACGGCCTTTTAATTTCTTAGTTGATATTTATTAATGTTTAGTTATTTAGTATTATTAAACGGAATGATTAATTATTTTACTTAAGGTGAAGGTTGATAAATTACCATAGTTACCGAAATTTAGAAATAAGGTTTAAACTAACGAAAGTTTACTGTCTCGCTTTCTGTTTCCCCAACTGTACTTGCATTTTGGATAATTACGGTAAAATGAATAAAAATCATTAGTTTTTTTATTATTAACTATTAACTATCTTACAACGAATTCGAGTATCCCGCGTTTTCTTAAACTTACCAATTCAAATATCCCGCGCTTGCTTTCCTAAATAAATTTAATTTTTAGAGCGACATCTGAAAGTTGAGAAGGAAAGTTGCGCTTTTAGTGGAGGAGACAGTATACCTAACTGCGGATCTATACGTTGGTTAATACATTTGCCGAAACGTTTGTCCGAACATTTGTCCAACCATTTGCGTACAAATATGCTATCCACACGTTGGTCAATAATATTGCCAAAATATTTGGAGTAGGCTTGGTTGAACATTCTAGGCGTATGATATTTATGTTTTGGGTCCCATATTGCTGGTTCAGCCTGATAAAGTTCTAGGAACAGGAACGTAATTTCGTTGTTCCAGATTGTTGACATTGTTGTCATTATAAACTGCAATTTCCAGCAAGCAACAGTCCGGCATGCACTGAATTGAATTGTACCGACTTGAGTAGTGCTTTTATGCGACAAATACGCACAAACCTGTGGACGGCACAAATAACACTTTGTGATCATTGGCCAACGACGCTGGAATCCCTTTGATTTGTCGCCTTTTACCAACACCGAGGCGAACACAGGCAAACTTGGCCCAGTCGAAGCCAATGTAGGGAAAGTTGACATCCACACGTTCGTGTTGGCCAAGGTTTGCCAGACTTCGCCCAACGTGTGGATCCAGCATAAAAATTTACACGGACTCGACTATCTGGATCAGTGCGTCTAACCGAACCGCTACACGAGTCTGGGTAACGGTATTTTTGCAATCTTGCGACTAGTGTAGCTAAGGATCAGTTCACTTTAAACGAACAGAACCTTTACTGGTCAAGCAGATCAGATCTGTTCTACTCCGCTCCTTGAAACGAAAACTGTTACTTTAATAATTATGATTTAATTAATTGGCCATCTCTAGTGATTTAAAAGTAGAAAGTAATAAATCATTTTGCCATCCCTACGTCTAGTGCACTGCATTTTGTGACAACCTTTTTTACTGTTAACAACCATTAGCTACTTTTTTACTCTTGTTTTTTTTTTGGGGGGGGGGGGCAGTCGGATGCGTTTAGTTGATGGATGAACTGTCAGGGTTTAACAACGACGGTCTGATTTCAAATCTTAACACCGGGACCAGTTAACTGATTGGTAGGACAACGTAAAATAACCACGCAGTTGACGCAGTAAACGAAATCGACAACGCCGCCCATGAACTAAACGCAGGGTAACTTTATTAGACAATAGATTTATTTTTAGCACCAGTCACCCCATCTTGCGTCACAGAATGTTAGCGAAGTTTCTCGTTCATTTCCAGTACATTTTAGAATACAGGTATCTGATATAAAAGCCGTACCGGCCCGCCAGCGGGATAGTTATGAGCTGGTTATAAGTTAGCAAGCGAAGGGTTAAGAATCATTTCTTAAAAATATTTATTTTCGATTCTTTTGTTGACAAAATAAAACAAATTTAGTGATACCAACAAAAATGTCACCCTTACATTGCCTACCCCGAGTCTAGAAAAATCGTGAACGCATATTACTATGGGCTAGTAAAGTTAGGTTATGATAAAGTAGTATACAACACACGTAGGGGTATGCAAAATAATCTAAAATACCGTAGTTTTACACCACTGGAGGTGACTAATTAAAATTATTATAAAATTAAATCATTATTACGACAAAAGAGGAAACGCTTCTTGTCAATTTTAAGTTGACATATCTCAGTTATATATCGCTGGTTCAGTAAAACAATGACCTAACCTATCAAAAGGTTAGCACTAGGTAGGGTCCCTAGATGGGATTGACATTTAACATGTTGGACAGGGTTCGGAAGTACGTCATTTCGTTAGTAATGTCAGATTTTGGCCGAGTTAAACGAACGCTCAAATTGCACAAAATCGTCAAGTCAACGGTCCGAGTAATCCCTCTGACCAATCACCAATTGAGAAAAGTGATCACGTTGTCTGGTCTGACCACTTCAACCGTTCACTTAACGCAGCCTTTATAGTTGGCTGACCTAACTTGATATGATTTGACGTTGTACTTCCAAACTCAAGGAAAATTAACATTTAGGATTGCTCGATCACCGATATCGTTTACCGGGCCCGTGAGACGCGTGACGTAAGCATCGGTTTTTGTAAAATTTTAACCAAGCTGGCCATGACAAGTAATGTTTGAAAATGATATCTCTCTATCTCTTCTAATACAAAAGTTACTCATGTTGTCCCTACGAAATACGGGCACATTGTATAATATAATAATTTTCCTCGGACAAGATGTGCTTCAATTATTTAACGTTTCCATGAAAGAAAACATGAAAAGCATGTAAATTTTAATAAATAGTAATAGATTTTTATTTAGCAATTTACTTAGTTTCCGTCGTTTTGACTGTTGAGGATCCGTAGAAATTTTCATTTTAAATTTTTAGTTTCGTTTTGGGTATTTTGGAAATTGATTCTAATTTTTGTTTTTAATTTACAAAAAGATTTCACAATTTTCATTGGCACAGTCCGTTCTTTTTTGTTTTTTTACAACGGCGAATTCATTCCTTCGTATAATTGCAGAAACCTAGTTAGCATACGGTTAGGACATACAATTCCATACTGAAAACGTCATAAAGTGGTGTATAAATGGTTGCATATACTTGACTGTGCTATTAAGCGGAGAGATTTCTTCTAAATGTCAAGTTATTGTCAATAATTAAACTATTCTGAATAAACAATCATCTAAATTCATGATAAATTCAACATTCCCAAAAAGATCCACCGCGCATTCCGTCCCGATTCGATTTTGTTTTCGCGCCAGTTCTGTGAATTATCTTACCTGCTTCTATCTGGTGAAAATATAAAATAATTCCATTGTGTTTCCATTACTGCTTTATTTTTACACATTTTACACCACGCAGTAGATATATTTAGCAAACGTAACAAACGTAAACAAACCTTCAATCTATGAGCCGTAGTCTACTGCGTATTCTGCTATGAGTTACGACGAAAAAAACTAATTTGATATCAAAATACTTTGTTCTCGGAAAAACGCTCGGACAGGTCGATTTACAATTTTGAATGGGCACCTTTCAGCCGCAATTGTTTTTTTTTTTTACAGTGACCTACATCAGAGTTGTATCGATTGTTTTTTCAAGTGAAAACCTACCGTCTTGATTGCGATGTTCCATAGACAATACTTTTCTACGTATCCTAGAGTAAAACAGTTGTGGGGTTGAATAACAAAATTTTCAAGAAAAATTAAGTCAAAAGTAATAAACTTAGTAGCCAAGAAATTTCTCAAAATTATAAAATCAGTAATAAAAAATAAGGGGTCAGTGCAAAAAGTGACTAGTGACTGACCATATTTAGCATTTTTGAGATAACCAATGTCAAGTACATTAATTTGCATGTAGGAGACCAAAATAAAACTTTTTTCTTAATTCACTTTTGACCAAAACCCAATAATAAGAGAGATACAATTAATAAAAATTATTTCACAAAATGCAACTTTATTGTTAAATGAATTCTAAATTTATCAAAACCACCATTCATAAAATGTCTATGTTAATCTGTTTCCTACTTTTGCTTTTAACTAATAGGAGGTGCACAACAACATGAAAACTCGTTTTTGAACATTAAAAGAAAAAATTGAAATAGCCGTAACTTTAACATGACTACATTTTTTAAAATAGTTGTTTATTGTAAAGCAGTGTTCAATTAACTCATAAATGCCTCAAATTTGAATTTAAAACGTAAAATATTACTACAGTTACACTTATAACTTGCAGTTATTGACGTTTTACCAAAAATTTATTAAGAAAAAAAGCTTTAATTTGATCTCCCCTAGCCACCCTTTTAATCTCCTCCGGAGGTTATGAGACACCCAATATTTACAGTAGGACATATTAAGCGTTTACGATAATTGGAGCGGTATATACCGGTTAATCTAGTCCTTCACTGATACTGGCATTAAACGCATTCGTTCTATCTCCAATTATTGCAAACGCTTATTACATGTCTCACATTTTTTTGGCGAGCAAAGTAACCAGTGTACAATAGAAAAATTCATCAGGATAGGTTTAATTTTTTGATGAAAGTAGATGGAGCGAAAAAGGGATGACTTCAAAACTGATGGAAGTCTGACAGATGGTGGTTGTCAAGATACAGAGCTAGTCTAAAGTTCCTTCCTCCCCTGTTAATTTTGGAACCAAATAAGATATAGTTCAGACAAAAACCAAATCAAAGTAGAAAAAAAATCCTAATTTCTGAGATAAAATTACTTAGAATATCCGCTAGGTAGCGCTGCGTGCATTATAAACTTTAAAATTTTAAATGGCACGGTGGCTTAAGTGACATATAACTTTTACATGAGCTCTAATGCTACATTAAATGACGCTGTCAGTTTTAACAGCTTCATTTATTTTTGAGTTAATGACAAAAAGTTTTTTCTATTAAATATCGGATATTTTTTTATAAAATCACTATTTCTAGTAGGCTTATAAATATTAAAACAAATATTTAACTTTATTCCATAAAAGACCAATTTGTTCACGGTTTCATTTGTTTGACATTAGTTTAATTAAGTATGCTAATGAAGCTTTGTGAATACGAAAAGCGGCTAAATCATTCATTTAGCTTCCGTTAAGGTTTTGTTTAATTTACTAACAAATCAAATCTAAATGGACGATTTAACGTATTTAACGTAAATGACGCTTTGTGAATACGACTGATAATCTTCTACTGTAGATTACAGAAAAAAGCAGTTCTGTATACTTAGTAATAGCTAAGAAAAACAGCTTCAAAATTTTAGGAAAATTCGGTGTTGCAATGTAGCACCTCTAGCGGAGCGCTCCACGAACTACGCAGTTATCAGTGGTCGAGACTAAGAAGAACATTCACCCACAAAATTCATTGAAGCTGACAAACAGATGCAGTTCACTTGAATGAATCAGTTACATTATTATATTTCGCAACAATTTCTTTTAAATATACACTGATTCAAAAGTGTCGCACCATCGCTTAGGTGGTGATAGAGAATGTTATTAAGAGCACAAATATGTTTTTATAATTCTTTTGTGATGCGTGGTTTTCAGGATATAAAGGTTTAAGTGTCAGAGATAGCCAACGTTGCACCTTGCAGATACACTTGAAAATTTGAAACCGCGAATCATATGCCCCTTTTTAACAATTGAGCCGATTTGTCAAAGCATTCAGTAATTAAATTTGACACAGTAATAATTGTCATTTCGTAATACTTTAGTTTATTTAACTATTGTTAAGTTTCTTAAGTAAACATTTGTTGAAGATGGCCGAAGGGTGCTTTCAAAAAACACGATAAATTTGCAAAGAATTTAGAAATATCGTAAACTGAAAGAATCAAACGAGTAGGCTATAAAACTAAGACAATAACTATAGACATACCTAATGTTTTATTGAATTATTTAAATATCGAATGAACTCAAAATCAAAAAATACAATAAAAAAAAACGAGTAAAATTAACGCGCTGCAATACACATTTTCCTAGTCTTCTGATGCTTCCTTGAACATTTCTTAGCATTTATCATTATTATTTGTGCATCATCAAGAATTCTTTTACGCAGTCCCTATTCACTGTTTACTCGAATGAATCGTTTCATTCCATCACGAAGTACGTAACATTCAAAATATTACACAACACCACCGGCAAATTTTATTTATTGTCAGTACTGTCACATATCACACCAAGGTAACTATAACAACACCGAATTCTGGGTGCACCGTTGCCAACAGGTTCTTTCTTTCGCTTAAAAGTTTGAATCGTGTTTCGAATAGTTTGGACCTGAATTTCGTAGTTGTTGCAACAAAACACCTGACTTGAATTTTTGATTGACTGTTCATTTGTAAATAACTATAATTCAATCCAAACAAGTTTTAAAAATAGAGATTCAAAGAAAAGAATGTCTGTTTTTGAATCAAAACACGTTTGGATCATGATTTTTTGAGCGAAAAAAAGCACCTATTACTTACCATAAAATTTAGCAAGCAATTCCAACCATTTTTACCTCCTGGGCAAATCGTTTGGAATTGGAAAAATCGGTTTATTTCTGTTTCCACATCTAAACAAGTTCTAGCCATGGTAAAAAATCTCGTATTATCCAATAAAAAGTCTGCTTTTATCTAACGACAAGTCAAAGACAACCAAAAACGACTCACTCACCACTTAAACAAGTGTGACAAGCAAGAATTTGCTGCTTTAATTGATACTTGTTTGTTAATGGATTTATTCGTAGCATCTAATAGTAGGGGTACTACAACCCAAGCACCAAGGTGTTGTCTTTTTCACGTCAAAAATTGGTCATCGTTTACGTCGAATGACCAATGTCAGTGACGTATTAAAAACGTAAAAATGACGGGCAAATGTCACAGCCCTGAGACGTCGTTTTTGTACGTCAAATAGTCGTGTATTTCTGACGTCATTTTTAATTGTATTATCTATGACGCATAAGTAACCAAGAAACTAAATCATATTTTAATTTTTATTCAAATGTCTGTACATTTGTATACATATACCTACGAACAATAAATAAATAATATTTTTAATAAATTCATACATATTTTTTAAAATTCCAAATAAAAATAACATAAAAAGCTATTACTAAACAGTTTGATTCTACTCTATAGTGAAATAAAACAATAGAATTAAGTGCTTAAGTCCTATCACAAAAAACGTTAAAATATTAATATAACAGGTTATGAAATATGAGTTACCAATACCCACCATCTTTACACAGTTTGTTAATAACTAAAACAATAAATATCTAAAGCCAGTACCCGTACAAGTAGAATATACTTTAGTTAGCTAATACATAATAAATTAACGATCAAAAACAAATCGCACTAAACTTATGAAACTTAAGCACCACGGGCACTACGACTACGATACACAAGAACAATGTCCCAATATCGAGTGTCGGCGCATGCGTTGCATACCCCGTAATAGAAGTCTAATAAATTTCTTATGTATTAAAATGGTATTAATAAATTCTATCATCTTTATAATTTATACTTTCCTACAAAATCTAATATCTTGTCAAATCTATAACTAAAATTTGAAACGAAACTTTTAAAATTAGTGTCAAATTTATGTTATTAAAGTGACGTTCTATTCACGTGATTTATAAACGTCAAATTTTACACAAAATTTTTACGAAAAAAATGACCTTTAAAACTGGTCATTCGACGTCCTTGACCAATTTTGACCAAATAATGATGTGATGAAAACGACTGCTTGCTGCTTGGGAAGCTGGCTCTTTCCAGATTTATATGCCTACCTTTGCTTTACATCAACTAACCTAAGAGATTTCACAATGATCTTTGGTTTTGCCGTGTTTGGTTCAATATCTCTCCTTGCTCTCATAAAAACTGCTGTTACAATTGGCCTTTCACAATAGTATATCATAAGGTGAACATTTAGCATTTACCATTTAAACATGATATTTAGCATATTTTACCAAAATGTTTTTTTTTAAAGAAATTTTAAGATGTCTCAAAAAGTATTTCATTTAAGTGTAGGGAAGCCTTAACAATTTTTATTTTATATATTTTTTAATGTGCCGAATCGAAATTTGTTCTAAAAAGTATGAGATTCTATTTAAAATAAGAAAGGAGGTTTCCGATATAACCGGAAGTGATATGAAAGTGAAAATATTTTAGTCTGAAAGATCCCTTCCTCATAGGGCAGAGTATTAATTTTCAGAATATTTGTATCTTCCTTTCCTCGAAAACTTCTAATAGGCCACTCAACTTGGCATACTCCGTAAAATGTATTCAAAATTTAATATTTAACAACGGATTCGAGTGATTTTGGACTCGTTGAATGCACAGTTGTGCTTTCTTTAGAAAGAAGTAATAACAAAAATTAAAAGAAGGAAAATTTATCATCTAATGGTAGGTATATACTGAAAAAATGTGAAAACAAAAAAATTTGAAATATTTACATATGAAACTCTGCTAATTTTGAACTCTCTTTCAATTGTTATATAACGTTGCTATTTCTCTTTTCAACGCAGCACCGTAATCAAAAATTGGTGAAAGATAAACAAAGTTATAATTTATTAAGTTCATGCATGTAACGGATAACGGTTTTTTTGACCATAACCTCAGTTTTCTTGTGTGTATAGCACATTTCTTCTACACCAAAGTTTTTTAGTGACCAGGTCTACAAACTGCACTACATCACATCAAAAGTATATTTTCACTGTTACATCGTGTAATCATTATTAAATTAATGAAATAATAAATTTATTTAAATAATATAATTAACCAAATAATAAAATTACTTAAATAATAAACTATTGTTTTGCAGTGCTTTTTTTTCAGCATATCTCCCGTGTATTAGATTTCATTTCAGGATGGGAAACAAATGGAAACGTATTACTGTTTCAACAGCAGCCTACTACAGAAGATGCAGCCATTGCCTACAATCATAAGGAAGAATATTTGTTAGAAACTTTCAGGAAGATACATAATGGAAGTATAAGAAAATATGTAATGGAATTTTGCCAGAAACGTGTAAGAAGGTTAAATGAAGAAAAGAATCGAACTAGTGGTAAGAGAAGGACAATCAAAAGGAAGTTAACACCAGCAGATTACGGGAATCTTGATATATTGTTACGAATTTGGGGGTTCATAAATTATAGTCGTTAATTTTTAGAACACTTTAATTACAAACTGTTGCTTTACATAATTAAAAATACAATAGTAATGAGCTGCAACACTTGTCTATCAAATAACACTTCTACAAAACGTACTTTCTATTTATTCGAGGTATGAACCCTTCGCTTGCTGACTTCTCACTGAACTGACTGCCGCGCATGTGCGGACTTTTGTAGTAGATTTCTGTCTTCTCTAACTTACTAGAACCAACGAGAAGCTTTGATAAAGTTCTGTGACTCAAGATGGCGTGACCGATACTAAAAATATCATGGTCAACTTTATTAATAAGCTTGACGCTGATATGGTCGTTCCAATTTTCGATTTTCAATGCAAACTTTTGCTCCTTTGACCCTTGCTCTGACGTTTGAAGCTTGATACACCACATGGCGCCATCTATTCATGATTGTTGTATAATTAGAGGTGTCCTAACATTATTTGCGGGTTAAATGAATGTTTTAAGACTTATTTCGTCAGTTTGTTTTTATTTGTTTGTAGGGCGTGCGCGCCCTGGCTTATCAGAATTTGTTTATAAATGAAGACATAAGTAGATAAAGACCGAAGAAATTGATTTTGGCGTTAACATTGGCAATTGCGAGTTAACGCACTAGTGGTGGCGTTTTTCTAAAGTAGGGTTCCTGTTTACTAAAGTCACTTTTCTTAATAGTATATAAGGTGCTATCTTTCACTTAAAAGTTTGAATTGTGTTTCGAATAGTTTGGACCTGAATTTGGTAGTTGTTGCAACAAAACAGCTGACTTGAGTTTTTGATTGACAGTTCATTTGTAAATAACCATAATTCAATCCAAACAAGTTTCAAAAATAGAGATTCAAAGAAAAGAATGTCTGTTTTTGAATCAAAACACGTTTGGATCATGATTTTGTGAGCGAAAGAAATCACCTATTACTTCCCATAAAATTCAGCGAGCAATTCCAACCATTTTTGCCTCCTGGGCAAATCGTTTGGAATTGGAAAAATCGGTTTATTTCTGTTTCCACATCTAAACAAGTTCTAGCCATGGTAAAAAATCTCGTATTATCCAATAAAAAGTCTGCTTTTATCTAACGACAAGTCAAAGACAACCAAAAACGACTCACTCACCACTTAAACAAGTGTGACCAGCAAGAATTTGCCGCTTTAATTGATACGTCAATTTGACATAACGAAGGCGCCACAAGATGTACAAAATAATTAATCATTCCGTTTATAATTATAACGAACAAATACATCACACAAATAAATCATACTAGTGTAATAGTTAGTTTTTATTTTATTTACAATTATTGCCATGCGAAATAGAATGAAACAAAATAACAGTCATGCAACCTTTCGATTGAATTATTAAATGCAAATGTCTGGACAATGATTGAATTAAGATTTCTAATATACCGGGTGTCCCGCGCCATGTGCTCACCCTTCTAGAATCTTTATTTATTAATCGATTAACCTGAATTTTGGAGTCATTATGAGTCCGAATACGTATCAATTGTTAATTTTGGTTTCCATGACAACGAAAAAAAAAACTTTTTTATTTTTCAATCTAAAAAGCTATGAATCGCATATTTTTGATCAAATGCGATCAAGTGTTTCGAGAAAATTACTCCTTTGATGGTATTTTAATTTTTAACGTTTTTACAGTATTTGAAATTTTCATTAGGTCGTAACTAATTTTTTTCGATAGAACCTCATATGTTTCTTAGCTTAGTTCAACAGAATATTTTTTTCTGAGTACGCTGATACCAAATACATCATATTTTATCTTTGAAAATAATTTAAAATAGATCATGTCTTATTCAAATTTTACACTTCCTTTATTTCAAATAACTTTCAAAGAAAATATGATGTATTTGGTATCAACGTACTCAGAAAAAAATATTCTGTTGAACAAAGCTAAGAAACATATGAGTTTCTATTTAAAAAAATGAGTTACGAGCTAATGAAAATTTCAAATGCTGTAAAAATGTTAAAAAGCAAAATACCATCAAAGGAGTGATTTTCTCGAAACACTTGATCGCATTAAATCGAAAATATGCGATTCATAGCTTTCTAGATTGAAAAATAAAAAAAAATTTTTTCGTTGTCATGGAAACCAGAATTAACAATTGATACGTATTCGGACTCGTAATGATCCGTAAATTTCAAATATGTAAAAATATATAGGGTGTTCCATTTAAAATAAGAAAGTTGATATCACTTCGGGCGGAACCGGAAGTCGAAAAATTCTATTTTTTGTTTAATTTATTGTCTCTAAAGTTCAGGTTAATCGATTAATAAATAAAGATTCTAGAAGGGTGAGCATATGGCGCGGGACACCCGGTATATACAACGATACCATTTAACAGTTTCGTAGCCCTTACACTAAATGTTTTTAAGGGTATGGTTTGCATGCAGGGGTATCATTTAAGTTGAGCGTCGTAGTACATATTCCACATCCAAAATGTCACTTAGTTCTTCCAAAGGCTTCACTAATTCCATTTGATTCACTTACATTCCCTTAGAACGACGATACATTCTTAAGAACTCAATTTGACAAGTTATTTCTGACGTTCACTGACGATAATAAATTAATTAGAAGGGTCACGATCGTCACCAAGGAAACTTCACACTATCATCAAAATAATCGGAAATTTACTTATAAGACTAGTCCCGCTTTATGTTTCCGCAACTGTACCTTTCAAGGCCTATTTTATAGGAACAGTTTTTTTTTTTTTTTTAATTGGAACGGCTATAAGTATAAGCGTCAAGCTTATTGATAAAGTTCGCCATGTAAAAATAGATCTATTTGCGCATCACGATTGTAACAATACTAACCGAACCTACCAATGAAGAAATATTAGAAAGAAAGAACAATTTTTTACGAAGCATAATAAAAAATTAGAAGTAGACACAAGAGGTCAAAACGCGAATCCACAATGGAAACAGGAAAGAGTTTTTCGAATAACTGCCTCGAATTTTGGAACTATCTGTAAAAGAAGAAGAAACACACCTCCAAATAAATTAGTAAACCGGTTATTGAATAATGTCTTCAGAGGGACCGTTGCGATAACATATGGAACGGAAACGAAAAAACTGCAAGTATTAGAGGAACGATTAAATGTAAAAATAGAGGACTGTGGATTGTTTGTAGGCAGCGTGAATAATTTTTAGGGGCAAGTCCAGACGGAATTATAATAGGTCAAAATGTCTTGGTCGAAATCAAATTGCGAAAAATGTCGGTTTCTACAGGAGTCGAAAATAAAATGTTAGACTATCTCAAAAAAAAATAGAATGCAACATAAAATTGTAAAGACACCATAACTATACACTGTGTTCAATCGTTTTTCACATATAGCAAAATAGCACGTAAAACTGAATATTTGCAATTGTTGGCTCTCTTGTAAATTTTCTAGCAAAAAGGTAAAGGAAAATATTGTTTGGAATATTAAAATGCATGTCATATTTAGAACTTTAAATTTCGCAGTCAGTTTCATCGATCCACCCCAGTTAGAGAGTCCGAGTCCGTGTAAATTTTTGGGTATACTTTCCCCTCCACAAAAGTCGCGACTTTCTTTCTCAACTTTCAGATGTCGCTCTAAAAATTTAAATTTATTTAGGAAAGCGCGAGATATTTGAATTGGTAAATTTAAGAAAACGCAGGATATTCGAATTCATTATAAAATAGTTACATGATATAATTTAACACGCACGCATTTTGAAAAATGTAGAAATAAATAAAAAATCAATGATTTTTTATTCATTTTACCATTATTATCCAAATGCAAGTACAATGTTAAATAATGTAAGTATTTTTTCACAAACACATAGTTAAATAGGCACAATATGCAAAGAGGAAATCGTCCTTTCTAAAAAAAGATGTATTAAAAAAATTATTACATGAGGCACTTACATAAGCCGCTTTCCAATTACGAATTTCAAGCACCTGAGATGATCTCAACTGATCTGATCCTAACTACACTTCCGAGATTTCAATAGAATGCTGCATAAGTCATATAGGCGTTGATATATATATGGGTAGTCATAGAAACAGGTGTGTGAGGGGACGGGCGAAAGTAAAAAAGATCAGTTCAAGCGCGTTCCGTACCCTGCAATTGGAACGTGCTGGATCAGTTCGGAGGAGCTCTGAGTAAAAATTTTGCAAAGATGGTTTTAGTAATACCTAGCATTAACTTTGTTTTCAAATTCGATGATATAAGATATTGTCGATAACGTGCATACTTTTTTACTTTATTAATCAGTTCTACTAGACATTTGATAGTTATTTATGAGACAACTTGTGTTAGAAGCCATCAGTGTGTTTATTTTTTCTAGGCGACTGCCATCAGTCTTCAACTTGTTTAAATAAATTGTGCAATAGACATATGGAAATATTTTTCTGATTTTTTGTAGTCAACACGTAATTGCAATAAAATGCAATAAAAAAGCATTTAACTCCTTTTTTTGTTTCACATTAACGCCATTGTAACCTATTGCCATAATAACCAAATCAGGCTCAATTCTCACTTGAGCAGCGCGTCACGTCACGTCATTTTGGTTCCTATGCGTCTGCAAGTAATTTTTTGACATAAAATGCTCCCAAATGAGGGTAACTCCATTTAAAGCCATGAAAACTTTTAGAAACAGCAAAATGACGCGACGCGACGCGCTACGTGTGAGAATGAGCCTTAGAATGTTTCAATTACTAGTAGAACACTAGTACATTAAAACATTAAATACGTTATCGACAATAATTGTTATATATTCTCTAATTTCAAAGCTAAGCTAATGTCGTTCAAATGCCATTCATGTAATACTAAAACCATCTTTGCAAAATTTCCAAAGATAAGGATAATGAAGGTTAAACTTTAAAAGGTACCCAATCTTACCGAAACGCATTACAATTTTTGCAAAATTACTAAAATCCTCTATTAAGATTGCATGAACATCAACTCGTATTCAATATTACGAATGTGCTTGGTAATATTGCAAAATTACTTGTTTTTATTAGTAAGATTGCATAACAGTGCACATATTCCACAATAAGTCGGTGTTTTGCAAAAATACGGATTATTCAAAATTCCTGCGACATATACATAATTTACGTATTTCACACATTTAAAGATAATCTTAGGAATTTGAGGCAGCAAATTTAAAACTCAAATAAAATTGAAAATGAATAAATGTTGGAAGTATTAAAAAAAACTGAAGGTAAACCTGATCTGTTATGTTCACTGCGTAAAAAAAACAAGAATAATTGACATTTATCTAGTATTTCACAAAAAAATTAAAACTACACTGCTCCAATAAATTAACGCACCATGCAATAAAATGACAAATTTTCGACTTTTTATTCAAAATTTTTAGTAACTGGCATTCGTATGAAATAACTAAGCATACGAGGTTCATTTATTTACATTTGATTGTCACTTAAGGGTGATTCCATAAAATTAAATCACAAGCAGATTCATTAAATTTAGGTTTGATTCTTAAAGTGACTTTATTGATTTTTGTTTTTGTATTTTTTCGTCATTATACCACACGAATTTCGAAATTTGACCAAAAAAGAATTCGCTCAAGTAGCGGTACTGTTAGAATAAGACTGAAGATATTGTCGAGTAGGAGGAAGATTTGGTATGTCCCAAATCTCGGTGTGCCGAATGGTGCGAAGGTATAGAGAGATTGGTAATTATTCTCGAAGGCAGACATGCTGCAACAACCCATTTAAAAAAATTGAGTCTCAATCATCTGTGTTTTGACTCGCTCTGTATAAATGGTAGCAAATGGGATAAATGTTTCTACTAGGAAATAACTTTGGCTTATTTGTAAGTATATTCGTAGTCACAAAGTTTATTTAAATGACTTCTAACGTTAGAGAGGACGTTAAAGTTATACTAATTTTAAGATAAAAGTGGTCATAACTTGTTAACCAGCCGATATAAAATATTAAACTTTACATTTTTAAAAAGGACCGGATCAGGGCATTTCAAAAAGTGTATCACATACTGGGTGTTCCATTTAAAAAAACGTAAGTTTGGTCCGCAGTAAGTTTACAGGAACACCCTGTATTGTTAAAAATAATTTTCAAATATAGACATTTACCTTGATAATCATTTGCTGCAGCTTAATTTTTAGTATCTTCTTAAATAACTTCATAAATGACCAAATTCAGTACTTTTACAAGTTTTGTTTAAAGAAAAAATAATTCTAGAACGGCCTATTTACGAA
This sequence comes from Prosopocoilus inquinatus, assembly GCA_036172665.1. NCBI lineage: Eukaryota > Metazoa > Arthropoda > Insecta > Coleoptera > Lucanidae > Prosopocoilus > Prosopocoilus inquinatus. The sequence continues at coordinate 32,681,356 of CM069869.1, forward strand.
TAACATAAAATGAACTGTTTCACGCGCAGGCAGGTTACATTTTAAAGAGGCAAGCAAACTTCTTCCTTTGACTGTACATTAGGACCTCCATTCCCGCTAAATGTTTTCTGTCCGTTAGATTTATTTGGCAACACGTAACCGAATAAGCAGTATAAAGTTGCTTCTCACTCAGAACTTTACGCGCTCTGTCGGAGTTCAAATCCCTTCTTTTGGTAAAAGTTTATCTCTAGCTCCTAAAATAAAGCCTCTAGAAAGGGTGCAAGATAAATAAAAAAAACCTGTACCACTGGAGAGGACTGTCTAATTTCTAAAATTAACATTTGTTAATTTGGGGGCAAAATGGGTCAGGGACGAATTGGGACCAGAGGCGAAACGTCGCGCGGCGGGGGCGGAATGGGTCGGGGACGAATCGGGACCAGAAGTGAAACGAAGGGGGCGGAACGTCTCCATCTCGTGAAAAATTGCGAAGAACACTCAACGTTTCATTATCATTTGATGGTTTCGTTAGGACGTTAAGCGTTCTTCACAATTTTTCAGTGATTAAAAACTAATAAACTATTACTTTATATTTTCAAATTTAAATTTTGTGTAGTTTATGACACAGAACGCAAGAGGGCGTATAATTTTAAAGCCAATATTGCTGCTTCATATCTACTTTTAGGTACTCTGTGGCTTACGATGATAATATACAGGCTGCTCCATTAAAAGAAAACATATAACAAAAGATATCTTGAAAACTTCACATTCAATTGTTTTTCTGTTTCCATATTTGTAGTGAGCGGAACAAGTCAAACAAATTTGCTAATTTGAACGACACTGTAGCTCTAAGAATAAATGGTGCTATTCAAACAGCAAATTTAAGGAATTTTAACTCTAATACTGTTATGGCGGTTTTCATAATTAGACTTTAAGGGAATTTTAATTTAAAGTCACTTTCAGAATACTGAAACAAATGTATTTTTTTAGGTAACTTTAAATTTAAAATCATATTATGAAATCGACCCTAAAACTTTAAAATTAAAGAATCGTCCAGAAACGCATTTTCGCTTTAAATTTTAAGGTTTAAAGTATTAGAGTTACAGGTACTGAAATTTGCTTTCTGAATAGAATCATTTAACTCCTCTTAAAGTTTCATTTAACTTAACTTCTTAAATCGTTAAATTCAAATATTTCTGAATAGCACCATAAGAAAGTTAGCAATGGTGCCGACTTTACTTTGAAGCAGGGTGTACACGTGTAGTCATAGATACCTGTGCTTGAGGGGACGGTAGAAAGTAAAAATGATCAGTTCGAATACGTTCCGCACCCTGCAATTGGAACATGTTGGATCAGTTCAGAGGAGCTCTGAGTAGCTCATTTTGGCAATTAGAAAGTGGTTATTATCAAAGCCAGTGTCGTATGATTTAGAGATAAGGGACTTTAAATTATTTTTTTCTTTTGTTAGGTTAGAGATGTCTCGTGCAAGTCCTGTGAATCCAAATTAGGCTGGATGTATGAGTTTGCCACCGAGGAGAATCAGAGGTACAAGGAAGGAAGAGTTATACTGGAACGTGCATTGGTGACTGAAAGTGATGGAATGGAAGAAAGACCGTCTAATAACGGAGCAAATTAAAGTGGTAGTGTAATAAGTAGTATGATGATGATGTTAGATGATGTGTAAAGAGTATGAAAGCGAGAATTGTCTTGTGTAAAATTTAGATATTTCACTGCCTTCAAACATTTACAGTTAATATTTGTACATACTATGTTTGAAACAAACTCTCTTGGTTAATTGATGTAAGTCAATGTCAAGTTGGGTAAAATTTTACAGGATAAACTTAAACTGCATTTTGTTCTGTAGATGTTTTCAGGTAATTTGATTAACAAGTTGTGTGCATATGAGGAATGTATAGTCGAAAGCAAAAAATAGTAGACAAGAAACAGTTTCCTGTAATTATTATTACTCATTTCAAGCTTTCAAATTTAACAAGCTTAAGGCTTCGGTAAAATCTGTGAATTTGTCTTTATTCAATACAATTTTGAGAAATAATAATTACAGGAGTGTTTTTTGTCTACTATTTTTTGCTTTCAACTGTAGTTGATAAACTTAAGTTTTTAATATTTATCTGAGGGTATAATCTTAGGTATAACATTTACATTTTTTATAACATTTGAACTTTGGAATAAACATTTTAAAAGTAAATTACGGTAACATTATTTTTAGTTAAAGCGAATAATATTACTGGGTATCTACTTTCAAAGTTGAACATAAACAAGAAACAAGTCTTACATATTGAAGCTGCTGATAATTTTTTATTAAATACCCTGAAAAAATAATGGTAAAAAAAATTTCGTCAACATGTTTAATTGCTATTTTGACCTATTTTCGACTTTTAATAATTTAAAAGAAATAAAATCATAAACTAACTCCAAAACCTATAAATAAATAAAGCTCAAACTCTGTTTTCAAAACAAAAATGTATAGCATTTGGTAATTATACTTTAAAATGAAAGAGGATTAATTCTTTAAGAAGCCTTTTATTATTTTTGTTCATGTTTTACAACAACTTTCTTAATATTTTTAATACCATAATCCATAAAGAGCACACACCTAACGTGATAGACATTAAAACATAGCTCGCCTTCATTAGTAATATGGATGATATAATCGCACTATATAAAATTCTGATTATGGCATTAAGAATAGTACAGAGTAAATACAAATGAAACCACAAAAAGACACCATGAGCTATAAACATCCGTGAGCAGAAAACAAACTAGTCTAAATTTGGAATGCAAAGCTCTGTGAGACACGGTATACATGTGTAAACATGATCCTCCATATTTGGTATATCTTCTCCATCACAAAGTTACATCAGTGCCATATCACCAATAATAATAATAAATATTAACGTACATGCATCTACTTAAAACAAAGCAAAGCTACATGTAAATATAAATCGATATTCGTTTAGAGCTTTTCCCATTTCAGGCAAAAATAAAATAATTTAAATTCGCTATATGTAAAAAGCTTCTAGCAAAACAACTTTACATGTAAAAAATTGTCCAGAAACTTTTGGGTACAATAAAAAAAAGAAAGAAAAAGCCAAAGTAATTTATGTAACATACTACAGAAATATATTTTTTAAGGTAAGCTGAATGGTTAAAATTTAATAACTGGTAAAAGTTCATTGCATTAAACTAATTTAAATAGACTAGTTTAAAAAGAAATTAAGGGTTAGTGCAATATAGAATTTTTTTGCAACTATTTTAAATGCACGTTGTTTCAGGCTATTATAACAATTTATCCTTAATTTAGTAAAATCTCGTAATACATTTATTCAAGATTTACGTTCTTAAAAAAATAAATATAAAACCTAGTAGAACTAGTAGCACGCATGAAAAAACAAGGGTGTACAAAATGATCGCGGTAAAAATTTTGCACATAGATTCTAATATGTTTTGAAATTGAATAATGCCAGGTAAGACGCTGCTCCCCTACCAGTTTATTGTTCTTCATCTCCCAGCTCATGCTTGATTTTTGAAAAGTCGAATTCCTCTCCTGTGCCACGCTTGAATATGTCGAGTACATCTAAACAAGTAGTTTCAAAATGCGTGGTAGCATCATAGGATTCCGAGATGAAAATATTAGACTGCAGACCATCATCTGTGGGCTCATAATAATCAGAGATGGACACAAATTTTTGGCGAATAGAGCCGAGTAAATCCAGGCCGGGTTTGATTTCAGACTCCGGGTTACTTGTCTCGACAGTGGTTGACACCATCGCGATGAACCAGCCCTTGGCCGCGACTTGGTGCGTGTAGGAAACTAAGGATACATAAATGTCTGAATTGCGATTCACCTGCTTTTGGGGAATTATGATTTGAGTAGAAAGGGCGTCTTTCGTATTGGCAATAGGGTGATCCATGAGGCAGATGCAGCGGATCACTTGACCCTTCTTACGAACCCTATCGGATACGTAGCTAGGATCACAATAGACTTGCTTGCATTTCGCAATTTCTGAGCCGGATCTAACACCAACCACGCGGCCCCCTTCGCCTATCACGATTTCGTCAATAGGTTTATCTAACATGTATGTGCCTCCGTAAATCGCCGAGAGTCTAGCAAAACCTGTAACAACAATTTAAATAAGCCACTCTGTGAACTACTCTATGATTTATGGTCGTTCTCATAATCAGACTTTAAAGAAGCTTTAATTTAAAGTCGCTTTAAGAATAGGGAAACAAATGTATTTTTTAGGTTACAGTAATTTTAAATTTAAAGTCCTATTAGGAGATCGGCCTTTGGTTTATCAATTTAAAAATTAGTAGATTATACTAGTCAACAAACGAAATAACAAATGACATATTTTTGGAATTTTATTTTGCAGTGTCAGTGTGCAGAATTTTTTTCTCCGCGACCATTACTGAATGTAATGAATGAGTGTGCACGAAAAAATCTGGCCATAAAAAAATATAACAAACCAGAAAATTTTGAGAGTATTTATTACTTGAAACTAAAATTTATTTAAACTGACTGTTGCAACGTATTTAGATACTTATATTGTATATTTTTAAACTCCATAACTAAAATTTCTAACTTTTGGTTTTATAGTGGACATCAAATTTTGTACAGTGGAAGTAGTAACATTTTCTGACGCCTTTTTCCACTTTTTTTGAAAATCAGAAATTATTCAAAACGTTTACAACTGTCGATTTCGAAATTTCTAGACGTTTTCCAATTTCTCGAAATGACATTTCAGGATTTTCGTAATGCTTGCGCAAGATATTTTGGCGGTTCTTGTATTCTTTTGATTTCATTTCAAAATAACACAACGAAAACACATCGACATTACGTCTTATTGTTTCATATTAATGTAAACAAACAATTGTTCCAAGGCCGTCTTATTATTTGTCGTATAATAACACCAGCTATCATATTTAAGTGGCCAGATTTTTTCGTGCACAATCCTTATATCCCAAATCATTTCTTATAATGGAATGTAAAAATTCTCACTCTTTAAATAGAATATTTATTGTAAAACACTTCGTTCTTATGTATTTTGCATGTATTTTCATTCTAATGTGCGAGCCAGAGAATTTTTTTCCAGGGTTGGCTACGAATGAGAGATACACATAGCAGTCATGTCTGATATTAATTTTACATAGTTGGGCTGACAGCAGTTGTAAAAGAACTGTCAGTGTCTGACTGTTATTGTGATTCTTTACTTTTGCGGTAACTTTCGAAAAAATCCAACCTAGCTGAATTTTTGTATACACCTTTATATAGTCATTATAAATAACATACCAAAAATCTCCATTAATTTTGCTTTATATAAACTAAATATGTTTCCTTAAGTTTTGTTTTAGATTACGAAAAGACCTTTCGATTCAGTTTGGTAAGCTAACAAACAGCTTGAAAACTAATTATTGCAATCGAAAGTGAAATCCTTGTCTCTCTTTCCCTTTTTGTTAATGTTATTTTTGTGGGTAAAGTTTGTTTTTACAGTGTATCTACACGTCAATCTGTTTTTTTTTGTTGTTTTTCATTTTAATTTTGTTGTTTTATTTCTTGTTTTCGTTTTCTTATTTTTTAATAGACTGGTTAAATTTATCAAACTCTTTTATTTATTAATTATAAGTTCACTCTTTACCTTCTCCAAGAAGTCCGAAGAGAACATCTCCGTAAGAAGAGAGACAACGACAAGAAAGAGATTTGACAATCTTCAGGGACTAAAACGGCACTGTTCGACTTTTCGAGGAAGACACCGTCGAAAGTACACTTTTGGCTCATTTCTCAAACTTTAGCTACCGAACAAGAAAATTGCTTTCCACAGTGGCTCATTGGTCAAAATAGCAGTTTGGGTTATCTCTAAGACGCGGAGGTGGTTTCGGGTTGTTCAGGGTGAAAAAGTTTCGAGTAAGTATAAGGCTGACCGCCCCCAAATTCTAAAGAAAACTAAAGAAAAATAACCCGCGTCCGTTACACCATGTTTGAAACTAAACGCGTTTGGAACTTTTTGTGTGTGAAAAGGGGTGTCAAGTTGGGCGGTAAACCGCAAATTGGGCGGTATTAAATCGTACTTTTGCGGGAATAAATATAAAATTGCGGTAACCGCATTTTGAGTGGTTTCGTAGTCGAGGTGAAAACAAACGCAACTTACGGCCAAAACCTGTCCAGTGAATATTTGAAAATCAAAGCCATGTGAGCTATGTATCGGTATAGGCATCACATGAAGATAAACAAATTCACTGCTCAAAAAGTAATTGTTAAGAAATACTAAAAAAAATTACTCAGTGTTTTCAATGGTAGAAAATAATATTTATTAAGTAACCGGTCGTGTGGCTTTGATTTTCATACTCAAACTTTATAGCAATCATGATATTCTATTCTATTCTCTGCTTTTAAGTTGGTAGCTTACTGAAGATGGCAGCTTAGCTGCCGAAATACGTATCTACGGATATAAAAATTATTGTGGGCGGAGGTTAATTTCAATTATCTCTTAAACTACAGTCTCCTTTACTATTTCAGAATATTTAATAGAGTCGAGAACCCTTCGAAATGGACTCGACTTTGAAGTCAAATTCGAATATTGCAATTAGTAACAAATACCAATTGATATAAGTATCGAGTCGGTTTTCGGCAGACTCGTGAAACTACAGTGATCGCCAAAAAGTCAGCAACAAATGGAAAAAATCTTTTTACGGCAATAATTTCTGCTTGTCTATTTAGCCCCTATCAGATATACTGAGTGATTTTTATATATTGAGAAAACAAACGTTCTCGAAATGGTCGAAATTATAAAATTGTTATTCCTCGAAAACTAGTCATGATTTCAATGAGATTTCTTTAAATTGGTTTAGTTTCAGCTTATTGAATAATAATCAAGGGCAGAAACTAACTTGGGTTTTCTCTAAATTCTGTTAAAATTGAATTTTTCAATTTTTAGAATATTCCCATAATTTCATATACCGTGAATTCCTCATTAAAGTAAGCTGTGATTTTTTTATGAAGTTGGCGACACAACTCTAGAGAAAACAGTTGTCATTAACTGTCAGTACTGATCATAACATCAAATAAAAATACAACATTAAAGTTTAAAGCAGATGCTCAAAGTGCTCTCCTTCAGCTTGAATACATAAGCGAACTCTGCGTTTCATGTTTTCAAACCCGTTTGCTAAGTGTTCGGGGGTTATGTTAGCACACACATCTGTAATGCCCGCACGAAGTGCTTAGATTGTGTGACGCGTAGTTCTAAAAACTGTGTTTTTCATGTGCGGATAAATGAAGTAATCCATAATTGTGAGATCCAGAGACCTTGCAGGAAAATTCACAATCCGATTATCGAGAAACTGCTGCAGGAAAGTCATTGTTTGATGAGCTGTGTGGGCAGTAGCATTATCTTGCTGAAAAAAACCCTTCTGTAAGTTCATCATCATATAGTTGATTAATGAAAGGTTCTAATAATTCATTTCGGTATCTTTCAGCAGTTACTGAGTCGTTAAAAAATATTGGTCCGATGATACGTCTTCTTGACACTGCTAGCCAAACACCAATATTTAATGGATGTAATGGAGTTTCCACAAATTCATGGGAATTTCTGCTGACCATATTCTCATGTTCTGTTTATTTAAATAACCTGAGAGATGAAAGCAGGCCTCATCGGAAAAGAAACACTTGTCAAGAATGTCGTCGTTGTTTAAGTTACCAAAAAACCACTGACAATATTCTGTTCTTCTGTGAAAATCTACTGGCCTGAGTTCCTGGACTGCTGGAATCTTATACGAATAAAGCTTTAAGTCTTTTTTAAGAATAGTGTGACATGTTCCCACTGATAGCTGAACTTCTTGTGAAAGTTTCGCAATAGATTTCTTGGGAGAGTGTTCCATTCGATCCCGAACATCTTCAATGCAGGCTGCAGTCCTTTTCTTAGCTGCTCCGCTCCCTGTTTTGTGACCAAGTGACCTGTTTCACGAAATTTAAGAACATAAACATGGATATGTTTAACTAGCTGTTCATAAGTAATAGCAAAATTAGGAAACTGCTGTCGAAACTTCTGTACACACTGATTAATTGAATAAACTAACTATCCATTTTCTATTCTACCGGTTTGAAAATAACTTTCAACAATATACACTGAGAATCTTATAAGAATGCACATAGTATTCATCAATGGAAGCTTTATTACATTATTATTTCCAAATTTATTTTCTTCGCCATGGTTACCGTGCGTTTTTAGTAATGACACTACTGATTTAGACTTGTCAGATAGAATTAAATTGTTCTCTTGATTTATTGTAAAATGCATACAACCGCCGAAAAAGTAAATATGTAGGTGCACGTTATTTTCAGATGAAGTTCATTGACAGAGGTCTTTGCGTTATTTGCCGCCAAATTTCCGGATAGATCAATTATTCCCTTCTTTAATACTTCCTATGTGCAATTTGTAAATGATTCAGCATTGAGAATTGAGTAGTAACTATAGCAACGTAATGTTAAAACCTCTATGTGCAATTTTATATGATTCAGAAATGTATTATCTGATCACGTAATTTTCGTCTATGTGCAGCGTTACAAGATTCTCACTGTATATTTTCTGCTGTAATTCTAACATTTTGAATTAATTGAAAATACAATGTGTCAATTTGACATTTGTTTAATTAAATAATTGAACAGCTATCAGTGCTTCAAATATTAGGAGAAAAAAGCAGTGAAATCATAGTCCACTTTAATGAGGAATTCAATTGAAGGCACGGTACTAAAACTGAACTTCAGAATTTAATATTTTAAGGTTGAAAACTTCAAACATTTATAAGTGAAAAGAACAATTAGAAAGATTAATGATTGCTTCAGATATTTGGTTATTTACCGAAAAGTAATATTTTTGCATATTTTTTTACGGTTTTGATGCAAGGTGCCTTTCAGGACAAATATTTTTCAAAGATAATTAAAACGTATTTAAATAGCTTCTAGAAACTCTAATCTATTCCTGTTAGTGAATTATTTTCACAAAAAGTCTGTAAATATTCGTTTACAGTGGTTTAAACGAGGAGATTTTTATTTATTTAGCTTACATGTTCAAGTCAGTAGGCAGAATATGGGACGGCTACGGATTTTTTTACTGTCAAATCAGATTACTAACGGGCTATTTTAATAATAAGACTTGACTTATAAAACCACATTTGATTTTGTATTGTAATGTGATTTGAAATCTCCTTTAGTTCTTTTACGAACGAGGCCTTTAGTAATTTCAGCTGACAATTCATGGCCATCTCATATTCTGCCTACTTAATTGACTAAACAAGTAAACTAAATAAGAGAAAAATTTTTTCATTTAGGCAGTTGTAAAAGAATATTTATAGGGTTTTTGTCAAAGTAACTCATTTAGAGGGGTGGATTAGAGTTTTTAGAAGTCATTTAAATGCGCATTACATGCGTTCTTTTAATCCATAAAATGTTTGATTGTCGATCATTAGATTGAATGCTGTTTTAACGCTAGATAGATGGTACTCTAGAACGATTTGATGGATTTTTCTTGCTTTGTCAAATAACATTAGTAACATAACCACGTCTGTTTTAAGTTTGGTTTTAAGTGTGTTTCACGGTTTCACTAAATTGAAAGAATTATGTCTTTAACAGCAGAGTAAGTTTGCATACTATTTTATTTTTAGGAAATATGAGAAATACTAAAATTAGCGTTATATTTATAGGAAAAAGAAATGGGCTTTTGTGGCAATAAAACATGCTCTACATGCTTACTAGAAATAAAACCGAGGTAAGTAGAAATATTTTTTTAGACTTTAATGTATATGTGTGTCTTTTTAGTAGGTTCTTGCACAAGACATATCTCCTTTCTATAACATAAACACCAACAAATATGGAAATATGGAATATCAACAGACAAAGCTTTATTAATTGCGATTTCGACCTTGGCAAATCAAGAATGTTATAGAAGTATTGCTGATACATTTGGCATTAGTAGAGGAAACTGCCATGAAATTGTAATGAAAATTATGAAAATTTTGTATAATCTAAAAGAAAAATATATAAAATGGCCACATGATTATGCATCTGTGTCTAAACAATTTTCAACATCCGATTCCTCAATCTCAGTGTATAGAGTTTTTTGAAGTGATCAAAATCGTAAAATTGTTATTACTCGAAAACTAATAAAACATTTCAATGAGATTTCTTTAACCGGGGTTAGTGCAATAAGGTGATTATTGCATAATATCAAGGCCAGAAAATAGCTTAGTTTTCTTCCGAAAAATTTAATTTTTCAATTTTTTGAATATTCTCAAATTTTCACGTATTTAAAACTTAATTTTACAATTCATTTTCTTTAGATGAAAACTTCAAATATTTATAATTGAAAAAGATAAGAGAAACATTTTTCATTGATACCTAATATGCATTTAAATGACTTCCAAAAACACCCCTGTAAATCACTTACTTTCACAAAAACCCTATAAATATTTTTTTTGCAGTTAAATTTTTTGAAATGACTAAAGGGCTCTGTCGTGATACGACTAAAGAAAGCTTCAGATTACATTACAATACAAAAACAAAAAGGGTTTTACATTTTAAAGTAATTTAAGGTCAAGTCCTATTTATTGAAGTAGCCCTTCAGCAATTTTATTTGACAGTAAAAAATCCACAGCCATCTCATATTCTGCCTACTGACTTGAACATGTAAGCTAAATAAATAAAAATTTCCTGGTCTAAGCCACGGTAAAGGAATATTTACAGGCTTTTCGTCAAAAAAATTAACAGCAGTAGATCAGAGTTTTTAAATGATATTTAAATACGTTATAATTTTCTTTGAAAAATAGTTCTCCTGAAAGGTACCTTGCATCAAAAACGTAAAAACATGCAAAAATGTTACTTTTTGATAAATAATCAAATATCTAAAGCAATAATTAATCTATCTTATTATTTTTACCAGTTATAAATCTTTGAAGCTTTCACCCCAAAAATATTAAATTCTGAAGTTAAGTTCAAGTATGTGAAATTATGAAAATATTCTAAAAATTGAAAAATTCAAAATCTTTACCAGTTTCCGAAGAATAACAATTTTACGATTTTCACCATTTCGAAAAATTTTATTTTCTAACTACGTAAGAATCACATAGTATATCTGATAGGGGTTTTCAGAGAAGCAGAAATTATTATTAGTTTTTTCGAAAAATCTAAAATAAAAATTTTTCCCATTTGATGCCGACTTTTTGGCGATCACTGTATACTTATAGCAGGCAGAACTTATTCCTGCCTGCAATGTGAGGTGTTACATTTATTCTAAATGTGTTACATGAGTGATTTGGTTTTCAAAATATGCGTCTCGGCGCATTACTGGAGTTGAGTACTGGACTTGAGCACTACACTCGAATTTCAGATTTAACGAGACTTGAAAACTAATAGAATTCCAAATTCGAGTATTGGAATCGAGTACTGAACTCGAGTACTAGACTCTAGTATTAGACTCAAGTACTGAACTCGAGTACAGGACTCAAGTACTGAACTCCGAGGATTGGACTCGATTACGGGACTCGAGTACTGAACTCGTGTCTCAGACTCCGAGTTCACACTCTATTCTTTTTTTAACGACTGTGAATCTACACGATTCTTAAAATAACTGAGTCGGTGCATCACTACTATACATCATCTTATTAAGAGTTTGTTTTTGTTTTCTTTTTGTAACGAGATGATATAGATCACATGATACAAAATATGTGACTACGTGTCATCACCTAATAACATACATTATCATAAAATCTGCACTCACCTTGAGGGAGTTCTCCAAGGCCGTACATTGGATAAAGATATGGTGATTTTCCGTAGCGAGCTAAGGAATCCGAATACAGTTTGATACGCCTAATAGTTTGAATAGCTGGTTGATTCAAGTAATCATCGTCCCTGTACAATGCCAGGGCATGTCCAGTGAAGTCCTGTGTATTTTTGTCCAAACCGAACTTGTCATACAATTCCTGCATGGTCGTTGTGCTTGGACTGTAAGTACACGTGCGTGGATCTGCTTCTTGCAAGTCCTGCACGTAAATCAAGAAGTTCCTGAAGCGCCGCTTTTCAAACATTCCCATCAAGTCAGAAGTGAGGGCTTCTTTTTGATCGACGGGGACCTAAATTAGAAAATCACACGGCTCATGTAACTGGTAGGTGGTTAGTCATTTGGTTTACCTTAGATATTTTTCCTGCCTTGTACACATAGCTACCTTCTACAGATTTGAACTCTAGATAGCGTGTAACCCCTGTGTGTATAAGGAGTTTGACCAGCTGACCATTGGCCATAAGGAATTTTGGGATTAAATCTACATTCCAGTCTCTACCTCTACCATAGGAATTGTCGGGAGCTGGAGCGCCGAACTTCGCGAACAGTTCTTCTAACGGGCAGATGGAGGCCGACTCCCCGCCGTAGTACTTGTTACGATCTATGTGCAACACTTTCTTGCCAGACACGGAAAGCATCCCACTGAGGATACATTCCTTCAAGCCGGTGCCCAGCACAATTGCGTCATATTCTTCATCCATGGCTGCAAATTTCACGTAAAACTGTCAACTGCAATCAAGAACTTGACGCTCACCGTCTGCAACCTACTATGCGCAGAGCAGGAAAACGCCGACGTCAATTTTCAGAACGCCAACATCTTCGTATCAGCAGACACCATTTTATTTGGAAATTATCTAGTAGAATAGAATCTTAATTACAGCTTCTATTAAATTTAAACAGTTACAAACAATTTTATTTGTAGGTGGTCATTCATTTCTGCTCAAATACAAATTATTAATGACCATCAAAACTTGTTAGGTTGGCATTACGAGTTCTTGAAATTAGGTTCGAGTACGTTGTCACCATCTCTAGAATACAACAGAAACTATACACAGAGATGGCAATTTTTTTCAATAATCGATTGTTCGATTAATTGGTTTGTCATAATCGCGACATGATTATGATTCGAAAGAAATTAATCGATTAATGGATTAATTAGGTAAACAATTAATTGCAATTAATCACATAAACAGATACAATAAAACCTAGTAATAAATATTATAAAAATGGAGAACAGGACTGTGTTAACAACTAAGGTGACCTTTTTTACATATTTTTTTTTCAAAAGTGAAAAATAAGAAATTGATAAATTTTAAGGTATTAACGTTACAACCTAACTTCTAACTTTAATATAATTAATCGATTATCAATCGATTAATTATATCTCAGAATTAATTATAATTAATCGATTACTTTAAAAGAAATAATCGATTATAATCGAAATTTGATTAATCGTTGCCATCTCTAACTATACATTTATTTCATAAAATTTTTAGGTGCGGCCAAAGCGTGGATGGAGTATTATCAAAAGTGAATGACTTTTGAGACATTTTTTCGACATTTACAGTCCTTGACATCCTCCGCATTCAATTAGTTTGATTATTTTGGAATACCTGTGAATGTGGCATTTTCCTGAAGATTAATTTCAGTTCGTAGTAGTTGATGTATACGTCTTTTAAATTTATAGTCACTATTCAACTTTCCTAGATATTGAAGGTATCCTTTCACACTATTCCATCATTCCAAGTCCCAACGTTGATTTAATATGCTTAATGAACGAACCTCATAATATCGAAGTATCTTGATTCAGAGTTGGGCAAATTGTATTCATGAGTATGAGTAAAGTACATGTAATCAGTAATCATAAATAATGAGTACAGAGCACATGTAATCAGTAATCATATAAAATGAGTATGAGTACAGGTAAAAAGTAATGGCATGCTGTTTCAATTTTTCGTCTCCTGTCACTTTGACATTATTTAGCGGCACAATACTGGTCCGCTGGGTTTCGCAATTCGCAGTGTTTGTACGTTTGCAAATTCGTCTGAACTACAAAGAAGTACAAAGTATCTCATCTTCGATGGCATTCTATAAATATTTCCGATATCTAAATATGATAAGGATTCTTTTTATTCAAATTTTAACTAGATTATGATTTCTTCATTAAATCACTTAAAAATTCGTAATAGTCCACAGGAAAACCCAACTGTGCATATTGTGAGTGCCATTTTTATGTCCCCAAGACAAAATACGATAAAAATTTACACTGCATCCGCTAGTTCTCAAATGAACATATATATGTTAATTATGAAGATTTACACAATTCTTAAAATACAGAAAAATTTCGGAAATTGTAATCATATTTAAGAACCGTAAAAAGTAAAGCCCAAGATTTTTATTTTTTTGCATAATTTGAATTTAGACGTTCAATTTTCAAATAGTCAAATATTACAATTCGAATTATCTCTTATGAATCCTAGAGCGTCTAGATTATAAGACTTTTGGGACACACATTATAAAAATAATTGAGTTCGTAGTTCGGCTATTATGAAGTTTTCATGTCATTTAATTGTTAATTAAAGTACCATAATCTATGTTAAAAATCAAACAAAAAAGCTATCATTTTTTTATTTTTTATATAAAATTATGAGTACAATGTACTCATAATTCTTGAGTACTTTTGTACACTTTGATTGTTGAGTGTGAATGCGGCGAAAGTTGAAGCCTAATCAAGAGCCGTTTTTCTTACCCATTTGTGCATGCAGATAAGTTCAAAAACGCAAGAAATCGCGCTCGCTTCAGTTAGATAGGTGTTCATAAATCTTTTGCGTTTAAAACACAACTGTGCTTGAAACTCAACAAATTTTAAAGCTAATGGTGATTCGTCTGACACCTGTCACGAAATGTCACTGCATCATATTGATTCTCACTCTAACTCATGGTCTTTAGCATTTGTTCTCTCTCCAACTCATTGTCCTTACCAATTGCGGTACTTTGATAGATCTAGGGACTTAGCTGCACCAGTGTGCACTTAGTGTATCTCTATCTCGTTTTATTACATAAAGCTAAACCGAGATGGAGATACACTCAGTGCGCACAGAGTGCAAGAAAATGCGACCAGTGGAAAACGCTTTTAAATTGGCTGATTCCTCATTGGTTAAATCTGCGCATCCATTTAAACGTTATACCTATGCGTTATACCTTTGTATTTATGGGGCTAGATATCTCTGCATCTGTGTACCGACTACGTGCCGAGTATATTACGGACTTTACCTATGTGTTTTGGTAAGTTTAAAAAATTAAAAGTAATTGTATTAATATGAAAATTTAAATAATATATTTTCAGGGCGTTTATATTAGTGTGAACGTGTGGAAATTCTTTTTTTTTGCTATATTTTAAAATGCCTTGAAAGTGTTGTGTCCCTACGTGCAACTTTCATTGCAAGCCTTTACACAAATTTCCGGCGGATGAACAGATAAGAATTAGATTATAAATATTAGCCCTGATTGAACCAGGTTATTTTGACCCACCACATGTTGAAAATAAAGGGGACTGCGGATGATTTGATTTGGTGAGCCCGACGGTTTGATCAGCTAAATTGTGTGATTCGGACACACGATGCAATTTGGCACCTGACTTACATAAGTTGCGATGGACAATTGTGAGATGGGTGGGCCACATAACATGAATTTGTTGGATAAAACTCAATTTAATATTGGAACTCAATTTCGGCAAAAATGGAGAGCTGGTTTTTGCATTCGACTTTTCAATTGTAATCATATCTCCTAAAATGTCTTAATTGTAACTTATAAATACGAAATTCCTTTAAAATGCAAAATTTTTCATAATTATTTTAAATATCTACATTTCATTCACTGATTTCGTTTATTTCAGCTAATGAAAATTTGGTGTATAAAAAATGGACGAAAAGACTTATTGCAGAAAGATTTTCATGCAATTCGCAAAAGTTATAAAGTACGTGATGTGTATTTAAGTGAATCTGCCAAGTTTCCATCCATTCACAACAGAACCAATTTAAAAGCTAGAAGTGTTTCAAGTCTCCATCTGCAATTAGGTAATTGACTGTTTAATAATGAAAGTGGGAGAAGAAAACTTTTATAGTATGTGTTAGGTACTAAAGTAGAAATGCTAATGCCCCTTGAATCACTTGCTCTAATGGAAATGGGACTAACTACACCCGTAAGTTAGCGAACGGACTTTCGTACCATGAATTCTTCAACTTCTGCTTTAATGTCTATATGTTTGGACCTTTTATTGTTCTCAAAACTTTCAATAGAGTATAGAGAATTTTGATTATACGTTGTTCACAAATTCAAAAACCACCACCTGTTGCATTACGTTGGTATAAAACATAAGTCCCCTATAGAACATTATCAAAATACTAAGTTGGCAAAGTATTTGAAGTTTCATGTTAAAGTAATTTGTCAATTCAATTTTACCATTAGATTATTTACATTTATACTCATTTTAACAAGCCGTTTCAATTAAATACAGTTTTTCTGTTATAAAATTGTTTGCGCACGATAAGGTAAAAATGATGAATCTTTCATAATTATTAAATTTAGAATCAGGTATTTGTTCAGAACGTATAACCTTATCGTTTATTTCAAACACTTGCCAATTTTGTTACCAAATTTTTAACTAGGACACTGTTGCCGGTTGTATTTTTCACAAGGCAACACCATCCGTGGTCTTTTAATATGTGAACAAATTATACTGGGTGTCTTACAACGTACAGAGGAAAAAGCCGAATAATAAGAAAGTTACAACAGTTTAACTTTCTCAATTTCTTCTTTAATTTACACCTTTAGCTTCTTAATTAATGAAAATTATTTCACAGATTGCAACTTTATTATTAAATAAACTTTAAATTTATCAAAACCACCATTCATAAAATGTCTGTGTTAATGTGTTTCCTAGTTTTGTTTTTAATTAGTAGGCGGTGCACAACGAGATGAAAACCCGTTTTTGGGCATTAAAAGAAAAAATGAAATAGCCGTTACTTTAACGTGACTACATTTTTTAAAATAGTTGTTTATTTGTTTAATGAATTGGAGACTGTGGCTTGTCTAACAATAAATTTGGATTTGACTCCTAACCACAATATGTTTTTTTAAAAACTAAGTTTTTAGTAAATCTGAATTAGTTAATTCGGCATTATTGTTTGATTAGAGTGTTTAACACGAGTTAAACGGATATATTATAAATTTCTGAAGCGTACAGGAGCGTATATCGTGCATTATTCTGTACGATTATAATCGAAAATGTATTAAAAATGAATAATAAATTATTATTATATTGGAACTACCATAATTTGATAACTATACAGATTTCTCTTTAAAAATTAAAAAATAACGTAAATTCATAAAATGTACAGGGTGTTAATAAAAAAAAACCTGGACAAAGTTTGACAGTTGATAGGAGAGTTCAAAACAAGAAGAAAATTCTAATAAACTCATATCCAATACAGAATACAGTGTCCATGCTATATGTTCACTCTTCTAGAATTTAAATTTTTTACATAAAATTTGGGACAATAAATTAAATAAAAATTTTCTGACGTACATTTTTACATATTTAGAATCTACACGTCATTATGAGTCCGAATACGTGTGACTTGGTAATTTTGGTTTCCACGACAAAGAAATTATTTTGTTTTTTTTTTATATTAAGTTATAAATCATATATTTTCGGTCTAATGCGATCAAGTAATTCGAGAAAGCCATTCCTTTGAGGAGGCGGCTGGCTAGTTACCAATATTGCCCGTGGTGACTGCGACCGACTTACTGATGTTTATAAATCTTTCGGCATTTAACTTATAACCCGGAGGAACACAGAAAATCCAATTCCAAGGAGCCGGTCAGAATCCGAACACTCATCCACACATGAAAATTGTTTTTCTCACATAGAATCCACACATACCAGGAAACGACTCAAACTCACCCCTCATCGTTTGGTCAAGCGTTCAACAACCAACAAAAATAAATGCGGAGAAGTATATTAACAGAATGTAACAGAATTTATGTGAAAAATAAAAGGCTTTAGAAACAAGCAGCTTTATCAAAAGCAAACAACCAGTTTAGGAAACAACAAGATATTTTCAGCTTGTTTCTAAAGTCCTTTATTTTTCACATCATTTAATTAATTACCAACGCGCAAGAACCTTATGAAATTATATTCTTAACTAAAAACTTATTTTTTATCTTAACCAAAACTGAAACTAAATCATTATGAAAACGGGAGCGCATATCACAATACCATGGTTAGCTTAAACCAGCTTCTCACCCTTACCAAAAATTGTGGACACGCAATTTAAGCGTTCCTTTTTAAAAGAGAAGCCGCAAGTGAGTAGTACATAAATTGACTATCGAATACAAACGGACTGGATAATGACAAACCATAACATTAACGTCATACTTACTGGTGACACGTCATCTATACTAATGACGTTTCACTTTAATCGGAAATCAACTAATTCGAGTTAAAAATACGTCCGTGCAACAGCGTTTGTTTTAACATGAATTAAATTTTAATCACGGATTAACTAACATGGATTAAGGCATTTAATTTCAGATGTCGGTGCTGTCTTACAATATAAATTTATTTAACTTCAGTTATTAATAAATAAAATTATTAATTTAGACTTTAGTAAAACTATCTCTAAATTCTTTTGAATAAGATTCGGTTTCGGTTTCTGTTTCGACCGAAACTGAGACATTGGCTGATATTTGGTTTCGGTTTCGGTTTCGGCGAAAAAGTCGGTTTCGGTCGGACACTAGAAAGAGGATTACCGTTCTGGACTGAGATTTCAAGGAGAGTGGGGATTAATTCGTTTGTAAAAGAACGTCCGCCTTTGCATTTAAACGCGTTTGGATCACGTTTTTGAGCGAAATAAAGCACCTATACGTTGTTCACAAATTAAAAAACCACCACCTGTTGCATTATGTTGGTATAAAACATAAGTCCCCTACAGAACATTATCAAAATACTAAGTTGGCAAAGTATTTGAAGTTTCATGTCAAAGTAATTTGTCAATTCAATTTTACCATTAGATTATTTACATTTATACTCATTTTAACAAGCCGTTTCAATTAAATACAGTTTTTCTGTTATAAAATTGTTTGCGAACGATAAGGTAAAAATGATGAATCTTTCATAATTATTAAATTTAGAATCAGGGATTTGTTCAGAACGTATAACCTTATCGTTTATTTCAAACACTTGCCAATTTTGTTACCAAATTTTTAACTAGGACACTGTTGCCGGTTGTATCTTTCACAAGGCAACACCATCCGTGGTCTTTTAATATGTGAACAAATTATACTGGGTGTCTTACAACGTACAGAGGAAAAAGCCGAATAATAAGAAAGTTACAACAGTTTAACTTTCTCAATTTCTTCTTTAATTTACACCTTTAGCTTCTTAATTAATGAAAATTATTTCACAGATTGCAACTTTATTATTAAATAAACTTTAAATTTATCAAAACCACCATTCATAAAATGTCTGTGTTAATTTGTTTCCTAGTTTTGTTTTTAATTAGTAGGCGGTGCACAACGAGATGAAAACCCGTTTTTGGGCATTAAAAGAAAAAATGAAATAGCCGTTACTTTAACGTGACTACATTTTTTAAAATAGTTGTTTATTTGTTTAATGTATTGGAGACTGTGGCTTGTCTAACAATAAATTTGGATTTGACTCCTAACCACAATATGTTTTTTTAAAAACTAAGTTTTTAGTAAATCTGAATTAGTTAATTCGGCATTATTGTTTGATTAGAGTGTTTAACACGAGTTAAACGGATATATTATAAATTTCTGAAGCGTACAGGAGCGTATATCGTGCATTATTCTGTACGATTATAATCGAAAATGTATTAAAAATGAATAATAAATTAAATAATAAATTATTATTATATTGGAACTAAAACTTAGTTTTTAAAAAAACATATTGTGGTTAGGAGTCAAATCCAAATTTATTGTTAGACAAGCCACAGTCTCCAATACATTAAACAAATAAACTTAGTTTTAAAAAAAAACATATTGTGGTTAGGAGTCAAATCCAAATTTATTGTTAGACAAGCCACAGTCTCCAATACATTAAACAAATAAACAACTATTTTAAAAAATGTAGTCACGTTAAAGTAACGGCTATTTCATTTTTTCTTTTAATGCCCAAAAACGGGTTTTCATCTCGTTGTGCACCGCCTACTAATTAAAAACAAAACTAGGAAACAAATTAACACAGACATTTTATGAATGGTGGTTTTGATAAATTTAAAGTTTATTTAATAATAAAGTTGCAATCTGTGAAATAATTTTCATTAATTAAGAAGCTAAAGGTGTAAATTAAAGAAGAAATTGAGAAAGTTAAACTGTTGTAACTTTCTTATTATTCGGCTTTTTCCTCTGTACGTTGTAAGACACCCAGTATAATTTGTTCACATATTAAAAGACCACGGATGGTGTTTTTTTAAAAACTAAGTTTTTAAAAAAACATATTGTGGTTAGGAGTCAAATCCAAATTTATAGTTCTTTATTGTAAAGCAGTGTTCAATTAACTCATAAATGCCTAAAATTTGAATCTAAAACGTAAAATATTACTACAGGGAATAACTTTTGCTTGTTACTTAATTTCACTTTAAACTCCTGTAACTTTTCAGTTATTGATTTTTTTCCCAAAAATTTATTAAGAAAAATCTTTAATTTGATCTCCCCTAGCTACCATTTTAATCTCCTCTTTAGGTTATGAGACACCCAGTATACTTGCGCTTGTTTACTTATCAATCTTGTTAAGGTACCAAGCGTCACCTGAATAAAGGCCGATTTCCATGAGAGCTGTATAGCGGTATATTTGTAAAGCGGTGCGTCGCCCATTGGTAGATTCAAGTTTTTAGCTGTTTGCGCCATACCGCTGAAAGTTAATTCAAATTTAACTTTTCGCAGCGCGCTTTTTGTTCGTTTCCAAACTTTCCTTGTCTACAGTTACAGCGTTTCTTTTCGTTTGGCGCTAAAATGTGTATCTGCAGAGAAAGTTGGGTATGTTTACGGTTAACCTTCCCAGTACGGTGAAAATATGTACAACAAATAAGTAAAATAAATTTAATATGATGGATCCTTTAGTAATTCTACGAATTTATAACACGTTTTTATATCATACCTATAATTTCGAAATTTGTTAAAGAGGAGTTGGATAAAATGCAGAGTGAAATTTATGGATGTTTTGCGAGGACAGTACAACTTGTTTTAGGAGAAAATGATATTTTATGTCCAGGTATAATTATAAAAGTAATAACTGTAGGGAAGTATTGCTGGCACTTAGTAGGTAATAAGAACATTCGTAGTTTAAATTTTAAATAATACGCCACTCCTGCATAGCGCTCCTGCGAACGACTTTAATGTAAATTACAGCGTCAAGAAAAACCGCTTCAGTTTTACAGCTTGCATAGGAACCGGCCATAAGGCTGCAAGACTATTTAAAAATTGACGGTATTGTGGTGCCATCTATCGACAACAGTCTCTCTTAAGTAATCTTAACCTTTCCGTTTGCAGTTGGCAGCGGAGAAAACACTTTGTTCTAAATGTCACATGACGTCTACCGATGGCGTGGGGAGAATCCAATGATTTCAAAGAACAGTTCAGACGTGTTAGAGTGTGTTGTTTAGTGTGTTAGTAGTTTTGTGTTTCCGTCGAATTTATTGCACCCTCTTCGTAATATAAACTAGTTAGGTATTTAGGCCGCCGAGGATAATTACTAATATTTGCATGACAGCAAAACAATGCACGAAAGGTATTTCGTTTTAAATTTCCGAAAACATATTTACTTGTGAATTCTTAAGAAAGGCAGGCGCTAAACTAAAATGATACTTCGATTTGCACGTGTGAATCTTGCAGAGATTAAATGATGTCCAACGTTGGAGGGAAAGCAGAAACTACTGGAAATAGTGAACCTCATGTAGCGGCTTCTGTCGTGTCAGTTCACTGTTCCACGTACACATTTCCTGAGGTAAAATCTCCTCCGGATAGTCGTGGTCATAGCAGAAGCGCTAGCCATGGCGGAGGTCCAACTGTTGGCTCGACTAATTCCTCCACCGCGGTCGGCAGACCTTCCGCGCTCAAGACAAGCCGAGGTCATCAGAGAGCGTTCTCGCAAGGCCAGATACCAGACGGAGGAGGTATGCGACCTGGACATACCAGGGTCGGCTCTAAAACGGACTTCATCCTACCTCCGGGCCATAAGGACAGCGGGACTGTTTCCGGAAGTGCCTCCAGGTCTTCGGGAAAAGGCCATTCGCGTCAAGCATCGCGCTCTGAGTCCATCTACACACTCAGGAGAACTGTTCCGCCTCCCATGTGGAGGAGATTCATGTGCTTTATTCTGCGGCGTTCCCCAGCTTACGAACACGAAGAACGTTTCCGTATCATAGTGCCTAATCACACGGTTCCTCCGAAGACACCGAAGAATGAACATCCGAATGGTTCGCGACCGAACAATAAAATTAGGACGACCAAGTACACGTTGTTGTCCTTTCTGCCGAGGAACTTGTTAGAACAGTTTCATAGGGTAGCTAATTTGTATTTTATTTTTATTGTGTTGCTCAATTGGTTTCCTGCCATCAATGCTTTCGGGAAAGAAGTCGCGATGATTCCGGTATTGTTTGTGCTTGGTGTTACCGCCGTTAAGGATTTGTTCGAGGATCGGAGGAGATATGCCAGTGATAAAAGGATTAACAATTCAACCTGCAGAATTTACGACAGGTAAGAAGCACTTCCTTATCACTCAAACTTTATGATGAAACTTTCCTTGTGAAAGTTACATTTAAAATCACATACAGGGTGATTCTCATAACCATTGAAAATATACGCACTTTCTGTTTGAATTGCTATTTCATATTTTAATTACGGATTAGAAGCAACGATCTGCTTAAATATATGCATTTTCAAATTCCTGGCATATACACGCAGTAAAACCGGAAGTTGCTCTCAAATTTGCAACATACCCTGTAAGAGAAATTAACCATTTCCGAGATATATTATCACCTTTTTTTAAGTTCGGACTTATGCACTAGTGCCTGCGAAGCTGGTTCATTAAAGTGAAAAAAAAGCCAAAGTGCAAACTGTGTCGCCAGGGTGTCTGTGAAGCTGGCGTATCATTTCATGGAATCTCATTAATTATAGTGAGTTCTTGCGTTATTTACAATAGTTCTATAATTGCTGAGAGATAAAATCGATAGTTCTACTCATTAAAGCGAAAAAAAGCACAAGTACAAACTGAGTAGCCAGGTGCACAGCAGCGTTTCATTTTGTCCTACCCAAAATTTGTTTTAAACAATATACAAGTTATAAGTGAGACGCCGTCGAATATACGACAGTTCTGTGAGCTCTCTAATTTTTCCTTGTAGTCTTGTAGTTCGGACGTATCCAACGACATTCTGCAGAGTTCCATCCATAAGCCTCATTAGATAATTTTTTGAGCAATTTTAAATTCCCCAAAATTCTAGTTATACAGGTTAAAACTGAGACGGTGTCGGATATACGTCAGTTCTGTGAGCTGTATAATTTCTCTCTCATAGCACAGATTACTACACAGATGCGAAGCATGCCATTCCCGCCATTTCTCATGCCGCCATTGTTTTGGTGATATATTAATCAGATTGTGCGAGGTTACGAAATACAGTGCATTGTTAATCAAATAATTTCACGGTATTTGCTTTATTATCTTTATTCGTTAATCAAAATAGCAAATTGATGAAAAGTGCATTGATGTATTAAAGCAACAATATGCCGCAGTTGTCCAACTTCGCACTTTATCAAATACCTAAACATTGGCTGAAGGTTACGGAATTTTGCCGCGCAACATCAAAGGTGCCGCTCGGAGCTCAGAGCTTGTAGTTCGAAACGTATCCAACAATTTTCTGCAGAGTTCGAACTGTCGAATGATCGACAGCGTCTCATCTGTTTTGCCATAACTCTGCATTGTGTGTTATTAGAGTTTTTTTTTTAATGAAGAAATAGCAATGTTTTTAGAACTGTAAATCTTTTACTTTCCTATAAGAATTGTGCGTTAAGTTTACGTAATACAAAGTGAGACGCTGTGTGATTTGGTGATTCACTTTACACTTTGGCCTTTTTTCGCTTTAATGAGTAGAACTATCGATTTTATCTTTCAGGAACCATAGGACTATTAAAAGTAAAACTAGAACTCACGATATCTAATGAGCAGAGAGATGTCAAAAATATTTATCACTTCCCACTACTTCCCCATGTGGCAGTGGCGAGGAGCCGGGTAGATATTTAGAGGTAGACTGCTTTCGCAGTATTCCATTTTCAAGTCGAACATTAAGGTAGAATAATAGAATAAAGCATAAGTATTAAAAACTGACGACGATAATTAAAAAAACGTTTTAAATAAATCATAAATAAAATTGATACTTTCAGCGTAAAACTGAATCGTGCGATATTATTTAGTCGCGGTCGTACGTGGTTACATCAAGCGCCCGACATTACGAACTCGATTTGTGATTCTGGTGGGAGGTTTTCCGTGACGTTTCAATATTTTTAGCATCTCTTTGCTAATGAGTAAGGATAGGATTGGAATTAGTACACGCTATCGTTTCAGTAGAGCCGTAAAAAATGCATCGAACAGGCACGTTGTGTAATGGGACAGTGAAAATAATTTAAGGCGTTCTTACTAAATTATACAATGTGGCGATATATTCGGGCGGTCGAGGTACAACTGGGCAACTAATTACTCTGAAAATCTTTACACATTGAAACCAGAAGAGTTGATTGCATAACTGTAATTTTTTATTGCGGCAACATCGCATACTAATGAGTATGGGTCGGGGAAATATATTTTGCGCGGTTCAAATTCTAATGAAGCGGCCAATATAAAGGTGCGTTTAGACTTGAGCACGCACGCACAGGTTGTCTGCGAACGCTCAAGTGTAAACGGTGTTTTCTTGTGGGCGAACAGCCGCGAGCTCGAATAGCCGTAAACATGATCCCCTTTGGTGCATTTAGACGAGCACGCACGCACTGATCCACCGCGAATGCTCAAGTGTGCGCGCACGCATATTATGCGCGATCCGCTTGGTGTCGGTCTCCGGTACAGGATCAAAGGAATTAATTGCTTCACGCATGAATGCATAGTGTGAATGAGAAAAAGTCGCATATTGAAAGCCACGCAACAAAGCTCTCGTAGAAAAGGTTTTTGAATTTTCAGTTAGCTTTGGAATGGACCAATGAAACGGCTTTGTTGCTTTGCAAGATTATGAAAAACTGCCTATTTTATGGAATGTGAAGCACGCAAAATATTATTTTTAAAAAATGACCTACCAGGAGCTACTGAACAAATTAAATATTGAAAATTTAGACGCTGCGGAAGCACAAAAAAAGATAAAACGTTTCTTAGGACGGTTTTAGTCATTGCAGTAAAATTTTTGAATTCTTGAATAAGTAGAGTAATTTATTTTGTCTCTTATAAAAAGTAGGTGTTTGCCACGAAAGTCAACGTCTCGTTCGAATTTCTTTTTTTTTTTATTAAAATATGAATCACAATTACACAGCCGCTGCTATTTTGTCGTCCCATGTGTGCGCGAACTGGATCAGCCCATGCGCCAGAAAATAAATGCTCGTGAGCGCGAACGAATGCCGTGCGCGTATGCTCAGCTCGTTCGTGCTCAAGTCTAAACGCACCTTTATATTTTAAGGTGCGTTTATTCAAAAGCAGCAAAGAGTTATTGTTATCTATTGGAATTTGCAATTGTGAATATTCTGAGGATATCTAACTGCGCGAAAGCTCGAGCAGTCATATATGATGAGATATGAGCGTGGGTAACAACGTAATACAGGTTCCATGCGGAGACTGCCGCTGTCTGAAACCAGTTTAATCCAGTTCACTTTTTTAGATCCTCCGTCTGGTAATTAGTTGACCAGTTGTACTTTGCCCTCCGGAATATATCTCCAGATTGCATCATATAGTAAGAACGCCGTAAATCATTTTCACCGTCCCACTACACAATGTGCCTGTTCGATGCATTTTTACGGCGCTACTTCAACGACTTATGACCAAGGTGATAAAATCAATAGTAAAAAAAATTCGTCTCTCGATATGAAATTTTGTCAAAGTGAAAAATGGAAATTTTTCTCGAAAATTTTTCCGTTGTGCTTGGAGTTCTGGGTAGCACTCCACGAGTTCATACGATTATCCTTCACGGCCGAAGTGCTAAAATCAAAGGTAAAAAAGTTCCAGCGATTTTTCGTTTCTCGACCTTGAAGTGTTATCATAGCGTAAAATGAAAAAAAAAAATGTAATTGAGGTTCTTTTAAGAGTAGTTTGGTACTTAAAAACTAATTATTTTTTATTTCTAAGTCTAAGTCTAAAACACAAAAATAAAATGTTAATTTCAAAATTTCAAAATTCTGTTTAGAGTTCTGGATACCACTTCAAACGAAAGCCTTAATGATGAAATTAATTATTTCCAACAGTTAAAATTTTATAGCAAATTATCAAAACCCATTTTGTGAACTTAGCACCCCAAATTTCTCCAGAATTCTTTGGGGTGCTACCAGAAGTCCAATAAAACATCGCTTTTTTTGAAAAATGAGGTACCAAGATCCCAGAGGTAATTTTCTGACGTACTGCTAGCCGTCATAGGACTTCCGGTTTCGCGGGATGAGATATCATCTTTCTTATTTTAAGTAGAACGGCCTATATATATATTTTTACATATTTGAAAACTACAGATCATTACGAATCCGAATACGTATCAAGTGCTAATTTTAGTTTCCATGACAACGAAAAGGAAACTTTATTTTTTAATCTATGAAGCTATGAAAATTTGTTGTTGCAAATCGTTTTTGGTTATAGTGAAACCCTCAAACAGCCTCTGTACAGCTGAAGAAGCCCCGAATAGGGTTGAAACAGTTGTACAGAGGCTGCTGGAGGGTTTCACTGCAATCAAAAATGATTTGCAACAATTTTTTTTTAAAAACTTTCATTGTGCTTTGACAGCAAGCAAGGCCGCTTGCATGGGGTGACTTATTATGTAGCAAACCCGCTTCAATTTGTCAATTCTTATGCAATGTTAGGTCAAAAAGCGATCGTAAGGTGTCGCTGTTTTGTGTTTTGTCTATAAAGCTATGAATAAGATTTTTTCGAAGTGTTGTCATAATTTGGATTTGTTGGAGAAATTAAACAAAATAAGTTCCGATAAGTTTTCACAAAATGTGTCTTGATACTCAGACACAATTTACTGTGGCGTAATATTTCGATAAAAAGAGTTTTGATTTTCTAAGGGCCGTTTTCATAATCAGACTTTAAATATAAAGTTATTTTAACTTAAAAAAATACATTTGTTTCCCTATACTTAAAGTGACTTTAAATTAAACCTTCTTTAAAGTCTGATTTTGAAAATGGCTGTAAGATTTGCTGAAGATATGAAGCAAAAAATAGGCGTTTGGTACTTTGCTCTTACAAGTGGTTAGCTTATTCATTTACTGTCGCCGCCAAAAAAGCGTGGACACTTTTCTTGACATAAATTTAACGATATTAAAACTTTTGCTGAGTAGCTGTAATATGAACTGTCATCTACCAATGCACACAAATTTGCTTTTTTAAAGATAATTTCATTTTCCATTTTTGCCTTGGCTGTATGGCTAACATGAGCTAATATTTTTCCAAAGTGATATAATGACTGAACTTTATTAATTATTGTCTATCTTCCGTATCTGTCAGTTCATAACGTTTATAATACAGGCTGTTCATGGGAAGGCGCTACAATAGCTAACTTTCTTATCTGTAGTTTTACGAAGAAACTTAAACTAGAAAAGTTTTAGGACTTCTCCTCCTCGATTTTATGGTACCTTCGAAAAAGACCAAAGACAGTCAGGTTTTCGAGATTTTCAATTGTTTTCAATTTTTTTTAAATGCAACATTAGGTTTTTTATCATCGCATTGTGTTCAGGATGTCAAGCATATCTACATATTCTTTCGTAATCTTCATTCTTAATAGTTTTGAACTTAAAAATAAATTTTATTTGATTTAGATGTCAGCGATGACAGGTACGTACTATGTGCTTAGATACGGTTGCATAGATATTGTAATTTTTATAAACACTAACAAATAATTCCTGATGTGTATTTTTGTTGTCAGTAGTGCCTAATATGTATGGATAGGGGTTAATTTACTCCCGCCATTTATGACCTACTAAAAAAGGTTGTTCGGTCTTATTGGAATCTCCTAATGACCCAGATTTTTTTTGGCACCTTTCGGGACCACCCTGTATAATTTTTATCGTCTCTTCAAGGTCTAACCGAAACTGCAATAAAATATAGTGTTCCATTTAAAAAATAAAAAGGTGGGTTTGAAACTTATTAAATGAACAACTTGTATATTTGAAAATAATTTTAAATTATGCGGAATGAAAACCTACACAATTTTTGTTAAGACCTTTTTTTGATAAAAAAGAGGCACTTTTGGACTTTTCGAAAGTTTTGGGACATCCTGTACAGGGTCTCCAAAGTTGAGTGGCATATTAAAAGTTCTCGGGGAAGGGAAAATACAAACATTCGAAAATTAATGCACTGCCCTAGGAGGAAGTGATCTTTCAGAATAAAATATTTTCACTTTTATATCATTTCCGGTTACCGGAAGTTGCCATTAACTTCCTTATTTTAAACGGATATGTTATATTTTTATTGCAAATTCTGATTCTACACGTTATTCCAAGCAAACGTTGTTAAGGCTTTCCTACACTTAAATATAACGGTTTTTGAGATATCTTCGAATTTCTGAAAGAAGTTATTTCGGTGACCTTTCATTTAAGAGAATGTATTTTCAGGACTTTCAAATTTCAAGATTAAACTGCCTATCGTTTGAGAGAATGATGTTCAGACTTTCAAATCATATTCTAGTTATCATTGAAAAATTCACAGGGTGAATGTTATCCATTATTCTTTCTTATAATGGCATGTTTTGGTAAAATTATGGTAATTTTTCGCAGTAAGTGTCAAAAGTGTAACAAAACAAAAATATATATTGAGTTACAAGCTATATATGATACATGTATGTACGATATTGTTACAGCCGCGCCGCGCAGACAGATCTATTTTTAGCATCAGTACGCCACCTTGGGTCACAGAACATGATCGAAGACTACTCGATCATTCTAGTATGTTCGAGCAACAGAGGGCTCTGCTATATAAGCCTTACGATCCGCCACGAGTTAAGTTATTAAGCTGGCAAGCGAAAGGTTCGTACCTCGAATCAATAGAAAGTACATTTTGTAAAAGTGTTATTTGATAGACAAGCTCATTACAGCTGTTTTGTTAATTGTGAAAAGCGAGAGCTTTTAATTAAAGTGTTCTGAAATTTAACGACTATAATTTGTGAACCCCCAAATTCATAACAATATGTACAAATAAAAAACAAAGAAATTAATAAAATTAACAAAACAAAAAGGAACCGTAATGTTTAAATCTTCAAGAACTACGATATGATGGTAATTTTTGTGCAAAATTTCTGCAAAGTGAGAGAGATAGGTTACCATTGTAAATATTTATTAGTTGTTTTGACTCTTATCTCAGTTATTTGAAAATTTCATACAATATTTATGACCTTATCATAGGGACTCGAGATTAATAAATAAAACTGTTTAATTATTTTTACCACTATACCAATTGTAAGTTTTACTTTTGCTTTTTTTAAACAAAAATGTTAGCCTGAAAAAGAGAATTGTTTTTGGAAATAGGACTACTTATTTTTTTAAGACCCTTGTTTATGAAAATAGTATTACAATGGGTATTTACCTATAGCTTTATTCCGAGATGTATGGTGAAATAATGCCTTGGTTAGCAATTATTTATTTCTTAAAAAAATAGGAATTCGATATTTGCTTTTTTTTCAAAGCTAGACACGAATAACTGTATAAATACCATTAATTAACACAATAAAATAAACAGTTCTTGGTAACAAGAAAACTAATAAAAATAGGTACAGGGAATGCTACTAATCGATGTAGAATTTGATTCTGGATCCGATGATGCAAAAATATACAGGGTTTTCCATTTACGAAAACTGACGTTTGTGCAGTTGAACAGAACCAGGTTCGACACCATATTTTGACCAACCTGTGAATTTTTTAATAACTAGGATATGGTTTGAAAAGCTGAACATCATTCTTTCAAACGACAGGCAGCTTGAATCTTGAAATTTGAAAGTGTCGTAAATACATTCTCTCAAATGAAATGCCACCGAAATAATTATTTTCAGAAATTCGAAGATATCTCAAAAACCGTTACATTTAAGTATAGGGAAGCCTTAACAATTTTTGCTTGGAATAACGTGTAGAATCAGAATTAGCAATAAAAAGTATAGCATTCCCTTTAAAATAAGAAAGTTAATGGCAACTTCCGGTATAACCGGAAATAATATAAAAGTGAAAATATTTTATTCTGAAAGATTACTTTTTCCTAAGGCAGTGTGTTAATTTTCAGAATATTTGTATGTTCCTTTTCCCGTGTCACTTATTAAGTGTATAATTCGAATTTGGCGGAGTTTAAAATTGCTAAATAATAATCTACTTAGGTTTATGACTGGAACTCTGCGGAAAGTCATTGAATATGTTTCTAACTACAAGGAAAAAAATATAGAGCTCACAGAACTGTCTTGTATTCGACAGCGTCTCAATTATAACGTGAATAACTCGAATTTACCAGGATTTAAAATTGCTCAAAAAATAATCTAATGAGACTTGTGGCCGGAACTCTGTAGAAAATCCTTGGATACGTCCTGAGCTACAAGGAAAAAATTGTAGAGCTCATAGAACTGTCGAACATTCGACAGCGTCTCATCTGTATCTGCGTAACTAATCATATTGTGTTATTAGAGTTTTCTAATAAGAAATAGCAATGTTTTTCTCTAGAACTCTTTCTAGAACTCATGTAGAACTACAGATCTTTTAATTTCCTATAAGAATTGGCCGTTACTTTTGCGTAGGACAAAGTGAGACGCTGCGTGAACCTGGCGTCTCAGTTTGCATTTTGGCTTTTTTTTCGCTTTAATGAGCAGAATTATCGATTTTATCTATCAGGAATTATAGAACTATTAAAAATAAAGCCAGAACTCACTAGAAGTTATGAGATTCCATGAAATGATACGCCAGCTTCACAGACACAACTTCGGCTCATTTGAAAGGGAATTTTGAGCTTATTTTCTGTTCAGCGACTACGGCTAATTTGTTGTAGAGTAGCTAGATGGCTCTATTTGCAAAAGTAATAGTTTTTTACATTTTCCCAAAAAAAAATTAAATGGAAAGGAGTATTTTCTTTACACTCATTACAAAGCATCCAACCAGGAGAACATTTTAGTAAAAAACCCGAAATCCATAACTTTTTTCGTTCTCCAGTTATTATGACACGAGTCTATTAACTGAAGATAAAAACAAATCTAAAAGCACAAACAAATGCTATCGGGTAACAATTTTCATTTTGAGGTAAATAGAAAGACATTAATCTGTTTAAATGCACGTAGTTGTTTTTGAGAGCCTAATATTTAAATAAAAGAACAATACAGCAAACAAACACTTAAATGAGAAAAACGCAGGCACTCAATTAAAGTAATGAACAATAAAATGTTAAATGACGAAAAGCACCTTGAATATTTATGAAATATTGTAATCAACAATGATTGAAAATATTTACTATCCGTGAGGATGCCAAAAAATAAAAAAGTATTGTATAACGACACAATGAAACTTTCTTGATCACAGTGCAGTGATTATTATTCATTGCTTTTATTTAGTGTTTTCTATTTATTATTGCATTCTTATGTTTAAATATTCTCTCTTCCCAAAAACATTTAAATGCTTCTAAATTATGTCCTAACTTTAGTAACAGCTTTTATAGGCATTATTTAACCTTAGAGTTAAAAATATTACATTATAGATAGCATTATTCCAACTTTCTCTTTCTGCTAATACCATCAGTTAATAGACATACTTGATAATAATTCCAGAAAAATTCCGAAGAAAGGTAATCATCTCGGGTTTTCACCATAATGTTTACCATCTTGTAAACTTTGTAACTGTTGTAAAAGAAATACACCTTTCCATTTTTTTTTTTGAGAAACTGAAAAACTACTTTATAACAGATTAACCGTAGTCGCTGATTTTCTTGCCTCTGGCAAGTGAAATGATGGCTATAATCCTCTAATTTCTCAGTGAAATTAAAGGATTACAGCAACCTAGACAAAGAAAAAAGCATTTTGCTCCATGATGATTTCGGTAAAACTGAGCGAAAGTTTGAACAGTGTGACCACACGATTTGTGTCAGTCTTGGTCAGTAATGGTCAGTTTTCCAGGTCATTGACGATAAAACGTTACGTGTGGACCAAGCTTTACACTAGAGATACCAATACCCGATAAGTTTACTACCCGGGTACTCGTTATTGATACCCGGGTAGTTACCCGTTACCCGATAAGTACCCGTTACCCGATAAGTACCCGGGTATCCGATAAGTACCCGATATCCGACAACTACTTGGCTATCCGATAAGTATCAACTAACAATTTAAAAAACCAGTATAGAATTATCTGAAATAATTAATGCTCATTCGAGCAAAATGTTAATGTAGGTCACATTAGGCAAAATGAAATGAAGACTACTTGGTTGTTCGGCAATTTCAGAATATCGGGTAACGGGTAATTATCGGGTATCGGGTAGTTATCGGGTAACGGGTATTCAAAAATCCATCTAAGTAAACGGGTACCCGGGTACCCGTCGTCATCCCTACTTTACACACAACAACGCTCCAGACTCTACTACCACGTTTCGACCTGTCTAGACATGCATATGACGGCAATATTTCGCTTGCGGTATTTGTTTCACAACCACCTATGTCTTTAATATCGGACAGCCCTCTTATCTCCTAATCTTCTCCGCGTGTTTCTTGATTTTATTTGAGGTAACATTTTGTTAAAAATACTTATTTTCCATGAATCTGGATTTAGAGCAGAATTTTGTAAATGGAAAGTTATATTACGCTAGATTCGATGAACTGATTAATTAGCCGCAATTTGTTGTGTCAAATATTCGTTATTTTTTTGAAACTTGTCTTTTGTTGTTTCCTTATTAGTTTGTGAATGTAAGATAGCTGCACAATGTATTGCAGTATTTCTGCCTAAGCAAACGTGCAACTTTGTGGAACATTTTGAAAGTATGAAGGAACTAAAATATCGAGCCTGTTGCTAAATCCGCCTTGAGTCAGAAGCGAAAGTAAGATGCGGAGCCGAGTGTACCAGCATTAACACGGTGACCCTGTTACAATAATAGCAACAAAATATTAATAATGATTTTATTATTTTATTGTTATAACACCCCGAAAATTTCAACCAAAATTTTATTAGTTACTCAATTAAGTGTAACTCTAGTGCTATAACTTGTTAGAATTGTCAGAACTTCCTTTTTGGCGTATAAAAGAATTGGGAAAGTAAATAAAATCAGAATTTGTAGTGTGAATGTAAAAATTTAGAAAGTAAGTAACTAAAACGTGTCAAAAGGTCTGTATGGGTAAGAAAAACGGAAATTGAAGTTTATGTTCAATTCTGGTTTGTGTTAAGTTAAGAACTAACTTTCTAGATTAATTAGATATGCAAGACATGGTAAGACTTTTAGAAGTTTTTTTTTGGATAGTTCTTGCTCGATAAAGCAAATAATTATATTTGCGAAACGTCAAGTAAGTCAATAAATTACTCTTTTAGCTCGTTTCTAAAAAACTTTTATTTGTTTCATATTCTTTTCAAGTAAATGGTAAATGAGTTTCAAAAATAAGCGAAGCCTTAGATGGTACTATTTTCGATACCATTTGATTGTCTGTAATTTTTTATTAGAAACCAGTGTCTTCCCCCGCAGAGAACTCTGAAATTTAAAGGCCTTGAATAGAGAACTCATGGAAGTTGAAGACATTTAAAGACAGCGCTTCGCGCTGTTAGGGCCGCTAGCATTGAGGGCTCGCGGCAGCTAGGATCTTTAAAAAAAATGAAGGCAAATATTTTTAAAAAGTTAAAATTAAAAGTTAATAATCAGTAAAATATAGAGAAACAAACAAGTTCGAATCATGAAAATTTTGTTTTTAATTTTTTTTTAATTTTTGAAAAAAATTTTTCGATTTTTTGTTTTCGTGATTTCTTTTTTCCTCTAATTTTATTTAATTTTCTCTAATAAAATTTTTAAAATTTTTTTGGAGATTTTTTTGTTTTTTCTCAAATATTTCAGTTCGTGTGTTCCTGATTTGTTTTTATATTTTTTTAAATTTTTTCACAAATTTTTCGTATTTTTTTCAATTCGCTACTCTGCAACTCGCCAATTGGTAATTCGACACTCCCACTGCCAACTCGCTACTCGCCAAATCCTAAATTTTCGACTCGTCAATTCGCCAACTCGCAGAATCGTCAACTTGCTACTCCCTATTCACCAACTCACCAACTTTCTGCTCGCCCAGCTGACAACTCTCCCAATCGTTAACTCGCCAACTCCATTCCAATTTGGCGTCGGAATGACGGCCGAATTTCCCTCGCCCGGACGTTTAATTTGACACTCCCCACCTGACAGGTTTACATCGACGCGGACGCTTTTCGACATCCCACCGCCGCCATTTTGGATCCGCTCAACGCATTTTTCCAAATACGGCGTCGGGATGACGGCCCAATTGCCCTGGCCCCATACGATTGGTTAACAATGACGCGAAAGCTTTTACACATCGCGCCGCTGCCATTTTGCATTCTAAGATGGCGTCGAGTGCAACGGCTGCGCCCTCCTCGTCATGGTGTTTCATTTGATATTCAACACGATGCGTTTATCTTTACGCGAATGTTTTCCCCCAAACTTAGCGCTCCCATCTTAAGTTCTAAGATGGGACGGACCAGGTGCAACTGGGGAATTTCCCTATTCGTGACGTTTCATCTGACATGTCGCGCGGCGCGGTTGTCTATAAGTGAACACGAAAATATTTTTTTCCGAACGCGCTCGTGGAACGTCGGTTTTAAAAAATCGCGACCTCTTTTTAGAATGACCGAGCCTTAAACTGTTGCCCTCGTCATACGGATTGTGATCCCGAGGGTTGAGGAGGGGAGGGGCAGCTCCGAGAAGCTCTAGCCTTTAGAGGCTCGCGGCAGCTAAGAAGGAAAATAAATTGAATTTGTTTTAAAATTTGTTCTCTAATGTTTAAAATTTTAATTTTTTTTTCTATTTTTGTTCCTTTTAATATTCTATATACAGTGAGCGGCAGAAAGTTGGCTACATATGGGAAAATTATTTATTGTTGATTTCTCAGAAAAATTTATTCTTAATGAAAGCTCGTGCATTTTCCTAAACTCAAGATGCATGTATTAAAGTTTGAATACCTCCTGTCATATACCGAGGAAATCAAAATATTTGAAATCGATTTAAGAGCAAAGTACCTTCATTCTTTATGCTACGCGGAAATTGTATTTGGGAAAGTTACTCAGAATTATTATGAGATCTCAAATATGAAGTCATAGCTACCTACGGTGGAAAAAAATAATTTGGCTACAAAAAATTGTAATTTTTGGGGTGTCAATGTTATTAATCATAATTTCTAGTTGAGTTAAAGGCAAATCTTAGAGTATGTTCATGTCTACTTGATGTATGTATGTTCATGTTCTACTTGAAGAAACGTCCAGCTCTACACATTCAAAGTTCTTGCGACACACACGTTGATACGAAAAAAATTGAAAAATACGTGAAATTCTTTTTTTCATCGTAGACAGTCATGATTTCATATTTGAGATCTCATAATAATTCTGAGTAACTTTTCTAAATAAAATTTCCGCGTAGCGTGCAAAGTAAAGGTACTTTACTCTTATATCGATTTCAAATATTTAGATTTCCTCGGTATATGACAGGAGGTATTCAAACTTTGACACATGCATCTTGAGTTTGGGAAGATGTAGGAGCTTCCATAAAGAATATTTTTTTCTGAGAAAGCAATAATAAAGAATTTTCCAATACGTAGCCAATTTTCTGCCGATCACTGTATATATTTTTGTTCTTTTTAATATTCTATATATTTTCAATTTTTAAACTTTTTTCCAAAATTTTTAGAATTTTTTCCGTTTTTTTCATTGTCAATTTCCGCAAGGAGACGGCCATCTTTTTATCCAAGATAGCGTCGATGTGATGGTCGGATATCACGACGGGTTTACATCGACTCGGACGTCGTTCTCTATATCGCACCGCCATCATCTTGTATTCCAGGATGCATCGGCATGACTGCCGAATTGCCGTCCCTACGGCACACAGTGTCGAAATTAGCAATATAAGCGGACAAAAGTAGTTTCGTAGGAAAATAAGATAAGATATAACTTAAACTAGGCTCCATGAAGTTGGCCCTCACAATATTAGTTTATTAACTTACAATTTCGTAGCAATTAGCAATAAATTAGTAATTACTTACTTAACTTCTCAGGAGCTCCCAAACTATTTTAATTATTACAATTACATTTTCTCGTTACCAATAATTAGTAAGTTAATTGTAAGTTTTTGTAATCCCGAAAGCGTAATTTGTAAATGATCCTTGAACACTATTTTCATTAATTAATTTTCTGGGTGCTAACTTCTCGGGAGCACCTTTAGTAAGTATTTGTAAGTGAAAAATTATAATCTGTAACTGAAACTGCAACTGAAACTTAAATTAAGTTAAAAATGTAAAAATGACAATAAAACAAGTACGTATTCTAGGGTCTGTGGATTTGGTTGACATTTACTTTCCTTAATGAAGTTTGAAAAAAACTGTCATATTCTCATATCTTTGTTGTCATATCTTTTCAACCATATAATACCACTTATGAAATAGCAATAGCGTATTTTATTCTTTCGGCTGATAGCGAAACGTTGAGTGTTTTCATTAATATTTCTGTCCGGTTCAAGATTAAAAAAAGCTTTTTACTTACAATTCTCTTCTCACAAGAATCGAAGGAACCTTCCCCAGTTGGAGGCTAAATTGATTTTGTTTTTTTTTTTAAATAAACTAAGATTGGCTACATCCCAATTTTTTGTATGTTGTGTAAAACAATTGTGAATTAATGTCCTGAAGAAATTTTCAATGAATTTTCACTTCAAATATGCATCCACAGATTTCTTTGTGCTCGACCGCCATTTAGTCGATGCGCGCACAGGTTTGTGATTTTTTTTAATAATCTGAGAGGGGTTTAAATCCCAATTATTTGATATGTTGTGCAAAAATCAATAGAAATTAATGTTCAGAAGAAATTTCCTGTGAATTTTCACGTCAAGTATCCATCTATAGATTGCTTAGTGCCCGACCGCTATTTAGTCGGTGCGCGCTCAAGTTTATCATCTTTTTTTTAATAAAATAAGAGGGATTCCCAATTTTTTATATGTTGTGCAAAAACCATTCGGAATTAATGTCCTGAAAGAATGTTCGATTAATTTTCGCGTCAAATATTCATCCATAGACATTTTATTGCCAAACCACCATTTAATCTGTACACACTCAATTCTGTATTTATTTTAAAGTAATTATTGAGAAAGTTTATTAGAAACTCTTCCTGTGTATTGATATGAAGGAATAATTGCTCATATTTATGAAATAGTTCCAATCTACACCGATATCGTCCGGCGATTTTTTTATTTACGATTTTTATTGCTAACTTCACACCAGTTGTAAAATATTGAAATGAAAGTGAAAGTATACATTTACATTAACTGCTTTCTTTTGCTTAAAAGTTCGAATCTGGTTTCGAATAGTTTGAATCTGGATTCGGTAATTGCTGCAATAAAACACTTCAAAATTGAATTATTAATTGAAAGTTCGCCTATAAATAACTGCAATTCAATCCAAACGAAATATAATAATAGTCTGATTCGAAAGGGAAGGGGGATTATCGATCGGTACTGAATTTTCAAGGAGAGTGGGAATTAATCCGTTTGCAAGAGAACGTCCGTCTTTGAATCTAAACACGTTTAGACCATGTTTTTGTATGCGAAAGAAAGCACCTATTTTATTATATTAGAGGTTCTGTCTAATTCAATTTTCATCATAAACATATTTAATAAAATATGTTACAACCTTTGTTGTGAGCCTATTTTTTCTGAGCTTATTTTTTCTCCCTAAATTTTTCTTGTGAAATATTCTGAAAGATAATAATGTTTACAGTCCCATTAAAAAACGAACAATAAGTTTTTTTAACACCTTTATTTAGTGCTTCATGTTTCTTATCATTTTTACGATCATAAAAATTACACGCAAATACCATCACAATACTTAGTTTTCATATTTCACTCTATGCAAGTGATTTACTAAATAGTTTTGAAGAAGTTTGTTCTTACTTTAAACTGAGATTAAGAAGCTATTAAGAAAGCCTCTTTGCACGCGTCCTGCCATTTACTTTCACTTCTTATGGAAGAAAAGTATGACTTCAGGCTTAAAGCAAACGTGCGCATAAAATACGAGAAGAGCCAGCTTGTGTCATCCCCCATCCATCGACGGTAATAATGAATCCATTAACAAACAAACGCGATCACATAGAAGTTACAAAAAAGCTTCCAGTGTGATTGGTTGCTGAGATAAGCGCGTACCTGATATCGCGAAGAAATGGGATATAGCCCGTCACGTTCTTTTACCATGCTAAGGTCTGACTTAAGGCATTTTAAGTTATGTCGTATGGAGATGAAAAGAAAGAATAAATTTTAAAAAAGTAAAAAAAGCGCGCTGTTCAATTGATTTTATTTCGTTTACTCAGCAATCGTTTGTGGCTCACATTAAGCCAATCACAAACGCTCAGCGTCCGCTGAACGCGCCCAATGACATCGCAGAAATTATTGAGTGTTGACATAGTGACATTTAAAAAATGGTAACTCCACTGGAGCATTGCACTAGGAAGGGACAGCGTTCTTGCACAGTGAAGGAGTGCTCGCGAGATATTCTCGCAGTATGAAGCTGCAATATAAAATTCATACTTGTCACTCCAGCAAGCAAGTGTGTGAATGGAGCAATAAATTCAAAAACGCGATGGTTTCCGTAGCTGATTCTCACCAACGCGACCTGGTCAAGCAATTCGGGTCGTGAGTCGATTTCGGCAGTGGAAGCCTTAGTGAAAAAAAAATCGTCGGATTATCCTTGATAAAATCGTTGAAATGTTAAGTAAGAATTCTTGAAGAATTGCCATCAGAACCAAAAGGCGACGATCTTTGAATATAGTTAATTCAATGCGGATTTTTAGGTGTCGGAAATGCATCATTAAATCAAGTTCAAATACGAAATAATAATTGTGTTGATTAACGTAGTGCAACCACCTGAAATAGAAGAGTTCCGGTCCGTATTCTTTCCTGAATTGCACCGTAATGGTTTTCTTTTGCAACACAACGCGCGGCCACATACTGCATGTGCAATGATGACTATCTGAAATTTGCAGTTTAAGTCTCTCCTTATTCTCCTGACCTTGTCTCAAGTGATTATCATGTCTTGAGTCCACTTAAAGACGCTGTAGGTGGAAAGAATTTTCAGAGTGATGATTCAGGCGGTACACGGGCTGCTGTGCACACGATTAGAAATTTTTTTATTCGGATATTCAAGCATTTCGAAAACGGTGGAGGAGGGGTATAGAAACTATGTCAAAAAAATGACATACTTGTTTTCGACATCGCACTAATAATAGAGCAGTATATTATTATCATAAAATGCGTAGTGAAGCGAGTTCGGAGTGCTCCAATAGAACGAGTGCTACAATGCCTCTTGTGAAACGTGTGTAATATTCGATTTGTTCTACTTTGCGTCTTTTATTGAACAAAAATAAGAAAAATATTTAAAAAAATTGGATCTATTTAGTATAGCGGTATTTTAATTGTAATGCCTAGCAGCACTGGCAACCTTTAGTTTTAAACAAAAATCTAATTGACAAATTTTCTTGCCCAGCTTTTGTAAGTATTCCGTTCATTGTTCTGTTAAATATCACGCTGCACGACATCGGTATCAATAAAATTGGCCAGGTCCCAAAAATTATAGCTTCCTTCCTAAAACTCCTTAACCCCGAACAATACACTGTCTTTATACTAAATTAAATAAAAGTTTGTTAGGTTAAAATCTCATTTGACATTTTATGATTGAACAATATGACACTCTCAGAACTAAAATTTCATTTTTGGTGTCATAATGAGCTTATTGTGAACGCAAGGTAGAAAGATTTTGTTTTGCACCGTTTTTAAGATTTTCGTTTGACTCTGCCTCGTACTATACATCCACTGTTTCATTATTTTTGCCTGAATTATGAACTCCTTCGAAAATGTCAACTCCTTTCTTCAAAAATAATTTTGTGCACCTATGATACTGTTA
Organism: Prosopocoilus inquinatus; assembly: GCA_036172665.1. Classification (NCBI taxonomy): domain Eukaryota; kingdom Metazoa; phylum Arthropoda; class Insecta; order Coleoptera; family Lucanidae; genus Prosopocoilus; species Prosopocoilus inquinatus. Next base: position 32,721,572 of record CM069869.1, read on the forward strand.
TTTTACACTTTTGTTCTAACGCAATACCCTAAATTCTGCGAAAGTGATCCCGAGAGAGTCTGCCCAAAAAAATAAATAGGCAGGTTTTTAAGGTAGTATTGAACCGAGTGGACTTAAATAGCAATAGCTCTATTGCTTTCAAATTTGTTTTGATTAACGCAGGCGTTCGCAAGGCCAGACTATATTTAGATTTTTAACCGAAGAGAACGCTTGCAAATATAAAATGAATGTTTAGACGTCACCAAATTTTAAGGAAGATAAATTGATAATGTTGAATTTTGCTGTATGTAATACGTCAACGCACACAAAAGTTCCTTGATTTCGAAGTTTTTAATTTCCCTTATGTTATGAATAAAGTCCGGCGGTTCGTGGGATATTTGGAAAAACACGGTACGAAGATAAACAAAGCAGTGGCGCAGATTTCAATGCTCCGCTTACGCGAGCCACTCTTTCTGTTGCACTCATCGTATCAAAAGCAAGCATCTTATGTAAAACACTTGTGTAACAGGATTGCCTTTATATTTTCTTTCAAATGAATAGATAATTATGCACTGAAAGAAAAATATGTTTCACCTAAACAAAAAATTTGATTAATATAGGCCCAACCAGAAATATAGTATTGTTTATCAATTGTAATCAGTTGGAATTTTGTAATTGCCCCAACTAGGTTACTTATTTACTTTATTAATAATATTGGCTGTTTGAAGAAACTACATAACGCTATTACTTTAAAGAGTAGTGTATGGTTAATCTACCACTACAGTATTATTAAATTAATCAAAAGTATATGGTTACAAAAATAATACTGTATTGTTGATCTTAATATGTTTGGTCAATCCACAGTACAAATGAATTTGTAGAGTCTACTAAAATCATTTTGTTGCAGCAATCACTCTTAAGTGTTGCTTTAGATATACTAGTTTGTTCTTCCAATAACACATACTCGTTACTTTTACTAAAATCGTATTGTTGCAGTAATCACTCTTAAGCGTTGCTTTAAATATACTAGTTTGTTCTTCCAACAACATATACTTGTTATTTTTTTAATTTTTTACTAAAATCGTACTGTTGCAGTAATCACTCTTCAAACGTTGCTTCAATCATACTAATTTGTTCTTTCAATAATAAATACTTGACATTTTATTAATTATATTTCTTGAATTCTGCTAATGGAGCCGCATGGTATTTATTTAATTTACCATGTACTCTGTATAAAAAGACGGTAAAAATATGTTTATCATAGTTCTGCCAAATACATAAGAATAGAAGAAGTAGAATCAAATATCCAATGAAGAATAGGTTCATAAAAATAATAACATAAAGAACCAAATACAATTTTATTGAAATATTTTGAAATAAATATCACTTTTAAACTAAATGTAAGAATTTCAAACTAAAGCTTCCACTTTAAATGAACTATTTAGTAATGCAAATAAAAAGTTGAAACCGAAATTGAAATATTTCGAAATAACTAACATGTTTCTTAACGAAAGTAAATACATTCTATAGGTATAATAAAACACTCTTATGTAAGATAAACTAAGTCTAAGAATTTCAAACTAAAGCTTCAACCTTAAATCAACTATTTAGTAATGCAAAGTAAACATAAAAAGTTTAAACCGAGGCATCAATTTTCGGACAAATGTTAACGTATGTAAACTCTAAATTTAAGAAATTCATATTGAAGCTTCATTTTTGATTAAATATTAAATTATAAAGACTAAACTAATTTTTAAAAATTTCAAACTGAGGCTTCAATTTTGAGTCAAATAAGTATTGTATTATGTGATTAACTAATAGCGCTTTCGATTGGCATGCACCTTGTGCACTGAGTGCATCTTCATCTCGTGTTAACTTCATGAAATAGAATGAGATGAAGATACACTCAGTGCACAAGGTGCATGCCAATCGAAAGCGCTATAAATTTAAGTTCGAATTGAAGCTTCAACTTTCAAATATTAGCTAGGTAAACTAAATTAAATTTAAAAAGTTCAAATGAAACTTCAATTTTCGGTCAAATATTTTGTTATGTATATTAGCTAAATTTAAGAAGTTCAAATTAAAGTTGCAATTTTCTGTTAAATACCATGTTTTCTCACTACACATAATTTCCCATTATGACCAATATTTAAATGAAACATCGTTTCATTTAACGCACTATCAAATTTAGTGAATAAAATTTCATTTTCTACTTGCACTTCGTAAGCATGTAAATGTTCATTAAATCCAGTTACTAGTATCTTAGAATACAAAATAAATATATTAATATGTTTTATTATATCAATAATTTTTCCAAAAATTAGATCTTCATTCAAGGTTACTACAAATATATCATTTCTCTTATAAATATTGCCATTTTGTTTAAACCAACTTACAGTTTCTATTTCACTTACATTTACTTTTATAAAATTTTTAAACTCATATTCGTCAAACTTTCTGTAACAATTTGGCCCTACCTGCTGGGCGCTGTGATTTGATAATAATCTGTGGCAGAATTGTAGTTGATGTTTTATTGCAAGAGTTAAACATATATTTTTCCTGGAACTTGTGGAATGTGCAACAATTTTACTAATTCTGTGTTTAGATTCAAATCTCATGGTCCATGTATGTACCACAGGGCCAACTTTTTCTAATATTCTGGGATAATGAATCATATTGTGATGTTTCGGTTTAAGTGTTTGTTTCAGAATTTTAGTATATATAAAGTGATGTTCATCAATTAAAGATTTTAAATGTTGACTATAATCGGATTCAATTATTATTTTATCAAATATTATGTCCATAATGTTATGAAGTGTTAAGTATAGTTGCCAATAGGGATCATTTTCTGGAACTAAGTGACCGATCATGATTCCTAAAAAGTTACAAAAATGCCACATTTCCGCAGCTGACATTTTGATGTTATGTTTTTTTTAAATTGTCCGCTGAAATTTGGGGAGGAATATTATTGGCAGGGCCATAATCAAAACTTGAAATTTTTGCATTTAAAGTATCCAAAGAAAAATACTCGGCTTCAAAAATAAAATAATTTAAAATCAATGTTAAATCGTACTTACACACTCCTTCTAACACATCATGTAATATGTCAATACTAAAATTTTCCGTAACATGGAATCCTTGAATTTTATGCCAAACACATTCTTCTTTTATTCCAGTTATTTTATAATTATCTGTTAATACATCTTCATTATAATTTTCTCTGGTCCTCAGTAAAGATTCTATTTCAATTGTCTGAAGCTGAGTGCAATTTCTCGTCATGCGACAGAATCGACAATAATATAAAGAGTTAAAGCTTTCTGTAAAACCAAGCATAGAATTCAAACCTAGATTATCACCTATCAACAGACCTAAGGCAAATTAAATTTTTATTTCAATGCCATCATATTGAATTGATATCCCTTTATCTTGTAAATAATTTAATTCATCGATAACTATTTGAAATACACGATTGCCATATTTCTTTTTGTAAGATGATTTGAATAATAATACTAAGAAAATATTTCTCGGCTGTGATTGATAAGTAGGTGGAAGTGTAGGAAGTGAAGCATAAACAGCACCGAGTTTATTTGATCCTGCATGTGATCCCAATACATTTCCTACTTCATATTCATCATAATAAATATGTATTGGAAATAATATTTCATGAGGAATTAATTTACGCTTAGTGTGCCACAAATGTCCTTGAATAAAATTTTCTTTCGACTTAGATGAGCTTGTTTGTCAATTATTCACATATTGCATAGTTTCCTTAAATATGTTAGGTAAGTTAAATAAACTTTTCTAAGTGAAACAAATACACCTTTAGAATCAGTAACTTGAATTTTTGAATCACTTATTGAAGTTTTTAAACGTATTTCTTCTTCAATATTAAATTCTACTGGTTCTATAAAATAACCAGTCCGTTTTAAAAAATGCATTCTCTTATATTCTGTGGAGAGTTCGTCGAAAGGATTTAGTAATACAGATAAAGAATTATCAATGTTTTCCAAAACTACAGATTCACAATTTTTAATTCAAATAATATTTTATGCTTCATTTCTACAGTAAATTTATGTTGAAATATTTTATTTAATGAGTGAACAATGTTTTGTACTGCTGATCGGGTAAGTGATGGGTCATCATATAGAGTGGAGAGAAATATTATAATTTCCTGTTTGAAACTGTCAAGATCAACATTCTTTTTTTTCTGCTTGAAAATCATCAATTTTTGAATTACCTTCGATTAATTCTATCACATTAGATTCTAATTCTGTTTTATTATTACATGCTTCATCAAAGTCATAATTTTTGATAGTATGAACTTTTAAATGTTTACGAAATGCATGAAGTGTGTCATATCTTCTAGAACAGTCATTTTCACCACATTCCCAAATACAATGATCCACAAGGCAATGAAAATGTTGTAAATGTAAAATTAGTGCTTTATAGTTTGGGAATTCAAGTTTACATTTGTAACAGCGCATTGTTAATTTGTATGATATAACAATTAATTACATTATACAGTATTTAAATCTGACATAAAGCTACTCACACAAGTATATACTTTGTCAAATGATGTATGAAATTCATAAATATATTGTTGTATGAATAGCCAAAGATGTTCACTCTCTGTTGGATACTTTGCATTGAGACAGTGAAATATTTTGAAGCAAATATCAATGCATTTTAATGGTGTATCCACAAAATATTTAGTGGAATTAATTGCCACCAGAGCTTTTACACCATCAAAATTTGATAAATCACCTATTATTAAAGCCAATGGTTGACATGAATCATGGCGTTGTTGGCATTTTCTGAATCTCGTCTCCAATTTTATTTCCAATTCATCCACAGTTTCCAAATGAACGAAAAAATTTTCTTGCACTTCAATTTTTGATGGCCGCCATTTTTTCTTCTTTGAGGTACCACATGCCACAATCGGTGGATTCATTAAGTATGGTAAGATTAAGAAAGCTACAATTGCTTTTAAATCTGAAAACAAATATATACAGATAAGTTATATACAGGGTCCTGCATTTTGAAATGCGACATAGGAATCCAAAATTTCGAGGTGCTCAAATATGGGCTTCCCTAATTATTTTACAGCAAAATTTCATTTAAGTTTTTTATAGTGCTCTTCAAGATGGTTCAATCCGTGAAGTTTGAGAATTTTTCATTTGCTCAATTTCATATTTAAAAAAGTTTCAATATCAAAATTCAATTTATACCAAACTATCAGCACGGCCTTGATCGGTAAATGTTAAAATATGTTACTGAAAAAGCTTTTTCTATAGATATTTTCAAAAACGATTAGATTTATTAATTATCTTTCCAGCTTTCGCAATCATTGATCAAGGCTGTTGTTTGTTTGATATAAAGTGAATATAGTTACATACAGAATTTTTTTTACATATCTCGAAGCAAATGAAAAATTCTCAAACTTCACAGACAGATTCATATTGAACGGCGCTTTATCGTCACGAACCTACTGTTTTGCTCAAATATACCAAAGAACCGAAAAAAACTCGTAAAAATGAATGAATTCTGCATTCGCTCCTTTTGCTGTATTAAGAAAAGAAATTAAAAAAATACCTTCATTTGAATTATCCAAAATGTTAAGATATTTTTGTATCTTGAAATTGGTGCCACTAATAGATTTCGCAATTTTTAAAATTTTCTCTGTAATTATATCACTCTTTGTAAATAATTTTAAATCAGTTTCAGGATACAGTTGTTTGAAATCAATTTCAAGCTGAAAGAAAAAGATGTATTAGTTATAAATTCAGGATTATTATCTCAAATATATTTACCAACGAATATCCAATTGCTTTTTTTAGAGGTGGGTATTTAGTAATATATTCATTAATCGACAAGTCATTCGCTTGGTATATATCCAGCCTGTATTTAGTGGTAAGTTTCCACTTATCAACGACGTCTGTCCAAGGTTCCGTATTGTTTTGTAACCGTAAATCATGTTCCTTCAGTGTTTCTTCGTCTTTTTCTAAACAAGATGTATATATATGTATATATTTTGTTTCAGATACTTGAAAAAATTGAATTTTATGTTTCGCTGTGTGCTTCAAGTTGTCAAACACATAGTGAAACATCGACATAAAATTCAATTTCTTCAAGTGTCCGAAACAAAATAATTATATATTTTCTAATAGTGCTATTGTATGAAAGAAATATAAATTGTATTACCTTCAAAGACGGTATTGTTATCGTCTGAAGTATTTAATTCTTCAGATACCTGACATGATATAAGTCCAGCATTTTTTAAAGTTCTTCTTATATTATGGTATTTGTCTACCAATTTTCCTTTTGCTTGGCGTCTTATTAACTTATCAACTTTTATGTAGGGTGTGTAATATGTCTGAATACAATCTGTTGGAAATATTTGTTTTATGTGTCTTGCCAGCTGTATAAATCTTTCTGAAGGAATTCTAAGACAAATTATATTTTAAGGAAAAGTCAGAAAGACCAATTAAAGAAAGTTAATCAAAAACTTTCTTTAATTGGTCTAAAACATACTATTATTGAGGCCTTAAAATTTCCAAGGATTTTTTATTAAGTATTTTTTGTGGAAATTTTAGTTTTGTCATCCATACTTTCTCTTCAAATTTGATAATTAACGACATAGTAACACTGAAAAATCAGTCAGACAGCACAAAAGTAAGATAAGTATTAGAATCGAAGTGTTACAATTTAACAGAAACATAAAAGACACCTGCAAAACCTTTTTTGTACTCCAGAAAGCATGTGATTTGGCTTTTTAAACATTTCAACTTAATTTGTAATCTGCCATTCAAAATGATTAAATAGTTTTGACAAGTCATTAAAACCATATTTACAACGAGAAACTGAATCGTGCGAAATTTTAAAGCCGCAATAGTACATAGTAAAAGGTTATTAAGTTACTTACTTGAAACCTATATTTTCCTTTAATTCATTATTAATAATTAATGTTACTAATTTATTTCTTAGTGCTGGTGTAAGGCATGCTTTTTTTGATAGTATGTGTTGGCCATCAGGTGACTTTTGTAATAAAGCTTCCAAATTCTATAACACAATTTTCAAAAGTGAATATAATTTACCTAATTACATATTTTTGTACATTGAAATAGTAACTTACATAGTCATATGGTAATGGAATATGAATGTTAGTTCCAACTATAGCCGGGAGAGACTTTTCTGGAACTGGTATTATTTCTAAAAAGAATTATGAATACATAACTTGCAAACTCACATACTTTCTACTCACATACACTTTTAAAGACACTGCATATGCAATAGCGAAAAAGAAAACATTTATTTTTCTTTGCACCCGATGGTACAGTCGCAAGCAACACATTTTGGTCGTCACTGCCACTGCCATTCAAAATGTCAGTTTTAATTCCAAAAAATAGATGTTTTCATATACGTTTGTGTTTTACCAAGAAAGTGTCGAAAATAAATTAAATATTTAAGAAACTACTTCCAGCATTCAAAATTAAGACACAAATCTTCTTATTTTTAATAAAATATAAGTTCGGTACCAACCAGCAATGACGACCAAAATTTATTGCACACGACCGTACCATGCCTACCAAAAAAGAATGTGGGCCAACTTTCCACATGCATTTTTGAATTATTTTTATTAGCTTCAATGCAGCTTTAAACAATTCATTTAATTATTTAAATCTTTAGATTTTTAGTTTTCTTGATAACGTAGAAATACACAAATGGACGAATGAATATATTATGGTGGCAATACTTTGTCATATTTACAGTAGAACATAATTTATTAGATACTGTGCGATCCAAAATGTTTTAGATAAGGGGTGGCTATGAAAAATAAAGCGAGAGTCTTGGCTTGATTAATACATTTACTAATCTTTCAAAACTTGAACGCCAAAATACATTTAACGACAGCACAAAAAATACCTTACATCTTCTAATCGAATATCTAAAGGTAAAGACTGATTTTATTTTTCATAGCCTCCCCTTATCTAAAACATTTTGGATCTCATTGTATAACGTTCCAGATTTTTTTAACGGGCATTACACAAGCAGCAAAACTGTTTCATGAAAGCTAATTGATGAAGTTAGTATTAACGCTTACCTAGAGATCTGTCTTCCAAAAAATCAGGATAAGTAATATGACTTCCCTCAGAAGAATACGTTTCAGTATCGTCGTTTGAGTTGTTTAATGTTTCAGCTATTTCCCTTTTTTTAAATTTTTCATGCCTTAAAAATTTCGCTCGATCTCCTATTTTTTTGATTACTTGGTTGATTAACGTTTCCGTTAGAAAGAGAAATGCTTCATCGTCAATATTTTCCTCTGTAAAAAACTACGCGTTGATGTGGGAAATGAAGTATACAAACGAAACAATAAAAATTCGCAAATTTTACGATTAGAATAACTTCCTTCTTGAAAAAAAAAATATTTCGAATCCTTTAAATTTACACGTTAGTAGGCCCTGTATCAATCAGGCAACCGGCAATTTGCACGATATTCAATATTGCCAGATATTGCGCAATATTTCCTTTGTACGCCACAACAACCCCGTATCGCACAAGAAACACATTTTTCTTTCACACAATACTAGTTTCTCGACAATTATTTTCATTTACTTACCTTGAAAAACAGGCATCAAATAACTCAGGTTCCACTTTTCCAAGTGTTCGACAACTAAAGAAAAGCTCATTTTGTTTGTATATGCACTTGCACGATCACGAAGCACAAGCATATAAAACAATGTATTTTGATTGGCAGCAAGATATAACGTGATATCATGACGTTACAGATTTGTCCAAATTTAAAATGTGTATAGGGGTTGACGCATAAATAAGATGCGCAATAAGTTACAACCGTATTAGTTTGATTGCGGCAAACATAAATTCTTGGTTACTTAGACAGAAATACTTTCAGAGAGTTAGAATAATCAAGCAGTATAATTATTCTTTTATAAGTAATCATAAGCTTCATTCAAATAAACATACATTTACAAATATACACGAGTAGTACAGGTAACAGTCAACTTTTTTTAAATGTGATAGCAATACCTATACAGTATAATTATTGCAACTACAAAATCGGTAACAATGCATGTATTGTTACTATTACCAATGAGTTTTCTTTCAGTGTGGAAACGTTATATGTAATTCCTTAATGTAACTTTTAAAAAGATCGGCTTAATAGATTTAATTACATAGTATCAATTATACCGCCGCACAGTGGTCCGGATTGGTCCGGTTTTAGCGCGAAATAATTATGAATTCTACTTAAATAGTTCTTTTTCGTAATGAAACAAATTTTGAAGAAATGTAAAGCATACATGATAGTAAGCGAATAATTTTATACTCTAAAACAGTGTTTCCCATTTTTTTTAGCAGTCACACATTTTAAAACCACTGGTGTCACCGTAACATATTATTTCTGTGTTTATCTGATGTTGTCCAGGTGTTGGCAGTAAATAGTCTAAATACATATAGATTAGGTATTTATTAGGGTGTTTCTATCCCCCCCCCCAAAAAAAAAAGAATACAAAACACGAGCAGTACACGAGTGCATTCTACTACTCGTCTTCTGAATAAATAATATTTTTATGAATGTATGTACAAGCGCCCCTCCCCCTTGAAGTCGCACGTAGATGCATTTACTTTCTTAAATATTGTATTCTGAATATGCATTAATCATGGAAAAGGACATTTCAAAATCTGCAGAGACCTACCTTTTTGTGAGTCTATTTAATTTTTAAAATCATAGATTAAAAATAATTTAATAGAAATCTTAGTTTTACATGCAGAGCGGGGGTTCCGAGGTATGTAATAGGGAACTGTAAGTTAAGATTTTTATTTCGTTTAGTAATATATTTGTTTCAGTTAAGAAAAGAGTTCAGATATCTTCCAATATTTTTTTTTCATAGCAAGTCCGTGTGCTCAACACTTGTAGTGCACCTCAAAAAAAAATTAAAAATAAGAAAATGAATGCGAGTTTTGTCGGTTACATAAACAACTCTTTATATCCAGTCGACCAGAACTGTAGTGGTTATTGCGTGCCGTATAGTCCTCTCCGGCTTTGACTCGTTTATTGTTTTGATTTTACGGCGGACAAGCGTTAAAGCTTCCTACTTTTTATGGCTGTGACCGTTTCAGCAGATTAGTAGTTCCTCGTATACTTAACGAAACCTTCTGCCTCGAGATCGCCTAGGTCTGGTTATGAATCTTTGCAACATGGAAGGAAAAAAAACATAAAAAGGAAATGTAAGTTTTCCATTATTAATTTTGATAATAAATTATGACATAATTATTGCATGATATGTTTCAACTAACTACTGAGCCTAATCTGGAACAATTTAAAATAATTCAATTTTCATGTTGTTGTTTGGCTTCTTATCTCGACAGCTTAATAACTCTCCAGCTGTTGCTTAGCTCATTTATCTCGACGATTTATGTACCTAAGTCAAAATGTGTGAGGTCGCTAATTTTAAATTTGATGTTATTTTAGCCAACGTGCATGCCGGATTATTTTCACTTTTTAGAATGTGTCTGAGGATATCTGTTACACAACGGGTCGGTTTCACAATTTTTCTTTACGTTGCCTTGAGTTGCCAGACTAGTTAGCATTAGTAGCCTTCGGCAGTTTGATTGTGAATGGTGACCTGCGCGAATATAGTATATCAAATGCAGATTAATTAAATATTGTTGTGTTTAATGATAAATAATAAATAAAAATAGTAAGACATATCATTCAATTAGGCAGGTAGCAGAGTAAGGCCACGATTTTCGTTGCTCCGCTTGTTTGTCTACTTATTATCAGTTTAATTTAATTATTTATTTCCGTTATTGACACAGTTTGTGCAGTGACTTATAGTGTCAAGTTGTCAATAAAATGGATCGTTATAACCGCTCCACTTCTGACAAAAAGGAATTTGGTAAAGATTGTGTATCAGAATTACTATCGGACGACAGGTTCTTTGCAGCCTTATTGCAGAAACTTACTTCAAAACTTGATATCTGGTTTAAAAAAATCGTTGGGTTCGAGCAAGAACAAAAAGGGATAACAAAATTTTGTATGAAAAGTGTGATGCGCTAGAACAGTATTCTAGACGTAACAACATCCGCATTATTGGTGCTACTCCTAAGATGAACGATGAAGTTGAATCGGAGGTGATCAAAATTTTGAATGAAAAAATGGGGGCTGGTGTTTCGGCGTCGGGACAATTGCGCCGCGGACATTTGCCCCGCCAATGCATTTGCGCCGCTCGCGTTAAATTTACGGTGAGATGTCCTTAGCAATTTTATATTTGCACCGGTGCCTCAGCATTAATAATATTCTTCGAAATTTTCGAATCCGGGACACTTGCGCCGCGCACATTTGCGCTACCGATACATTTGCGCCCTTCTAAGAAAAGGTGCTCAATAACCGCACAAGTAAAGATTTAAAGTTGAACATTTGCGCCTCCGTTCTGGGTAATTATTTATTTCTTACATAGACGAAAATTTACTTGTAAATTTCTTATCGTGAGGACATTTATCTGAAACCTTATTTCCTGTAGATCAAAAATAATCACCTGCATCATTTGTGTGGCACTTTGCTGTGATATCATTTACTGGTTGTTATTATTACGCTCCCAAGTTTTGTCCTCACTTTTATCCACACACAGGCTTACTTACTATATGTATTAGGTACGTATTTTAATCTTTATTATTAATTTTAAACTCGAGACTACTCTTCTGGTAACTATAATTGCTACCCTTTCTATGTATTCTTCTGTTGATTGCACTTTCTTAAATATTTAATGTTCTCTATAATTATATTATATTTTATATTCAGTGATCGGGTTTTTAGGACAAAAAAGATTCTAAATCATTCAGCTGACCAGTTTCGGTTTTATTTCAAAATCTTCATCAGAGCCTAAAAGGTATTCAGTTAGATACTATATATATACTATCAACTAACAATTAAAAAATATTTTATCACTGATTAAAACAAAAGCGATAAACTACAAACCATCGTAAGATTTGGGGTGAATTTACGTACTAACAGCCGTTGTAAAAAAGGTAAAACAACAGTCAGTCTAGGATAGATACAAAAATATAAACACTTACGGTTCCATTAAAATATGTTTAAAGCAAAGTTCATCAATAATGGGATGATTTTTAACAATTAACAATAAATGATTAAAGATAAAACAAAGTTAAAAGTAACGTTAGAAAACGTAGGCCAAATGACAGACGCAATAAACAGGACGCCAATTTCATTTATTTATATTTAGTTTTATTTTTACTTCTATTTTGGCGAAATAAACATTTTTATTGTATTACAATAGCTAAAACAGTCAGCCACTTAAAAATTTTGTAAGAGTCTTCCCTGGCCTTCTTTCATTTTTAGCCGCGAATATATTAGTATTTAATTATTATATTATGAACGATTCATGCAAATATCGTTTTTCTACAATTGCTCAAAAAATGGGTGTTTACGCGTTAATTTTACTCTGCAAATCACGCATTTTTTTACAGTTAAAAAAAAAATTGCGCACGCTGAAAGAAAGAATTTCTGACATTTAAAATAATGTCAGAAATTCCTTTCTATTTAGTGATGACATTGGCTATTATAATTTTCTCAAAAAAAACATATTATAATTCAAAAATTAATTATATGTAAAAAATGAACTATATCACTGAATTATTATCTAAAAATAAACGCGATATGCCTGACTGACGAAAAATCAAGATTGGCAATTTTTGCTTATAGCTTAAAAAGAAAAGAAGACGGTCAATTTCTGTTTATACTATTGACTTTATCTCTAAAAAAGAGGACATAACTTGGCCACTAGTTTTATTCTATCTCTTATAGTTATAGAGATGCCCGTAAGAATAAGTTTGAGAGTGTAAATTTGTTTGAAATGTTGATAAAAACTACCATAATACCAATTCCACTTAAAATTGCACTACTTAGTATCAGTGCTAAATAATAAAACATGAACATGGGTTTTACATGTATTTAGAAAAACAATTATTTCCATATTTAATAGAAAGAATTGTTGCAAATCGTTGACTACAATGGATCCCTCGAGCAGTATCTGTACAGCTGTTTCAGCTCTATTGTTCGGCAGCAGAAGCGCAGATCGAGAGTTAAACAGCGACATCCTACGATCGCTTTTTGACCTGACATTGCATTGAGATTGAGAAATTGAAGCCAGTGGGCTGCATAGTAAGTCATCCCATTCAAGGCGGCCGTGCTTGCTGTCAAAGCACAAGTTTTAAGAAAATTGTTGCAAGTCGTTTTTTTTTCTTCAATATTTTTTTATATTTATTAGGTTTACAATTTGAAAGGCATTGCTGTTAATTAAAATATTTTTTTCAAAGTAAATACCTTTCGAGCTTTCAATAAATTCCAAGAAAGAATTATGCTACCTCTTATTAATAAATAGCACGTTGAATAAATTCACTAAAACACAAGACAAAAATATATTAATTTAGAAATACAACATAGTAGTTCAGAAGAACAATAATAATGATTTGAAGGTCTACAAATAAGCAATTGCATATTATATTATATCGACGTGCGCAATTAAAAGTGATGGAAATAATTTTATTTAAAATTTGCAGAAATATAATTTACCAAGTGGTAGAAAATTTCGTGTCGGGACATTTGCGCCTCGGTCATTTGCGCCACCGATACATTTGCGCCGCTCGGGTTAAATTTACGGGGAATGGTCAGGTAATGTCATTAGTAATTTTACATTTGCGCCGCTGCTTAATAATATTCTTCGAAATTTTCGACCACTTTTCCCTCACTTTTAATTGCATTATATAATGCAACATGCACTTGTTTATTTGTAGATCTTCAAATCATTATTATTGTTCTTCTGGACTAGTAAGTTGTATATATTTCCAATTAGTAAATTTTTCTCTTGTGTTTTATTGAATTTTATTTACCGTGCTATTTATTAATAAGATGCATAATTCTTCCTTGTAATTTATTGAAAGCTCGAACGGTATTTACTTTAAAAAAATATTTAAATGTAAATACATTAAAAAAAAAGAAAAACGATTTTCAACATTTTTCAACTTATGCTTTGACACCAAGCATGCCGCATTGCATGGGATGACTGGGGGGTTATTTTTGAAACGAGAGGAAAGATTCGCATGCGAAAATCACGCCAAAATTACGTAACTTTCTTACGATTTCACGTCATTTTCGCATGCGAAATTTTTCTCCCGATTCAAGAGTAACCCCCTTGGTTTCAATTTGTCAATCCTAATGGAATGTGAGGTAAAAGCGGTCGTAGCATGTCGCTATTTAAGGTATTCATTACTATTACATCGCAATTGCGAATATCCTATGACGTGTCATTTTGGCTTGAAGTTGAACTCTCGATCTGCGCATTTGCTGATGAACAATAGCAATCCATTGCAATCTTGCCTTCTTGATCACAAGAGAAGCAACAACTTTTCTTATGATTAAGAAGAAGGCGTCTACTGAAGATGGCAGCATAGCTGCCGAAATACGTATCTACCTTTTAAACAAATTTTTGTGGTTAGGAGGTTAAATCCTATTTCTTTGTATATTTCAAAATAATTTTACATTATGCGAAATGGAAACTTTCACAACTTTTGTTAAGATCTTTTCTTGATAAAATGAATTTAAAGCGGCCTTTTTGGACTTTTTCAGAGGTTTGGGACACCCTTCAATTGTATATACAAGTGGATCAATTTCTTTGTCTCTACAACTATAACTATAAGAGATAGGAAAAAATAGTGGGCAAGTTTTGATCTCTTTTTTATAGATAAAGTCCATAGTATAAACAGAAACTGTTTAATAAATTGCCTTCGTGAGTAACTAATAGCGTTTTCCGCTGACTGCACCGGTGAGCACTGAGTGTATCTTCATCTCGTTTTATTATATAAAGCTGAACCGAGATGGAAGTACACTCAGTGCACGCTAGTGCGGTCAGTGGAAAACGCTATAAGTTAACGTTAAGCTGTTAAAAAAATCTATTAAAAACTTTTTGGACAAAAAGGCTCACATATTCTTTTGAAGAATATGTGAGGATAAGCAAATGGTCTAATGTCTTTGTTATGAGTTTTGTGTATTAAGTATAATTTATGTATTAATTTTGATGTAATTGTCCCATATTTTGTAAGCACCTGATTTGTGCAAAAAACTCTGTTTTCTGGCATCAATAAATATTATTATTATATTATAGTAACTAAAACAGCCAGCCACTTAGAAATTTTGTAAGCATCTTTCCAGGCAGTCTTTCCTTTTTAGTCTGGAATATATTAGTATTTTAAACTCAATTATTATATTATGAACAGTTTTTCTACAATTACTCAAAAGTGGGTGTAATTTTAGTGCGCAAAACGCGTTTTCCACTGTTTAAATGTCAGAAATTCTTCTTTTTACGGTTCACATTTTTTTAATGTCAGAAATTCTTTTCTTCACAGTGCGCAAAAATTTTCTTCTGACATTTTTTTTAATGTCAAAAATTCTTTTTTTCACAGTGCGCGAACATTTTTTTTAAAAATAGACGAGATATGCCCGACTAACGAAAAGTCAAGAAAGACAATTTTTGTTTATAACTTAATAACAAAAGAAGATGGTCAATTTCTAATAATAATAATAATAATAATAATGTTTATTTCCCTAAAATAGAAGTATAAATAAAAATTAATATAAAACATAATATAATTACAGGAAACATTAAATATTTCAGGAAGTGCAATTAACAGAAGAATACATAGGAAGGGTAGCAATTAGTGATGTAAGTTCCTTAAATGACATCGGTCATGACAGTGGTAACAATAAAAATGACGATCACGTCACAATGATTGGTCATTTTAAAATGACCCTGTGAACTATATATGACAATCATTTTAATATATGACTGCCATTTTAGTAAATGACCGTCATTTTAATAAATGACAGTCACAGATACGCGCAAATAGGCGTATGTGCGCGTACTGCTGTTGGAACAAATACTTCAGGTAAAATAAAAATATAGAGTCCTTCAGTGCTTATGGCTAAAGTATGAGATCCCATTGCAACTTTTCTACGTTCATCTGTTATTTTAACGAAGCACGATTTTAATGAAAGATTACATATAAAGGAATACAACCCGAGCGGGTTGCCTTGCAAAATCTTGCTGCAAGTACCTTTAATTGGCGAAGTTTCAACAGTTTTTTTTTTCCAATAAATTCGTTCATTTGTTAGGGTGCCATTAAGTGAAGCCTCTCAACCTGCCGCAAGTCACTTGCAGCCTGGTGTACAAGGGACCTCTTTTGTCGATCATCTACGTTCATCGCGTATGGAAATAAATTTTATACCAAACTGGAGCTAAATTTGCTCTTGGCACGATAGAGTTTGGTTGCCTGCGCAACGGTCCGTTTTACATCTGGCTGCAAGTGACTTGCGGCAGGCTGAGAGGCGGCAACCAAGTTTTTTCGAGTTCTTCAGATCGTTCTTCACTTAATGGCACCTTACTTACTGCCCTAACAAATGAACGAAATTATTGGAAAAAAATCTGTTGAAACTTCGTCAATTGAAGGTACTTGCGGCAAGATTTTGCAAGGCAACCCGATCGCATTGTGTTCCTCTACATGTAATCTTTCATTAAAATCGTGTTTAGCTAAAATAACAGATGAACATAGAAAAGTTGCAGTGGGATCTCATACTATAAAGAGTCATTTTTATTTTCAAATTTCTTCAGATTCTTTTTTTTTTAAGTAAATATCTGTTTATTCTTTAATTTTTATTGTTCTTTATGTTTATAGTTACTTATTTACAGGTTTTTTTTAATTCCATGATAGACAACCAACGGGGTATTAAGTCATCAGCTTGGTGTCGAATTGTCTCCGTAGCACTGAAGGAATACCTGAATTCAATAGCGACCATTCCCGAGAATAAATTCGAGCGTCCTTCGAACCAACGACTTTGCGATTGCCAGACCGGCTCCCTTGCCATTTGGAACGTTCTGGCTTTGATAAATTTTAATGACTGTTTAGATAAAAAGATAGTAATTGCAGTTGCGGATATGCTATTCGTTAATCTTATCTGTTAACTGGAAGAATATACGAAACTGTTTAAAGAGCAGTTTTTTCAATTGGAGTTCAACTTTAAGCTCCGTTTTAGTCCTATGGAAACAATTGTTTTCTTGTCTCAGGGTGTTACCTTTGTTGTTTTGATTTAACTTTCGTTTCGTAAAAATTTGTTTTTATTTCATTAATATGCGATTATGACGACAAAATGACCGTCATTTTACATTACTAGTAGCAATTATAGTTAAACTAGAAAAGTCATCTTTTGTTTAAAATTATAATGAATAGTTTAAGCAGCGACATCCTACGATCGCTTTTTTAAAATTATAAGTATTAAAATAGGTAATAATTATACCGAGTGGAAAGTTTCAAACCCGAATACAGCAAACTTCCATTGAGAACTACGTTTCTGTAGATTACTGCTCGCCAATTAAAAATACAAAAATGGTAATGGTATTAAATGAAAGATAAAATTAAGGCCAATGTTATCGTGTTAAAATTATTCCTATTGTGTTAATACTTTTTAAATAGAAATTAAATTTTTTAATTTCAAATGAAAAATCTAGTCGCCTTAGTATGTCAGATTTGAAGTTTGCAAATCAATAACCAGAATTTTGTACAATATGCTTCTTATTCAAAATAAAATTTCATTCATCTGTGTAGCATACTGACAATGAAAAACTGTTAGGATTTATTTCTTTGCTCCGGCATTACTTCACAAAATACTTTCCTACTATTCTTATTAATTTCAAAACAACTTTGATGGCAACTGAATTTGTGTAAATGATGTGGTTTTTTTTTTATATTCTTTACATTTGTGTGTTACTTATTCTTCAACAGTGTGAAACTTATTTAATTCTTAGTACAATCGAATAATTAAAACTTAACTTAAACGGCAAAAATACCTACTTATTATTTGCTCTGTACAATAAGTCATAATACTTTTTGACTGACGTATAAATTATTTTCTATTAATTGAAAGAACTGAAAGTTTCAAATCTGACATAGCGACTAAATTTTTCGTTTAAACTTTGAAAATTTTATTTATATTCCGAAAGTATTAATATTTAGGAATAATTTTAACACCATAATATTTTCCATAATTTTCACTTTTCTTTAATACCATTGCCAATTTTGTATCTTCAAATGGCGAGCAGCAATTCACAGAAACAAAGTTTTCAATACAAGTTTGCTACCACCCGGTATATAATCCACAAAAGTAAACATGTGTGTGGATAAAAAGTGAGGAAAAAACTCGGGAGCGTAATAATAACCAATTAGTTATATCACAGCAAAGTGCCACACAATTGATACATATGGTTATTTTTGATCCGCAAGAAATAAGTTTTCAGATAAATTTCCTCACGAAATAAGGAGTTTATAGGTAAATTTTCGTCCATGCAAGAAATAAATAATTTCCCAGAACGGAGACGCAAATGTTGAACTTTAAATTTTTATTAATATTGTAATAAACTAGTTTGTCAATGGGCGATTAATAAACTCAATTGTTAAAGGCACTCACTCGCTATCGCTCGTTCGTTTATTAATCGCCTTCATTAACAAACGAGTTTATTAAATAACTATTAAAGTTTATAAATATATTGCCACCATTAAGTCGCTTCGGAACTACTATAAACTGTGCATTCATCTTCATGACGTCACTGCAAATTTAGCTGCGTTTGTCTATATCTTAGGGTACGAATATACCGAAGATGCCTCGCTGTTCATCCTCGATGTTCAGTTCGCGGTCGATACCGCGATATTACCTCGATATACAACAAACATACAATTTTAAATAGAACCGTGCATATCGAAGATGAATAGTAGTAGCGCGGATTTTCGACATGCACGATTTCATTTAAATCTATGCGTTTGTTTTATATCGATCTATCGAGCGCGACTTAAACATTGAGGATGAGTAGTGAGGCATCTTCGACGTGTTCGTACCGTTACAATGTTTAACGTCCAAAATATAACCAATTTACAATTCCCAGGTGCCAGAAGGTCGATTTTGTAAAAGGACAAACTAAGTTAACAATATTTAGAAATTTGTAGTTCCATTGCCTGTGGGATTCGATAGAAATTTACTCAGTAGTTGAGTTGCAGAAAAGTGTGGGAGGAATAAATGGCTTCGATATAAAAGTAGGCACCCTCGGAAGTATTTTATACACCTGCCGATTGTAACAAAATTGAGAATAAAGAAAATAGGTGCAATAAAACGGCAGCCAGTAGACTAAAATATTTTTTTTTTATTTATCAAGAGTAATATCTTTAATAGAACCCCGAATATCCAGTATAATTTTATGATATGAGATTCAAAACTACGTGGGCTGCTGGAAAATTTTCTGGAATCTAGTAGGTCTATAATTGTTAGCGTTAATCAACTGTCATATTTTAAAAATTTGACGTTTTTCGCCTGTAATTCTTTTGACAGTTCCTATCCAAGTGAACTATACTGGAAATCTCGCGTCAAAATTTTCGAGCCATGATTTTTTACGATTTCAAATGTGGTCTAACGCCGAAAAAATGCCTCGATCGGCTTCATTTGGCTTTTGGAGATGAAGCACCATCAAAGAGCAGTGTTTATAATTGGTTTGCCGAATTCCAGCGTGGACGTACCTCTCTCAGTGACGAATTTCATGAAGGTCGTCCATCAATATCTGTTGTTGCCACTAATGTAGATGCTGTGCGTGAAATGCTTGAACGAGATCGACATGTGACATACGAAGCAATGCTCAAGAAATTCAATGGAGGTAGTTTAAATTTAGTTTATAACATCGTTACTGGTGACGAAACGTGGATCTATTCGTACGAGCCAGAAAGTAAACAATCTACCGTTTGGGTATTTCAAAATGAAGCAAAACCAACAAAAGTTGTCAGTTCACGCAGTGCTGCGAAACAAATGATTGGTTGTTTCTTTGGTTTAACTGAACATGTAGCAGCCGTGGATTTAGTGGATCGAAAAACCGTGAATGCTGATTGGTATACCACAATTTGTTTGCCGGACGTCATCGATCAAATAAGAAGAAACAATCGAAAACGACGAATTATTCTCCATCATGACAACGCCAGCTCTCACTCAGCCCGTCAAACAGTTGATTTTTTGTCCAACAAAAATGTTGAATTAATGACTAATTGTCCATATTCACCTGATTTATCACCTAATGATTTCTTTTTGTTCCCAAATATCAAAAATAAGATGCATGGTGAGCGATTTTCGTCGGCTGAAGCAGCGGTTGAAACATTCCGGACACTGGTTTCTGAGGTAACATCTTTAGAGTGGAAAACGTGCTTTAGAAATTGGTTCGAGCATATGCAAAAGTGTATTGACGTCAAGGGCGAATACTTCGAAAAACAATGATACCGTTTACCAAATTTCATATGCGTTTTTTCATACCGTTTCCAGCAGCCCATGTAAATGTTCGTTCGTTCTGTATTATTATTCCAGAATACTGTCTTGTTTGTATGATCGAATGCAAGCCAAAAATTAATATCATGGCATTTGTTACATATGAACGCCAATACCATGGACAATACATACATGGATAATATACAAATGTATTTTAATATAGACGTGTATATTAATTTCTATAAAATTTTTGTAATTTTGGAATGATTATTTCACGTAGCTTTTACGACTTATTCATTTCACTTTCCCTTTTTAATCATTGCAAATTCTCGTGATCATTACCTGCGAACAAGAGCGTACATAATCAGCAATTTGCGATTACAATTATCTTTACTTTGCGACGATGTATAGACACTAACGAGCGGAACGGCAGAACGCGTAACTGCCTCCCTCTCAACGCGATTCAGCACCGTGCACTTAGATTCCGACGGGATATGCAGCACTAGTTGATCGCGGTACCTGTCATGTCATTCCTGTGAAAACTGAATTAAATTTGATAGGCTCTGGTGATTACATTAAGCGGTTAATTTTATTTTTTTTACTCTCGAATTTGTTTTGCAGCGTACGTCCTTAACCTCTTGACTGCAAGAATATATAATCAATTCTGTTTTATTACTGGTCTAATTTGTTTGTTTTATTCGACCTTCCGCAGAACATAATTTACTATTTTTTCTGTTTATCGAAGCGACGAGTTTTGACCATGTTGAGTGGTAAGTGATAATAGCTTATGTACATAGAAATAAGTTTTAAGAATACACGTGAGAATAATATTTAATAGGAAATGATGCCAACGTGGGAGAATGATTTTTTTGAGTTTTGTATCAAATCTTGCATGGTGTCACAGGGGCCTTAGAAAGTTTTGCATGTGACAGAGGCTACTACTTAAATGAAAATTTCATTATATCATCCCAACAGTTCGCCAATTCGTATTAGTTTCCCCCAACATGGGATTTTATGTTAATTAAACGTGCTGACGTAACTAGTGCTTGTTAGAATTTCATAATAACCTGACGCAATCAATAAACGAACAGATTTTCATTTTCATTATCGCATTGTAATGTTTGTTTAATAAGCGCAGGTGATATATTTACTTGTAATGACCAATGTGGTAACTTTATTGTAACTGCCGGAGAAAATATCGCTGAAGTGCGTAAAAACTAACGTGATTTATAGTATTGTTTCAATAATATGTTGTCAATGAGTGTTTAGTTTTCATATTTGTCATTGATTTCTGTAGACGCATGCGATGGAAATGTTATTGAGGTTACCCTAAGAATATACCGCCTAGAAAGTTTCAAACCCGAATACAGCAAACTTGCATTGAGAACTACGTTTCTGCAGATTACTGCTCGCCATTTAAAGATACAAAAATGGTAATGGTATTAAATGAAATACAAAATTAAGACCAATATTGTGGTGTTAAAATTATTCCTATTTTGTTAATACTTTTGAAATATAAATCAAATTTTTAAATTTTAAATGAAAAATGTAGTCCCCTTAGTAGGTCAGATTTCGATTTTTGTCCGAATCTAAAGTTGGTGTTAACTTTCAATAAATTAGTTAACAGTCGAGCTATTATTAGAGAGTAGTGGGGTATAAATTTTCCAAAATACCCTGTGAGCCCCAAGAAGCTCTGAACGTCCTTAGTACTGCGAGGCTTGGGAAAAAGCATAAAAGCGTTGGTTTAGCGAACAGACGGCTTGACCATTCCCATATGAACCACATGACCTAGATATTCTTATCTTGCAAGAGCTAACATTTACCCCATTTGATGATTAGACCGTAACTGCTGGCAAGATTTAGAACTTCCTTCAAATGGTTCATTGCTTCCTCTTGATTTTTAGCAAGTATAATCAAGAACTAATATGTCCATATCCATTACATTTAAAACACTTTAATTCTTGGTCTTTAGAAGGACACTCTGCACTTAAATGGCCAATGTGACCACAGTTATAGCACCTTTTTATATTTACTCCGTTGTCTGCAAGTTTTTTCTTTCTGTCTCCTTCCGGCTGCTGGAATGTTTAGGCTTATTGTTTTTATAGTCGTAAATTTCTGACTTACTTTTTATTTCTCGCTTCATTGCTTCGTATTGTATAATCTGCTCTTTCAGTTGCTTTATGGTTTTTGCACCGTACAAGATAGTTTTGTTGATGGGATCATCAGGAATTCCTTCGATGATATACTGCACTGTCGAAGGGAGGTCCACGTCTGCCTTACCAGCAATCTCGAGCATCTTATGTACATATTGCTGATGGGTCTCGTCTGGTTTCTTTTTTCTCTGTGATAGCTGACGACGGACCTGATGGCTATCAACAGTTTCCTCGAACTCTTCTTTCAGAGCTTACTTCAACTTTGACCAAGTTTTAGCGCACATTTCATACTTCACAAAAAGTCTGGCAGAGCCCCGGAGCAAGCGTTTAGCATATGCCACCTTCTGCATGTCCACCCATTTGCAGATATTTGCCATCTCCTCGAAATCCTCAAACCACCGCACGACGTTCATATGATTGTCACCACTAAATTTTTCAAGTGACTCTTCTACGTCTTTGAATGCTAGCAGTGAACAACCGTGTGTCTTCTTATTCCGTCCTCTTCGAACTTCGTCAACGCTATCGGTACCGTCTTCAGAGCCGTCGTCAGTGTTACTATCATCATTAACATGTGCGTCATTGCTGTTACTTGCCTTGGAATTCGCGGTCTCCTCGTTGTCATCGTCATTACTATTATTTAGTGCTACACGTAGTCGTTCTTTTAACATCCGTTTTTTGCCTGCCCTTCAAATTGCTGCTCTAACTCGTCTACCTTCGTATTGTCCATGTTGTCCTTCTCATTAACCATTGCACTTATCAGCAAGTGACTGACCGACTTAACTTCACACGTAAAGACACTAGACTTGAAGTAGGCCTTACTTGCAATTCGTTTGAACTATCGTCTCATCGTTTACCACTGGGAAATCACAGCTCTCCCTCACTATATCCCGGACGAGCCCCCAAAAATTATGTAGAATGGTTATAGTGAGGTTGGAAGCAATGAACTGCGATTTAATAGATTTATTCAAAGTTTTTATTTACACACGCCTCAATAAATGCAATGACATTTGTTATGTGTACTCGAATTATGTTCTTTTTTCATATACTGGTGTCCCGCTATGTGTTCACCCTCCTAGAATCTTTATTTATTAATCGATTTACATGAATTGCGGCGACAATAAATTACACAAAAAATGGAATTTTTCCACATACTGCTAGCCGTTATCGGACTTCCGGTTTCGCCGGAGGTAATATCAACTTTCTTATTTTAAATGGCACACCCTATACCGGCTGTTTCAAATTGAGTGTGCACCGAAGGGATCTCCTAAACTGTAAGAGATACAAATTCAGTTAAATGGAAGAAAAGTTGCACGAATCAATGCCTAATTCGTATCCATTGAGAGAATGATTTTTTTCATATTTCTTGAGATATTAATAAAAATTGATTTTCTTTTTCTCTCTATATCTCTTTTATTAAACATAATTTTGAAATTCTGATTTTAACTTTCTACAGGCACTTTTTTATTCTGCTTTGAATAGGAGTAAAAGAATTGAAGTCAAACGTTTCGTCTTTCCGCGACCATCATCAGTTTCGGTTTTTTAAATACAAGTTATGTCTTTTTATTGTTCTATTCGATAGAATTGTTTCTCCTGATTGTAACGGTACATCTCACTTAATAGTTGATATTAACCTGAAGCTTAAATAATTCAGATTTTTATATGAAAATTTATTTAATACATAATTTTAAATTTTTAGTTCATTTTCTTAGCTGTAGTGTAAATTGTAATAAACTACTTAAAGTTTTTCTGTTTATCATTATTTTAATGCACTACGCTTACGAAAATGAGTTTTTACCAACAAATATAGGGTGTTTCTAATAAAATTTGCTAAACTAGTATTTCAGCTTTGGTATAGGAATGAAAAAGCCTAGTTTTTAATTTTGACTAGCATTGTTGGGTTAAAAGAAAAAGTGATTACTAATTATACTAAAAATATAACGTTTTGGTGAAGCTAATTTGACATGTCATATGTCTGTTGAAGGTCCAGTCTTGTCTATAAAACATCGCACAGATCACTTGGAATTTGTTAGATTTCATGTGATTTGGTTACATGAGTCGAGTTACCTTTAGAGACGAATCTAGATTTTGATTTTACAAGTGTATTGGACATGTTCGTGTATACCATCGACCAAATGAGCGATATGCTCACTGCAGCATTTAAATACCACATTATTTGGTGGAAGCTTTTTCATGCCGCGAATAGGAATTTCTTTGACAGCGCGCACGGACGTAGTGATGTTAAATAATGGAAAATTTATTGCTTTTCGGTACATAACGGACATCCTACAAGATCATGTCGTGCCATTTGTGCCCTATATCGGACGCATTTTTTTAATTAAAGCAAGATAATGTTGAATGCCAATATGTTGAGGAAGTTCAAAATTGCTTAGGCGAGATTAAAATTAATGCCATGGTTTATCCTGGAAGAAGTTTAGACCTGAGCCCCATTCACTAAATCTGGAACATACTTGGTAGGCACTGAAAGCACTCAGAGATTATCCGAACCAAGTTAATAACTTGCAAGAGGTGGGGCGTTGCGTTGTGAAAATATGGAAAGAATTGGAACAAAATAACATAACTTCGCTTATTTTGTGTGTGGATCGTCGATAACATTCTGTTATTCCAAATAGAGGTAAAAATACTCGACCTTGGTTTCATTTATTCAAAAATTTTGTTTCTGAAATTTTTCGACTTTTGATTTTATTCGTTTTATTGTTTATTTTTTACTTGTAAATGATGATTTTATAACACATTAAACAGTTGTTATTAAATTGTTTCAAATCAACGTCAACCATTTCAAATTTTAAATAAAGAAAACGAAAAATCTTATTTTACTCAGCGGTGCGTTAATTTCTTGGAGCAGTGTAGATACTGATTTTAAATATCTGTACAATTTGCTTGTCGGAAGAATACATGTCAAAATTAGGTCAGTGCTCTAACCGCGAGTGAATGTGAATTATCGATGTAATACGTAGTGCATAAAATTGTGTACCTAACGTTCTACTTACCTCAAAAAAGGAAGTATTTAACTATAATTTAGACTGAATTCCTAAAAATTAACTTACTGAATCAAAGCTCTCGTAAAAATACACTTCTCCAATAAATTAACGCACCGTGCAATAAAATAAGAAATTTTCAATTTTTTTAGTTCAGAATTTATAGTAATGGCATTCCTATGAAATAGCTAAGCATGCGACGTCCATTTTCCAACATTTATTTACACTTGATTATCACTTAAGGGTGATGCCATAAAATTAAATCACATGCAGGTTCATTAATCATAAAGTCCATTTCAATTTTAATGTTTATATTTAGGTTTTATTCTTAAAGTGACTATTGTTTTTTGTTTGTGTTTTTCTTCGTCATTATGCCACCCAAATTTCGAAATTTGACCAAACGAGAATGCACTCAAGTAGTGGTATTGGTATTAGAATAAGAATGAAGCTACTATCACTGCTATTGTCGTATAGGAGGACGATTTGCTGTATCCCAAATCTCGAATGGGGCGAAGGTATAGAGAGATTGGTAATTATACTCGAAGGCCTAGGGAAGGCAGACGTAGTCATACAACCCGTGTTCATATCATTTTTTGACACTTTTTGCTTTGGAACTGAGGTTCGTTACAAACGAAAATTTATAATTTGAACTAACGGAAGTGCACGGGGTTCCAATTAGCATCGAAATTGTTTGTTAATGTCTTGGGGAAGCTAATTTGACTTGTCATGTGTCTGTTCTAGGTCCAGCCTTGTCTGCAGAACATCGCAGAGATCACTTGGAATTTATTAGATTTCATGTGATTTGGTTACATTTTACAGTTAATAACTTGGAAGAAGTGAGGCGTTGGCTTGTGGAAATATAGAAGGAATTAGAACAGAATTACATAACTTCGCTTATTTTATGTGTGGGTCGTCGTTTTGGTTCTCAAATTTTTCGACTTTTGACTTTATTGGTTTTTATTGTTTATTTTTTACTTGTAAATGATGATTTTATTATAACACTTTGAAACAATTTAATCAACGTCAACCGTTTCAAATTTTAAATAAAGAAAACGAAAAATCTTATATTTTACTGTATGGTGCGTTAATTACTTGGAACAGTGTATTTAATCAAACCGAGAATGCAAACTGAGTGCGAAGAGACTCACTGAATCCAGACTAAATCGATGATAGTTCAAGCTAAATTACTGCCGTAATGTAATATAATAATATAATATAATAATATAATAATATAATATAATAATGTAATCATTGGCCGTTTTCAATAATTCAACAGAAGTGATGTGGTTACTGAATTTTTCTCATTCTTACATGTACTGAAACAGAATTCCTCTCTCTTATATTTTTACTGCGAATGAGTCGAACGAATTATTGAAAACACGAATTATTACAGAGTTTGCACAAAGGCACCGTTATGTTATAAATTATACTGGGTGTTTCATAACGTTATTTTCGAAATGTGGTTTCTCAGATCCCATGTGATTTTACTCTTACCGCGACGTTAATATCGTCAATGTGCGAAATTGTCATTTTCGTTTGCTAATTTTCTTACCTTAAGATTGTTCTACCATGCGACCGCTCTTTTGACGTAAAATAGAACCTGTCTTTCGAAAAAGCTTAACCACATTAAAGGATGAGAAATATGTCATAAGGAAGTTAAAGGTCTAGATATTTTTCAGAAAACTCATGGAAACAGCCCTGAATAGAGTATTGCCACTCACCTTCAATTCAGGGTCATTTTATGCACGCAAGAGAACCATTTCAAATCGTTTCATTAGTTTAGAAGTGACCTTATGACATTTCATACGTCAAATTGATTAAGGCTGGTTCATAACCAGAGTTGGGCAAAATACAGTCCCTAGACGACTACTAAAGTACCGCAATTGATTAAGCCAATGTAAATTTAAAATTGACCAAAATGGCGAATAAAATGCGCGTAACTATGGAAACGTCCTCATAGGAACTGTTAGTTTTGACAGATTAATAAATAAGCTTGCTGACGTGCAGATTTATGCATTACAAAAACTGACTAGAAAAGAGTGTTTAGTTACTTAGAAATCCTCAAGATATAAAAAACAACTGTGCGGCTATAATTTATTTATTTAACCGAAGTGACACCGAAGTTATCTATCTACTTGAAATTGGCGCTCTCTTTGTGAGGTGGATCTGAGAAATAAATTATTTTTAGTATTAAAATACTCCATAACAAATATAGGCATATTTTCCAAGTAATCAGTATGTAGTAGTAGTATTAGTAATGTTTGTTTTATTTGTATATTTTTTCTCTTCAAAAATTGCGCATTTTATTCAAGTACTGATGTTATTGGAGATAAAATTTAAGTTTCTTTAGAAGTAAGAGGTACGTACAAAACTAAATATTTTTAAATGTAAATCATATAATTTATGAAATACGTTTCAGAAAAAAATTATTGATTTCGTAAACGAGTTTATGTAACAAAATCCTTTCAATTTAATTCCGACTAGCTGCCGTGACATCTGTCAATGACCTTTAATTAAAAATAAGCAAATATAACCAATTTATTTGTAAAAATACTACATTTTTCATTAAAAATATTCAAAATTCATTAAGACATAATAGTGAATTAAATAAAACTTTAAACAAAGCATTTTTTATGGATAATTTGTATAATTTTCTTATTTATAGGTAAAATAATTTTAAATTTTAGCGCGCTTATTTTGATCCAAAATGGCGTATTTGCGGTACTTTAGCTATCTAGGGACTTTAGGGCAAAATTTATTTGAATGACGAGTAACGTATAAGATGAAAAATTTATTCGTTATCCGTGAATGACGAATAATTTATTTATTCGTTAGATTTATTCGTCGCACGTATAAATTGGCGATTAAAATTAACTTTATCTGGGCTGGGTATCCTAGGAAATGAGAGTCGTTTTATGGAGGAAGCATGAGGTAAAGAATAGTACGGTAACTTTTGCTTGTATTTTCATTGTTTTTCAATTTGAAAGTAATATTTGCAATACCAGTTCAAATACTTTTAAAAATTTGAGACTCTAAAATTCCAAGCTCAATATTTTATTAAAAATGTGATTCTTAGCGAGAAAGATTTAATTTTTTTTTCGTGTCGGAAATAAACTGTCTAAAATAAAATTATAATTATCTAGATAAAACTTTATTCGAATAATGTCCAACTCTGTTCATAACTAATAACTCAAGGCCAACCACGAGAAGAAATTTAAAAAAGGCACGTTATTTAGGGCCAGTTGTATAAAACGTAGTTAACTGTTGATCAAGCTAATCAAACAGTCAACCAATATCATTGGAGCAAACCACGGTAAAGAATTAATAGGTAGTAACGCGGGAGTTCGGCATGTGCACGCAACTGCAAGAAATACTTTTTTGCACGATCCGTCAATTTAATGTATTTGGTTCAATTAAAAAAAAATAGTAGGTTGTGTTGTGAACTACTTTTACACAACTGGCCCTTAATGTTTCAAAGCGGAAGGGAGAAGCACAAAATTTGAAAAATATGTGCTTATCGATTTCTGTTCAATTACTTTTTTAAAACTTATTTTTATGCAATTATAATAATTATAGTTAGATATGCAGGTTGTACACTAATTTGTAATCAAAATCAATGTCTCCCCAACAAAATTTTAGTTTACGATTCATATCGTGTTTGCTTGCTTGTGCGTGCTTGTTCGTACCGGTCAGTTTAGGAAGTATGTCACAATTTAATATTTCCAGGACATGTATTTTGTTTAACAAATATTGTGCAGTAGTTGGTTAAATATGTTTCTTTTTTTTATTAACTTTTAACCTGCAAAAAAAGTAAAGGAGACTGATTTAAGAAATAATTGAATCGGCGGAGATTAATTTCAATTATTTAACCTGCAAGTTTTCTTCTATCTCGTTAAAAGATTTGTTGCTCCTTTGGCACGAAATAAATAAATTGTATAAATTATCGCCGTTTTTAAAGTTACTTTTTTTTATTTATAAATTGATAATACTCAAGGCCATATGTATTTCATGCAATTTAAAGCAATTCCCCTAATTTTCTTGATTGAATTTAATTTCAAATACAGGTGCAAAATTAATTAGCAATTAATTAGGAATTTAGTTTTCTTTTAAGTTTATTTTTTATAAGAAAAAATTTGTTGCAAATCGTTTTTGATTTTGTTAGGCCTGAAAGCGATCGTAGGGTTTCGCAGTTTTATCTATTCATTTGTTTTTTTATATTATTTAAAACAAGAAAGACCCTAGGTTCCCTAATTTAATTGAATTCAATTTGTATTTATTTCAAATAGCGGCGCAAAATTTGTGATGATTTTGATTCTGATTAATCGATCGGTTTTTTTTTTTTTTTTTTTTTTTTTTTTTTTTTTTTTTTGGAATTTTCCCAATCGTCTAACAATAAATTTAAATTGATAGTTATTTCAAATACTCTGTTCGAATATGGTGCTTCTGTTCACTTTCAAGTAGTAATTATGTTTTACATTTTGTTACAATTGCACTCATAAAGCGACGTACAGACTGCGCCAAGTAACGAACCGCACCGGCGCTGCGGATGTGGCTCCGAACGTCTTTAAAAGCCATCTTACATTACACAATTTATTGAACAAGATGTTCAATTTTTGAAACAATCTAAATTGTATAGTTTCAAACAGGAAGTTGCGTGCAATATTGCTTGGTTTTAAAATTGTGTCTGTCTGCTGTATTTTCTACACAATTTCTTCTGAGCATGTGCTATGCGCACATGAAATTTTTACATAACATTTGCTTCTTTCTACAGTTCAATCGTATTTGCAGCAACATTTTAACTAAAACACAGGCAATAAAGGTAATCGTGGCGTCTACATTCACTTTAAAATAGAAGACATAACATGTGAATATAACCTAACATCTGTAAAATTATAATCAACTGCGCAGAATCACTCACAATTTCTTGTGTGCAAATATCAAACAAGAAACCTCGGGACCACTCAAGATGCCACACAATTTATATTGTTTCAAAAGTTTTACAATTTCTTGAACAATAAATTGTGCAATGTAAAACGGCCTTAAGACGTCTTTAAGCCGTCCGCGGCAACATCCGTGACGCAGTTCGTTACTTGGCGCAGTTACAAGTCTGTACGTCGCTTAACGTAACGATATGTTGCTCGTTTTTTTACTCTTCAACATTTAAAGCGCTGCATTTTAAAATTTCATTGCTGAACTTTGATGACGTCACAGTTTCAGCTTTAAAACGACAATTTCAATAGCTACATCCGTAAAAAAACGCTTTTGGTTTAATCGCTGCAACGGATGAACTAATCCCAAGTAAAAAAACCAGCCCCTATTTATCTGGACGAGGCAATATGACACAATACCTAATTTTTTCTTCGAACTACCTTCCTCTTTGTTTATTCACTCTGAGACATTGATTTTCGCTAGTGATTTAAACATTTAAAAGAAAGGTCTATTTCTTTTATCGAATCGTGTGTGATTAGTGTTTAAATAATTCTGCAGGAAATAAATAAATAAATACCAAATAGACAAGGAACCTCGTGCTTCACTGACGAAGTATTGAATGCGGCGGAAATTTCCGTTTACAAGCAGAAAGGGATTTCCTATTTCGTACGAATCGATGAATGTGAAAGCTTCAGCAACAAACACCGATTTGCGGGAATTATTACGTCGATAGCGTTTATGCTGAACGCCTTCTTAATAATTTGGAATGCAAATGAAATGTGAGTCCAATTATATGGATACATATTTATTTATTTAGTAATTCATCATATGAATCTTTCAAACGCGATTGTAAGGATACGTTCATGTTTTCAAATTATTGTTACAAGTTTTCAAAGAATTGTTACGACTTCAGGGTCCGCAAATAATAATCGTCACTTGATTTCAAAAACTTTAATTAAACACTAGCTTAATAAAGTTTAAATTAAACAAACAATAATATACAACACTTATTTTAACAAAAACACATTTTTTACCGTATATGTCGCCCAAGATGTTCGCACTATTGCTCGGTAATTGTAAAACTGTTTTAAATCGTGCGCCGTCTTTCTCTATACTTCAGTACGCCTGTAGAATATTCCGGACAAATGGCGTGCCTCCTTGAAAACGTGTAATACTCATTTGTCGACTACAAACCCGCAATAGAGTCGGATGATCAATAGATGGCGCCACGCGTCTGAGTATAAAAAAAAGTATTAGCGTCCGGCTGCAACACTGCCCCTTTCTTAGTTCTATTCGTCCTGAACAGAATATGGAGCCAAGCGGTCGATGTGGAACACTGTCATCTTCCCACGGGGTAGCTTTTGTGTCCTGTAAACAACATCATTGATCTTGATTACTTTTAGCGGGTCTTCATTTTATCGTGCCATATCGAGTGCCACTGTGGGGATCTCGCTTATCTTAAGTGATACGAAGTTGGTTAAATTAAGAAAGTTGCACATTTTCGTGCTGAATAATTATCTGAAAAGAAATTTGAAATATCTTCAATAGTTTTGAAAATATCGAAAAAAAAAAATTCTGATTTTCGTTTTTAATTTTTTCACGATAAACTAATTGTACTAGACGTTTTCTAACCAAGATAATTTTTTATACAGAACCTCTGTAACCCTTAATATTGGGAGCACTAGCTGGTCTTTTACCTCATTCCCATCAGGCCATTTCCATTTTCTCACTAGCAACCCATTCCTCAACTCCAGATAATCCCATTGCTGTCTTTCCTTCTATTCAGTTATGGTCTTTATGTCAGGATCTTCTCGTTGTTCCCTCTTAATGGTCTCGGTTTGCTATGACGCTATCTGCTATGACGCCAGTCCTTCTGATGGGAAGTACCCCTTCTTTATTTTCAGCTTTTGAGTAGTGCCGAAATTTTGAGGACAAGGTCTTCTATAAAGCGTGTCTGCCTTGTTGTGGACACGATCTGTACGATGTACGATCGTAAAATCGTAATCCTGTAATTTTTCTATACATCTGGGAAGCTGACCCTTTATGTTCTTGAATTGAAGCAACCACCTCAGTGCTGCATGGTCTAAACGAAGATGAAACTGTCGACCATAAAGATACTTGTGAAAATGTACATGTTGTTTCCACTTCAGGGTTATTCCATAGGAAGTGATCCAATGAAGGTTGCTTGACCACTTGAAATATTTTTAATTTTTTATATAAATATGTTTGCCGTATGTACTAAGGTTCTAAATCGACACACTTCGTGTTCAGGTAGCGACATAAGTGATTTTTTTTTCTATCTATCCTTGTCGCACAATAATCTTGTCTAGAACACGTAAGTGTGTTGATTTAGTGACCTTAGTGTGTACCGGGAGTACAAGAGGATGATATTATTAAATTTTTATCTCAGTCCGTTTGTTTGTGGCGGCCATTTTTGTTTTGCAACGCGCAAAATTTAGGGAGTTGAAGACGTTAACGTAAACTTATAACAAAGACCATTTTATTCAGCATTTCCTCTTTATTTTTTGTAAGAGCTTGAACTTACAAAAGTAAGTAAGTTGTGAGTTAAGAGCTTGCACTTACAACTGCACTGGAAAGATCGCATAAGATTTCACAAAATCTGTCTGAAGAAATAAGCATGCTTCTTAATAGTCATTCTGATTAAACAAAATATCAAACGTACATTTTTCTCAATTTTGTTAAAATCAAGAGTTTAATCGAAATACATATAATAATAAACTTTTTTGTGTTGAGGTGTGGATTACTTTTATTTTAAAACATAACTTTGAAATGTCTGTGGTATTAGTTTCCCCCTTGTAGAGGTGGACAGTTTGTAAAAAATTAGATGTTTTTCATCGGTCCCACCAGAGTTATCGTGCTTCAAACTTTGAAAAAATCGCAGTTTCAATTAAAAAAAAAATAAAGTTAAAGGACATATTTATCAATGTTGTAACTCTAACTATAGTGAATATAGTAGTATATGTAATCATAAATAAAAAATCAGCTGTGATATACCACCCCTTCATCATAAACTTAGGCTCCAAAAAGAGGAATTTGTTAAATTCCGCTTCCAAACATTCAGTTTTGAGGAAACAAATAAGGCTTTTTATGCTGAGACACAAAATTAAAGAGGAGAAAAAGCAGAATAAAACGGTATTTTTTGCAGTGTTCTAGCACAATCCAGTCTTAAGAAAATAAGTTTAAGTTAACGTCTGCAAACTCCCTAATTGGTGCGCGTTGCAAAACAAAAATGCATAAACAAACGGGAGATAAAAATTTAACAACGTAATTTTTGAACTCCTAGTACATATGACAATAATATATACAGGCTCTCCCAAGTTGAGAGGCCCATTAAAAGTTTTCCGGGAAAGGAACATACAAACATTCTGAAAATTACAGACCGCCCTGGGAGGAAGTGTTCTTTCAGATTAAAATATTTTTACTTTTATATCACTTCCGGTTATACCGGAATTAGGCATTAACTTTCTTGTTTTAAACGGAATACTATACTTTTTATTGCAAATTCCGACAGTACATTATTCTAAGCAAAGATTGTTAAAGCTTCCCTGTAATTAAATGCACCGGTTTTTGAGATATCCTCGAATTTCTGAAAAAAAAAAAATTTCGGTGGCCTTTCATTTAAGAGGGTGTATTTATGACACTTTCAAATTTCAAGATTCAAATTGCCTATCGTTTGAAAGAATAATATTTAGCCTTTCAAATCATATCCTAGTTATCATTGAAAAATTCACAAGGTGGTCAAAATATGGTCGAACCAGAGATAATGGGGAGGGGAGAATTCGCGTTGACCTGCGCGAAGTAGCCAAGATTGATTATCCCCATTTTAACGCTGTATTTTGCGGGAAATTTAAATAAAAGAATTTGGGGCGTATTCTGTAACGTTTTAACGGGCTGTTAAAATTTAGGGGTCCTTTAAAATATAAAATACAGATTTATGATTGGTTGTTACCTTAGCAGCAAAATTTACCGGCCCTTTAAATTTAACGCTTTTGATACAGAATAGGCCCCTTTGCTTGTTAATATCAAGTAGACGCACTACTCACATTTAAACAGAAATAAAAGTATACCTTATCAACAGACATGATTTGCATTATTACAAATTACGATTTCGTAAGAAACATATCGGAAAAACAAAAAAGAGTTACAGTACAATCCTGAATTACAATATTTCATTACGGAAATTTTAAGTTAAAATATTTCTGTCTTGTGCCAGCGTATGTGAAATAATAGTTATTTTAACACGAGGTCTGATAAATATACCGTACACTATTTCAATGCAAAATATTGACATAATACCATCATTGGAGAAATAGATTTGCTGCATTTGCAAACAGCAACTGTATTTTAATATTAGTAATAAATCATTAACAAAATGAACTACAAAGGTAATATAACATGAAAATCTACCTATATTCAGCACATACACAATTAATCTATTGTATATTAAGCTGTACAATTACGGAGAAAACAGAATTTGTTCTTAAAAAGCTAAATAAATTCTCTTGGCCTGGTACAATTTTTGTTGGTTTTGTAGATGTTTCTTTTTTAAAATCGTATATGTATTTAGTTTTTATTTTCTCCGGACGTACACTAAAAATTATAATAAACTGAAAACACTGTATTTCATTTTTAGATTTAAATCTCACCTGTAACTATGTACTGATTTGAAAAATTCTATTTTTCGCTGCTTTTTTTGACTGTTATCAGAACTGGTTGTAGAACTTGGTCTCGTTTTACTAAATTACAAATAATACTTTCAAAACAATATCACAATCTCTTTTCTCAGACAGCCGACAATTTGCACACTTCCTTTTCTTATTACATTACACGAAAAGTGAAGATGGTGTAATGTGATATTAGCCTGCGCTTACTTGATGGAAGAACTATCAAACGTTAACGACAACGGTCGGATCGCCTTCTAAGCAAAACCTCTGACCTCAATAGTCTTTTGTGGTTGGATTTCATATCCCGTCCCGACCAGTCAGCTGAGTGGTCAGACAACAGAAAATATTCACGCAGTAAATGATATTCAAAACACCGCCCATAAACTAAATGCAGGGTTAATGATCAATAAAACAATGAAATATTAAAGCTTAATTTTCTCTTGACCTTATGTCTCACAGTTGTTATAGTTATTTATTTTAGAAGTTTAGAATTTAATAAAGTTTATGCATTCTCGGGATATCTCTGAAGCATTAGCATATTTGTTTACGTTATTAGTATGGTAATATGATATGCGGGCGTGTTTAGTCTTGGCAGCAAAGAAACGGCAAAGACGGCAGTCTCCCAAGGGCTAGCGCGGAAGGCGAAACGTGTCGGTAAACGGGGCCACGGATGGGCCTGATGATATATGTGGTGGCCGCGGTGTGTTGCCGGACATGAGATAGAGGGTGTCTGCAGAATATGACCTGAGATGGTATGTTCTGGCAGAAGTGTTAGGGCGGTACATTCTCACGATTGGCAATGCGGTTTGAGTGTCATGAGTCATGAGTTATGCGGAGGTATTCTGGTAGCAGAATATTGCCCGGGACGCGAACCGGGGCGTTGGCCAGAGAATACTACCGTGCACCAGCAGACGGCATCGGGACTGTTGCCGTGGCGTGCAAGCAGCGCCGATGAAGAGAACGGTACCGGCAAAGCAATTAGCTGTATTCTGTATTCTGCATTCATTGTGAGTTGGAATTTGGTTGATTGCATTCCTGACCAGGTGATGGCATTGAGCTATCCAGAAAGGATGATGTTATTGGACTGGTACGGAGTGGTGCTTGACACTCACGTAGTCGGTGCATCAACTGATCCTGAGAACGTATGCTCGGGAGGCTAATATCCATCAGGAGGGGTGGGTTTTGTATCCACAGGTGAATGTGGGGGGTAATACATGCTAAGATAAGAAGTCAACGAGCGAGGATGACTTCCCCAGGGTACAAGGTGACTACGCGAGAATTCCTACCCCCTCTAACTCCTTTATTTTTGATTTCAGGAAAAAATGTTTAATACAAAACTTATAGGGACTAATTCAAAGTTTCTCCGTGTGCTGACAGAAAAACAATTGATAGTCGGATAAACGAGATATAAACTAAACTTAAGTTTTTTTTTAAATGGAACACCCACTATATTATTACGATTTTCGATTCTAAATTAAATTCCACTTAGACTACGTATATAATAAAACCAATATTGTAGAAGGTGTCTATAAAATAATTCCTATTTAATTTATTTTGTTTTTGAATATTAGAAATAGAAAACTTGAATAATGACTCTTTTATACTAAGAGACGTGATTCAAAACAAAAAAAGATTTACACTTTGTGTAAAAAAATTGAATATGTCTTACGTCATTTTTTTAATTCAAGTTCAAAATTCAATTTTTCCGAAATATTTTTCGTTTCTAGTAAAAAAGTTAACTTTTAGAAAACATGTAAATCGATTTAATATGTTAATGGTAAAATTTTATTTAATGTTATTTTATTTAAAACCAAAACTTCGTTTATTTTTTTGGGTATCCGACGCTCAATTGTTTATTGTGAGTACCTGTAGCGGTACTGAAATAAATTCTACAACTTTTTTTATCCATTTTTATTTCTAAAATAAAAAAAAAAAAATTAAACAGGAATTATTTTATACACATCTTCTACATTATTAGTTTTATTATACAGTCCCACTAAAATTTTATTTCGAATCGAAAAACGTAATAAAATACGGGGCGTTTCATTAAAAAAAACTTAAGTTTAGTTTATATCTCTTTTATCCGACCATCAATTGTTTTTCTGTGACTACACAGAGAAACTTTGAATAGTCCCTTTAAGTTTTATAAACATTTTTTTCTGTAATCAAAAATAAAAGAGTTAAAGGGGTTTAGGAATTCTCGCGTAGTCACCTTGTACAATATCATCATGAGGGACCTACAGATTCTAGATTCGCCGCTGGAGCAGGTGGGGCCGGGAAAACGGCCTCGGTAAGTGGAATGTTCCATTTTACTGAATAGATACTCGTAAAGGGTTACTTATAATTTGCATGGTCCTTGTCGAATTGAAATGCGATGCTCGGAGACCTTCAGCGCCTGTTGCGGTCAGGGAAGCGAGAAAGAAAGAAAGAACATTGGGAATGAGAGACCTAACCAATGGTGAGTGAATGTTTATTGTAACTCCGTCTTCAGATAATATTGTTTGTGTATAATATTAAAAAAAAATCTAGCCAACAAATATAATATAATATTCTTTGTGAGGCTAACAAAGCAAAAGCAAGCAAGTGGTAAAAATAATTAAATAGTTTTATTTATTATTCTAGGGCCCGTATGACACGGTCGTAAATACTGTAATAAAATTTGTAAAAAACAGAGAAGAATCACACCAACTAATAAATATTTACAGTGGTAATCTATCTCTCTCATTTTGTAGAAATTTTATACAAAAATACCATCGTGTTGTAGCCCTTGACAATTAAACATTAAGGCTCTTTTTTATTTGTTTTGTTAATTTTGTCAATTTTTTTGTTTTATATTTGTACATATCTGTTAATATAGCTTGTAACTCGGTAAATATTTTTGTTTTGTCGACACTTATTGCGAAAAATTACCATAATTTTGCCAAAATATGACATAATAAGAAACAATAATTGATAACTAGAAAAGTATTGAGAATAGGTATATAGAATGTTACTACTAATCGACGTAGAATTTAATTCAAAGTTAGTATATGGGAAGTTGCCTCATGCAATATCGGACGGATTCGACATTTTTCGTATGGATCTCAGGACTACGTCACTCGTCCAAGCTGAAGCTCTATTTAAAATCATCAGAATAGTTGCCTTGTTATGGCAACGGCACCGACTGTGCATGCGCCGTGGATCGCGACCAATCGAAATCGAAAGCGCGACCCGGCATTCGGCTTCTCATATATTAAACTTTGGATCAGACTAGCCTTAAGTATTGCAGATTCAGTTCACAACCTTGGTTTACATATATTCTCTTAGGTTTCGTGAACATATTTCTCTGTGTTTACACTAGGTTACACTAACTTAAAGGCCTATCTATTCTAACAAAGACTTTTGGTTTGAACAAACAAAAAAACAGTTAAGTGATGCTTTAGTTTTATCACATTTTAACTTCTGCGACACGATCTAGAGTCCTTGTTTGGATAGATTAGCTGCTAATAGAATACAAAAAATTCAAAACTCTTGCATCGACTAATTTATGGAATTAGACGAATGCGAGGAGTCTCTCATAAACTTCCACTCCTGAATTGGTTGCACACGGAAAACCGTCGCAAGTTCCACGTATACTGCTTTTATCATAAACTATTGATATGTAAAACGCCTCCTTACCTTTATAATAAAATTATTTTTCGCTCGCATGTACACAACGTCAATATTAAATATCCTCACCTCCGAGTCATACAACCACTCTCTACGAACAGTCATTTTCCTGTAATGTCTTACGGATGTACTACACCCGCCAAAAAATCTGGGACACGTAGCATATCCTATTGTAAATATGACGAGTTATTTATTGTTGCTATGGTGTATTCGTCCGTATGTTTATTTCTATGTTTTTACGTTGCCATAGAAACAAGTTTAAAGTTGCATTCAAACTAATAAAATAACTCAAAAATGCCTATAAAGACTTGTCTCATATATTTTTGGCGGGCAAAGTACAGCATTGCCAGGAGCAATTGACGGTTTATGCAGCAAGCCAACTTAAACACGACTTAAATGAAGGTTTAGCGATTTTTTTATATCCCCGATATGACACTGGTGAGGAACAATATTTTTCGTCAGCAGGGTGTGGATCAGTTGATTTAGGTATGTGCACATGAAAAATGTACATACGTTACAAAATCAAACAAGGTATAAGGTACCTTGAATTACGAATATTTATGCATAACTAACAAAAAATCTGTTCAAGGTTATATTAAGAAGGAATTAAACTTCGCAGCAAAATTAGGGGATAATTAACAAATAATAACAATTCTCATATAATCGATGTGTCGTGATAAGTTTTCCTATTTATATTATCACTAGCAAGAATTATGAGGTCAACAAGGCAATTTATTTTAACATAATTAGATATAGTTTAGCAATGAAACTAAAAGAGTGTAAGAAATATAATTTTTACTCAAATGTTTTAATATCCGAACGTGCGAGGCGATGTTTCGCTATAGAAAACCGTTTATTGAAACAAAATTGAAAGAAAGATACGAGATCAGCCGTAATACATTAATGCTGCCTAAGCAAAATAAGCAAAGGACCGAGAGTTGAAATTATTCGAAACGCATTATAAAGTCGTCTATTGGCTTGTGTGTGTTGTGTGTTTAATTTCTGTAGGCCTAATTAAAGGTGAGTTTTCTCACAGAGCATTCTTGTTATTCTTGATATTATTTAATTTTTGGATACTTCTTGCTCGTGAGAGTTGCAGAGGATATGAAACAAATAAAAAAGCTCTTTAAAAACGAGCTGAAAAAGTAATTTATTAACTTACTTATAAAGTAAGTACTATACTCTGTTCACGTTAAGAATATAGTAGTTAGCGCTCGCGTCGGCGTATGTATTACATAGGAGCAATAAGGAAAGAGCGGTAAATTCAAAATTTTTATATTTAGAAAAACAGCAAACTAAAGGAGAATTTAATTTGTTGCATGAATACACAAACCAAGCGATTAATTTAATTTACAATTAAATTAATCTTAGTAGTAATTTTAATTTGTTGTGCATAAATTCACCACAGAGTCTGAATTTTGTTGCAAGTTTTATTCTTTTAGAGATAATTTAAAATTAAAAGCCCATGTTATTTAATAATAATAATGCCTTTATTTGCCTTATTGGTCAACATATAAACACATAGAAAAATAAAACGTACTTGAGGTTCAGAAAAGCAATAAAAAAATTGCTATCTATTTCAAAACCTAACCTTAACCTAATATATCTATTTTTTCTATGTATTCTAACACTGATTCTACTCCAAGCTCTCCTCTAATATCTGCACTTTTTATTCTATCATTCAATGTAACTTCTATGGCTGTACGGAAGTATTCCATTTGTGTACTTCTATTTTTCTTTTCAGGCTACTCGTTTGTATCCATGATTCACAGCCGGAAGTTAATATGGATCTGAACATTGTTTTAATCTGACCCTAAAACTAAATCAAAGTAAACTTGATAAAATTGATCACTGTCAGTTAATTGATAGCTATAAAAACATGTTACATGAGACACAAAAATCAAAATGACAAAATACACAGAATAATTTAATAATTGCTGGCACAGCAAGAACAATCATGTTGTTATAACAAACAATGTGAATTTATAAATCGAAAACAACCTGCTCTGATAAGTAGGGAAATTTGACTTAATCACTTATTCACTGGGATGACAGATATTAATAACAAAAGTGTAGATAATGTGAATTCAGAATTTCTCACAAGATTAATTATTATTTACTTTCGTTAATTTATTCACTTGTAAAATCTAAATCTGAGTCAGGTGGCGATTCTGATGATGAGCCAGTATTTGCTGTTATAATTAATTCCTCCACCATATCTTCCACAATATTATCAAGTTGGTACATTTTGTTTTCTTCTGCAATAGCATGTTTAACGCAATTTTCTCAATGTTCAGCATTTACAAGATCTAATCCCTCGAGCAGCAATGTTTTGACCTCGGGCAACTTGAATGTTTTATTATTAGCAGCTACATGATGTTTTACTTGAGCCCAAACAAGTTCTATTGGATTTAAATTGCAATGATAAGGGGGCAATCTTAATATTGTATGGCCAGTTTCTGTTACCATTTCATCTATAACGTAACTCACTGGATTATCACTTACATATTTTTTTGTTATATCAAGAAGTTGAACTTTTAATAAAGTGTTGTCTGTTACAATTCCTTTCAATGTAAGCCATTCAATTATTGCGCCTTTCTTCCATGAAGAATTAGGAATTTTATCCGTCTTGACTGAGTGATAAGGCACATTGTCCATTACAATTACACATCCAGGTTCAAGATTTGGTAATATATTTTTCATCCACTCCGTAAAAACTTGACTGTTCATATCTTCATGATAGTCACCAGTTTTTTTTTATTCAAACAGTAGCAATCCGTTATCAACAAAACCAGTTTCACTACCAATGTGAAGCACAATCAGACGTTTTCCTTTTCCAGAAGGATTTTGTAAACCAAGTGACAATCCATCTACAAATGCTTGTCGAGCAGTAGTCACTGTTGTATCTTTCCACACTTTTGGCTTTGTGTGACCGGCATTCACCCACGTCTCATCCAAGAAATATATTTTCTTTCCCATTGTACGAAATTTTCTAATGGAGTTTAAATAATTACGTCTCCACAAGACAATATCTTGACGTTCGATTAAAATACAATTTCTGCTTCGTTTCTCCCATTTAAATCCCAATTTTCTCAAAATTTTCCACAATGTTGTACGATGAATTACAGGTAAAGTATCATCTGTTTGTAGAACCTATAAATTTTTTTACTTAGTTTCAAAATAACAGTAATAAATGTAAATGTATTTACCGTTAAAATTTTTGAGCAAATAGGTAATTCATTCTTAAGATAAAAAGAATGCACAACATAAAATTAATTCGCGGGAACGAGCGCCGGAATGTCAACTTTAACCATTGTAAACTTGCCTCGAATTTCAACCAATCACAAGCCGGAAAATATTGCCCTATCCTTTCCAACGCTATATTCTTAACGTGAACAGAGTATAGTGGGCGGATATTATCCTGCAATAAAATGAATTAGGGGCCCATACAGAGCAGCAAAAATCTACCGCGAAATTGATTCCATCTCCAATATTCAACATTATGCGAACCTTTCTCCAGACATTCTCCATACTCTGTTAAACCATCATTCGACTTGAGAAAAAATTTGGATTCGTCGGTGAATAAAACTTGGCGCCAGTCATCAATTGTCCAATTTGTGTGCATATGAGCAAATGCTAGTTAAGTTCTTTACGTACTGCAGACAAAACTGGTCTGTAAGATCTAAATGTAGAGTGCTAAACATTTTTCTTACAATAGATAAAACAGCGACATCCTATGATCGCTTTTTGACCTGACATTGCAATGTCGGGTCAAAAAGTGGGAATGTCGAGCTACGTCTCTGCTGAAGAAGCCCCAAATAAGGCTGAAACAACTGTAAAGAGGCTGCTCGAGGTTTTCACTGCAATCAAAAAGGATCTGCAACAAAATTTTTCTTACAGTATTTTTATTTACGACCGTTCCAGTGGCAAACTGTATGTCCGCGTTAGCCTGTTTTTCTGGTAAAACTTTCACCGTTTTACAATAATCTGCATCAAGTGAACCTTTGCAGCCGTTCTTCAATTTTTTGTACCTTCACCAGGTCTTCTGCAGTAAGTGCCGGTTTCTTTGTAATTGTTCCAAGCCCTACTGAAAACAGATTGTGCAACATTAAACTTTATAGTAACTTCTTGTTGCGAATAACCTTCTTTAAGAAGAGTCACCGATTTGACTATATCTTCTATACACTTCTATTAAACGACTTATTAGGCGGTTAGCTTACACGTTTCATAAATAGAATGACGTCTCGAAGTTTTTTTTTTTATTTTGCAAATTACGTATTACAGAACCAAACATTATGTGTTTTCATCACTATTACCGATATCTTTTAATTTAGGCAAAACTTTCTCAAAATTTATTTAAAATTTATATTAAAAGAATCATACCTTATGATTTTGTAAGAATTGTTTTAAAAATTAGTAAAACATGATAAATCTTAATTTTGTGTAATTTTTGAAGTGTACAAACAGTGTACATATATTCTGTTATTAGATCACGATATCGTATTTCCAGCACGTAGCGTACTACGAATTACGGAGACCAAGTTTCTTGACCCTAAATGTAACGTTTCGATACTACGGTGCAGGCTCACAATCGGAATACGATATTCTATTAACTGGTCCGCAGCATTTATTTTCTACAATTCAATAGCACCCCGCACTATCAGCATTTATTAAAATTGAAGGAGTTTCGTAACACTGACGACTGTCGTAATATGAAAAAGGACCGCTGCTTTCGACAGCTTATTAACCTCGTCGGCGTGTGCTAATGATTGTGTTTACGCCAGGTGTAAGCCTATCACACAGTAAAGAATCAATAGGCAGTAGCGCGGGCGTTCGGAACGTGCACGCAACTGCGAGAAATATTTTAATGTATCTCATGCTGAAGGATTAAACACCGTTCTCTCTCGCTCGTTGATATTTGAACTTCTCCTTCAGCTGTCGCTCTCGCAAATGATATTGCGCTTTCCTGCGCATATCGCCATATGGCCGAATGCTCTTATGGCGTCATCTAATATATTGTTCACCGTGGCCTATCGCAATGTCGTC
Organism: Prosopocoilus inquinatus; assembly: GCA_036172665.1. Lineage (NCBI taxonomy): Eukaryota > Metazoa > Arthropoda > Insecta > Coleoptera > Lucanidae > Prosopocoilus > Prosopocoilus inquinatus. The sequence continues at coordinate 32,765,385 of CM069869.1, forward strand.
CACAAAAGAAATGTTTTTTTTTTACATACGTACATACATACATTGATTTGTTTAATAAATTTTATGTACTCCCACCCAACAATGAACACATTATTTAATAAGTTTTTGTGTTAAATAAATCGTGCGTAAATGAATTAAATCCTGTGTAAAAAGCCAATGTAAATCATGGGACTATCATTCTTAAATGATTTCTGTTGACATTGTTGACAACGACGCGAAGCGACAACAGACAAAATAGTCTTAGATTAAATATTGTGTGACACGTGTGTGCAAGGCTTTTATGCACGAATTGCGAAGTTTAATCGCAAGGAGCTTGTATCATAAGCAAGCTTAAGAATTGGGCCCACTTAGTACCGCCGCTTTTCATGCCGAATGTACTGTTCATTCCTTCCACCTTTGCGCGGCTGCAATGCTTCTAATTGTCATTGGATGGAGAGGGGAAGATATGCGAGTTAGTTCAGGTTTTTTCTTCGACGACTAAACGATTTAAATGAATTTAATCGTCAAAACGTTCCCACATCTTAGAGAGATAATAGAATAAAGTTTATCTTTGAAAGTATAAAAATGCATGTGATAGTCGCTGCAAATCACCACATACTTTAAATATTTAATTGCAAACAATAAAAACGCCTAAAAGTCGACAGTATTGTGCTCGATGCAGCCAGATGAGATAACTCCCTTCCAAATACTGCGGGCGGAGCTAGTACAGTCCGAGTATTAAATTTTCGTACTGAGCGCGGAACAAGTAGCTCGATTTCTTTTCCTTGATCATAAGTAACTATTAGTTTGCATGGTGAGGATATGATGATATTTTTACGATGATTTTGTAATGTAAGTAATGTCAGCTGCAGAGAAGAAATGGCATCGAAAAAGTAAAGGGAATAATTCAATTAAATGAATTAGAAGAAACGCTTTTTGTCACAAACAATTTTATTGACATTTTATATTAAATAGTAGAGTTTTTTTTGCCAGTTTGTCTAAAACAGACTCGACTGTGATGTCAATATCTCTGTTGATATTAAGGACAGCAAGTCCACTTAGTCGATTACGTTTTGAGGCGTCTCAATGATGAAAAGGAACGTTCACTGCTGGCTGTTGTAACTGGCAAAGTGACGAGATGTACGAAAATGTTGCGATTTTTCATATAAATAAACTGGTAACAATCAGATGATTGTGAGGGGTTTAACCCTACAACCCCTTACTGCGTACGCCACCGACTCTGCATATCTGCGCCTAAATGTCTGGATCCACCACCACCATCTATGAAATTCACAAAATGTATATAAGGAAAAACTAAAATCGATGTGTTAGAAGATATTTGCCGAAAATTCAGTTACAAGATATATATAAATTTATTCCGTAATTTTCTAAAGCACTGTATAATTGAACACGTCATCACAGAATAAGTCAGTAGCATCTCTGACCTGTTTTCCTGTTTACTTATTCATACACAGCGAAAAATTTTACGGAGTTAAATTCATTTCCTCCATAATTTGCAAACTAAAAGCTAATGTTTTGCTAGTTCTCACTAAAAGTGTTTCTCCACTTTTCCGGATAAACTATATCTACTTAAAAGAGTTAAGATGCAATTATTTGACTCCGACGAAATGAAAAACTCCAGGCTTTAATGTATGTAAAATGTAGAAAAGTCGATTTTCTTTTTTCCTCTTTATCTTTTTTATTATAAATAATTTTGAAATTTTCTTTTACTTTCTACAGGCACTTTTTGATTCTGCTTCGAAATGGCGTGGCAGAATTGAAGTGAAACGCTTTGTCTATCCACGGCCATCATTAGTTCCAATTTTTTAAATATAACTTATACCTTTTTATTATTTTATTCAATAGCATTATTCCTCCTGATTGTAATGTTAAATCACACTTCATAGTTAGATCAGATATTAATTTGAAACTTAAATAATACAGATTTTTATGTGAAAATTTTATTTAATACATATAATGGTGTAAATTATAATAAACTATTTAATATTTGTCTGAATAGCTATTGTAATAATGCACTGCAATTACGAAAATGAATTTTTACCAACAAATACAGGTGTTTTGATACAGGGTGATTTAGTCCGACTCGTTAGGAGCGCTAGTACGAATTTGCAAGAACTAAATTTATCAGGGACATACCAAAAATCAACCTCCTTTGAGTCCAAAATGAAAATTATGATTCATTTCGTATGCATGCATACACAAGTTTGATGTTTGAAAGAATGAATTGCGTGTTGTGCATTTTTTTCCGCAAAAAGCCATAAACGAAAACGTTCTAAAGTTTTGTTTCAAGGTAAACGCTAGTATATCCTTCTACTCCACAAAGGATCATTGCTCTTGTGACGCAATATAGCAACTGTACCGGTGCTCATCAACCAATTTGTATATGAGTATCTGAGTCTTCAATACTTTTTATCTTAAAAACTATGCACGCTAGACCCTTTGTGCATAGATACTTTTTGATTTGTTTTCTCGTGTGTTATCTGTGGTTAACGGGTCGGACACTTATTTTGAATAACCCTGTATAACTTGCCAGACTGGCATCTCAGCTTCAGTAAAGGAATGAAAAAGCCTAATTTTGTATTTTTGGTTTACACTGTTAGTTTAAAAGCAAAACTGTATAAACAGATAAAATAGCGACATCTTGCTTTTTGACCTGAATAAATTGGACAAGTCGTTTTTGTTTGCAGTGGGAATGTCGAGCTATGTCTCTGCTGAAGAAGCCCCAAGCAGGACTGAAACAGCTGTACAGAGGCTGCTCGAGGTTTTCACTGCAATCAACAACGATTTGCACAAATTTTTTCTCAAAACTGTATACTAATTATCACATGGCGGACAGAAGAAAGTGTAAAACTTTACTATTGCAACGAAGCGGTGCGATGTTATAAATAGATTGTGTATACGCCTCATATTTGCCGGCGCAGCGCGTCTAGCTGATAGTGAACAATCGGTAAGCCAAAGTAATAATGCATTCGTTAGGACGGCATGATTCACAATAATGTCGCGGTTGACTGCGATGCTCGGACACGATGCGCACGAAAGAGTGTGCTGCAGAGACGTGTCGTGCTTCTATTTAATTCAAATCAACCAAAGTGTTGTTTCTAAATTCAAGAAAGAGCTGTTATTAGCTTCTGGAATTATATTCGCATTGTTACCGTGGCGATATTAGACTGATTGATTAAAAATCACGTATAAGCGGATGGAACATTTAACGCTTCGACTTAGACCCCCGCGCCGAGTCGGACTGCCGCTGTCTCAAACTGGTTTCAAGCAGTTTACTTTCTTAGATCCTCCCTTTGCTAATTATACTAAAAATGTTTGTATATCACTGAATAATGCATTCTACAAAGACATCGGCAGCTAGAAAAAATATTTGAAAGATAATTTCTATAATAATGTATTTTTTTTTTAATTTCTTTAGCACTCAGCGGCTATCAACATTTTACTCTTTAGTTTTTTTTTAAACATTATTAGTCGGAGTTTGACAAGTTATCCGGGCGGACATTAAGCATAATCAAATAGTTACTAATTTCTATGTTATCAAAGAAGCAAAAAAATATCAAATACCGTCCGGGAATCGAAACCCGGATGATTGCTCGTCGGATCGACGCTTTAACGCAATAGCTATTGACTTTCTTAAGCTCAGCTGTCTTCAACAACATATTTATACATTCCCAAACAGCGTGCCATTTTTAACTTCACACAGAACTGCGGATTAAAGCATTTTATTCCAGTCCGCCGGTCGGCGGTCTTATTAGTTTTTAGAATAAAATTCCGCTGTATTTGCACATTTCAATTAAATTTTCGGCGGAATTATGGGTTAAGATTATTTAAATCCGCCGGACAGCGGAATTTCGTAATAGAAACCACGAAACCGCCGGCGGACGTTTAGACACACTGTAAATAATATCATCATCTATCGTTTTATTTTTCGCATATTTAACCCTCACAAAATTTACCAATTGATTAATATCTTAAAGTATTCTCGCATGCAATTGATGAGTCGAAATTTCGCATTTCTTTTGATGTCATTTACCGCGACAATTTTATGCTACGTTTTTACAACGGGCGGCGGCCCGCCTCTGCGTTTAAGGTAGTTAACATTGTTGTGCAGTTACGAAAAACTGGTGCATAAATTTTCAGATTTATTCATCGATGTTTGACATCTTAAAATTAATAAATGTAACATTACTTCGCCCAGTGAAGTAAAAGCTTAAATAAAATAATTAATAAACGATATCAGCGATTATTATTACGAGACGTTGCGGAATGGGTTGGAAAGCGAATTACGATCGGTGGGTGTATTTCACAGATTATAGAGGAAGGCATCATTGACCTTGCTACTGTCGCCGCCTAAAAAAGTGGACACTTTTTTGACGTAATGTAATGTAACAATACTGAAACTTTTGCTGAGTGATTGTAATTTTGAACGTTATGAGCTGACACTTACATATGACAGAAAATAATTAGTAAAATTCAGTCATTATCTAGCTTTGAAGAACATTTGCTCATGTTAGCCATACAGCTAAGGCAAAAAGGAAAATGAATTTATCTTTAAAAGAGCTAATTTGTGTGTCATTAGTAGATGACAGTTCATGTTACAGCTATGCAGCAAAAGTCTTAGGATAGTTAAATTTACGTCAAGAAAAGTGTCCACCTTGTTTTGGTGGCGACAGTATACTTCTTTCTCGCTCATTTCAATAGTTCTAAACAAGTGGCATCTTCGAAATTTTTTTGGCTATAATACAGCAGCCACCCGAAAATATGCGCTGAAGGTAGCATTTCATGTACTCAGGTTTTTTTTTTATATGCATACAGTAAAAAACATCCTGTATTACTACTAATTTGCCGGGCCGGCTGACGGTGAAAATTCTTGTCGTGGACAAGCCGCCTAATGCACAGCTGCCGATTGTATACAGGCTGTTGAGTTTACAAAAGAAAAAAAAACGCCTACACGAATAACGCCAGTATTAGATAAATAACAAGAAACAGGGTATGTCTTTATTTGTCACAGACTTCTGTTGAATTTCTCTACTAACTCTATTAATCTTTATTAACATTTTTTTTTTAGAGAAAACCATTTTACATCAGCAGGGGGCAACGACTTTTAGCTGTAAATAGTTGCTTTCAGTAAGTGAAATAATAATTTATATAAAGGAAAATAACAGAATTACTTTAACCTTAAAACTTCAGAAGTAGTGAATTTAGCCGTTACTGTTTTTGACTAGAACACGTCATATGTTTCCCAATCCAATGTCAACTCGAAGATGGGAGTTTCTGAACACATGATGCATTTAGACAGCTGGAGTGCGTTCATAAATGACACTCGAGCGCTCTCTGAGCGAACATTCACACAAAAGTCCTTCATAAATACACACTCTGCCCAAGGAATTACTTGTTCCAACGTTTATAAATTACGCTCGGAGTACAACAAAATCGCCGGTCTCAAAAACCCGGCGATAAAACACTTGCTTGCGGTTGTGCCGGTTAGTTTGTTAGGTATGTCATGTAATTATGTTTGATGCGTTTATTTCAAAGTCAAGACTACCGGAAACTCGGAAGATTAATAAATATTTATCGATAACACAATGAAAAAAATCTTGTTAAAATTTTAATTTCATAGTAGTGCAACAAATTAAAGAGTATTACAAACTGAAGAATGAATTTGTTTACAAAGCAAAAAAGGTAGTGTTGGATATCACGCGAAAATTTTAAAACTCAAAACGCTCTAAACCGTTCATAAATACGCAACGCTCAGGTGACGCTCTGGCAGATCACTCGCATTACTCTGACATCAAACACTCCAACAAATTCGCCAATTGAACACACTCCTGTATAAAAACAGTCAACTTTTATTTTTGATTAAATATTGTGGTAAAATTATTTAGTAAATTTTTGTGAGTCTAAGAACATGTTCCCTTAAGCGTTTATTTTTGAAGTTGCTATTACTATTTATCGATGAAGTAACGTGTTCCGTTTTAGAAGTCATCTCTGCTCTAAATTGTAATGTAAACTGAATTTAGTAACTCGATGTTCTAATGAACATTTAAAATTTTTTTGTTGTAAATCGTATTTGATTGCAATGAACGATGAGTAAGAAGCAGAGCGTTTATTAGAAAACATAAAATCAGGGAATTCCCCATTTACGTAGCGCGAATCGTTTGGGTGATCGGATTAAGGAGTCTTTTTCGGAATATGGCTTCGAATTTCCACTGTTCGCAATACTGGGGGTCGGATTAGGGCATATTTGGATTAAAGAGTTGATCTGTAGAAATAATTACGTCTTTTTTATATTCCTTTTCCTACATCGTGTTGAATCGTTTTTGAGACTCAGCAAAATAGCATGTAAAATTAAATACTTGCAACTATTGCCTCCCTTTTAAATTTTAGAGCAAAACGGCAAAGGAAAATATTCATATTCAAATTTTAAAATGCACTTTAAATTTCCCAGCCAATTTCTTATAAAATGACAAAATCTTCTGAAAAATGCGCCTATTTTTCTAAAGCTATGACCGAAAAATATTAGGTAAGTGACAACTTTCTAAAAAAATATGCAATTTTTGCAGCTCTTGGAGAGTAACGGGATGTTATAATACTCGTAGATACTCCGTAGCGAGGTATTATTATATTCGTTACAATAGCTACGAAACGGCTGGAGAAATCAAAGTTTTCTAACTGTCTTTGTCTGTCATATACAGGATGTTTCGTCTTCCAAATTTCTAGGACAAGTAAAGCAGGCTGCAAAATAAAACTTTTTTGTCATATAACTTATGGCTTTTCATAATTTGACTTTAAAGAAGCCTTAATTTAAAGTCACTTTAAGAATAGGGAAACAAATGTATTTTTTTAGGGTAAAGTAACTTTAAATTTAAAGTCCTATTATGAAATGGGCCCTTAGTGTCGAAACTTTTTAGCACTGTAAAAATGACTTAATATTGCAGAATATTGAAGAAATTTTTATTATACAGGGTGTGGTAAAAGTTCTCTGGATTTGTTTACACACAATTGTAATCTAGAATATGTTTGTTTAATCAAGTCATTAGTTAAATCACAAAAAAATCTTATTTTGGCCTCCTTTACTTGCCCTAGAAATTTGGCAAAAGAATTTTTAACACCCTGTATACCGGGTGATTCAGAATAAGGGTCCGACACATTAGGAGCGTACTCACTAAGGTCATGCAAGTGCGAAATTGCAAGAAATAGATCTGGCAGAGGCATTTCAAAAATCAACCTCCTTTGAATCCAAAATTACGTATACATACACAAATCCGAAATTAGAATTAATCAATCGGGTATTATACAATTTTTTCCGCAGAAAGTCGTAAATAAAAACGTTTTACAGTTTAATTTCAATGTAAATGCTAATGTTTCGTTCTATTCCACGCAAGTTCAACGCTCCTGTGACGCAATACAGCTGTATTAGTGCCCATCAACCAATTTACATCTGAATCTTCAACGCATTTTATCTCAAAAACTATGGATATTAGACCCCCTATGCATATAGACTTTTTCTTTTCTTTTTCTTAGTACTACCTGTGGTTGACGGGTCGGATACTTATTTTGTATCACCCAGTATTTGCAAATTAAGAAGGGTGTCGGGACATTTGCGCCGCGGACACTTGCACCACCGATACATTTGCCCCTCTCGGGTTAAAGTTACGGGGGACGGTCAGGTAATGTCACTAGCAATTTTACATTTGCGCCGCTGCACAGTGCGTCGAATGATAGGCGTAAATGGACAAAAATCATAATTCTTCTTTCTCTTATTTTTTGGTTTTGGAAATATATTATAAACAGTTGCAGTAATTGACAATAGAATAGTATCACTAGAATATACAGGGTGTGTCATTAGTATTGATTTCTTCAACGGCATCTTAACTATTATTAATTATAAAAGAAAATGTCTTATACAAAAGTTATTGTCTATAGTTAGCTCTATATCAGAAAATTATTTTCACATGTACAGGATGTTCCATAAGTGAGTTATCCACTAAACTTATACTTTTTTAAATGGAATATACCAATTTCGATAGATCTCTTACAAACTTACAACTGCAGCCCTAAGTAGAAATCTACAGCTCTACCATTGAATTAAAGAGCTGAAACGTAGAAGTATTTTATTTAATCAGCGCCGAATATTTATAAACTACTTATAAATATTGTGTAGTATATTCCCTACGAGTAAAAGTAACATTTTTGATAGACAGTCGTGTGCAAATGTCAAATTGTAGCACTTAAGTTGCGCACAGTTGTACGTTTGCATAGAACCAATTGAAACTTAAAAGTTTATATTTTGTAAGAAAATTAAATGGAACTTCCTGTATATTTTGACATAACTAAATAGCTATAGTATGATCCAACTTCTGATGAAGAAAAGAAAATGAAGAGAAAAGAAAGGGCATAAATAGATTTATTAAATTTCAATGAAGTATTGACATTTATAAGAAATCCGACAACGTAAGTTCACTACAAGGAATTTTTACAACTGAAATTTATTAATTGCTAAAGTTCAAACAAAAAACTTCCAAATATTATTTTTATCTAATGAAAATTTAATGATTTTTAGCTGATTTTTTGCAAACACATGTCTTACCTTTTTTAATATTCAATCGTATTTTGTCGAATTAAAAAAAAATAAGTAACACTAGGGGCTAAAACATTTTCAATAACAAATCATTAGCGTTGGATATCGATTAGATGTTGAAAATAAATTAAGAATTAATACAGTTAAATTTTCATTATATAAAAATTACATTTTGAAGTTTTTTTTTTTAATAGTAATTATGTATACCTATAGGTCATTTCAGCTGTAAGCAGTTTTAGTAGCGAAGTTATGTTCTCGGATTACTCATAAATGTCAATATTTCCTCGAGATTTAATAGAGGAACGTAATTGTCCCCTTTCCTTTTTGTTTATTTTCTTTAAAGATGGTTTTTCACCTCCACTCGATGTAGGAAGCTCCGTAGGTCTTTCTTCACCAAACTCAACAAACTTTATAGTAAATTAATTTGCCTTTCTAAGAAAATATGGTAACGCATTGTGAATAAAAATCGACTTCGAGAACATTGCCTCCAAAATCTACTACAATTCAGGTAAAAATAAGAACAAGCTTGAATTAATTCTCTGTTTATACTATCCAGACATTATAATATATTAAAATTTTTTAAAATGTATCTTTTGCGTTTGATTGTATCGATTTTGTTGTTTTCTTGCCAGGAAATTCACTTGTTAAAAATTTGCGTATTGGTGATATGGGAAACGTTGCTAAAACAAATTTTTCGTAAGACGCGTGGAAGAAGGAATCAGATTAAAAAAAAAATATTCGATACGTTTCTTTACGTATTTTTGTAATATTCGATTAAACTTTATTTTTAATTCTTGAAATAAGATAATTTTCATTTGCAGTTTTAATATTAAATTATCCTCACAAATTAGTTTGAAATTATTCATATCTGTAATAGAAGACTCCATTGTTAGGATTAATAGTCAAAATTATTTAGATTTTTTTTCAGTTGATTATGGAAGGTAACATTCATAGAATCGTAAATGTCACTGTGGCATACTGTCCTTGAACTTTCAAAAACTATATCATAAATAGTTACAAAAAACAAAGAAATCAAAGAAATACTGGTTTTATTTAGTTTTTAGATATTATTTGGTGAGTACTGAAATCTTATTGTCCCTTAAAAAGAATATTGCATTTTCGATTTTTGTCCACAGCTCGACGCACTGTGCGTTGCCCCAGCATCAATAATATTCTTCGAAATTTTCGACCACTTTGGTTAATTATATTTCTGCAAATTTTAAATAAAATCATTATTTATGATATATTTCCAAAAATCGTGGTGGTTATTATTTAAAATGATCCAGAATTTGTCAGAAAAACTTTCTGACAAAAATTTTGGAAAAATATTTATATTTTCAAACTTATAAAAGAATCTGGCAACTATGATAGTACAGTGGCGGCTTTTCAGGGTAGGTAAGGTAGGCGTCTGCGCCTGCCCTAGCATTTGATAAAGGATTAAATATTATATTTAAATATTAATTATAAATATCCTATGGTTATTTTTATGTTGATATTTTTGCTTAACAGATAATAACGTTACATTTCTGAATGGATTCAAAGTTCCATTTCTGAACGGATACTACGTTACACGTTGGTAGCGTAGGTCGTGGCCATAGAGCAGGTAATTTCTCGCCTTGAATCTTCATGAAAGTACAACACTCTTAGTATATTTATCTCTTTCTATCCCGATACTAGACTGACGTGCAGTAAAATGAATAAGCATGATAACAAGGCGATTGATCCTGTTGCCTCGGGTTAGTCGGAACTATTCGTTCAAGAAACTTCTCTGACTGGATGTTATTTTAAATTTCGTATTTATAAGTACATACGTATAACAGTTTGGTCATTCCGTGGTGATTCCATAATAAATTTGAATTCATTTGAACGTTGTAGGTGTTATTATTATAATATTATCGCCATGGATGTTCCGCTTATTATACCGGGTGTAATCAAATTAGTTTCACATATTAATACTGCAAGTTCCTCGTGTCATAAGAGAATTAATGCCGCAATTATCAAAAGGTCTAACTCAAAAATAAAAAAATGACCTACTAAAGGAGTGTTGGTACTTTTGTTTGAGAACTTCTAGTCGATCGTGCGTAAAGACATCATAAAATAAAACTCCAGCAAAAGTCAAGGTCAAGTGCTTGATCGCATTTTTAAAAGGTGATGTTTTATGTAAACACAGTATCAAATTCATAGTGTCCCGGTGGTTGCCCACGTGTGCAATTTGATTAAAGAAGACCATTTTAAATCTACTCTTACTGATTACAGAATTAAATTTGTTTTATTAGATAATCGACAATAATTAGATCTTAGTATGAATTACATAAACATAAACTTTATTCCTTATTGAATCTAAAGACAATAACGACAAGAAAAATAAATAAATAAATACATAAAATGAAAAAGTATTCGACAATAATTTAAGTAAAAGATAGGTTCTTTGTCAGGTGCTCTTCGATGTAATTTATTTGTACAGGGTGGATTAATTTCGATGTCTCTTGTGGGCATCTCCATAACTATAGGAGATAGAAAAAAACTAGTGGTCAAGTCTCTATCTCTTTTTTTGGAGATTAAGTCAACAGTGTAAACAAAAATTGGCTATCTTCTTTTGTTTTCAAGTTATTGGCAAAAATTGACATTTTCGACTTTTCGTTTTTCGGTCATATCTCGTTTATTTTTAGAGCTATTAGAAAACTGTTTGATCATTATTAGGACACTTTTTGGAATACAATTCAGTGATGTAGTTGCTTTTTTAATATTTCTTAAATTTTCAAGTTATAACATGCAACGTGCATATCCGTGCACGGTCGCAGTGCTGGAGGCACTTGTAGGAGGCGGTCACACCAGTAATCCTGAGGGCATATGCTCAGGAAGCAAGGTATGCTAATATCCACCTGGGGCTTATCATTATGCATGCGAAGTACGAAGATGAACATTGGTGGATACCTTCGCCGTGAGTTTCTTCCCCAACCACACGAACGGCTGCTTTAACGGGATGCTTAACACCCCCCTCCATATTGAAGGGAAACACACAGATGTGAGAGAGGACTTGTTTGACGTACAATATCTCTGATTTATACACAAACACGTTATTATTGATGTTATTGCTAAATGTTTAATAACAAAAAAAACGCGCCTACATATGCAGTCTCAGAAAAGAATCTGTCCGGAACACAACAGTCACTCCCATGTCTTTTCATCGCGCATACAAAACAAAAGCACAGTTAATAATATCTAATACACCTTGCAGTTCACGTAAGTTTAGGTTACTGTGTCATAGGATGGGAAAAACGAAATAAACAATACACTCTTCTCTATTTATTTGTTTTTGATTTTAATAACTTAAATAAATATAAATAAATATTTATTTGTGTTGCGCATGTTTAGCAGGCGTTAATTATAAAGCACAGAACAACGAACTTACGGAAGTATAAATGGAAATGGACGTCCTCTATTTTTTAGATTAGAGCAAGTGATACCATCTGAAAGTTACGCAATGTGTATTCAGTTAGTTCGTGCTGGTTATGATAAATATTTAAACGTTTATTGATATTATTGCAGACTAAATAAATTTCGCAGAAATAAATATTCGGATTTACTTAGAACGTTATGGAACGTGTTTAAATTACATGAGGCTGAGAAAGAGTTATGTTGCACATAACTAGTCGATAAATTCTGAAAAAATTTCGTTTCGTTATCACAACTATAGAAAAGAAGAATACATTCCACCTTCCCCTAGAAATGTGCAAAACATATTTTATATAGGTGGTCATTTTGATCAGCTATACAGTGTGTCCCAGATTGAGTAGGCTACCATGGGTAACTTTCTTTAATGTCTAATAATTTCGTAATTATAAGAAATATGAAAAAAGAGTTTGATATAAAAGTTACTAGGGTTGATAAAAATTGAAAGTTAAGTCAAAATAAAAGTCAAGCTGGCGGCTTTCAAGATATTGAGAACAACTTTCTTATTTCAAATGGACGCCATATTGAATTTTTATACGGTTAAATAGCATTTTCTTTTCTCGTTTCAACCATGTATAACAACCCAAAAACCATATTTTTATATTAAATCAAGCAAACGAGGAAAAATAAAAGTTGTTTTTACTTGTAAAACAAAAATAAATCAAAAGAAGGTTATAATAATTGCTCACAGTACCTGGCCATTAATTCTGAAACACAATTGACATCGTTTTGTGGCACTCGTGGCACATCTTGCAGGATATTTCGATTAATACCAGGGTTGTTTTTTCTTAAAAGAACAAAACTTCTGTTTAAAACATGATTAAAATAATTACTTCGCATTAGAACTAAAATACATGACTCGTGGCTTTCAATACTGGAAAACAAAAATTTCAAAAATGTAAAGACATGCAGGATGTTCCATTTAAAATAACAAAGTTGATATTACTTCCGGCGAAACCAAAAGTCCAGTAGCTATATGTCTGAAAATTCAAATTAAATTTTTGTTTAATTCATCGTTCTCAAATTTTAAACAAACCTTAAAATTCTAGAAGGGCGAATATACTGCCTTGGGACACACGGTAGAAATTCAATGAAGACAAATGTAACGATAACGTTATAAATACTTTAAACAGCGACATCCTACGATCACTTTTTGACCTAACATTGATTATAATCAATCTAATGCAATTTAAATTTAGTTCAAATCAGAGCTACAGTGTAGACATCTCGCCATCAGCTCAGCCACGCATTGTCCACAATTATTAAAACAATTGATATGAGAACAAACTAAAGTTTAAAGTTAATCTGTCAGTGAAATACAGACCCTAAACAATTAACTTCTGGTTACACAATATTACGTTGCAAAAATAAAACACATATATCAAAAGCGTTTTTTTAAGCTAAAAACTAAAAAAAATGAATTTAAAAGATTAACAAAAAACATGTTTAAAACTTAAAAATAAAACACTTATATCAAAAGAGTTCTTTTTTTAGCTTAAAATTGAAAATGAATTTAAAACTATCAAAAAAAAACATGTTTAAAACATTTTGTTTAAAACAGATGGTATGTTTTTAATTCGGTGTTTTAAACATGTTTTAAACACTATGTTTTAAACAGTTTGTTTTAAAGTTTCCAGCCCTGATTAATACTATGAAATACCTGTATAACTGCTTCATGTAATTCTGCATTGTCGTTACAATTTAAAATACTGTCATATTTTTATTTTTTACTGTGCTCCAAAAAGTCAAGGTGTGTTAAATCCCGGGATCGGGGTGGCCACTGGTTAACTGTACTTGTAACTGTTACTACTCAAACGATGATTCAAACGATGGTTTATTTGTGGGCATATTAAGAAATAAAAATTTGAGTATTTCAACAATAAAAAGAAATTACGTGAAACGGAGGTGCAGACATTTCGTAGTATTAATCGAAATACCTTGCAAAGTGCAACCGGGAGTGTCGCAGAACGGTGTCAATTATGTTTAAGAGTTAATGGTTAGTCATTGAACATTTATTTTTATAACTTTCTTTTGTTTTATCAATATCAATATCAATATCAATTTTTGTTTTGTAAATAGAACCAATTTTTAAGTTTTTCCTCGCTTGCTTGATTTAAAATAAAAATATATATTTTTTAAAATATTTTTTTATTTAAGTATTGATTGTGATACATGGTTGAAATGAGAAAAGAAAATGCTATTTAATCCTATAAAGATCCAATCCAATCCAGTCCATTTAAAATAAGACAGTTGCTATCGATATCTTGAAAACTGAATTAGACTTTAAGGAAACTTTAATTTAAAGTCACTTTAAGTATAGGGAAACAAATGTATTTTTTGGGTTAAAGTAACTTTAAATTTAAAGTCTGATTATGAAAACGGCCCTAAGTGCATTTTAATAATCCGAACAATATTTTCCTTTACCGTTTTACTCTTAAATTTACAAGAGAGCCAATAATTGCAAATATTCAGGGCCGTTTTCATAATCAGACTTTAAATTTAAAGTTACTTTAACTTAAAAAAAAATATTTGTTTCCCTATTCTTAAAATGACTTTAAATTAAAGTTTCCTTAAAGTCTAATTATGAAAACGGCCGTTCGTTTTACAAGCTATTTTGCTATGTCTGAAAAACGATTCAACACAGTGTGTACTGGGTGTGTTTAGAAAAGTATTGTGAACTATTCCGGAGGGGTAAGAAACGCAGTACGCTTTACAGATAAGTTATCTATTCTAGCAAATTGCATGATATGTAGAGAATTAGCTTGATCTATTTCCTTCTTGACGTGAATGAGTGATTTTCCGCGGGGTTAGGCTCGGTTGTCGTGGATTGGTGCTACATCACCATTCTGCTGGTCAGTTGGAGGAAACCACGTTGACGTGAGAGGCGTCACAGGGAGCGGTGCATGTGGTGATCCTTTCACTTAAAGGAAATCGTACTAACAGGATTAAATAGTGAACGTCGTACTGTTCATAGTCCAAGGCGGTCCTTTCGGGGACCTGATATAGCGGGTGTCCTTGGGGACTTGTCACGACCTATACGTGCCAGGTGGTGAGATGCTAGACCACCTGGTGGAAGAGTAGATTGGTAGGAGAGAATTTACGGGTCGGATAGTATCAAGGCGTAGGGTAGAGTACGTTTGCATGTACCTAAAGTATATATATATATATATATATATATATATATATATATATATATATATATATGTTAATCCGTAGGCTTATATATATATATATATATATATATGCGCTACATGTGGAGTGTATTTATGGAAATAACACTTCAAAGCATTAGAGCATATGAAGGAGCAACAGAAATGAGATTGGAAGGCGCAAGATCTGTACCATTAGGAGAGATAATAGTTATTACTGAAAAATTCACAGGCTGGTCAAAATATGGTGTCGAACCTTGCTCTGTTCAACTGCCAAAAACTCAGAATCAAATTCCACACCGATTAGTAGTAGCATTCCCTATACCTATTTCCATTAGTTTTCTATTGAAAATAGGTATAGGAAATGCTATTACTAATCAATGTAGAATTTGATTCTGCATCTCATGATGCAAAAATATACACGGTGTTCCATTTATGAAAACTGAGTAAATAATCGTAGATAAATAAATAAAAGATATAATCTAATATTAATAGGAAATAAATTTCAAAAAACTATAACTAAACCGCTTCCATCTTTACTATTCTTAGTTTATGGGGATATGTAAATAAACAAGGATGTAAAGATGTACCCGTCACATGCAAAGAGAAGAAAATGCGTATTTAGCAAAATGGCAAAGTATCTTTTAATTTTTTTTAATAGTTTAAATTCTTATGATTTTTAAGACCTGTTTGTAACTGGAGACATTTTGCTTTATCCTAGTTAATGTGTACAAAATGTTAAGATTCAATTTGTTTTCTTGATACAGTCGAAGCTCAGTAACTCGAACTGCTAAGGAATCTGAGATTAATCGAGTTATAGAATATTGAGTTAAAGGATATGAGTACATTCCATACATGTTCATACATATTATCTATTTATTTACATATTTTATTAAGAAGTAAGAAAATGTATAAACAATAGTATACAGACATCAGAATTTAATATAATAAACGTGAATAATGTACTTGCTGGTATTTTGTATTCCTCAGCAATATTTTTCTTTTCGACACCATTTTCGACTTTTTTTTTATTTCAAGCTTTTGTTGAACTGTAAGACTCTCAAGTTGATGGAAATTTATATGTATGTAAAGAAAATACGACCAAATTAATTGAAATACTAAACGCAACTGAAGTGCATAGCATTATTGTCTCAGATCCGAAAAAGGGGATTCCCAGAAGCACTATCGCTGGAAACGTAAATTGACGATAAAAAGTGGGGATTTGTCGTAAAAAGTTATAAAGCTTTGTGAGTCCTTTGTTCGTCAAATTTATTTCGAATTATAGAAATTTCTGAGTTATAGAAATTCGAAATAAAGAGCGAAAAACCAATGCGAAATGCTAGGCAACTGCAGGGGACAGCACGCGGCTTCGAGTTATAGAAAAATTCGAGTTATTGAGCTTCGAGTTAAGGAGCTTTGACTGTGTATGTATAGCTTCAAAATAATAGAACGTTTTTACTTTGTAAATAAATCATTTCCATTCGTTTTCAGAGTGTAACTGGAATTACTTAGTGAAAATAGTTTTTATTGCAACCGCTAAAACAATGATAAAGAAATAGTTAATTTGAACAAAAATAAAGTGTTTGGATAAATGTCTTGAACGATGTAGCAGATTAAATATTTCTGCGAAGAATAAACATATTATACAGCACGTTTCTTAAGTTGATTATAGAGAAATAATAATATCTCACAAGTTGTCAATCCTAAGACCATAAAATATTTTACAATACACGAACTGAATCGTAGTGTTGTTGATAGTCGCTAAGTTTTTAACAATGATGAATATTGTAAAAGTAGAGAGATCTAGAAATGTTTTGGTCTAAGGTTGATTGTCCCATCATAAAAATTGACAATTTGGCAGACGATCAAACATGACTCACTTTTTGCATAAAATCCAAAATAACTCGGTAAATACTAAAAATAAGTAGGTATGACGTTATATTATTTTTATCGTCTCTTCCAGGACTAACCGAAACTGCAATATAATATATAGTGTTCCATTTAAAAAATAATAAGTTAGCATTATAACTTAAATGAACAACCTGTATATTTGAAAATAATTTTAAATTATGCAGAATGAAAACCTACAAAACTGTTGTTAAGACATTTTCTTGGTAAAATGAATTTAAAGAGGCATTTTTGGACTTTTCTACAGGTAATATACAGGCTGATTCTGAAATAAACCGCCAAAAAAAAACCTGTGACAGAATTTAAATCACTGATTACGACAAAGATGTGAAAAAATTTTTTCCAAAAAAATTATTAATTAAAATAAATTAAAAATGACCCCAAGGAGCATGTTACGCCTATGTGTGTAGACTAAAATACTGATTTCGCAATCGTAAGTTTTATGATATCGTGTTTTCGTACGTTTTATTGTCTTTTTGTAGAGCAATAAAGCTATAAATCCTGACACAGAAATTGATTTAATAGAGGGAAAGCTGTTTTTAATCATCTGCGGACGACAAAAAATATCGATTTTAAAATCGTAGCTACAGATAAAATACAAACTACATTTGTAGGGCATTCAATAACGCAATAACAAAGTGAAAATTAGGCTTACTGTGAAGCGAGTTTATACCATTTACCTTTGCCGCTCACAAAACTATAATTTTAACGAAACAGTGAGGGGTGTTATGATCTACAGACATTTGTCAATATTATCTTGAAAAATAATTCTAAAACGTCTTGGGATCGTCTTAAAAATAAAGCAATAAAATGGTGAGCACGCTTTTATTTATTACCCCAACAATAGGGCAGTGCGATGAATGAATTAAGACCAAGGTCACCAATTTCTAAACGCATGATTCAGATGGATTGTTTATTAAGGCTAGCGGGCGAAATTTATTTATTTTCGCAAAAACTCGGGTCACAGAAACTATATTTTCGGACGCACATTTAAGACAAAGTTTGTAATGCTGGTAGGAATAAACTAATTAGGTGTTCAAACTGCAATCATCGTTATCCTTATTTTAAAAATTAGTATTGGATAAATTTGTTACAGATGATTTCTTGCCTTTCTCAATAATGAAGTAAATATTTTAAAACTTTTCCGGCATTCAATTCCGTTTAAGGTTAAGTTCCTGTCCGATTCTTCGCTGGTGCAGCCATAAAACAAAAAAAAGAACACTTTTAGGACTGTATTTATATCCTTCATTTGGCAGCTGGTTCTTAAACAGTGCAGTGTTGTGGATTTGGGTAAAATCTTTGATTAATTATTTTTCGAAAACTAAAGCAGCCAAAATCTTTTTAGCAGTTTGGTCGTAATCAGTGATTTATATTCTTGAAGGGATTATTATTTGGCGGTCTATTTAAGAATCAGCCTGTATATCGATGGGAGCTTTTAGTATGTTATTTATAATGGCTTCATAAAGGTGTACTCAAATATTCAGCTAGGTTGGATTCGGACGACAAATATTTATTTTACTGTATTACTTAAGAATATGTGAATAAAACGATAAATACTGTAATGGTCGCTAAAATGTGTCTTAACGTGTCCATGCGGCGAGAAAGAAGCAAAACCTACTGCTCTGACGCATTTGCTATGGAGTATAAGCAAAAGATTATCCATATAAATCGAGGATAATGCTTTTCCTGGTACCTTTTCCTTCAAAGCATTTGCTTTTGCTTTTACTTTTTTGGAACCAATTGCTTAATTTTTATTCATCAGACCCAACGTACTGCAAGTCTGAGCTTCTTTAAAAGATAGAAATACCTCGGAAACGATTAATTTTTCTTGTGTCACATGTTGCATAAAATATTTTTAGAATTTCTTGAAGATTCCAAAAATGCATTAAAAATTCGGGTATTCGATTTAAGATAAGAAAGCTGACAGCAGCTTCCGATTCAAGCGGAAGTGCCCGAAATTTGGAAATATTACATTATCACTGACTTATAACAGTCCGTAAACTTTTAATGAATGTGTTGCCTGAATCTCCCAGTATATTTATTTTATCTTTTATTTTTTGAGCCGTAAAAGTTAAAAAACAATGTAGTTTATAAATTATCTAATTTAATACCCGTGTCTAATCTTATCTTAAGTGACTTTTTTAAAATTACTGTTCACTTCCGGAGACACTTCGAATTAATTTTATTAAAATCGTTTTTAGGAGATCCATGGAATCGTTCGCCCATATTGCTTATTTATTTATGACTCTTTATACACGTGCTCGTTTCAGTTTATTGCATCCCGGCGGTTTATTAATACTTTAAATTCTGAGAATCTGATGTTCGTTTGCAAATTACAACGTTAATAATTTACATATAAAATAGCGACATCTTACTATCGCTTTTTGACCTAACATTGCAGTAGGATAGACAAATTGAAGCGGGATTTGCTCCTAATGAGTCCCCATGCAAGGCGGCCATGCTTGCTGTCAAAGCATAATGAAAGATTTTAGAAAAATTTTGTGCAAATCGTTTTTGATTGCAGTGAGAACCTCGAGCAGCCTCTGGACAGCTGTTTCAGCCCTGCTTGGGGCTTCTTCAGCAGAAACGTAGCTCGACATTCCCACTGCAGACCAAAAACGACTTGCCCAATTTATTCGCAATTGCGATGTAAGAGTGATGAACATATAAAATAGCGACATCTTACTATCACTCTTACATCGCAATTGCGAATAAATTGGGCAAGTCGTTTTTGGTCTGCAGTGGGAATGTCGAGCTACGTTTCTGCTGAAGAAGCCCCAAGCAGGGCTGAAACAGCTGTCCAGAGGCTGCTCGAGGTTCTCACTGCAATCAAAAACGATTTGCACAAAATTTTTCTAAAATTGTTAATAATTTACTTACATTTAGACGTATATATTTTTTAGGATGATTAGATTGCTGTTAGTTTTTACATTTTTATGATTTTATTAGGATGATTAGGTTGTTTTTAGATCTTTGTAAGTGCTTTTAAGTTGGTAGCGTACTGAAGATAGCAGCTTAGCTGCCGAAATACGTATCTACCGATATAAAATTATTGTGGGCGGAGATTAATTTTAAATTATTTCTTAAACCACAATCCCCTTTACTATTTTAGAAACACCCTATATTTTATTACTGAATTTAATAGGTCTTTGATTGAGCTTTAGAGTAATATAGGGTTCAGTATGTGTTACAAAACAAACATACACAAAGCAAATTCGCAAATTCATGAAAGAGCATTTATTCTAGTCTGTTAAGAATAACACTCATTCGATTTATGACATCTCAGACGATACGCGTATTTAATTTTTTTTTATCAATACTGTCTGATTATTTTAAGTAAGATGAAGTAACTCTAGAACACGCAACCAACAATAACAATACTAATGAAAATAGCTGTAAAATTATAACAATAATAATAATAAAAGTAGCAATTGTTGTAATAATAATAACAATATAGAAAATTTTCAAAATGATAAACGTAGTGCTTTTCACATAATTGTTTTCTATGACAAGGAAATTGATTCACATTTGAATCAACTGTTATTATAATTTGTATTATTACTGTAATTTTTATTAATTAATCAATTTTTTATTATTACTGTATTTTTGGTTTTGTTACTTTTGTTGGGTGTTATCTTATTCAAAATAATCATAGTGTTGATAAAATAAAAACAAAAATTTTAGGGCATAAGCATAACTGAGTTATTAGTTTTACTGACAACGGAACTGACACTTGGAGGGGGGGAGGAGCAACTTCAGGCGTGGATTCCCCAATGCCAATATACGTTCTACATGAGAGGTGGAATTTTCATCTGTAACAGTAACAGACTAAACAGTCTCAATACAGATGTTTTAATTAAAATCAAACAAATCATAGAAAAAATATTCCATTGGCAGTTGGAATAAATGCTGTTCTATGAATTTGCGAATTTGACGTCTTGCTGTGTTTATGTTTGTTTTGTAACACATACTGAACCCTATATTACTCTAAATCCCAACCAAAGCCCTATTAAATTCAGTAATAAAATATAGGATGTTCCATTTAAACTAATCGAGTAAAATAATAATAATAATAATAATAATAGCATTTATTCGAACTCTCGTATGTACATACACATTAGTAAATAACAAAAATTATTTGTCGAATCGCAGGGTTGATTTCAGATTAACATAAAGTTGTCTGATTTACAAATCAACCATGAAGGTAGTGAAAAAAAAAACTATTAGATTAGAAAAAAAAACATTGCGTATTAAGCTTGAAAATGATTCAGTATTTGCTGTCTTCTCTAATTAAATTAAGAAAAATATTAAAAATATTAAAGCAACTCATCTATGGAAAACTAAATAAAGGGAAAATTCACATGCTCAAGAGACGATTCCGCAGGTGTCTCTTGAAAGCAACAATTGAACACATTTTTAATTCGGACGGTAACTTATTATAAATTTTAGAAATATTAAAGGTAAAGGATCTTTCGAATATGGCAGTTTTATGACTAGCAGGCGTTAATAGTCCCTTAAAACGAAGGTTTATGTTGTGAACGTCCGTACGAAAACTTATTTTATTATAAGTAAATAAGAAATAAACACCGGAGTTATGAATCACACACCAAAATTCAAAGCAAAATATTTTAAAATAACTAATTTATGGAGTAACAAATTTTGCCATTTTTTACCGGCAAATTGTCGACATCTCGAAAATCCTTATAAAAAAAAACCTTATGTTATTTTTATCCACTGATAATGAGACATGTAATAATGCAATTATACACAGTGACCGCCAAAAAGTTCGCACCATATGGGAACATTTTTTATTATTGATTTTTTAAAAAACTTTTTGCGCCAATAGTTTGTGCATGTTCGATAATCAAATATAAGAGGACAGTGCTGGTGAGCAACTTTTAGTCTTGCTAACATTAGCACTTATTTAAGATACGAAAATTAAAAAAAATGTAATTTGCTGGACATATTAGACAAAGTTTTAGTAGGATTCAATTGTTATTTACAAAATGGATGTCTCGATTGCGACGGTCTCGTATACAGGGTGTCCACCGAGTGCCGCGGTCTTCTCTACTGTCTAAAGTATACAAGATAGATTCTTAAATAATTTCATGAAGTTCAGAACTTTGCCGATCCCTGTATGTATTAATAATCAACAGTTGATTATAGTACAGGGTGCTGCGTTTTGAAACGGTACATAGGAAGTTCCATGTTAATTTAAACGTGCTCGAATGTTGGCATCCCTAATTATTTTACAGCAAAATTCCATATAGGTTTCTTAAAGTGCTCTTCAAGATAAATTTGTCTGTGAAGTTTAAGAATTTTTCATTGGCTCAGTTTCGAGATATTTAAAAAAGATCAGTAACGAAATTCAGTTTATACCAGACTATCAGCACGGCCTTGATCAGTAAATGTTAAGATCAATTACTGGATAACTTTTTTCTATTAATTTTTTCCAGAAACGACTGTATTTATTGATTATCTGTCCAGTTTTCACTATCATTGATCAAGGCTGTGCTGATAGTTTGGTATAAATTTAATTTAGTTACAGAATCTTTTTTAAATATCTTAAAACTCAGGGTATGACAAATGGAATTTTGTTGTAAAATAATTAGGGAAGCCAATTTTAAATTTGTATGGGATTTCCTATGTTGCGTTTCAAAATGCAGCACTGTGTATATTTTTTCATTAAGAAAATAATTATCCAGTTTTTTGCCATTCAATGCACTCGTTCTTAACGGAGAATTATGCCAATTGATTTGTCATGCTATTTAACACTTTCGTAACTTAATAATCAATATATTTTGAAGCAGCTGAGTTTCATTCTAACAACGTCGGGGTGTCATGACATCATTCTAAAAGTGTCGTAACTGCGTTGATTGGCGAAATATGGTATACATGCATGAGAATTTAAATAGCAGGTTGTTCTTGCCTGTTGCCGGTGTCTCAAAACATTTTCCATGGTCATTTGGACCTCATTTAGAATTCTGTTTACTTCTTTCATCACCTCCTCCAACGCCCACACTTTTAGATTCTCCTGCTAATACTAAACAAATTTGGGCGATTCTTTTTTTAATAATTAAATGTCTTCTCTATTGCACGTTTAGCTCCTCCGCTAATATTTTTTTGCATTTCGAGAAGGTTATTATAAGAAATATACTTGTTTTAAGTTATTTTTTACTTTAATTATACTACCGTAGTCCATGTTATTTACGTATTGGCAATAGAGTCAGTATAGCTGAGATGACACTGTCATTATTTTTTTCATCTCAGATTTTGACTTCCATCAAAATGTACCACGTAATTTAACGAAAAAAGCACAACCCTCTAGAGTCTCAAAAGCAAAGTAAAGTATACAAGATAGATTCTTAAATAATTTCATGAAGTTCAGAACTTTTCCAAACCCTGTATGTATTAATAATCAACAGTTGATTATAGTACAGGGTGCTGCGTTTTGAAACGGTACATAGGAAGTCCCATGGTAATTTAAACGTGCTTGAATGTTGGCTTCCCTAATTATTTTACAGCAAAATTCCATATAGGTTTCTTAAAGTGCTCTTCAAGATAAATTTGTGAAGTTTAAGAATTTTTCATTGGCTTAGTTTCGAGATATAGAGTCTCAAAAGATTGTGAATGGTAAATTGTGGAGTTGTAGCGGACAATAAAATCCGGCTGAAGGTGACAAATCATGCTTATTTTGAGACATTTTGGTAAAGTAAATTTGCTTTGAGGTGGTTATATTATTGACAAAGCGTAAAAGAATAAGAAATGTCAAATTTCATGAACATTTAATACTTAACAAAATCATTTATTACTAAAAAGTGACGTGCTGGGATTTTATTGTAAGCTGTTAGCTACCGTACATTTGTTTAATCTTTACGCTGATACGCTGCTAAACCTAACAAATCATTTATGTCAGAAAGTGGAATATTTATGATAAAAGATTCAACATTTTTAAAATAGTACACGCCGAGGGAGAGAAATATACAGGTGTTATTTTACTGCGTGCAAATAAAAAAAAAAAAACCTCAGTATAAGTACATGAAATGCTACTTACTGTGCATATTTTCCGGTGGTTACCGTACTACAGCCAAAAAATTTTGGAGGTTCCACTTGTTTGGAACCGTTGATATGTGCGAGAGAGAAATACTTGCAAGGTCGCAATGCCTTCCTACACACCGACCCGCGCAGTTCCGCAGTCAAACCCATTTCGTAGCGTTTCGTAATAATAATCACCGATATCGTTTATTAATTATTTTATTTAAAATTTTAATTCACTGAGCGAAGTAATACGTTTTTAGATATCAACTATCGACGAATAAATTTAAAATCTATGCACCAATTAGGTAAGCGCGTTAAAAATGTTCTTCCTTCATTTTTTTACGTAAATAAACTTTTACTGTGCTATGAAAGTATTACTACTTACGGTTCATAAAAAAGTAAATTTTTATAAGTCTTAAAAATAATATGAAATGAGAAATTACAATTTGTTTGTACCTCACTTATAATTTGTTCGGCAATTACGAACCGTAGCTTTTTGAATTGCACTAGATTTTAATTTAAAAATACCTAAACTTGTAATTACTTGCAGCGAAGTTAATTTAAATTGTAAACGTTTTGATCGATCAGCTGTGTTCGGAGCGGCTGGGTTACGTCGATCGTGCTCAAGAACAAGTAACGCACTGACCCTGGCCTACTTCGGCTGCGGGTCTTAATTAAAGCGGCGGCCACGTTCCACTTTTATCTATGCCAGCAGTTCTCAAACGGTTTAGTGAAAATCTGCCTCTGCATTTTTCTCGAAAACTATTAAATTTGTGTTAAGAACATTTGAGTTCAATCGTTGCTATTTATGGGGATATATTACAGGTTTAAATATTTGCTCACAGTAAAAGAACAGCTTATACGATAAAAATATCATTCTTTCTTGACAGAACCGAAAATAGAAGAATAATAAGAATTCAAGCTTTTAGGAATAAAAGAAATGTTTAATACAATTGAAATGCTTTGTCTTTTCTACAAATTTAATTTCCCTTGACACACGACCGGTTTCATCATATTCTATAAACTAAACTAATTGTATTATAAATATTAAATTTGTGTGTTTGATTTTTCATTTTCAAATATAATTTAAATGAATCATTACTTTCAAGAAAATTAAACAAATTTCGGTAATTAATAATTTCGTTTATAATTATAAAACTGTCATACAAAAAAAAATTACACAAAATTAATTTTCACATTTATATTATCTATGTATTTGTAATACAAAAATAAAATTTATAATAATATTGCGAAAGTTTACAAATTTAATATTTATAATACAATAACTTCAATATTTTTTTAATTTATAGAATATGTACACTTGATAATGACTTTTTGACGAAACCGGTCGAGTGTAAAGGGAAGTTAAATTTGTAGAAAAGACAAAGCATTTCAACTGTATTAAATAAAATTTACAAACAGCTATGCAAGATTACAATATTTAAAAAAAAAATGTTTAAATTACTTGGCAACGCAAACTTATGTTTAAAACGAATGTGAGTAGAAGAAGAAATACTGCAAAAAATGAATGAAAACTCCCTAGGTAGTGACTTCACTTTTACTCACAAGAGCGTAAACATATTATTTCTGTTATGGTTTTCTTGACAGAGAAACTGCTGTTTAGTTCCGGTTGTGAGTAAAATGTGTTTAGAGAGACACTTCATGTTACCATAGTTTACTCTGCGTCATAGTTGGACTCAGTGAGTTTAGAATGGTGTCTTCCAGTCTGATGCCGCCCTTTGAAATTATTCGGCTTTGAACTTGACGCCTTGCGAGGCAGCCACGACGAACGCTTCCTGCAGAAATAAGGCCGCCTTCGCACGAACATTTTCTAAGACGTTCAAGCACTCGCTTTTTTTAACGGCCTGAATACAACATATCATATTTAATAGTTATGTTCACTCTGAAAAAACGCTTTAGTGCAAACGGATAAATTTAATCCGATAAGTTCTATTCACGGCGTTAGAAAAAACGAGCGCTTGAACGTTTTAGAAAACGCTCCTGCGGACGCCGCCCAAATCTTTGTGAATCTTCTTTTCGCGTTTGTAGCTCGCATGTTGACGGGTTATTACTTTCGTGCTTAGCTTCAGGCGACGTTTGGCGACTCCTGTTATTAACCTGTAAGTTACAAATGAATAGCTGCCTGGTTCGAGGCACACGATCGTTGTAAATAAATTACAGGTCGGAAAACGTGACTGTTATCGCGGCAAGATTGTGAATAATCTGGGTCACTTAAGACGACGGTTTTCTTTGTTTTTAATTCACCAGAAAAATTTGGAAAACAGTCATGATATTACTTCATATTGCTCTATCTTTTACACAGAAATATCTGAGTTAATAATTTCAGATATTTTTTTTATCAACTGTAACATATTTTATTGAGTTTTTAAAGAAAAAGCCTTAGTAATATTAAGAGGTTACCGAAGAGAGCCATAAATATGGTCATCTAATTATGTAAAAAAAAAATTCTCACACAATCAGCATTACCCTTTTTTCTTTTCTAACTACAGTTTTGAAACTTCATCAAAAGGTGTTTCATTGTCATTACTGTACACACTTACACAAATAAAGTGCAAGGGTAAACTATTTTAGCAAGATTATATTAATTCGAAATGTCAATTAAATAGCGTTTGACACTTCAGATCTCGCCAAACTTATCAATAACAACATAAACAATAGACTGAGAGCAAGTGGATTTTTTTGACAAAGTGTTTTATACCGGTTGAAATTTGGTAAGAAGATACTTAATACATATCTAAAACGGAAATCGATGTTCTGGCGGGGCAATTCCGGGCGTAAATGCATTAAAAATTAATTAGAAATCTCTGTCTTACACACGCGCATCTGCACAATCTCCTCTCCGTCCTACTCACGTGAAAAATTCTTGAACACTTTTCAAAATGACGGCTATGTCCAAATCACTTGGTGTTTCAACTTTTACTACTCTTACGGCATCACGAGTGTTCTACGTAAATGATAGGCGGCATAACACATTTTGAATTTAACCTTGAGAGTTCAATTTTGCAATCGTCTGGCAGCAAGTTAAACGTAACCAAGAGGCTTGTCAATTTTTTTTCAGTCGGAAAAGTATCAAATTTGATACGTTAAAGTTTCAAAAGGTACACTGCATTTTAACCTAACTATTTATTTTTCTTGAAATTAAAAAAAAAATTGTACTTAACGATTGGAGATATACATTTAAACATCTAAAATTAACCGTCAGAAAAACCTTGCAAATAAAAGCTAACCAAACAACACGGAAATAAATAAATAATCCAAAGACCCGAAAAAAGGTTCTAACGAATAAATAAGTATAAATTTCCTGTTATTTGATTTGATTGATTTTGATTTGGGAATTTATTTGTTCTCAAAAATCTAAACAAAATGTATCTAGGAGCTTTCTTTATGTAGATATAGACCTTCAAAGATGGGATGATGTTTTCTATTAACAAGATAATCTAACTTTAATGTTTTATTAATGAAAAACCTAGATAAACGCCGGTAAAATTTTCCTTGTTAATGAACATAATTAATATTAAGTAATAAAGCCGAAAAAGTCTTTGGAAATCTCAACATTATTTTAGAAATAAGGTCGGCAACGGTGCAACCAGAATTCGGTGTTGGTACGGTTACCATGGTGTCATATGTGACAGTGCTGACAGTAAATAAAGGCCGAGTTAAGTGAGCGGTCAAATTGCACAGAAGCGTCAAGTCAACGGTCCGACTAAACCCCCTGACCAATCAGCAATTGAGAAAAGTGATCACGTGATTTGGTCTGACCACTTCGACCGTTCGCTTACCGCAGCCAAAATTTCGGTGGTGTAATATTTTAAATGTCACGTTTTCCGTGATGGATTGAAACGATTCATTAAGCTAAACATTGAACAGGAACTGCGTAAAAGAATTCTTGATGCTGCACAAATAATATTGATAAATGCTAAGAAATGTTCAAAGAAGCAGCAAAAGGAAAATAACTAAGACAGTAAAAATTTCGACCGTGTACTGCAGTGGTTTTTAATTGTATTTTTTTATTTGATTTTTTTTGATTTTGAGTTAATTCGATATTTAAAAAAATCATTAATTAATTAAATTAATCTTAAATCAGTTCAATTGTATTTGTGATACTTTTAAATCTTTGTATCTTGAAGACCATGCATCGCAAAAGAATTCTAAAAACATATTTATGCTCCTAATAACACTCCCTATCACCACCTAAGCGATGGTGCGACACTTTTGAATCACAGTGCATATAAAATGAATATTTTTCAATTTTTTTTTGTACCAGCATGTGTGTC
Organism: Prosopocoilus inquinatus; assembly: GCA_036172665.1. Lineage (NCBI taxonomy): Eukaryota > Metazoa > Arthropoda > Insecta > Coleoptera > Lucanidae > Prosopocoilus > Prosopocoilus inquinatus. Next base: position 32,793,809 of record CM069869.1, read on the forward strand.
GCAGAACTTTGAATGTATAGAGCTGGACGTTTTTTCAAGGGTGATTGATCAAGATTTCTCTGTTGCTCAACTATCAACTAGAAATTATGATTAATAACATTGATACCCTAAAAATGACAATTTTTTGTAGCCAATTTTTTTTCCATCGTAGGTAGCTATGTTTTCATATTTGAGATTTCATAATAATTCTGAGTAACTTTTCCAAATAAAATTTGCACGTACCGTGCAAAATATAGGTACTATACTCTTACGTCGATTTCAGATATTTTCATTTCCTCGGTATATGACAGGAGGTATTCAAACTTTGATATGTGCATCTTAAGTTTGGAAAGATGTTTATTTATTTCATAAATAATAAATTTTTCTGAGAAATCAGTAATAAAGAATTTTTCCATGTGTAGTCAACTTTCTGCCGGTCACTATGCTAAAAAAAAAGTTTCCAAATTCCGGATACTTTTTAGACGGTCTATAATACAGCTAATTCTTCTATAGCGCCTTAATTATTGATTATAAAAGAAAATGTCTTCTACAAAAGTTATCGTCCTGTACATTTTAGCACATTCTAATAGCTCGTTAAATTGTGTTTCAAACGTGTGCAACTTGTATTGATCTAAAGTTTACGGTTTTCGAGATACTTTGTCTTACAATGACAACTTCTTACAACAACCAATTTCAAGAAAATAAACAAAAAAGAAAGGGCACAATTACGTTTATCTATTAAATCTCAAGGAATAAATAATCCGAAAACATAACTTGTATTGAAAACTTAACTTTATTAATCCTTCAATTTATTCTAAAAATTTAATCTTTAATTTTATCTTGAAGACCGTTGAATATCTGTTAATGTTTACTAGCTGATTTTTGGAAACACATTATCTTATTTTTTATTTTTCGTATTTGGTTCAGTTAAAAGAAAATAAGTAATACTAGGAGTTAAAACATTTTCAGTAACAAATCATTCGCTTTGGATATCGATTAGATGTTGAAAATAAATTGGAGGATTGTTAGAGTTCAAATTTCTTAAGATGAGAATTACACTTTTAATTCCTTTGATAGAACTTTAGCAATTAGTTAATTTCAGCTGTAAGCAGTTCTTATAGTGAACTTAAGTTCTGGGATTATTTGAAAATGTCAATATTTCTTTCAGATTTAAGAGATAAACCTAATTGTACTCTTTTGTTTTGTTTATTTTTTTAACATATGGTTCTTATCAGAGTTGAGTTGTAATTTGAAGTGCAGATATCTCGAAAACCGTAAGTTGTAGACCAATACAAATTTTAATTGTTTCTTTGCAAACGTACATAAAAAATGTTACTATTCCTCATAAGTAGAGCTGGGATTATTTGCAAAATGCGTATTTGCTTCAATGGCGCATATGGACAAAATTCAGGCTTTTCGGGGCATACTAAACAATTTTGAATCAAATGATCTAATTTCAAAAATGCATATTTTGTATATTTTCGGCAACCTGAGCATATTTTGTGAAAAAGTGCTTATCAGTGCATATCTCTGCAATTTTTAAGGTATTTTTTTTTTAATTTGTTTATTTTCTGAGTAAAACTTTGGAAGTTTGCGTAGAATATCTGCAGATAATAAATTCCCGAAGAAATATATTGGGAACTCATTTGGGCCATAAGGAATAAACTTAACAATTGAAAAATCAGTTTACCAATTTTAATAATTTTCTTGATAAATTTGTTCACAAGCTCTTCCATATTCCGAATAATTTGTACGCCCAATTTCTGAGTTCACGGCTTATGTAGGGTCGCTTTTATGTACGGAAACGGTCGATTATTTCTTAAAGTAAGATAGATAGCGAAAAATGTTAAGTACAAAAGCTATAGGGTTTTAAAAAATCTATTATAGTCAAGAAACATTATGTATACAGGGCCAGTCAAAAAGCCGTAGGAAAACAAAGTTACTTTCTTTTAAATTGAACACCCTGTATTTTATGCGATGTTTCAGTTCTTTTCAAAATTTTAAAAAGAAATTGTATAGCACACCCCATGCCTAAACTTGAAACTTTGAAACCGTTGACCTCCTGACAGTAATGAATTCGTCGAACAATATTATGCGATATTTCAATTCTCAAAATTCTAAAAAGAAATTGTGTAGCACACTACATACCTAAACTTAACCGTTTTTGAGATATCGAGTTGCCTTAGAAATTTTCTACATCCATAACAACGCTTCACATGTTTTAATACTCAACTATTTCCTTTGGAATTCTATTTTATAAAGTGCTCAAAGTGTCCACCGTTGACCTCCTGACAGTAATCAATTCGTTGAATAAAATTTAGTAGTGAATTTAAAGGGTTGTTTGGAGGAATTAGTATTAGGATAAATGTACACAAATGTTATTGTTGGATTCAAATTGAACTTACACATATCAGCGTAACGAAACGGTTTTCTTGGCTACAAACAGGCGTAAGAGTCACAAAAATAAACAGTGCTGAATTATATCACTTTTATTCCCAAGCTCTGTATAATTTAACGCCTGGTTGAATTCGATTGTACGTACGGAGGAAAAGGTTAGTTTTACTTTACGCGCTTGAAATGAGCAAACTTATTCGAAAGCGTTTATCATAGAACGAATTATTTATTGCCAGCAATTATTTCCCTGCGCAGAAAAAACAACGTCTAGAAAAATGCGAGACGCTCAACAGAAAAAAATAAACAGCAATTAATTAGCAATTGAAGAATGGCGTAACTGGTACGATAATTCGGATGTCAGAGGTTAATTCTTTGAAGTTAACAATTATTTATTCTTGCTTGTATCACATCTTGTTTGTTACTGTAACTGTGAACGTTTTTTCTTTAACTTTAGCAAAAGGAAAGTATACCGTATGATTTTTTTAATTTTAGATAAAGGGAGACCCTGGAAAGCAAAACGTATAGTGCGAAATACCTCAATAAATAAAGATTTACTGTAGAATTTACAGTAACTTCTTTAGTTCTGATTGTAGGTTTGCCATTTCCTCTTTTCCTGTCCATACTATCATCCTCTACGACTAAATTTAAATGTACTTTGCTGTTCATGGCTAACCTTTATATAAAATTCGAAAAAATCATATGGTACTTTTCTCCACGATTCCACAGAGAAAAATTCATGGTAAAAAGTAACATAAATTGTAGTCAGAATGAAGATATAAATAAATTGTAGCAAATATTAGCACAATTGTAGTAAATAGTCCGACATTTGTGCGAACATTTGCTACAATTTGTTTCTGTCTTCATTTTGATTACAATTTGTGTTACTTTTTACTATTGATTTTTCTCAGTGCACGACCATTAGTGAATGTAATAATTCCGAAATCATTTTTAATAAAATGTAACCGTAGTCTAAAATGATACCGGACGGTGATCTATACCAAGTGAGTATGACATATTTACCGGAGTTATTGAATTTTAATTCTGTGTTACATACTTCAATATCAAGTACGATGCAAAATTGAGTGAGATCTAGTTTACTTGTTTTCAAACCCTTTTTAGCCCAAATTGCTAAAACTCCTCCGCATGTGTGCTCAGCTCTGCAGAAGTGTGCTAATGGATTAAAATTATTGAAATTCAAATTATCAGTGGCGTTAACATGAGATTAAACTTCAGTTACACACATAACATTAACATCGATGTAGCAAAAGTTGATTTCAATTTGCGCAACCTTCGAAACAGTGAGACCTTGTATATTTATTAAAACAATGTCTAAGTAAATTGAAATTAACCTCGGCCCAAAATAATTTTTATATCTGTAGATACGTATTTCGGCAGCTAAGCTGCCATCTTCAGTACGCTATCAACTTAAAAGCACTAAAAAATTTTAAATGTAAATTCGATTTTGAAGCTCTAATAATAATGAATAATAATAATGAAGTTAGTGCGGCAGTAGCTTTGATCACCCTGTATACCATCGGGTGCAAAAAAAAGTAAACGATCTTTTTCGCTAATGTATGACTAAAATGTATTAAAACTAAAACTAAAATAATGCAAAAATTCCTTTAGGAGTCGTTTACTTTTCTTTACACCCCGTGGTACATATTTTTTGAAAATCTTTAAAATTTGACGTAACCTGTTCGAGGGAATCCAATTTTCTGGAGAGAAATCCCGATATATAGTCAAAGCTCCGTAACTCGAAGTTCAATAACTCGAATTTTTCTAGAACTCGAAGTCGCTTGCTGTCCCCTACAGTTGCCTAGCTTTTCGCGCTCTTTATTTCGAATTTCTATAACTCAAAAATTTCTATAATTCGAAATAAATTTGACGAACAAAGGACTCATAAAGGTCTATAACTCGAATTTTTACGACAAATCCTTACTTTTTATCGTCAATTTACGTTTCCAGCGGTGGTGCTTCTGGGAATCCCCTTTTTCGGATCTGAGACAATAATGCTATGTACTTCAGTTGCGTTTAGTATTTCAATAAATTTGGTCGTATTTTCTTTACATACATATAAATTTCCATCAACTTGAGAGTCTTACAGTTCAACAAAAGCTTGAAATTAAAAAAAAAAGTCGAAAACGGTGTCGAGAAAGAAATATTGCTGAGGAATATAAAATACCAGCAAGTACATTATCCACGTTTATTATATTAAATTTTGATGTCTGTATACCATTGCTTATATGTTTTTTTTTACTTCGTAATAAAATATGCAAGTAAATACATAATGTGTATGAACATGTATGGTATGTACTCGTATCCTTTAACTCGAATATTCTATAACTCGAATTTAATCTCAGGTCCCTTGGCAGTTTGAGTTATGGAGCTTCGACTGTATTAATACACATATTCCCATTCGTAAACACAGTTTGCAGCAGACATATTAAAATTCTGCATCGTTCTTGAAACAAAAAAGTAACTATACATGTCGTAAAACTCACGTTAGAAAATCTACGTGATTGTGATTATTCATATTTTTAAAAATTAACGATTCGATTGTATATTTGTACATTTTAAAGAGTTTCAAATGTGCTACATGCTACATTAAACACACTTAAAAGTCGAGATTCCGGGATCTGAAATCGCGGGATTTTGTATTCCATAATCTGGCCTTTGGGGTTTCCATTTTAACACCGTAACGTAACGAAAGTGAGGAAATCAAGAAAGCATAACTTCCTTGTGAAACGTACATTTCTGAATATTTTACTTACCAGAAATGAAATAATAATTAATTTTGTTTTGTTCAATCATAAAGTTTTGAAATATATGCAGTTTTTAAATGACACGTAAAAGAAAGTGGTACTTTCTAGTTTTAAAATTTAGAATTTTAAGAAATTGATATTTTTTTCTTATAATTATTAATTTAATCTTATTCTGACACCCAGCGCCGTCTTAACTCATGTAGTGGCTACTGCACTTTTGGTTACTGCAGGTATAACTTGCTAATTAGTACATGGTTAGGCAGAACGAGGACCAATCAATAGCGTGCAATGTATGCACAACCATGGCAACGCCCGATAAATCCTAACCTTCCTCATCACATCTACAGAACGGTTCTTATAAATATGTAAGCAAATATTTTTTGAATTTATATGGTACCTAAACCGAGAGACGGTTGATTATCTGATAATAGAAAGGAGCTACTAGGAGAATATTATTGAATGTAGAGTAAAAACTAAAAATCTTAAAAGTGAAAAGTCATATCCACAAAAACTCTAGAATTTTGAAGGACAAATACAGTGAAAATCGGAAATTATTAAGATATTTGTTAATACAGAAAAGTATAATCAAAAAAACTGAATAAAATCCAAGTTGATCCAAGTGACTTTTGATTTTTGACGTGCAAAATCTTCAACTATTTCCTCAAGGTTAACTTTTCAATTCCATTCATCATTTGTCAAAAACAAATTACATATTTAATCTTTCTTGGAACATGTACTACTCCTTACTCATTTTAAATTCCGTTTAGCTTTGAAAAGGAGTATTAATCAGTGCAGTTCGTTATATTTGCAGGTACGGAAACAGGCATAAGCTTCCGCAAATTAACTTTCTTGCTTTTTGATGAATGTTTTTTTTTTATATTTGGCATATTAATAATTAATAATTCCAAGTCATTTGTTCTACCGCGAATCTGCAACTTCATATTCAATTTTTTTTTGTTTACATATTTGTTATTAGTAGAAAAAGATAACAAATTTGCCAATTTGATCGAATGTGTTGCCTCAAAAATAAGTTAGCAAATGTGCTGATTTCGAAATGGGACTTGCTATTACTCCTATTTATTTAGGAGTACTATTTATTTACTTATGTCTATATTTAATAATTGAAATTAATCTCCGCCCACAATAATTTTATATCCTTATTATATATATATTTCGCTGAGCTGCCATCTTCAGTACGCTACCAACTTAAAAGCTCTTAAAAGATCTAAAAACAACCTAATCATCCTAATAAAATCATAAAAATGTAAAGACTAACAACAATCTAATCATCCGAAAAGATATATATGTCTAAATGTAAGTAAATATAAATTAATATGTAAACATCTAGAATTAACCGTCAGAAAAACCTTACAAATAAGAGTTAACCAAACAACACGGAAATACGGAAATAAATAGTCCAAAGACCCGAAAAAAGTTCTTATAACGAATAAATAAGTTTATAATTCCCTGTTATTTGATACCTAAAAATTCTGAAAATAAAATAAAATATATACAGGCTGTCCGTTTTTCGAGTGCCACTATCGGGATCTCGCTTATCTTAGGAGATACGAAGTTGGTTAAATTAGGGCAAAGTTGCGCATTTTCGTGCTGAATAATAATCTGAAAAGAAATTTGAAATATCTTCAATAGTTTTGAAAATATCGCAAGAAAAACAAAATTTCTGATTTTCGTTTTTAATTTTTTCACGTTAAACAAATTGTACTAGACATTTCTAACCAAGACATTATTGTGATATCTTTTTATGAGGAATTCGAATATGGCATCCCCTTTTCAATAATTTTCAAGATGGCGGAGAAACACCTGGCAACTTAATTTTTTTTTTGGATTTTAATATTTTGAGATTACGTTTTTTTTTCTCTTTACAACGATGTATCACACATGGCGGTCCTATATCAGATTTTTGCCAAAAATCCAATTTTTCATTTTTTGCGAAGAGTGCTTTGGAAAACTAAAAGTTCTTTTATTGTAAACAAAAGTTTGACAGTTTGATCCTATGTCAAGTCTTGTCATTTAAAGCTGCACCTTATTCTGAGACTTTTGCTAGTAAAATTGATTTTTATTGATTGCGCCTCCTTGCGGTTAACCCAGATACCTAAAAATATTTTCTCTGAATTTCTCTTGGTCACTTTGACTATAATTCTTTTTTCTCCCGAAGCTGTAGGTATTACGGTTAGCTATATACCGCTGGCCGCCGCCCATCCTGAGACACCCAGTATAAACACCTAAAATTAACTGTCAGAAAAACCTTACAAATAAGAGCTAACCGAACAACACGGAAATACGTAAATAAATAGTCCAAAGACCCGAAAAAAGTTCTTATTCTAACGAATAAATAAGTATTTAATTCCCTGTTATTTGATACCTAAACTATTTACGATTTATTTCCGCATTTTCTTGTTGTTTGGTTAGCTCGTATTTGTAAAGTTTTTCTGACGGTTAATTTTAGATGTTTACATATTAATTTATATTTACTTACTTTAGACATATGTATATATCTTTCAGGATGATTTAGATTGTTGTTAGTCTTTAAATTTTTATGATTTATTACGCATATAAAATTATTGTGGGCGGAGATTAATTTCAATTATTTCTTAAACCACAATCTCCTTTACTATTTCAGTTTTTGTTTTATTTTAGTGTGTCTATATTTAAGGAATTTGTGTACCCAAATTATCTAATATAAGACTTGTTGTTACTTCTACCATTGAATAATAATTTTATTTATAATTAAACGTCGTTCAGGTTCAAATTTGACTTGCAATATTTATTACCGTATTAACCTCCTTGGGATCGATTTATACGATTTAAGAAATTTATTTATGTACTCATCAATTGTTTTAGACTTGATTACATTTTGCATGGCATGTCTCTGCAACCTCTTTTTCTACTTACTATCTTGTCGGTGACGTACGAGCTACAAAAATCAGCTATTTCATTGTTCAATCTCTGGAATAGCGCAAGGCACGGATATTCGCAAAACCGCCAAACAGTGTTTCCCGATTGATAAAACTCGGATAACACCAAGATATACCACATATACATAGGTACTTATGTATGTCTTAACAACAAACAGTCCTTATTCTTCGCCAGTCCCATGCATTAATTTTTATGTCTACGATTTCTTAAATTTCTTTGTATACGAATAGGTGTTATAAGTTTCCGACCAGCACGAGTGTGCTGGAATTATTTGATTTTTTATCGTTTTGTTTGTTTCTGTTTCTGTGTTATAAATGTAACTGCTTGAAATATTATTCCTTAGTTCTTCATTATCGTTAGATATGGGAGCTTATTTTTGTACGCAGCTTGTAATTACTTTTAAATATATATTTTTTAAAGTAAATTGCGTAAGCTGCTTATTTAATTTGCTGAAAAAACGTAAATATAAAATCGCTCATTAAATACAACGTCATAACTCAAAAACGAGCTAATTTGAGTTACACAGGGTGCGCCACAGCTTCGTAAAAGTTTCAGAAACCTTTTTTGTTATTCCGGATATCGACTCGAATTTCTTTTTATTTAATAGAAGCCCTCCTATTGCATATTTTAAAAATATTTTCGTTTGTATACAGGTGGCCAAGCATTATAAAAGTATCGAAGTTATGTTTTCCTTAATTAAAACACCCCATTTTCATTTCATTCTTGAATTCTGAATTATAGACGACATAAATAGTGTTATATCTTGCTGCAAGTTGCTCTTTGCTGATGATATGAAAATATTCTTAAAAATCACTTCAATTTCTGACTGTCTTGTTCTTCAGAGAAATCTTGATGCTATAGTTCGTTGGTGCAAAAATAATCTTCCTCTTAACATACCTAAATGTTCCGTTATTACCTACTCTAAAAAACATGCTCCGTATTTGTTTATTTACTCTATTAATGATATTCGCTTAATACGAGTTGACTGTATTACTGATTTGGGAGTTACTTTTGATGCTAACATAACATTTACACAGCATATTTTAAATATCGTTTCCAAGGCTTATAAAACTTATGGTTTTATCTATCGCAACTGTAGAGAATTTTCGGATGTAACAACATTACGTACTTTATACTTCTGTCTTATAAGAGCAAGACTTGAATATTGCTCCATTGTTTGGTTTCCCATCTTCTCTACATATATTCACCTTATTGAAGCAGTGCAAAGAAAATTTTTCAAATTCTTAAGCTTCTTCCAAGATGGAGAATATCCTCACCAAGGCTTTAGTCGAAAAGTTTTGTTATCTAGGTATGACTGTGCGTCCTTACTAGGGATGCGCGATATCCTGTTTTCGATATCGGATATCGATAAGTAAAAAATATCGATATTATCGATATTTATCGATATTACCGATATTTATCGATATTATCGATATTATCGATATTATCGATATTATCGATATTTATCGATATCTCGATATTTATCCATACATCGATAATATCTATAATTATCGATATATCGATAATAAGTGCATTTTCGCACATTTTGGTACAAGGTAGTTTTGCTAGCAATGTGTTTTTTAAATTTTAAACTTTTCTAATTATTTTTTTACGTTTTTCAGAAATATTATTTCATAACTTTTCTTGAAATCATGAAATCGCGTATCCATCAGAATCAGAATTCATTGTTTTCCCCAATCATAACAATAAAAATTAAAAGCAAGATATTGTTAGGAAAAAAGAATAGTCTTCGTGCCAAAATGTGTGAAAAAGGGGGCACACGAATAAGTGTCGAATCCATGAAAGTTAAAAAAAAAACTAGTTTCTAGTTTCACTTTGATATTTATAAACTTTGACTAGACTAAAAATTAATTGAAATATTTTAAAATTTTCTTTATATCGTGACCGTGAGTCGTGATCACTGCCATATATGAAATTGAATTTTAATAAAATTCATATTCCAGTAGGTTTAGTGCGAATTGAACGAATTAATTTGTACGCCACAGACTAGAATATCGATGGTACCTGATATAATTAGTAATTTACTTTCTTTAAATGGTTTAGTTCTTGGAAAATAAACTTTCCAAAAATTAGTAATTATGACGTGCATAAATTGTCCAATAACAGTTTTAGTAAAAACTGAAATAGGTAATAAGATGTGATTGCTTATTAATATTTTCAGGAAAATTACGTTATCGATAATATCGATACCGCCGATAATATCGATACGGCAATACCAACAATAATATCGATAAATCCGATATATATCGATATCGACATTATCGATATTATCGATATTATCGATAATATCGATATATCGATCTCTTAAATGGAAATATCGTTATTCGATAAATATCATATTATCGATAAATTCTCGCAGCCCTAGTCCTTACATACTAGACGTATTTGTTCGGCTATAAAATTCTTATATAACTTAATCTGATTCAAAAGTGATTGCCCTTTGTTGGTTGATAGAATAAATTTCTTTATTTCCAGACTTAATTCACGCCAAAAACAAACGTTATATGTTGGCTCAAGCCGTACTAATTTGTTATTTAAATCCCCCATTTCAGTAATGTGTCATTATTTCAATCGCATCTCTAGTAGATGTGACATCAATGCTGATTCTATAAAATATATAATTTCTGAAGCAACTAATTTGTTTGAGCGTTAGCCGGTTTTCTTTTAGTCTTCTTTTTCTTTTAGTCAGTCACTGCGAAGACACTTATTGTTAGTTTAGTTTTGCTATTGTATGTATAATGTCTTACTTAGATACTAGGTTATCTTCAATATAACTTTTCTCCTTAGCCGCGAATTGTACCGTTAAATTAATTTTTTTTTATTTTTTCTGTAATTGGGTGTTACCTGTTGGAAATAAAGTATTATTATTGTTATTAATTTTACACTAAACTCTGCATTAAATTCATTGAGTAATTTTTACGTATCAACTTCTTGATGTGAGTCAATTTTTTCTTGAAAAGTCCCACGTGCAAGGTTCCATTCAAAAATTCGGTACTTCTAAACCACTAAAGATAACGCAATCGATTTTTTTCGCTTTAACTTTAATTCTAACTTGAGTACTCGAGAGAAAGTGTCATACAAGTGAGTTTGATTTGAGATTTCCTGAGTACTCAAGTTAAACTTTAAAACTGACATACAAGTCCATTTCTCTTGAGATTTCCCAAGTATTTAAGTTAAAATTTTCATAAATCATCAAGAGAACTCCCAATTTACGGGAACTGGAAGGATAATTTTGAAATTAAAGCCGCAGTTCTACTGAAAATTACTATTTTCTCAATAACTCGTCGAATATCAGAATTAGACCTTACAAACTGTAAATCATTGAAAAGCTTGTCGAAACGCAATGATATGGTGTGAAAATATAAAAGTGTTCTATTGGAAAAAATGGAGTCTTTGTTATTTAGTTTTTTGTATTCAAAAAATCATAAAATTCCAATCCTTGGAACAACCTTTCACGACTCGGTTTTGTCTTGAAAGATTGGCCACAGCCTAGGGCATTGACTGAAAAAAATTTGTTGCGTTATCTTTAGTGGTTTAGAAGTCACGAACTTTTGGAATGGAACCTTTTATCTGGGAATTGTCAAGAAAAATTGACTCACATCAAAAATTATGATTTATACATAAAAATGACAAAATAAATAAATAAATAATAAATTTAACGCAGAATTTAGAGAAGAATTAAAAAATAAAGTCAAAATGGTGTTTCAATTTAAAAAAAAGTAACTTTGATATTTTTATGTTTGGACAGCCTGTATACAACCGAAAAGATTTTTAAAATGTGCAATAGAAGCGCTCCTATTATACAGGGTGTTATCGAGTATGATGACAATATTTATACCATGTGTAGACGGCGTCAAAATATTACGATTTAACCTAATTTATCTATACCGTATGTCCGTCTGAGATTAGGACTGCCTGAATAAATTTATATGAGTACATAGGATTAGTCAAAAAGACCATAAAATTTAAAACATTTTAATGCCAAATTTGCTAGATTTTAGCTGTTATTATTTTGTAAATTAAGAAAAAAGCAATTAAATTTTTTTATTTGACCTTAACAATGCATTTTAATCAAAGTTGTAAATGATTCTGGTGGTCAAGTGGGTACTGCCGAGTTTGATCGAATTACGTAACTGTTAGGTTGCGGTGTCAAACCCAGACCACGACTTTTTTCATAATTTTTTTAAAGCTTAGATTTCTTTTTAAAAATGCATCAGAATAATTTTTTTCCTTTTTTTCGCATACTTTATTTAATTAGAAAAATATCGCGTTAAAAATTAAAAAAAAATTATTTTCTGCTTCGGATTTGAACGTGTTGTCTCAATGACAAAAAAAACGACGAAAATTGTAGCAACTTCGTCGCTAACTGCCTGGCCACACACACATGGTTTATTTCCCGTTTCTGATCAGACTGTTAACCGTGCAAAATATTTTTTTTTCATTATTTTTAAGTAATTAACAGTTAAAGTATCATACATTTAATATCAAAATACTTCAAATAATAGTAATAAATGGTGAATAAAGGATTCCGAATTAGCAGTTTCAAAGAAATATGCTGCTCTGCCTTCGGAACTCTAATCTTTGAGCAAAAATAATCTTCTAAGGGGCCTATTCTGTATCAAAGGTGTTAAATTTAAAGGGCTGTTTTTTTGTTGCCACGATAACAGCCAATCATAGAACTATATTTTAAATTTTAAAGGACTTCTAAATTTTAATAGCGCGTTAATAAGTTACAGAATACGCCCCTAACAAATATAATAACAGTTATCTCCAGTTGCCCGGAAAAGTAACAATGACGAGTGTACTAAATTGTCAATGAGGAAAATTTGGTCGCTGATTACCTAACAAAAATGCTTTCATATGTCGTTTAAATGAGAGAATCGTTAAAGATTTCAGTGTTTCTGGTGTGTTGTAATACTGAACGATGTTATATGAAAAAGACTTATGAAACATGGAAGTGCAAAGAGCTGGCGGTGTTAGGAGACCCTTGCTTCTAACATTGATATTGTGGATATCTGTTCTCTAAGATAGTCTGCTGTACAGGTAACCAGGCTATTTTCTGAAAGAATACAGCGCAATGCAGTGTACATATAGTACAGTTAAGGGGAAAGGACTCGTGTACGAGTCCTAACACAACAAACAGCCCTTATTCATCGCCAATCCCATGCATTAATTTATGTCTGATTTCTTAAATTTCATTTTTATATGAATAAGTGTTATGCATATGAGCTTCCAACTTGCTCGAGCGCTGTTTCAGATATTCCTTAGTTATCAATTGATAAGAGAGCTCATTTTTGTGCGCTATTTGTAATTACTTCTAAATTTATTTTTTAAAGTGTAAATTAAGCTGCTTACTTAAATATATGCTTTCATACCTTATTTAAGAACAAGAATTTCCTTGCACATTTTAGAGCATAAATTAGGACGATAAATGTTTTACATTTTTTATTTACATGAACCCATAAGTGTCCATAATGAAGACTTTTATTGCATATTACTCGTATTTCGTGAGGACTAAAACATTTTTGTTTTTGTTGAACCTAATTTGCTTGTGAGGTGACCGTCATTATCCTTTTGATTATAATGTTATTTTGTAGCATTTTAATTATTGTTGGTAAGTATAGTGACATAAACACATTCTATCCTATCTAATCAGTTTTAGATTACGATTATATTTAATGTGAAGTTTTAATGCACCGCAAATTTCCTCTGCGCGCAATGAGTTTAACCTTGTTACTAATGCTTACAAAGCAAAATAGAAGTTAATTAAAATTCCTGCCTCAAAAATTTGCTCACTGATTGCACAAGTTTACAATGTGTAACTTGCTGCATTTACAAACGAATTTCTGATATTTTATTATATACAGTGTGTTTACAGATCTTTCGACAAAAAATCAATAATAAAAACGTTAGTTTGGTTTGTATAACTTGATATTAAGAAATTAGTTTTTTTTTTAATTCAAAATGTAAATTGAAACGTGGTTTCGGAAGTTTCTGGAAAAGCACAATTTTTGCAGAGAATTTTTTTTTTGCTGATACAAGTTTGTGGATACGTTGTATAACAATTAACAACTGTCGATTTAAATTAGGTAATATTTAAAAAGTTAGTTATTAGGCAACTGCTAACAATACAGGGAGATTCAGGCAACCCATTCATTAAAAGTTTACGGATTTCTCCTTTGAATTTCTCTTTCTTATTTTGCAGTTATAAGTTAACAATCAGGATCTATCAAAATATAATATTTTCAATTTTCAGACACTTCCGCTTATACCGGAAGTTGCTGTCAACTTTCTTATTTTAAATGGAATACCCCATTTTTGAATGCATTTTTGAAATCTTCTTGAAATTCTAAAAATATTTTGTGCAACATGCGATACAAGATAAATTAACTGTTTCCGAGGTATTTCCATTTTTTAAAAAAAGCTCAGACTTGCAGAACCTTGTTTATGACACTGCCATCTTTGTGCAACAAAAACTACGTTGTCAATTTTTGGCCTGTAGTAGGATACAGTAACATTCTTTCAGATCATGTTCAGTTTTTCACTTGATTGTTTACAGGCTGGTTGAAAAGTAACTTTTATTGGAACTGATATTTTTATACCACGTGACTCGGGATTAAATGTACTGTCGTTCTGTATTAGCATTCCCTGTACCTATCTCTTATAGTTCAGTCCTTATCGATGTTTTTTTTAACACCTAATTTCTTTCCATTTCTCCGTATTGTTTTTAAATAGTGGGCTATGAAAACTAGAGAAATTGTAATTTTTGAAATCATCCGTCTCGTAGGAAGAACCAAAAAATTAATAATCAAACACAGACATATTAAATGTATTTGATGATAAAAAAAATCCACAATTCAAGAAGTTAATAAAAAAAGTTGCTATATCGAGGAAAATACGTTATTACCTAGATACAATAGAGAGGTAACTTAGAGCCAATATTATGACCAACAATGTGCGTATTATTTTTAATATTTTTGATTTATGTAGTTTTCATAAAATTTTGTACTGTAAGTGTAAATTTCTCTTTGTAAATGTGTAAAAAGTCAAACAAGAATTCTAATACATGCGGAAAATGTAAATAAACAGTTCAGGTGATAGATATGTGTTTAAATATTATTTTTCGGTTTATAAAATGAAATTGATTTTACATTCTGAAATTAATTAAAAAAAAACCTCAGTTTGTGAAATTTTCATAGCGCACTATTATTCAGGAATAATACTGAAAAATGAAAAAATTTATGTATCAAAGAGGAAATCATGAATATAAAGGGAAAGGTAGGAGATGGGTATAGGAAATGTTAATACAGTTCGAAAGAACATTTAATTCTGGTTCTTATGTTATAAAAATATACTAGGCGTTCCATTAAAAAAACATGACTTTTCGACCGTTGAAATCAGTTCGAATAGAAGTTACTTTTCAACCAGCCTGTAAACAATTTTGTATAAAATTAGGTATAACCTGAAAACTTATGAGTATACCCTACTACAGGCCAAAAATTGAAATTATGGCTTTTGTTACACAAATATGGCAGCATCATAAACAAGGTACTGCAACTTAGAACTTGTTTTAAAACATGGAAATACCTCTTAAACGGCTATTTTTCACATTTATCACATGCTACACAAAACATTCTTAGAATTTCATGAAAATTTCAAAAATTCAATTAAAAATGGGTTATTCTATTTAAAATAAGGAAGTTGATAGCAACATCCGGTACAAGCGGAAGGGCCGGAAAGTTGAAAATATTATATTTTAATAGATCACTATGCCTAACTTATAACCGCAAAATATGAAATAGAAATTCAAAGAGGAAATCCGAAAACTTTTAATGAACGTGTTGCCTTGAATCTCCCTGCATAAAATAGTTCTTTTATAATAAACCAAATTAAAGTTTAGTAAACACAATTGGTTTAAATAATTTAAATTAACCCTCAGCTAACAGTAAGTTCGAAAGTTGTTTTAGTTAACTTATCTTTCACACAAACGTGGTAGAGATAAATATTAAAATGTTGATATTGTTAGATAATCGTGTAGCTTCTTAAAGTATGGCTTAAATAGTCTTTCATTTCAAAAAGCATTTACAAAGATTAAAAGCTTAAGCCGTATAAGGTTCATTTATACGTCGTTGCAAATGAGGACATACATTTAGAAATAATCCGATACTGATTACAGTAGACAAATTATTTATTTTGATAAAACTTGGAAAATATAAATTGAGTCTGGTTGTAAACGGTAAACGAAAACAGTCTTGTATTAAGATCTCTGTAAATATTTGGCTTGGATGAATTTGGCTGAATATTTATTATTTCAGTGAATGCTTAATTAAACAATACCCTTGTTAATAAATGCATGAATTTTTCCTTTTTTTCTTCTTCAAGCAGAGTGTATGTATAAATGATTCATTGGAAATAGGAGTCATTGCAAAAATTTTCTAGAAAATGCTCTTAATCTAATAATAAGTTAGCTACGACTGATAAAAATATTTTTTCTCCCTCCGTCTAAAATTAGTGATTTTCCATTCGTTCTAATTATCCTGAAAACATTTGCATGCCAAGTCAGGAAAATAAAAACAGGGATTTTGATTTAAGCGATTTTTAGATTGATAGCGCTGAGTGGCATTCAAATGTCAAATTAAACCTCATAACCTGAAGAAAGTAATTATTTACTTCGGCTGTACTTACGGACAACATTCGGATGACATCATCTTTCACTAAGTGCCAGAGAGGTGTAAAGTCCACTGGATCTTCCGTTACAGGTGTCAATGGACGCGAATTTAGAATTACTTCGATTTGCACAAGCGCAGTGTACATTTCTTCGAATGTCAGAGATGCAGAACCAAAGGTTCTTTTTAATAGTAATTTAGAAAATTTAATCCCAGCTTCCCACAATCCACCAAAATGTAGACTGTGAGGTGGTATAAAATGCCATGTAATACATTCAGAGGCAGACTTTTCAAATATTGCATTTTCGTTGGCCATGAAAAATTTTCCTAATTCACGGAGTTCTGAATTTGCACCGACGAAGTTTTTATCGTTATCTGAATATACAGAGTGTCCCAAACCTCTGAAGAAGTCAAAAAATGCCCCTTTGAAAATGTTTTGGTCGTATCATTAAAATCGACAATTTGGCACATGATCAAACATGACCCATTTTTTTGCATAAAATTAAGAATAACTCGGTAAACACTAAAAATAAGTAAGTATAATTATATCATTTTTATCGTCTCTTCAAGGACTAACCGAAACTGCAATAAAATATATAGTGTTCCATTTAAAATATAAGTTAGGTTTATAACTTATTAAATGAACAACCTGTATATTTGAAAATAATTTTAAATATGCGGAATGAAAACCTACACAACTTTTGTTCAGACATTTTCTTGATAAAATGAATTTAAAGGGGCATTTTTGGACTTTCTCAGAAGTTGGGACACCCTGTACATGCAAACGCTTACCTCGATGAGCAACAAATCTATGTAAACAAAGTATAAACCAGCTCAAGGTGTACAGCTTTGGTTGAAAAACAAATGAATAGACACATGTAAGACTTTGAATTTACTTCCGCAACCCTTGTGATTTAGTTTAAGTTACTTTGTAAAAATAGAAATAAGAAAGTTAACTATTGTAGCGGCTTCCCACGAACAGGCTGTATATGTTTTAAATTTTTGCCACTGAATGTTCATGAAGGTGTCGCTTGCACGCGTTTGTGTATCCCCTTTATTAAACATGATATCTACCGTATAATTAAATGTTTAGAAGATCGTTACCACCGTCCTCTACAATATGTACATACATACATATGAGGACAAGATGCTTTACGTACTTGGTTTTGGTATATCTTTTCCAAAACTAGAGTTTCCTTTGTCTGTCAAATTTGTCTGTAGTATGTATTTTGTAGGTCTTTATAAACCTCAAATGCGTGTAAGAAAACTTTTCTGAACAGCAAACTGATAACTAACAACCAATTTTGCTGGTAAAAATCGTAATTTAGAAGGCAAGTAATATGCAGTGGGTGCACGAAGACATGTTATAGTTTCGGTAAGTTTTACGTTCGGGATCGTTACAATTTTTTGTGAATCCCGAACGTTCGGGATTTAAATTTTTTGGAAGCGACACGATCGTGTACGATTTTTCTAGCTAAATTACGCTCTCTTATAGGCCAATAGTTTTGACGAATAGAAAATAACAAGGTTTGGGGCCCTGCGTGAAATAAGAGTAAGTGATCGCGTTCAAATAACAATTGAGTAAATTTGTGATTATGTGGAAGTAAAACAGGATGTTTGGTGTTATACGGGAGTTTAGAATTTTGAAGTCTTCCACCAACACGAACTAAATCGTTATTATCTATGAAAGAACAAAAATCCGCAATTCGACTGTCATTAGGTAATATCTTATCCATTCTTAGACATTTAATTTCTTCAGCAAAACATTCATGTTGAGATATCCAAATCAAACTATTTAGAGACCTTCGTTATTCAGCGTATTTCAAACAACCCATACTTTTAATGTTTTGTTTGTTCAAGCAATTTTTTTTGAATCGTAGGCAGTAAGCAAAGACACGTTGTAATTTACTCAAAGAAGAATATCTTTGTAATGTCTTCATCAATTTGTACCACTAAACATTTTTCTATTTTATGTTCTGGTAAGTCAATTTCATGAATAAGTATAGAAGGCCAATATACATCGTCTTTACTAAGCCAAGTTGGCCCAAATCACCAAAGTGAACACTATTTTATATGAAATGGTGAAATACCACGAGAAAGTAAATCTGCAGGCTTACTCTTTGTGGGAACATGTCTCAAAGAAAATGAATGTGTTAAGTCTTGTATTTCTGCAGTTCTATTAGCCACAAAAGGTTTGAGCATATTGGGTGCTATTTTAATCCAACTTATTACAATGGTTGAATCTAACCAGAATGTGCAATTGTGAAAAGTAACATCTAGAGCTTTATGAACTTGTTTAAACAACCTTGCCAATAGTAGAGCACTATATAATTCTAACCGAGGAATTGTGATTAATTTTAATGGAGCTACTATTGTTTTAGAACATAAATACGTGAATGAAAATGACCATATTCATCAGTAGAACGAAGATAGATACAGGCACCATATGCTTGTGCGAATGCATCACAGAAACCGTGAAGTTCCAGTCGGTGCGACTTGTCACATATTACACTGTGATGAATTCTCAAGTCATTGAATAGAGACAAATCATTTCTAAAACAAAACCAGCGATCACAAATTTCTGTAGGAAGTTTATCATCCCAGGAAAGATTTTCCTTCGAAAGTTCTTGCAGTATTAATTTAGCAAGGATAATACAAGGGCTAAGAAAACCTAATGGATCTAATATTTGAGAGATTTCGGATAAAATTAATATCTTTGTAAGCATGCGATCCCGAGATTTTGATATGCAATATGTAAAGTAATCACTTGAAAAAGATCATCTCAATCCTAATGTTTTTGTATGTTCATGGGAACCTAGATCAAGAACGCTTGGATGCAAATCGCATTTGTTAACATTTTTTAAAACTTCAGGAAAATTTGAAACCAATTTTCTGAAGTTGAAACAACCAGATGACAGAATTTTAGATAAGAATTCACAAATAAGTTGTGTTTCTGAAAGAAAATTGTCACCTGACAGAACATCATCAACATAGAAGTCGTTTTTTTAATAGTATTTAATTTATACTTATTCGACATAGGTCGCCAAATAATCCGTTGAAGAAAACGTTGCTTAACATTTTCTCGATGTCAGCTGAGAAGGCGTACGTATATTTTCTGAATCTCAAAAGGATAGAAAAAAGATTGTTGAATTGTGGGACCTACCATTTAAAGACTACTGGAGTAATAACCTGATGATGTCTTAGACGAGGCATTGAAGACGACCCACAACTTAGTAGCTTCCTTTAGCACGCCATGGTGAGGTATGTAATAAGCTTGTTTATTTTCCTTTGAAACAATGGGCGTCATATGACCAAGTTGTTCATACTCTGTCATGAAAGAAGTGTACATGGAGGTCTGAATTTATTTTTAATCTCCTTTCTAGTGAGAGGAATCGTTTTACACTAAAATAATAAAGGAGACTGTGGTTTAAGAGATAATTGAAATTAACCTCCGCCCACAATAATTTTTATACCCGTAGATACGTATTTCGGCAGCTAAGCTGCCATCTTCAGTACACTACCAACTTAAAAGCACTAAAAAATGTCTAAAAACAACCTAATCATACTGACAAAATCATAAACACATTTAACATTTTTAACATTTAACATTTTTATGATTTTATGATTTTGTCAGTATTATTAGGTTGTTTTTAGACATTTTTTAGTGCTTTTAAGTTGGTAGCGTACTGAAAATGGCAGCTTAGCTGCCGAAATACGGATCTATGGATATAAAAATTATTGTGGGCGGAGGTTAATTTCTTTTATTGAATCGTTTTACAGCTAAAATGCGAGATTCTGCTAACTAGGATGCTCTTTTGACGGAATTGAAACAATGAATCTGCCGTTCATTGTCACGAGTTGTATGAGTAACAAAATGATCTTCACAGTAACGTTCTTCTACTGAGAAGGGTTTGGATTTTGAACCGTATTCTAATTATCAAAACGTTGCAACTTGAACAATTAATGCGGTTTCTACAAAACGACTGAAATTACATTGAAAAGAATCTTTTACAGAAGATGTTAGGGGTTCAGAAACAATCCATCCAAGATGAATATTTTGAAGTGCTGAAAGACCGGACCCTAGTGCAATTTGTTCGCATTTTATTATTGACCAAAACCAATCTCCCATCAGTAAATCGACGTTGTTTGGTTTATAAAATCCTGGGTCAGCTAATGTGATGTTTTTAGGTATATTTAGACCCAGTTTTACAATGACGGTTTAACTTTGAGCCGAAGCTTAAATTCTTCACAACAATTGTTGAAATAATCGTTGCTAAGGGTTTAAACCTCAGCTCAAAGTTGAACCACATTTGTAAAACTGGACCTAAGAAGAGAAGTGTTAACAAAAAAGTTTGGTAATGTACCAATTATTTGATTAAGAACGAGAAATGTACATACCTTAAAAATTGAAGAGTTTCTAACATGCGTCAACTTTGAGCTGACATCGCAATCCAGTTTTAGATGAAGAATCTGCGATGCCTACAATGGTTGCTGAAAAATCCTGCAATTGAAGTCGTAGGTGGTCACACAGGGTCTTGTAATAAAAGATGACTGGGATCCTGTATCAAGAAGAGCTCTAACTGTATGCTGCTTTCATTCAACATCATAAACTTGCACTAAGACAGTCGAAAGTAAAATTTGATGGGCGTTTGACGAAACTATAGATACAGTTTCAACATGTTATATACTTTCAAAGCCATCAGAAGATTTGTTTTCATGCAATAAGACAAGAAACAGATTTCCACACTTTAACAAAATGCCCTTTCTAAAGACAATTTGTACATAATTTTAACTCCTTGACCTTTGCAAATCTATTTGCTATGGAAAGTTTCAGGAAATGTTCGCAGTGTTTCTAAAAGGGTTTCTAAAAGATTTGCTTTATTTTTTAAACATGTTTTGAGATCGCGTGTCAAGTTTAGAAGTAATAAAAAATATAATTAAAGATTCCCACAAATTCTCTTGAGGTGTTAAAGAATTAATAGCCCTTATGTGTTTAGATACAGAATTATTAATATTTCGTATTTTATCAGAAGATTCTTCTGTTATTGGTTCGATGTTAAAGAGAGCTTTTGTATGATTGTGTACTAAAATACGTTTATTATCGAGTCTATTACATAAATTATCCCAAGCAGTTTCATAATTCTCACTTGAAAATTCTAAAGATTTAATAACATCTGCCGACTTTCCATATAGTGATGCACGTAGGTAATGAAACTTTTGTGTTTTAGTAATATTTTTGTTTTCATGAATTAACGATATGAACCTATCCCGAAACTCTAACCATGTTTCCCAATGGCCCTCAAATTTGGGCAACGATATCCTTGGAAGTTTAACAAATTTTGGACTGCTCTTCGTACATGTATTTGTATGCAATGGATTTATCAAAAATGAGTCATTTAAAATATCAGGTTGCGAATGTTTCTCGATAAATTAAATGCTCGTCGTCATTTTGTACTGTAATTGATTCAATTGCAAATCGTATTTCATTGAATTTATCGAGTAACGGTTAAGCTT
This sequence comes from Prosopocoilus inquinatus, assembly GCA_036172665.1. Classification (NCBI taxonomy): domain Eukaryota; kingdom Metazoa; phylum Arthropoda; class Insecta; order Coleoptera; family Lucanidae; genus Prosopocoilus; species Prosopocoilus inquinatus. The sequence continues at coordinate 32,816,082 of CM069869.1, forward strand.
TTTCAATGTGCTTTTTAAGTTCAAAAATATTCTGCTCACTTAGTTCTGCTTGTGCATTTAAATTGACTTCTGTGTTGTCTAGAAATTTACTGAAACAGCTTAACTGGCGCTTAATGGCCGCAGGCTTACTGAGCAAAAGATCCGTAGCGAACAAAATGCAATTATTCCAAATAAAGAAACGTGAAATATCAAAATGAAATATGCTTGTACACAATCAAAATTTCTAAACTAGTGTTACCAAACTTGCCAAGAATATTTTCAAAGTTTCTAAATATTCCAGTGAAGTATCAGTGTACCAATTATTGTGAGGAAGAAACCTAATCTCCGCTGAAGAAGAAGAAATCACGTTTCTTTAATTCTTGCTCTTGTTTATAGGCTTGATAGCTTGTATTGAGATTCTCGGCTAGGAAGGACCAAAAATGTTGACAATATGTGAAAGTCTTGGAAGACGAGTTTTTCTTTTAGAAGTTGTTTATTTACAATACTCTTTTTATATACAAGACAAGTCGCCATGTAAATAAATTCGATTCTAAACAGTTACAATAGAGAAAAACTGGTTGAAGATACATAGTTTTTAGTTCATCCACATTTTATTAAAAGTATTTCGTAAAAATATTCTAAGATATATTCAGTTTCAAGTTGTCGTTTAGTCAAACAATTTGGTTTCAACAAATATATGACTGAAACGTATTAAATTTGCTAATCACTTTTTCGAAAGCAAGTAAGCTGTTTTGAAACAAATGGTAGTGTTTGTCGTTATAATAATTGCGACGTAACACATTGGTAATCATGTGGTAACTGTATCTTTAATTTTCGTCGAGTTTTCAATACATGATAATATCAGATATACAGTGTGGAAGAAAATTAAGCAACTAATTCGATATCTTGGAAATTATTTTGTTCTCGGACAGGTCGATTTAGGAATTTGAGTGGGCACCTTTTAGCCGCAATTGTGTTTTTATGGTAACCTATATCACAGTTGTGACACTACCGATTGTTTTTTTCAAATGTAAACCTACCGTTTTGATTGCGGTATTTGATAGATAATATTTTTCTACGTATCATAAAGTGAAACAATTATGGGGTTGAATAACAAGATTTTCGAGAAAAATTAAATGAAAACTAAGAAAATTTATTAGAAAATTTTGTGCACGTTTTTTTTTCATCACTTTTAAGAAATTTTTCAAACTCAAAAATTATTAGGATATGGAGATCGAACAAGAACTCATATAGCAGTTTACGAGATTTTTATTTAAAAATATCCAAATCGAGAATCCATAACGCGTTCAACTGTGAGTAATATCAGAAGAAATTCAGAAAAACTGGAAATGTTAGAGTCAGACCTGAACGTGGTCGTTCAAAATTACACCTAAATACCGAATTGCATCTTATTGGCTTTGCAAGTGAATCTCCATTCAACAAGTCCACAGATTGCCTTAGATAATTCAATAAGCCATAATTGCGTTCAAAAAATTTATAGGAAAAATTAAACCCATACAACGTCAAACTGATTCATGAACTTTCAGAGGATGATTCTTATAGTCTCATCTACAATTCTATGAGGATACGCAGAGAATATGTAGTCACAATTAACTGTTTGTAAGAAATATTTTATTCTCGGATGAAGCTACGTTCTATTCGGTACCGCGAATAAACAAAACTGTAGATACTGAGCATTAGAAAATCCAAACTGGATGATGAAAAAAACTACGCAGCATCCTCAGAGTGTCAATGTTGGGCAGGGATGCGGAGAGATCGCATACTGGCACCAGTTTTCTTTAATGGAAATTTAACTGGGGAAAATGTATTTAGAATTCTAACAATTTGAACTAGTCCCTAGCTTAGTAAAATTATTTCCACACGAGTTGGTGCACCATCGCACTTTACAGCAATGATTCGAAATTATTTGCATGAGGTGTATGGAGTGAACAGACCCGTAAATTTGGAAGAGTTGAGAGACCGTATTAAACTTGAAATGCGCGTAATTAGTCCAGAGGTAATTCGTCACGTTCAAGAAGGGTTCATTATTTGTTTAGATCACTGTCAAGATGAAATAATGTTAGAATGAAAGAAGGTGTTCAAAATGTTGCCCGTTAGAAAGAAGATGTTCAAAACATTTTGAAAACCTTTCATTTTTTATTACTGATTTTATAATTTTGAGATATATCTTGTTTATTAAATTTATTACTTTTGAATTAATTTTCCTCGAAAATTTTGTTATTCAATCCCATAACTGTTTTGCTTTATGATACGTAGAAAAGTATTATCTGTCGAATAACGCAATCAAAACAGTAGGTTTACATTTAAAAAAGCAATCGATAGCGTCACAACTGTGATGTAGGTCACTGTAAAAAAAAATTGCTGCTAAAACCCATTCAAAATCCTAAATCGACCTGTCCGAGTGTTTCCGAGAACAAAATATTTTCCAAGATATCGAATTAGTATTTCCACGTTCCTATTTTGTTTTTGTTTAGTTATTCGTATTAGTTATCTTTTTTAAAAACGACTATGTTTTTTCTATCAGTGTTTTCCAGAAACGACTTTATCGGCTATTTCAAATTGAGTGTGAACTGAAGGGATCTCCTAAACCGTAAGAGATACAAATTGCGTTAAATGGAAGAAAAATTGTTGTACGAATTAATATCTAACTCGTATCCATTGACAGAATGATTTTTTTCTTATTTTTTCTTGAGATATTAATGAAAATGTAAAAAAGTCAATTTTTTTCCCTCTGCATCTCTTTTATTATAAATAATTTTAAAATTTTGATTTAACTTTCTACAGGCACTTTTTGATTCTGCTTCGAATAGGCGTGGCAGAATTGAAGTCAAACGTTTCGTTTTTCCACGACCATCATCAGTCTCCATTTTTTAAATACAACTTATCTTTTTATTATTCTATTCGATAGCGCTTGTTCTCCTGACTGTAATGGTATATCACACTTAATAGTAGACATTAATCTGAAGCTTAAATAATACAGATTGTTTTTATAAAAATTTAATTTGATACATAAATTAAAATTTTTAGTTCATTTTCTTAGCGGTAGTGTAAACTACTAAATTATTGAATATTTTTCTGTATCGTTATTATAATAATGCATTGCACTTACGAAAATGAATTTTTACCGACAGATACCTTGTGGTTCTGACATAGTTTTAGTAAACGAATGAAACAACCTAATTTGTAATTTTGACTTACGCCGTTAGTTTAAACGAAAAACTGGATACTAATTATACTGAATATCGGGATCACTCTGCAAAATTTCAACAGGATAAAATAGGCTTTGGATTTTGAAAATTGAAACAGTGACTATCGTTGAAATAAATAAAAAGGAGGAACTAAGAAGGCGAATTTAGATTCTTGCAAGAATGTTTCGCGAATTCATATTCGACACGGTAGAGAATATAGGATTAAGAACAGATGTACATATATGTGTTGAAAACGCTGGAGGACATTTCGAAGATTTGCTTTTATTTATTAATTTCTCTTTATTTAACAAGTTCATGTTCTTCTTCTGTGATTTTATTCATGTTATTGTTTATTTTATTCAGGTAATTTAAAACTCCTATGTTTATACTGCTGTTTGTTTGTGTTATCCGTCTAATATAATTTAATTAATATTTATCGATTCTTCCTCTTCCGACAATTGATTGTTGTTAATACCATACGATCAACGAAATTTATAATTAGAGCAGGCTGTGATATTTTTCAAAAAGTTGGCAACAGGCTTACAGTTTGAAATTAAAAATTTTAAATGTCAGAATTGTGACATATTTTTTTTAATCATTGATAATAAACGGATTTGTCTTATGGAACCTTCCCTAATATTCTAAAAACAGATTTAAACCAGCATCCGTACAAAATAAAATAACAAAATAAGGATTGAACAAAGCACGAGCGTAACCTCAAATATGACAACTATCAATTTATCTTAGAAAAATTTTGTGCAAATCGTTTTTGATTGCAGTGAGAACCTCGAGCAGCCTCTGGACATCTGTTTCAGCCCTGCTTGGGGCTTCTTCAGCAGAAACGTAGCTCGACATTCCCACTGCCCAATTTATTCGCAAATGCGATGTAAGAATGATGAACATATAAAATAGCGACATCTTACTATCGCTTTTTGATCTAACATTGCAGTAGGATAGACAAATTGAAACAGCTGTCCAGAGGCTGCTCGAGGTTCTCACTGCAATCAAAAACGATTTGCACAAAATTTTTCTAAAATCTTTCATTATGCTTTGACAGCAAGCATGGCCGCCTTGCATGGGGGACTCATTAGGAGCAAATCCAGCTTCAATTTGTCTATCCTACTGCAATGTTAGGTCAAAAAGCGATAGTAAGATGTCGCTATTTTATATGTTCATTCTTACATCGCATTTGCGAATAAATTGCGGAAGTCGTTTTTGGTCTGCAGTGGGAATGTCGAGCTACGTTTCTGCTGAAGAAGCCCCAAGCAGGGCTGAAACAGCTGTCCAGAGGCTGCTCGAGGTTCTCACTGCAATCAAAAACGATTTGCACAAAATTTTTCTAAAATCTTTCATTATGATTTGACAGCAAGCATGGCCGCCTTGCATGGGGAATCATTAGGAGCAAATCCCGCTTCAATTTGTCTATCCTACTGCAATGTTAGGTCAAAAAGCGATAGTAAGATGTCGCTATTTTATATGTTCATCATTCTTACATCGCATTTGCGAATAAATTGGGCAAGTCGTTTTTGGTCTGCAGTGGGAATGTCGAGCTACGTTTCTGCTGAAGAAGCCCCAAGCAGGGCTGAAACAGGTGTCCAGAGGCTGCTCGAGGTTCTCACTGCAATCAAAAACGATTTGCACAAAATTTTTCTAAAATCTTTCATTATGCTTTGACAGCAAGCATGGCCGCCTTGCATGGGGGACTCATTAGGAGCAAATCCCGCTTCAATTTGTCTATCCTACTGCAATGTTAGGTCAAAAAGCGATAGTAAGATGTCGCTATTTTATATGTTTATCAATTTATCATTTATTTCTCAGTGTATCCGACTATACAGCATAAAAGAACACCAATCACAGCCTCCTCTAATTATGAATTCCGTTTATCACCCGGTACTTAACATAGTTAGGAATAAATTTGCTTATTAAGCAAATCACGACGAAACTGTATGAGTTTTTTTGTCATATTTTAAAAAAGGTAAAAAATATTATACATCAGTAAAACCATCTGAAAAACTGCTATCGAATAGAATAATAAATAGATAAGAAAATGGACCAAAAATTTGAAATTGTGTATTAAATAAAATTTTCAAATAAAAATCTGAATTATTTAAGCTTCAAATTAATATTAACTATTAAATGTGATATACTATTAAAATCAAGAGAAAAAAATGCTATCGATAGAACAAAAAGACATAAGTTTTATTTAAAAAATCGAAACTGATGATGGTCGTGGAAAGACGAAACATTTGACTTCAATTCTACTGCCCCTATTCGAAGCAGAATTAAAAGTAACTGTAGAGAGTTAAATCAGAATTTTAAAATTATTTATAATAAAAGAGATACAGAGGAAAAATAATCGACTTTTACAATTTGTATCTCTTACGGTTTAGAAGATCCCTTCAGTGCACAATCAATTTGAAACAGCCGGTATAATTAAGAAACAATTCACACATCCTTACAATATTCTATTGATATCGATATATTGAATATCGATACGTATAGAGAATCGGTTACCGATATTCGACATATCCATACGAAATATTGGACAAAGATTTAATACAAAAATGATGATTTTGTTTTATCAAGACTTTATTCAGAGTGTTCGGAGGTTAAAGTTATTCTTCGGTACTTTACATTATACGTGTTGGGGTAGATCCTTACTCACTTCCACAATTAAATTAATACCGGTTAATAGCACTTGCCAAAAAAATTATATTTATACTTAATCAATATTTATCTCAGAATCTATTAATAAAAGTCTACCTGTCTACATAAACTTTTTGATAATATAATAAACCTAGACACACGGGGCACCCGGTTTTATTAATATTCTCCTATATTAATTATCTTTATCATTTTCACATTTGAAGTAAATTAAGTCATCCTGCTTTTTTAATTCTCTCTTATTTTTTGAACTATTTTTTTTCTTCTATCAATTGCCACGGTCTTAAGGTAAAAATAGTAAATTCTTGGAACAAACGTTCGTGAGAGTAAGAAATTACGTTAGCAGGTGGTGTAATAATAGTACAAAAGGTTATTCAGGGAACAGGAATGTTCACGCACGAATTATTGCAATTTCTTATTTTTTATTTCTCGGCATAAAGGAATTAAAACTCAAAGAAATTGTTCTTATTAAGTCATAAAATAGTTTAAAACTAATTTAAAACATTTAATGAAACTTCGATTACTCCAATCCAAAGTGAGGGAAGAATTTAAATTTAATGCTGATGCCTGTAAAGTTTCAGTAAATCAATATAAAAAGCCAATGTTTTAATATATAAATTCGTTAACTTTATAAGAGATCTGCATAGTACCTGGTGTGTGACTTTGTTGGCTGTAAGCACGGTAAGCCCATTAGCAGGTATATCGACGAACATGACTGTATGCTGAGATCTTTATTATTATTATTATTTAGTAGAGAAGAGAAGTGTTCCTGTTCCAATTATTAATTAAGTAATGATTCAAATTTGAGTCTATAGATTTGACAGTTGACCGTTGGCAACAATATAATAACAATATAAAAACGGTTTTGATTTGGGTATTTGGGTGCACAACGTGCACTAAGTAGTGTATGTTCATCTCGTTTTAACCTCATGGAATAAAACGAGATGAAGATACCCTGAGTGCATATAGTGCACTCCAATCCAAAGCGCTATAAGGAAATAGTTTTTAATCTTTTCTCTGACCCTCTGGAAAATTGCGCAAAACGATCACTGTCGTTTGTTTTTTCACGTTTACCTTTCAATTATCGGACAAGAGTCAACTTCAATATTATCTAACATTGATCAATTCCGCACCTACTTGATGGAAATTCATGATCAAAGGTAATACAAAAGCAATAATGATTTTCACTAGATTGAAAATCTAGTAGAAATCATTGCTTTTTATTACCATTATCTAACACGTTGGTGTGGGACTTCATTTCTTAAATTTTGTTTTTAGTGAATCTATTGCAAACCAGCTGTTTTCAAATCTAAACAGAATACTTCTATTACAGCTGAAATCATTTGAAAGGCCGCAGTGTGCAAAAGAAAGGCCGCTGTGAGCGAAACAAAGGCCGATTTTGACATGACAGTTTCAATCTCCAAAACAAAGACCGATGTTGCAAAATAAAGGCCGCTGTGTGCAAATGAAAGGCCGATGTGTATATTATAATGAAATTTACTTTTTATATAAAACAGACTTATTCTTGAATCTTTAGTTAACAGCACATTTTTCAACTCATATGCAAATTGGTTTTGTTTCGTCGGCATGTTGGGTTTATGATTTTTTTCCTAAATTTTCAAATCTTCACGTTTCCGAACAGTTTTCCTGGCTATATCGAATTTTACATTAAAAATTGGGATAATATTCTTTAATTCTCCTCTATTTTAGCTACAATTAAGCTGCTTTCTTTTGCTTAGAAGTTTGAATCTGGTTTCGAATAGTTTGAATCCGGATTCCGTAGTTGTACACACTTCAGATTTAAATTATTGATTGACAGTTCGTCTGTAAATAACTGCAATTCAATTCAAACGAAATATAAAAATAGTTTTATTCGAAAGGGAATGGGGATTGTCGATTGGGATTCAATTTTCAACGAGAGTGGGGATTAATCCGTTTGCAAAAGAACGCCCGCCTTTGAATCTAAACGCGCTTGGACCACGTTTTTATAAGCAAAAGAAAGCACCTTTAGGGTCGAAACTCATTGAATTTTTATTTTTGAATTTAAAAACCTAATTTAGTATTGCTATACCGTTGGCTGCGGCACCCTATCTTGTGAATTGATAGAAACATGTCAACAATAGCTTTTGTACAAGTTTTTTTTTTTATAATAGCAGAATAGAAAGCCAAATTTCTAAAGAAGCGGAAGTTATTGTAACAGAAACGACAACAATTAGTTTACTTTTTTCGTTAATTTATTTGTCGTACGGCATTTTGCAAACTGACATTAGCGGCCCTTCATTTGCCTACAGCGGCCTTTATTTTGCAATATCGACCTTTGTTTTGGAGATTTATAACTGTCATATAAAAAAAGGCCTTTGTTTTGCTCACAGCGGCCTTTGAAATGATTGCAGTTGTAAAAGAGAAACAACAAAATTATTGTAGGATGTATCAGGAATTACTAGATTGATTAGAACTATGATTTGTCCTAAAATTGTTTGGCTTAATGATAACGATCTCCTCACAAAATTCAATTTTATAATTTTAAACTGTGATGCACCTGTTTACATTAATTTTATTTTTATATCAAACTCTGTTTAGTAACTATCGTAAATTCAATAAGTTAATAGGTTGCTATAATGTTCTATAGTCAAAAAGTTCGCACCATATGGGAAAATGTTTTATTACTGGTAAAAAAAAATTCCGAGAATAGTTTTGTGCATAACCAAATAAGAGAAGGTCAGAGTCGGTGAGCAACTTTTAAGTGTGGATAAAAATAGTACTTATTTAAGAAGAAACTTAAAAACAAGTTATAGTTTGGAATTGTTAGAATTTGCAATTGGAATTTTAATAGAATATGATAAGTATTTACAAAATGTGTTTCTTCGTACGCAGACAAAATTTCCTGCGGTCTAATATTTCGAAAAGAGAACCTTTATGATATTCTCAGTTTTGCTCAAAATGTGAATGAGCATTTGGCATTTAACACTTATGAGTTGTTAGCTTATTCATTTATATTCATAAAAAATATGTAATAGAATAAAATTTGCTCTTGGGTTCTTACTTCTTGCATGGAACAAGAAAATCTAAAACGATTTCTCATGTTTCTGGTGCAAGACGTTTTTTAATATAAAATTTCGTGTTATTGTTTTGGATTTCTTCATAATACAATTGTCATCATTCCAATTCAGTCTGAGTAGACCGAAAGTTGCAAAAATTGCATGCGCTTTTTATTTTGTACCCGTTTCTATCTTTATGTCCGTTTTTATAAGATAGTTACGGATTTGAAAAAAAAATTGAATAAGTTAAGTATTTGTAAGAGCTAAATACGAATTGCCCATTTATCGTTTCACATCTGAGCTAAACTTAGAAAAAATGATTTTTTTTTGAAATATTGTGAAAACTTCTCGAAACCTATTAAAATTTCGTCTTAATTTGTTCAGCAATTCTAAATTATGACAATTTTTTAAATTTCACATTTTAAAAAGATACCATTTTTAACAACACCATCCTCCATCATTCCATTGATGCCGAAACATGTAGAAAGTTTATTAAAAAAATTTTGAACAGTCGTTTTCATTCAATCTTCTGACAGTTCGAAAAATGTGTACAATTTATTTTTATTAATTGTCGTTCCTAATATCATAACGGAGCAATTCACAGAGGTCTTCTTTTTTGTTTACCGATGTCTCACTGTGCAGCATAAGACAATTTTTTTGACCTTCATGATCTACAGCACAATCTTAAGAAAGAAAAAATCAAAGTTCTTGCAAAACGAAACACCTACTTGATTGGTCTTTTAATGTTATGAACTATAGCAAAAACTACATCCACAGCACATTCCAATTAAAAATTCGTTTGATTTCATAGTGTCAAATAAATTAATTTAAACTAGTCGACAAAAATACCTAAGTAGCATACTTTAGAAGTGCTGGAAGAGACGGCAAAATAATTTTTCGGAAATTTTTGAATTTAGGAAATGTAAAATAATTTACTAAACAGTTTTCTCCGTAAAATTCGTAAACTATCGTTCAAATAAGTTCTTTGTTTTGGAGTGATATGTTATTTATAATTCGTCTATTACAATAACATTTGATGGATTTCTTTGTTCGTTTCGCTGTAAATTTCGCTTGTATATAAATATGGGCTCGTTTTTTTACTCTTCAGCACTTAAAACGCTGCGTCTTAAAATTTCAACGCTGAACTTTGATGACGTCACGCTTTCAACTTTAAAACGACAATTTCAATCGCTGCATCGAATAGTAGAAAACATCTAAAATACTACGGCGGTGAAAGAGCCAATTAAAGTATTTAGGTACAATCGTATATTCTTTCTTTGTGAAATTAATTAATACGAAACTAATTTTGCAAAAGTACTTGATACTAACAGCAGTAGAATTGTGCAGTTCATATTCAAACGCTGCAAAAAAATATTTATCTCTGTAAATTTTTAGGCTGCATCGTAAGTAAAAGAACGCATTGCGGCGATAAACTGTTACAACTTAAAAGTGTAAAAGCACGCTTTTGCTTTAATCGCTACAACGAATGAACTAATCCCGAGCAAAAAACGAGCCCTATGTGTACGGTTCACGAATTTCTTGAATTTCAAGTGAATTAATTTCATCCATTGTTTATTATACGTGGAAAATATGCGAAAAAGTAAGAGCTGGCAATGAGCAGATATCTTGTTGATTCACAAAATTACGTCATACGGAGAGGATGTTGGCCTTCGTTGTTGTGTTGTATGACCTAAGCGCCCTACATATTTTGTACATATACGGATATGTATTCTTTATAATAACAATTTCGTTTGTTTTATTGTAATGCATCGTTTATTCGTGCATACAGTTTTAAAAGGTATGACATATCCCGGTTATTTGAGAAAGTTTGTTGAAGGCGTTTTATTGGCGAAAACACTAAAAACTTCTTCAATTACATTTGCTACTTATAAGTAATAGTGTCGTGCATCATAATAACCTAAAATAATGCACTTACTTACTACGAACATCAACTGAGACTGAGGTCACACTAAGCGATCCCGGACGGGTACAATCGGACAGTCAAAATTTCATTACAACGTTGTGTAAAAGATATGAAGTTGTAAAACTTTTTAGGAATAAATTCTTTACGAGTTAACACTCGTGGCTGAACGGATACAACCGCTCAGTTCGACAATTTTTGTTTTATACAATGATGTTATAAGGTTAGATGGAGTCTAGCAGCATTTTGAATAGGACTGCATCGGCTTTAACATTAGAGAGAGAAAGATATTATGAGCATCCATTAAGAGTAACGAAGATCAGAAATGGTCGATACCACGTGGTTTGGGGCAAATGAAAGCTTAGTTCAGATGCATCCGGATACGCAAAAAACTAGCCAATCAAAAACAAATTGCAATAAATATTTTGCGTATGCGGAATCCATCTCAACTAAGCTTAATGCGTTTGCAAACATCGTTGCCATGGCGAGTAAGTGGTTGAATGGCGAATTGTCAAAAATTAATGAACTTCGTAATTTATAGTTCATATTCCAATTTTAAATTAGACTATCGAATCTATTTTTACAATTTGCACATGCGTGTAATACGAAATATATTCAATATTTTAAGTAATTTTAAAATGTGTGTACCCTCTCTGTGGATGGATACATTTACATCTTTTTGTCGCATATTTATGCAATCATCAGCGAAGCAAGTAGGTATTCTACATGTTATTAACGCGATTATTGAAATATTAGAGTAAAATAGTCACTTACATAAAACTAAAAATTTAATAAAATGACGTTTAAAATCAATTTAAAACATCCCGTGAAAACTAGAAGCGAAATCAATGGATGTTGAACTTTAATTAAATAATAAACTAAAACTTGATAAGTCACTTCAAATAACTTAAAATCGAGAACACGACCCCACAAAATCCAATTTATAAACTAACAAACTAAACGCACAGACAACGAATGTTTTCACGTTTTGACATTGTCAAATTAATTTTGACGTTTTGCCCCAACCCAGCTGATCGAGGCTAGTTTTCCCTCTCTCTAATGTTCGTCGCGATACCTCTCACTCCACATTCCATCCAACCGATACCAGATCATTGGTTTTCACGTTTTGACATTGTCAAACTAATTTTGGCGTTTTGCCCCAACCCAGCTGATCGAGGCTAGTTTTCTCTCTCTCTAATGTTCGTCGCGATATCTCTCACTCTACATTCCATCCAACCCATACCAGATCATTGGTTTTATATTGTACGCAAAATGTCAAACTGAGCAGTTGTTTCCGGTCAATCCTAATCACTCGTAAAGAATTTATGTCTAAAAAGTTTTAAAACTTTGTATCTTTTACACAATCTTGTAATGAAATGCATCTTGAGTAGTCCCAAGATTTTTTGTTAGATATTGCACTAATTCTTGCACAAGAAATGGTAGGCGATTCTGCGCAGTAGTCATTTGACAAATGTTTGGTTAGGTACATTCGTTACTTCGTATATTATATCTTCGATTTAAAAATAATGGATGTAGTGGAAGCTGTGATTAGCATTAGTACATGTGTACTAGTTAAAAGGTTGCTGCAAAGACAACAAAACAATAGGAAGAAGCAAAGCAAACCTAGAAGAAAATGGGAAGTAACTTGGTTGCTAAGGAGGGAAGAAAATTAAATTAAATATACTCCGCCGGGAACTTTTAAGTGAAAATTCCAATTCATTTAAAACTTATCTTCCCATGAGTGATAACACTTTTAAAGAGTTATTATCGTGTATAGAGGGAAAAATAAAAAAAACAAGACACACAGTTTCGTCAAAGTATTTCAGCTGAAAACAGGCTTGTTACATATTTATAATTGCTATCCAATTAAACATTAGGACTTGGAAAATAGTCCACACATTCTAATCGTGCATTTGAGATTATCTGTACCTATTATTTTTAGATTGGCAGTTACTCTGAGATATTTAGCATCAAGAAATGTCTATAGAAATTTGATGTTTTCTATAAGAATTCATGAGAGTACAATAAGTGTAATAGTATCTAGTGTTTGTGGAGCAATAGTACAAACATTGAAGCCTAAATACATTAAAGTACGTAATCGTAGATTAGTACAGTATACTGGGTGTCTCCTAACCTACGGAGGAGATTAAAAGGGTAGCTAGGGGAAATCAAATTAAAGCGTTTTTCTTTATAAATTTTTGGTAAAAAATCAATAACTAAAAAGTTACAAGAGTTTAAAGTGAAATTAATTAACCAAAAAAAGTTACTCCCTGTAGTAATATTTTAAGTTTTAAATTCAAATTAGTTAAAGTAACGGCTATTTCATTTTTTTCTTTTTACTCCCAAAAACGGGTTTTCATACCATTGTGCACCGCCTACTAATTAAAAACAAAACTAGGAAACAGATTAACATAGACATTTTATGAATGGTGGTTTTGATAAATTTAGAGTTTATTTAACAATAAAGATGCATTTTGTAAAATATTTTTTATCAATTAAGAAGCAACATGTGTAAATTAAAGAAGATTAAGAAAGTTAAACTGCTATAAGTTTTTTTTATTATTGGGTTTTGGTCAAAAGCGAATTAAGAAAAAATGTTGTAGATTGATGTCCTACAGCTGCCCTTTCAATCTCCTTCGTACGTTACGAGACACCCAGTATAGTACTTTTTTTAACTGTGGCCAGAGTTGTACATTGTAAAAATTTTGATTTATGTTAAATTAAGTTTTGCTCAAAATTTTAAGCAAAATTTTAATTAACAAATATTAGTCGAGTAATTTTTGAAAAACTGTACACTGGATGCATACAATTTTTGTATTCTTTAGATGCCTACTAGTGCTGATGAATGGAAGGAAATTGCCAAGTTTACCTGCAACACATCTTAAAACAATTTCTTCTTGGATAACAGTTAAAACGCAATCAAGTTTTAATTGTACTAAATAAAATTACACGAAAAACCTAGGAATTAGCAATACAAACTGGGGTAAATGTTTAAATGAATTGCCTAAAGTTGAGGATTACGTTGACTGTTGGGGCTGTTCTAGAGCTTATCACTTTGATTGCTTTATAAAAAGCAGCACTTATAATGCAATGAGCAGGAGCAAAAAAAAGGATTGACGTTGTGAACTCTGTAGAGCTACTAAACGGAAGGATGATTTTAAATGTGCTGATCATAAAGGCAAGGAAGATCGTACTAATGGGGAAGCCAAACAATTATTATTGGAACTAAAGGAAGTCAAGGGAATCCTAAATAGTTTACAAAAACAAATAGAGGAAAATACGAAAACAAACAGCTATATTACAACACAATTTGATGAAATATTGAAAGGAAAACAAAATTTAGGCGATAGGATAAATGGTTTTGAAGAAAATATTACAAAAGTTTTTGCAGAATCTCCAGACAAAGACAGGAAAATTAAAAATCTAAGATATAGGGTTGCCGAGCTGGAACAATCCGCTTTCAGTAAGTCTATAGAGTTGCATGGATTGGCAGAAACTGAAAATGAAGATGTTGACGAATTAGCTTATAAAATAATTCAAAAATTTGGTGCTACAATTGATAATGTTGAGATATGCGAAGCCTACAGATCATTAATTCGGTACTAAAAGAATGACAGATGAAGTCTTGAAATTAAGAAAAAATGTAATGCTCAATAGCGATGTTTTGGACACCCACACGTCAGGAAAAATTATGATGCTTGAGCAATTGTCTCCTCATTATAAGCAGCTTCTCTGATTGGTTAAAAAAGGCAAAAAAATTGGGATATAAATTTGTCTGGATACAGCAAGGGAAGATTCTTGTCAGAAAGGAAGGCGGTTCAAAAATTCTGAACAGTAAGGATGAAGAAGAGTTAGAAAAATTAAAGTAAACCTTTTTCCATAGTCTTGTGTAATTATTTTGTCCACGTTTTGTTTGTTATTATGGATTGGTCCGTGATTGATTATGCTTTTGAAGAAGATATCAAATATTTCCATTTTGATACTTTTGATAAATTTTTCGATAACGGCAAAAACAGTACAGAGAACAACCTTTTTTTCACCTAAATTTGAGATCCATTTAAAAGAAAAACCTCGAAAAATTATTAATGACCTGCTATGACTACTTATGCAGTTTTGGTGTCATAATATTTACAGAAACATCAATTAAAACGTGTATTTAGATACAGCTAGAGAAATGTTTCAAATATCGGGGTTTAATATGTTTCATAAACGCATAGAGGAAACAAGAGGAGGATTAATATTTGTCAAGGAAACGCTTTGGGCTGTAGAAAAAAATGTAAATTCTGTACATTTTGAAAATATTTATTTATAAATAAAAACCAAGTCACTTGAATTCGATCTATTAGCAATTTATAGGCCCCCTGTCTTAAGTGTAACTCCTTTTGTAGATGAATTAGAAAATCTCCTAAACTGGTCTGAAAGTAAAAGAATGTTAGTGATTGGAGACATCAACATAAATATTAATGATACCACAGTTATTACTTTGTTATTGGGAGCTGGTTTCGCCTTGGAAAATCAATCTCTATACGAGAGAGGAATTCTTAAATAATGTAATGATCTCCTCCTGCATTGACCGTATTTACGTGAAGGGTTTGCATCCAGAATCCTCAGATTCAGTGTGCAGATAAAAGATTAATTAAGATAAAAAATCGAGTGGGGTGAGATCTGGCGAGCGGGCAGGCCAGTCTATTGTTCCCCTTCGTCCTATCCATCTCCCTGGGAAAATTTCGTCGAGATACCTGCGAACATGCTGGCCAAAATGTGCAGGTGCTCCATCTTGTTGGAACCAGATTCTGGGATGAGGCGCATCAGGATTGGCTTCGTCCGGAAACAGTATTACCAATGCTGGCACGAGGTCAAATCTTAGAAAATCTAAATATCTTTCAGCGTTTAAATTTCCCTCGAGAAAGACAGGTCCCACAATGCGATCTCCTATTATTCCCGCCCACACATTAACTTTTTGTTGGATTTGGGTGTGACCCTCCCGAACCCATCGAAGATTTTCGCCCGACCAATATCTAAAATTATGGCGATTCACCTGACCATTTATTTTAAAAGTTGCTTCGTCACTAAAAAGCACATTACTGAGAAATTCGGGATTCTCATCGCATCGTAGCATCAATTTGTTTTGTTCACAGAACTCGTTTTGACGGTCGAAGTCATCTTCATTCAGTTCCTGAACGAGATGGACTTTATATGGATGAAGTTTTTCCTTCTTCAAGTACTTTGCGACTGTGGAAAAGTCGACTGCATTATCTCTGGCAATGTTTCTTGTTGAAGTGTGGGGGTTGTTTTGAACTTCCAAGAGAATGTTCAGCCTATTACCTTCTTCAGTTCTTGGACGACCTTGTTTGGGTCTGTCTTTCACACTGCCAGTTTCTGCGAATTTTGCCACAATTTTTCTCACCGTTGATCGCGAAATCGGTGTTCGGTTTGCATTTTCTGCATTGAACAATTGACAGGCTTCTTCATGGCTACGTATTTTATCACCAAAGCCAACCATAATAAGAATTTGAATTCTGTCTTGTTCGTTCAAATAAGCCATTTTCGTGATTCAGTTTCAACACTACTAAATTTCCGTTCTAGTCAAAACGAATACTCAGGTGCAGTACTTGATATACGGTTATAAGCTAATTGACAGTACTTTGACATTACTTTCGTCTACGCCATAGTTACTTGCGTTTTTCAATTGTAAAAAACATCATCAACCGGAAATTTAAAAAATCATTCGGTTCTAGGAACAAACGGTAACGCCTGCATAGGGTTTTTTTGTTTCCCTTATGTCGTCTAGTCGATGTCTCGATTGAAGACAATCCGAGGGACACCTCAGACGTATCTAATTTGTTGATAATTTTTGATTAGTTTATCATAGGAAAAAATTTTAATTTTTTAAATTCGAAAGTGTTTTTCTCCAAAAAATTGTTATGTAAGATACCAAATTTTTTATACCGTTGTATGCACAATGGAATACTTTACGACAAGGGATAATAAAAGTCGGATGTTACCATTTGAAAAAACTGATGACGTCACACCTGGGTGCAATCAGATGGCCACAGAATAAAATTCACTATGTCATAAAATGCACGAGACAAAACTAAAATCGATCTGTTTCAGGATTGTTTCATCAAACCCAAGATAACAGAAATATGAATTTTGTTCCATAGTTTATCCACACCCTGTATATACTTTTGTAGTGAAAACTATTAAAGTACTGACCTTAAGAACTCGGTAGATCATTCTCATGACACGAGAGCCAGGAGTGCGAGAAGATTAGTAGTGCCGACTTCAAGTAATAATTATGGGGATAGAGTTTGGGAAGTGATCACTCCAACTGTATTCAATTCAATTCCAGAGAATCTTTTAAACTTACATTATAAATATTTGTTATTGTCAAATCAGTAATTTACAATTAATTTGTTATCTTAATTTATACTTGTTACTTACCTTGCTCTTTTTTTACGGTTGTAGGCTTGTAATAATTTCGATGTGATAGAATTAAATTCCATTACTATCTGCATAAACTAACTACTTTATAGACTGGAATCGGGAAGGCTGAGAAATTCAGACAAGTTTCTGCGCTCTCCTGTGATTGGAATAAAAACTAACCTTGTTGAGCGGGTTGCCTACTGCACATATGATTTAATATTACTTGCTTTCAATCTGAGGTATCCATGAATAACTTAGCAAGTCAAAATGACACTTTTGACTTACCTGGTTATTTATGAAATGTCTTTCCGTGTAAAAAAATACTAAAATATATAGGTTCACAAATTTATGTATTAGGTGCTTTTCTTTTACATAAAAAAAGCAGTTTCAAAATATTCAGGGGCTTTAATCTCCATGTTTCTGTTTATAAGTCATTACACACCAAACATTCCATTGAATAAGTAGCTCTGAACTGCTTCAATTTTTGTACTTCGAAATTGTTGTCTTCTGAATGTTTTCTGACTAAAAAGTCGATGATGTTCTTTCTTCTGACATTCGGTATTGCGTCAGACAAAATAATTCTTCCGCCTACCGATAACAGAACGCAATATCAACAAAATTCTTTGTGATGGATTAAACTTTGACAGTTGTGAAATTTATGTTGGCTCTTCCTCGATTTCTACCCAAAACCGGGACTAGTGTTTTTCAGAAACACCATATGGGTACCTTTTATCGTTAAGTACAATTTCTGGATACCGCATCATGTCTTTCTACAACCACATTTTCTAAAGATGACTGAAACACTTCAATTTAACATTTTCAGTTAAGTGAAACTTCTAAATGCTTCTAAGACAACGTATCAATGGATCAGAGAACACTTTTAATAGAATTGAGCTTCTACTCTGTGACAGATGCCAAGTCATACAAAAATAAAATTTATAGTTGGCGGTAGAATTACGTATTTTCCGGCATTCCAGTCAGTAGAATTCTGTATTAACTACTTTTGGCCCTCTGTTGATTGGAATACGAACTAAAATTCTGGTTGAAGGTTGGCTGACTATCTGTTACCGTAGAAGTTTTAGGTTAGGTTTAATATTTATGTTTTTCAACTTTGCGCCAGTTGTGCCAATTTCTTCTTGATTTCAGTTGTACAACTACCCAGTTTTTACTTTCACTTTAATTTTTGACTTGTGCCAAATGTCTTTTTCTTTTGTACATTTTACTGTTAAATTCTTGATTTTGTTTTTCAGGTTTATTAATTGCTTTGTCCAAACATATTTTGTTAATTTGTTTAATTAGCTAGACGGATTTGCCACTGACAAGCCATTGACATAGATAAAAGATATATTAGGTGTCAAAACCAACGTTGTATATGTGGAGCAACAAAATGCGCGCCTCACGCGGCCTGGGGGGAATTGAAATAAAAAAAAGGCGCGTAATTTAAAAATATTTCTGCGTTAACGGTTTAAGTATTGTTCAGGAAATTAAATAATCTAATACATTGAGCTGAATTATTGCCCAAGATACTAGTTTAAGGCTATTCCAGAATAATAAACGGACAATTTGTGATTTTCTTTCTATAAATTACGACCACGTTTGCTCGGATCGTTTTCCCTCCGGCGCTTAATAAGACCGCGCGGCCAAGATAGCCAAAAAAGTGCACTTTTCGCTTATCTTTCTCTCTTACCTTTTTTATAACAAATTGTCCTGTTCGTTCGCCTGGGATGGCCGCAAACGAAATTTAAACGTTTAATTAAAAAAGAAATCGAATTAATACTTTGGCTTCCGACAACAGATTCCAAACTTTTCAAAATCAATAAAAGGTAACTATGGTAACTTAAAAATATGCTAAGGATTACAGATTACTGTAAATATGGTGCTATCACTGCCATCCCAGCGACCTGGGGGAAATTATAATTGCGTTTAAAACTGTGGCAATAGACATAAACCCCTGTGCTAATTGACTTAGTGGCATCTACGTAACTTAATTTTTCAGTTTTTTTGTTTAAGTTTTTGTTTTTGCATTTGAACTTGCAATTGTACTGTCTAATTGTACATGTACAGTACTAATTATTATTTTGTTGTTACTTTGTTAAATTTATTATATTATTATATTATAAAATTAAATTAAATAATATTATTATTATACCGAAATTGCATTCTTACAGGAAAATAGTTTGCAAAACAATTGTAAAAATTTTTCGACTTTCGCTGCAAAATCAGCAGCTCCAAAGCAAGCGGTCAATAGATAAATAGCTGTCAAAAATGTAATAATTTGATAGTCTAGAAAAGGACGCGATATTTCAACGCTAGATCCTACGACAATTATAATTACTGTATCGTCGTAGTGACTCCAATACGTTATATGTGGCAAAACGATCCGTTTCTAAAAACTTCATCTGTAGATAAAGCATATTGCGCACCATCATAAACAGTTTATACTTTTCATAAAGTTATCTGTCAATAAAAATTTATCGTTTCAGAAACCGGGCATAAGTGACATAAGGTAACTTGCAGTTTGCAGCCAGGGCTATTTTAATGTTTTAACGATACCAGAACATGAAATTGCGCGTTACCATATACGACGTATTGCACGACGATATATTATATTAAATATAAGAGCATATGGGAAATCTCCACTATCATTAGATTTTCTCCCTGTATAACTTTTTTTAACTTAACAGATCTTCCTCTTGCATCTTTCCGTTTAGGTTAAACGGAAAACTTATTTAAACCACATAAATTAATTGTTTTTTTTTCGGATATAATTAGAATGGTTTTGTAATAATACTAATAAGTATATTTTTCCTCTCTTATTTTCTTCCCTTTCGGTGTGATTAAACATATATCTAAATCAGAAATATTACCACATTTTCGTATGAAATTATTAATGCTAGCATTTTATTTATATAGTAATTCACTTCATTTTTCATTATCGCTGCAAATAAAACTTATTGAAAGCACTTGATATACTAATTAGCTTTGCAGTACGTGGGCGCGTGATGCGTATAAAAAATTAGGAAACTATAAAATCGCCATTACTCGCGTTTGTATCTGTCGATGACCTCTTTCTGTCACTTTCATTACCTTTAACTTATCGAAGGCCTCTGGTAATAGGCGGCAACGTGTCAATTATTTTCCGGTCTGTTTTAGCTAGAAACTCGTTATTTTCCGTATTCCAGAGTTAATGAAAAACCATCAGCTCATCGATTGGCGTTTGTTTTTATTGACGACAGTTTTTCTAATATAATAGAAAAGAAAAATTCGTTTAATCAGTTTTATGCAAGCTAAAGTAAACTCGGGTTTTCTACGAACAATCTAATCTATCAAGTTTTATCAGTTTAAGTAATGATGATTTCATACATTTGATAGATTTAGAAGTGTCATTAAGATATTTTTCGGAAATCCAAGATTGTGACAGACATAAATAAGAATGTTTTATTTTATTTTTTATAATTAATTTACTGTTTAATTTTAGAATAGCCGATTCATTGAATAAGTACTTTCAAACAAAACTGAATGCATCTCTGTACGTTTGAATTACGTTGGATAAACTTTCGTTCGTTGAACTATTTTGTTGACGTTCTTGCACTGCTTTATGCTGAGTTCGTTCTATTTATTTTTGCAGTGAAGCAGATAGGTATAAGAAAGTTCTATGGAAGGATGTCAGGGTTGGTGACCTCATCCACTTGTCTAACAACGAAGTGGTGCCCGCAGATATTCTGCTGTTACGGTCCAGCGATCCCAACGGCCTCTGTTACATCGATACTGGTCATTTGGATGGCGAAACGAACCTTAAGCAGCGCCAGGTCGCACGAGGATTTGTCGAAAAGGTAATATTAATATTTGTTGCTTTTGCTCTAATTTAATGATTGATTTGTTAAGAAAATTAGCTACAACATTAATAACACAGAAGATGTCGTTCATCCACATGTTGGATAACATCTGTGAGAAACACCAAAAAGAAATCGAAAATATTGATGAATAAGTAAAGCCACGTCACCTGGAGTCAAAAAAATTGTGCCAGACTTTTCTTCAATCTATGCTGCGTTGAAAGCGGTGCATTACGTAAACCGTCAATTGCCGCCGTTTTAATTTCAATCGCATGGATGGCAAATGACACTTTTACACCCCAGTTGACATTGTTGAATGGGAATGAACAATATGAACGGTCTTGATGTTATTTTATGTGTCCAAGGAGATAGTAGCAAAGATATTGGGTTTAATTTATTTCTAAGTATTTTGAAACACTAGAGGAAGTTTGTTAGGTTCTCCATACAGTACATATTTACAGTAAGGAGAAACACTAATTACGAAGAAATATTCTACTGCAACCAATAATTATTTAGTTTCTTTTTTTTTCTAATAGACTGGTTTCGCACTTATATCAGTAGCAAAAATGTTACAACTTTTAAGTTAAAGAAATATTATCTCGTCAGAGAGCAGAACTTTCAAGGAAGTTGATGTACTAGCACTAACCTAATTTTCAGTGTGCTCTTATTTTTTATTACGTAGATGACAAGAGCTGAAGGAAGAGCAGGAATCCTTGCTGAGGATTCTTGATTTTGCCCTTTTGATTGATTCATATGTATTCTTGTGTTCTCATTCACACCTTGTAATGTTTCAGTCAATAAACCATATTATTATTATTAGTATTATTGCACAATTAAATACAGAGTGGTGATAAAGTCCCGCAATAAGTCCATAATTTGTTTATTTGAAGTTTTTTCTTACAAAATCCTGAAATAGATAGCTTTTAATTTTAACAAGCGTAAAAATCTTTTCTTGATCATTTGTCTTTCCGGTCTGACATCATCATGAATTTTTTTAAATGACAATTCCAACTTTTTAATTGAGGTTTGGATGGTTCTTCATGCCAATTAAATGCTGGTATAAAGCAAATAGTATTTACAAAACAATTTTTTTTTTTATTAATTTTTGTGTTGATTTTATAGACTCTAAGACTAAGGTTTTCACGGAGGCATTATGTTTCCTCAAAATTTATTTCTGAAAGTCCCTTTAATTTTAATTGTCAACGCACATTTTAATTACTCGTATTTCCTCCGCCCTTTTTTTAGCTGTGTTGTCTTAATGTTTTAATATTATATTTTTTGTTAGCTCTGGAATTTTGACTCATTCAATATTTCAGTTTGATTTGGCAACTTGCCTTCTATCTGCGACTAGATTTTAGTTACCTTTTCCTTTTCTCTTTCTTATCTGAGTTTATTGATTTTTATAAATGTCTTCTTTTCCAGACGTATAATCGAATCATTTTGTGTGGTTTTTTGGATATTTCTCCTTTTCCTGTTGTGCAGATGAATCCTGAGATTTTTTTTTATGGTTACGGAAAGCCCTTCTTGCTGGAAATACCTGTTTTCTCCTGGTTTTTCATTGATACATTTTTAACTCAACACGTTCGCTAATTTTTTTCTTGTCTTCTCTCGTCTCTGTTTTAACCGCATTCCATACCCCACACACCTCTATCAAAATACTGACTTCTATGCCCAAACCGGCGTTATTTTAAATTAATACATATTTGGCTTTTTTATTCTTTTAATTTCACTTTTAGATGTTAGTCTGAACTTCTACAAACATTAACGACCTCTTTCAAAATAGAAGTGAAGGAATTTTTTAAATTTAAAATCACTTTGATACGTTTGTTTTCGTATTCTTAAACGAGAGGAGATACTTTCAATTAACTTCTCTTTTAGTTCTATTACGAAAACTGTTGCAAGTGATTGATTTAGTTTGAAACGACGAGAATTCTTGTTTTCTAATATACTTGGTTCTTACAGCAAACTGTTTTCGAGCCCTCTAGATTTAAGAGCCGTATTGAAGTCGACCCTCCAACAACGAAGATCTATAGGTTTCACGGAGCCATGATCCATGGAACCGGTGAACGTGTTCCCGTGGGTACAAACAACCTGTTACTTCGAGAATGCGTTTTGAAGAATACGGATTTTGTCGAGGGGATTATAGTGTACGCAGGTGAGGATCTAATCGCTGATTTGATGTGCTTGCGATTTTCAAGATTTTTTTTGAAGGTCACGAAACCAAAGCTATGCTAAATAATGGTGGACCACGTTACAAGAGGTCATCTTTGGAGAAGCAAATGAACCAGGATGTGATTTGGTGCGTCATTATTTTAGTCATTCTCTGTGTTATTGGTGCTATTGGTTGCAAGTTGTGGTTGTCAAGTTTCTACGAGGGAGTGTCCTTGCCGTTTAAACCTCCCACTGACTATTCGAACGCCACCGAGGCCTTCCTTGCGTTTTGGACTTACATTATTATTTTACAAGTAGGTACCTGTTGTATTAGTTTATTTTTCTGCCGACAAAGTTGTGTTCTTAATGAATCAATTTCTATAAATACTACTTATTCGTCGTAGATATCTCGTATACAATTGGAAATTTTAGCATTATCCTTTTGATTATCTTTAAAGCGTATATTATAATTGCAGAAAGTCATTAGTTATTTTTCTGGCGTTCAGAGAGTTAGCATTTTTCGAAGGAAGCCATAATGACTAGTTTAGGCCCGGTTTTTCAATCACAAGTTAACGCTAACTCTCGGTTGAGAGGTAACAAGTACGAAGACAATTGTTTCCATGGCAATAAACTGAAAGTTAAAGTTAACTTGTGATTGAAAAACCAGCCCTTAGTAAAGCAAGAGGTAAACAAGCCACACTTCTAAAGAAACATTTTTTTTACAGATTTTGATTCCCTTATCCCTTTATGTAACGCTAGAAATGTGTAAGATAATCCAAGTCTACCACATACATAATGACGTTAATCTTTTTGATTCCGTCACTAATAAGAGAACCCAATGTCGTGCCCTTAACATCACTGAGGAGCTCGGTCAAATCCAGTACATATTTTCCGATAAGACGGGCACCCTAACGGAAAATCGAATGATATTTCGGAACTGTTCGATCGCTGGGATAGATTACGGCCATCCCCATTTGGTAGACGAGTCCTCATGCAATAGTAAATTAACGTCACTAAGCGTGCTGTGTAACCCGAAACTGATCGACGATTTACACCCTCTAAGTGCTCTGTCCGAGCAGGGTTTCTCTATGAAACAATTGCACGCATCGAAGGTACAAGAATTTCTTCTGTTGTTAGCGGTGTGTAACACTGTTGTATGCTCGCACCATCCTCACCATGATATTATGAACGCAAGCGGAACCATAGACCCAGTTCCCAACGCTTTTGACCAACATGAGTACTTAGAAGGAGGAAACGGATCTAGTGTTCAAAGCCTTTCAGTTAGCGACCGTTACACGCGATTAACAGAATCGAGGTCTATTACTCCTTCGCCACCACTTACGAATTCGAATATGTACAACGAAGCAAGCAGAAGTCACGTTCCTTCGCTTTCGCCTATTGTAGATATGTCACCCTCCTCGGACGTTCCTGAAACTTGCAAAAGCATGAAGTCAAAAAAGCTAATGAACATTCCCGCGTTACCATTTTTGACCAATAAAAAAAACGGAAGTCAGAATTCGAATTTAACCGATGAGCAGAAGTTGAAAATGAACCAAAACCAGCAGAAATCAATTACGCCGTCGCCTAAAGAAGTCAAGCCGATCTTTGAGGCGGAAAGTCCCGATGAGCTGGCACTTGTCGATGCCGCCTACAATTACGGATGTAAATTAACAAAGAGGTCACCGAATATGGTTACCGTGGAAGTTCCCACTGATGGTACTCTGGATTTCGAAATTTTGCACGTCTTACCCTTTGATTCCAATAGGAAATGTATGTCGGTCATTATAAAACATCCTGTTACCAAGAAAATCATTCTGTATTGTAAAGGAGCCGATTCGACGATTTTGGCCAACATGGCGCCCGTGGAAGATGATTCCGAGCAGAAATATGTCATCAACAAAACCCAGGAGCACTTGAACCATTACTCTCGCAAGGGTCTCAGAGTGTTGGTCATGGCCAAACGCGTTTTGAGTGTACAAGAATACACTGAGTGGATGCGCAAACACAGAGAAGCGGAATTAAGTCACGAAAATGTGGAAAGAAAATTGCGTGAAAGTTATTCCAGTATAGAATCTAATTTGACTGTTTTGGGAGCAACGGCGATAGAAGATCGCCTTCAGGAAGGCGTACCAGAAACTTTGAGTGCATTGATGTCCGCTGGTATAGTTATTTGGGTACTTACGGGGGATAAGCCGGAAACTGCCATTAACATAGCCTATTCTGCAAAATTATTTTCTTCCCACATGGAAATCATTAAGATAATGGCGCGGACTAAAGAAGCGGCTGAGAACTCCATTTATTTTTACCTGTCGGAAATCGAAAAACAGCATGGTCCTTCGAGTTTACCGGAATATTCCAACATATCAATACAGACGTCGAGAAATTCTAAGGGACAAGGACGAGCATTGGTCGTTGATGGAAAGACTTTGACTTTTATCTTGGACAGACGCTCAAATCTAACGAAACCTTTTTTGAAGCTATCGACCTACTGTAAATCAGTGCTTTGCTGTCGCGCTACTCCCTTGCAGAAGGCTTACATTGTTAGGATTGTCAAAGAAGAATTAAAGATGAGAACTTTGGCCATTGGTGATGGAGCGAACGATGTTTCCATGATACAAACGGCCGACGTTGGTATCGGAATTTCCGGGCAGGAAGGCATGCAGGCGGTCATGGCGTCTGATTTCGCTTTGCCTAGATTTAAATTTTTAGAAAGGTTTCTTTTAGTACACGGACATTGGAGTTACAAGCGGCTATCGAACATGGTGCTATATTTCTTCTATAAAAATGCAGTACGTATGTGACTTTATATTCGAGAAGGAAAATCATGGAATTTATTTGTAGGCTTTCGTGTTTTTGATCTTTTGGTATCAATTGTTTTGTGGGTTCACTGGAGCAGTGATGATCGATCAGATGTACCTGATGTTGTACAACCTTCTGTTTACTTCGTTACCTCCTTTAGCAATAGGTAAGTGGTATTTAAGTATTACATTATTGACAATTATAGCTTATTTTTTCTCCCTTCATATTCTTGGTGGTTAAAACATAAAGTGCAAATATGAAGTGATTTTTAACGCCACGTCTAGACCAACCAAGTGTTAGTTAACACAGTGTTAGCGAACAAACGTAGGAATGTTGAAAACCGCGGCCACACCGATGCGAACATGGTTAAATAACATTGTTCGCGAACAGTGTTTCAAAGGAAATAGATGTTATTACGATGCGCGGCGGTGTAAAATTATGGCAAAAATTCAATATTTTAAAAACTCGTATCAGAATAAAATTTTAAGTGTATTTTTTATAATTGATATAATGTCGTACATATCCAGTTCTTTTTCAGTTGTTTTTCAATTTTAAAACCTTTTTTTTGTGATGTACGTAGTCTGTTTTACTTTTTCTAAATGACCTTATGAAAATGTTTATGTGTCACATAAATAGCGGTTTGAGGAATAAACAAATGAATGCAATAAGTAAAAAAATTCATTGTATTCGACATTCACATTTGATTTATATTCCAATAAAATATATTTTAATCAAAATATATTTAAAATCTTTTCTACCCACTGAATGTTATCTTAAAATTATTAGTTATTGGTACATAATTGATGTAAGATTATCTTAAATTAATGTAAAATTAATTTAATCATAGATTTTCCGCTGTAACTCAGTATATAGAGGGTCCGGCAATAGTCATACCAAAGTTACATTTTTGTAAATGGAATAGTATCAAACTCTCGCATAACTTTTAATAAGCTTTCTTAAAACCTCAAATGTATTTGCCTAAGCCGAAGAAAATACGAGACAATAACTACTTACTTTTTTCTTATTCAATACTGACGTTAGCTTTTTTGACCGATTCTTCTTTGATTTGCTGATAAATTAACGAATATTAATTAATTTAATTAATAAAATTCATAGCAACTGTTTTCCTCTTTTCTAGCAAACCGCAACGTGATTCTAAATGTAATTTAAGTATTTTAAAAGTTTTTTAAATATTTTCAGAGTAGAGAGAAATAGAAATTAGTTTAACAGGAACATATCAATTACTTTGAACAAAAAATAAAAACATATTCATTAATTTATTAGTTAATCAAAACAGAAAAACCAGACGAGTCTATACAACGTCAATATTGAATGAAGAAAAATTAATTGTTATCTCGCCTTTTCTTTAGTTTAGACAAATGCAGTTAAGTTTTATGAAAGCTTATTAAA
This sequence comes from Prosopocoilus inquinatus, assembly GCA_036172665.1. Classification (NCBI taxonomy): domain Eukaryota; kingdom Metazoa; phylum Arthropoda; class Insecta; order Coleoptera; family Lucanidae; genus Prosopocoilus; species Prosopocoilus inquinatus. The sequence continues at coordinate 32,843,512 of CM069869.1, forward strand.
ACAGAGTTTCACGAGAGTTTGGATATATTGGGTGTTCGATTAAAAAAAATATGATTGGTATGGTTCTCAGTTACTGAAACCCTATACAGCCAAAAATAATTTTGTAAAATGAAACTGACTTGAGCTACACCTTAGCCCGTTTGAATTTCTTTTCTACCTTATATATTATACACTGTAGAGAAGACCGCGGCACTCGGTGAACATCCTACACTACTGAATTCGGAAAATACGTGTTAAAAGTTTATAATAAATTAATAACGGTAGTGATTATATTTATGAAAAATCTTGAAGAGGAAAATGAACACTATCTATTCATAATGCAATCAAAGTAATAATAATAAAGATGAAAATCTGAAAAGTCATCCCCCCAATTTGGGGATGGCCATTTTTTCCCCCTCCCATAACTTTTTTAGTTTTTTACTACAAACGAAAATTCTTTCACTACATAACTCTACAAACAATTTGGCATCGTTTTAGCTAAAAAAAAAATCTTTTTGAGTAAGTCGGGGACCAACTTCACACAGCTGTTTCTCATAATGTACGGAGGAGATTAAAAAAAGGGCAGGTGTAGTACATCAAAATAAATTATTCGCTTTTGACAAAAACCCAATAATAAGAATGTAATAGCAGTTTAACTTTCTTAATTTCTTCTTTAATTTACACCTATAGCTTCTTAATTAATAAAAATTGTTTCACAAAATGCAACTTTATTGTTAAATAAACTCCAAGTTTATCAAAACCACCATTCATAAAATGTCTATGTTAGTCTGTTTCCTAGTTTTGTTTTTAATTAGTAGGCGGTGTACAACGACATGAAAACCCGTTTTTGGGTATTAAAAGAAGAAATGAAATAGCCATAACTTTAACGTGACTACATTTTTTAAAATAGCTGTTTATTGTAAGGCAGTGTTCAATTAACTTACAAATGTATCAAATTTGAATTTAAAACGTAAATTATTACTACAGGGAATAACTTTTATTTGTTATTTAATTTCACTTTAAACTCTTGTAACTTTTTAGTTATTGCCATTTTACCAAAAATTTATTAAGAAAAAGATTTAATTATATCTCCCTCAGCTACCCTTTTAATCTCCTCCGTATGTTATGAGGCACCGATTATAATTTAATATTTAAACGGTTATTTTTCTTGTAAGTATTTTAGATTATTTCCTACTTACTTACTATTTATATAATTAATGAAAATGAAAATTATTTTGCCAGAGGACTTTTCTTCAATATTGGTAAAATTAATTAATGCAAATAGCATATTATTGATAAATGCTTTTTTTACTGTAGCCAAAAGGACTTACATGGGTAACATTTTGCGTCATGCTAATTTAAGAAAATTTGAGTTCTAATAATCAATTATAATTTATTACAAAGTACATGTACTATCAAGAAATGTTTGTGCGACAAATTGATTCTTAACTTAGTTCTACTAGATTAATATTTGTTCATTAATTTAATTTTATTATTATTATTATAACTTTTAATATTAAAATAATTAAAATTAAGTATACGATGTGATTCTGGTAATGTGTATTTTGTAATAAATTACGTAATTGATTATCGGAAACGGAAATTTGCTTACAACATTTAGTAGAACATAAGTTAACGAGACAAAATTTTCTATTTTTATCTTGTTCTATAAATGATTAATTATTATTTGCTAAATAAACGACTTATTATAATCCAAACAGGGAACCTTAAGTATCCTTAGATTCAAATGCAAATAAAACATGTTTTGATAAAAATAAACAAATATCAATCAAGTAGATTTGTTTAAAAAACGTGATAAAAATGTTCTAAATGTCCTTCGCGTTTTATCAAATCATCAAATGCTTTTCCAGTATTTATTAAATTCACGATTTAATTTTTATCATTTCTTAGTTGAAAATAACTACATTTATTTTATCGAAACGCATGAATGTATTAATTAGTTGTAACGGACAAATTAGAGTAGTGTGAAAATTCGCGCACGTTAACAAATATATTATAGTGTCGTTGTTATGGCTGAAATAACAACACTACTCTGGTTGTGGAGTCGAGGAAGGGTGAGAGTTTTGTTTTTCTTTTCTCTCTTGTTTGACTTCACAAAAACACAGTTAATCATAGCATAATAATTTTAATTAAAAAAACCTATTGAAATAATCATAACAAACTCGAACATTGTAAATTTGCATTTAGCAAATGCAATAATATATACTCCTAATAAGCAAAATTTCGCAATTATCGCTCAGATCTGATTGGCTCACAAATTCATCACGTAATATAGAGAAAATCAAGTAAATTAATTGCCAAATTATTGGAAAAATTAAATTAAATTAAATTAATAAAAAAGATTTAATTAAAATGATTAATTAATTATTAATTTTCGACTTAAATGCAAAAAAAAATGGAAAATCTTATCTGGTCAACCGATGATCTAAGGTAGGTCCAAGAGGAATCCTATTGATTCCTTGGGATCGAACGGGAACGGTAATTACTCGGCGAGCCCTGTAGGCGCAGCAGATCCAATTTCCGTGTGACTAACTCGCAAGGAGTAGCCTAAAAATATTCGAGAAAGTATTCGATATATGTATTCAAAAATTCCCCTCTCAAAAAAAGAACCTAAGGTAAACAAAAACAAAGTATAAGACCAAGCCTAAAAAAAGTAAATAAAATTAGGTACCTAATGTTACGTTCTCTTCGAGAGTGAAAAACTTCTGAAACCTTTCGAAGATGCACCTGGCCTTCACAAAGCGCCTAAGGTGTTGATAAATTTTTTTTGTTCAAGAATCAATATAAAATTGCGGCGATATGACGGTAGCCAAAATTTAACAGAATGTTTCAAAACTTCGGTAGCTTCAACCAAAAATACATAATTGTAAGAAATATTAAAAAAAAAATCAAATTTAATTCAAATACGAAAGTAGTTTTTGAAATATTGGGTAGTGTTTATAATTTTGCTTCGTCGCCGTTGCGTTGCGCGTCATACTAACATTTATTTCCTTTTGAAATTTACTGAATACGGATGGAACACTTCGTAGACTTCAAATGTTAATAAAAAGGTTACTGAAATTCAATTTACTGCTAACATTGTTAGCGAACAGTGTTAGCTAACAATGTTCGTCCTGTGTGGACCCGACATGAGAAGGTTTACACTTCTACTTTTAAACTTAAATGTACATTTTGTATGTGCGCTTTGTCTTTATGCTAGTTTATGACACAGAACTACGTCTTATTTTTAGGTGTTTATGATCAAGTTGCTCCTGAGGACTTGTTGCGAAGCGAACCATACCTGTACAAGGAGGGTAGATTAGGCAAGGCCTATCAGACATACTCGTTTTGGTTGACTATGGCAGACGCATTTTACCAGAGCATTACAATATTCTTCATTTGCTTGTTCACGTATTACGATTCCACCGTGGATATTTGGGAATTTGGGACGGTAGCAACAACGGCTTGCATGTTCGTTATGTTGTTGCACGCGGCCATAGAAATTCGATCATGGGTAAGTTATCACGTACAGAAGTGGCTTCTTTTTAATTCACAAAGAAATATTTAAGTGAAGCTTCGTGATTTTATAACCAGAAAATATGTTTTCTTCATTTACCGAAGTGTTGCTTACTTTAAAAAGAAAACGACTAAAAAATTACTAAAAACCGTTCTCAAAAAATTGCGACCCTAACCAATAAAGAAAATAAAGAAACCCATTAAGCAGCACACGCACCGAATCGACTCGGACCTGTCGGCTCGGAACAATCAGCACGTTTTGCTATGCATGAGATTAAATGCACTGCTTCGGCACAATCAGATCGTCTCGGCTTCGCCAAGGAATTGTCAAAGAAGCAAAAATTGCCGAATAGTCCGACAATCTTCAACTATATTTGAAGAATTGCATGTCACTGAAGCTATTGAGAAAAAACTTCCTTGTAGCAAATAATTAAATATAGCAAGGAAATATTAATTTCGTTAGTAAATTATTCTTTAAACCGAGAGAATTAATTTTATTACCGTTAATTGTGCCGTGCCGATCGTCCCGAATCGAGTCGACCGGTCCGAGTCGATTCAGTGCGCGTGCTGCTTTACGCAGAGCCGGACTTGACATTCAGACTCAGTGTCCTCAATTTCTTAAGAGGCTACTATTCTTATTTGCCGCTTCCACCTTGACTTGGTTCCCTCGTTCTTCGTACTCCGTATAAACTATTTCAAAGCTAATGCAAATTTTCCCCGCAGACAATCATTCATGTGGCCACCATAGTTTTCTCAATCGCAATATTCTACATCTACACCTTCATCTACAACTCACTGTGCGTTTCGTGTTTTGGCTTACCAAGTACTTTCGGAATTATTCAGAACGCGGCCAGCACCCTCAACTATTGGATGGTAATTCCAATATGTTGCATCGTAGCTCTTCTGCCTAGGTAAGAATTCAAGTAGCCGTTACAGGAAATTAATTTACAAAACTGCGTTTTACAGAATCGTAATTCGAGTTTGGAAGAACACATTTTGTCCAGATGACGTCACCAGGGCCTTGTTAGTACAGCGACGTGCTGCTAGAAGAGGTGAGGGATTTCTCGTTTCTTGGTCTAGGTCAACATCTGCCTCCTCGATATACAGGTAAAGTTTTATTCGTAATTTCTGGAGACAATCCGAATTTGAACTTCGTGTAATATAAGAAAAAAATCCTTAACAAACACTGCTTCTGAGCTCACGCATCAGTTTATTACACTCACAGTTATTTAGGTTCTATTTTATAGATCAAAGCAGTAAATTAAGAAACCCCTTTCCCGATCAAGTATTTCAATGTGAGAGGGAATTCTGACCATATTTCGTTAAAGATTGTTAAATGTAATTTATTTGAAAAATATATTGCCTGGCTAATAAATGCATTAAGTTTATCTTTATCCAGTTGCACCGACATTTAAAGCATAGAAAATCCTATGTTTAATGAAAGATAGTTAACGTTAACAACAACGTCGGTGCAACTCAGCCTAAGTCTGTATGTGATGTGAAGTTAAATTTTGTTAGTCAACACTTTTTCTTCTAATCCTTGCTTATAGTCTAAGAGCTAGCGACGGATTTACTTAAGTAATTTCCACAAGGTTGAAAATGAGTAGGAAGGTAAGTAGCAATGTATAATACGCGGGACCGGTTTTGCCGCTGCAGAAACCCTACAACGACCTTTTCAGCCTACTTTAACTTACGCGCCTTTGTACATACCTTGTACGTGTACGATTTTGCACAGGCAGCGAGAATAACAGCCGTGGAGGGAGTACTCCCTCCACGATAGCAGCAGTTCTGCAACGACCTTTTACAACTCCAGTGGAAAAGGCGGGATGACCGTAAATTTGACTGTACTTTCTCTCCAGTTAATACTCCCTCCACGGAAGGTAACCATAAAGACATTGAACACAAAACTGTGGGTCTTACACTCTGGCATGGCGGCAAAGAGCCCGGAAGGTATGAAAAAATATGCTTACTTAAGTTATATCAACAAGGCTGATTTTTTAATATGTCAATGTTATTATTATTATTAATTGTCTCTTAGCAAAAAATATTGTCAGACGGATAAATAGTTGTAAGACATAAATAAAAATTGGAAAAAAGTATTTAATTTTTTTTATATAAAATTTGAAATGGTTGACATTGATTTGAAACAATTTAGTAACAGCTATTTAATGTGTTATAAAATCATCATTTACAAAAAAAAAATTGTAATAGTAAAAAGTGAACAATAAAATCCAATAAAATCAAAAGTAGAAAAATTTGTGAAACAAAATTTTTGAATAAATGACACCAACGTCAGATATTTCCACCTCTATTTGGAATAACAAATTGTTACCGAGGATCCACATATAAAATAAGCGAAGTTGTCATTTTGTTCCTATTCCTTCCAATTTCCACAAGCTATCGCCTCATCTCTTCCAAGTTTTTAATAAGAAAAGTTAACTTTCTTCCAGATACTTAAAGAACAATACCGGCTTAACGAGACCATTATGAGTATAGATAAGTTAAGATTAAATCGTTTTATTTTGAGCTCAGGAATCTGTTATTAAGCCATGTTCACAGAATTTAGAGACAGCCAGTATAAGCGTCAAGCTTATTGACAAAGTTGGCCATGATTCGTTTCAAATACTGCGCCATCTGTTCGAAAAGAATGGAATTTAAAATTTTTTTTATTAACTGGTTTTCATACATTTTTTTTTCTGACTACTAGATTAAACTATAACATAAATTTCGTGACTGTAAAGAAAAGTTTTTCATATTTTTAAAAATAAGATTTACAGTTTCGAATGTAGTGTTCAATATAAATATTATTTATACAAAAATATAAAGTAAATTGTCGATTATATTTTTTTCGTACCTTCCGGGATAAACGGCTTCTCTTTGCCGCCATGTCTCAGTGTAAGACGCGCTGTTTTGTTTTTATTGCCTGTATGGTTATCTTTTTACTCTTTTTTATCCTTGTGGAATTGACTTAAGTAAATCCGTCGCTAACTCTCCGACTATTATGCTTTCTCTACTTAAAATTGTTTTCCCTCATCTGTAGTGCATGTGTCTTCAGATGTAAGGTAAGTTGGCATGCTTTTTTCATCTGCTTTGGAGCATACATAGATGTTCCATGCGAGAAAGTGTTTGTGAATTAATTTGCAACGTTGTTTCTTGTATTTGTCGATCAGTTTTAATCCAAATTTTTGTGAAATTTTATTAATTATAACTACAATGAATAATCAATTTTAATGTAATCTTATGCTGAAAGATTAGACACCGTTCTCTTGCGCTTTGATATTTGAATCCCTCTTTCAGCCGTCGCTCTCGCAATTGATATCGCGCTTTCATTCATACACATATCAACATTCGGCTGAGTGCTCTTGTGTCATCACCTAATATACAGGGTCGCTTTAATGTATGGAACAGCCAATATTTTATGCGATATTTCAGTTCTTCTCAAAATTCTAAAATGAAATTGTATAGCACACCATACACCTAATCTTAAGCGTTTTCAAGATATCGAGTTATCTTAGAAATTTTCTAGCTCCACAATAACGCCTCACATACTCAACTATTTTTTTTGCAATTCTGTTTTATAAGGTGCCCAAGATAGATAGATAAAATTTATTAATTTACCAGTAGCGTCGAATCATAAGTAATACAGTCACCGCCAAAAAGTTCGCACCATAAGGAAAAATTTTTTATTATTGATTTTTTAAAAAACTTTTTGCGCCAATAGTTTGTGCATGTTCGATAACCAAATATAAGCAGGACAATGCTGGTAAGCAACTTTTAGTGTTGCTAAAAATAGCATTTATTTAAGATACGAAAATTAAAAAATTGTTATAATTTGGAATTGCTGGACATATTAGACAAAATTTTAATAGGATTCAATATTTATTTATAAAATGTGGGTGTTGATTGCCAAACAAAGTTTCCTTCGGTCTAGTATTCCGAAAAAAGGAAGATTTTGGATATTCTCAGTTTTGTTGTGAAGAAGTAAAAGGGAATTTGCTACTTTCCTCTTATGGATTTTGGGTTTTTAACTGTTGCGTGCACAAGAAAATTTGAAACGATTTTTCACGTTTCTGGTGCAAGGCTTTTTTTTACATAAAATTTTGTCTTATTATTTTTAATTTTTTGATTACACAAATCCTCTAACCCTAACTTAGCCTAAGCAGACCGAAAATTGCAAGAATTGCACCTAGTTTTTGGTTTGAATATTTCCAAAATCGACATTGGTACAAACAGTAATTACGATCTCATGGCTACTACGAAAAATATCAATTTTATGAGTACGGATATTAAACGGGCCCAAACCGAAAAGTAGATGCAATTCTTGCAATTTTCGATCTGCTTAGACTAATTTGGGATTATGACAAACATATTACGAAGAAATCAAAAACATTAACACGAAATCGTATGTAAAAAAGGCCTTGCATCAGAAATGTGAAAAATTGTTTCAAATTTTCTTGTGCATGCAGCAATTCGGAACCCAAGAGGAAAATTTATTGTATTAAATATTTTTTATGAATTTGAATGAATAAGCTAACCACTGGTAAGAATTAAATGCCAAATGATCGTTGACTGTTTCACATCTTGAGCAAGACTGGGAATATCGAAAAGCTTCCTTTTTTCGAGATACTAGACCGAAGGAAATTTTGTTTGTCAATCAAGACACACCTTTTGTAAATAACTATTGAATTCTACTAAAATTTTGTCTAATATGTCCAGCAATTCCAAATTATAACCATTTTTTAATTTTCGTATCTTAAATATGTGCTATTTTTAGCAATACTAAAAGTTGCTCACCAGCACTATCCTACTTATATTTGGTTATCGAACATGCACAAACTATTGGCGCAAAAAGTTTTTTTAAAAAAATCAATAATAAAAATTTTCCCATATACTGCGAACTATTTGGCGGTCACTGTATAAACTTACAAGTACCACAGTAATGATATTAGTCATTTTACACAAGATTACACAAATTACAGATCGAGATATCACAAGTGTCCACCGTTGACTTCCTGACAGTAATGAATTCCTGGAATAAAATTTTGTAATGAATTTAAAAGGTTGTTTGGAGCAATATTAGAAATTTCTAGACTAAACTTTTCCTGTAAATGCATTGGACGCAGGGGTGAAATTAAATGGCCTTCTAGGTCTTCCGATACAACACCACTTGACTTTTTCTTTGGGGGTCATGTAAAAAATTTACTTTACAAAAATAGGGCAAAAAATATCGAAGAATTTCGAGAAAGAATAAGGCATGAAATTTCGAATATTCCTCCTAACAACCTTTTGAATTCACCACAAAATTTTGTTCGACGAATTCATTACTGTCAGGAGATCAACGGCGGTCAAGTTAAGGCATGGGGTGTGCTATACAATTTCTTTTTAGAATTTTGAGAAGAACTGAAATATCGCATAAAATACAGGCTGTTCCATTTAAAAGAAAGTAACTTTGTTTCCCTACGACTTTTTGACTGACCCTGTATAATTATTTCTTTTTCACTGTAATAGACTTTTTAAAGCCGTAAAAGTTTTGTATTTAACATTTTTCGCTAGCTATCTTACTTTAAGAAATAGTCGACAGTTTCCATTTATTTTTGGCATTTTTACGTTAGTTTAACCATTTGGAAACAACAGTTTTTAATAATTCCGAACGCTTTGCTCGACCACAATTTTCTCTCTTCGTTTTTCATGTGTAAGTAATTGCACGTTATATGTTGTTTCTTGCAATTCAAAAAAGCAGACTAAATATTTTGCCGAATTTTGTTTGTTTCAATTTTTCCTATAATTTAGTGATCCCGTGTTTATAAGCCGTTCTAGTGGAGTGTTATTTAAATTTAAAAGTGCTTATGTGAAACTACTGAATTTGAAGAAGAAAATGAACTCGTTTCTTGAAGTTTTTATTTTGTCTTAGCTCTGATTAGTGATGGGCATAATCGAATTATTTCAATAATCGAATTTTACCGATTCGATTGTTCAAGTCAAGTTCAAATTCGTCGTGATTCAAATAATTGTTTGATAATTCGAATTCTTTTTAATTCGGTATGGTAACCTTTCCTCGGTTACATAAAAACATGGTCACTTTAGGTGGGAGTATATCGTTTAGGTCCAGTTTTACAAATGGGGCTCAACTTTGAGCTGAGGCCTAAACCCTTAGCAACGATTATTTCAACAATTGTTGTGAAGGATTTAAGCTTCTGCTCAAAGTTAAGCCGTCATTGTAAAACTGGGCCTTTGTATCAAATGTTTATTTACTGTCGCCGCCAAAAAAACGTGTACACTTTTGTTGACAAATTTAAAGATACAAAACTTTTGCTGGATAACTGTAATGATAACTCTCATCTAAGAATTACAAACAAATTAGCTGTTTTAAAGATAAGTAAGTATCAGTTCATAATTGTGGCGGATTTAGCACTTGAGAGGCCCCAGGCGCAATTCCATTTAGACCCAGTTTTACAATGACGGTTTAACTTTGAGCCGACGCGCGACGCTTAAATTCTTCACAACAATTGTTGAAATAATCGTTGCTAAGGGTTTAAGCCTCGGTTCAAAGTTGAACCGCATTTGTAAAACTGGACCTTAGAGGCCCCTCTCTAATGCTACAATTCTGAGCACTATCGTAACCATAGTAACATATTTACGGTCTATGTATTTAAATGGCTAGACATAATCAGGCTTGGGATGTTTCGAGTAGGTTTGCCAACTTCTAAGTTTCGTGAATCGGGACATTGTCTGGACATGATCAAAAAAATTGGGGCATTTTAAATCTTTATCAAAAGATTTTTTTTTTAGATTTGCAATGCAATAACATACTCGCTAATCATTAAGATTGAATAATACTGTAACTGCCAAATGTAGTCTACACTCATAGTATTTGAACAATTATTTTAATATTTGATTATCGCTCCAGAAAACTGCTAAATTGTGGTTTAATTAATTACAATTCGAAAAGCAACGTTGCCTTTCACCTACACGCATCACGTCAATTCTCGGAAAGTTATTGACGGACACAGAACAATTAACTATGAGAAACGCAAATCTCGTGTTAAATGTTGGCAACAAAAGCATGGATTTACAGTTCATTTTTTCTTTATATCCCGATCGATCGATTGATAAGTCTTACAACTGCTATATATCCATCTCCGTTTAACTTTAAAAAAAAAACAATGTTGTCTCTTTTGGAACATATTTCATTAAGAATTTCTTCTCCCTCTTATACATATCATTAAGGTCGGCGTTGGTGAGTTGGGCCACAACAGCAGGTGATCCATAAATCTTACGGGTGAGTTGGGCCACAATTTAACAAGGGTAGGGATTAAACGATTAAAGAAATAGACAAAGAGGAAATAAACAGTTTATTTATATTAACAAAATATTTACAATAATAATTAATGCAATATTAAAAGAGATATAATAACAGTTTCTTAAGGATAATATTTAATCGAAACTAATTTTACAAAATGAAATCTAGATATAATATTTTGTTTATATTCACAAATTTTTTCATTAATGTAATTTTGTTTACGTTCTATTTCTGGTCTGATTTTTTTCGTTAATGTTTGAGCAGTTCTAATTTTTATATAAATTTCAGTTTGTTGATTTAATAGGGTATTGATAAATTGAAAAATATTTGGATGTGGAGAATAGAAACTAGCATTAAATTTAGAATGGAAAGATTCGCATGCATTCGTGGTACGATATAACGTATTACAGTCACTTGCCCATACTGATGGAGGAAATAGTGCGTTATCCTTAATGTAATAATTATATACATAATCCCTAAATTCTACAATTCTTGGGTCTTGTGGCATTAAATAATACAATTCGTTGCAAAAAAAATTATTAATCTCGTTTGCATTTAGAAACTGAAGTCCAAAGTACATCTTTAAATAACTTCCTAAATTAGAATTCTTGTCTTTATATTCTGTTACTAGGCCTAAAGATTGAATTTTCTTGAACCAGTTTTGGCATAAATGAAATCTACAGCCAATAATATTCGCCTGTGGCCACATAATTTTACATGCATTGTGTGTAGCAATCTCAAAATCTATTACAATTTCTTTTGGGTCGAAAGTTAAATCTAATTGTACACATTTGTTTTTAATACTCGTAAAAAAATCTAAATAACACTCACTGGCTTTAGTAGGTAGCAAACCAAACACTAACGGTACATAATAGCCGTTTTTGAACCCATGTATTGTAAACATTTGATAAAAGAACTTACAAGAAAATTGAAATGTACCGTCCATGTACACTGTATTGACATTACACAGAAAATGTAAATTAGTGTAACAGGAGAAAATTATCAGCTTTTTCGATTCGTCCACAAACATAAGAAAATTCTCTTCTTTGTTAGTTATTAAATTTAAACTTTTCACAGCACTTATAACTTCTTCTTGACTTTTAGGGAGTGTTGGCTGGATTTTTCTTCTAGCCACATATAAATTTTTCCTTATATAATTGATGTCGTTCACAGTTAAAGTTTCAGCGCGGTTAGACTTTAATTCTAGGTGAATAATTTTCGACGGTTTTTCTGTTAAATCCTCTACAGCTTTTCTTTTTATAGAATTGCTGACAATTTGCCTTTCGATAAACGCATCAGCTTCGTGATTATGAATTGAATTAGCTTCAACTAATTTATTCTCATCCGAAATATGCGAATAAACTTTTGCACCACACTTCCGATTGCAGCATCTCCAACGAATCTTTCCACTTTTAGACACATTGGCCTTAGAAAATTTATAATTATTGACCACTAACAATTTATATCCCTTTTCACTTAACATTGATTTCGTTCACCTTCCATTTTTTTTAATTCGATAAGAACACTACAGACGTCTGCTAGGATCTTACTGGTCTCACTGACAATAACAAACTAATTAGACAATTACTAGGATTTTATTTATCACCTTGTCATCACATCCCCGTCCCCCCTCCTTCAAAAGAAAACCTATAATACTAGATTACCATTTCGGCCCAACTCACCCATTTTGCTAATCCCTATATTTTGCTATTAGGAGATTATCTTTGTGTTTGTGGCCCAACTCGCATACGCCCATTAAGGTAACAGAGAACGTATTACCCATGTCTTATTTTGTTATTTTCATTCTACTAGGTGTCTCTAAATTCTGTGGACATGGCTTAACCACAGATTCCTGGGCTCGAAATAATGCGATTTAACCAAACTTACCTATATCCTTAATGATCTCGTTAAGCCGGTATTCTTCTTCAAAGTTCTTGGAGAAAAAGTTAATTTTTATTATACCAAAGGAACGCCTGAACCGATTTGGTAGAAATTTGTTATGAGGTTCCACAAGAAGGTAAGTCACAATTATAGGTGGTTTTAGTTAATCGCAATAAACCCCTGGCTTGAAAAACAGGATTGCCACAACACATATCTTACTATAACTTCTTTGAGGTTAGGAAGGTAACTTTAGTTAATAAATTTTTAGAAAGAAGCATTCAATAGGAAACTTTTTCGTGTCTTTGTAACTTTTGACGGTTTAGTCACAAAATAAAAAGATGTAAGTGACTGCAGTATTTTTGATTGAAAACAGGTGTACTTTACTGTCTTTTAACTGCTTAATTTATTTATTTTGAGAAAAGTCATTAATTAGTAAACTATATTAGGCCTGTTTTCTGTGTACAGGCTGCTAACTTGAAATTCTAAATTAAAAAAAAAGACATTTTTGTTTTTCAGATTTTTTTATTTTCTGACTAAACCGTGACAGATAACAAAATTAGCAAATACATAAAAGGTTACTAATGAATAACTTTTTCCGAAAATAAATTAATTACACACCTAGAAGGCACTAGAGCATATTTCCATAAGTAACTCTGCAGCCATTTAGATTTTTTTTATTTTGTGACTAAACCGTAAGAAATATCAAAAGTTACAAACATACGAAAAAGTTCCCTATCGAGTGCTTCTTTCTAAAAATTTATTAACTAAAGTTATCTTCCTAACCTCAAAAAAGTTATAGCAAAATATGTGTTGTGGCAGCCCTGTTTCTTACACTAGCGGTTCACTGCTAGTAACCATCTGTAAATGTGATTTAAATTTCCTCCAAATCGGTTCAGGCGTTCCTTTGTTTTAAGAAAAATTAACTTTCTCTTCAAGAACTTTAAAGAAGAATACCGCTTAACGAGGCCATTATGGATATAGATAAGTTTGGTTAAATCATCTTATTTTGAGCCCAGGAATCTGTGGGTAAGCCATGTCCACGGAATTTAGACACAGCCTGTATAAGTGTCAGACAACTTTTTTAGGTTAAAGATTTTTCTTGAATTTTTTTTAATTCATGTGTTCCTGCTGTTCATTCAAACAAGGTGCCCTATGCGCCCTGGGATAAACTCTATAATTTGTAATTCTAAAGTGTTTTATTTTTTGTGTTCTTGCTCGTGAGAATTGCAGAGAATATGAAACAAATAAAAAAGTTTTTAAAAACGAGCTAAAAGAGTAATTTATTCATTTACTTGACGTTTCACAAGTATAATAAAGCAAATAATTATATTTGCGAAACGTTAATTCAATAAATTACTCTTTTAGCTCGTTTTTAAAAAGCTTTGTTATTTGTTTCATATTCTCTAAAGTGCTTTAGCTAATTTAGCGATTTTGTGTCAGTGTATCTGAAACGAAGAAGTTTGAAGTGTTTGTAGAGGTAAATACGTTATTAAAGAAAATCATTTTTAGAGGAATAAACGGAACACACCAAGGAACAATTCAGATGAAATTATAAATTAAGCGGTCTCCATAGTATGAAAAATTAACCTGAGTTCTTATGAAGAAGATCTAAATAACCTAGTACTGCTTATTTATAAATTATTTACAAAAAATCAAAAATCTTTTGTAGGCCTGTTTTTTAAAAAACTACCTATCCAAATATCCTGGATAAAATATACAATAACTTTTATGATTTTTATCTTCAACCTTCTCCAAGTAAGTTCCCATCTTCTGTAGTGTCGCTTCTTTTTCTAGCATTATAAACTGTTTTAACATCGGTATTTAAAGCCTTCGTAACTCTTTCTTTAACCGAAGTCATTGCCAAGAGAGGACCCACATTCTCTGCTTCACACCGAAAATAATTAAATAAGAGTATTATAAAAGTAAGCTAATAACATTTTACGCAGCATAGAAGAAACGCAAACAAAATGATATCAAATTTTACAAAAAGCAAAGAAATTCAAATTTCTGATCTGACGTAAGACATGCGCAGAAAGTAGAAATGTCACAGAAATGTCACTGGTTATTTAAGGACTCCTCCCGTTACTAGGAGCGTATCCGGACCGACACAGACAAAAAAACGTTCTTTCTATACATTTAAATGGGGTAACGCCCACCCACTAGCTCGTATCGGCTCCGACAGGCTTCAGACCGTGCCGGGCCCGACCAGACAAATTTGCCGGCGCACAGTGGGGCCGAGGTGGAAAAAAGAAACGATTTCACAAGAGGATTAATTCGTTGATCTAACTAATTTTTCCTACATTACTTTAGTCGTAGAATCCGGATGTGATAATGGTTTTGTGGTAAAAATTAGCTTTCATCTAATATAAGGGCTTAAATCTCATTCAGTAAGCCATAAAGCCTTAAAAAGAGTAATTTTGTATAATTCCGTCAGCTTCGTGGATTAGTTTTAAAAGTTACTCCATTATATATTTGGTTAGTACATACTAACAGCTTTTTGTAAAAAAATAAGTTACTTTTTAAAGAAACTTAGACGTGATAATTAAGCCGAAATTAGATTTCTGGGCGTAATGCGAATTTTTAGTAAGCCTACAAAAAAAGCTTCACCTTCCTATGGTCTGTAATATTGTTTTTCTAAAAGCTATAATATTTATCTAACTACCCTAAAAGTTTCACGGCCGCAATCAACCGCCTGCGATATATAGGCTGTTTCAAATTCAACTCTCACCATGGGGATCTCGCTTATTTGAAGAGATAGTTGGTATGTTTAAATTTAGAAAAGTTGTTAAATTTCATGAGAAATAATATCCGGAGAGAAAAATGTTAATTCTTATTCGAAGTAATTCTAAAAAAAAAAATATTGCCTCAATCTTCTCACATTAAACATTTTTATTGTAGCCTTGTTTTAAAGAATTTTTATAATACGTGCTATGTTGCCGTAATCGGCATAATGAGTAGGTTCTCTTGCCACTAAATTTCAATATAGGAAAGATAAGAAAAAATGAACTTGATGATGGTATCAATTTGACGAAACGTGTTATAGAAAAATAGTACTTACCACTATGTAGAGAATTGAGAAGTTCTTTAAGGAAGTATTTTTATTTTTTTGATATCTCTTTAAATAAAGAAGATAGAGATAAAACAAGAAAATGACAATTTTTCTTTTTTTTACAATTATTTCGAATAAGAGTTAATATAAAAACTTTTTCTCTGCGGATTATTAATGTTCATCAAATTTTCCAAATCTAAACCTACCGTCTATCTCTTCAAATAAGCGAGATCTCCAGTGAGGGTCGAATTTGAAACAGCCTGTATATTGAATACCAAGTTGAATAGAGATTGAATAAAAATTGTTATTTAGTACCTTCTTGAAATTTCCTGAGTTTCACTTCGGTCAGACAAAAATTCTGGAAATGAGAGGTTTTTTCCACAAATCGGGCATTTGGCCCCACTGTGCGGCGATGAAATTCTCCGGATCGGTGCTTAGCAACGAAATGCTATTTGGTTACATTCGGCATCGGCAGACCCAAATCACTGTCAAATTTATTTTATAAAGGGCGACCAGATTTTTCAACAAATATATGCAATACGCGAACATGCACACTGAACGGTGAAACAGAATGTGAATACTCTAGTTGAGAAACAAGCAGTTTACATTTACATAACTTAATATGGCCCAGTTTACATTTTGAAACAACTTCTATACTTAGAAACTTTTTCAATAATAATAATTTTGAATAAAATAAATTTTCCAAATATTCGAGTTGTAACACAAATATTATAAATACAATGAACAGATAAAATAGCGACATCTTCCTATCGCTTTTTGACCTAACATTGCAGTAGGATAGACAAATTGAAGCGGGATTTGCTCCTAATGAGTCCCCCATGCAAGGCGGCCATGCTTGCTGTCAAAGCATAATGAAAGATTTTAGAAAAATTTTGTGCAAATCGTTTTTTCTAAAATCTTTCATTATGCTTTGACAGCAAGCATGGCCGCCTTGCATGGGGGACTCATTAGGAGCAAATCCCGCTTCAATTTGTCTATCCTACTGCAATGTTAGGTCAAAAAGCGATAGTAAGATGTCGCTATTTTATCTGTTCATCACTCTTACATCGCAAATGCGAATAAATTGGGCAAGTCGTTTTTGTTTGCAGCGGGAATGTCGAGCTACGTCTCTGCTGAAGAAGCCCCAAGCAGGGCTGAAACAGCTGTCCAGAGGCTGCTCGAGGTTCTCGCTGCAATCAAAAACGATTTGCACAAAATTTTTCTAAAATATAAATACAATGTTTGAATCTTCAAAATTTCCATCTAAACTAAAAGTGATACCAGTCGATAAACAAGGCGATCGTTGTAATATTAATAATTACCGCCCCATTTCTTTGTTATCTCATTTTCAAAAATATTTGCAAAGGCTATTCACTGTAGACTAATGACATATTTAATTTCAAACAATATTTTTTTCATGCGGTTTACGCGGCAAGGCATTACAATTATTTGAGTCTTACTTATCAGAACGAAAACAAAGAACTTGTATCAATACTATTTCGGAAAATGAAGGAAAGGAAATATTCTCTAATTATGGAAAAATCAACCAAGGAATTCCACAGGGCTCAATCCTAGGACCCACACTTTTTTTAATATATGTCAATGATTTGCCTACCTGATTAGGAATAAAATCTTTGTACCAATTTGCTGACGCTACATCTTGCATCATCAGTGAATGTAACATTCCTACCCTTTCGTCAAGCATTAATACACTTATTGATAAAATGATAAATCAGTTGCGGAAAAGGAAAATGTAAAATTCTTGGGTGTAGATGTCGATAATCTCCTTAAATGGGAACGTCATACTAACAGCGTACGTAATAAACTAAGAAAAGCTTTCTATGTAATTTACCACTTGCGTGAAACAGTTAGTGTCGATGTACTTAGGGTATTCTATTGCGCATATGTTCAGAGTTATTTATCTTATGGTATTTTATTTTGGGGGTCATCTGTAAGCTCTCAAACAGTATTCTTATTGTAAAAGAAAATAATAAGATTGTCGCCTCAGACAAGTTGTAGAAGTTTCGTTAGAAAATAAAATATTTTGCCTTTACCTTGTCTTTACGCGTATAAATTGTTAACTTTTCAACAGCAAAACAGTTGTAAATTAAAAAAAAATGAGTCTAGTATGACAACAAGACATGGAAACGATTTGTCAGTTCTTAAACAAAATTCGCGACGATATGAACAAGGTCCAAATTATAAAATAATTCTAGCATATAATGCCCAACCAAACCTCTTAAAGCATATCGTAAATTATAAGAGATATTGCAATGAATTAAAAAGATATTTATTAATCAGAGCTTCTGCAGTTTTCATGAGTATACCAGTGCCGTAAAACTAGCCCCGTAACTTGTAATGTGGCGTTATATTATTTTTATCTACCTTTGTGATGTTATTTTAATATGTATATTAACAATGTCAAATGTCTCCCAGGGCAAAATTGAAAATAAAACTTTATTATTATTATTATATGTGACAAACAGAACTAGCGCATATCTGGTAAAAGCGAATAAATTCGCTAGGGGAGTTATCCATCTCAGTGGTTGTCTCTGGCGTTACCCCATTTAAATATATGGAAAGAATGTTTTTTTTTGTCTGTGTCAGTCCGAATACACTCCTAGTACGGTCAGGGGACCTATTCTTGACAAGTGCGTTTTTGAAAGCGCATACGCATTCGTTAAAATGCGAACGTGTGTATTCTTAACCGTTCGATTTTCCAAAACGTATGCGTTTTGTTGCGAGTGGACATTACCACTCGTTTTTTATTATGCGAGTGCTTGTTACTGTAATTAACCTCAAATTGTAGCAAATTAATTTGACATTTTACATAAAAACACAAGTTTTCACTAATTGTGCTTGTTTTTGATAAAATTCATGTTTGAATTAAATTGAATAAGTATTGTTAGTGTGTATAATCATGGCAGAAGAATTTCTGTACTAAATGAACTGAGGAGGGATGCAAAAAGAAAAATCCTTCGACGATTAGCTTTGCTTTACTGTACTTCGGAGACCATTTTGAGAAAGTATGAAGATCTAAATATCTACTTGTATTGGGATGACTGAAGGTAGGGTGGCCAGACGTCCTCTATTTTTAAAATAATGCAAAATAAGTCCAAGTACTATTTATTAACCACTGCCACATTATAACATGCGGTAAACGTAAGTGATGAGAATCTTTTTCATCGAATCCTCTTTTCTTCGGCTTAGGAATCTGACCATTTTAATTGAAGGTCTTAAGAAATACTAAATTAACAAATTTTTGTAACTCTGCAATTTCGCAGCTTTTTTAGATGTTTCATATTTTCTTCTTTGGTACGGATCTTCTTAAATTGAAGTAATAACTTGAGGAAGAGTGTCGATGCAATATAATCACTGACATCCCATTAATTTTAATGAGTACCCACATTTCGCAAATAGTATTTTAAAATTCATTTATAACAATATGTGCACCTATTACAAAATAAATCGTACTTACTTATATTTAATGGCTTTTAACGTAAGCGAGATATCTTATGTATATTTCGTAGAGTTAGATTTAATTTCAAAACGTAAAATGCTTTGCAATACTTGTCATTCACGACGGACATGGTAGAATTTTGACAAATTCGCGACAATGCCAAATCTCACCACTCGAATAAATACGAGCGCTATAATTTATTTTCGAACGAAATTTTCGAGTGGTCTAGAATAACTTATCTAGAGTGTATACGCTTTTCGCACTCGCATATTACAAATGCGAGCGCAAAAATTCACTTGTCAAGAATAGGTCCCCAGGTCTAATGGGCGGACTCCTTTATACGCTATACTGTCAAAACAGACGGAGGTCACGTCGTGTTCTTAATTTTGATTTATGCAATCGCATATAAAGAAAAGACAAACTTTAGGAGTACAGGATAAGCCCTACAAATCCACGGAAAATATATCAAAGACACTGGTACATCTCTCTGTTTCACTCTACACAGTTTCAATGCATTTAAATCTCCTTTTTACTGTTTGAAATAACCATGAAAACAATTACAACTATCAAGGATGTTATCTGTCAAAATGACATCAATTTTAATGTGTTCTTGCAGCATTAGGACGTTTTTCAGAAGATTTGTGTACTAAACTTAAAAAATCATTGTGTTCAGAATCTTGTTTTCGGAATACTCAAATGCATATTTGAAGTTAATAAATTGATTAAAAAACATAATGAATGAATATTAACTAACGTACATCAATGTTACTGGACTCTTCTTTATCTTTATTAAACCAAGTATTGTGTGGCAACTGGACGCGTTTGAAGTTAATAATTTGACTGAAAAACATAATTAAACACCAAGTATTAGGTGGTGATGGTGACGAAATTTTCAAAAATTATGATGGAACGGCTTCCTTTTTTATAATTTTGTTTGGTCGTTTAAATTGGTCATAATCAGTTTCCAGAAAATGTGACAAGTCCTTTTAAACGTTAAACTTGTTCTGCTTTACAAACTTCAATTCATTTTTTCTTAATTATATTGTGTTTAGGAAAACGAAATAAGAAGAATTAAAGACAATTATTAAAATAACATATGTACTGTCTATTTCAAAATTTAAAAAAAGAAACACCACTTGTTGAATTATGTTGTCAAAAAGCAAATTTTCCTAGACATACTTTGGGTGGAATTGGTTGGTACTTCACGTTGTCACTCTAATTTTTACGTGTCAGTCAAAATTTGATTTGTTATATTTCCAATTTCCAAATTGCATCAAATTTTAACGATGCACCGAAAACACAGAAACCTTTTAAGCGCTCAGTTAAAAGAAACTCTTTATAAGTTAAGTAAGACCTTTTTTCGGTAACTTTTAACTTACTTCCTTTACTGTTTTCATATTAACGTTGAACTTTTGCATCATTGTGTAATTGTTACTGATAAATTTGTTTCCAACGTTAAGCCCTAAATTTCATATTTTTTTAACTCAACAACTTATAATTGTCAACTTGAAATATGCTTAACACGTAACCTTACATTCTTTCTTTCCTAAATTTACATTTAGATCTTTTCAAATTTCTAATGTCTTATCTTCAGTAGAATACTATCGAAAATGGAACTTCCTGTACCATTATTCCGGCAGATAATATAAAGCGATTACTATTCTTCCTTGTTAATTGCTATGTCCTATAAATTTTAGGACAAATGATATAATAGGTGTGTTCGTTTTATATTTGACTCAGATCAGTAAATATCACAAGTGAGGTGAGATTTGCTGAGTTAAAACATTCCTAAAAAATAACTTACTTCCACTGACGTCGCATAAATGTCAAACTAGACATTTGGCCATTACAGACACGGGCATTCTAACATAATGCTGCAATTCTGAGCACTATCGTAACCATCGTAACATATTTACGGTTTATGTATTTAAATGGCTCTGTAACACCTTACAGGCTTATGATCGGGCTCAGAATTGCAGCACAAATCTCTATTTGATTCCTGCAGGAGAAACGCACAAAATCTCAATAGCGAGCCTGTAAAAAAACATATAAATTCCCAAGATTACTGAGTGCCGCTGAATAACTCAGAGTTTTGCGGTAAAATAAACATACCTATAATATCATATGTGGCAACGCAATATTGCTATTTTTTACCGGTTTTACTTGACGTTATTCAATATCATTGGGCAATAATATTGCACTGTCTGTGGTACTCACCGCAAATATCGTGCAATAATACTCATGGCCCTTTTCATAATCAGACTTTAAGGAAGCTTTAATTCAAAGTCACTTTAAGAATAGGGAAGCAAATGTATTTTTTTAGAAAATTTTTTGTTGCAAATCGTTTTTGATTGCAGTGAAAATCTCGAGCAGGTCAAAAAAAGCGATCGTTGGATGTCGCTGTTTTCTCTGTATTTTTTTAGGTTAAAGTAACTTTAAATTTAAAGTTCTGTTATGAAATCGGCCCTGAACGTTCAGGGGTTGCTTTACAATAAAATTGAATTTTTATTAGCTCATGCTGTGGGAAATCACAGTTTAGTTTCTAAACACACTCTGTATAATTATTGGAGAAAAGCGATTTTTTTTAATTTTGTTTTGTTTTAGTATTTTCATTTTGTATTACAAGGCAAAATTCTCGACGAAATATTTAGTTAGGTTTCATCCAAAGTCTCTCTATTGAATAGGTTGAAACTTAGGGGACCGCGGAGATACTTTCTGTTCGAGGGGAAAGAGAACGAATGTTCCTAAATGACGTCACGATTTATTTGTTATTTGTCAACTTGTGTTTGAGTTAACGTATGTCAAGCTAATTTCTGTTTTAATGCAGCTATTAGTCTCTTTGCTTTACTTCTGAGTATTATGTTTCAAGCATAATTAATTAAGTTGCAAGTTTTGTGTACAATTATTTAACAAATCTGTGATTTGAGGCTTAAAAAAAGGCCGGTGTCAAACAGAAAAGTTGCGCAAATCAAAATCGTTGTTGTCGGACATTTAGATGCGTTATATGGCAATATCTCAAATTTTCTACAGGTAGGATGTTTTTGAAATATTAATCACATATTTAGGGACGATTTTACTTATTTTGATTTTATCCTAATTGTGCTTATACCTTGGACTGATGCATTGGGTGGTATGATTAAAAGGAGTATTTGCTTTTACTTCAAGTAAATGCTCCACTGTGGAGCTTTTACTTCAAGTAAATACAAAAAATTACAGCTTTTACTCCACATTATTCTTGAAGAAAGACTAAAGTAAGTACTAGGAGCAATTACTTCATACTTTGCTTTATTTACTTCGGTATGCAGAAGTCAATATAGTTTTGAAGAAACTACTTATAGAGCAACTTCACAAATGTTACTTCGATTGAAAAAGTGTGAGAAATGGGTGTTTTTGTCAATTATGGCAGCAAAAGGAGGGAAATATGTGAACGTAGAATATATTGGGAGGTACTGCATAGAAAAATATTTCGGCAAGTCAATTATTTTAGATAACATTCTACTCTTAGCTTCAATGCAGAAAATGTTGAATGGATGGCAAACAAGTTCTTAGGAAATCATATTCAAACGAGCAGCCTCTTTGTCAAATGTTTCGAAAATGGAGATATTTGTAAGATCTCTAGGTGATCCTGGGTTCAACAAGGTGTGGATGTATATCAAACAACCGTTTCAAACATAATTAAAGAAATTTCACAAAAAATTGTGTTGACGAAAAATATTTTCCTCAGAATGGGGAAACGACATCCAAAATTTAAAATTCACTTGGAAGAATATTCAATCGTTTACACATTTTTTCCTTGAAATAATAATAACGCGTACTTGTTAGGGAATGAAGCATATGGTATTCCTCCATGGTTATTGGTACCATATCACAAAGAAATAATGGAATAACAATTGAATCGATTGAGATTAAACATGTCCTAGCATTTACTGTAGCTTATACTTCTAACCTAAGTAAAAATTTCCTATTGAAGGATTTACTTCATGTAAAAGATTATACTCCATGACATACTTTGACTCCTACTTGAAGTAAAAGCAAATACTCTTTTTAATCATACCACCCATTATCTAACTTATTTGACGTTTCGCTGCATATCGTGACCTGTCAGGTTTGCGTAGGTACATCATTTTAAACATAAAATATAGCTGAATGTTGAATTTATCTTGAATTTATCATGAATTACACGATTTTTATTCAGAATAGTTTAATTATTTACAATAATAAATTGACATTTATAAAAATCTCTCCGCTTAATAGCACAGTCAAGTATATGCAACCAATTATACACCATTCTTATGACGTTTTCAATATGGAATCGTATGTGGTAACCTTTTGATAAAGAGACTTTGGATTTCATCAAAATATTCAGTGCACTAATCTGTACGTTTCGCTCTGTCTTGTTTCCACAGAACCACCGATAACCGGACTCAGAATAACGTTGTAACTGAGGTTGGGTGAAGAATTCTGACCAGAAGTGCCCTTACTACTTCGGGAAGAAGCACACGAAGAGTTAGTTCAATTGCATTTTCAATAGGCTGTGATGCATTATACTAGGGACCAATTTGACTAGCGTAATCTCTCGTAGGAGTTCTTATTTATTTTGTATGTGCCATTTTCGTCGTTTGACACGTTCCCAGTTTTCTGTCTTGCTTTTCATTTTAAATAATATGTACCACGATGTACTTACACAAATCCTTGAAGTTACCATTGTTAAGCTAGAACAGAGACGGATTAATTTAGAAATGAACGATGTATATATAAATGTATGTGGTGACTGACGACTTTAGTGAACACATGACAACAATATAAACTGTTTTATATCTGTGATTCGGTGTTGAAACTTAAACTGCGTTTTAAGGAAAACAACTTTGGCTTCGTGAGAAAAATGCCTTGCATTAACTTAGAGATTTGTAGTGCAAAGTAGCAGCATTGTTTACATGCATCTTTCTAACTTGCAGCAGGGAATAGCTTTTAAAATTTATTGTGTACCTACATTAAATTATATATTAAAAAAGCGGAAACTAATAATGTTTTACTGTTATCGTTTTGTCAACGAGATATTCCAAGTAATTCCATATTCTTTAAAATTAATTTAATTACTGACGAATAGTTATTAGTTTTTGTTCCATATTGTTATTACCAGTTTAAAAAAAAGACTAGTTTAATTAACAATGTTCCTCTCGTAATTTATTTTATTAACTTGCCAATGTTTTACTGTAGCACAATTATTTTTTGAACTTTTTAACTTTAACCATGACAGACGGAGGTGTTGTAATTGTTTCGTTGATTTTGAAGCGAGTGTCTTGCGAGCGCGTAGCGGTAAGAACATGCCTTAAATGTAAACTAAACAGATCAGACTGTGTGATTTACGATTAAATGTTAAGTTTGTAAGAGTATAAATGAACTGTTATTGCGCAAATTCGATTAGGAGTATTTTTATTATGAATTATATTTATGTATGAGAATTTTTATTAAAGGGAAAACAGTATTAAATTATATTGATAATTAATGTCTTTTATTACCACCTTTATCTCCAATTGCGTTCTTTTCTAACTGATGTACTCTTTAAAGAAAATCCACCTTCTTGTGATCGATATGTGATGCTCGACGTTCAAATACCGAGTGGAATATGAAAAGCCTTTGATGCTGTAACGCCCTTATTTTTTATCCGATTTTAATAAATAAGACGTCAAACAAAATTACTTAAAAAGCCACAAATTGAATCAGTTTAATATTTTTTTTTTCCCGAGTTCGGTTTTTGACAGAAGATAGTCAACTTTTGTTTTTCAAATTGCACTATTATTTCTTTTTTACTCATTTTTATAGAAATATTTTTCCTGAATTTGAAAATCTAAATAATTATACTCATGCATGGAAAAAGAACAAGAATTTAAGGAAGTAATTTAGAAATTTTAAAAATGAAACAATCACATTAAACAAAGACTAAGAGGGCTGGGCATGTCTTATCTGTCAGTCGCGCTTTGAAACTTTACAGAAATCGTTTTCCTAACAAATTACAACCAATGATCTGGTTTAGGGTTGATGGAATGTAGAGTGAGAACTATCGCGACGAACATTAGAGAGAGAGAGAAAACTCGATCAGCTGGGTTGGGGAAAACGTCAAAATTAGTTTGACAATATCGAAACGTGAAAACATTCGTTGTCTGTGCGTTTAGTCTGTCAGTTTTCAAATTGGATTTTGTGGGGTCGTTTTCTCGATTTTAAGTTACTTGAAGTGACTTATCAAGTTTTTGTTTATTATTTAATTAAAATTCAACATCCATTGATTTCGTTTCTAGTTTTTACGGGATGTTTTAAATTGATTTTGAATGTCATTTTATTAGAATTTTAGTTTTATGTGACTATTTTACTCTAAAAACTAAGCAGATTTTTTAATTATTTTTTATTATAATATTTCAATAATCGCGTTAATAAAATGTAGAATACCTACTTGTTTCGCTGATGATTGCATAAATATGCGACAAAAAGGTGTAAATATATCCATCCACAGAGAGGGTAGACGTATTTTAAAATTACTTAAAACATTGAATATATTTCGTATTACACGCATGTGCAAATTGTAAAAATAGATTCGATAGTCTAATTTAAAATTGGAATGTGAACTTTCGAAGTTCATTAAATTTTGACAATTCGCTATTCAACCGCTTACTCGCCATGGCAACGGTGTTTGCAAACGCATTAAGCTTAGTTGAGATGCATTCCGAATATGCAAAATATTTATTGCAATTTATTTTTGATTGGCTATTTTTTTGCGTATCCGGATGCATCTGAACTATTTCATTTCATTTGCCCCAAACCGCGTGGTATCGGCCATTTCTGATCTTTGTTACTCTTAGGGAATGCTTATATTATCTCTCTCTAATGTTAAAACCAATGTAGTCCTATTCAAAATGACGCTAGACTCCATCTAACCTTATTACATCAGTGATTACAACGAAGTGCCGATAAATAAGAAATTCATCTGGCTTCTCCTCACAGGAATACGTATAACACAACACGATAAATGGTCAAAGTCTGAAGTTAAAGGAAACACGCGCTCCTGATGCAAATTGTACTAGGAATTACGTGGCTGCTACAGCTGCTCATAATCAAAAGAAATTTGTAAGAAATACTAAGCAAATCACCTCGTCCAAAGACAATTCAAAGTTCATCAAAAACCGAAGGTATACAATCGAGACGTCGGGCAAGGGACATCTAGTCAGCTCCAACCCATCCCACGAAGGGGCTACCTACACATTTCGAGATTGTCGCTGTAAACAGTCTAAATTTCTAGCATAAATTATTTTCCTTTGAATACTAAATGATGTAGCGTATTCCTTCCTTTTTAATTTTGCATAAAGAGTATGCGAAATCAAAATTTTATCAAACTCCAAGTGAGCATGCAGTCATAACATCCTTTCTTCACGATAACGGTTTATTTAGCTGACTGGCATGAGAAAATCAGTATGAATGAGCGTGTGAAGCGCGGGGGAGTTTTTAAAACAAACCTCCCGGCAAAAAGGAGAAGGAAGGTAATTAGTACTTAAGTCAGTCGTCCTTCGGCCCTAAATTAAGTAAGATGTTTTTGTCAAAATTGTTAATGTAAATGTACTCCGGAAAGTTAAGATTTTGGTGGGTGAATGGTGGTAGTAGAAGCCCCCGAAAGGAGAGCGAACCCCTGGTTCCGAAAAGTGAAAGAAAGAGGTTCTCTGTTGTGGCGTCTCCCTGCTTATCAGGTAGGAAAATATATTTTGTTCTCTATTAAAATGCTCAATAATTTTTGAAGAAGGGACCCCCTTGAAATCTATCCCTTCATTTCTTTGTTCTTTTTTTTATTATGTTTATTTTCTGTTTTGATTTGCTGTAAAACTAAGGTGTTTAATATACTCCTTTTTTTAACATTTTCATGTAACTTTTATTTTATTTTCAGCGCCAAAAAATTAGTCTATTTAATTATTTCTTTATTTATCATTTCAATAATACAGGGTGATTCACGGAACCCGTTTGTTAAAAGTTTACAGACTTCCCATTTGAATTTTTATTTCATATTTTGCAGTTATAAGTTAGCGGTAATGATCTATTAAAATATAATATATCCAACTTTCGGGCACTTCCGTTTGTACCGGAAGTTGCTGTCAACTTTCTTATTTTAAATAGAATACCCCATTTTTATAGCATTTTCGAATTCATCGTAAAATTCTAAAATTATTTTATTCAACATATCGTACAAGAAAAATTAGCCGTTTCAGATATTTCCATTTTTAAATTTTTTTTTAAACTTGCAGCACCTTGCTTATGACACTGCCATCTGTGTGCAATAAAAACCATGATGTCAACTTTTGGCCTATAGTAGACTACAGTAACATGCTTTGAGATCATGTCCAGTTTTAAACTGAATTGTCTGCAGGGTGGTTAAAAAGTAACTTCTATTCGCACTGATTTCAACCGTCGAAAAGTCAAGTTTTTTAAATAGAACATCCAGTATATTTTTATACCATGAGATTCAGAATTAAATATTGTTTGGAACTGTATTAAATTCCTAACTCATCTTTTACCTTTCTCTTTCTAGTCATGATTTTGTCTTTACTGTTCGCTTTGCTGCTCCTCACAAGCTGTCCTACTGTAAGGTTAAACAATAAATAGTTCCTCCTCCCGCTCTTCATTATTCTTATGACTCATTATTTTTTTCACTTTTCGGCTATTATTCCTGAATTGTGTGCTATAAAAATTTTAGAAACAAAGGTTTTCTTAAATCAATTTTCGATTCCAAATTCAATTTCTCTTTAAAAACCGAAAAACAACATTTAAATAATACCTGCTTACCTGCTGTATTTGTATATGCCTTATGTATGTGAATTCTTGGTATGACCTTTTACGCATTTACAAAAAGTAATTCTAACTTATAAGACAAAATTTTTGAAAATATAATAAAATGTCTAATAACTTTTTGAAAACTAATAAATCAATCAACATTAGAATTAATACACAAATTGTTACTTATAATATTTGCTTTAAGTGTCCTCCATTATTTATTAGTAATAAACAATGAAGGACATTTAGAGCAACTTTT
The DNA here is from genome assembly GCA_036172665.1 of Prosopocoilus inquinatus. Classification (NCBI taxonomy): domain Eukaryota; kingdom Metazoa; phylum Arthropoda; class Insecta; order Coleoptera; family Lucanidae; genus Prosopocoilus; species Prosopocoilus inquinatus. Next base: position 32,871,764 of record CM069869.1, read on the forward strand.
TGTTGTGTCTAAGTAATAACTTATTTACTTAGACACAACAAATTATATTATTAACTTCTTTAGTTGCCGGTTTTTTTTTCAAATACATTCAATTTTCATTATCTTGGTTCTCCGTAGCGATTAATTTTTTTTTAATTTCTGTTGGACGTATGATTTCAAAAATTGCAATTTCTCTAGTTTTCATAGCCCATCATTTAAAAATAATATCAAAAAATGGAAGATATGGACGTTCTAGAAAAATCATGGATAGCGAGTGAGATATATGAGATAGGGGTAGGGAATGCTACTACAGGACGAAAGAACAATTAATCCTGAGTCACCTGGTATAAAAATATACTGGCTGTTCTATTTAAAAAAAAACATGACTTTTCGAAGGTTGAAATCCGTTTGAACAGAAGTTACTTTTTAACCACCCTGTAGACAATTATGTTTAAAACATTACATGACCTCAAAGCATGTTACTGTAGTTTACTATAGGCCAAAAATTAACGTCATGGCCTTTATTACACAAAGATGGCAATATCATAAGCAAGATGCTGCAAGTTTGAAAAAAGGAATTTAAAAATGGAAATATCTGAAACGGCTAATTTTTCTTGTACCATATGTTGAATAAAATAATTTTAGAATTTTACGATGAATTCGAAAATGCTATAAAAATGGGGTATTCCATTTAAAATAAGAAAGTTGACAGCAACTTCCGGTATAAGCGGAAGTGCCCGTAAGTTGGAAATATTATATTTTAATAGATCATTATCGCTAGTTTATAAGTACAAAATAGGCAATAGAAATTCAAAGGGGAAGTGCGTAAACTTTTAACGAACGGGTTCCGTGAATCACCCTGTTTACTCGGACAGTTCTAGAGCCAAGAACTAACGCTTCCGACCAGGGCCCCCGCGAGGTCAAAATCCGATCGCGTGCGACTCCATATTTTGGCACATAAAAACGGTCAATCAAAATCATTAAAAGAAATTAAAAGAAACAAAAAATTGGAAAAAACAGAAAAATTAAAAAAAATTAAACATTAGGGAATTTTTGTTAAACATTTTCCTTCATTTTCAAAACATTTTCCTTCACTTTTTTCAATTTCCTGTCTGCTGCGAGCCCCCAAAAACGAGTAACCCAATCTTCTGATCTGACTAAGGAGGAAACCGTAATAGCCTACATAATTTATTTTTTTACCTAACAAAATTATTAAGTACATTAATTTTTTTATAAAAAATTTGACGCACAAAACTTTTTTACTTTTAATTGCCGCAGTTAACTGTTCTATTTTAGTCGACGTCTTGCCGTGAGGTTAAAGGCTTCACCAGAACTCGTGTTAATTTTAAAATAAATTAAAAGAAACAAAAAAATGGAAAAAACAGAAAAATTAAAAAAAATTTAAACATTAGGGAGTTTTTGTCAAGCATTTTCCTTCATTTTGAAAACATTTTCCTTCACTTCCTAACTGCTGCGAGCCCTCAAAAACGAAGCGCTTTCTTCTTATCTGACTAAGGAGGCCTCTGTTCAGACCCCCCAGAATGTAATTAGGTGAACCCAGCTTGTTAATAATACTAAAAAAAAAGAAGCAAAATCACAAAAGCAAAATGAACTTAAGTTTCTAAAAACTTAAAAAGTAAAATGTAATTTGTTTTTTTTTAACCAAACTGTAACAGCTTACATAATTTATTTTTTTTTACTAAGTACATTAAATTTTTATTAAAAATTTAGCACACGAAAATTACAAAACTTTTCTACTTTTAATTGCTATTGTTATTGTTCTATTTTAGTCGACGTTTTGCCGTGAAGTTGACGACTTCATCAAAACAGTTCAGACTTGTGGATAGTATTTTCGAATAATTTTTACCAGATACCCATTAATTTTTTTTTTGTGAAAAAATGACAGAACCTGTCTAGTGGCCAATAGGCTAATTGCCGCCCCTTGAAGATGGCGCCCGCGTGCACTGCACGCTTTGCACACCTGGTTACGGGGGCCCTGCTTCCGACTTTAATGCCAAGGGAGAGAGAGCTCCATGAATTACGTGAGTGTAAAGATTTCAATTCCTTTTGTTTTGTATTATTTATTTTTTATTTTGGCCCTGATCCCCGTGAGCCGTTAGTGAAGGCATTGGTGGTGGCAGCGTAATAATTTGTAATTTAAAGAAATTTCTTTTAATTGTCAATCAAAAATTAAATCCCTCATTTAATTTAATTCGGCTCCTTTACCCAGAAAAGCCACGCTTACATCGCCATGTGGTAAACTGCAACATATTGTAAGTGATATAGTGTGCGAAAAACTGAACTCCAAACACCCAGACATATATTCTTCTTTTAAAATTAATATGCCCTTTGATAAATTAGACGACGTTAAAAACTATTACCGATACAATGGTTTCCAAGGATAATAGCTGGCAGGTAAACTTATCAGGAAGTGAAGAAATCGGGGATAAGTGAAACTTGGGCGCAAAATGAAACCGTTTCATCTTTTAAAATTAATGGCTTCAATATCGCGTCCAACTTTTGCAGTACTAATTGTAAGGGTAGTGGTGTCGGTATCTGGGTTAATAAACATATCACTGTCGAGTCTATTGACTTATCCCAATTTGCAGCAGACAAAGACGCTAAATTATGCGGTATTAAATATAAAACGGAAACCGGCATCACTGTGCTCACTTTAAACTGTTATCGTTCCCCGTCTAGTAGTTGTGTAAAAACTTTTATGTCTCAACTGAACCTCGTACTTGAACATGTTTACAATCCAGATTATAATGTACTGGAGGTCTCATAACGTATGCAGGAGCTTGAAACGCCAGCTAGAGGAGATCAAACTAAAGCTTTTTTAAAAATTTTGTTGCAAATCGTTTTTGATTGCAGTGAAAACTTCGAGCAGCCTCTGTACAGGTGTTTCAGCACTGTTTTGGGGATTCGTCACTGCAGTCAAAAACGATTTGCAACCAGTTTGCAATAGCGAATAAATTGGACAAGTCGTTTTTGGTTTGCAGTGGGAATGTTGAGCTACGTCTCTGCTGACGAATACCCAAAGAGGGCTGAAACAGCTGTACAGAGGCTGCTCGAGGTTTTCACTGCAATCAAAAACGATTTGCAACAAAATTTTTAAAACTCATTATGCTTTGACAGCAAGCATTGGGGGACTTATTAGGTAGCAAATCCGCTTCAATTTGTCTAACCTACTGCAATGTCAGGTCAAAAAGCGATCGATGGATGTCGCTGTTTTATCTGCTTAAAGCTTTTTTCTTAATAAATTTTCGGAAAAAATTCAATAACTAAAAATTTGCTAGAGGTTAAAGTGAAATTACTGAAGAAACAAAAGTTACTACCTAGAATAATACGTGGGCTGCTGGAAAAGTTTCTGGAAACGGTATGAAAAAACGCATATAAAATTTGGTAAACGGTATCATTGTTTTTGGAAGTATTCGCCTTTGACGTCAATACACTTTTGCATACGCTCGAACAGATTTCTAAAGCACGTTTTCCACTCTAAAGATGGTACCTCAGAAACCAGTGTCCTGAATGTTTCAACCGCTGCTTCAGCCGACGAAAATCGCTCACCATGCATTTTATTTTTAATATTTGGGAACAAAAAGAAATCATTAGGTAATAAATCAGGTGAATGAGTCATTAATTCAACATTTTTGTTGGACAAAAAGTCAACTGTTTGACGGGCTGAGTGAGAGCTGGCGTTGTCATGATGGAGAATAATTCGTCGATTTCGATTGTTTCTTCTTATTTGCCATTCTTCGCACCATTTGACACGATCCTGCTTTTGCGCTTCTGTTAAATTGTGTGCAACACAATGACTGTAAAGCTTTAGTACGTTCAAATGATCATGCAAAATCTGGTGTATTGCTTTCATGTCAGTGCGTAAGGATGCTTAAATCTCACGGAATGTCACATGTCGGTCTCGCTCAAGCATTTCACGCACAGCATCTACATTAGTGGCAACAACAGATGTTGATGGACGACCTTCACGAAATCCGTCACTGAGAGAGGTACGTCCGCGCTGGAATTCGGCAAACCAATTATAAACACTGCTCTTTAATGGTGCTTCATCTCCAAAAGCCAAATGAAGCCGATCGAGGCATTGTTTCGGTGTTAGACCATATCTGAAATCGTAAAAAATCCTGGCACGAAAATTTTCACGCGAGATTTCCATGTTTACATAAAATTACTTTTTCTCAAATGCTGTGCAAACAAAACTAGTTCACTTGGATAGGAACTGTCAATAGAATTATAGGCGAAAAACATCAAATTTTTCAAATATGATAGTTGATAAACGCAAACAATTCTAGACCTACTAGATTCCAGTAAATTTTCAAGCAGCCCACGTACTGCACGTCTTAAATTCAAATTTGGGGTATTTAAGAGTTAATTGAACACTGCTTTACAGGAAATAACTATCTAAAAAAATTTAGTCGTATAAAAGTTGCGGTTATTTCATTTTTTCTTTTAATGCCCAACAATGGATTTTCGTATTGCTGTACACCGCTTACTCATTAAAACAAAACTTGGAAATAGATTCACATAGACATTTTTATGAATGGTAGTTTCGATAAATTTAGAGTTTATTTGACAATAAAGTTGCAGTTTGTGAAATAATTTTGATTAATTAAGAAGCTATAGGTGTAAAGTAAAGAAGAAATTAAGACAGTTAGGGTCCTATTATGTATCAAAACCGTTAAATTTAAAGGGGTGTTAAATTTTGTTGCTACGGTAACCACCAATCATATAACTGTATTTTAAGTTTTAAAGAACCTCTAAATTTTAACAGCCCGTTAAAAACTTATAGAATACGGCCCTTAAACTGCTGTAACTTTCTTATTATTGGGTTTCGGTCAAAAGCGAATTATTTTGATCTACAGCTGCCTTTTCAATCTTCTCCGTAGGTTACGAGACACTCAGTATTTTTTGGTACAGGCTCCGCAAAATGGCCGCTTAGGGGACTATTTTCAAAACAAAAAAGGTGTCTTTAGCAACCTCAAGCGTCATGACAACACTTTGAATCCGTTAAAAAATTTTAACGGCCTAAGCTGCCATGACAACATTTTAGCGGATTCTTTTTTGAGCAAGTTTCAAATGAAATAAATCAACTTTGTGACTTCCCACACAAACGTAATTGTATTGACAACTCGTTGCTATGATTACTGATCACTGTTATGTCTGACAATTTAGGAGTAAGAAATTAATTTCAGAAGTGTCAAATATATTTCAGAAATGTAAAAAGTATTTCAGACTGTACTGATTGTAGTTCAGAAAAGTAAAATGAATTTCAGGAAAGGTCAATTTTATTTCAGAAAAATAAAACTTTATTTACAAGCAACGCTTTCTTTTTTTTATTTACATACATTTCTGAATTTCATGTGACATTTTCTGAATTACAATTACTACTTTCTGAAATACAATTTATTAGTCTGAACTACAATTGACGATTTCTTAAATACAATTTACTAATCTGAAATACCTCTGAAATTATCTACAATTGGAAAAGGTGTAGAGTTGTGTCGTTCACGAACGAAACATTCGTATTAGTATTAACGATTCAAAGGGTTCGTTCTAAAAAACACGAACGAACGAATCTTTGAGTCAGTGAACGATATGAATGGAATGAACGAGATGTTCGCGTGTCGTTCGCCGTACATGTTATATCGATTCCCGCCGTACTCACTTCGTTCAAGCAATAATTACATTTCCTTTTATTTATATCAGAAACACTAAAGTATTTCCAACCAACACTTCTTTTATGCTCAGATTTAATTTTCAAATAATCTGACTGAGATTTCACAGAAAATTAAAATTGTTTAAATATCTTCATTAACAGCCTACCTGAACATTGTAAATATTATTGAAGGCCGTATCTCACAATCTTCTTGATGAATATTCTGTGCTGTATTATTGATAAAGTAATTTCATTCTTTTTTCAAAAATATAGAAATATCCAAGATGATTCATATAATATATTTTAATTATTAAAATACTTGAAAACAAGAGGTGAAAATGTACGAATAACTGGAAGCTATGGTGCAGCATAAGGATTTGTTCATTTCGTTCATCTGAATCAAATCGTTCGAAACGATTCGTTTGTTCGTGAACGAATCTTTAGTCAAAAGATTCATTCGAAACAACTCAATCGTTCATGAATGACAGAACTTTAGTTAAATCAATAGAGGGCTCGTTAATTTATGGGGGGGGGGGGGATTTAAAAAAAAATTGGCCGTTTGGAAAAAATGATATAGAGAAAAATTGTTTAATTTTACGAGATCTCTTACTGGCAGGAGAGAGGTTTATTGGCAATTGACAATTCTTGTCCAGGCTGTTGTAGTAACGTATTTATCCGCAGAGATGGCGCTAGGAGTAATTTTAAATTTGGCGCGAATGAAATGTCACATGTCAATGTCAATTGCTTTAGTGATGGCGGAGATCGTGATCGTTTAAGTTACATTAAAGAACTTGCACAAATATAATGGGTTAAATCAAATTATCCGTTAAATAAACATTATTGATGATTAAATTATTTTTGTGTGACCAGAGAATAGTCTCCAATATAAACAGAGTTTGAGAAAAATGGACCTCGCAAGATTTGCAAATGAAGATTTAAATGTGTAGTTAATGGATGAAATTTATGTTCCAATCTAATCAAATTTCCTTCAATTTGGAATTGGGGCTGCTAATTTAGGTAACGGAGCCCTGTGACTATTTCGATGCAAGAAAAGATGTGTATGTGTCACACTGATGAAAGGTTAGCATTACCGTTAGCATCATAACAATTCATAATAAGGTTTTTGTTTTACCAAATTAACAATGGCAGTAAAATATAAATCGTTAGAGATATGTGTATCCAGGACTTAAATGCAGGACGATTAAATTAATACGGAGATCTCACATCGCATTACCTACCAAGAATTCATCGTTTTAATAGAAATGAAAGTGCAGAAGGTAGGAGCTACAACTATGAAACAATCACTTTAAATAATTTTATTAAACTGTAACAAGTATTATTATGTGTGAGTGATTAGCTGATTTATAAAATTTAAAGTTGGTCAAAGTATAATAATGAACAATACTGAATAAAAATTGTTAAAAAGAAAGTTTAATTTGCAGTAATTTTGAAGATATTCGCACTTAAAGTAAAAAATAATATGTATGGATAAAGAAACAATGTATTGAATTGCAATTTGAAAGCATTTCCATAAATTATGAACTTCATGAATAACAATGTACAAATAATGTGTTATTACTTGCAGTTAAATATAGTAATTTCAGAATAATATGTGGTTTGTTTTGTTAGCTTAAAATGTAGTAAATATCATAATTTAAGCATGATTTTCCGTTTCTTTAGGTTTTCTTCTCCACACATTCATTTAGGTAATACGTTATATTCTGTAAAGACTTGTAATGTATATTACAGCATATTAGAGTCTTTGCAGAATATAACGCATTACTTAAATGAATGTATGGAGAAGAAAACCTACAGAATTATTTAAATTAAAAAGGCGCGTAAAAAAGCAGGCGTAGAATAGTGGCGCCATCGCAACAGATAAATACGTTACTAAGTACTAGTACGTCATATTAAGGCTGTATGCTAGCTTAAAGCTGAACTCAATTTCAAATGGGCGTATCACTATTTTTCGCATATATTTAGAAGAAACATATGTTCAACATGTGTTCCTGCATTTTTACACACAAACGAAAAGAACAGAGAACAAAATTACCACCTAAACGTTTTCCTTGTAATTTATGACTCTGCTGTCACTGATCTTTATTTTTGATTGGTTTACATGTCAGCTTGTGACACACCCACAAGAGAACATTCGGATAAGGCCTCATTCACATGGGCACCGCCCGCGGCCTTCTGCAAATTTCTAAGGGCGAGCGCACACTCAGATCAGTAAAATTTTTTATGTAAAAGTGATGTAAATAAAAACGGCGACCTGATCTAACACAGAAACTATATAAAACTCGGGAAATAAAATTACGTCTGTCCGAAAGTGAAAGTTTATCAGAATTGAAACAACGGCACAAAAAAGAACGCATCGCCTGTTCCTCTGTAAATCAATATCATTTTGTTGTTTCATTATCATTATTATTATCCCTATGAAATTGTTTTTTTTTTTTAATTTTACGTGGATTGCTTTTTATCTAGACTACACTTCTGTGCACTAAAATTAGGCACAATAAAACATTGCGTTTTAAGTTGACGCAAAGAAAAAATATACATTATACAGAATAAAACACTAAAACAGTCAAATGAAAACATTAAAAGTGCCTTAAAAACTGAACCCTGATTTAAACGTTGGAATAAATATTAATGACTGTGCCTTAAGATTATTGGAATAGGAATTAATACTGCTCTAATGTACCGACGCAAAGAAGAAAAAACGCTCACAGAGCAAGTTAATGCGTTAAAAAAGGACATTATTAATTGCTCTAAGCACGTATTCGGCGAACATTCTGATTGTGACGTTTATTTTTGTACCGGGTTCAAAGATAATGAAATTAATTCAGTTCCAGACTTAGTAGAATGTGGATTATTTCATGACATTATTGCTTGCTTTAATCATTTGACGCATAATGCACACAGTTTACTTTTAAATATGAACATTAACACAGCGGAGATGTACAATTCAATTGTTTCAAAATTTGTTGGTGGAAAAAGAGTTAACTTCTCTTTGAAAAATAGCTCCGAAGTGAGATGCCACGCTGCGAGCGTTTCTTATAATTTCAGTGAGCAATATCACCACCGCATTTATAAGAGTATGGTGGGGAAAAGTCCAGGCAAATATACCAAAGTATACAGTGTGCCCGGATACGTAGGGACAGCATGGGTAACTTCCGTCTTTGAAGAGATAGAGAGATGATTAAAAAAGATGCTGGTTCAAGAGCTCATTAACAATCCATTTTCAAATATTACTTGTCATGACCAACTTGGTTAAAATTTTACAAAAACCAAAATCTCCTAATTTCTTTTATTTGTCTTAACTTTTTGTTACTTAAGATATTGAGATACGGCTTGAACTAGTTTGCATGATAATTTAAGTACTTTTATGGGCACTTAATAAAACTAATCTCATTTTTACAAATTTTCAATAATATAACCTAACCTTAAAATTTTAAATTGGTACTCCCTAATTTTCTTGGCCTTTTTAAGAGAAAATTTATTTCTGAATGCAATGATGTAGCACACGATATGGAGACTTCTTCAAAATTTTGAAAAACCGAACTTTTTTACGAACAGAAATCGCTAGTGTCATGATCACAGAAATTTTGCTTTTTGTTTATCAAGTTATTCTGCAGTGGCACTGATCGATTGCAGCCAATGGTGAGCGAGCCATTAAAATTTTAAAACAATATCACATCAGCTAGGGGTATGATGTGCCAAAAAGATAAGAATTTCATTGGTCTAAAATTTTAATCGCTTATACACGATTGTCCACGAACGATCAGTGGCACTGCAGCTTCATCTGTGTAGCCTTTTCTGGATACTGAGCTTCGTATATTTCACGAGTAAGTTCTACGTTCTTGTAGCACTTGGTATACGTATAGTCGCGATAAAGTGAATCGAGACCTATTTAAAGTTCTGCAATCCTTAAGGAGTGCTTACATTACATACATGTCTTCAATAAATTCAAAAACAAATCTTTACAAAACTGTCGACTTGTCGCATACAAATCCTGATGAATCTTTAGCACAAGTCTTCGACAAATACTAGCACAGGACATCGTTTACACTATGTGACCTGTTCGCTACATATCTAATAATTAATAATAAAAAAAAGTATCGCTCATGAAAGATGACAATCAATTTTTGTTTTTGGCCGTGGCCGCATATTATTACTATGCTCTTTTTGGATCACTCCATCGTCACAAACCATCAGATCACTTAATAATTTAAAACAGCTAACTATCCTGCACGTGCGTAAAGTACCTTTGTATGGTCTGCGACCGCTGTGTTTTCCATTAATTTGGAATACAAATCTGTCTGGTAAAACATGTCGGACACATGTCAAATACATGAAAAATGTAATAGTAGTATGAGACAAATTTCAGATTCATTTCAGACTTGTCAAACAATATGTAGGACACATGTATAATACAAATATGTATGTAATGTAAACGCCCGTTTATTACCAACGTTAACAAGGGCGCGGTTAGCTTGCAACAGTCTCGATAACAAAGTTTTGTGATCATGGCACTAGCGATTTCTATTCACAAAAAGAATAAGTTCGGTTTCCCAAAATTTTGAAGAAGTTTCCATATCATGTGATACATCATTGCATTCAGAAAAAAAGTCTCTCTTAAAAGGGCCAAAAAAATCACCAATTTAAAATTTTAAGGTTAGGTTAGATTATTGAAAATTTGTAAAAATGGGATTAGTTTTATTAAGTGCCCATAAAAGTACTTAAATTATCGTGCAAACTAGTTCAAACCGTATCTCAATATAATCAAGTTGGCCATGACAAGTTATATTTGAAAATGGATTCTTAATAAGCTCTCGAACCTGCACCTTTTTGCTAATTTAATCATCTTTCTATCCGGGCACACTGTATACGTCAAAGTTGCGTAGGAGACCGAAAATGCAGAGCACGACTATTTCCTGGGCAAGGCAGAAAAGAAAACAGGCAGTCAAAGCTGAGGGTGACTACGGACTAATAGAAGAGGTGATCCCTCTTAAAAACTTGAAGAAAAGAAATCATCTTTAATGGACTACTTGAGCAGGACCCAGGTAGAGTTTAGAATCGTTAGAGAGAAACACTGTTGGCCAAAACACCAAAGTGAAATGGCATAAAGAGCGAAGACTAACAGTAACGAAATTTGGTATTGTCTATAAAAGACGTCAAACAACTGATGCCAAAAAATTGGCGTAAAAATTAATTTCTTCTAATTTTTCGAAAGTATAGTTACAAATTGGTACCGTAACCATGAAGAAATTGCGAGAAAACAATTTTCACATGAATTTGGACATAAAGTTGAACGGCGGATTATTTATATTTAAAGAAATGCCGTATCTTGGAGCTAGTCCTGATGGACTAGTTGGTGAGGATGCTATAATTGAGATCAAGTGTCCCTATAAGTTAGCGAAGTTCAAAATAACTCCTCAGGAAGCAGCAAAGATGAAAGTTATGCCCTATTTCTTTTTGGATGGCAATACTGCGAAACTGAAGATAACATATATACTATTATCAGATTCAAGGACAGTTGGCTTTAACGAATAGTTGTATTCGTTGTATGGACACCTTTGGGAATGATATGTGAACAAGTAATGTTATTTACATAAACATCAAGAAAGTTCTGAATTCATCATAATACATTATTTTTTTCTGAAATCGTATAAGATTATTTTTGTAATAGTTTCAACTTTTAAGCACACGAAAGCTATAATTTTGACAATAAAAATAAGTAAAACCGATATGGTTTTGAAGACTAGTGTATAAAATAGCAATGATGGACGATTTTAGAAAAAATAACAAGCAATTTAATCCAACACACCTGTAATACGTTTTCTTTTTCAGATTAAAAAAGATGACAATTTTTGGCATAACATGAAGCCGAAGTTAAAATATTTTCATTTAGAACATATGCTGCCTATACTGGCTTTAAAAGAAAATTAAAATAACGATCCTGATCGATCTGGACAGTTGAAACTTCTGTCTGATAATCTGGTGACAATTCTGAAATAGATCTGTATTTGAAATCTGCTCTGCAAGATTACATATTATATAATGCCATATAATATCTAACTGTACTATGTCCACTAAAAAAAAATTGAGACAATTGTTGTGCATACATATTTGAGTTATTTTATTATAGCGTTTTCCGCTGGCTGCACCGGTATGCACTGAGTGTATCTCCATCTCGTTTTATTACATAAAGCTGAACCGAGTTGGAAATACACTCAGTGCGCACTAGTGCATCCAGTGGAAAACGCTATTAGTTTGAATGCAATTTTAAACTTGTTTCAACAGAAACTTAAAAAACACGGAAATAAACAAACGGACGAATACATGATAGCAACAATAATTAACTCCTCGTATTTACAACAGAACGTATTACGTGTTCCAGATTCCTTTGGTGTGTAGTACAATATGATTCAAAATGGCCGCACTATTATCACCAGAATGTTAATATTAACAGGATCAAAAACAAGCTTTTAATTTTTTTTTTAGAAGCTTGACGAATGTTTAAAAATATCGTATAATGCAGATGCACTTACAAATTTGAAACCGTGGTTGTAGATTAGGTTACAGTTGATGTGATCTGAATCCTCGTATTCATCAAGTATTTATATTTTATTCAATTAGTTGTGTAGAAACAAAAATTATTTGACGCAGTTCCGTTTCACTATTTGGGTGAACTTGATATTCAAGATGTTACATCACCGACCCATTTTACTTATTGTTTATTCCTGTGTTATCACATAATATTAATTACATGCATTAACAGGGATTTTTAATGATGTCAAGGTAAATGTGTACACAAATAAATAACAAAATATTGAGCAAAATGTTGAGATTTCCCTTTTTAAAACTAATTAAGTGCATGACTACCAGATTTGCAGAAGTTTATTATGATAAAAATGTTTCTTTCAATGTAGCGTAAAAAATTTACCAAAAAGCACGACTCTGAAAAGAGAAATCTTTGTAGAATTATTTTCTAGGACCGAAGGCGGAGCTAGCGTGTATCACATACCACATTTGATTTCAGCGATTTCATTCCGAAAATTTCAAATTTGTTTCCCATTTCCTGACCTTATTTAAAAAAAAAAAAAAACTAAACGGTTTATTATTACTGAATACTGCGAAATTTCGGCTAAAGGCTTACATTTTCGAATTTTTTTAATTTTAATTTTTTTTAAGGCCTTTTTGGCAATTGTCGAAATACGAGCCTTTAGCCGCCTAACAGAATCTATTTAAAAATTTTTCGCGAAAAATTGGTACGATTTTAATGAAAAATAAACCCAGGAAATGGGAAAAACGATTTTGGGGCCGAACAAACAGCCTTAAGTGGACAAAAAAATTACATGGGAATTGGCTCTCTCTCCTGGTTACTGGTTAAAATTAATGTACTTATTTCTGTGACACCCAGTATAATGGGTGATGTTAATTTTGATTACTTTTCGGATACTAATGGTAAATTAAAGTTGATAGATACTATGTTGACGAGCCCACTCAGGTTACATTTAACTCTTTAACACTCCTCGACCATATGTATACCTACTCTACAGATGTTAACAATGTTCTTGTTTCAGACTGTGTTACCTCTAATCACCGCATGACTATGTTTCATTCGGAAATAAATCGTAAAAAAACTTTTAATTCATCACCGTACAAGAGAGTTTTTAACGATAATAAAATTGCCCAATTTCGTACTGCACCTGAGAAAATATCGTGGGATTTTCCACCAAATGTTGTAGACACAAATGATAAATTTACGTATTTCTGTAACTTATTTAATTTTTAGTTTTGAAACATTTTTCCTGTAAAGCGAGTGAAGGTCACAAATTCTTGTAAAAGGTCGGTTACTCCAAAGCAGTAGTGGTAGACTGAAGCAATTGTATCAGGATATAAAATTGAATCCCGAGCTCAATCATCAGTATCTTATTGAGAAACGTAAAAACATTTTGCTTTAATTAATAATACTAAAAAACATTATCAAAACATTTTAGTAAATGCTCCGAATCCCAGTAAAGCAACCCGGAGTACGTATAATAAATGAACCCAACATCAGTCGAAATGTATTGTTTAAATATTAATAATAAAATGGTATCCGATCCCCAAAAAGTAGCAGAGGAATTCAATAACTTCTTCATTGAAGCTCCTTTGAACGGGATGGGGACGTTTCACCCCCACCGTTTCACCCCCGCCATTTCGCCACCGTCATTTCGCCTGTGGTCCCGATGCGTTCTCGACCGTGTCCCTTTCGACTTAACATATCCTAATTTTAGAAATTAGACAGTCCTCTTCAGTGGAACAGGGTTTTTTAAAAAATATTTTGCACCCGATCTAGAGGCTTTATTTTAGGAGTTAGAGAGAAACTTTAAATGTAAAAGTTGTAGGATTTTATGCCTATTATCTTTTAGAGTTATTATATGAAACAAATGTGCACCGCAAATTACAAAACAAATACAACTTTTGTTTTTTAATTGGAACCTGTATACTGTTTGCTAAGACAAAAAATCATTTTTTCCTGATTTCAAAAGTATATAAGGGTGAATATCATATACTTGTCCAGTGTGACAAAGAAAATAATGATAAAAAATCTGAAAATTATTTCAAATATTCTTTGCCAGTATTATAAAATTAGGCTATTATAGTCCATTTTCAGTATCAGCAAAGATCATACATACTTACGTTTCAATATAACTAAGGGAAACTGATTTGATTTTCGTCATTTCTGTAGTGCACAATAGTCATTTCGGTAATTTATACAAATTTCAGTTTACCATTGGACGGGAAATAAACACACACTCAGAATAATAGAACGTTTCTTATATCATCAAAAGAAATAAACAAGTGATTCCCGAAAACTAATTTAACGTAATTTCACATGAGAAAAATCAACAGAAAAATTGTGAAACACATTAGCTTATGGATCTGAGGCAACGTCATGGCTAACTGATAAATATTTACCTAACAAGTAAGGTATCCTTTACTTGTTTGGTATTTTCGAATTCATTAATCTGTATGTATTAATATATCCTTCTTCAGTTAAGTTTTTTTTTATTGTTGACTACTGCAAAATTTCAGGCATAGGCTTACATTCTCTATATATACGGGTTAAATGGGGAAAAATTTGTAGTTTGAAGTGGTCAGTTTAATGCAGCTTTTGTTTCTTACATAAAGTTCACGGCTAGCCAGATATTTCGAAAAAACTGATTTTTTATAATTTCGTTAAATGCGTATAGCTCGGTTATTCTTAATTTTAGAGAAAAGTTGTACAGGCGAAAGTTGTTCTTAATTATTTCTATTTCTTAAATTTTCCATGTAATTTCCCATTTTTGAGTTATGACATCAACATTGGTTTTTTAAAATGGAAGCCCTAGTAGGCCATAATTGAAGAAAATGGATTTTTTGTTACCTTTCCAACGATATAAACTGACCACCTAAAACTACAAATCTTTTCCCATTTAACCGTCTCTCTAGCTCTGCTAATTTCCGAGATCCCGGTGCTAAACATCGAAAAAACTCACCCTGTGTATATAAGATTCGAAGGGTACTACTACCGTACTTGTCGAAATTTAAGCAGATGTTTAACGAGGATATCCTCTTAAATTTCAACAAGTACGGCGATACTTTCCTTCGAATCTCATTACAGATGGGTTTTTTTCAACACATTTCTTACACCTACGGCCCCAACATGGCCAGTCTTATGAAAACAAGGGTTTCACTCAACATCAAGCTTGCCAAGAAACTGAATCGGAGGTTCTTCCTACTGCGACGTCGAAGACAAAGAATCATTCCACCACACATCAGTCACGGGTCAATCAATCTTATTAATCTAATGGATATCACAGATGGCAGATTAGCAAACAAAATTTTGTCTTTCTTAAACAGGTGGAAATTTAAAACTGTAAATTATGTATTACAGATTAATATTTCAGACATCGACGAAATCAAATATAACATTCAACAGCCAAATTCAATTCACTTTGGAAAACGAAACTGATAACAAACCAACTTTCTCTGGTAGATTTATTACTTGCCATGACAGCCATCCTCTAAAACAGAAAATTAATACAGTGCTTGCTATGAAAATGAGTCATGAGTCTTTTCTTAAAAAGCACTTAAATAAAAAAATTATAAATGTTTTGAAACAAGACAATGTAAAAATTGCTTGTTACAACCACCTTAATATCAGTAAATTATTTACACAAATGCAAGGACCCTCTTCCCACTCTCTTTAACTGTGGTGTTGTTTATCAAATTTCAGTGCAAACTAGCCAACATTTAAAAAACAGACTAATACAACACAAAAGTGATTGCAGAATAGGAAAAAGGTCTTGTATCCATAGTAATGATAACGACCATGTTTTTAATTTTAATGAAACAAGAAAGTAACTCAAACTTTGTAGGGAATTGTAACAACACAAGTCAGATAAATTTAACTTTGTCTTCGGTCAAACGGCGTCTATGGAGTATCCAAAACAAGAAGGAGAAGATCGTCACATGGAGAGGATCACTTTGGCATCATCAAACCATTAAGCTGTTTGAAATCTGGAACCAGTTGCGGAAAATGGGAAAGAAGGTTATTCAGCAAAGACGTTATGTAGCACCAACATAACACTAAATACAAGCCACCGCCTAGAGAGTCTACAGATAAATTTGGATATGTACGACAACCAGAAAAGCAACGCAGCAACCAGTTTCCTCAGAGAATGCACGGTTACCCAGGAACCTCAAGCACTCAAAAGGTCATCAGGATATCCATGTGGTCACCTCCAAAGGTGAACAGCGGGAAAGGACTGCTCCTGACTCCTTTATTATTGATTGATGTGGTTTAAATACTATTGAAGTATGATAAATTGTTTTAGCGTGGAGCATTGTTGCAAGACAAATTTTAGAAATTATTTTGAAAATTGAAAACGATTAAAAATTTATTGAATTATAATTTTAGTTGAGCTTTTAAATTCCAATCATTACGCATTCCAGTGCGTTAACCTGAGTAACATCGTGTACATCGAATTCAAGTAATAATTGATGATTCGGCTTGCAATAATGGGTCTAACCACGGGAGGGGACAAAAAGTTTTATAAACTACAAAAATAAAAAAAAGATAATTCAGAGTCAGTAATAATCACAGTCCCAGTGACAGTTTTTGATGTTCTTTGAGTGATCGTTAATTGTTTATTCAAATGATGTGTAAGTAAAATTTTATTAATATATTTGTTTTAATTGATGTTCGTTCTTGTCCGTCTTTTTAATCTCGAACCGGACAGAAATATGAAGGGAAAACACTGAACGTTTCGCTATAGATTTATAACTTTGTCAAGAGTGAAAAAAGTGTTTTCCCTTCATATTTCTGTCCGGTTTGAGATTATAAAAACTTTGTACTTATATTTGTTTTAGTTTAAGAGTCTGCTATTTTCTCTGCTCCTGCACCGTACCTGATGAACCCTTTTCAGGCTCCCCCAGAACCGTTTGCTTGACACGATATGCTCGGCCGAACGGTTTCATCAAGCAAGCGAGCTCTGGATTTATAAGAAGCCGTAGGTTAAGAAATTGCAATCTACAGGAAAGTTTTCGCATAAGTGCGATGAGTGCCACGCACAGTCCTCTGGATTCGTAATACACCTTGCATTAACCTAGGCAAGGTAACATAGGACAGCCAGATTCCAATACTTGCAATGTTATCGCGTCCCCACCATGTCCCCACTACTGGATGACGTCATAGATTAAGTATTCCTTGAGCATTTGGCGTATTTTTAGAGTTATTAAAAGTGTTTTAATTCATATTTTTGTGAAAAAGTCACTAATGTAGAAATTATTTATCACAACATTCCTAAATTGAATGATTTCGTATACGACACAAACTCAGATACAAGTTAAATTTATCGTTTCATATATTAAACTTCTCTGTAAATTAAGAATTATTGTACACATTAACTATTTAAATACCAAAAACATTTCAGATATTGGTAAAACTTCTATGAAACTCAAAACTACTGCTAAAACACAAAGTCCAGATGTGAAAAGAAAGTTGGCGAAAAGAACTTTTTGCGCCAATAATTTCTGCCTGTCTGAAAACCTATTTACTCCGCATCAGGTATACGGCGTGAATTTTACATATTGTTAGAAAATAGTTTTTCGAAATAGTTAAAATCATAAAATTACACTGGTAGACACAAATGATCTTAATAAAAGTTAAATGAAATTGAATGGGTTATTTTGTATCTACAACTAGCCTGTAATTAATCTGCATTTTTTAAAAATATCAGTCACCCTCAGTTCTTCTCAACAGCACTTAAGTTCATTGGAACTGCGAATGGCATATGACGATATCCTTTAACCTATGATGTTAAAGTAACACACTGTGCATAGCAAACACTAGGAATCCAGGTTTTGTACAAATTTGGCACCAGAAAGCCAAAATAATTAAAATAACAGTTTTTAACTAATGATGTCTCAAACTACGAAGTTGACTTTTAAAAGTAAGTTAACCGCAATGTAACAAAGGTTATCAGGATGGTTTACACACACTCTGGTCATCTTATTATGATGTATAGAAACACCAATCACCAAAAAATCGTTTTAATTTCAATAATTTAATGTTAAGATATCGGAAACACACTTCGGTAAACGAATTTCGCCTATTCAATTTAGTCGATGTTTAATGAAAACTGAGGGTGATTGAACAATACTAAGTATGAAGTTTATACAGGGTGTGGATAAAGTTTGGAACAAAATTCATATTTCTGTTATCTTGGGTTTGATTAAAAAATCCTGAAACAGGTCGATTTTAGTTTTGTCTCGTGCATTTTATGACATAGTGAATTTCATTCTGTAGCCATCTGATTGCGACCAGGTGTGACGTCATTAGTTTTTTGAAATGGTAACATCAGACTTTTATTATCCCTAGTAGTTAAGTATTCCATTGTGCATACAACGGTATAAAAAGTTTGGTATACATAACAATTTTTTGGAGAAAAACACTTTCGAATTTAAAAAAATTAAAATTTTATTCCTATGATAAACTAATCAAAAAATGATAAACTAATCAAAAATCATCAACAAATTAGATAAAATATCAACGGAGGTGTTCAAACTGTCCACCGTTGGCCATTTGACATTGGCCAAGACGGACGTACACACTTTCTACGGAACGTCGTATTGTCTCTGGGTCAATATTGCGAATTTCCTCGTAAATGCGAGTTTTCAGGTCATCCAAGTCATGTGGCTTATTTGTGTACACCTTTGATTTCACATGACCCCATAGAAAGAAATCAAGTGGGGTGAGATCTGGCAAGCGGGCAGGCCAGTCAATTGTTCCCCTTCGTCCTATCCATCTCCCTGGGAAAATTTCGTCGAGATACCTGCGAACATGCTGGCCAAAATGTGGAGGTGCTCCATCTTGTTGGAACGAGATTCTGGGATGAGGCGCATCAGGATTGGCTTCGTCCGGAAACAGTATTATCAATGCTGGCACGAGGTGAAATCTTAGAAAATCTGAATATCTTTCAGCGTTTAAATTTCCCTCGAGAAAGACAGGTCCCACAATGCGATCTCCTATTATTCCCGCCCGCACATTAACTTTTTGTTGGGTTTGGGTGTGACACTCCCAAACCCATCGAGGATTTTCGCCCGACCAATATCTACAATTATGGCGATTCACCTGACCGTTTATTTTAAAAGTTGCTTCGTCGCTAAAAAGCACATTACTGAGAAATTCGGGATTCTCATCGCATCGTAGCATCAATTGTTCACAGAACTCGTTTCGACGGTCGAAGTCATCTTCATTCAGTTCCTGAACGAGATGGACTTTATATGGATGAAGTTTTTCCTTCTTCAAGTACTTTGCGACTGCGGAAAAGTCGACTGCATTATCTCTTGCAATGTTTCTTGTTGAAGTGTGGGGGTTGTTTTGAACTTCCAAGAGAATGTTCAGCCTAGTACCTTCTTCAGTTCTTGGACGACCTTGTTTGGGTCTGTCTTTCACACTGCTAGTTTCTGCGAATTTTGCCACAATTTTGGTCACCGTTGATCGCGAAATCGGTGCTCGGTTTGCATTTTCTGCATTGAACAATTGACAGGCTTCTTCATGGCTACGTATTTTATCACCAAAGCCAACCATAATGAGAATTTGAATTCTGTCTTGTTCGCTCAAATAAGCCATTTTCGTGATTCACTTTCAACACTACCAAATTTCCGTTCTAGTCAAAACGAATACTCAGGTGCAGTACTTGATATACGGTTATAAGCTAATTGACAGTACTTTGACATTACTTTCGTCTACGCCATAGTTACTTGCGTTTTTCAATTGTAAAAAACATCATCAACCGGAAATTTAAAAAGTCATTCGGTTCTAGGAACAAACAGTAAGGCCTGTATAGGGTTTTTTTGTTTCCCTTATGTCGACTGGTCGATGTCTCGATTGAAGACAATCCGAGGTACACCTCAGACGTATCTAATTTGTTGATAATTTTTGATTAGTTTATCATAGGAATAAAATTTTAGTTTTTTTAAATTCGAAAGTGTTTTTCTCCAAAAAATTGTTATGTAAGATACCAAACTTTTTATATCGTTGTATGCACAATGGAATACTTAACGACAAGGGATAATAAAAGTCGGATGTTACCATTTGAGAAAACTGATGACATCACACCTGGATGCAATCAGATGGCCACAGAATAAAATTCACTATGTCATAAAATGCACGGGACAAAACTAAAATCGACCTGTTTCAGGATTTTTTCATCAAACCCAAGATAACAGAAATATGAATTTTGTTCCATACTTTATCCATACCCTGTATATGCGGATAGGTAGTAGTGTTTAAAAAAACGACTCGATTTTGTTTAACCAAATCACTGTTTATCAGTGTTATTATTCCTCTGAAACTGATCAAGATTTCTTTAACCTGCGTTAACTTCAGCTTATTGGAAATGTCGACATATGTCAAGGCCTGATATAAATCAGTTTTCTTTAATTACTGGAAAAATTTAATTTTTCAATTTTTAGAATATTTTTAAAATTTCACATACTATGAGTTAATTTCAGTATTCAATTTTTTGAGAGTGAAAACTTCATAGATTTGTAATTCGAAAAAATAATAAAGAAGATTAATTATTGCTTCAGATATTTTATTATTTAGGGAAAAGTAATATTTTTACATAAATTTTGATGAAAGGTACTTTTTAAGAGAAACATTTTTTATTGATAACTAATACGCGTTTAAATTCGATTCTTGAGCTGCTGCTCGGTCGCGGGAAAAAGAAAGGGTATTGACGATCGTCTTTTATTGAACTGAAGAAGGCGAAACGCCTAATTCGCTGAATCTTCTCTTTTGTTTCTTGTGCCATTTTCCTCAAACGCATTCATTATGGCATCTTCATTTTCGACAGTTCAAAATCTTCTAAGAGCACCACTAATTTCGTTATGAGTCGGAATAACTTGATCAGTCTCTTGTGTTCTTGCGACAGTCCTAAGGATCATTTTATGGTCTAGGGAACAATTGGGAAAATGCTGGGAATAAAACTTATGCTGACGTTTCGACCGCACCCCCATAAATAATTATCACATAAATCCTCATAAATAATTCGACATAACTAGCAGCGGAAAACCTGAAGTATAATAAATCTTGAACCTTTCCAGTGACAGGTACAAACGCTGACAGCAATGTCACAATGAAGTGGACCAGTTAGTTCACATTTGTTTAATAACAAGAATGCATTTCTAAGTATCCTAGCAATCTAACGAAAGCCTATGGAATACCTATGGCTATCTTCTGTTCCGCTGTTAGGATTGGCTATTGCTTTTTATTCTTAATTCGCTTATCCTTTGCGTTAGACAATTTTAGTTTTCGAATATGTGCTTGGCATTCCTATTGGCATTTGCCCTTTTTGGGGCGCGAGTTCTGTGACACGGTGTATAATACCATAAGTGATATAATTTTGCCGACAAAAGCCGTCAGGCGAGTTACTTTTTGTCAATGTCACGAGCAAAACTGCCTAAAGCAGTAAACTTAAGTAGAATCATTAAATTTTGTCAGGCAAAATTATATCACAAATGGTACTCGACATGACTATTTCATGAATAAAAATGTAAACAAGAAACACATCTTGAAATATTTTACCTGGACCATTAATGCTGTTGTTTTCCACATTGATTTGACACTAGTCTCTTTGTAGTTTTCTCCGTTCTTCTTTTCATGTTTAATGCCCAATCTTGTAATATTTTTGCAATTTCTTCAGGTGTTGTTGTCGAAAGTAAATTGTGATGCAGCTACTCACAAAATTCGATAAACTGTTGCCGCACTGACGCTTTAGCTTTAATTGTATTTAGAGTAATAATGTTAGAAATACTTTGTTTAGTGCTTTCAATTGATAAATCACCTAATCTTGAACATTTGGAGCAGTTATTCTCACTTATTTTTTACAACTGACGTTTGCAAAAATTATTTAAGTGCTCGGACTTGTTGAATAGGTTATTATAGCCGCTTTCCAATTACGAATTTCAAACACCTAAGATGATCTGAACTGATCTGATCCGAACTACACTTTCGAGATTTTAATGGGAACGTGATACGTGTTTAGTCATAGATACAGGTACGTGAGGGGACAGGGGAAAGTAAAAAAGATCACTTCAAGTGCGTTCCGCACCCTGCAATTAGAACATGTTTTGTTCAGTTTGGAGCAGCTCCGAGTAGTTCATTTTGACAATTGGAAAGCGGCTTATGTTAGCGAGAAAACAAAAGAAAATTTGCCGCTGAAAAACAGCTTGGTTGCTTCATTCTGTTCTTCCCACTGGTCGAACAACTCCGGCAAAACTTTAAATTAGAAATTTTGTCGATGCGAAACAATAGTTGCTTTCTTTCGCTTAAAAGTTTGAATCTGGTTTTGAATAGTTTGAATCTGGATTCTGTAGTTGTTGTAACAAAATACCTCAGATCTGAATTATTAATTGACAGTTCGTCTGCAAATAACTACAATTGAGTTCAACCAAAACATAAAAGTAGTTTGATTCGAAGAGGAATGTGGATTATCGATTCGGACTGAATTTTCAACGAAAGTAATTAATCCGTTTGCAAAAGAACGTCCGTCTTTGAAACTAAACGCATTCGGACCAAGATTTTGACTGACTCGATGAAATTTTTATGAATGAAATAATCAGAAATAACACAGTTTTTTTTCAGCAGAGTACTCAGTTCTTGTTAAATAGAAAATTCATCTTTTGTAATAAGTTGGTCACTAAGTTGATAAATGATCACCTGATTTCGTATGAAAAATCAGGTCAACGTAAAATATAAAATTATCAACAAAAATGACATTCTGCTTCCCTATTAGATAAGTTAAATGTCAAATTAATCTGGGATCCTTAGTTGTAGCCAAAAGAGCGTTGATAAAATCAGCAAGCTACAAGATTTTTCTTTTGGTTTTCCCTTTTCGTCAATTGTTTCCTAATTTGTCAAATCATTTTCTAGTTTCTGAATTATCAAGTCGCACATTGTCCTTAACCTGTAAAAAAAATTATCTAAATTCGTATTTTATTTACGGAACAACACAAAACTTAACACGCGTATTTTTAGGACAAAATTGTTTGAGTGAGCATTTCGCAAGTGGTTCGGATTGTAGTTTTAGCGCGAAATAATTATGAATTCTACTTAAATAGTTCTTTTTCGTAAAGATACAAATTTTCAGGAAATGTAAAGCATACAGTGATAATAAAGGAATAATTTTATTATTAATTAATTTTTAATTTTTATTTATTAATTTTTAGCATTTTAAAATCACTGGTTTCGCAATAACATATTATGTTGTGTTTATCTGATGTTGTCCAGGTGTTGGCAGGTAATTGCTACAGTTAATAGTATAAATACATATAGATTAGATATTTATTAGGGTGTTTCTATCCCCCCCCCCCTCTAAAAAGAACACAAAAGGAATACAAATCACGAGCAGTGATACGAGTGTATTCAACTACTCGTGTTTTGAACAAATATTTTCATAAATGTACACACTGTGTCCACATTTCGATGCTCACCATTGGCAACTCGGTTATTAGAAGATATAAAGCAATGATTGATTGATTGATTTACCACTTTCAAGAAACCGGTAGCTTAAGTTCTATCACCTCTATATACTTATTTTACCTTCATATTTGTTGGTTCTTCGAATTTTCGAACCTATAATCATGTTTGATTTGTTATTCAAAATGCTAGGTGTTAATTATGGTCGCTTTTGTCAAAAAAACTAATGTAGGTAAGTACTTTAATTTATTCAAAAATGAAACATATTTACAACTCCGTCTTTTTAAATTGCGTAGAATCTACAGCAAAACCTCAAAATTCTGATTGAAACTGTCTCATAGAATTTTGTACCGAAGGAACCCAAACACCATCAAGTTTAGTACCATTTCGATAAAAAAAGTCTTATATTCCATGTGATTCTTGAAACTTGAAATCACAAAATAAACATGTTAAGCTTATACAGGGTCTCCCAAGTTGAGTGGCCTATTAAAAGTTTTCGAGGAAGGAAATATACAAAAAATATGAAACTTAGCAGGCTGCCACGGCGGAAGGTGATCTTTCAGACTAAAATATTTTCACTTTTATATCACTTCCGGTTATACTTTCTTAGTTTAAATGGAATGCTATATTTTTTATTGCAAATTCTGATTCTACGCATTAGTCTAAGTAAAAATTGTTAAGGCTTCCCTATACTTAAATGTAACCGATTTTGAGATATCTGGAGATTTATCTAAAAAATTGTTTTGGTCAGCTTTCATTGAAGAGATTGTATTTATGACACTTTCAAATTTAGAAATTCAGGTGGCATGTCGTTTTGAAGTACTATCTTCAGGCTTTCAAAAAGTGTCCTAATTATCTCTGAAAATGTCACAGGTTGGTCATAAAATGGTGTCGAACCTCACTATGTTTAACTGCCCAAAACTCAATTTTCGTAAATGGAACACTTTATATATTTTTACATTATGAGACAGAGAATCAAATTCTACATCGATTAGTATTAGTATTCCTATACCCATCTGCAGTAGTTTTCTTGTTATCAGTAATTTTTTTATTATAATGGTATATTTTTCTTGAATTATTGTATTTTTTAGCAGTAAGTGACGAGAAAAAAAAATATTTATTGAGTTATAACACTAACAGATAAGTAACATGATTTTTTTAAATTTTAGATAAAGTTGGCCATGAAAAGCAAAAAGAAGAGGAAGTGGCGACCTACAATAAGAACAAGAGAAGTTATTGGAAATTCTGTAGTATATTTTTATGTAGTGTAGCTTTCTACGGCCTCCATTTATCTAAAATTTAAAAAGTCACATACAGTACAAACAAGTAACAAAGGAATTAACAAAATTAACAAAGCAAATCAAAAGTATCCTTACTATGTATTGCAAAATTGTAACATCGTAAAATAACTACAAAGCTTGTTCAAATTGCCTGCCATTCATGCGGAGGCAATTTCTTATTCGTGATACAACACCATCTGTGGTTGCTCGTCGTATTTCCATGGGATTTAAATTTTGAAAGCAATTTATAACTCGATTTTCGAGATCCTTGCCTATCATTTACAGATTCACGATAAACCTCCAATTTAATTTTACCCCACAGATAGAAAACAACAACAATTAAAATAAGCATTTAATGGTAAATTTTCTAAAAAAATTGTCACCACAGTTCTCAAAATGTCTAAATAACGACGAGAATTTAGATTTTCGTTATAAATAAAATAGGAACATCTGTTATCCTTCAAAATTGCAAAAACGTTAAAACTAAATTTATTTTGGAATCCTCTCTCTCTAACAAAATGTGGATTCTCCCTTGCCCATACGTGAGAATTATGCCTATTTAAAATTCCTTAATGAGTAAACTTAGCCTCATCTGTCCAAATGATCTTCTGCATGAAACGGTGGTCTTCTTGATAATGTGTCAAAAGTCGCATTCGTATCGCCGGATCTTCTGGTTGCAAAGCGTTAACAGTAACGAACTTGTAATCATGTAATTTATGTTTGTGCAGAATTCTTTGTATGGTTGAATGTGCGACATTTAAATCGTGTTCAGCAGCGGCGATAGATGCTCGCAGATAAACTTGAAAAAATGCCAAAACAGAAATTTCGTTTTCTTCATTGCCAGTTACAGGACACGACGAAGTTTTCTTTGGTCTAACGGTACCACTTCTAAAAAAGTTACGTTCATACCTTCTAATTTTTTTTTCGGTCATTGGCGGTAACTGCGGATACAATTCATTAAATCTTCTACATGTTCCCGTAACAATTTTATTGCATTCTCCATGAATGTAAAATAAATTTAATAATTGTTCATTAGAATAACCAAAATGATTCATTGTTGTTTTTATCACCCAACAAAGTTTACGTATTGTTGTTTAATAAAAACGTCAAACTAACAAAGAAAATTGTTTTTCATGGCATGCTTATATTTTTAAGACGCTCGTTTATGAAAACAATAAACTTACCGCAGGTAAGATCTATGCCATTATGTATGCCAAAAAAATGTTATGGTTAGCAATTAGTTAATTCTTTAAAAATTAGCAGTTCAATATCTGTTTCTTTTTCAAAGTTTGCTACGAATAACGGCATTAATTCCATTAATTACTCAAACAAAATAAAGAACTGCGGATAACAAGAAAACTACTGCAGATGGGTATAGGGAATACTAATACTAATCGATGTAGAATTTGATTCTCTGTCTCATAATGTAAAAATATATAGAGTGTTCCATTCACCAAAATTGAGTTTTGGGCAGTTAAACATAGTGAGGTTCGACACCATTTTATGACCAGCCTGTGACTTTTTCAGGGATAATTAGGACACTATTTGAAAGCCTGAAGATAGTACTTCAAAACGACATGCCACCTGAATTTCTAAATTTGAAAGTGTCATAAACACAATCTCTTTAATGAAAGCTGACCAAAACAATTTTTTAGATAAACCTCCAGATATCTCAAAATCGGTTACATTTAAGTATAGGGAAGACTTAACAATTTTTACTTAGATTAATGCGTAGAATCAGAATTTGCAATAAAAAATATAGCATTCCATTTAAAATAAGAAAGTATAACCGGAAGTGATATAAAAGTGAAAATATTTTAGTCTGAAAGATCTTCCGCCGTGGCAGCCTGCTAAGTTTCATATTTTTTGTATATTTCCTTCCTCGAAAACTTTTAATAGGCTACTCAACTTGGGACAGCCTGTATGCAAAACACTATATCTTGACAACCAGGTAACGCGCGGATTTTTTGAGTGATTGACTGAGGTCACCAGATCTCGTGTTCCGAGATAAATCCTAAATCCGCTTTGTTATCCATCTGTGCCAAACAGGGTTGGAAAGTTTAAAACAAACTGTTTAAAACATAGTGTTTAAAACATGTTTAAAACACCGAATTAAAAACATACCATCTGTTTTAAACAAAATGTTTTAAACATGTTTTTTTTGATAATGTTTTAAATTCAATTTTTGTTATTTTAAGCTAAAAAAGAACACTTTTGATATAAGTGCTTTATTTTTAAGTTTTAAACATGTTTTTTTTTGTTAATGTTTTAAATTCATTTTTTTAGTTTTAAGCTAAAAAAGACCACTTTTGATATGTGTTTTATTTTTACAACGTAATACTGTGTAACTAGAAGTTAATTGTTTAGGGTGTGTATTTCATTGACAGATTAACTTTAAACTTTTCTTTGTTCTCATATCAATTGTAGACAATGCGTGGTTGAGCTTATGACGTGATGACTACACTGTAGCTCTGATTTGAACTAAATTTAAATTGCATTTGATTGATTATAATCAATTCATTAATTATTACTGATCACTAGAATAATACTTATATTGTAAAATTTTAAAATACCTTTTCAATATTTAACCTTTTATTATTACATTAAGTTTTGAAAAATACTGGGTCCTCCGCTTCCCTGTTCATACTATGGGCTACGGGATGAGTTATTATGGCTTGAATTTGTCAATGATAATGCAATGTTAGGTCAAAAAGTGATCGTTTCATTTGTCTTCATTGAATTGTCTTCATTGAATTTCTACCTTGTGTTTGTTTAAAATTTGAAAACGATGAATTAAACAAAAATTTAATTTGAAATTTCAGACATATACCTACTGGACTTTTGGTTTCGCCGGAAGTAATATCAACTTTGTTATTTTAAATGGAACATCATACATGTTTTTACATATTTGAAATTTTTGTTTTCCAGTATTGAAAGCCACGAGTCATGTATTTTACTTCTAATGCGATCAAGTAATTTGAAAAAAATATTTCTTTGTATTGTATTTGATTTTAGTTTTTATTGGGAATGTTGTTGTTGATACCAAATACTTTATACTTTCTTTGAAAATCATTTAAAACACCGCGACCGTAGATCCTAAATAAATCAAGTTCTGCCTTAAATGATTTAAATTATTATCAAAGTACATACATTATTTTTAAAAGGGTACATAATCTAATATTACAAATTTTTCATCTTTCTTTTAATTAGAGATCTAATTTTAATAAATTCTTCTTTTTAGACAAATATCAAATAATCATAACAATATATATCTTTTTATGTAAGCTGTGAGGGCAATTTAAACATTTAAAAGTTGTTTTAAACTGCTGTTTTTTTTTGTTTAAAACATGTTTAATTTAGGATCAATTTTAAACATGTTTTAAACAAAAAAAAAAACTGTTTAAAACAAAAGAAAACAGAAGTTTTGTTCTTTTTTAAAAAAACAGTTTTTTTCCAACCCTGGTGCCAAATGCGCAGCTGTCATCTAGCAGCTTTTTTTTACTGGTATTCTAACAACACGACGACTGGAAAGTGCCAGGAGGGTAGATCTTTTATACGACAAGATGGTACTAAGTTTTACTTCCGTCTGGCAAATACAGATGGCAGTCAAACTCGTGAATTTTTGATGTTGGCAGACCCAAGATTCGGGATTGTACACCTGAGGTTGGTAGAATTGGTAGAAAATATCATGTGAATACCATATCCACCAATCATGTCCGTCTTTTCGCCATAGTGGATTTCTTTGTCATCTTTGGTTAAGTTTTGCTTTCATTCATCTTTCAAAATTGTATTGACGAATTCTGAGTGATAAAGAAAGAAACTGCTAATTTTATGTTTGGGCATTTGTTGAATTAGTTGATTGTGTATGCTTGATTAAATATTTCACATATAGACATTATTTTTTAACTGGTAACGATAATCTATTAACAATTACTGTTATAAAATACTTACTTTAGTATAATTAATTATCATTGCATCGAAAGAAAATGAGTTAGAAATATGCATTTTCTGCATTATATTTACCAGGTAAGAATAATAGTTTACGTATACAAAGCAAGAAAATTAAATGTGGAAATTTTATGTAGGATTCAAGGAGCCCCCAACACTGGAAAATTGTTTCTGGCAGTCACCACATCAACAATAACCTGTTACACCTGAGAGAAACAGGTTATTGGAACAGGAGGTCCGTGTACTTGCTTTATTAGAAGTGTAAATATTTAAGTCAATTATTATAGATGCATTGCACAGTGCAATCATCTCTTGAGCATTTGTCACTACAACACAAGAACCACACCAGAAAGGTTATCTTTATGACATGGTAATTGTTTGGAGCAAACAGCTTAGTTATTGAATATGTAAGTGACAGTACACAGCAGAATTTAGTTGATTTAGTTATTTCTCTGAAATATGGTGTGGTGCTGATTTAGAAGGAGACAAAATAATAATCTATGAGGCATTTGTTGAAGTGTTCCCATCAACTTCTCGGGGAATAAATTATTCAACAGGAATTAGTTTCGCAATTGCACCTGATAGTGACAAAAGAATTTTGTTATGCGAAATAAAGGTTGGTTTCGGAAATTAATCTCATAACAGCAGCTTGATTAGCTGAACCTTCATCTGAAATTATGGCTACCACATGTAAACCTCAATCAGTCAGCAGTTGAATAATAATAATTCAATAGTTGACATAGTTCCTTGACAAAAGCGAACATACAGTTTCTTTCCACTTTCTATGAATTTCCTTCACAATAAATGTTAATGCATGAGGTTCTAGATGAGGTCCACTAAAATCTACAAAACCTCTAACAGGATCACTTTGTTTGTCGTATTCGAGGCCAGGAAGGAGTTCACACATTAGAACAATATTTCCCAGTCAATTTAGTTTTTGAACCAAGTTTAGATTGAGATTGATCTTAATATGTTTTGAATTGTTACTCTTAAGACTATTTTTGTTAAATAAATAGTTTTGTACCATTTTTTAATTTCTTATTACTTTTTGTATTTAGCTACACGTTAATAAATCGTATCGAGATAATTGCATCGTAATTTATATATCTTTTATTTCATTGATTTGATCAAACTTCATATATAGTACACGTGAATTATTCAGTGAAAGGATAGTAAATGATTACGTAAATACAAAGTAGTCACTTATTATTTTTTCACCGAATAATTCACATGTACTTATAAATAATTTTTTTATGGGTGGTTGGGGATTTATTTAAATTTTACGGCCTTTTCCTTTAACAGGGTTCTGCATTATTATTAATGTACTTACGTCAGGCAAATACAGATGGCGTAAAAACTCGACACCACTTTTATATACAAGAGTCAGCAGTCTATTTCCTTCCTTGTCTATGGAAAGTTCAACCAGGGGTGGGAGGTGAGGAAGCGCGTCCGGTTTTCTTAACATTTCCACTTGTATTTAATGAAATAACACAGTCAAGCGGCATAAAATCATCGCAGATACTTCAGAGAATGTACACGATAATACAGAAATATTGAAAACCACAGAAATAACGAGTTTGATTCACGACCAAGAATGTCTGCCTCCGCGACAGGTGCAATGAAACTTGCGAACTTATAAACAAATTGTACTTTTTTATTCGACAACGCGAACTTTTGTAATTGCACCAGTACTTAGATTAATATACATATGTGCATTGACGATATGGAGTCAGAAGAGTTGTTGCCCCCTGGAATTCCATTTTATTTCGCAAAATCGAAAACTCCCGTAAGCCGCACGTGTTAACGTTAACACGCATAACTTTCTTAATAAATAACGCGGAAACGTGAAGTTTCACAGGTGGATAGAGTGACCTTGCACTTTAAGAATATTGAGCCCAAACGGTTGTTTCCCCTAAGAGTTTTCAGTAATTCAACGGAATGTCGAACTACGCACGGACTCTTTGCGCGCCAAAAATGAAATGGCGCGCGCAGAAATTGATAATTAAATACGGCCGTAATAATTGCCTTGTCTGGTACAAATAGATACAACTCAGCCCAGGTGCAAGTAATTCCGCCGTTTTCTTCGGAAAAGTACGTTTTTTCGCAATTTCTCGTAAAACATAACACCGCGCAACGCGAAAACGTCACGCGTAAGGCCGGTTGTCTAGCCCTGCGGATGGAAATCGGCGGGCGTCGTAATTCCATATGTGATCCCGCCGAGGAGGGAGTATTGACTGGATGATAGAGCATAGCCTACACTAGCAATGCATAATACGTGGGACCGGTTTTTCTGCTGCAGAAACCTTACAACGACCTTTTAGAAGTCACTTTAAACTACGCGCCTTTGTACCTTGTATGTACGATTTTGCATAGGCAGTGTGAATAACAGCCGTGGAGGGAGTTCTCCCTCCACGATACCTGTTCTGCAGAGACCCTTTACAACCTTATAGTGTTTTCCGTTGATTGCACCGGTGTGCACTGAGTGTATCTCCGTCTCGTTTTATTACATAAAGCTGAACCGAGATGGAAATACACTCAGTGCATACTAGTGCAGCCAATGGAAAACGCCATTAGTAGAAAAGGCGGGATGGCCGTACGTTTGACTGCACTTTCTCTCCGGTTAGTATTCCTTCCACGGATGCTGCAGAGCTAGACAACCGGCCTTACGCGTGACGTTTTCGCGTTGCGGGGTGTTATGTTTTACGAGAAATTGCGAAATAACGTATTTTCCCGAGGAAAATGGCGGAATTACTTGCACCTGGGCTGATTTGTAACAATTTCTACCAGACACGGCAAATATTACGGCCATAATTAACTACCAATTTCTGCGCCCGCTATTTCATTTTTGGCGCGTAAAGAGTCCGTGTCTCGTTCGACATTCCGTCGAATTACTGAAAACTTCAGGGGGCAACAACTCAACAACTCCTTGGACTCCATATTTTTAAAACGCAAGGTTCACTCTATCCACCTGTGAAAATTCACGTTTCCGCGTTGTTTATTAAGAAAGTTATGCGTGTTTACGTTAACACGTGCGGCTTACGGGAGTTTTCGATTTTGCGAAATAAAAAGGAATTCCAGGGGGCAACAACTCTTCCGACTCCATATCATCAATGCATATATGTATATTAATCTAAGTACTGGTGCAATTACAAAAGTTCGCGTTGCCGAATAAAAAAGTACAATTTGTTTAAAAGTCCGCAAGTTTTATTACACCTGTCGCAGAAGGAAACATTCTTGGTCGTGAATCAAACTCGTTATTTCTGGGGTTTTCAATGTTTCTGTGTTATCATGTACATTCTCTGAAGTATTTACGATGATTTTATGCCGCTTGTCTGTGTTATTTCATTAAATACAAGTGGAAGTGTAAATAAAACCGGATGCGCTTCCTCACCCCCACTCCTGTTTGCACTTTCCCGCTGCTGCGTTAGAATAGCAGTAAAAAAACTGCTGGATGACAGCTGCGGATTTGACATAGGTTTGTTATCATCAAGCTTAAGAATTGGATCCACTTAGTACGGACGCTTTTCACGCCGAATGTACTGTTCACTCCTTCCACCTTTGCACAGCTGCGATGCTTCTAATTGTCATTGAATGGAGAGGGAAGATATGCGAGTTAGTTCAGGTTTTTCTTCGACTACTAAACGATTTAAATGTATTTAATCGTCAAAACGTTCGCACATCCTAGAGAGATAATAGAAGAAAGTTTCTCTTTGAAAATATAAAAATGCATGTACTAGTAGCTGTAAATCACCGCTTACTTTAAATATTTAATTTCAAACAATAAAAGTGCGCACAAGTTGACATCGATGTGCTCGATGCAGCCAGATGAGATAACTCCCTTCCAAATACTGCGGGCGGAGCTAGTACAGTCTGAGTATTAAGTTTTCGTACTGATCCCGGAATAGGCGGGCCGATTTCTTTTCCTTGATTATTATAAATACGATTATTAAATTGATTCCAGAGAAACACAAGTACTGTCACGCGAAAAAGTTAAAACATATACTAAGTAACATAAATGGTAATTTAGGAACAAGTAATAATAAAAATGTACCAGAAAATTACAAAAGAAATTGATTTAATGGAATTTTCACCCTAAATTGGATATACCTTTTCGACCGCTCCGTATAACATACTTACACCTTACGTTTTTAGAAATGGCAAGTAATGTAGAATACGATTATGATAAGATCTACAGGATGTCTCATTTTAAAAAAATGAGTTTTTCAATCATTTGTGTTTTGACTCACTCTGTATAAATGGTGACAAATGAGACAAATGTTTCTACTAGAAAATAATATTAACTTATTCATAAGTACATTCGCAGCCACGAAGTTTATTTGCAAATGACTTCTAACGCTAGCGAGGACGTTAAAGTTATGCTAATTTTCAGACAAAAGTGGTCATAACTTGTTAACCAGCCACTATAAAATATTAAAACTTTATATTTCTAAAAAGGGCACGATCAGGACATCTTATACAGGATGTTCCATTTAAAAAAATATAACCTTGGTCCACTGTAATTTTACGGAACAGCCTGTATTAATGAAAATAATTTTCAATTGTGGGCATTTACCTTGGTTGCCATATGCTGCAGATTAACTTTTAGTATCTTCTTAAATAACTTCATAAATGACCAAATTCAGAATTTTGCCGAGCGCTGTATGTAGAACGATATCTCCTTTTAGTGCGTAACAAAGAAAATATGTTTGTATTAAAAAATTAAAATTATATTTCTACTCTAACGGCACGCACTGTACAAATAAATGAATCACTCGAAAATATGGTAGATTTATGCATAAAATGAACGTGTCCGAACGTTTTTACAGAAAGAACAAAAGTACAATCGCGAAACAAGACTCTGAAACAAAGTTGCGCGATTTTGTATCTAAGTGTGGAGGTTTCGATACAAAAGTTCTGCGATTTTGTCCCAGAACACTTGAGATACACCACATTTTGTTTCGCAACTGTTTCGAAACAATCGCCAAACATGACTTTGAAACAAAGTTGCGCGACTTTGTATCCAAGGATGTACTAGGCCTTCGTATCTCAGATGAACGGATGCTTCTGTAATGATGTGTAGCTACAGATGCAGATACAATTTTTTGTATAACTGAGATACACATCTAGATACACAAAAAGTAGATACTGTATCTAGTTACTTAAAAACAGATGATGGCCGCTCGGTAATCTCTGTTTGTCGCTAATGGTGGTGACAGCTTGCGTTTCTTTTTACAATAAGTAACATTTAGGTAAAAGTTTTAAAAAATGTTTAATGCCAGAAAAGTCAACTTGTACATACCTACGTTTAACGAAGATCTACAAAAAGTATTCAAATTCCTTAAAATAAGTGCTTTTGCTGTGATAAAACAAAAATGATTTGTCAATATTGTAACGTTCATTTTTCTAATTTTCGTGATAAAGGTCAAAGCAAGTCCGACGTTAATTTCTTGACCACACACATGATTCACTATTGGTTTTTGTTACAGCAAAAAAATTAATATATTTTTATATATATTTTAAGTAATTAATTACTACCAGGCGCAGATAAAAGGCAGAGATATCGACATGAGCGTCCTCTTTAAATGCAAAGCCTCAGCGGCGCACAGTGGGAAATGAGCGGAAAAAAGTCATTTTTCGAAGTGTTTGTAGCACGTTTTATTAGTAGTATATTTAAGAGCTAAAAGATGGTGGATTATCATTTAACAAAAAAAATCAGGTATATATAAGAAACAGAAAGGCAGGAAGACTTTGAAGTTCAGTAATACAAGGAGACAAAAATGAGAGTCGAGTATTAAGAAAATTCATATGCATATATACGCAAGTAGAATAAACTTACAAAAACAATTATATGTTTATAATTAGTAGGCATCCTGTCCGTATTTATTTGTGTTAGAGTAGTCGAAATGTAGGGCTACAATTTAAAATTATGAGTTGTTACGTAAAGTACTGCATTTTACGAAAGTGCAGATATTCGTGTAAAGTTTTCAATAACAGCTCCGCTTACCTCCACTTTCTTATTACAACCAGTGTATTCCCTACATCTTATGAAAACGCGTATATAAAAATTTAGCTGCCACTAGCTGCCCCTTGCTAATTTATAAAGCAAAAAGCAAACGAATGTTTTGGTGACACGCAGTATCTTAGCGTTCAGTATACATACATATACTAAGTAGGCTTGGACATTGTTTTACTGCGCCAATTGAGTCCGGTATTTTGTCAACAGGAGTGTATTATTATTGTTATACTATTTTCTGAATCTAAATTAGTTTCTTACTAGTATTGACTTGCTTTTGTGGATCCCACAAATTAATATTAGTACCTCACTGTTCTCATTATTTGCTCATATTTGAGCTATAATTGATATGAATTAAATTTATTAGGTTAGTCTTCTTAAATGTTACTTTAAAGAATTATAATGTTTTCAGAATTATTAATTTGAAAAAAACTATAAAGGCGATTCTGTTACACACATAATGTGTAGGGTTTTTGGTTATATTTTGAACGGTACCTAAACACTTTATTTTCAGACGTATCAAAAAATGTTAAATACAAGCGTTTTAGTAATTTACTTAAACCGCCAGAATTTACTAAAATCGAAAACGAATGACGATCGGAAATGTAACAAATGAGTGCCGACTTTGTCATTTTAAATGGAACATCCAGTATATTTTCTCGAATTAAGAAGTATATGTTTCTCTTATATCCAAAAATATATAGTTTGCCTATGTTTGGTTTTAAACTTCTTGCAATTATTAAGTTTGAAATTATCATATTTTGGTATATTTTTATTAATTTACATCATTACATTTTGTCTTAGCTATTAACATTTTGTTTTATGAAATGTCCCAGAGTAATAGTTTTTTAATTAAAATTAACTTTTGTTACATAAAATAAAATTCTTATAAATCCAACGCCTACTATATCTCCCTAAAATAAATTTAAAAATATGAAACCAAATGTAGGCAAACTATATATTTTTGAAATTGGGAGAAAAATATCTTTTTTAATTCGAGAAAATATACTTTATTATTATTCATTAAAAATAACAAAGTCGGAACTCATTTGCTACATTTCCGATCGTCATTTGTTTTCGTATTTATAAAATTCTGGCGGTTCAAATAAATTCCTAAAATGTTGATGTTTAATATTTTTTGATATGTTTGATAATAAAGTGAGTACGTACCATTCGTAATGTAAGCAAAAATCCTGTACATCAAACGGTTGCTTCTGATGTAATTAGTGCGAGGGTGAGAGTGTCTCTGGCATATAAAACGTCCAGCGGTGACGTTAAAATCTACGCCGCTGCTTTATTTATCTTTATTCTGGTGTTTACCAGATATCCTAGAATGCCCGAGCTTTATTTATCGCTAATTTCCGTAACTATGACACCTAACTTACACTTCCAGTCATACTACCTAAACCATAATCACAAAATTGATCACTGTTCAAAATTTCAGTTAGTTATGTCATCTAATTTCAAAGTTATTGATTTTTTTCCGCAAACTAGTCGTTTTTACCCACTGTGCGGCGTTACGATCAATTGAATTGGTAGTTCGCGTCCGCGGTGCGATACAATGGCCCAACAACGGCTTGCGTAACACTAAATCATAAATTTAAAATCAAAATATTTTAAATCCCAAAATTTTTTCGATTGCAACCTGTAAATTCACACTAACTAATTCAGGAAGGTAATTTGTGTGTATTACCAATGTATTTCTGTTTCCAAGTTCCACTGTGAAATTGTCGTACTGTATAGTACAAATACAATACTGGGTATATCATAACGTACGGAAAAAATTAAAAGGGTAACTAGAGGATATCAACTTAAAGTTTTTTCCTTAATAAATTTTTGATAAAATATGAATAACAGAAGAATTACAAGAGTTTAAAGTCAAATTAATTAAAAAGCAAACGTTACTACCTGTAGCAGCATTTTTCGTTTTATTATTTAAAAAAAAAAAAACTATATTTTAATTTAGAGTATTTCAGAGTCAGTTGCCTGCCTTAGATGAAAGAACTATTCAAAAAGTTATAGTTTGTATGTAGTTTTAATGGTTTCCAACGTTTCTGTTGCACTACTATCTAGTTTTAATTTCCTAATATAAAACTAAAAATTTAAGTTAATGAAGTTTCGAGCCGTAATAGGAAAGGACGAATAAATCTCAATCTGAAATGAGTGCACAATTCAATTGAAAAGTTATAACTAGGGAGCGGACAAAAAAATACAATTTGTCGAATAGCAGTATTTTCGGGACACCAATTAAATGCCTCGGTGAACGCTTGATTTACTCTTGTGCATTCCCCAGTTATAACACTACATTTTTTTGGTTCCAAGTGCTATGCTTGCTTTTTAAAGCGCCCGCAGCAATTACCGTTTTAATTTTAAGTGGCGAGTATAAATCGGTGGAAGATGAAATTAAAATTAGCGATTTAGTGCAATTTGAGTGCCCTTCTGTGCGCGCGTTGTGTTTATTTTTAATTAGTTTTTACTGCATGAATATTAGATGCACATGTGGCGCTGGTAGTTTATTGAAAAACTCGTGCACTCACGCACGGATATTAACCACCGTTTCCGCGAAATTTTGCCGAATTTTCAGTTTTGGTGGTGCAATTATCATTTCGTAATATTTGTTTCCAAACAAATTTAACATCAAAGAAAAATTAAAAATCATATACAGAATGGATCACTGGTAACGATTTCTTCAGTAGCGCCTTAACTATTAATTATAAAAGAAAATATCTTCTACAAAAAGTTATCGCCTTTAACGAGTTCTATATCAACAAATGATTTTCACAAATTCAGCAAGTTCCATAAACGAGTTATCTACCAAACTTATACTTTTTTAATTGGAATGTACCCATTGTTATTACATATTTCGACATTTCGATCTCTTAAAAATGAACATTTTTTATTCAGCAACTATAGCCCTAAATCAAAACATTCGCAATTTACAACTATTCAATTGAATTAAAGAGCTAAAATGTAGAGGTATTTTATTCATCATGAGCGGCAAAAAGAATCTTTAGTGTAGCTAACTAATTGTAAATATCGTGTAGAATAATCCTTATGAATAAGAGGAACATTTTTTATGTCTGTTTGCACAGAAGTAATTGAAATTTCAAAGTTTCAATTGTTCAAATTTCTCCAAAAACTTAAATGGAACGCCCTGTATATTTTCATACATTCGAGTAGCTCATTAAATTCTGATTCTAACATATGGAACTTGTATTGATCTAGAGCTTACGGTTTTCGAGATATGTGCACTTACAATTACATCTGACAAGAACTTTATGTCAAGAAAATAAACAAAAGAAAAGGGCACAATTATATTTAATACTAGGGGCTAAAACATTTTCAATAACAAATCATTAGCGTTGTAAATCGAATAGATGTTGAAAATAAATTGAAGGATTGATAGATTTCAAGTTTCATTTAATGAAAATTAAATTTTGAATTTCTTTGTTAGAACTTCAGCAATTAGTTAATTTCAGCTGTAAGCAGTTCTTACAGTGAACTTAAATTCTTGAATTATTTATAAATTCCAGTACTTTCTTGAGATTTAATACATAAACGTAATTGTATCCTTTACTTTTTTTTATTTTCTTCACATGTGGTTCTTGTCACCAGTTGTAACTGTAAGTGCATATACCTGGAAAAATTTAAGCTTTAGATCAATACAAGATACATACGTTAGAATCAGAATTTAACGAGCTATTCGAATATGTTAAGGGCGTTCCATTTAAATTTTTTGAGAAATATACTTTTAAGTTTCAATTGTTTCTGTGCAAACATACATAAAAATGTTCTTATTCATAAGGATTATTCTGCAAGTTATTTATAATTAGTTACGTACACGACTAAAGATATTTTTTTAGCCGCTGATTATGAATAAAATACCCCTACATTTTAGTTCTTTAATTCAATTGAATAGCAGGAGAGTACGAATGCTTCAATTCAGGGGTATAGTTGATGTAGATCTAACGAAATCTATAAAAGTAGATACATTCCATTTGAAAAAGTATAAGTTAGAGATAGATAACTCGCTTATGGAACATGCTCTTTATGTAAAAATTATTTGCTAATATAGAACTCATTACTGGCGATAACTTTTGTATATGAAATTTTCTTTTATAATTAATAGTTATGCGCTGTTGAAGGTATCGACACCTACGACCCATCATGTATAGAACATTCTACCTTGGAAGATGTGAAATTAAAAAATTTCGAGCTAAAGCAAAAGATTAAAGTTAGGAGAACAGAATTGAGTATAAGAACTTCGTTTACAGAAGCAGACAAGCATTTTAGTTAGAACAGAAGTTTTAAATGAATTAATATATGTGAGAGAAGTGAGAAAGGGAAACGTAGCAGAAACAAAAAGCAAATCACCGAATAAAGCTTACTCATATACCGGGTGGAAAGTTTCAAACCCGCACATAGTAAACCTGCATTGAGAACTACGTTTCTGCAGATTACTGTTCGCCATTTAAAAATAGAAAAATAGTAGTAGTACTAAATGAAAGACAAAATTAAGGCCAATATTATTGTGTTAAAATTATTCCTATTGTGTTAATACTTTTGAAATAGAAATAAAATTTTTTAATTTCAAATGAAAAATGCAGCGCCTTATGTCAGATTTGAAGTTTGCAATTCAATAACTAGAATTTTGTACATACAATATGCTTCTTATTCAAAATAAAATTCTATTCATCTGTGTAGCAAAAACTGTTACGATTTATTTATTTGCACCTGCATTACTTCACAAAATACTTTCTACTTTTCTTGTTTTTTTTTTTTTTAATATTCTTTACAGTTGTGTGTAGTATTATTCTTGAACAGTGTAAAACTTATTTAATTCTTAGTACAATTGAATTTGAAATTGACTTAGTATCGACATGTTTTGTCGATATCGATTGCCCATGGCATCCAATTCAATTTATTGATAGTATCAGAAACAACTGTATTTTTGTATGCAGTGACGTAGAATACAATTCTCATTCTTATAAAGAAAGAATTGTTGTAACTTAAACGACAAGAGTACCTACCAATTATTTCCTCTGACTGACGCATGACATTTTCCATTAACTGAAAGAACTGAAAGTTTCAAATCTGACATAGGTGACTAAATTTTTCGTTTAAAATTTGAACATTTAATTTATATTCCGAAAGTATTAATATTTAGGAATAATTTTAACACGATAATATTGTCCATAATTTTCTCTTTTCTTTAATACCATTGCCATTTTTGTGTCTTTAAATGGCGAGCAGCAATTCACAGAAACATAGTTTTCAAGACTACTTTGCTATATTCGGGTTTGAAACTTTCCACCCGGTATACATATAAAGAAGCATTATCAAGGGAAGTAATAATAATCCAACCCAAAGATAAACAAGAATGCAAGCAAACGGTAGCAACTCTACTAGATAAAGTGAAGCTGAACAAAATAGCAATCGGTATAAGCAGTGTCAAACATTTGAAAGAAGGAGGAGTTGTGATAACCTGCAGCAACAAAGAAGGAACAAATAAACTTAAAGCTGAGACAATAAACAAATTAGGTGACAATTACACACTATCAGAATTCTTAAATTTAGAAACCCAACAATTAAAGTAAGTGGCATGTCGGAAACCTAATTTTTGAAGATTTCTATATCTAAAGCCAGTTGAAACTTCTGTTTCACATAGGCTAATAAATTTTATGTGAATTTAACTTTTGAAAGATGTCATAACTGGAACGCGCATGACCCGTAACTCTACATATAGCTTGTATTGACAATATATTTGGAGATGTAAAATGTAATATTAGTGTTGGTGATACGTACTTATCCGATCATACTTATCAATCAGCGGAATAGAGTACAGTGTTATGATTAAAAAGTTGGTAAAGTCTAGCTGGACGATCATAAACGAAAACAAGTCAACTGAGCACATAATACTAATTGACGAGGCCGATAAAGCAATCTGTTTGATTATTCATTTGATTGTTGTTGGTTATCATATGTTGGGCGTTCTTTGCTTGATTATCAACTTTGTTAATAAATAACACGTGCACGTTTTTTCTACGTTTTATTCGATCGCTATGTTATTGCACACACATATGATGTTGGTTGCTGAACGCTACTCAAAACAATAGTACCAACTTTGAAAAATTAAATATACATTTCATGAATCTCAAACTACCCCCACTGTTAAAAGTTTAACTTTTAACTAAAATACAATACAAGGTAATAACAAGGTAAGTATGTAGTCAATAAATTCAAACGTTAACAATTCCGGTTTCACGTTTCTGCACTTCAAGAGGACAAATCTTGGCTACGGCTCGCTTCAGACTACCCTTCTCCTTAGAGAAACGACTCGAACAATGCCGTCCTTACTGGTATGCACTGCAATAACGCGGTAAATTTTCTTCTTTGATTAACACGAGTGAATCTAATTCTAGATTTTTTACAGGTAAATTCCACTTATTCCACTGCTGAACTTCGGCTATGAATTCCTTAGACCAACGGATCAAGTGCTGTTGAAGCTTCTGAAGTCGTTGACATAATGATAGCCTGTTGTCTTGAGTCTCTTGCACATCAGGGTCAGCCAACGAAGTTAGTGGTCTTCCAATGAGGAAGTGAGCCGGTGTAAGATTTAAGTCGTTTGGATCGGATGAAATAGGGCAAAGAGGGCGCGAATTTAAAACTGCTTCGTAATGTTAAAAAATGTTGGAAACAAAGACTCGCATTGCCCGCAACGCGCCTTAAACGATTCTTGACGGACTTAACATCGGCCTCCCAAATCCCACTAAAATGGGGAAATGTAGTGGTATAAACTTCCACACTACACCTTCATTTGTAAAACTTTCTTGTAAATCATTTTTATTTTTTGTCAAAAATTTACGTACTTCTGTCAGCTGATTGTTAGCCCCTGAAAAATTGGTCCTATTATCGGAAAAAATCTGAATCGGTTTACCGCGCCTAACTATACATCTCCTAAAAGAAACGATGAAGGCTTCCGTAGTTAGGTCTGTCACGGCTTCAAGGTGAATTGCCTTAGTTATGAAGCAAACATACAGACATAAATGATATTTAAAACTTTTAGCTCCGCGACCATGTTTTGATTTTAACGAAAAAGGACCTGCGTAGTTTACACCCGCCTAATCAAATGGGAATGTAATCTTTATGCTCAGTAGGGTTGCCAACGTGGGCGATTTATCGCCGTTCGGGCGATTCTTAAGTAAAACTTGGCGACCAAAAATTTTCTTTTGCCCATTTAAAATGCCTTAGTGGGCGATTCTTACTTTTGAATTTGGCGACTAAAAATTTTTATCTGTCATATAAAGTATACGCATTGGGCGATTTCATTCTGAAATGTTGGCGACAATACATTTGACAAAGTTGGCAACTCTGATGCTCAGACAAATCGCCGATAAGTGGCAAACACTGTTTAGGCCTTATCTTGAAACAATCTATACATTCATGTACCACTCTTTTTGCTATATTTCTGTCTAAAATCGGCCAAATTTTTTTACGTATGCATGCAAGTAATTGTTGGGTCCAGCGTGCAATAATCTTTTGTGCTCAGACGTCAACAAATGCTTTGTAAAATGGTCGTTAGCCGGCAATAACATTGCATGAATTTTGTCCGTGGTGAAATTTAAAAGTTTTAACCTCCC
Organism: Prosopocoilus inquinatus; assembly: GCA_036172665.1. NCBI lineage: Eukaryota > Metazoa > Arthropoda > Insecta > Coleoptera > Lucanidae > Prosopocoilus > Prosopocoilus inquinatus. Next base: position 32,914,317 of record CM069869.1, read on the forward strand.
ACCAACTCTCAAAATGCTTTACTTATCTAGAAATGGGCATAGTTTAAGAAGCTTGCTGCCTTTGTCAACGTGATTATACTTACTGATTTGAGAAATCTTACTTTGAAAAGATGATCGCTGTACCTGCTTAACTAACATTATAACAGCTTCATCTAATTCGCTCTTAGACAGAATACCGCATTTACCAAGATTTAACGGTTTCCTTATGTTGTTGATAAATCTCAAGCAAATTGCTGCAACCCTAACCATCTTAGAAGCTCGAACATTTTTCAATTTCGATGAAGTCAGAAAAAGTGGTAACTAAGCGAATTTCTTTCTGTACTTTTCTGATAAGAACTCATTCGGGATATTCGTGCAAGACTTAGGCCAATCTGATGTATACTTTTGTAACCAATGAGAACCTTTCCACCAAAAATCTGATTCTATTAAGAAATGAGAGCTGACTGCTCTTGACAGCAGAGTTTTCCTTAGATGGAACAGTCGTCCGTTCGTCAGTTAATTCTGTTATGAATTTGCTAAAAAGCGCTAAACGCGCTTTTAACGAGCCGCGTTTTTTGTGCAACTGCGTATTATCTACCGAAATTTTTCGAACAAACTTGAGCAATGTTGAAGTATGTACGAGGAAAATAGGAAAACTCACTTCTTTTGTTTGTTTCAGCTTTCAGTTTTACAACTGACTGGAGCCCGCAGCTGTTGCCTCTGGTGCTAGCTTCCATTGTTGCTAGATGTGAGGCTTTTTCTCCAAACTGGGGAAATTTCAGGTAATTGGGGAAAATATTGGGGGAATTTTTGTTTTACGTATTTTGGGGAAAAAGTGAACTGATCAGCTATTGTAATTGTAAATTAAATATTCTCAAAATTAAATTATATTTATTTACTTTGTAGCGACAGGGCCACTAAATAAGTACCGAAATATCTAAAAAACTGAGCAAACGCTAGGAGTAGCAATTGGCACCCCTGTTTTACTGCAATTGTATCTACGAGATAAATTACGAGGGTGGTGGTTTTTGATTTTGAGACAGTATTAGCTTATATATTTTTCTTATAATAATATAGAGGAAAATCGGGGAATTTTTTTTAATCAGTTGGGAAAATTAGGAAAGTTTCTACTTAGAGTTGGGGAGAACCGCACGCAAGCGTCTGGTAACACTGCTCGCTTCCGATGTACGATGGCCGCCCCAACACCTCGATATCACTCAGGATGTGAAATGTTTTTCCTTGCTAGTTTTGCTAATCACTACTCAATATATTTGATTATTCTTTTGATTGTTGCTGGTTGTCATATGTTGGGCCTCCTTTGCTTGATTATCAAGTTTGTTAATAAATAACACGTGCATGTTTTTTCTACGTTTTTATTCAATCGCCATGTTGTTACACACACAAATGATGTTGGTTGCTGAACGCTACTCAAAACAATAGTACCAACTTTGAATATACATTTCATGAATCTGAAACTCGAACACTAACGTGAATTTTCTCCGGCAAGTATGTATTTAGAACCTATCGACAGCTATGAAGTTACAGAAATAATAAGAAAGAAATGTATTAGTGTCCGACCGAAACCGATTTTCTCGCGGAAACCGAAACCGAAACCCAATTTCGGCCAATGTCTCAGTTTCGGCCGAAACCGAAACCGAAAGCGAATCTTTGTTACCCCGGGAAACCCGACCGAAAAATTTCCTGTTTTCACGGTAATTTTTCCATGCTTTTCTTCATTCTGCGAAACCGACGAGCGTCGCAGCACTCAACGCTTCTATGGACCATAGGGAAGCCAGATCCGAAGACTCAGAAGAGGAGTTGCGGTCCGTTCGCGAAGAGGCTGTGAAGGCGTGGTCAGGAGCCGGACGCAGAAGGCATAAAAACGGCACATTTTCGGCCCCGAGAGACGAGTAATCCCTGGTAAATCCAGCGGCAATCCGCGTTCGATTATTCCGACGGTGAAGTGGTGTAAAGTGCGGAAATGGGAACGATTTAATCATTTAATCAACATACAACTTGTTTACAATGAAAATCACATTGTAATTATCCACTAATAAACGAGATTTGCTCATTTTTCTTCACCCCTTTGTTTCTTTATGTTGTCGAGGCAATTTCTCCGCCAACTGCGATAAGTATAACGCGCCTCATTGTTCCTAATTAAAGAACCGTTAATTAATAAATTTTATTATCAATTAATAAACATTTTTCCCGGATTTATCGTCGCAGCTCGCACCCTCCCGGTAACATCTTATTCGAAGGAAGTTAGAGATAGTTTTAATAAGGTCTAAATTAATAGTTTTATTTAGTAATACCTGAAATTAAATAAATTTATATTGTAAGACAGAACAAAAAAACAATTTTAAGTTAGTTTTCTTTATTAATAACTGAAATCAAATAAAGTTATATTGTAACACAAAAACACAAACAATTTAAAAGTTTCGTCTCTACCATATTTTACAAATCAAAAGAGATTTTTTTTTCAGCTGTAGCGTATACAAAATTCAAATGTATATATTATTAAAATTGTATTTAGGTCAGAATCAAAAACTTTGATATTTTAGAGATTTTACGTCGTGCAAAGTAAAGTCACTTTATAATTTGAAACTTTGTGGTAAAAATTGCGTTAATATTACGGTCTGCCTTCTCAAACTGGGGAAATTTGAATCAGCTGTTGAATTGGGATCGATCAAATATGAGTTAATACAGCTTTAATTCACTATCAATTGACATTTACACTGTTAAAACTGAGGATTTGATATCTAAAAATTAATTAAATTTGAGATTAATATGCTTTTAAAGCAGAAAAAGAGAAAATAAATGTAGTTTCGGTTGTAACCAAAGGTTCGGCTGTTTCTTGGCCGAAGCCGAAACTTTGACCGAACCGATAATATTATTAGAGAGCTATCTGGTTTAATTGATAAACCTTTAAGGGGGGCGATACGAAATCTTTCACAGAGAGTTTCTCTGTTATGCGTCAATCAAATGTCACCAAACTAGGAGATCCACTTCGTTTCTACCTAGAGAAGCAATTCTCCTATTTGTAATAAATATGATGCGAGAAACTCATAAAAACGAAAATTAAATGCATTTATATGAGAAAACGTCCTTATGGTAGATTCGTTAGTGTAACATAGATGGCGATGAAATCGGCAAACTCGTGACAAGCTGTGTTAGCTCCGCCTTGGGTAATAAAAACAAGCCAATACAGTTTTCTCTGATGTCAGATTTTGGTACAGTTGGGGAAACAGAAAGCGGGACAGTAAACTTTCGTCAGTTTAAATCTTACTTCTAAATTTCGGTAACTATCGTAATTTCTCAACCTTCACATTAAATAAAATGCTTAATCATTCTGTTTATAATTAAAAATTATACATTTGATTCACTGGACGAGAATTTTGTCTTACATTTTAGCTCGAATGACGAAATTTTCAATTTGCAAAGTTATTTCTGACGGTAATAAATTAATTAGAAGGGTTATGACCGTCATCAAGGAAACTTCACACTATCAAAATAATACGAAATTTAGTTATAAGTATGGGTCGGGGAAATATATTTTGCGCGGTTCAAATTCTAGTGAAGCGGACAATAAAAAATATTAGACCGTAGCGTGCAAACAAACGCGAGGGCTGCTGAGACAATTAACACCGCTACAGCAATGGTGTTACTCAGTATAACAAAAAAGCAGAGCAATATTGCCGCAATAAAAAATTACAGTTATGCAATCAACTCTTCTTGTTTAAATGTGTAAAGATTTTCAGTGTAAGTTGTTGACCAATTGTACCTCGACCTCCGCCACATTGCATCAGAGTGTAAGAACGCCGTAAATTATTTTCACCGTCCCATTACACAATGTGACTGTTCGATACATTTTGACGGCGCTACTGAAACGATGGCGTGTACTTATTCAAATCCTATCCTTAGTTATAAGACTTGTCCCGCTTTCTATTTCCGCAACTGTACCTGGGATTAAATCGATTTTAAGTCTCAAATTCGCTTATAAAAATAGTAACTGAATCCCTTTTTTTGTCTGTTTTCTTCCAAGATATAAAATCATGCGAGCAAAAAATTTTGGGCAAGCGTTCTTTTCTAATATTAGAATTATTTTTTCTTCATCATATAAATTTCTGTTTTTATAAACTCAATCAAAAGACCACCTCAAAATTCTGAATTTAAGCGTACTTCAGAGAGTAATGTTATTATAGCAAAGGTTAATTAGGTAGTTATGGAGTTGTAATAATAAGTATACATTAGTAAATATAGGCAGAGGCGGCCTTCACAATTGCGAGGCCCGGGCGAGAAAATTTTGCGGGGCCCTTAGGGTAGAGGAAAAAGTTTTTCCTCTTCCCCATTATAAAGAGCAGAAAATACTAAATAAATTTTAAAAAGTAGGTACAATAACTTCAAGTATTTATTTGAAAGGTAACTGTGGAAAAGTAAAATTGCGAAATAAAAATATGACTATGAAATAAAAGGGTGATTGTAAAATAAAGATATACAAAAAGAAGAGAAAAAGACGTTTAATTGATAATCAAAATAAAAATAAAATATCGTCAAATCTAATTAAACTAAAACAAAAGACGATCGTGGATGAAAATAAAACGAAAATAAAAATGTTTGTCAAATCCATATAAAGAATGACAACCAAGGATTTAATCTGTGAGTATTAAAGATTAAAATTAACCTTTGCTATAATTAGTTAAATCTGAAGTACGGTTAAATTCAAACTTTTGAGGCGATCTTTTGATTGGGTTTATAAAAACAGTAATTTATATGATGAAGGAAAAATAATTCTAATGTTAGAAAAGAACGCTTGCCCAAAATTATTTGCTCGCACGATTTCATTTTCATATCTTAGAAGAAAACAGACAAAAAAGGATTCAGTTACTAGTTTTTATAAGCGATTTGATCGCAGGTACCAAAACTCAGAGAAGACGATTCTAAACTGTATTCGCTTGTTCTTATTACCCAAAGCGGAGCTAACACAGCTTGTTACGAGTTTGCCGAATTCCTTCTCTAGTTAGATGTGAAGTAGACATGAAGTAGTAGAAGTAGTTTGGTGACATTTGATTGACGCATAACGGAGAAACTCTTTGTGAAAGATTTGGTATCGCGCCTCCCTAATGCGTAGTTAGGTGCCTTATATCTGTGTTCAAAATATTAGTTTGATAAGTTAAAGGATGCCAAAAAAGAAACTTTTTTACCCCTCTTTCAGGGGTTATAACTCCCTTATTATTCAGTTTTGGAAAAGATATTGTATAAAAAGGTGACCATATTTGTTGTTCTATTTACCCTGAAAATATCGGGAGATATTTCTGAATTACGATGTATTTGACAAATCGCCGGTGTAATTTGGATGCTTGTTATTTAATTGTCGCCCTTCGCATGTCAACATAATTTTTGGAATAAAAATGATAAAAAATAAATAAACTTTAGGTGAATTAGAACCAGACAATTTATCGAAGGTGATTACTTTATCTTCGGGGTGATTTTAACCTTCTCGGACAGTTTTACAAGGGCGACGACCGAACACCGTCAAGCCAAACGTGTTTGGGCACATTTTCAGCCGTTGGTGGTCTGATTGCACGTAATGGGCTTTCCTTCCATCTCGCGTCCACTTCAGTTTGCTTCGTTTCCCGACTCGCCATTAAGGTCGAGTGCGTTTTGTCCTCTTGTTTTACTTGTTACGTAACGCGGACCTTTCAATTGCGCCGGGAAAATGCGATAGATTTTCGCGCGCTTCCTCTAAGAATCGCGCCCCGTTATTAGATTTCGCTTAGGCCTCGAAAAACGTTCGGGCTCGAAGGATTTACGCTTCGAGATGGAATTATATTTGTTAGGAAAATCAGATCGGGCGCGTGCAACTACGAATCACGCTTGCTATCTGAAATGTCAGGATAAATCAGCGACCGACGAGATATCTGCAAGACTAAGAGATACATATATGATTTTCTCCCAAACCCAATTTGCGTATATAAAGTTCATATTCTGTGTTTTCATCTCTGAAAAGGTAAGTAAATATCGGAGATTTGATTGAAGTATCGTGCGGATACCAGAGAAGTATCGTCGATATTGCTGCGCTGCGTTTTCTCTAAAATTAACGAAATTTCCAACCTTCTTTTGATCGCCTCGGAGGGTGCAATTTGAAAAAGTAACCCGATTGCTTCCTCCTATATCGTGAAATATCTCTTTCATATTAAAATCTTGATTTTCTGTTTAATACCTTGAATTTCTAATTGGTGTTCATTTAAATAATAATTAATATTTATGGCGCAACGATGATATCTCTTTTGGAGCGTATACTTCACTTATCCCTTCAAGAATAACCTATTATTAACTCTTTCTGCCATACGAGTTGTTGTCAAATTTATAATCATCTTCATTGATGGCTTTTCATTCTTAAAGATACATCACATTTTTATATTCTCTCACTTAACCACGAAACAAAAAAGCGTTGATATCAAATCAATTTTAAAGACCAGCTATAATATTTAGAAGGATCAGCTAAGTTTTGTTCAACTTGTGTGATTTATAAGAACTTGAGAAGTTTACTTGTTAACAATATATTTTAGAAAAATTTTGTGCAAATCGTTTTTGATTGCAGTGAGAACCTCGAGCAGCCTCTGGACAGCTGTTTCAGCCCTGCTTGGGGCTTCTTCAGCAGAAACGTAGCTCGACATTCCCACTGCAGACCAAAAACGACTTGCCCAATTTATTCGCAAATGCGATGTAAGAATGATGAACATATAAAATAGCGACATCTTACTATCGCTTTTTGACCTAACATTGCAGTAGGATAGACAAATTGAAGCGGGATTTGCTCCTAATGAGTCCCCCATTCAAGGCGGCCATGCTTGCTGTCAAAGCATAATGAAAGATTTTAGAAAAATTTTGAGCAAATCGTTTTTGATTGCATGGGGGACTCATTAGGAGCAAATCCCGCTTCAATTTGTCTATCCTACTGCAATGTTAGGTCAAAAAGCGATAGTAAGATGTCGCTATTTTATATGTTCGTTAACAATATAGATAAAATTAAGGTAAAGCATCACAGTACACAGACGTCTACAGTGTCTGACAAAATGCATTAACCATTTATTTCTTTAATAAAATGAAAACTACCTGACTCATAACACTGACACTATTTTTAAATGAGGTTTCATAAATCCAGCACTGTATGCTTTGTTTCTATTCACATTTAAATGACTTTTCGATATCAATTGAATGCTGATAAGATTTCATTTTCTGGCTTTCTCAGCCCCTTATTTCTTTCTTCGGAGCTATCTGGTTAGTAAAGCTGGGCGAATAAGAAATTATGTCGTAGAACTAGAAGAGAGTATTGCTGCGTTTCTCGGTTCCTCGAAGCATACCATTTGTAAAATATAAAAATCCCATTCTCACAACCGACAAATGTAAACTTTTTGCATAATTAATGAAATGGCGTCCTGAGTATGAAGTTTTTTTTTTTTAAAGTAAGCTTGATGGGGTTTAGGACGAAAAGAAAATGATTTTATTCATTCAGCTTTATTCAAAACATTCTTAAAGCCTGCAAGATGTTACAATTTAGTTCTATCTAAACATTACAAAATTTAGAAAAGGTTTACCTCTGATTAGAATCCTTAAAACACAGGGTCGTGGAGATTTCTGATCCCAATTTGTGGCATAAGAATTTCACCATTATTCAAAATCTTGCTATAAAAAAAACGGTTACCCTAAAAAGCTCATTGTCCATCTCTTGAATCACAGATCCTATGTTTCAAAATAAGAACTAACAGATACCCCTAAAAGAGTTTATCATATAACCTTGCTTAAAGTTTTAAATATCTCTCAACAAAAAATTACTTTTTATTCATTAAGGTCTACTAATAGATTATTTTCCAAATTGAAGTCAATTAGATCAATCTAATGTAGTTTATCAAATAGATTGTACGAGTTGCAATTCCTTTTATATTGGCCACGCTTCCAGCTACATGTTAATTTGATTTAAAATACAAGTTTTGATTGTTATTTGTCATCCGGTTGTTTTCACTTTGTCCAACGATGTTTTTGAATTAAAAAAAACGTAAGTTGAAGCATTCTTGTACAGGGTGTCCCAAACCTCTGGAAAAGTCCAAAAATGCACTTTTAAATTCATTTTTTCAAGAAAAGGTATTGACAAAGGTTGTGTAGGTCTTCATTTCGCATTATTTAAAATTATTTTCAAATACACAGGTCGTTTGTTTAATAAGTTACAAACCTAAATTACTATTTTTTAAATAGAACACTACATATTTTATTGCAGTTTCGGTTAGCCCTTGAAGAGACGATAAAAATGAATTTACATTATACCTACATATTTTTAGTATTTACCGAGTTATTTTTAAATTTTATGCAAGAAATGGGTCATATTTGATCGTCTGCCAAATTGTCAGTTTTAATGATACGACAATCAACCTTGGACCAAAATATTTCTAAATCTCTCTACTTTTACAATATTCATCATTTTTAAAAACCTAGCGATCATCAACAACACTACGATTCAGTTCGCGTACTGTAAAATTAGTCATTTTTTTTCAAATGGAACATCCTGTATATCACAGTATATTTGGACAGTCCTTTCTACGAGCTTTCCAACCATGCTATATTTTGTGGTCTTAAGATTGATAATATGTGAGTTATATCATTTCTCTATAATCAACTTAAGAAATGTACTGTATAATCTTTTTATTCGTCTAGAAATATTTTACCTGCTGTACCATTCAAGACATTTATTCAAACACTTTATTATCGTTCTATTAACAATTTCTTTATCATTGTTTTAGCGGTCGCAATAAAAATATGGAATAAATACAGGAACTGAACGATTTTCACTAAATAATTCCAATTACACTAAGAAAACGAATAGAAAGGATTTATTTACGCGGTAGAAAGTTCTATTATTTTTAAGCTGTATTGCGAAAAACAAATTGAATCTTAATATTTTTACACATTAACTAAGAAAAAACAAAATGTCTCCAGTCACAAATAGGTTTAGAAAATCATAAAAATTTAAACTATTGAAAAAAATTGAAAAGAAACTTTGCCACATTGCTAAATATGCATTTTCTTCTCTTTGCATGTGCCGAGTACATCTTTATACCCTTATATTTTTACATATACCCACAAACTAAGAATAGTAAAGATGAAAGAAGTTTAGTAGTTTTTTCAAATTTATTTCATACTAATATTAGATTACATCTTTTTATACGTATTTCAACAGGTACGCTGCCATTTTCAATCATCCACACACGCACACTCTTTGGTTGTTATGAGCCAGACGATATTCTCATTGAATCATTTATAGAAATGAATATAGTAGCGTGGCTGCCGAAATACGTATCTGCGATTATAAACAAATTGTGATAAGAGAACATTTTTCTCATTTGTTTATTCATATTCCCATAAAAGAAGTCGAGAGACAAAAACCACCACTTCAAAACATTACCACGTTCTATCTAGCGATTATCCTACCGATTCGTAATATGTTTTTACATGACTGGCATTACCTGAAAAAATCGTTCAATTCCTGAATTTATACATTTAATTTTATTTAAATCACTAAAAGTGCGATAAATTGTATGGAAAAATATCTTAAATGATTCTGAAACGAATGAAAATATTTTACAGCACGTTCCTTAAGTTAATTATACAGAAGTGATAATAACTCACAAGTTATAAATCTTAAGGCCATAGAATATGGTATGGTTGGAAAGCTCGTACTATCTAAATATACTATAATATACAGGGTGTTCCATTTGAAAAAAATGTCTAATTTTACAATACGCGAACTGAATCGTAGTGTTGATAGTCGCTAGGTTTTTAAAATAATGAACATTGTAAAAGTAGAGAGATTTAGAAATATTTTGGTTCAAGGTTGATTGCCGTAACATTAAAATTGACAATTTGGCAGACGACCAAACTTGACCAATTTTTTGCATAAAATTCAAAATAACTCGGTAAATACTAAAAATAAGTAAGTTTATATCATTTTTATCGTCTCTTCAACTGCTAACCGAAACTGCAATAAAATATATTGTGTTCCATTTAAAAAATAATAAGTTCGGTTTATAACTTATTAAATGAACAACTGTATATTTGAAAATAATTTTAAATTGTGCGGAAACCCTACACAACTTTTGTTAAGACCTTTTCTTGATAAAATGAATTTAAAGGGACATTCTTGGAGGTTTGGAACATCCTGTATTTACCAATTTTAGACTGAACTTGTTTTTTTCTTTTTTCCAGTTGTGGTTTCTCCTTTTTCTAACACAGATCACTATGTAGATGTAAAATTCTAATCAGAGGTAAACCTTTTCTAAATTTTGTAATGTTTAGATAGAACTAAATTGTAACATCTTGCAGGCTCTGAAAAAGGTTTTGATTTTAATCATTCAGCTTTCGGCTGAATGATTAAAATCGTTTTATTTTCGTCCCAAACCCGATCAAGCTTACTTTTTTAAAAACTTTTTGCATATAATAGATCAAAATTCAAAATACCTCTTTATTTGTAATTTTTGTACCTGTAAATTTGAAAGTGTTGCCTCTTTGCCCATAGAGATCTTGGTATCCTAATTCCTAATTTCTCCCTACTAGTCACTTTCGACTCAATGCTCATAAGTTTTAAGGAAAAGACTTCAAATGAGATTGAAGCAAATGTATTTTTGTAACAATTGATATTGTAGCTTTCAATAATATTTCATTTTTTTAGTAAGATAGTGATTACCAACACTTTTGTTTCTTAAGGCCGTTTTACATTATACAATTTATTGTTCAAGAAATTGTACAATTTTTAAAACAATCTAAATTGTATAGCATCTTGAGTAGTCCCGAAATTTCTTGGTTGATATTCGCACTAGTTCTTGCACAAGAAATTGTGAGAGATTCTGGGCAGTTGATAACTTCTTGTACAATAAATTGTGTTATGTAAAACGGCCTTTAAGCAGTATCCAAACACCATAGACTTGAAGGGTTTCTGTACTGACAATTACCTATTATTCAATTTTCTTTCAAATTTTTCATGTGAAAATTTGATAATTTGAGATTTCGATTACAGTAGGATATTTTACATGTCCCAGATTTTTTTGGCGGGCATAATACATGGTAGCTGTCGCTAAAATCTCGGAAAATAAGAGAAGTCAAAATCACTTAGAGACTGAACCACCGATCAAGAGAATGACCAACACAATAATCTCAGGAGTTCTCAACTGCCAAAAAGGACATTATGTAAGAACACTTCAAAACTACGTCATGTGATTTGACCAGGGGTAAATAAAAATTATTTTTATAAATTTTAAGTTATTGGAGAATTGGAGTTATTGAGAATGCAATCATCAGCCAAGGGAAATTAGTAGTCAACTGAAAACCTTCGGAATTTAAGCCAGAATACAGGTATGAAGTATTCAGCATTCAGATTCATCTTAACTTCTGAATGTAAAATAATACAATGGAAAGAGCGAACGGCTTATACCGTTAAAACTGTACAAGAAGCATGGAGCAAAAAATAGTTTGAATTAAGAAGGGAAGTTGAAGTAATGACGGAGAATATTGCAAAACGTTCCCTCGATTTTATCAGAGACGCTTTTAATTGTTGTAATGTTGCCACACAGCAATAGTTAAATGTCCCTGCCAATGCAGCCTGTCCGCGAAACACCTCAAGGCTACCGGGTTCCTGCCACAACGCCGAAGAACATCCACTTCACACGTCCATTCAACATGTGTATTTATGTGACGTTTCTTTGGACGTTGCATTGTTACACTAAATTAATCCCTGTGCCGGCCGGCTTCTACTAGTGCGCACCCATGCGTTGAACATTGAACGTTTCAGATGAAATCCCGTAAAAATTCCTCTCTTTGGTTATAACGCAAATGATATAACAGCAGGCTTTGAAATAAATATTTCGGCCTTTTCTGACTGGAAATTATTATACATATTTCGACAGGTCCTTGACAATTCACCACAAGTTTTGATGCAGTTATTTTCTGCGAAAGTTAAAAATTTCACTGGTTATTTTGAAAACTAATTTTCCTACAGCGGACGTTTGTGAGAAATCAGTAAATTATTCTTCGTGAATGCACGGTTTTACTTTACTACTTGTAATAATAATTGCATACACCATGATTCAGAAATGTCTCCATAATTTCACGGTGAATAGAACATCAAAAAATAAGGTGACGTATCGTGCTCCCCAAAAAGCTGTACGTAATAAGTTATTCAATTCAAACCGACCATGCTTGCTGTCAAAGCATAATGAAAGTTTTAAAAAATTTCATTTTTTTGCAGTGGATCCCTCGAGCATCCATTCTCTATACATACAGCTGTTTCAGCTTTATTTACGTAACTCGAAAGTTCCACTGAAAACCAACATGACTTGTCCGGACACTATTAAAATTGACGAAGCTATTAAGCTATATTGAAACGTTGAGTGTTCTTCCGAATTTTAATATTGTTCGGTTGAAGGTTAAAAACTACTATTTTAAAACTTTATTAATTATTTAACAGTAACACTGCGTAGAAGCACTACAACAAGACTGTCGAATGAATAAATATTAAGTAGTAGAATGTTCCATCTCTTCCTGAAGTGTTGCTTCTCTTAATTTTGCAAATTTCTGCTTTAAATAAACTATCAGTTCGGTCAAAGCTTTAGACTCTTGCCAAATTGTTTCATTAACGGCCATTTATACAGGCCGTCTCTAAATTCCCTGAACAGGGCTTAACCACAGATTCCTGACCTCAAAATAAGACGATTTAATGCCTAAAAACTGTTGTTTATATTATTGAGAGGCGCCGATTAATTGAAACAAAGCTAGAAAACGGATTGGTGTAGACATTTTATGAATGGTGGCGTTGATTAATTTCTAGTTTATTTAATAATAAATTTGTAGTTTTTGAAATAAGTTTTATTAGTTAAAGTGAAATTAAAGAAGAAATTAATGCTGTAACTTTCTTCTGGCTTTGGTCAAAAACAAATAAATTAGATTCATAAAATAGTGGGTCATTTTTAAAATTTTTAATTGGAGTAAGCCATGACTATTATAAACTAACAGTTAAAGTAAGCTTTTAATGAATGAATCAGGCCTTACTTAATTAAATTTTAATTATCTGAGAGTCTGAATTTAAATCAATTCCAATTTCAGCTATCTTATCAGATTTGCCAACAACCTTTATCAAAGGCATGGCTTACTTCAATTAAAAATTTTAAAAATGATTATTTATTTTACAGATATATTATACCGCATACATTATTATCAGACTCCGGATATTGAGGCATTTGCCTTTTCTATTTTGTTAAACACTACTTTGGTAGGACCTGGTTATATACGTTTCATGTAGTTACTGTTCGAATGGTAAAGTTTTATAAAGCCTGTTTTTGCCTATTAGTGGATAAATGTTTATTTCAGACAAAAGAGCCTATAATGTGCCTTTTTCTTAAAAATTCTCAGAATAAACTTTAAATTTGCATAAATAAAAATAAAAATGATTAATACAACCGTTATTATTCATAAAAAAGTGACGACTGCGGCAATTTTTTATAATCTTGTGGATACCTTGTGGAAAGCAAGAATTGCGGCTTTTTTATTCCAAATACCTTTGTTTCTATAAAAGTTTTCATTGACATATGTATAAACCGAACTGCATAGGTTTTACTTGGTTTTAATTTAGTGATTTAATATAAAAAAATAAAATCTCTTTCACTCCCAATTTGTAAATTTTCCCACTTGCAGGAACTTTATCTAAAAAAAAAGATCAGTTTTATGTAGTCTTGCGTAAAGTATTTCCGGTAGCAAATACGCCTGGAAGAAATTTTGGAAAACCAATTTTTTAGACAAATATTTGACAAACAGTTCTTTCTGAGTCGAAAGGGCTATTTAGAATTAATAATAAAAATAATAATTTACTTGATTTGGACACCCAGTATAAATATTTTGGAGACTATTTATACTTTATTTGTGCCTATTTTGCGCATATACGAGCCTTTTTAGGCGCCTAAAATAAATTTTTTTATTGCCTAAACTTCCACAGTCTAATAATTATGATACAGTCAAATTCGCTACTTCATCAACTTCGTCTATCTGATTTATGCCAAATTCTGGGCATTAAAAAAATTAAATCTACCTGGAAATTCATCGAAAGTGCACGTTTCCGAAAAAAATGAATTTCTTGAAGACTTGTTTAATGCCTTCAACATAAAATAAAAATAAATGTAAGGTCATCATCACTGGTGATTTTAATATAAATTTCTTAACTGACAATAAAGATAAAGAAGACCTCTATCGTTATTGAAGTCATTTCATCTGAACTTAACCATCAGGGAATACCCAAGAATAACTTCCAGAGATAACATATTTACAAATATGGAACAATTTACGAGAAGCTAATACAGTAAAATAAGAATTTGTCTTCCGAAAACATTCAACCTAGCTGAATATTTGTATACACCTTTATGTAGCCATTATGAATAACATACTAAAAGTCCTCATCGATATTATGTCGGCTTCATGTGTTATTCAAGGTCAAACGTCAAAAGAAATGTTTCGCGATTATCTCGCTTCCTACTGGTTTGACAACAATTCGGGTTATTATAAGAATTGTAGATTAGACAATTCCCCAAAAAAGTTCTTACACATTTTTACGTGCGATGAACCGTTTTCATGATATAAGTTCAAGAATACACAGACAGTAAAATGCATTCATTTCCATACCATTTTTGAAGTAGAATGCGAGGCGTCTTCTGTTACTTATCTTTTTTTAGTTAGGAGCAATCCACATTTCAAATTATTATTCTTATTCGTCGCTATCTTCCTCTGGTACTTCTTTCTCCTCCTCTTTTCCTTTTTCCTTATCTTTTTTTTTTTCGGCATCATCAACTTTCTCGGACGTACTTGATAGTAAATAATGTAAACAACTTATTCCATCATCCTCGTCACCTATTTGTGTATTATTACTATTATTAGAACTGTTAGAAGAATCAGCCTCAGGATTAGCATTGAGGTATGATTTTCCACGACAACGCCCACATACTAGAGAGCATGACAATACCACCTTCCTGCATCCACAATTAGCGCCACAATCTTTTAAACAGCTGTAAAAAATTGTGTTCAGCAGTACATCCGATGCAGGCTTATTACGCCTGTAGTTATATTTTAAAATATTATTTTTCATTAGCCGTCCCCACTGATGTGGATTTAATTCATGGTTTAACCAAATTTGTATTTAGTAGTATATTCGATATAGATGTTGTGCAACTATAGCTGTGGAAGGTAGTAACGAAAATTTCACTAATGAATTAAATCTTGCTGATTTTGCGAAGCTCAATATCTGCAGTTATTAATGGAAACTTCTTAGACTGGAACTCCATACATTGTCAGGAAAAAACGTATTCCGTGATCTACGAGGACATTTGAGCGGCAATTTTCAATTTTTAATACTTCTTTTGGACATAAATCATTTCAATCACCCACGTTTTCAATATTCCTTAATTTTTTAGACAGAAAAAAAAATGCAATGAGGTAGTACTGTACTGAAAGTTTAGCAGCAGTGCTGAACCAGGTACGATAGTAAGCTCTGAAACAATCCTGATGAATAACGATAAAAAATACTGACAATGAGTGGAGAATACCTAGGTACAAACTGATTCATACCATAACAATGGAATGCCGAATAACTACGTTCCAAGATATATTTTCAATAATTAGAATACTATCCATTCTCTGGTCAGCTGTTTACTCCATCTTTTAGAGACACTTTTGATACGTATTTAATGTGTATATATTCCAGTTCGTATATCTTATGAATTTAAAAGCGTTACGCTCCCTCTTTCATTCGTAGCACGATATAGAGTAACCGGTTCATTGCACGTGAAAATGTATAAGGACTTTCTGTGGGGAATTGTCTAATCTCCAATTCTTATAATAACCCAAATTGTTGTCAGACTAATAGAAAGCGAAATAATCGCGAGAAACCATTTCTGTTGATGTTTGACCTTGAATAACACGTGAAGCCCAGCATGATATAGATGAGGATTTTAGTATATTATTTATAATGGTTACATAAAGGTGTATACAAAAATTCAGCTAGGTTGGATTTTCTCGGAAGCTACCGCATTTTTAAACTAATTTTACTGGACTAGAGCGTCATGTCGACACACTTATCAAATCATACTGCACAGAAAATAACCTTTGAAGAATCACTTCATAAAATGAAGCATATTCAACGCTTCTAATATGAAACGCATAAATGACATGCTAGCTAACGAATTCTGGCAGACCGATTATGACACTAACAAAGCTGATATAATTTCACAATGAAATAGAGATCGGAATTGTAGTTCTTTATCACGAGCTATTTCAGTCGATCTTATTCATTTAAGTCATTTATTCAAATGACTAGTTCGTTAGTTCACCTAGTTCAATTACAATTCATAATCTACGGACGGCTCCAGCATCGGGTAAGCTTAATTATATTACCAACAATCTATGATTGTTCATTTAAAAACAATACATATCACACATGTCTTTTAGTTACGAAATCAAGTATTTATTACAATAACTCTTCCTCATTTTTTATATTCAGTTGCAACGAAAGATAATTTAATTAATGATTACGATGATTAATCTAAAATCGTACCCAAACAAACACTCCACTGGTATATGAATAATGGGAATTTTATTGTACACACCGCTGCGGCCGTCTAATAAAGTTTTATTACTTTATGAGTACGTGGTAATACCCTTCCCAGAATGCAATAGTTTTTAAAGTGACCGTGAAATTTTCGCAGTCTGATACGTTGGGCAAATTATCGTGTTTGTAACCGGTGCAAAAACACTTGTGTTCTGTTCTATAAAATTCCACCCCCGTAAATAGTCGGGAAGAATGAGTTAATGCATCGAAGATGCCGCTAGTTATTCGCAACATTCCGAATGTTTTGGTACGTGTGCAAGAAAATATGAGAGGAAGGGCTCAAGCTGTAGTTTTTTTTTTGTTGTCGTTCGAAAGTAATAATTATAAATATTTCGTACAATAATAATATCAACGCCTTGCTTTGCGTTATCAGTAGAGCATCGAGGAAAATAGCCCGTCCAGTCTCCCAGATACCGATTATGCATCGTAACACCCCGGTGCAGCGCAGATCTGAATCGTTCGATTGCCCGGTTTGACAGAGACGCGCGTTGTTAAATATTCTCATGTATTCGAAATTCGAATAGGGAAGAAAATACTAAAATTTCTCAGCTATTAATTGTTATTAAAATTAATTATTAAATAACGTTCCAAATTTTCGTTCGTTCGTTCGTTTCGATTTGTCGTGAGAATGTCTTGTCTTTTAAAGCGAGAAAACGATCTCTCAATATAACAGGTTGTGAGAGACGCTTTCTCTAGGTTAATTTTGAACTCTTCAATATTTATGGAGAGACTGAGCAATCAAATAAATGTCGAATCGTCAAAATCAAAATTAATGAGTCGCAGAATTCGATCGTAAAATCCCCGTGCCTATCGGAAATGCAGCGAGAAATCGAGCCCCGCCGCGCGCGGAATACAACGCCTCTGAGTTTGGACCCTCAGATTCGAGGCCTTATTTATCAGCTGTTCGTGTACCATGCAAATTCTATCGTGTCAAGGTTGTGTTGCACGGTTCGAATAGTTACGTAGTAGTAATAAACCATAAAAGTTTATAATACAATTGTATAGCCCTTCTTATAAAATGTATGTATCTCTTTACTCTGCAGGAAGTGAACGGAACGTGCATTCGGGGTAAATTTTAAATCAAATTTCAAATTCAAACAATAATTTTTTACATATTTTTCCTATAATCTGTGACATCAATTCTATTAGTGGTTTAAATTTGTCGGTTTTTTTCAGACTCACCCTGTATAATTCTTTAATGTAACTTTTCAAAAAATTGGCATGACACATTTAATTCATAGGAGTATCAATTATAGCGTCGTCACTGTAATGCGTGTTCATTTGGAAACAGTTTCACAAAGACGTTCGTTGTGAAACTTTTTGGTGAAATTTTAGTCCTGACAGTGGCATATTGTTCAATCATGAAATGACAAATGAGATTTTAACCTAACAAACTTTTATTTTATTTAATGTAAAGACAGTGTATTGTTCGGGGTTAGGGAGTTTTAGCAAGGAAGCAATATTTTTGGAACCTGGCCAATTTTATTGATACCAATCGGACTTGTTGTGCAGCGTGATATTTAACAGAATCATGAACATAATACTGGGCAAGAAAGATTTGTCAATTTGATTTTTGTTTAAAACAAAAGGTTGCCAGTGTTGCTAGGCATTACAATTAAAATTCCACATATACCAGGTGTCTTACAAGAAACGCACCACGCTATAACATTATTAATACTCCGATTTTAATAATTCAGAAACTAGGCAAGACTACGCTTTATAAGATTTCAAGGCAGTTGCGTAGTTTTTGAATTATTAAAATCGGATTATTAGCGTGGTGCGTTTTTTATAATACACCCGGTATGTATTTACTAAACTGATCCAATTTTTAAATATATTTTTCTTATTTTTGTTCAATATGTGACGCAAAGTAGAAAAAATAGTATATTACACATGTTTCACAAGAATCACAAGGGGTTTTGTAGCACTCGTTCTGTTGGGGCACTCCGAGCTCGCTTCGCTAGACTCGTCGTACCTCAATCCCACTCGGGTGAAACTTGTATAATAATATACTATTTTATATCCAGTCGACCAGAACTGTAGTGGTTATTGCATGCCGCATAGACTTCTCGGGCTTCGACTAGTTTATTGTTTTCTTTTTACAAGGCATGATCATGATCAGGACTATGATCCCTTCAGCATTCGTTCCTCGTATATTTAACGAAACCTTCCAGCGAAAACTCGCTTAGGTCTGGTTACGAGTAGACGTGTTTTGTTATTTTTTTTTACATTATGCGACGTGTGGCGAGAAAACTTTAACGGGCTATTCCAATTATTTGCCCGTTTACGCGAAATTACGCACAAAAAGCGAGTCAAGTCATCGTAAAATGCTTGTACTTGTTTAATTGCCGCCGGGCTCGCGCCGACAATCCATCAAGACGAACTAATGCGCCCGACATAAATTCGGATTGTATGTGTCTAGGCCCGGCGAGTGGTTTTTTCTTGTGTGAGAAAAATATTGTGCGCGTGTGGTGTGTGTGAAAAAATGTTTGGCAACTTTCAGAAAATGTGATTTTGTGAAAAAATTATTGTCATTGATTTGTCATTCACACTGTTGCGACCCGCGGCGAATCGCCGCGCCGACTACCCGGTTAAGACGGTGGTTTCTCTGACGGACACGTGTCCGTTGCCGTCGTCAGTCGCGGGCGCATGGTTTCTCTGAACCTGAAACTGGCAGTCCGCTCGGAGTGCTGAACTTAGTCTGTACAGTTGTTGTTAACCCAAAATGACGCATGTTGCACGCGACGGGCTTTAAGAGAAACCACCATCTAACGCACATCTAGCGCGGCGACCTTGCCGCACCCTAGGACGACGCGGAGAAAATGTTATTTTACGCTGATCTGAATGGTACCTTAGAAGTTGAAAGATACTGCACTTTGCACTTACACAATGTTGTTTTGAATGGGTGTAGTGTATTGGGTTTTCGCAGTTGGCGATACCTTAGAAGTTGAAAGATATTTCACTTAGCATTTACGTGCTGGTAAAAAAATAATAATAAGAAATTGGTACTAGTTGTACACGTGCGAGTATTCAATTTCAGGTGTCTCAAAATTCACGGACCAATTGATGCAATGGACGGTAATTTACATTGGCATGAGTTGGCTGCCCTGACGTGGTTCCGGTGCTTCCCCTTACTTACGATATCAAGGAGACGCGGACTGCAGTGGATTAGATCTGATAGTTATGAATTAGCTATTGTAGAGTACAAACGTCCTCTTTTATCAATAAATTAATGTAGTTGTTTAAATTACTTAAATTATATAATTTCTTCGTTTCCGTTCTTACGATTTCGATTCCGTCATTGCGGAGAAAACTTAAATCAGATTTTAGTTGTGTAACGTTAATTTTGACAATGTTTGTCACCTATTTACCAACTTATAAATTTTCATCTATTTCATTAGCGCGTAAAGGTGGGTTTATACAGTCACTAACAATTAAAAATTAACAATTAGTGGTTGTATAAACTAGGCATAGAAGTTGAAAACAGCTAACTTCTTATGTTGAAAACGGTCCTAAAAGATTAATTATTATGCGTCAGTTGTTAGTTTAGTTACTGTATTAACCCACTATAAAACGGTACAGGATTAATTACACCGAGCAACAAAATTTAACTTTTTGAATGTTTCTGAAATGAAAATAAATATAAATATTTGTAAAAATTAATGTATCAAACACAAAAATAGGAACGAAAACAATTTGGTAACTCCAGTTAAAAAAAATAGTTTCTATACTGGCATTTTGTGGCTTTAAGGAGCTTCATTATTAATATCCTAAAAAATATCCGCTGTATTTACAGAATAATGGAGGAATTGTTGTAAAAACTAATATTAGGTAATATAAAATCACTTTTTAATATTTTGGTCTATTCTGTAAGCTTGTCATACCGCTTTTCATACCGCTTTTCATACTTGTTATGATTCTTATGTAACAAGCATAACATTTGATTTTCTAGAAATCGTGTTTTCTTTAGGCTCAATTCTCACGCGGTAGCGCATCACGTTGCGTCATTTTGCTGCTTCTAAAAGTTGCTATGGTTTTAAATCAAGCAATTCTCACTCGGCAGCATTTTATGTCAAAAAATAACTTGTAAAAGCTTAGGAATCAAAATGCTACGCGCTGCCGTGTGAGAATTGAGCCTTAATTGATTGATATGGCATATTGAGGTTTAACTAGAGGATTACTATAGTTGTTACGGTCACGTATAAATTTATTTCTCTTCAATTACAGCGATCGCTTTTTGACCTAATATTGCATAAGTATTGACAAATTGAAGCGGGTTTGCCGTTTTACTTTCTATATTTCATGTTTTTTCACTAAAGTTATCTTTATCTCTCCGAATTCTCCGTAAGGCTGTACTTGAGTAGACTAAAAAATCGCCAAATTTTAATTTCACTAGCCCAAACATGTCGCCGGCGATAATTTTGGATTTTGTCACTAAAATTATAGAAAGATACCCCAATTGACGAAAGGTAGCCCAAATGACGATGACGAAGATCATGATAATGAAATGTAAATGATCACGTGCCGTTTGCATGTTTAACAACAGTATGAAATTCATACATTCAAATTTTAGATTTTTTTTTAATTCTTTTGTTAAGACATAAATATGTACATCTATTTTTTATGTTAATATTAAACATGAATTGAAATATAACAAAAAGGCTAGCGATCGTCAGTGGCGCTAAGAAAGTAAGTGAAATGTTACCGCATCAGACGGACTAAAATTTAATTTTCGACTTTATTTCCGCCACTTAGCAAAATCGGAAGTAAACTCTGCGTTTAGAGAGGCGATTTGGAACGAGTGCTGCGAGAACAAATTTTGCCTCTCTTGTATTATTTAATTCATATGCTGTGCGCACACTATCGCAAATATTAAGCGCTTTTAAATGTGGATTGTACCTTTGAATCCTTTCACAACCTACCTTGCATTTTAATGTAAACTTTAACAGCTACTTTTCCGAGGAATTTGATTTTATGGATGACTGTTACACATAAAGATCTCTAATATTATTAATAGAAAGAAATGGTGGGAGGTCAAAACATTTATATCTAGATAATGGTGGTATTCACGGCCATAGTTTAAGTATATAAGTGCTTAATAAGGCTGTCCTTCATAAATTCATCTTATACATTTTAAGATTGTCTTTAAGATCTGGTTTTTCTATCTCTCCTAAAAGTGTAAGTAAGTGTAAGTGCAACCTCCAAGTAACTTGTAAGTTGACAGTAAAGGCGTTTTTCAATGAATAACTTGATGGTAGTTCCGAAACTAAAGGTTTTCGAATTTTGTTTTTAAAGTTGGTTGTACTGCAGAAAGCATTATCCATATTTTTGGTAATTTTATGGAAAATATCTCTGTGTACAGAGTTTTTATAAAATATTTTGCACCCTACCTAGAGGGTTTATTTTAGGAGCTAGAGGAGAACTAGAAAGGCGCTCTAGATTGAAAAATAAAAAAGTTCTTTTTTCGTTGTCATGGAAACCAAAATTATCAATAGATACGTATTCGGACTCGTAATGATCCGTAGATTATTGATATGTAAAAATACATAGAGTGTTCTATTTAAAATAAGAAAGTTGATATCACTTCCGTCGAAACCGGAAGTCCTATGAGGACTAGCAGTATGTCGAAAAGTTCCATTTTTTGTTTAATTTATTGTTTCCAAAATTCAACTTAATCGATTAATAAATAAAGATTCTAGAAGGGTGAGCACATGGCGCGGGATACCCAGTATTTTTACATTTTTGAAGAAAGAATAAAATTACTTTATCAATAATATAGCACAGTACATTAATCAGAAAGATTTTGAGATATACGGCTTTCAATAATATTTACATGTTCAGGTAGGCTGTGAGCGAAGATTTTTAAACAATTTTAATTTTCTGTCAAATCTCAGTCAGATTATTTGCAAATTATATTAGCGTAAAAGAAGTGTTGGTTGGAAATACTTTAGTGTTTCTGATATAAATAAAAGAAAATGTAATTTTTGTTTGAACGAAGTGAGTACGGCGGGAATCGATATAACAGGTGCTTTCTTTCATTCACAAAATCGTAATCCAAACGTGTTTTGATTCAAAAACAGACATTCTTTTCTTTGAATCTTTCTATTTTTAAAACTTGTTTGGATTAAATTATAGTTATTTACTGAACTGAAACAAAAACGACTTGTCCAATTTATTCGCAATTGTTTGCAGTGGAAATGTCGAGTTACGTCTTTGCTGAAGAAGCCCCAAGCAGGGCTGAAACAGCTGTCCAGAGGCTGGTCGAGGTTTTCACTGCAATCAAAAACGATTTGCACAAAATTTTTCTAAAAATTTTCATTATGCTTTGACAGCAAGCATGGCCGCCTTGCATGGGGGACTTATTAGGAGCAAATCCCGCTTCAAATTGTCTACCCTACTGCAATGTCAGGTCAAAAAGCGATAGTAAGATGTCGCTATTTTATCTGTTCATCACTCTTACATCGCAATTGCGAACAAATTAGACAAGTCGTTTTTGTTTGCAGTGGAAATGTCGAGCTACGTCTCTGCTGAAGAAGCCCCAAGCAGGGCTGAAACAGATGTCCAGAGGCTGCTCGAGGTTTTCACTGCAATCAAAAACGATTTGCACAAAATTTTTCTTAAATATTTTCTTTGGCAACTGGCGCAAAAAAGTTAAAATTGCATACATATATATTTTTACATTGTATGTAGATATGACAATGCCATAATAATACATTGCACAATGTGAATATAATTACAGAAAAAACACTCAATATATTACAAAATTTAACTTTACAATTGTTTATAAGAGCCACGACAAAACTCAATTTTTTTTTGACATACAAAGTCTCGTTTATTTCCTATTATTATTTACCTCCGTTCGGTCAAAATTGTGTTCGACTGGCCCTGTTCGAACGCGTCCGCGCGAGGCCTTTGCGAACGCGAGAGATCGCGTCGGTTTTAGGTTACGTTCCGGCGCACCCTCTCTTCCGACCCTCGGGGCCAACCCGCTTGTTCAAGGTCAAATACCCACTGTCAAGTGTCAAAACCATATGATGGCAGTACCAGTGTCCTTAGACAGAGATCGAATGCCTTACGAAAAATGTTACAACTGCGCCACCTACGTATACATTTTATTTCGTAAGAAAGAAACAACACATACCAGAGAGATATGTGACAAACAGAAATAGCGCATACCTGATAAAAGTGAATAAATTCGCTAGGGGAGTTATCCGTCTCAGTGGTTGTCTTTGGCTCAGATATAGTTTTCTGACTGTATCGGTAAACAATACTAATTCTACAAATGATTTAATTACGACCGAATTTTAATTTCCGGAGAAAGTAGTTTGAAATTTTACGCGGTAGGCATAAAATAAAAAATCGTTTTCTTAACTTTCCTTATTCCAATTGCTTCTTTAGTCTTCTTTCTTCTTTGTTTGTTGCGTCACAAAGAGGAACTCTGTAATGAAAGAGTCTATCTTGTAAAATCCAGTAGATCGTGGTATTTATGATTTAAATTGACGAAACTACAAATTCGAATTTATAATTGTCATAATAAAGGTAGTAACCATGGCAACAACATATGTTAAATCCCAAAATACTTCAAAGCACAGGGGTGAAACTTGGATACGCAACCTTGCAACAGAGAGTATGTGGGTCTAACGGAATCAGGGGGGCAAGGAAAATATTGACATCCAATCAGTGGTTTAGCTGCTGGAGTTGTTTACATGGCAACTTCATTTTATTTTGTTTGTGTCTGTCAGAAATTTAATTTTCAAAGTTATGGTTCCTATATTTTATTAAGTTTTTAACATATAAAATAGCGACATCTTACTATCGCTTTTTGACCTAACATTGCAGTAGGATAGACAGATTGAAGCGGGATTTGCTCCTAATGAGTCCCCCATGCAAGGCGGCCATGCTTGCTGTCAAAGCATAATGAAAGATTTTAGAAAAATTTTGTGCAAATCGTTTTTGATTGCAGTGAGAACCTCGAGCAGCCTCTGGACAGCTGTTTCAGCCCTGCTTGGGGCTTCTTCAGCAGAAACGTAGCTCGACATTCCCACTGCAGACCAAAAACGACTTGCCCAATTTATTCGCAAATGAGATGTAAGAATGATGAACATATAAAATAGCGACATCTTACTATCGCTTTTTGACCTAACATTGCAGTAGGATAGACAGATTGAAGCGGGATTTGCTCCTAATGAGTCCCCCATGCAAGGCCTACTGCAATGTTAGGTCAAAAAGCGATAGTAAGATGTCGCTCTTTTATATGTTCATCATTCTTACATCGCATTTGCGAATAAATTGGGCAAGTCGTTTTTGGTCTGCAGTGGGAATGTTGAGCTACGTTTCTGCTGAAGAAGCTCCAAGCAGGGCTGAAACAGCTGTGCAGAGGCTGCTCGAGGTTCTCACTGCAATCAAAAACGATTTGCACAAAATTTTTCTAAAATAAGTTTTTAACAAAAAATATTTCATAGTGTAGGTATTATCATCTTTATAGTGCAAAGTCCCTCGACCAGTGAGTAAATCAAGAAGCATTGATTTTTCTCTGTTTTTATTAGCATTTATTCTGAATCTGACAGTTACAGTTTTGCACTCATTCAATTTTGTTGTTTTATTATGTTTCACATACATAATAAATGTGTTTTCTACTTCCACAGAGCTATTTACGTTGCTTAATGTAAGTATATACCACACACCATTAATAAACTTAAATAAAATCTTTTCTTTGAACACGTTTGCGGTGACATTTACAAATAAAATAAGCGTACTTAAGTAGGAATAAGGTCATTTAAACCAATGCTATTTATTTTATTCAATAAACTGGTGTTAGTAATTGCTAATTTTCTATATAAAAAAGACATTAATTTAAAAAGCCCGCTAATACCTGAAGTTTGCCTGACGAAAACCAGAAGCGCTAATTGTCACTTTTGTTGCCAACGTTTAATTCCGGATTTACTTTTCTCACAGTTAATTGTTCTGTGCTTTAGAGGAAGCCACGCTCATAGCCACGCTAACGACAAATGTTATGGAACAGGTTTTTTTCAAACCCGACAGGCCGTAATAACTAAAGCATCGAGCAAAATGCCCGTCCAGTCTCCCAGATGCCAATTACGCATCGTAACACCCCCGGTGTAGCGCAGATCTGAATCGTTCGATTGCCAGGTATTCGAAATTCGAATAGGGAAGAAAGTACTAAAATTTCTTAGCTATTAATTGTTATTAAAATTAATTATTAAATAACATTCCAAATTTTCGTTCGTTCGTTCGTTTCGATTTGCCGTGAAGATATCTTATCTGTTAGAGCGAAAAAGTGATATCTCAACATAACAGGTTATGAGAGACGCTTTCTCTAAGTAAATTTTGAACTCTTCAATATTTACGGAGAGACTGAGCAATCAAATAAGTGTCGAATCGTCAAAATCAAAATTAATGTGTATTCTGTTAAAAAATGATGAATTAAACCGGTCTAATTGTTTAAAACTACTAATTAACTAAAAATAATATTTTCCCAGCATTAATTTTCGTTATAGCTCTCGCTTATTGAAGATTGTTCATGTACAGTTCTATTTTTATATTTTGCGCCCTACTTGGGGCTTTATTTTAAGAGCTAGAAAAAAAAACTAAATGGAGACGTTATGGGGTTTTATGTCTATTATCTTTTAGAGTTATCACAAAAAACAAAAGAGTACTGCAAAGCAGAAAAAAAAACACGATTTTTTTTTAATGGAACAGCCTGTATATTGTTCGCTAAGGTGAAAGATTAATTGTCTCCTGATATAAAAAATGTATAATATGGGAATATTTAGAACAGCTTTATATTAACATTTAAGCAAATCAAGACGGATTGGAAAGATGCTTATCAAATGTTCTAAATCTCTGTTTTTGCTAGTCAAAAGGTGATTCGAAACCGTACACAACAAATTAATAATAAAAAAAATCCAGGCCGCCTTAACCTTTAAAATATTTAATTTATTGAATTATAACTTTAAATCAAGTCAAAAATTTTACATTTTTTAGTTTTTAATGCCCATGTACCTTACATTCAATCTTTTTAAATTTAAAATACATATTCTAGAAATTCTATTGTTTATAAAAATCAATATAAACTAACCTGATGTAAAATAATTGATTTTATAATCATAAGCAATTATTAAAATTCTAATAACTCCAAATTACTATCGGTGGACTTCGTCACCTTCTCTTGTAGACCGACGATATCATAGTACTATAGTGATCGCCAAAAACTCGGCAATAAATGGGAACAATTTTTATTTTCGAATTTTTCGAAAAAAATTTTTACGGCAATAAATTCTGCTTGTCTGAAAACCTATTTAGCCCCTATCAGATATACCGAGTGATTTTTACTTACTTAGAAAATTGAGTTTTTCGAAATGGTCGAAATCGTAAAATTGTTATTCCTTGGAAAGTGGTTAAGATTTCATTGAGATTTCTTTAAATTGGGTTAGTTGTAGCTTATTCTTAAATTCCGTTAAAATTGAATTTTTCAATTTTTAGAAATTCTTATAATTTCACATACTAAAACTTAACTTCAAAATTTAATATTTTTACGGTGAAGACTTCAAAAATTTATATTTGAGAAATATAATAAGAAAGATTAATTATAGCTTCAGATATTTGATTATTTACCTATAAAGATTCGTTTACAGTGGCTTAAAAGAGGAGATTTTTTTTTTATTTAGCTTACATGTTCAACTCAGTAGGCAGAAGATGCTGTGGATTTCTTTACTGTCAAATCAACTTACTAAAGGGCTATTTTAATAATAGAACTTGACTAACTAAAAACTACTAAAACTACCTTTTTATGTATTGTAATGTGATTTGAAGTCTTTAGTATTCTTATGCAAGAGGCGTTTAGTAATTTTAGTTAACAATTCATGGCCATCTCATATGCCGCTTACTTAATTGACTAAAAAAGTAAACTAAATAAGAAAAAAATTCCTCATTCATTTAACTGAATATTAGGTATCAATAAAAAATATTTCTCTTAAAAAGTATCTTGTATCAAAAACGTAAAAATGAGGTTAAAAATATTACTTTTCGTTAAATAATTCAATATCAGAAGCAGTAATTAATCTTTATTATTTTTTCCAATTATAAATATTTGAAGTTTTCACACCAAAAAAATTGAATTCTGAAATTAAGTTTAAGTACGTGAAATTATAAGAATATTCTAAAAATTAAAAAAAATAATTTTTCGGGAAATTAAAGAAAACTAACGTATTTTCTGGTTTTGATATTATGCAATAACGCGAAACTAATCCAGATTAAAGAAATCTGATTGAAATCTTGATTAGTTTCCGAGTAATAACAATTTTACGGTTTTGATCATTTTGAAAAACTGTTTCTAACTAATTAAAATTCACACGGTATATCTGATAGGGGCTAAATAGGTTTTCAAATAAGAAGAAATTGCGGGAAAAAGTTTTTCTGAAAAATCAAAAATAAAGACTTTCCCAATTTGATGCCGACTTTTTGGCGATCACTGTATATTTTTGTAGTCAGAAAGAAATGATCTTTCATTTTAAGGTGTTTTCCCGTTAGCTCTGAATATTGCCTTTGAAACACACTTGGGTTTTGAACGCGTGACCTTTATGTATAAACTTATGGAAAGTTGTCTAACTGGAACGTGCGCTTTGCGCTCTTTTGCGCTTTTGGGCTCGTTTGGGTGCACAAATTGTGTAACGGGTAAACAGCTTTAGTAAACAATATACAGGATGTTCTATTTGAAAAACAAAAATTGTTTTTCATTTTCCACTTTATAGTGCGTTTTTGTTTCCTGTGATAGCTTTGAAAGATAATAGACATTAAACCCTACAACATTTGTATTTAAAGTTTTTCTCTAGCTCCTAAAATAAATCCCCTAGGTAGGGTGCAAAATATAAAAAACTCTGTACAACATTTTTTGTCTTCAGCTTCCTTTTTGGAGATGAGAATAATGCTAAATCGTCTTTTGAAAATGATTTGCAATTTTTTTTGCCGGTTTTTGTAAATTTGATACTACAGGATCCGAAGATATTAACAATACATTGAAAGCACAATGTTTTCTTGGAGAGTACTTTAATCCCAATGTTATTTGCTAATGTGGTGCGCATAGTAATTCGTTCAGCGGGTGAATTTTATTTATTGCTAGGACATTGTAAATTTTTATGATGACAACTTTCAATTCTAAGCCACATTTTCTGATGACATTTTCCTATATCTTTTAAAATAAGGACACTTTACTCATTTTTCGTGTCCACGCTATACCATGTGTGTGAGTATGTACTGAAGGGATCTCCAAAACCGTAAGAGATACAAATTCGGTTAAATGGAAGAAAAGTTGCACGAATTAATGCCTAATTCATATCCATTGAGAAAATGATTTTTTCTTATTTTTTCTTGAGAAATTAATAAAAATGTAAAAAAATCGATTTTTTTCTCTCTGTATCTCTTTTATTATACATAATTTTGAAATTCTGATTTAACTTTCTACAGGCACTTTTTGATTCTGCTTTGAATAGGAGCAAAAGAATGGAAGTCAAACGTTTCATCTTTCCGCGACCATCATCAGTTTCGGTTTTTTAAATACAAGTTATGTCTTTTTATTGTTCTATTCGATAGAATTTTTCTCCTGATTGTAACTGTACATCTCACTTAATAGTTGATATTAATCTGAAGCTTAAATAATACAGATTTTTATATGAAAATTTTATTTAATACATAATTTCAAATTTTTAGTTCATTTTCTTAGCTATAGTGTAAATTATAATAAACTATTTAAAATTTTTCTGTATCGTTATTTTAATAATGCACTGCACTTACGAAAATGAACTTTTACCGACAAATATCTAGTGATTCTAATATAACTTGCTGCATTAGTATCTCAGCTTTGGTATAGGAATGAAAAAGTCTAGTTTTTAATTTTGACTCGCACTCGCGGGTTAAAAGAGAAAGTGAATACTAATTATACCAAAAATATTTAGATATTACTGAATAGTGTCTTCTACGAAGACATTGGCAGCTAAAAACGAATATTTTTATGATAGATTTGAAAGATACTTTCGATAACAATGTAATTTTTATAAATTTTTTTAGCACTCAGAAGCTCTCAACACTTCACTATCTTTAATTTTTTTTAAATATGGTTAAGTCCAAAAATGGTACTAAATAATGTCACTCGTTTTGACCAGTTAAAGTTTGGCACGTTGTATCGGGACCACCATCCATAATTTAAACAGGATAAAGTAGATAGACAACACATAGGATTAAGAACGAATGTGTGTCTTGAAAACAGTGGAGGACATTTCGAGAATTTATTTATTTCACAAACTCACGTTCTTCTTCTATAATTTTTATTCAACTTATTTATTTTGTTCTTGTAATTTAATATGTTTATACTGCTGTTTATTTGGTTTATGTTAACCACCACCTAATATCCTTTAGTCAATATTTATTGATTTTTCCTCTTCCGACAATTGAATGTTAGTTGCTAATTCTTAACAAATAAAAAAAGTGGTTAGGAATAAATTTACTTTAAGAAAAACATGACGAAACTGTATCAGTTTTTTTGTCATATTCTAACTTTACTTGAAAAAAAGGTATTAAGTATTATACTTACTGAAATCACCAGAAAAAATGCTGTGGACTAGAATAATAAAAAATAAGAAAATGAACCAAAAATTGAAATTATGTAATAAATAAAACTTTCCTATAAAATCTGAATTATTTAAGCTTCAAATTAATATCAACTATTAACTGTGTGTATATCATTACAATTAGGAGCAAAAATGCTATCAAATAGAACAGAAAAAAGACATAAGTTGTATTTAAAAAATCGAAATTGATGATGGTCGTGAAAGGACGAAACGCTTGACTTCAATTATATTACTTCTATTCCTACTCCTATTCGAAGCAGATTTAGAAAGTTAATTCAGAATTTCAAAATTATGTATAATAAAGGAGATTCAGAGAGAAAAAGAAATCAATTTTTTTACATTTTTATTAATATCTCAAGAGGAAATAATAAAAAAAATCATTGTGTTAATGAATACGAGTTAGACATTGATTCGTGCAACTTTTCTTCCATTTAACCATAATTGTATCTCTTACGGTTTAGAAGATCCCTGCAGTGCACACTCAATTTGAAACTGCCGGTATACCATGAAAGATAAATTTCACCTGATATTTCCCCTGATTTTAAGGAATGCAGAATCGTCCCAGCATCAATAAAATTTAATAAAAGGTGATAATAAAGAAAAAATTCATTGGTAGCAGATTTTTTTAAAGACATGCGCAAGATTTTATTCTTTTAGAGATTAAACATGTCTTTGTAAAACATAAATATTCTTCAACTTAAGCCCGGACCTACCCGGAAACCTATTTTATGACTAATGTTTTGTAACTCCGCGAGTATTAATATTACTTATGTGTACTTTTCCTGTTTATTACGTTGTCATTATGAACGCGATATAAAAGAAGAATATGTAGATGGTACACTAACTTGCAACAGATGCCCTAATAAACACAACTCCATATTTTAAACAAGAAAGAACAAAATATATTAATAACACTGTTAAATGTTGACTAAATTAGCCGCACACAATCGTAGTGCAAAACTTACTAGTTTGACACAAAATTGTGGGACTACATGTAGTCGTATGCTTTCCCCGAACCTCTATTATGTAAACGGGGGTATGTAGTGTTGTTTGTAACTAGGATCATTAGCCTACTGCGTTATTCTAGTTTACGAGTTTTCGCCACATTTTATAGGAAAAAAGGCGTTATCCGTTACTGCATTTGTTTCTAAGTAGAATGCTAATCTGTCCCACACACAGTGTTGTTAAGTATCTAGATGCAAGTATCTAGATACATATCTCAGATACTACTAGAAAAATGTAACTGTATCTGCATCTAGATACAATTACAGTGTATCTGTTCATTTGAGATACCAAGATACATTTTAGATACATTTTGAATTTCCATAAAAACAGCAGACCTTGACGGACCTCCGATTTTACAGTCTCTTTCTTTTGATTTTCCCCTCTTGTTAATTATGTTTTCCAGTTTGTCAAATGGCTGTTCTATTTAAAATGTGATTTGATAGTTCAGAAACTTGAAAATTATTTAAAAAATTGGGAAAGATAATTGACAAAAGGAGAATATCGAAAGGAAAATACCGTATTGTTGTTTTTATCAACTTTTTTTGATTACGGGAACGCTCTCTTAGCTACAACAAGGTTGCAACTAAGGATCCTAGATTAATTTGACATTTAACTTTTCTGATACGGAAGAAGAGTCATTTTTGTTGATAACTTTATATTCTGCGTTGACTTGACTTGGTTTCATACAAAACCAGGTAATTACTTATAAGCTTATTGATCAACTTAATTACAAAGATAAATTTTCTATTTAAAAAGACATACTGCTGAAACAAATTGTGAAAATTATCACAGATTTTAGTGCGTACATTATTCACATATTCATACGAAAACTTCGTCAATTTTCACAAAACAAAAGTCGATTTGGATCGCAAATAATACCGTTCGTGGGCTGCTTGAAAATTTTCTGAAATCTAGTAGGTCTAGAATTGTTAGCGTTTATCAACTGTCATATTTGAAAAATTTGACGTTTTTCGCCTATAATTCTATTGACAGTTCCTATCCAAGTGAACTACTTTTGTTTGTACGGGGTGGCCCACCGATGCGTATTTCTTCTGTGAGGCCTATGGGAATAAAATTAGGAAAGAATTCAATAAAGATTTTTATACTAGACAACACGTAGCATATTGTAAAATTATTTTGAACTATACAAAGTGATCAGTAAAATGGCGGTTCATGGAAGCTATATTTTTTAAATGGAACACCTTGTATACTTTTAGATATTTGGATGCGCCGCAGTGAGCGAGCTGATTACAACGGTATAAAGATACATTGATTTCATTGAACTATTTTCGTAAAATATTTTTTTTTGAAGAATTCTTCAAAAATCAGTCAGTTTGAAAACGAATTTCTGATTACTGAGATAATCTAAACTAAACTCTAACACCATATTTTTAGGACTTTGGCCTTTATGAAAATGTGAACAAAATTAAGATATCCTTTTGCATTATACCGGGCGATCGATACTTACGAAATATTTGGTATCTCAATTTTTTTTAACACGATATTTTTAGAACTTTGACCTTTGTGAAAATGTGAACAAAATTAAGATATCCTTTTGCCTTATACCGAGCGATCGATCCTTACGAAACATTTGGTATCTCAATTTTTTTTAATGCAACGGCCTACTTTTTATTTCTGACTGACTGATTTTTGAAGAATTCTTCAAGAAAAAAAAATATTTTACGAGAATAGTTCAATGAAATCAATGTATCTTTATACCGTTGTAATCAGCTCATTGCGGCGCATCCAAATATCTAAAAATATACAGGGTGTTCCTTAAAAAAATATTTTACACGAACCGCCATTTTTCTGATCACTCTGTATAGCTCGAAATAATTTTACAATGTACCGCGTATTGTCTAGTATAAAATTCTTTATCAATTTTCTTCCTAAGTTTTTCCCCAAAGGCCTCACAGAAGAAATACGCATCGTTGGACCAGCCTGTACAGGCATTTGCGAAAAAGTAATAACATGGAAATCCGGGGTGAAAATTTTCGTGCCATGATTTTTTACGATTTCAAATGTGGTCTAACGCCGAAACAATGCCTCCATCGGCTTCATTTGGCTTTTGGAGATGAAGTACCATCAAAGAGCAGTGTTTATAATTGGTTTGCCGAATTTCAGCGTGGACGTACCTCTCTCAGTGACGTATTTCGTGAAGGTCGTCCATCAACATCTGTTGTTGCCACTAATGTAGATGCTGGGCGTGAAATGCTTGAGCGAGATCGACATGTCACATACCGTAAGATTCAAGCATCCTTACGCATTGACATGAAAGCAATACACCAGATTTTGCATGATCATTTGAACGTACGAAAGCTTTGCAGTCGTTGGATCCCACACAATTTAACAGAAGCGCAAAAGTAGGGTCGTGTCAAGTGGTGCGAAGAAATGCTCAAGAAATTCAATAGAGGTCGTTCAAATTTTGTTTATAACATCGTCAATGGCGACGAAACGTGGATCTATCGTACGAGCCAGAAAGTAAACAACAATCTACGGTTTGGGTATTTCAAAATGAACCAGAACCAACAAAAGTTGTCCGTTCACGCAGTGCTGCGAAGCAAATGTTTGTTCCTTTGGTTTAACTGGACGTGTAGCAACCGTGGCTTTAGAGGATCGAAAAGTCGTGAATGCTGATTGGTATACTACAATTTGTTTGCCGGAAGGCATCGATCAAATAAGAAGAAACAATCGAAATCGACGAATTATTTTCCATCATGACAACGCCAGCTCTCACTCAGCCCGTCAAACAGTTGATTTTTTGTCCAACAAAAATGTTGAGTTAATGACTCATTGTCCATATTCACCTGACTTATCACCTAATGATTTCTTTTTGTTTCAAAATTGTTAGAAATTGGTTCGAGCGTATGCAAAAGTGTATTGACGTCAAAGGCAAATACTTCGAAAAACAATGATACCGTTTACCAAATTTCATATGCGTTTTTTCCTACCGTTTCCAGAAACTTTTCCAGCAGCCCGTACCTCCACTACTGCATAGGTAATTGAATTTTACACTTGCAAGTATCTTGATAAACTGCAGATACTTTTTTTTTGTATCTGTATCTGTATCTAGATATTTTCCGAAAAAGTATCTGTATCTGCTTCTAGATACATATTTGTGAAAGTATCTGCATCTGTATCTAGATACTATTAGAAATGTATATTTAACAACACTGCCCACACACTACCCAGCTTCGTTATTTCAACATGTTCTAAAACACCTATGGCGGCCATGGATGCTTTCGTGTTGTTTGTACTTAACTACTCTTCACTTCCTTTGCTTGACTTTTGACTGCGCCAGTTTGTTGTGTCCGTAATGAGACACCGGTTTCGTAAAAGTACTTTATTAATGTCTCAATTAATAGGCACAATTACACTTTAAGAGATGTGTACAGTCAGTGGCAAGAATGTAGCCGTATTGTCGGTTTCCGGCGAAGTGGGTGTTTCCTAGGTTTTTTTGTGGGTGTCGTAATGGCGCGCTATTTAAATGTGGATGCGTTATTCTGAATCACAACAAATCTCTTGTTCAATTTCATCAGAAATATTTTCTATACTGCCTTTCAACAACCGAAGTCATGCTAATAAGTCTATTTCATCAAACTCTTGATTGATTGATAAATCAGTTTTTTGTCCGTTTCTTGTATGAAAATACCTGATGAATTTTGTTTTCTTTCCGTCACTATAAGCATTAATATAATATAAATTCATTTTCTGTAGCAAGTTTCGGCTTCTTATTTAAATATAAAACTCAATTTTCACAAACCTACAGTTTACTATTGATTTTTCTGATAGTAAGTTTTACTGACATTTAACCAACAGTTAGACCAAGTATCACCAATTGAAAAGCTCAGTTTAAGTTGTACTTCAAGTTTACTACCACCTTGTAGTTAACTAACAATTGAAAAACCGGGCATAAGTTGTCACGTGTAAAAAGAAGTAAAGTTTGATAAGTCAGTAACATTTTCAGTATCAATGTTGGCAATATCTCGCACATTATACAATAGAAATTATAATTATCCGTTGTTACACAGAATTCGTTTTATAAAATTATTATTATTACTCCTGACGAAGTTATAAATCTGTAGCGAAACATTGAGTGTTTTTCCTTCATAATTCTGTCCGTTTCGAGATTAAATTTGAAGTCTGTTAGAATTACAGGAGGTTACATAAAAATTACATAACTTTTGGCAGCTGGTTCAAATTTAATTGGTTCCTAACGAAATGATGAAAATTTTTCATTTTTTTTATTAAAAAAAATCGCAATATAGAAAAAAAGACTTTGTATTTTTCGGTAAAAAGGAATGACTTTTTAGTTTCTTATTTCTGAGGCCCGCATGACACCATGCAAAATTTTATATAAAATTGTATAAAATCTTGTACATAATAAGATAGACAGGCTACCACAGTTAATGTTCATTATATCGATACTTCTTTTTTTTCGCAACAAATTATAACAAATATTGCAAGGCATCTAAATTCTTGCACCGACACGTTATTCACAAATCGTTAACTTTATTCTTAAAAGATTAAAAATTTAGGATGAAAACGTGTGTCAATCACGTGAGCCAGAGTTGACATCGACGCGTCAAGCGTGGGTATGCTGAATTACTGACGATTACAAAATTTTAAAAATTAGTAAAATCGATTATTTTTAAAAATTCTTTTTGTGAACAAGGTTAGACTGCACAGAATTGAAATAGTACACTGTCGAAAGAAGAGAAGAAGCAAAACTGATTACAAAGGCATTACATTAACTCGTTATATGAAGGTAGACTTCGCATTAATTAGATGAACGCGCCAAAATTGTTTGGGCGGCAGTGTAAGGATCAACTCGCCCGTGTAATCGTCCTCATAAAATTAGGTCACATTTTATCCCGAATTAATTCTGAATGTGCTTATAATAAATGCGAGGGAAAATTTTATTTCCAATTTCGCTCGCATTAAGGCGGCCTTTTATTATGTATTGTTGGGACGGAAATGATTAAACTTCCGCACAGTTTCAATTAAAAAAAAAAAATAATAACTGACGAAAAAACAATTGTTGTTGAACTTTCTACGTATATATAAACACACAAAAAGAAACAGTAAAAAAAAATTAAATTATGTTTCTTTTTTTTAATGCGATGAATTAATTATTACATTATTCAACTTACGTAGAAGTTGATATTTATTTCAGAATTTTTGTATTTAATTGAATTGCTTTGTTGTTGTTTTTTGTTTGTAAGTACGTGGCTACGTTAAAGCATGAAACTTCGGCTCGTTTTCGTCATTGGGTTGTTCCACGTGAAGTTAAGAATTTCGGTCCCAGGTGACGGACCGAGTTATAACGCAGATTTATATGCCTGTTGCCTACAAACAGCCGCGTCTTTCGTGTTGGATGCATTTTGCAACCTCAGTTTTGATTCTAATTCAGATACATGCCTGTGATCCTCAGGTCGCGCGCGGAAAAGTTCGGTGATTTATCGAGGCTCCTTTCTTCTCCTCTTTCAAACACACTTCACTTTAAAAATGACGGTACTGTCCAGAATATTACAACAATTCATAATTTTTTTACGTATCCAATGATATATTAAGGCTTAATTAATCGGTATACATATACGTACAATCTGTATAGAAGGAAAAAAAAAACAATTCAATATCATGAAAATATATATATTAAGCATTATATATTTTTCAATATCATGAAAATATATACAGCGTGGAAACTAAGTAGCGGATAAAATCCATAACTCCGTTAATATTTGTAATAAAGCAAAAATCTAAAAGGGGTATAGCGATTCAAATTACAGCGCATAAGAAGAAGTATATTTTGAGATATTTTCATGAATTTTTTTTAAGTTATGACGTCATCAAGATTTTTTTTAAATGACAACCTATATTTTTTATTTTTGATTTCGGTGGGTTTTTTAACCTACTTTCAACAGTATAAAATTTTGAATCGATTACATAACAAAAAATTCAAGAAAAACGGCCATAAAAGTTTAATTGTAAAGTTGAAGAAATTAACAGAATATCTAGTTAGCTAGGTTTAAAACAAACAAAATTTGTTTGATTGACAAGAACTTGTAAATACCTATCACAATAAAGTGAGTATTTTTATTTCCTGTGGATAGTAGGAGTTACACTAATTATTAAAAACCTTTTACCAAAATGGTGTTGCTGACTGAAAAACAAAGAATTGAAGTTCTAATGATGATTGGGTATGGCGATCGAATTAGAACTCATCAAGAGGTGTGTCGACTTTTTATAGACAAATATCCTGATCAGCAAATAAGTCAATCCACAGTCAGCAGAATAGAAAATAAATTTCGAAATTACGGTATTGTGAAAGACCTTCCAAAAACTGGCCACCCTAAGACAAAATTAATTGACGATGTGCAGCTTGATATTTTACTAGAAATAGAAAATAATCCTCATTCGACTAGTCGAGACATTGCTTTAGAGCACAACCTGAGCCATACCTCGGTACTGAAACTTTTAAAAATGCAAAAGTTTCATCCGTATAAAGTAAAATTAGTCCATGAGTTAGCAGAAACTGACTATGATCATAGACAAGAATTTTGTGAAGAAATGTTGGAAATTTGCAATCGTGATCCAATGTTCTCGCAGCGTATAATTTTTTCTGATGAGGCAAGTTTTACTTTACATGGAACTGTTAACAGACATAATTGTCGATATTGGTCTAGGGAAAATCCCCACTGGATGCAAGAAGCTCATACTCAACATCCCCAGAAGCTCAACGTATGGACAGGAATTGTCGGTGACAGAATTTTAGGTCCATTCTTTATCGAAGGTAATTTAACTGGTGAGAAATATCTACACTTCTTACAATTCGAAATAGTACCTGCATTGGCGATATTATTTCCTAATGAAAATGACTGTGACGTACCAAACAATAACATTTGGATGCAACACGACGGTGCTCCGCCACACTACGTAGTTGATGTGCGACGTTATTTGGACGAGATGTTCCCAGGTAGATGGATAGGAAGAAGAGGTCCAATGGAATGGCCAGCTAGATCCCCTGATCTAACGCCATTAGACTTTTTTCTATGGGGGTACTTAAAAAGCAAGGTGTATAAAAATAACCTAACAACTTAGACGATCTTAAAGAAAGAATTCGACAGGATTGTAGGTTAATAACAACTCAAACTATTCAAAATGTAATAAATGAATTTTATGAGCGTCTTGGGTATTGTCAGTTGGTGCATGGTCGTCACTTTGAACATTTATTGTGATTTCAATGACTGTCAAAATCAAATTTTGTTTATTTACACCTTAATTTTGTTTCGTTTTAAACCTAGCTAACTAGATGTTCTGTTTATTTCTTCAACTTTACAATTAAACTTTTTTGGCCGTTTTTCTTGAATTTTTTGTTATGTAATCGATCCAAAATTTTATACTGTTGAAAGCAGGTTAAAGAATCCCACCGAAATAAAAAATAAAAAATATAGGTTGTCATTTAAAAAAATCTTGATGACGTCATAAAAAAATTCATGAAAATATCTCAAAATATACTTCTTCTTATGCGCTGTAATTTGAATCGCTATACCCCTTTTATATTTTTGCTTTATTACAAATATTAACGGAGTTATGGATTTTATCCGCTACTTATTTCCACGCTGTATATTAAGCATTATATATTTTTCAATATCATGAAAATATATATATTAAGCATTATATATTTTTCAATATTTGAAATATACGGATCATGACGAGTCCGAATACGTAACAACTGATACTTTTGGTGTCCATGACAACGAGAAAAATACTTTTTTAATTTTTCAATCTAGAAGGCTATGAATTGTATTTTATCGATCTAATGAGATCAAGGGTTTCGAGAAAATCACTCCCTTGATTGTATTTTGATATTTTTACAGTATTTGAAATTTTCATTAGGTCGTAACTCATTGTTTTAAATAGAACCTCGTGTGTTTCTTAGTTTATTTCAACAGAACATTTCCTTCGGTCTAGTGTTTCGAAAAAAGGAAGATTTTCGATAGTCTCAATTTTACTCAAGATGTGAAGCAGTCAATGGTCATTTGGCATTTAACTCTTACGAGTGGTTAGCTTATTCATTCATGTTGGTAAAAAATATTTAATAGAATAAATTTTCCTCTTGGGTTCGGAATTGTTGTATGCACAAGAAAATTTGAAACAATTTCACGTCTCTGGTACAAGGCCTTTTTTTTACATACGATCTCGTGTTAATTGTTTTCGATTTCGTCATAATGCGTTTCTCATAATCCCAATTTAGTGTAAGCAGACCGAAAATTGCAAGAATTGCATCTACTTTTCGGTTTGGTTTTGTTCAATATCCATACTTATAAAATCTATGTTTTTCGTGGTGGCCATGAAATCGTATTTACTGTTTGTACCAATGTCGATTTTATAAGTACGAATTTAAACGCGTTCAAACCAAAAAATAGATGCAATTCTTGCAATTTTCGTTCTTCTTAGTCTAAGTTAGGGTTAGAAGTTTGTGCAATCAAGAAATCAAAAATAATAACACAAAATTTTATGTAAAAGAAGCCGCTCAACAGAAAAATCGTTTGGTATTTTCCTGTGCGTGCAACAGTTAAAAACACAAGAGCAAATTTGATTGTTTTAAATACTGCTTATGGATATAAATGAATAAGCTAACCATTCATAAGAGGTAAGTACCAAATGCCCATTTGCTTCTTCACATCGTTGAATTCCTGGTTTCCGTTTGGAACCGCGTCTCTTCGCGGATTTCTTCTACTGCCAACGTTTCGTTCTCCATTGCAGAACTTCCTCAGAGCTGCTGCAGCTGGTGGTGGTGCTGCTGCTGCTGGTGCTCTTGATGCTGCTTCTCGTAAGTCGTTGAGATTGCAATGGAGAACGAAACGTCGGCAGTAGAAGAAATCCGAGGAGAGACGCGGTTCCAACCGGAAGCCAGAAATTCAACGATGGACGACGGCCGCGGAAGTTAAACTGCTTCTTCACATTTTGAACAAAACTGAGAATATCGAAGATCTTCCTTTTTTCGAAATACTAGATCGAAAGAAATTTTGTCTGGCAATTAAGACACACATTTTGTAAGTAATTATTGAATCCTACTAAAATTTAGTCTAATATGTCCAGCAATTCCAAATTACAACAATTATTTAATTTTTGTATCTTAAATATGTGCTACTTTTAGCGGCACTAAAACTTGCACTGTCCTACTTATTTTTGGTTATCGAACATGCACAAACTATTGGCGCAAAAAGTTTTTTAAAAAATCAATAATAAAAAATTTTTCCATATGGTGCGAACTTTTTGACGGTCAGTGTATAATGAGATGACTTAGGAGCAGCGATCATCAATATTTAAACAGTTTAAGAAAACCTGTTGGAATCAGCTCTTCTCTGCACAGTGACTGTTCATGAACCGGTTGTACTCGTACAAATATTATGTTTTTTAATTATTATTTACCTGGTTATATACGTATTAGGAAATATGTATGTTATTGTTGTTGTTATTGTTGGTTGGGTAGCAGAGCAGCTTAAGCTGAACCCCGCTAACGAAAATAAAGGCGTATTATTTTTCTTTATTTTTTTGGCAAATTAGAAATTGTAGACATTATGGTTGTTTTAGACAAGAATGATACAAAGGGACCCGTTCTGGTTTTAATTCTTCTATCAGGGAGTCGTTTACTTTTTAGAAATTCATTACTCAAATAAAATTTCATAATTACATCGTACACTGAGAGTGTAAAGTTTGGAACAATCAGTTTAAAGCGTAAACTTTTGATTTTTAAGAAAATTACAAATGCAGGTCAATTTTGGATTTAAATTGCGGTACGTTGTTGATATTGCACCTGAATATGTAGTGTTACAGGTAAGAGTGATGACGTCACTGACTTTTTTTAATGATAACCCCCAAATTTGAGTTGATATTTCGAAAGCTCCTGTGACTATCAAAATGATGCAAAAATATTGACCTCTTTCATAAGAAAATTTTTGAGAAAATTAATAATGGAAACTGAAAAGCAGATTTTTAATTTTGACGTTCTCAAATGCTTCTCAATTAAAAAAGAATAAACTTGGGACATGAAAGATCGTAAATAAATAAAATTAACTAAAATTAAATATTTCAAAATGAAATGAAAATGACCACCAACTTCTTGGCAACATGCA
Organism: Prosopocoilus inquinatus; assembly: GCA_036172665.1. Lineage (NCBI taxonomy): Eukaryota > Metazoa > Arthropoda > Insecta > Coleoptera > Lucanidae > Prosopocoilus > Prosopocoilus inquinatus. The sequence continues at coordinate 32,955,776 of CM069869.1, forward strand.
TCTCGTCTTCCAATCCGTCTATAGGGAAACACATTGTTTAAGAATTCTCGCACGGGTCTTGCGTAATCTCGCAGGGATCTTGCTCCATTCTGCTGATACCACGTTAGGCGTATACGATAGTTGGAGCGGTATATACCGGTTAATCGATTCTCTCACTCTTACTTGCATTAAACGCATTCGTTCTATCTTACTTTTCTAGTCGGTCCAAGGAGCGCTCCAATTATTGTAAACGCCTAATATATAAGTGGAAATGTCAGGAAACTATTCGCAATGTTGTAAGAGTTTCAAGCCAAACTAGCATATTGCCAAGAAGTTGGTAGCAGACATTTTGAACATTTAATCTGAGATAATTTTATTCATTTGCGATATTTTATATCCTAAGTTTACCTATTTTTTAACTTTATACTCAGACTGTATATTAAGAGTAATAAAATTTCCATTTTCATATCTAATTTCTAGTTGACCAGTAATCTATCTATTATGGAATAAAACATAAAATATGATTTAGAACATTGTGTGTGAAGCAAGGTTCGAGCACGTTCTTCAACGCGTTGGAAAATATGTTTCCACTCCGACATACGGTTTGGGAATTTTGTGTTGAATCAGATCGTTTCGTGCGTTTCGTTGTAGTATTCATTGCGAGTTCTATTAGGAAAAAATAAATTGTATCCCTGTAACTTCCTATGATGTATATTATGTTTAGCATTAAAATTTTAAAAAGAAATAATTTAAATCATATTAATTACATACTGGGTTTCCCGAGTCCCGTGAGGGTTTGGAGTGGGTTATTATAAGTAAAAAAAGTTTCTATAAACAGGTTTTTTATTAATGGAAAGTCGATTCGAACCCGCGACCTAGCAATCTTGTGTTTACAAAAATTAAAAAAAAAAATTAAACAAAAGTTGAAAAGACTACCTATTCAAAAAACTTTTTGACTTATAATCCACAGAGTGATTCATAATAAGTGTCCGACCCGTTAAGGGCGTACGTACTAAATTCATGCAAGTTCCAAATTGCAAGAAAAAAATTTATCGGAGACATTTCGAAAATCAACGTCTTTTGTGCCCCAATTGAAAACCCTTTGAGTAGCATCAATAACTATTTGAATGCGATGTGTAATGTGTTTTTAAAATAGGGTTGACTAACTGTTATGTTTTAGAAACTGTGACACTGTGTCAACAAAAAGTAAATATTATGAAATATTACTTACGTTTTTTTGTATCAGATATTCGATGTGACCTTATTATGCGCCTATTCACATGATTGACGAATAGGCCACCATACACAACGCCTCTTAGGGCTAACTTATTCAGCCACATTTAACTTATTATTTAATTTATTGAAACTGAAGTTACTTCCGGATGCACGTTTTGACTCACGTACATGAAGCACAAGGTTTTTCTTCTTTGCACGATTTTGATTTTTTTTGCTCCAGCAAAAACGCAATTTCCTCAACTGTGTTATAGAGTCTTCATAAATCGAATTTTTTATTTGTAATGTTTGATTAAACGTAATTCGATTCACTTTAAGTCGATTAATTATCTCGTACGTAAACCAATTGCAAACTCGTAAAACACTGTGGTAATACTTACGTTCATTAAAAAAATCCTAAAGGGCTGTGGCTGGCATGAAGAGCACATCATTTAATTCTTCGTAGGACAAGTAATTTTAAAAAGCACGAATTTCACTAAATTTCTGTGAATTGATAGGCACTTTCACTTACTTTTTACTCACATCCTAAAAAAATCAAGTTCATTGTTCGCATTATGCAATCTTTCCTCAGAGTGTCATAAACAAATCGTTTTACGGTTTCAGTTCAAGATAAAATGTTCGTGTTTTGTGTTTTTTTTTTCCTGCAAATTATATTGTTGTGGTGACGCATTCAACTATTCCAGTGACAAGTTTACAGGTGAATTTTTAATCCATTTTATCTCAAAAACTACACAAGTTAGACCCCCCCTACCTCTACACTTATTTTTTCGTCTTCCGAAGGACTATCTGTGGTTAACGGGTCGGACAGTTATTCTGAATCACCTTGTACAAGAAAATTAGCTTTTATTTTCTGGTATGCGATTTTCAAATTATAATCTCAGAGAGCGTCGGCTAATGACTATCTCTTCCATATTTCTATTGTGGTGGTGTCTCGCTTCAATTATCGTAAACGCCTTAAGAACACATTACTGTGAATCCGTGAAAACTGTATTTCCACTAAACTTTAAAACCTCGTACCAATTAACTTAAAAATTTGAATACACCAATAATTATTATTCAAATATTAAAAAATAGGATACATGACAATCATATGAAACAAATTAAATTATGTAATAGGAACTTTAATTAATATCACAGGAAAACACTAGATATTGACGCTGTTACTACTTATTATTCAGGTACAATGTAAAAGAACGCGCAATTAAAATTAAAAATTGAGTTGTATATGAAGTTTACTTAAAAATTAATAATTTACATATTATACTGATTGTTCCAAACTTCACTCACACTTTACAAGCGAACACGGGCGCGCTATTTCAGCCAGTTAAAGTGGGAATATTTTGATTAGTAATAGGTGTATTTTATAGAAGCGTTATTTGTTAAATAAGTATTGCAGCTTTATTCTAGTATTTTTATTGTGTAAATCGACTGTTTTATATAATTTTTTTGAAATTATCAATGATTATTTTTTCGGACACCGAATGCGTGAAAATAAATTATTTAAAATAAATTAAGAATACTAACTAAATGTTAGCAGAAAAAGTCTGCCACTCTTGAGGCTTGAACTCGAGTCTTCTGTTTGCTAGCCAGAAACTTTATAACTTATCTAATTTATATTAAACTATTAAGCGATAGACGTTCAACAAGCAATTGGAATTTAAGCTTCGACATCGGCGTAATATTTCTGTCAGTAGTTACTATACTTTAATTCAGTTTAGTGGTTTTGAGTTGCAGCTAATAAGCGAAGGAAGTAAATTAACTTAAGTGCTCTTGATGAACCAATTTGTGTGTTACACTTATTGTATTTAATATTTTCCGCGAAACGACAAAGTATGAGAATAAGAGATTTAATTACAAAAAAAATTATATATTCGGTAACAGTTATATACAATTTTACTTACAATAGTATTCTAAAAAATTCACAGTATAAAATAAATAATGCAAATACTCAAGTTATCACAAACTGATAATGTTGTTCTTGTGGTGTGTCTTGATTTTGTACGCGTTCTTCCAAACTTCGAATAAGCAAATGGTGGAATGGAACCGGTAAAATATAGCGAGCGGCATAGATATGTGCGTGATAATCGTCCAAGCCCAGTCGCCGTAAAATTTCAAATGCGTCGTCCGAAATTCGGCCCTGTTCTTCTCCAGCGCGTTTATGGTCCACAGGCCCATATTGGCGATTATTAAAAATGTTATCAACTCGCGCCCAGGTTTGTTCTTTGTTTGCTCTAAATTCCGACAGCGTCGCCACCACCCATCCAGCACGAGCATCGTTTGTAGGCAGGTCTGAACGAAAGAGAATATTTCTGCAATCAAGCCGATAGCCGATTGTTCACCGATTGTGAAGTAGCTGCTGATTATTGAGAACATGCAATAGATGAATACTCCAGTTTGAGCCACCACTAACAATGTATTATCAAGTCCAATTCCTTCTGAAAATAAATATTTATTAATCAATTAAATCCGACGTAAAATGTTATTAAAAACTAAGATTGATGGTATAGACAAGTATACATACCTTCTTCTTTCCTATTGTATCTCATATCCCTCATTTTGAGCTTGGCTACGATGCACGCCAGCGTCGTAATTACATATAAAATCAATTCAACGATATTAACTTCGAATTCGGCCATCGATTTGTACATCTTTTTCTCCTTTGGCGTGCCATCTTCATTTGTAAGCACGAAAAACATTATTAACGAAATTATGGTCAACACTATAAGAAGAATTCCACCGAAGAGTCCCTTGTGTGAGTTGGAGCAGTCCACTGTGAAATGGTGAGCTGATTGCACAGGAGGACCTCCGAAAGGACCTGGAAAAGTAATGCTTAGATAATCCATCTCATGTATACAGGCTATTACTGAACAAGATCATTTTACTGAAGTAAAATTTGTAACACAACTCATATTCTCTTAAAATCAGTCAGTTTATTTATAAATACTGGCTTATGCACTGAAACATCAGTGTGTATGAGGAATTCTTTGAAGGAGACAAGGACCAATAACACTGAGCAATAAAATTTAACTTCTTGAATGTTTCTGAAATGAAAATGCATTTTTTTTTATAAAAAGTAATGTATTAAACACAAAAATAACAACGAAAACAATTTGATAGCTCTCGTTAAAAAAAATAGCTTATATGCTGGTATTTTATGCTTTTAAGAAGCTTCATCATAAATATACCAAAAAATATCCGCTATATTTATACAAAAATAGGGAATTATTGCAAAAACTAACATTAGAGAATATAAAATAACTTTTTTAATATATTTTGGTCTATTTCGTAAGCACGTCAGTATTGTTAGATATACATTGAAATTAGTTAATGCCTGCACATAAATATCATAGAAAAAAATGTATGAATTTTTTAAACGTCAGGTTTATGTTTATTACAGATGGGGTTTTTTAACCTACTGGGTTTAGGGTTTTGCGACAGTTTCACTTTTACTCATTTCTATGGTTCTATGGTTATACCGGGTGGAATATGAAAAACCTTTGATGCTGTAACTTCCTTATTTTACCTGCAATAAATTTCTTTTTAATATTTTTGACAGATCGCACGTAACTTATTTTTTTTAATTACGCTATATATTTTTCTGTGCTTCTTCTATTGCGATTGTTTCGATTGGCTCTGAATAGATCTACGTTACAATTTCAGATTTTTCATATTCCACCCGGAATAAGCAAAAAAGAACCCAATTAACATAGCTATTTCTGTATTTCTAGTTAATGGAGAGAACTTTATCTGCGAAACGAGAGCTAAATATAATATTTTACAGTCATATTGGTGTTTGACAGCGCAAGGTAGTTATGATTTGGCTAGTTTTATTTCAGAAACAATTTTAGTGTTGAACAGTGTAATTAATCTGTATCTACGTTGAATAACAAAATAAAAAAAATAAGTTATTTTCTCAATAGATCTGGTAGCTCGTAAACAATTTTACCTTATCTTAGGGTGGACCAAAATGTACGTGTATCAAAGCCAGAGTGAATTTTGTATATACCGTGATTCAGAAATGCCTCCCGATATTTTCAGGGTGAATAGACTCCCTTATTATTCACTTTTGGAAAAAAAAATATCGGAAGACATTTCTATATCACGATGTATACCGGTGTCCCGCGCCATGTGTTCACCCTTCTAGAATCTTTTAATCTTTAATTAATCGACTTACATGAATTTTAGAGACAATTAATTAAACAAAAATTTGGAATCTTTCCCTAAAATGCTAGCCGTCATCGGACTTCCGGTTTTGAAAAATAAAGTTTTCTTTTCGTTGTCATGGCCCTCTTAATGAATTTGTAGAAAATCAAAATATCTTCTTTATTTATTAAGTTCCGATAAAATGATAAAGAATAATTTTAATTCAGAATTTTCTTCTCTGTCGAGTGGTCAAATAATATACAGCGTGTTCCTTTTAAAGAAGAGTTCTTTTCCCTTTATTTCGTAAACGCGTTGTTCAATTGTTTTTTTTAATGCATCGTTGCAATCAGGGCAAAAAATATTACTAGCTTACTTAACAGTATTTATAACTTTAATAATAAATAATAATAAAAAAGTTAGCAATAGTGTCGAGATATTTTTGAACAGGTTGTATATTGGGTGTCTCATAACGTACGGAGGAGATTAAAAGGGTAGCTCAAGGAGATCAAATTAAAGATTTTTTCTTAATAAAATTTTGTAAAAAATCAATAACTAAAAAGTTCCAAGAGTCACTTTAAAGTGAAATTAATTAATAAGCAAAAGTTACTACCTGTAGTAATATTTTACAAATTTGGTGTATTGAAGATTAGTTGAACACTGTTTTCCAATAAATAACTAAATGCAGTAACGTTAAAGTTACGGCTATTTCATTTTTTCTTTTAATGCCCAAAACCGGATTTTGATAATGTTGTTCACGGCCTACTAATTAAAACAAAACTGGGAAATAGATTAACATAGACATTTTATGAACGGTGGTTTTGATAAATTTATAATTTATTCAACAATAAAGATGCATTTTCTGAAATAATTAATAATTAATTAACAAGCTGTAGGTGTAAATTAAAAGAAGAAATTAAGAAAGCTAAACTGCTGTAGCTTTCTTATTATTGGGTTTTGATCAAAAGTCGATTAAGAAAACGCTTTATGTTCATCTCCTACAGCTGCCTTTTCAATCTCCTCCGTATGTTACGAGACACCGGGTATACAGTGATCGCCAAAAAGTCGGTATCAAATTGGAAAAATCTTTATATCTGATTTTTCAAAAAAACTTTTTACGGCAATAACTTCTGCTTGTTTGAAAACCTATTTAGCCTCTAACAAATATATTTTTACTTAGACAGAAAATGGAGTTTTTCCAAATGATCACAATTGTAAAATTGTTATTACTCGAAAACTAATCAAGATTTCAATAAGATTTCTTTAACCTGGGTTAGTTTCACGTTATTGCATAATATCAAGGTCAGCAAACAACTTCTTTTTCTCTAATTTTCGGAAAAATTGAATTTTTCAATTTTTAAATAATAATTTAAAAATTTCGCGTACATAAACATAATTTCAGAATTCATTTTTTTGGGGTGAAAACTTCAAATATTTATAGTTGGAAGAAATAATAAAGAAAATTAATTACTGCTTGAGATATTTTATTATTTAGCGAAAAGTAATATTTGTACCTAATTTTTACGTTTTTGATGCAAGGTACTTTTTAAGAGAAATATTTTTCAAAGATAATTAAAATGTATTTAAATGACTTCTAAAAACTTTAATCTATTCCTGTTAACGAATTATTTTCACAAAGAGCTTGTAAACATTCGTTTACAGTGACTTAAACGAGAGGATTTTTATTTATTTAGCTTGCATGTTCAACTCAGTAGCAGAATATGAGATGGCTGGGGATTCTTTTATTGTCAAATCAAATTACTAAAAACAAGATTTGACTTTAAATTACTTAAAATCCAAAACCACCTTTGTTTTTGTATTGTAATATGATCAGAAATCTTCTTTAGTTGTTTTATGAGAGAGGCTTTTAGTAATTTTAGTTGACAATTCATGGCCATTTCATATTCGGCCTACTTAATTGACGGAAACTAAATAAGAAAAAGCTTCCTCATTTAGGCAGCTGTAAAAGAATATTTATAGGGTTTTTGTAAGTAAAAGTAAAGTAAAGCACTTACAGGGGTAGATTAGAGCTTTTGGAAGTCATTTAAATGCAATGAAAAATATTTCTCTTAAAAAGTCATCAAAACGTAAAAATTAGGTACAAATATTACTTTTCGCTAAATAATAAAATATCTCAAACAGTAATTAATCTTCCTTATTGTTTTTCCAATTATAAATATTTAAAGTTTTCACATTATGGAATAAGGTGAAACTAACCCAGTTTAAAGAAATCTCATTAAAATCTGGATTAGTTTCCGAGTAATAACAATTTTACGATTTTGACCATTTCGGAAAATTCCATTTTCTAACTAAGTAAAATTCCCTCGGTATATTTGAGGTTTTAGACAAGCAAAAGTTATTGTCGCAAAAAGTTTTTTTCGAAAACACAGAAATAAAGATTTTTCCCATTATGCCGACTTTATGACGATCACACTGTACATAAAACATGAAAGCACTTACTGAAGTGAAACAAAGATGTAATCTTGTTGTAATTCGGATGCGGTTTAGGCTTATTTTCTTCAGCGGCCTTAGCATTGTTGGACTTCACTTCCTTCCACATCTCAAACAGGATGACGGCGCAAATCAAACTGTATTCAATGGTGCAGGGGAACAGGAAAGGGCTCGCGTTCGTCACTAACGAACCCATCACGTTTCCCTCTTGACAATATTTCTCATGTAACGTTGGAGACGTTGAATTACTGTGTTCTACCGAAGAAAAGAAGAAAAATTAAAATACCATTGGGGTTTATTTTGTGCTCTGGTTCTCACTTGATAAGTGTATTATTTCGTGTTTCGTCTCTTCAACTAAGACGTACAGCCACTCGCATAGATTCGTTGCTACCATATGCATGAGACCGAAGCGCGCGATGGTTTTGTGTTGATTTACTTCCAAATCCTATTATTTAAAGGTAATCTTTGTAAAGTTTTGTAACAATAAGACCACAGTTTAAGAATTAGAATATTGTTGAATAAAATGCTTCAGGCATTTATATATAATACAACCGATGTTCAAAAAGCGGTTACATGAACCTTGGCCACGGAAAGACCTATCCTTATGTAAAAACCATTGTAATTGTAACTGAATTGAATTTTCAAAATAAAATTTACAATAGAAGTGAAACTGTGGAATTAATCATCGTCTTCAAGAGTTACGTTAAAAAAATTTTGATCGGTGCATGTTTCTGGCACTTTCGTACTAATCAGAGAGATTTGTTGTACTAGGCCTAGCGAATGAATTCTGAAGTTATAATAGATATTACTTTTCTTTTCCATGCCCAAGCCTTATGGAATTACTTGTTGAGTACATGTTATGACTAAATTAGTAATCAAACTTACCTTGCTGTTCAGAAATATGAACTGAATTTGCCCTATTGTGAGTATCATCCTCATGGCGGGTGTGATAGCTTGAAGTGCGTTGGAAGGACAATCTTTATCATTTCTCAATTCAAAATACCGCCCGAACTCCAGACCTGAATACACCATACTTCCGATACCGAAAGCTAAGGGCCGTAATAAGGGCATTAATGTTACACGTTATATGTAAGTAATTGACTGTGAATTACCAAGTATTATCGGAAGCTTAATTAGTAATGTATGGATAAATTCGACTCTAATCACGGTTATCTCCGTATTATGCGCGTTTGCGTGCTCAAACTGGCTTACGAATCATTAGTAACAGACCTAATTTACAAATGTTATTGCAAAAATTCATTGCGAATTCATGTGAGCTCACCTTTACCAAAAATTTCGATTGATGAAGGCCAAATCGATTATATTTATCATTTAAACTAAGACGATTTAATTGGGATGGAAGCAATAAAAAAAAAAGAAATACATACCTATGGCCCCCACACGCAAATAAAAGCTGCCGTAACGAATTGTTTCGTGATGATGCTCATCTTCATCTTCCTCTGATTCGTTATCATCTTCGCTGTTTTTTCGACCACCTAAAAAAGTAACTTACAATGTTGATTACAAAAGTTTATTGTATTTGTACAGCAAAAATAAATTTGTTTCTTTATTAAATCTTCGAATAAACGACGAAATAAACGTCTGCACTAAGTCTTTATGGTTTAAGCCGACGCAGAAATTTAAGTTCAATATTATCTTTATAAAAACATGCGTTTTGTGTTGGAATGTAAACAATTAATAAAATAGTTCGATTGAGAGCTAGCGAAGTTATTAAATCACTTATTTTGAACCCATAGATCATTGTATGTACAGGCCATCTATTTTATTTAAATTTTTCATCGTATCATACTCCAATTCTTACTTTCCATTTTTTATAACAGCAATAGTTTCTGCCCTTGCAATACTTATATACCGGGTGGAAAGTTTCAAACCCGAACATAACAAACTTGTATTGAAAACTATGTTTCTGTGAATTGCTGCTCGCCATTTGAAGATACAAAAATGGCAATGGTATTAAAGAAAAGAGAAAATTATGGACAATATTATGGTGTTAAAATTATTCTTAAATATTAATACTTTCGGAATATAAATAAAAGTTTCAGATTTTAAATAAAAAATTTAGTCGCCTATGTCAGGTTTGAAACTTTCAGTTGTTTCAATTAATGGAAAATATTTATACGTTAGCCAAAAAGTATTATATATGAATTATTGTACAGAGCAAATAATGGGCAGGTACTCTTGTCGTTTAAGTTACAACAATTCTTTCTTTATTAGAATGATAATTGTATTCTACGTCATTGCATACAAAAATACTGTTGTTTCTGGTACTCTCAATAAACTTGAAATGATACCATGGGCAATCAATACCGACACATGTCGATACTAAATCAGTTTTAAATTCAATTGTACTAAGAATTAAATAAGTTTCACATGTTCAAGAACAAGTAACACACAACTGTAAAGAATATTAAAAAGAAAACAATTTCACAAATCCAGTTGCCATCAACATTGTATTGAAATTAACAAGAGTAGTAGGAAAGTATTTTGTGAAGCCATGCAGGAACAAAGAAATAAATCCTAACAGTTTTTCATGGTCAGTATGTTACACAGATGAATGGAATTTTATTTTGAATAAAAAGCATATTGTACAAAATTCTGGTTATTGAATTGCAAACTTCAAATCTACTAAAGCGACTACATTTTTCATTTGAAATAAAAAAAAATAATTTCTATTTCAAAAGTATTAACACAATAGGAAGAATTTTAAAACTACAACATTGGCCTTAATTTTATCTTTCATTTAATACCATTACCATTTTTGTATCTTTAAATGGCGAGCAGTAATCTACAGAAACGTAGTTCTCAATGAAACATTGCTATGTTCGGGTTTGAAACTTTCCACCCGGTATATACTGCAGCTATTAGTGCGATAATTAAAAAATAAGTTCACGCATTTCCAACACAGTTACAAAACTATCGTACGAAGATGTTTAATTACTTCAGCAAAAATCTAACGAAGATTAGGTATTCGTTTTTAACATAATTGTTATTGTCTATTACAAAGAGGCGTGTAAACAAACGTTCTTACTTATCGCACGTTGAAAATACAAATAAACATGCCGATATCCACAAGTCAGATTCACATTCGTATACAATAATACCTTGACCGAGTACTTCTAAACGTAAATAAAAAATAATAAATTTATTGCGATCTATTGCTTTTATCGGAATAAATTGCCCAAACCAGTCGTAAACCAAGTAGAGGTTTCAAAACAAAGGGACTCCGCTCGCTTGTGATAGGTCAGTTTTTCATTTTTGGGCAAAAAATTTCAGATTTGGAGAATTAATCTCTTATATAATGAGGAACTTGCAGTTTAATTTAGAGAGGTTTTGAGACATCCTGTATGCCAGTTGACTGACAATTGATATTAGTATGACGATATCCAAGACGTACTTTTAAATTCCAACGCCAGCTCTAATGGGTTTTTATATTGATCGCTCTTTATATTGTGATAAATAGACATGCTTTTTTAAAAATTTGTAAAAATGTTGTAAATTTCAGAAAGTTTTATTCAATTATATATATATATAATTCAAAATGCAAATTAAAATCATAATAGGTCTGGTTCTAAGAGAACCAATTCAGGTCGTTTTATTATTTAAAAGTGGTTAACGCTACTTTATATTAAGGCTATTTTATAACTAATAATTCACGGCCAACCACGAGAAGAAATTTAAAAAAAGGCACGTTATTTTGACGTGCTAGATTATTCGTTTAATACAGTACTTTAATAAATTGTTATTGTTATGTATGAATTATTGTTTAAGAGCTTTAAATCCATTTATTTTTAAAACGAATAAGTACCAGTTACATCTGCACCAAAATCTTTTTCTTAGAGTGAAAGATAAATAGCTAATATGTTAAGTATCTCCAGAACGGCTAGACTGAGGCATAGACTATGGTATTAAAAAAAAAAGAAGTTTACGAGCGATACAAATTTGACATCGTATGTAAAGTGTCTCATTTGAAATAAAAAGTTGCATTGTTTTGATTCATCCTATACCGGGTGTACCGCGCCATGTATTCACCCTTCTAGAATCTTTATTTATTAATAGATTAACCTGAGTTTTGGAGACAATAAATTAAAAAAAAATGGGATTTTCCGACGTACTGCAAGTCGTCATAGGACTTCCGGTTTCGGACGAAGTGATACCAACATTTTTATTTTAAGTGGAACACCATGGATATTTCTACATATTTGAAATTTGAGTTACGGATCATTACGAGTCTGAAGATGTATCAATTGTTAATTTTGGTTTCCATGACAACGAAAAAAAAAACTTTTTATTTTTCAATCGATCAAGTGTTTCGAGAAAATCACCCCTTTGGTGGTATTTTGATTTTTTGCATTTTTACTGCATCTGAAATTTTCATTAGGTCGTAATTCATTTTTTTTATTAATAGGTCATATTTTCTTTGAAAGTCGTTTGAAATAAAGTGCGTGTAAAATTTCAATAAAACATGCTCTATTTTAAATTACTTTCAAAGAAAATATGACGTATTTGGTATCAACGTACTCATAAAGAAATGCTCTGTTGAACTATGCTAAGAAACATATAAGACTCCATTAAAAAAAATGAGTTACGATCTCATGAAAATTATGTTAAAAATCAAAATACCATCAAAGAAGTGATTTTCTCGAAACAGTAGATCGCATTACATCGAAAAAATGCGATTCATAGCTTTCTAGATTGAAAAATAAAAAAGTTTTTTCTCGTTATCATGGAAATTAACACATTCGGACTCGGAATGATCCGTAGATTTCAAATACGTAAAAATATATAAGGTGTTCCATTTAAAATAAAAGAGTGTTGATATCACTTCCGGCGAAATCGGAAGGCCTATGGCGACTGGCGGTATGTCGGAAAATTCCGCTTTTTGTTTAATTTATTGTCTCAAAATTTCATGTAAATCCATTGATAAATAAAGATTCTAGAAGGGTGACCCGGTATAGACGAAAATGATTTTATGTTGTACACTTCCAAAATTTAAAACAAAAATGCCTTTTTGGTTCTTTAGTCTTTAGAAATTGATTGAGAGCGCACTAGTGGAATACGCTATATAATTGCTAATTGCTAAGAAATTAAATAAAATACAAAATGAAAAACAAATATATTTACCAGAAGCTTTCATGATGGAAAACATTGCTTTTTTCTTCACCAGCGTCGCGTACATATAGCCGATGAAAACGATGCTTCCCAGATATAAATACAAGTAGAAACCTTGATAGAAAAATGGGCGTACTTTTTCAGAGATTATTTCTGTTATGGGAAAGGCCATTCCCAGGACGACCAGGAGTTTAGCGTATAACGCCGACAGAACTGTTGTCATGGCATCGCTGTTTCATAATGAAAAAAAAAAAATACATAAAAATCAAAATAATATTTCTTTACAGACAGTAAACTTACTCTCCTAATTTCTTGTTGTATTTTTTGAACATGTCTTCTTTGTCCGAGTCCGGATGATTATCTAAGAATTTTTCATTTGGTCCTTGGAAGAAACTGCAAGAATTTCATAATTTTACTTATTTCTTAACAAAAATAAAAGTAAACGACTATACGAAAGTAATAACTAGAGCGCAGATTTTCGGCGGTTGAAAACTGAAAATAACGGCCTAAATAATCCCTTAAAATTCAGAATATAGTCCTTTAAAATTCAGGAAATAGGAGCTTTAAATGACAACTAGGCACTTATTTTATTTGATAGTGACTTGAAGCGTTTCCATGAATTTTATTGACTTATTTTTCCCTAATAAATTTTTATAATATTTTTATAGACTATCGACTATCTTACATGACAATAAATATACTTGAATTTATATACAATTTATTAAGAATTGAAAGAAAAGTAACAAATCTATCATTAAACATTGTTACGTTTTTTTGTGTTGCAGGAGTGTGATTGCAATCTTCGGTGCGACTTTAGTTCGTTGCCGTGAGATTGCGTATAACGCTCTGTTTTGAGGTATGTTTGTGAGGTACTGAGTGCGCATGGCCTACGTTGCTTGGAGTCACTTGGTAACGCTCAAGGTAGTCGGTCGATTTTGTTTGCTGTGTTAAAAGTTTGAGTGGACCCCCGCACAGTGGGGCAAACCACACTTTCTCGTGCCAAAAATCTATAACTTTAAAAAAAAAGTTGCTTCATGAAATTGAAATTTGCCATAAATGACAAGAAATGTACGAAAAATAGAATTACGGAGCAAACATACTATAAAGTTGATGTACAGGGTGTTAAAAAAATCATTTTGTATTCGTTTCATTAGATTTGATTTCAGAGATTTGAATCAAATATAAAAGTTCTTAGATGTCACATTTACGTAATTTAAATAAAAATTTAAACGAAAAAGAGCAAAGAAAAGATGATAATTCTGATAATTTCAATTATAATGATCAAGGAAAACCGATGATAATTTATTTTAAATTAAATCAGATTTTCTTCCTCTGAAATAATTTTTAACCTATTTCATAATTTTAGTTTTGGACAAATCTCATTGTCATTCATAGATCATCAATAAAAGATTCTATTAATCGAATACGTTTTACTTTTTCGTAGATTAGCAATTTTATACCTAAAAATTAGTTATACTTTTAGAATAGAACAATATAAGGAGTTTTATTTGAACTTTTGCTCTTTATGGAGGAATAAAACAAATTGGACGTCAATTTGTTTTATTTTTGACATTTTTAAACCGTTATGTTTAACAAATTTTGTTGCAAATCATTTTTGATTGCAGTGAGAACCTCGAGCAGCCTCTGTATAGCTGTTTCAGCCCTGATTGGGGCTTCATCAGCAGAGAGGTAGCTCGACATTCCCACTGCAAACAAAAACGACTTGTCCAATTTATTCCCAATTGCGATGTAAGATTGATGAACAGATAAAACAGCGACATCTTACGATCGCTTCTTGACCTGACATTGCAGTAGGATAGACAAACTCTGCTGACGAAGCCCCAAGCAGGGCTGAAACAGCTGTACAGAGGCTGCTCGAGGTTTTCACTGCAATCAAAAACGATTTGCAAAACATTTTTTTAAAACTTTCATTATGCTTTGACAGCAAGCATGACCGCCTTGCATGGGGGACTTATTAGGAGCAAATCAGCTTCAGTTTGTCTATCCTACTGCAAAAAGCGATCGTAAGATGTCGCTATTTTATCTGTTATGTTTAACATCTGTGATTCATTTAAATATTTACTCAACTCAAAAGTTACTAAGTAGAAAGTTTATTTAATCTTGAACCGGATAGAATTATGATGGGAAAACACTTAACGTTTCGCTAGTGATTAATAGCATTGTCAGGAGTGAAAAAAATAAATAAACAAGTTGTCAGGAGAATCAATACTGACATTTTGTATTGTGAAACTAATATTTTTGAAAGGTGTTTCATAGAAATGTGTAAAATTAAAATGTCTTACAATTTTCATCGGACAAGAATCAACTTCATTTATGAATATCAAAAGTTACTATACAGGTTGGGCGGAAGATTGTGATGTTCCCATTGAGAGTTTTATGTGTGCGCATTAACATACATGTTGGTTAAACGCACAATCTAAATTTATTTAGACATACATATACAGAGTGTCCTATAGGAAAGCGACGTCCATAACATCTATTTTTTAATGGAACACTCTACAGGATTACAACTAACTAAAGGACCACCATGGATGAAATTACAGCCTCCTATCTCAAAAATGAAAAAATCACAGTTCATTGTGAACCACTCTCTATGCATACTATATTAGGAAGTACAGGTGGGGTTAAAGTGTCCGCTAAAATAAAAAAAATAAATTTGTTCTTATTTTTTAATTATTTCATTTTTTTTGAGTGATTATTTTAATGCATTTCGAAATTTTATGCTTTTTTGTAGCATGATACTAATTCATTGAAATAATCACTCAGAACCAAATAAGGTAATTGAAAAATAAGAACGAATTTCTTGTTTTCCTATTCTTATTATTTTGGCGGACACTTTCATCCCGCCAGTATTTCTTAATGTAGCGCGTATAAAGAATGGTTCACAATAAATTATGATTTTTTCATTTTCGAGATAGGAGGCTATAATTTCAGCTACGACTTTTCATTTTGAATAACTTGTTCTTTTTACATTTTCCTGTATCTTATAAAGTGGTCTTCATATCTCGGTGTCCACGCTGTATACCGTTCAAGAAAAAATTCATCTGACATTTGCTAATTGTGTGTCATGTGCGGTTGTGCGAAAATCCGCCACTATTAAGCTACTTTTCCTGCATGGGAGGTTGGGTATTTGGGGTTTGCTGCTATTGGTTTTCATTAATTACGTGATCAACTATAATAACTTTCATCAAGTGAACGACGACAGCCAATGACAGCAATCCCTAAATATCAATTCTCCAAATCTTCTAAGCAGGAAAAGCACCTTTATGAGCCCTTCTGTTTTTGCATATTTTATTTTTCTTGCAGGTTTTGTTTTAGTTCTAAGTTTTTTTTTAATTAAATTTCTTCATTCAAAAAGAACTAAACAAGGATCACTTTTACTGTGTTCAATTTTATTTTTATGGAAAATAATTAATTGTAAGTCAGTTCAATTTAAATTGTTGTTTTTATTGTTCGTGTGTCGTTTTATATTCCGTTGGATCTCAGGTTATATGGCCTAAATATAGTGTATTTAAAATTCCATGATTCTGCAAGGTTCTTCATGTTAGTTCTTAAAGTGTTTATCATTGAGTTAATGTAATTTAGCCATACAAAATCTATTAGCGTACTTTGAAAAATAATCTTTTACATTTAAATGCAAAAAAAATAAATTTAGATTAAAACTTTCTAAAGACTTTTAGGTATAGTTCCTTTATACGTAATACATGACTCACAGTTTTTTATCTTCTCGATCTCCACAATTCCGCCGTTCATCACTTATATTTTGTAAGCTCATTTCAGTAGACATCTAACTAAACACTTAGTAATTAAAGGAAAATAATTGATTTGTAACCATAGCAACCAGAGCAATTCACCAATAATACTTCAATATGCCGTAACAGTCAATTGAAGAAAATAGCTTGTTTTAAGGAAATATCAGTTTTTATGCTTGTTACAGATCAATCGTAAGTAGAACAATCATTTTGAAATGTTTACAGAATAGACCTAGTTGTGTGGATGAAGATTTATATTAACGACGTCAGTATGCATTTCGATGATATCAGATGCAATTAAAGATTTTGTTCGAGCTAATCACATACAATTGCTTCAAAATGATTTATTTACTTATTCTATTTGGCCACTGTCTAACATTCTGCCTAACATTTCAGAATCCAGCCGGTTTATAAAGATACATCTGATAAGGATGCGCGCGCAAACGAAAAGTTCATGTTTTGAAAATTGGGGTGCAATCAATGTGAACATTTGTAACTGTTATTGTTATTTGCACTGGATTCCCCCCAGTTTTCAATACATGAATACATATTACTGCTTTTTGTTTGTGCGCATCCCCACCAAATGTTTCTTTATGAAACGCCTAGATTCTACAGTTTCGTAGAAATTTTGGTCTTATAATTTATAGTCAAGACATCTTACCTTCAAGGCCCACACCTTAATGAAAAGCTTAAAATGCAATAATGAACCCGAAGGGAAGCAAAGTGCTTAAGTAAAATGATGGGACCGACTATATTCGGGGAATGCTTCAGTTCCTTCCTAGGAAACTGAATTCTCTGACAGTATGAAACCCACAATAATTATTTCGATGTCTTTTTACAGGCAATAGAATAATAATAAGAAATATAAGTGTATCATTAGTTGGAAAGAAATGAAACGAAACACCAGTACATTTTATTGAAAGTTTTTTTTTTAGCCACTTTAGCCATTAGCCAACCTGAATTTTAAATATTTCTGTATCAAATTTTTAATTTCCATGTTTTGATTTTGAATTATCTTTTAAAGTTATATGTTAAATTGTGAAAACTCTGTTCGAGTTACTATTCTATCATAACCTTTCAGTTTCTCCTCGTATTTGCAACGAAATGTAAATAGAAGTACCTAAGGAACATACGTACGTACATTTGAAATCTTTTAAGTTTGCGTGCATCTCGTTTTCACTAGTACAAACATGTGTGAAATATCTTATTCATTTGTACCTATCCGTGTGGCATGTAATAATTTAATATAACATGCGTTGGAAAACTTTCAGCAAATTAGTGATGTGCAAGCAAACTTTAAATATTTCAAATTCTACGTTATAAATATAAAATAAGTAATAAGTAAGTTAATAAAACGCAGGTAAATATGACATTTTCAAAAATTTTTCTGTGAGTTGCTTGGCTGCTAAGGTAGATTGAGGAAAAGTGTAAAGAAATAATAACAATAATAATTCAAAAAATATCTTATAAATTTATCGAATTTCATTTTTATCCTGCATGTCTGAAGCAAATCCAATTAGCTCAAATCTTGATTTGGGAATTGTCTCGAAATGTAGATCAGAAATAAATATAATAAATGGTATTTATTGAATGTACAGATTGGTTTCGCGATAAGTATAATGAACCAAAATTTTTTATTTCAAATTTCACATTTTGCAGTTCAATACTTGGCACGAAATGGGTGTGTGCCAAATTTGACTTTCAAGTTCTTCAAGGTAGCAGAGTTAACAGAGGAAGAAGTAAAGTATGGTATTTCAAGAGTTCTTTCTTTTGAATTTAGGAGAAAATTTACTAAGATAAATTGTTTCCCATTTGAAATTAGTGAGGTGTACTAAATTCCAATATCCTAGAAAGAAAAGTAGTAAAATGTTAACGCCATTTACATATTTATTGATCAAGATATAATTTAAGCGTGATTTTTCAAATAATATTCCATTCATATTAGCACCTAATGAAATATTAATTTCTCGTTATTCATTTTTTCCCTAGGATGTTGGAATTGAATATACGTCCCTAATTTTAAATGGGAATCATTTTATCTTAGTAAAATCTTTTCCTAAATTCAAAGGAAGACTACTTTACCTTCAGAGATTCTCTTTCTTCTTGTGTTAATTCCGTCATCTTGAACACCTTCGACGATAAAATTGGTACAAATTCATTTCGCATCAAGCAGACCTGAACTGCAAATTATGAAATCTGAATTTAAAACTTTCTGGTCCATTATACGTATCGCGAAGTCAATCCGGGGACACACTTTTATGATATACAATACGTTGAAGTGAATAACGAAGTTTCTGACATTATGAATTCTGTTAATTATTATCAGATTTGATAATCAATCAACATTTTTGTCGGTTGGGCGAAGCAATGTTCATGAAATCAGAAAATGAGTTCATTATTAGGGCGAATAGTGTTTTATTGGATATATGACGTTAATTTTCTTTTACCTGAATTTACAGCCAAGGAACAATTTTTTCGATGTTGTTTGGATCAAACTGGGATTACTCCTGTCCCAGATGAATACCAATAATTATAATACGTACGTAATCTCTATTACGCCATACTTACCAAACAAACAGAACGTAAGGTTAAAAACCGCTAAATAGCAAGTATTTAGAATATTTTTTGCAAATAATCGGGCCAATTATGAGTCCGGTGTCACGTCTACGTACGTCATTGTACACGTCTATGTATTATTGTCGCGTATTCAGTTTTTGTTTATAATCTTATTTAGCAACATTTCGTTAATCATGAAATTTTATTACTGGACAAATATGTCGCAATAAAACTTGCGCTTCTTCGACGCCATTTTTTTTTCGAGATACATTGCAAGGTAAAAATATATTTTAACAATTTCATGGAAAACTAAAACGAAGCAATTAAACCGACAAAAGAAACAAAACTATTTAAGGGTTTGACGTATTATGTAAATGAAATTGGTTGAAAAGCTAGAGCGAAAAGTTTTCTTTTGGCAATTTTGGGAAATTATTGTTTGCGAAAACTAAAAATGTTAAGCTTTACCTGAGCATGAGTTTTCTTTGGTTCATCACAGCATGTGCAGCAGAAAGTGCCAAAGTCTGGGAAGGTCTTCTTAACGCAGCGATTATCGCTGAAGGTCTTCGAGACGACTGTGATGGGCTTCGCACGATTTCGGTGGGGCCTAGTTCGTCATGATGTTTGTGGTGATCTGCTCCGTGTGTGTTGTATCCGGGGTAGAGGAATTGAACTTTGGGATCCTCAGATGTCGAGGGAGAGCTTATGGGACTTAAATAATAAATAATGTTTATTTAATTTTAGAGTTATTTAAACGCCGTGTAATTAAATTTAGCTATTATTTTATTGAATTTTACATCCAATTGTTTTTATCTTGTGATTTGAAGTTGTCTACGAAATCTGAAAAATAGGTACAGTTGTGGCCTTTGAAAACTCGTACGCTTGACAAACACCATGATTTGGCGGTATAAATCGATCTTAATCTGAAGTTTCTAATCGTCATTCAAATTACGCTGGCTCCTGCTATGGTTTGTCAAATTTGACACTGTCATCAAAATGATAGACGAAGGTTTGGGTTACGCACTGCAAAATTACGAATTTTTGATGTTGATGTTAATTCTCAGTGTACCAGTTTTCAAGGGACGCAACTTTACATATAATAATACCTTTATGCCCGTTTGCACCACTTTCACTTAAAATTTAAGTCCTACTTAAGTGGTCAAGTGACACTTTCTCTTATGGAAAAAGTGTCACTTAACCATTTAAGTGGGACTTAAAGTTTTAAGTGAAAGTGGTGCAAACGGGCATTAATAATAATAATAATGACACATCTTTATTATGTTGGCGGAGTTCAGCTGAAGCTGCTGTACCACTCAACCAACCTCAGCAAAAAATACAAAATACAGGGTCTTCCAAGTTGAGTGGCCTATTAAAAGTTTTAGGGGAAAGGAACTTATAAACATTCTAAAACTTAATACACTGCCCTAAGAGGAAGTGATCTTTCAGACTAAAATAGTTTCACTTTTATATCACTTCCGGTTATATTGGAAGTCGGCATTAACTTTCTTATTTTTAATGGCATACTATATTTTTTTATTACAAATTCCGATTCTACACATTATTCTAAATAAAAATTGTTAAGGCTTCCCTATACTTAAATGTAACGGTTTATGAGATATCTCGAATTTCTGAAAAAATTTTTTTCGGTGGCCTTTCATTTAAGATAATGTATTTACGACAGTTTAAAATTTCAAGATTCAAGTTGCCTGTCGTTTGAAAGAATAACGTTTAGCCTTTCAAATTATATCCTAGTTATCATTGAAAAATTCACAGGTTGGTTAAAATTTTAAAATATGGTGTCGAAACTTGTTCTGTTCAACTGCCCAAAACTCAGTTTTCGTAAATGGAACACCCTATATATTTTTGCATCATGAAATGCAGAATCACATTCTACATCGATTAGTAGTAGCATTGCCTATACCTACTTCCATTAGTTTTCTTGTTATCAATAATTGTTTATTTTATTGTGTTAATTAATAATTAATGGCATTAATACATATTCGTATCTAACTTTGAAAAAAAAAGCAAATATCGAATTCCTATTTTTTTAAGAAATAAATAATTGCTAACCATAGCATTATTTCACCATACATCTCGGAATAAAGCTCTAGGTTAATACCTAACGTAATACTTACTATTTTCATAAACAAGGGTCTTAAAAAATAAGTAGTCCTATTTTCAAAAACAATTCTCTTTACCAAGCTAACATTTTTGTTTAAAAAAAGCAAAAGTAAAACTTACAATTGGTAAAGTGGTGAAAATAATTAAACAGTTTTGTCTATTATTCTCGAGTCCCTATGATAAGGTCATAAATATTGCATGAAATTTGCAAATAATTGAGACAAGAGCCAAATCACCTAATAAATATTTACAATGGTAACCTATCTCTCTCACTTTGTAGAAATTTTGTACAAAAAATACCATCGTGTTGTAATCTTTGGCGATTAAACATTAGGGTTCCTTTTTATTTGTTTTATTAATTTTGTCAATTTCTTTGTTTTTTATTTGTACAGGGTTAATTTTATAAATGATTATTTTAATTATTAACGAATGCAAGAAAATAAAAATATGGCCTTACACGGTTTTTTATGTAGATTTTATTAATACTAAAAGTTCAGCAGTAGCCTCTTCTACATATAGGGTGAGCAAAAAATTTTAATTTTTTAAATTGAATACCCTGTATATTTTGACATATTTGGATTCTCTGAATCATTCTGAATCCAAATATATATATATATATATATACATATGGTGTAATTGGATCATTCATTCTTGTGTTATTCGTCAACAAATTATTGAACTTTTAAGATAATGCGAAACAAAAACAAATTAGAATATTGTTAAATATTATTAAATTACCTTTCTACTTGTTGTTTTATAGATTTTTCCTAATGAACATCAAGCAGAAATGGTATTTAACATTATTCTAATTTGTTTTTGATTAACTCTCTACATCTGGTATTAATTTTTCCTTGCGATTAAATAAGGTTTCCATTTACAAATATAAATAAATAAAAAAAATTAAGTCGAAATTTATAAATTAAATAAATGTTAGATTGAGGCACATTAAACTATATAACACTGACACTATAAGATGATTTACGATAAAGTTACCTGTTCTCGACTTCTTCGATCTGTAAATTCGTCATCATCGGTAGCTAATCCACACTGAACTGACAACGATTCGGGAACTGAATCCTTATCATGAAGTTAAGAGTTTGAAGTGTGATAGATCTCCGAAGAGATTATGTCCACCTACGAGATTATGGGACTAGTCTAGACTTTTACCGTTGCATTGACAGTCATTTATTTTTCTTATTATTCGTAGGTTGTTATTTATTTATTCTTTATTTGAATAATTTTGATTGTAAAAGTTAGATCAACGAAAAATATTAAATTAGAACGTAGTGAAATAACAGCAGATACCTACATATTGCGTAGATGAATGTAGCTAACTTTCAGGATTGCAACAAAATAAAGAGCAAAGGAAATCTATTACCGTTTGCCGAAATAGATTGTTATAGGTTTTAATGAAACCGAATACTATTCGTATTTTTAAATCTTCAAAAATTACAAGTAATATATGTTGTGTTAATTATTACAAACAGAAACTCAAATTTGTATGTAACTGGAATTCTGTTTTGTAAGCTGCACTCCGAAATTATACCTCTTAAATAAAACTGCCCCCCCCCCCCCCACAAAAGAATCCTAAATCCGCCGCGGGATCAAAAGTGGTTAAAAGGTTAGTGGATTACTGTTACTAATAGCACCTGCATCACTTAAATAAGACCATTACTACTGCACCCCCTCACCATAGAAAAAAATCCTAAATCCGCCGCTGGGACAAATTTGCTTAAATGGTCAGTGGATATTAATGTCTCCTCTTTGTTAAAGAATGATAAGACAATTATAACAATAATTTGTTTTTATTGATTACTGTGTGTGAAACAGTGTGATTCTTCGTAGAAAAAAAATTAAGTAAATATCACTAATACATTAATACAAACAAATAATTCTTTTTTCGCTAGAAATGCAGAAGAAACTTTCGGAGAATCCGGTGTAATGTTGGACATGCACATGGTCACCCCACATATACGGAACATATTAGCAAAGACAAAACAAGTGTTTCTTTTTCTAGAATTCTAGAACGAGTAAGTTCAGATCAAATATCAAGACTTTCACAAATTTTACAAAGTGATATCGGTCAATATTTACGGCTTTAATTAAGTTCTGTAATATTTTTTACAAATGTCAGTCGGGATTAGACTTTAAAGTTTTATTGGCCGGTTTACGGTCACTCTGCACCAGCTTTTACGGCCGGATTATAGTTATCTTAGATTTCTAGGATTGTCTAATTTTAGCAAGACGACAACCTGAATTAACTTATTTCAAGTGCCGTTTTTTTGTTTACGTCCGAATTTACGTCATTCAACAAAGGACCAACATATACAATGTTGGTGCTCTTAGCGAAGGAATTAGCAAGTTGTAAGAAAAATCCGCGGATAACAAACAAGATGCACGCGCTAAAGCAAATATTAAAATGATTCATGCTTCTATTTGTAAAATTATGAGAACAATATATGGGATTTGAAAATAAAACTGGCATTAGTAATTGCAAAAATAATTGTTGAACGGCCGTCTTTACTCCTTTTAATTAAAATAATTCGGATGTGTATGTTAAGAAATAATAAGAAAAGTTTACCCTTACCTGTTTTCTTCTTGCACGGTGTCCATTTTAAGTCTTAATTATATACGGCTCCCAGGCGTATCGTCCTCCTTCTTTATTAAAAGTTTGCTAAAACTGCAGCGGCTTTGCGAGAAATTATTTTCGAAAT
Source organism: Prosopocoilus inquinatus (assembly GCA_036172665.1). NCBI lineage: Eukaryota > Metazoa > Arthropoda > Insecta > Coleoptera > Lucanidae > Prosopocoilus > Prosopocoilus inquinatus. The sequence goes on from CM069869.1 coordinate 32,979,870, forward strand.
AATTTTAAAAACCGTGCACCTAGCGCACTGGATGAGATAGTTTTTACATAACTTACAACTTTTCTCCCCACTGTGGGTTTCCCCCCGTCTCTGCGACTCGCACTGGAACTAATGTGTCTTAGGTATTTGTTTTTAAACAATGTTCTGTGTACTTTGTACGTGTAGTGTTTGTACAATTTATTTTATTGTAACGAAGCAGCCTTGAGTAACTTCACGAAATGTTATCCACTGACCACTGTAACGGCCTGTTTATATCGGCGCAAACGGGGTTTTTGATAAGATAAATGCAATTGATTTACTGCTTACAATAAAATTTTGACTTTGAATTTTTCGCGCTGCGAAGTTGAATAATCTTTTGCTGTTTGCACAATTTTTCAGAAACCATGTCCGCAAAAATAGGTGGTTCCGAATTTTCAATTGTGTTAGTAGTATTACATAAGAAATTATAAACGTCTTGTTAATTACCATAAGACATTAATAGAAAAAAAGTGTAATGTTTAAATGTGTTACCATTATAAATTTTAACCTAAATTCATTTTAGATTTTAAATATTCTTAATTACGTACAGTGTGAATACCATTTATGAAATAAAACTATATTTGATCTTATCTTAAAAAATTATGAAAAAAGCTAGGACATCTCAATTTTAAATCTAAAATTTAAATCTACAAACCCACTCACGTACAGAGTGATTCGTGTATTTGCAATAAGAGTTTAGTTGAAAGGATCAGCCTGTATATTTACATATTTTTGAATACTTAAATACAATACTTATTGTTTAAATGATAAGGATAATGAGTTCAAAGAAATTTAATGGAATTTCAAAACAGTTTTAAAACAAAAAATATTTTTCCATGTAGCTTTTTGTTTGTTGTAGCGCTTTGAATGTTCAAAAAGTATGTTAACTTCTTTCAAAAAAACCCTGGTCTGTAGTAAAACGCCTGCGTTACTTTCCTAAAACTTGAAGTGTCATATTTTGTATTTCTGTGCGTATTCTCTAACTTAAACTATAAGAATTGGAGGTCGTTGAACTTAAATGATGAAGTAGAATTGAAAAATATGCAAATGTGGAGGGTGATCCATTTAACAAAACTCATCTATCTGTTACGTAAATACATGAATCACCATGTACATTCAGATTTTACTTTAAGAGACGTATCTTTTACCTACATTTGTGTGGGAAGTCACAAACTATGTTGATTTATTTCATTGAAACTTGCTCAAAAAATAATCCGCTAAAGTGTTGCCATGAAAAACTTTTAGCCATGACGCTAAAGATACGTTTTTCGTTCTGAAAATACTCCCCTAAGCGGCTATTTTGCGGAGCCTATACCAAAAATAATTCTATTCCATAAGTGATATCCACAGACTGTAATAAACAATTACATTGTCAAGGAAATAGTAAATAAAATAATTTTTCTTTTTTTGTTAAAAAAAGTTCGATTGGCTGCTCTAGAGCACTTTCAGAATCTAATAATCTTACCTTAACCTCATACAGTGTGTCCACGGATAGACTTGATAAGAAGAAAAACTTTTTTGAAATAATTAACACATTCTGCCGTTACTTTGTGATATTCCATTTTTAATAAATAAAACACTGATAATTACTTTGTTAATATCACCTTTATTTGTCACACAGTGACTGCAGTTTCAACAGTTCACTGTCATTTTCAAACAGTTTGAAAATGACAGTGAACTGTTGAAACTGCAGTCACTGTGTGACAAATAAAGGTGATAATAACAAAGTAATTATCAGTGTTTACAAGAAGTTTTGCTTGTCAAGAAATTCCAGAAACAATGCTTAAATTTAAACTTTGAACTTCAGTCTGGCTAAATTTTATAATAAACCTTAGAGAACAAACAACTGACATCTTTTTCAGATAAGTTTTAACATTTAGCAAAATTGTTGACTAAAGAAGAACACGTTGATTTGATAAAAACGTTAAGGAATTGATAATGTCTCCTAAAAATATGCGATTGATCTTTTTCATGAAATACAATGTCACGTAAATTATTAAGTGAAGGCGGGTTGAAGAAAATGCTATATAAAAAAATTCGATAATAAAAGCTTTTCAAAAATACATACGTAAGTCTGAGGCATTCTGCACACATAAAATTTTTTGGGATTAATTGTAATTTGCCTAAACGGTGTTATATGGATAAAGTTTTTCCTGAAAAGTGGTTAATCCTTATCTAATTTGGCGTTATTGTTGTCTTTTCTCGACTAAATTGTGTCTAAAAGTGGGTGTTTACTCCAAAAAGGATAAGCTGTACTTCTACTTCTTAAGAGTAAAAATTCTAACTCCGTTTTTTTAACTCCAAAAACGGACGGATGGACGCGAAGGAACACGAAAAAGTGTTACCTGGCGCCCAAAAAGTGTAAGAATTAACTCCAATTTTTATGTATATGTATTTCAAAATTCAAAATTGAGTATAGTTTCTGAAGTTTTCAGAGAAGATGTTCTTACTTAGAATGCAAATTAATTCGAGGCTTTATTCTTTCTATAAATTCAGATATTTGAATATTTTAAACACTCTTTAGTCAAGAAACAAATGTATGTGTTATTTTTGAAGTTGCTTCGACACTTTTTAAAGAATTCATTTAAAATCAGACTGTAATTCACAATTTAAATGTAAGCATTGTTACTGAAGTTTCTCGAGAAGCAGAACTTTTTGTAAAGAATAATTTTTTTTGCGTAAAGTTGATATTAATATGTTTCTCCTCTTGTCAAGTCGATCCGTGGACACTGGGCGAGGGATGAAAATATTCTTAGGCCTAGTACATACTTAGATACAAAGTCGCGCAACAATCGCGAAACATTGGATGGTATGAATAAAAATGAAGTATCTACTAATGCTTCAAGTATTAGCATCTTCTACGTAGTATTTACTCTGACGCTGTAGTATCCACTAACTTTCGGCAGCATTTACTTCGTTTTATGAAGAAAATACTTCAAATCGAAGTAAATACTTCTCTAAGTGTAGTATATGCTTGTGCAGTGTAATATTTGCTCTAAAATGTGTAGCATTATCTCCTACTTCCTTTAAAACATATCGCATGTTTATTAATACGTTAAATTAATAAATTTGCGAAAATTAATTAATTACAGTTATTATTAATAATTTTTGTCTGTTGATGGTAAATGTAATAAATTTCAATATTTTAATGTAAAAAATCAAACCTTTGAAATTCCAAATGTCACAATAAGCGTTTCGTGCAGGAATAAGTTGTTGATTGTAGTTTAAATATAATAACAGTTTTTTTTTAATAATAAATTGATGGAATAATTCAGAATTCGGAATAAATAAATTCATTATTTATTCTCAAATATTTGTTAATTTTACTGCTTATCCTGAAGTAGCTGTCAAATATCTAGCGATACATCTACATTTATACTGCTTTTCTGAATCGTCCCATTAATTATTACAAATTTTTCGATAATTTTCAACAGACAAAACAATTATATACTTTTTTAATATTTACTGTTAATACATATTAAAATGTTCAATTTCTTATTTATAATAAATCTAAACTCCAGATCAAAATTAACAAACCACTATACAGGGATTTTTTCTTTTTTTATATAAACATAGTCGTTATGTATACTTTTGTAAAAAAAAAACAGGTGCACAATGCATTATGTAGAAGGCTATGAGCAACTGATATACATCACAAAAAATTAAGATGCGTTGTTCCTTACATTGTTCCTCATAATAACAGTGCGAATGTTCATAGAGTACACAAAATATCTTCAAATGAATTTTATCAAGCTCCAGAAGTAGAAACGAATTGCTATTAATTTGACATTAATAACTGAAGATTTTTCACAGTTGACTATTCTTTGATTAGCTCGTAACTTATTTTTTTTCCAGATGGAACATCTTAACGGAACATCTTAACGACCTAATGAAAATTTCATATCCCGTAAAAATGTTAAAAACCAAAATGCAAAGGATTAGCTTTCTCGAATTACTTAAGATCGCATTACGATTTATAGGTTTACGAAGTAAAAAACAAAAAGAAATGTCGTTATCATGGAAACCAAAATTATCAAGTGATACATATTCAAACTCACAATGATCTGTAAATTCGAAATATGTAAAAATATATAGCTTATTCTATTTAAAATAAGAAAGTTGATGTCACTTCCAGCAAAACCAGAAGTCGTACGATGGCCAATGCTACATCAGAAAATTCAGCTTTTTATTTAATTTCTGGATCCCGAATTTTAAGTAAAATATAAAAATTCTAGAAGAGTGAACACATAGCGTGACATCCTATATTGTGTATTCGACATAGATTTATTACAATTTTTTTTCTTATTTTGATCTCTACTATCACCTACCAAACGGTGTACAAGTTTTTTATTATCACCCTGTAGAAATGTGGATTGTTACCTAGACAACATCGTATCTGCAGATGTCAATCCTTTCTAAGTGGATGGATAGATTACCGACTATTTGATTTCTGTTGATACTCCATTAATCGAATTCCCAACAGTTCCAACGTAACTTCAATAGAGCAATACGGCTAATAATAGAAATTCTCTTATAATATTACAAAAGAAAATTAATTAAACAAAAAGAAATAATGAGTTTTCAAAATATTTTTTAAATTGATCTCCGCCGCGTTCAACACTTTCTTGCTACAACGTAATTAGCATTCATTATTAAATTTGTAAGTAATTTTTGTAGTCATAAATTCACGAAATTTTAAATTATTAGTCAAATTTTTTAAATGATCCTGTACAACATTAAGTCATTTACTTACCTCATATCACTGAAATAAAAAAGAAATACATGTATGTCCAGTTCAAGAAAAAAGTTAACTACTTTATTATAATAGATACTAAAATAAAATGCAACTTTCTAGTATTTATGGAGTGACTTTATATATTTCTTTCTTACTTAATTCAAATCGAACTTATTTATGTATGTATTGTGGCGTATTGTATCTTGCACCCGGTATAGAAATGACAAGTTGAAGCTTGGTATAACTGTATTTATGGTAATTATTTTACACGTTTATACTTATTTAAATATTTTGTAATGCAGTGTAATTTCTTCTGTTATATTAATTTTTTCTATTAGGCATCTGTGCCATTTTTCGCAAATGCTACGAATCGAAGTACGCAAGCTGAAGCAGCCATGGGACCAGCTTCGCTGACACTGAAGTAAATACTACAATTTTGAGTTAAAACTGAAGCATTTAGTAGCCGAAGTAAATACTTCAGAGTGAAGTAAACACTTCGATAATTTCCACACGAATGCTATTTGCCGTAGTATCTTCCGGAAAATAATAGTACTTTTTTCAGAGTGTAGCATCTTCTCAAAAACTGAAGTAAATACTACGAAGAAGATACTTCAAACTGTAGGATTAGCATTTACTTCGTTTTTATTCATACCACCCATTGTTGCGAGACAAAGTATCGAAACTGTTTCTATACATTATCGCATGTCCACACTTAAGCGTAGTTCTGGATACGCAAAATATTTCTTGCTGATTGTTTTTGATTGGATGGTTTCTTTGAAAGAACCAATCGATTCGCAATAAACATTTAGCCTACCTATCCGGATGTATGTTCGTTCAATGCAAAACGACGCCGACGTAAGCGACATTTTCTATAAAATTGGAAATTTACCGCTAAATGACAGTGTTAAATGCAATAATTAATATGAATTTTACCTTTTGAGTGTCAAGGGAATAGTAATTTAGTTATTTATATCCGAATGCTTTGCGTCTCTCTTTTGGTTTAAGTTTCAAATAAATTAATGGCCATTTTTCCCAATATTTCTTGTTTGAAGCTTATTAGAATAGTAAAAAACAAGCACTAACATTAATGCATTAAAAAATTTATTGCAAATCGTTTTTGACTGCAGAGGATGCCTCGAGCATCCTCTTTACTGCTGTTTCAGTCCTATTTGGGGCTTCATCGGCAGAAGCGTAGCTGGAGAGTTCCACTCCAAAGCAAAATGACTTGTCCAAGGATATTCGCAAATGCTATGTAATAGTAATGGATAGCTTAAATAGCGACATTCTACGATCGCTTTTTGATCTGACATCGCATTTGCGAATATCCTTGGACAAGTCGTTTTGGTTTGCGGTGGAACTCTCAAGCTGCGCTTCTGCTAATGAAGCCCTAAATAAGGCTGAAACAGCTGTATAGAGGATGCTTGACGGATCCGTTGCAATCAAAAGCGAATTGTAACAATTTTTTTTCGAAATTATCATTATGCCTTGACAGCAAGCATGGTCGGCTTGCATGGGATGACTTATTATATAACAAACTGGCTTCAATTCGTCAATCTTAATGCGATATCAGGTCAAAAAGCAATCGTAGGATGTCACTATTTAAACCATTCATTAATGCATTAGATAAACAATTATATCAAATTTCATCAAAAACCAAATGTGTCAAAAATAGTTTTTCTTGATTTCGAGTCAAAAGAGCTTACGTCATTTTGCCTTAAACTTCGTGGTCTAGAATGACAAGCTCCGGTCATTCAAACCTCAACCTTTGGTATGTGCACTGCCATGGCCAGCGATGTTGGAATTGCTGCCTGTAGCATCGCTGCTTGATATGGTTCTCATGCTCAGTAAAAAATTAAAAATAAAAGAAAAGCAAAATATTGAACTATTTATTTTCTTGGCGAAGTTGGGTTTTGAAGTTCATAAATCTTTTTCAACTTCAGAAATTACAATTTTGTATTTTTTGATTAAATCTTCTACAGAGTGTTGTCGAATAGAATGGGAATAATTATACCACGTACAGACAGCGTTAAAATGTTACGATTTAACCTAATTTGTCTATATACAAAAGCAAGTTGGAAAGCGTACTTCGAGAAATAAAACTACGCAACAATTAAATATTGCACATTGACAGATAAAATTCCATCTAATGTTCTCAAGGTAAGTTAGAGCTTTTCGAAATTTCAAGTTTTTGTTGCAATAAAATCTTTCGACCTAATTATCTCGAAAACGTTTAATTTGACGAAGATGGAACTTAGTTCCTAGTACAATTTTATTCGTACATTTCAATTTTTGTTTCAATAGTCTTTAAAATAAGTAACTTATTTACTAAAATAATAACCTACTTCCCCGGACTTACGCCAATGGTGAAGAAAACTCAATTTTCCTTGTGATATTATTAATCTCTGTATTTCATTTATACTGCATGTCAAATTTCAACGATCTACTTCAAACCGTTACAGATATATTTGAAAAAATATTCTTTTCAAGTTACCTCTTTAGGAGATTATACCTCAGGAACGAAAGAGCTTTGTATGTAGATAAATTAGGTTAAATTGTAATACTTTAATGTGGTATATACGTTGTATAATTATTGTCATCTTATTCGATAACACCCTGTATATCTATTTTAATTATTCGATTTTTATACTCTACTAAAAAGACGTCCTACAAGCTTACAAGCAAGCTGTACCATGGAAATCTAGTTTTTTTTAGACCACATAATTAAAAAAAAAACAGCAGAGCCGATAAAATACGAAGGTGACTGACTGTGAGCGAGATTTATCGAATTTGTGATCATCTTCATTTTTCTTCCACGTCCAAATGTTGCGCAACATTGTTTCATGTTTCCCATAATGGGAAACAAAAATTCTGCGATTTTTGTCCCCGAACACTCGAGATGCATCACATTTTGTCTAGCAACTGTTTCGAAACAATCGCGAAACATGACTTTGAAATAAAGTTGAGCGACTTTGTATCCAAGTATGTACTAGGCCTTAGAATGCTCTGAAGTAATGAGTTGAACACACTTATTTTATGCTTAATTCTTTTTTAATAGTTTTTTTTTCAAATATTCCGTTCAAAATTTTTAGCGACTGCAATAGTTTATACAGAGGTGACGATTTAATTGAACAGAATTGTATATAATATAAAGGAAAACTTAAATAAAATTTCTAAATATTGCACATTATAAATTCTTTATTTTTAAGAGTGTTGCCTGTACACCGTATCATACACGGACCGTATCAGGCCCGGCACCGGGATGCCGGATGCTAGAATGGATCAGTATCATACTGCCGCCGGCACAACGCGTTGCATGCCCGTTTTATGTTTGCACCGCATTTGCTAGCCGTGTTTATGCGATTAGCAAGCAGACAGGTTTGATAACGTTGCGTTTTATGAACGTCGGCCGTGCCGGGCCCAGCACGGTCCGGGCCGGACCGCTTACGGAACGTTGTAGTGGGCGTTATCTCGTATAAGTAGATACAAAAAATATTTTTTTTTTTGCATGTGCCGGGACGGATACAGTCCTAATATGACACGGCGTAATGGGCGACGACCTTTAAGATCTCCTTAATTTTAGTGCATCAAATAGGATTGTAACAAACGTTGGAAATAGAGGAGACATGTTAGCATTAGACAACTTCTTTTAATTAATTTACAAATTACACTGGTTCACAAATAATAAATTTCTTTTTATACCTTGAAACAAACATGTATATTTTTATCAAGTTACCTTCTGCTAATTTAAAACAGTAGTTCAAAATTTTCCATCACGTCATATTTTGTTACTACGAATAACAGTCCATTTGCATATCCGCGTACATTACTTGGAGTTTATAGTTTAGGATCACAGTTTTTAAGTAACAATAACTAATTTAAAATATTATAAAATATCTCATAGATCGTGTAAATTAAGTTCTCACCATTTCTGTTACGTTCAGTTAATTTTGTGGACAGTTAATACAGGGTTTCTCTAAATGATTCATTGGACGTAGGAAGCGTTGGATTGTTCCGCCTTTTTCGTATTTTGAAATTACTGCATTTCTGACAGCAATTTGTAAAGTTGTTCAGAAGAAATGAATGTAAAAGAAACAGTTTTAGTAAATCCCTTAAATATAACTTTGCCACTATTATACTGGGTGTCTCACAACATACGGAGGAGATTGAAAGGGCAGCTGTAGGACATCAAAATAAAGTTTTTTTCTTAATTCGCTTTTGACCAAAACCCAATAATAAGAAAGTTACAGCAGCTTAATTTTCTTAATTTCTTCTTTAATTTACACCTATAGCTTCTTAGTTAATCAAAATTATTTCACAAAATGCAACTTCATTATTAAATAAACTTAAATTTATCAAAACCACCATTCACAAAATGTCCATGTCAATCTGTTTCCCTGTTCTTAATTAGTAGGCGGTATACAGCGACATGAAAACCCGTTTTTGAGCATTAAAAGAAAAAATGAAATAGCCCTTACTTTAACGTGACTACATTATTTAAAATAGTTGTTTATTGTAAAGCAGTATTCAATTAATTCATAAATGCCTCAAATTTCAATGTAAAACGTAAAATATTACTACAGGAGTAACTTTTGTTTGTTAATTAATTTCACTTTATACTCTTGTAACTTTTTAGTTATTGATTTTTTACCAAAAATTTATGAAAAAAAATGACATCCAGTATAACGAGAAAAAGAATCCTAAAAATGAAAATTAAGCAAGCAATACAAAACGGATTTAAATGAAGTACATTATAGGTACAGGTTTGAAACGGTTTTGATTTTTGAATTTGAATATAAAATAAAATTTTAACAAGAAATCCTGCATGTGTATTAATTTTTGAAAATGTATTTAGGTCAGGTAGAGTTCTAAATAGCAAATGTGTAAACAGAATTCAGAAAAATGCCAGAAAATTTTAGAGCACTTATTGCGTTGAGGGTTGAAATTTTAACTTACTTCGGACCACTATTAGTATTTTAATGATAAAAACTGCATCTGTGCAAGTTTTAACAAATGAATAACTGAAAGCTTTCTGTGAAACTAAAATTAAAAAAAAATTCAGATCAATTTATATGCGCGGTCAGTTGAAAAGTAAACTGTATAGACAGAAATATCGTTAGGCACAGGCAGCTTTAGAATAAATTTAGACTGCGATTATTTTTCACACAATTCTGAAAATTGTCTTGATATAGAGCTTAGTTCTTTGACGTCGTTTCCTGATTTGTATCGTTGAGTGTCAATCACTATTGTGTGCGACTTAGACAGACACCGGTCATCATCTGATGAGGATCAACACAAATCCTCTCATTGTTTAACATGTGATAAACATACAAGGTTGCCAAATCTGAAGGTTCGAGGTTCGAGTTAAGAAATATAGAAGAGCAACCACTGAAAAAATGCTTATAGTTTAGTCTATTAAAAGTTATGTGCTTAAACATTTTCTAATTTAAAATCTTCCGAAAACATATTATAAACTAAAATGTGAGTCACATTTATATACATATAAAGAAATACATTTAATTTAAAGGAATATACAGGTTGCCCACCAAATGCCGCGGTCTTCTTTGCCGTCCAAACTAAAGTATACAAGATACAAAAGAAACTCAAACGAGCTGAGGTGTAACTCAGTGAGCTCTATTTTATAAAATAATTTTTGGCTATACAGGGTGTTCAGTAACTGAGAGCCATACTAAAGTTATATTTTTTTATAATGGAACACCCAGTATATTTTTACATATTTCGAAAGTACGCATAACGAGTCGGTAATAACCAAAAATTTAAATAGAAAATATTTTAACCTATAAACCAACCCACATTGCCAACTCAGACAGATTAAGAATCACTAACATTATTACCTATTTCCTCAACAATTTCAAAACTGCTCGTCAACATAATACTCCTTTGTTTTCACAACTTTTAAATATTTTTCTAAGCAATTTCTTAATAATCATAAAGACGTTATATTGACGAAAGCAGACAAAGGATCTGTTTCCGTTCTAATGAAGAGATCAGACTACATCAATAAATCATTAGAATTACTCCAAGACAACAATATTTATTTGGAAATTGATAAAGATCCACTTTTCATGTTACAATTAAAGACAAATCAACTTATAAAACGTCTCTACAAACATGATTACATAGACAAAAACACTATGCATCAACTTGTCAACAACAGTTCCAACATCCCTCGCTATTATGGCCTACCAAAAATACACAAACAAAATACACCCCTCAGACCCATAGTATCTTGCACGAACTCCCCCACTGATTGAATACTTTCAATCAGTTTTCCTGTTGATAATTCATATAATGTTAAGGATTCATTTACATTTACTAAGAAAATGCAGAACATGATGTTACCACCTGAATACAGACTGATATCTTTAGATGTAGTCTCTTTGTTCACGAACATCCCTACCAACTTAGCAATCGATATTATTGCTAACAATTGCCCTAAGGTCGAAGCTCATACGAATATTCCGAAAAATGAATTCCTTAATATTTTAGAATTTTTATTTAATAATTGCTATTTTACCTTTAATAATATTTTCTACAAACAGATTCAAGGTACACCCATGGGATCACCCATTAGCCCTATCATTGCCCAAATAGTAATGGATCATTTGCTTGATGTCTCCATCTCACGTTTACCTTTTCCAATACCCAATATGTCGACGATTTAATCACTGCCATACCCTATAACAAACATGATAACATTTTAACTATTTTTAATAATTTTAATAACCGCATTCAATTCACTTTAGAAACTGAAACTGATTATAGCGTTCCTTTTTTAGATACTAAACTCATAAGAACTTCTGATAATAGTGTCATTTTAGATTGGTATAATAAACCAACTTCTGGAAGATTTATCAATTTCCATGACAGTCACCCCTTAAAACAAAAAATTAATACCGTGTTAGCCATGAAAAATCGTATCACTTTAATCAGTCACGAATTTTTTCTCAAAAAGAATTTAAATAAATTGGTTGATATCTTCATTAACAACGGCCATCCATTACCACTTTTAAAAAAAAACTGATTTTCTCCCATCCTAATCCTGGTGTCACTGCTGAATTACCCACTCAAACAGCTATTCCCTTCATTTATAAAAAAAACTTACTTTCATCAAACCCATTACCCCCAAAGTTATAAATATTCTCAAACAAGATAATGTAAAAATTGCACGTTACAACCCTTTAAATATCAGTAAACTTTTCACGAAATGCAAGGATGCTATTCCTACTCTGCTCACTCTGCTGTTGTTTATCAAATTTCTTGCAACGATTGTAACCTCGTTTACATAGGCCAAACTAGCCAACATTTAAAAAATAGATTAAAACAACACAAAAGTGATTGCAGAATAGGAAAGAGATCCTGCGCTTTGGCTTTTGGCTCCACAGTAACGATAACGACCATAACTTCAATTTCACAGATATTAAAATCCTAGAACAAGAAACTAATTATAAACTTAGAACTTTTCTTGAAATGTCTCATATTCAAAGCAACAATAATACTACTGTCAATTTTAAAACTGATACTAACCAATTGAACAATATTTATCAATATCTTCTAAATTTTAAATTTTGATTTGGTTCCTTTCCGCTTGGTTGGCAATTACTACTTCTTTCCCTTATGTTACCTATCCTACTGTCGGCCATCTTACTTTTCCGTTAGAATGCCTTAAGTCAAACATTTTTATATTTTAATCTGTTTTAATCGGATTTTTAATGTGTTTTATTATGTATTCGTTGTTATACTAAAATATTTCTTCTGGTTGTTAATGTTGGCACATCGCTTCATAATTTACCTTTAATGGCTAGCTTTAATTACTCTATAAGTAAGTACTTAACCTAACTTTTAGCACGTTTCTCATGTTATATCATTTACAGTTTTGTCCTGATGAAGCAATAAATACATTGCGAAATATTGACAGAAGTTAAAAGGAGTTCTTCTTAAAAAACAACGCCCAACAATCAGCCGTTTATCCTCGTTAAAAAATTTTTAACTGTTAAATTTCAACAAGTACGGCGATACTTCCCTTCCAATTTATATATATATATATATATATATATTTTCATTTTTACATTTCATCATGAATTTTTGTAGGTAGTCAGTACAATACCCGGAACACCCGGTATACCTAAACTCTTCTGAAACACTGTCTTAATGAGCTTTCGTAAAACGCCAAATGTTTTAGTTCAAACTGAACAAATCGCGAAAGAGCAATTACTTATTTTTTGAATTTAGCCTTTTCTACTGGTTCTGTTTTAACTTGATGATAAATTAACAAATATTAGTTAATTTAATTAATAAATGAGAAAATAACACAATAATGTACAAGGTCACTACGAGAGAATTCCTACTCTCTTTAATTCTTTTATTTTTATTTTAAAAAAAGATAAAAGATATAGAATTTATTTCTCTAAAAGATAAAAGATATAGAATTTATTTCTCTACTTCTACAGATACTCACGACAAACAATTGAGGGTTGGATACCCAAAAAAATAAACGTTTTGGTTTTAAATAAAATAACATTAAATAAAATTTTACCATTGACATATTAAATCGATTTACATGTTTTCTAAAAACTTAACTTTTTAACTAGAAACGAAAAATATTTGGAAAAATTGAAATAAATAAAAATTTAACGTAAAATATATTCAAAGCATCTTCAATTTTTTTTACGCAAAGTGTAAATCTTTTTAACATGTTTTCATTCACATCTCTTAGTATAATCATTATTATGTTTTCTATTTCTAAAATTCAAAAATAAAATAAATTAAATAGGAATTATTTTATAAACACCTTCCATATTATTGGTTTTATTATATACGTAGTGCCAGTAGAATTTAATTTAGAATCGAAAATCGTAATAATATAGGGGGTGTTCCATTAAAAAAAAAACTTAAATTTAGTTTATATCTCGTTTTCCCGACAATCAATTGTTTTTCTGTGAGCACACGGAGAAACTTTGAATTAGTCCCTATAAGTTTAGTATTAAAATCTTTTTCCTGAAATCAAAAATAAAGGAGTTAAAGGGGGGTAGGAATTCTCGCGTAGTCAACCTGTACAAATTAAGAATAGTAAGTTTTAAATTAGAAAATAGCATAAAATAATAGTAAAGGAGACTGTGGTTTAAGAGATAATTGAAATTAACCTCCGCCCACAATAATTTTTATATCCGTAGATACGTATTTTGGCAGCGAAGCTGCCAACTTCAGTACGCTACCAACTTAAAAGCACTAAAAAGATCTAAAAACAACCTAAGCATCCTGATAAAATCATAAAAATGTTAAAACTTACAACAATCTAATCATCCTAAAAGACATATGTCTAAATGTAAGTAAATATAAATTAATATGTAAAGATCTAAAACTAACCGTCAGAAAAACCTTACAAATAAGTTCTAACCAAACAACACGGAAATACGGAAACAAATAGTCCAAAGACTGGAAAAAACTTCTTATTCTAACGAATAAATAAGCATAAATTCCCTGTTATTTGATACCTAAAAATCCTGAAAATAAACTGTATATGTTATGAATAGATAAAACAGCGACATCTTACAATCGCTTTTTGACCTGACATTGCAGTAGGATAAACAAATTGAAGCGGATTTGCTCCTAATAAGTCCCCCATGCAAGGCGGCCATGCTTGCTGTCAAAGCATAATGAAAGTTTTAAAAAAATTTGTTGCAAATATTTTTGATTGCAGTGAGAACCTCGAGCAGCCGCTATACAGCTGTTTCAGCCCTGCTTGGGGCTTCGGCAGCAGAGACGTAGCTCGACATTCCCACTGCAAACAAAAACGACTTGTCCATTTTATTAGCAATTGCGATGTAAGAGTGATGAATAGATAAAACAGCGACATCTTACGATCGCTTTTTGACCTGACATTGCAGTAGGATAGACAAATTGAAGCGGATTTGCTCCCCTGAAGTCCCCCATGCAGGGCTGAAACAGCTGTACAGAGGCTGCTAGAGGTTTTCACTGCAATCAAAAACGATGTGCAACAAAACTTTTAAAAGCTTTCATTATGCTTTGACACCAAGCATGAGGGACTTATTAGGAGCAAATCCGCTTCAATTTCTCTATCCTACTGCAATGTCAGGTCAAAAAGCGATCGTAAAATGTCGCCGATAAATAATCAAATTATAAGAGCAATTTCTCGGACATAATCATTAATATCTTACAAATTCTTAGATAAAACTTCTGAAATTTTTGGTTATTATCTACTTTTTACGCGTACTTTCGAAATATGTAAAAATATACTGGGTATTTCATTAAAAAAAATATAACTATGGTATGGCTCTCAGTTACTGAACACCCTGTATAGCCAAAAATAATTTTATAAATTAGAACTGACTTACACCTTAGCTCGTTTGATTTTGTTTTCTATCGTTGTACTTTAGACGGTAGAGAAGACCGCGGCACTCGGCGGATAACCTGTATAAAGAGAAAAGTGAACATCTGGTAACACTGTAAATAATAGTTGTCCGTGTTGCATTATTTATGGATGGACATCACGAAATCCAGGTGTCATGTAATTATTGCAAATAGATACGTCAGTCATTGTTTGATACTTGTTCTATATTCGGACCCTGGCGTGAGAAACTGTTGAAATCTCGATACTAACAAAAGGAATGATACAATCTAAATGATAAAATCTGGAGTGCTTACTTCGGTCAATCGCATTCGAGTGGATTCGTCCAGTGAAAAATTAATAATATCGTCAATCAAAAAAATTATTTAAAGAATATAGAGATACAGCGAAACCCATGTAAAATATTTAAAAGTGTTGCTTTATCCAAAAGTGTGGCCACTGTGGTCAGAACAAAGGCCGGTTGAGACACATCATTTCTAAACAAAATCGACCTTTGTTTTACCATGGCGGCGGCGCAGGCGGCCTTAACGTGAATCTCTAAAGTTTTATAATCTAAATCTAGATATTTATCTAGATATTAGTGCGAAAGTGGTCATGTTAGTTAAATATTTAAGCTCTATAAGTGGAAATGATACACACGTTTATTCAACACCCTTTACTCTATTTGCTCTTTTTCCACTTTTATCTCACTTTTAATACAAGTAAAAGTGAAAATTTTTACTTACAGAGCTTAAATTTGACCACAATCCCACCATATGACCAGTAAAACTTATTAGACTCATAGTAGGCCGTGTAGCGTGACATTTTTGTTGATATCACAATAAAGTATGGACATAAGAAAATTGATTGTCGTTCATTTTTAATTTTATGGTTATATTTTTGAGAACTACTATTGCCATTGTTGCCAGTACAACTGAAGCAAGACCGAATCATTTCGTGAAAACGAGAAATATCGTCCTCAGCAAAGTTGATAACTATTTGTTTTCCCATTAATTTGACCTCGTTTAAAATTCGATCTACTTCTTTCATCACCTCCTCCAACAGCACACTTTTAGATTCTTCTGCTGACACGAGAATTCTTCAAACCCGCTCCTTTTTTTTTAATTGTTATTACAATAATTAAACGTCTTCACTATTACACCTTTAATTCCGCCACTTATAACTTTTGGGCTTTTGACGAGATTATAATAAAATAGAATTTTGTGTCACAAGGGCTAAAAGTGAGCATTAGCAGCCCGCGGCTAAGCTGCCCTCGCTTCGCATCGCACACTCGTGCAGCTCGTATCTAAGGCCCGGTTATTCAATCACAGGTTAACCCTAACTCTCGGTTTATTTCCATGGTAACAAGTACGAAGACAATTGTTTCCATGGCAATAAACTGAAGGTTAAAGTTAACTTGTGATTGAAAAACCGGCTCAAAGGCCCGTATTCATAAACAAAACTTTTGCTATGCGTTTGTTACAATTCGCTATAATTCATAAACTGTACGTATTTCGCGTATTTTGGGCGCATAATTAGTGAGAGTTTAAGAACATTTTATGAATTATTTTCCGTTTCTGTACGTGTGACACAGCTGTTTTTCACCTAGCACTAAACCAAACATAATTAAAAAATTCTTTAATTTTTTAAAGGAATTTTTGATCTCATGGCCCTCTAGTTAATGTTTTATTTACGCACGAAATAGTCAACCGGGAAGCACTGTTTCCCGGTAGAGTAGACTAAACAACGTGGAAAACACTGGCCCTTTGAAGCATTCTTACATAAATCAGTGATGATAATAATAAAATCTAGTTTATAAAATACCATTTCAAAACAACTTTCATTCATTAACATGTCCAGAAAAGGGAGAAATCGTCAAAAAACTTTGTCATTTGAAGGAAGGGAAGCACTGTAGCATGGTTTGCTTAATTTAACATTTTTGCTTTGCCATGCCATGAAATTATATCAAAGTATTTACAATAAAATTTTATATTCATTTAAAAAATATATAATAATAAACCTTTGAGGGAATCATTGAGGAATTATCATTGAGGCTGAAAATTGCGCTCACGGGGAAAAATATTTTCCCGCACTAGGTTCATAATAGTTATTTAAGCATTAAAATCGGTACGTGTTGTTTACTGGTCGAAGGCAATAGTTAGGTGGCCGAGGGTAACGAGTTATCTTGCCTGAGACCGGTAGCCCTTAACGTTTTTGATGCTTATTACGTTTTTCGCACGATCCATGCAATAACTAATAGCGTTTTCCGCTGGCTGCACCGGTGTGCACTGAGTGTATCTCCATCTCGTTTTATTACATAAAGCTGAACCGAGATGGAGATACACTCAGTGCATGCTAGTGCAGCCAGTGGAAAACGTTATAAATTAATAGTATATTAAAAAACAAATTTCATAAGACGTGATTTTAGCTCATGCGTTCTAAATGGACAAGTGCGCCAAAGTGTCTTATGAAACGTGTATTTTATAGTATTTTTCCTCTTTTGGTGCTTAGACATAAAAGAAATCTTAAAAACTGGCGTTATTTTGTAATGTAGCACGGGGAATTTTTGTTTTGTTGATGGCGGTTATTGAAAATGGTTGACGCTTAAAATAATTTCAAACAAATGTCAGTTCAGAGGTTGTGCCTAAAGTCCCTAAACCTATCAAAGTACCGCAAACTTGCCACCATATTGATTCCCTATTTCGTGCCAACGTGAAAACATTGATGACAGCTGAAAGTTTCTTGCAGTCATTTACTAAATTAGACAATAATAAAGTCTTTAAGTGAATAACTATGTCTACTGTGTAGAACGACCTGAGTTACAAAAAATATCTACTAGTTATTTTATAAATAAAACAGCACTTAATTCGTAAGTATTCTTATTTTTAGGGAAGTAAAATTTTGTTGCTCTTTTTCGACATCTACGTTCCCTAACGTCAGAGATGGGCATTTTTTAGTCGAATTAATGATTAATGACTAAAGTAGTCATTAGTCGTGAGATACGTGACTAATGACTAAATTAGTCTGTAGACATGACTGGTGACTACTGACTAATTGAATTGCAATTCACACCACGTCATATGAGCCACTAGCTACCTATTTAAAACCTGTTATTTAATCTTAGTTACTCAGTGGCTTAGCTAGAGCAATTCCACGCAATCCGTTGCCAAAGGGCCAAAGGCGTCTGTCGTACAATGCTCGGAAGATTTTTTTTTGAATAAGCAAATCCTATATTTTTTTTTACATATTTTTTTTTTACATATTCATATCTAATTTAAGAAATTGTAACTTGTTAAATGAATTAAATATGACATCTAACTAATCTGTGTAGTTCAAGGCTGCTTAACATATTTTCGGACGTTCCTTCAATTTTCGTCACAGGATTAATGTTTGATGAATACACGAATGGTTTCGTAACTACAGAAGACCCGAGGTGTTTACAGGGTTCTGAACGAGCTACATTAATTATAAAAAGTTACTTTCTTTGCAAATAGTTCATAAAAGTTAAAGTTAAAATTTAGTGATTCAGTGGCCAGTTCAGTGACATTTCATTTAATTTTAAAATTATTGATTAGTCGTCAATTTAGTCATTCATTATTATTCATGATTGAATTTAGTCGACTAATAATCAACTTTTTATTCAAAGACTAATATTAAAATATGATTGACGATTAACAACTAAATTCATGATTGACTGAGTCATGACTAATTTAGGCCTGGTTTCACCATCACAGTTTAACTTTAAACTTCGCTTTATTCCTATGGTAACAATTGCAAGGATAATTGTTTCCATAGGAATAAAACGGAGCTTAAAGTTAAACTGTGATGGTGAAACCGGGCCTTAGGCCCAGTTTTTCCATCACAGTTTAATTTTAAGCTTCGCTTTATTTCCATGGTAACAATTGTAAGGACAATTGTTTCCATAGGAATAAAACGGAGTTTAAAGTTAAACACCAATTGAAAAACTGGCACTAAGATCCAGTTTTACAAATGCGCTTCAACTTTGAACCGAGGCTTAAACCCTTAGCAACGATTATTTCAACAATTGTTGTGGAGGATTTAAGCTTTGGCTCAAAGTTAAACCGTCATTGTAAAAACTGGACCTAGTCGTTTAGTTTTAGTCACGATTAAAAATTTATTCGACTAATGCCCAACACTGCCTGACGTCCTCCGTATTCGATTAGTTTGATTATTTTGGAATATCTGTGAATGTGGCATTTTCCTAAAGATTAATTTGAGTTCGTAGTAATTGATGCATGTCTTTTAAATTCATAGTCACTATTCAACTTTCCTAGATATCGAAGATGTCAATTCACACTATTCCATCTTGATTCAAAGTTCCAACGTTGATTTATTATGCTTAATGAATGAACCTGATTGATAATATCGAAGTATCTTGATTGTTGTATGTGTATGCGGCGAAGTTGAAACCTAATCAAGAGCCGTTTTTCTTACCCATTTGTGCATGCAGATAAGTTTAAAGACACAAAAAATCGTTAGGCGCACGTTTCAGTTAGATAGGTGTTCATAAATCTTTTGCGTTTAAAACACAACTGTGCTTGAAATTCAAATTTTAAAGCTGACGGTAAATCGTCTGACAACTGTCACGAAATGTCAGTGCGCCATGTTGATTCCTTTTCAATAGTTCTCATTCTCACTCATGGTTTTTAACAAGTGTTCTTTCTCTAACTCATTGCCCTTACCAATTGCGGTACTTTGATAGATCTAGGGACTTTAGTTATGCCTATAAAATGCCTTTTTTAAAAATTTCTTCTCGTGATTGGCTGTGAATTGTAAGTTGTGAATCAGTTGCTTGAAATTGACATGTGTGATAACCTCGTTTTTCTTTTTGAAGGAAATATAAAGTACAGAAAAGTTTTTTTTTTAAATAAATTTCTTTCAAAATTCCACGTCTTGGAGTTTCTATATGGACGTTATACGATAAGGGTATACTTAAATGAAGATTTTTATTTTTCAATATTTTGTAACAGATCGATTTACTTAGTTATGTTAGTTGTTTTAGGTATGTTTTTATAATTTGGGATGTTAGAAAAAAAGATAGTTTCAAACATGTATAACTTGGAGGTAGGTTATTATTTGTAATTTGATATTTGAACAAATCTAGCAGCGTATGTTGCCACCAATCTGACAAAATAAAATTTCGGGTGCTTTAATGTTCTACTTTATAGTTGCGTTCGGTTATTATTTTTGGTGCCGGGGTGGTGTAACTGCATAGGTGTAACACGGTAAAACTTAAAGTGCAGCTAGTGCTGAAAGTGTAAAATAGAATATCGGATCGCGAAAATGCTGCCAGTAGATAAACTTTATTGAAATTTTGTTGAAACTGCTAGAATAATCTCAAGAAACGAATATTATATTAATAAAGGCAATTATTAAGATATTTATCCTGTAAATTATCTTACTCAGATATGGGATTATTTTATTTATAGATGATTCAATGCATTTTGCATTTTAACTTTTTTTTTAATTCAATTTTCAAACTGGAACTTATGATGTAAGCCAGCGTTTCCCAAACTGTGGGGCGCGCCCCTCTAGGGGGCGCATAAGACTACAAAGGGAGCCACAGCAAAATAAATTAAAAAAAAATTGAACGCAAATTGCAACTAATTTATCATATTTTTTACAAAAGATTGCCTGTACATACAATCGCGAGCAATAAATTCTGGTCGTAATTAATTGTGAAAGGTTGGCATCGAACTTATTTATATTTTATATACTAAGGAGTTTCGTGTCTTATTTTTTGAATTGTGTAGCGCGTTCCAATCTTAGAATGTAGTACAAGCCTGATAGCGAATTCGGAGAGAAAAGGATAGCTTTAGTGAAAAAAACATGAAAGACAGAAAGGGACGCATATAGCCGTACTTCATACTAAGGTTGGAATACGCTATAGGAATAATCTCTTAAATATTTATTTAGGTTTAGATTGACAGTGACGTCACCAACATTTACGTTTTGCGACTTACATACTACATACAGAATAAGTGTGCTGCAATGTAAAGAAAAACATTTCTGAGCGTTCTGCCTAACGAAAAAATTGATGAAATAATGCTAGCGTGACGTCATTGTATCCGTCTTCAAATTATCAAATATTAGGGCATCTCTGAACTCGAATAATTTTGTTTTTTTTTACTGAAATTCGTTTTCAAATTAAATTTTGGATTTTTTGCTTTTGAGCCTTCCATGACAAATAAAGGAAAATAAGAAAATTGAACTCCGCATTTTGAAGAATTTTGCATTATTAAAAAAAAAGCCAAGCGATTTCGGAAAATATGCGAAAATTACACTTTTTATTAAATTTTTTAGTTCTCGAGTAAAATCTAGACTGAATTGATGGGTCGCTGCATGGGTCCACGTTGATTGGTTACCGGGTTGAATCACAAAAAAAAAAACAAATGAAAAAAGTGGGAAAGCGCTCGCGCTAGACCCGTGATGCAGTACATCGATTCATATTAGAATTCGCTCAGGAATTCAAAACTGTCGTTGTTAGCTACGTTAAAAAATATAACATTGTCGCATTTCTTGGAGACGCGATGTTCATTTGTTTTTTTTTTTTACTTATTTATTTTAATATTTATAACGCTGTCAGGCGAACGTGAATCGTAACATCTCAAAAGGGGGTCGCGATACCTAAAAGTTTGGGAAACGCTGGTGTACTTAGTGCCACCAACTCACACCACACCGAATATAATCGAACCGTGTTCACACATTTAACCACCCGAGAGAAGAAACGAACGATAAGGTGCGCTTGGTGCAAAAAGTGTGAAAAGTGTAATACTGGGTGAATAAAAAATACGTGTTAATTTTAAACCATAGAAGATCTCGCCAAGCTGAACAATTTTATTTCGTGGCATTTTGAAAATATCGTAAATTTTTTCGTAATTTTGTTACTAATATTTTTGAGCAAACAAGTCGTTTGGTGTTTGAATTGAACCTTCTTTCGAAAAACCAGGGCAACCGTGGCGGATACAATTATATATAATGTGTCAAGACGGTTGTTATTTTTATAAACGCACACAACTTTTATAATCAAGAATTAACAGATACTCTCATGGTGTATCATAGAGCTTGTGTAAATACTGAATGGAAGCACGAAAACTGCGGTTCTTTTTCTAACCGCATACATTTCAATCAACTATCCAAATTCTCCAGGATCATGACTCATTTCAACTTCAAGCCCAAGACTGTGGCAGACCTCGTACTGAATGTTGTAAAAAACATTTTGGTTGTTGCAAGTACAATACCCCGAAGACACTTACACTTCAGCAAGGAGTATCACATTTGACAGTTTGGCAAATTTTAAAAGTGCAATAATTATGTGCAATTATAGCTTTCCTTCGCTGCGTTTAAGGATTTTGGAAACCTGTAATAATAAACAATTTTATTGTCTCCGACAAGTTACAAACGCAATTTCTGTTCAAATTGAATATATGTGACATTACAACAACTGACTTTTTTATGTGACTGTTTTCGTTTTTATGACAACAGAATTTTCCGGTCTTAACCTGAAGCGGGTATAGATTTTAATATGTAATACGTTTCAAATTTTAAATCAGTTTAGAATGCTTTAAATAAAAAAAGTCAAATAGAAAAAACATTTCATTTAACTAACTCCACTCCGTGTTAAAATAAACACACATATTTCTGATACACCAAGTATATCCGAACGTAGCTATAGAAATTCAAATGACTCATTTGACTTTCATAATGTAGCTCAATTAAGCACCGAAATAGAAAAATGATTTTAAATTGGTGTGCGACAACTATTACGAACTAAAAAATCTCGAAAACCCACTATCGAAACCTACTGTTCTTTTAATTGAACCAGTAAATTCGTTAAATTGACGGATCGTGCAAAAATAACTGTTAAGTAGTAACCATGGCTGTAATATTTACGAATTCATAAGGTGCATTATTTCGCTCACAAAATCGTGATCCAAACATGTTTTGATTCAAAAACAGAAATTCTTTTCTTTGAATCTGTCTATTTTTAAAACTTGTTTGGATTGAATTATGGTTATTTACAAATGAACTGTCAATCAAAAACTCAAGTCAGGTGTTTTGTTGCAACAACTACGAAATTCAGGTACAAACTATTCGAAACACGATTCAAACTTTGAAGCGAAAGAAAGCACCTAAAAGTAATAATGTTAAAACTCACCTTAAACGCAATTATGGATAGTAATGTCAAAATTTGTAGGCATTTGATGTTTAATGTGGCATAATGACTTTATTTACCTTTCGTATCACAAAATACAAATTAAAATATAAAAGAATGTCACTTCGTGCAAAAAAATTAAAAAACAAATTTGACTTGATTTCTATGAAGGTTGACAGGAGACTTTAGGTACCTTAAAATGAACTACCAAGCAAAACTGAAGTTTGCGCTTCATAGATACTTTTTGGAAAAATTGCCCTTTTCACTCGTACTAATTTGAGTCAGAGTTTGCGTCTCACCTACCCGACCTGTCCCTTTACGTTGATTCGGATTCATCCTTGACCCGGTCTCGTCCTGGTTTGAAGCTGGTACATACCACCGGCTTCTCCAGGTTTGGTTAGACTCGTTCAACATTCGCCTTGGGGTGGAGACCGACCAGATTAGGTCTTTTTCTCGATCGTACTTTACTTTGAGTTGACTTTCGGAAGAGGTGTTCTTTTTCGTATAAGCATAGACACAGTGCGTGGTTACACTGTCCAATAGTACTCCCAATATTTTAAAATTTCAATAAAAAATGTCATAAAGTAGGAATCCATGGATTACGGTGTCGGCCAGAAAATTGATACTCTTGACAATGATGTAGACATCCATTACTCCTGAAGAGATTTGAACAAAGTGCTCCGTAACTACTTGGCCCATTTTTTAAAGTTCATCGGTTTTCTCTTCAATAACTCTTTCGAAACTGATAACTTATTCCTTGCATGTTGCCTATCATATCGTGTCCTCCGCGGCTAGGATCCTTCAACTGCTTGGTGCTCGGTGCGAACACACACACAAATTTTTGAGATTAATTGTAATCTGCTTAATCGGTGTTAAAAATGGATGAATTTTACTTGAAAAGTTGTTAATTCTTATCTAATTTGACATTATTATTGTCTTTTCCCGTCTAAAAGTGAGTGTCTACTCCAAAAAGGATAAGCTCTACTCCTACTTTTGCATGGTAAACATCATAACTCCGTTTTTTTCTAACTCCACAAGCGGATGGACGCGAGGAAACATCGAAAAAGTGTTCCCTGGCGTCCAACAGTGTTAAACATTGAAGATGGAAAAAAATGACGATCACAAAAAAAAACAAAAAGGGATGGAAATGTTTGAATTTCAAACTTAGAAACAATAATTCAGAAACAAGAGACGATCGCGTCACATTGCTACTACCTCTTCCTATTCAATAATAATTTTTTATTTAATTTTTTTTTATTTCTTCTCGGGATAATACGTTTTGTAACTTCAAAATCGATTTTTTCTTTAAAAGAGATACGAACTTCAAAATTTGATGAGTTCGGACTGCTGCAAAGTGCAAGATTAGGTTGTTTTAAGATCTTTATTTCTTTTGTTTTAACAGTTAATTGCAGCAAACATTTATAAATTTGTCTGTTTAGGTGTGGTATAAATAAATTTATATTGTTTTTTTCTTTGCAATAGTTTTTATAACTTTTCACTCCTATTTAAATTTGCCTGATTAATTTTGAATTGGCAAGACGGTGTAATTGTTGATGGAGTATGTACAGTCAAGTTCTTTAATAATGTCTCGCCTGTAAATGTTAAATAACGAACTAATGCCTTCTGACCACTGTCATTGGTAGTTAGACAAGCTAACGAGCAAGGAGGTGAATAAACAAAATAAAAACATAACATAATAAATGTAAGACATAAAACATAATAAAAACATTAAATTTAACACGTGTCTGTTTACTTTTCAGATCGCGACTTAAAATTTTATTGGGGAGACATTACTAAAAAGTTTGACTGTATCATCGAGCGAGCAACCATCATCATCGCTGCAAAGTGAATAAAAAATAGTTTGTCCGTTATTTTATTTTTAATAATATGGTATGGAAGAGATGTGGCGTTGGCTTGTGAAAAGGTTGAAAGGATTGGAACAAATGGACATAACTTCGGTTATTTGAAGTGTAGATCGTAAAACCGTTTAAAGTTTTAACTAATCTTATTTTAGTGTATGGTGAGTTAATTTCTTGGAGCAGTGTATTTATCATTTTCCAAGAATAACACCTGGAATAAATTCTACCGAGAAATGGCTACCAGAATATGGTCGATTGCAGATTAAAATAAAAGATTTAAAATTAATCTTCATCTTCATCATTGGCTCAGATACATAAGTTAGAAATTAGGAACAATTTAAGTTTGGTTAGCATTAATCATTAACCATTATTATTATTAACTGAACTGCATTTGCACAAAATATCGTTGGTCTACAAGAGAAGGTGACTAAGTCCACCGATAGTATTTTTGAGTTATTAGAATTTTAATATTTGCTTATGATTATAAAATCAATTATTTTACATCAGGTTAGTTTATATTGATTTTTTTGGACAAAAGAGTTTCTAGAATATGTATTTTAAATAAAAAATGTAAGAATGTAAGGTACATGCGCAAATATTAAAATTCTAATAACTCAAAACTACTATCGGTGGACTTGGTCATCTTCTCTTGTAGACCGACGATATCTAGGCTAGTGTAAAACAGAAAATCTATGCGCCAACTAAAAATGAAATAATATGTCTTGGCCTAGAAATTGTTCAATTTATAGGCTAGCTTCTAGGGTAGTGTAAAACGACCTTAATTGATTGATGCAGCGATATATTGTGTATACCTATGTTAACGCAGTACTACACAACGCGTCGCTGCGTTGATCTATTAGAACAAAGCCCAAAGTTCCACCGTCTGGTTATGATGTTTATTATTTTGTCACCATTTTAAGTTATTTCAATACTTACACATGCGTTGTCTGTGTTAAAAATATAATGAAATACAAAGTGATTATAAATTAAACCTAGTGATAGAAAGATCGTATTTTAAGAAATATTATTTTCGCCACATATTCCATTGAAATTTGTTCTTAGTTTTATGCCTTTAGTTCTGTAAGCAAATCAGCGCCCGCGATTTTATTTTTTGTTCATTAATCTCTACTGGAGTCTCCTAAACTATTTACGTATCTTGTTGCCTTATTTGTGCTAAAGTCTGATCTTTATAAACAACTGATTAAAATCGAACAGGCGTATCTCTACAATGTATGAGTATGAGTAATGAAATGAAAGGGTATCAATAATTATTGACGTATTATTTTTAAACACGTATATTGACTTTAGATTTAAATTCGAGTAGTTTTTTAATGTTTAAAAGATTACAAAATTATAAACCAAACTTATTTGTGATTACTACATCATGACTCTATTCTAAACTAAGGGTACGAAAAGCATGTTCAAAGACACATTCTGAATATTGAATCCTAAATTATGATTGGGTTTACAAATATTTCTTGTAACGAAAAAATAAAACTGAGGTTGTTAATCTTGTTATCTAAAATACGATTTTAGAGTCACGTTTGTTGATTTCCAAATTAAAATTTTCGTTAATAAACACCATTGTCGTACGATCGATAATACAAAAAAGTTTGGACACAGATTCCACAGATGAGATAATAGACTAATTAGTCGGATGCCGATCAATCTGCATCAGTGTCAACTTAAAGATCGATAAACAAATACCTATTCAAGTCCTCTTAATTAAAGTATTCAAAGATATGAAATCGAATGCGTGGTTTGTACATCAGATATGAAAGTTTACAATGAATAATTAATGATGTTGAAATTCTTTTGAATAGATTAAATATTAGAAATGTATCAGTAGTGACACAATTTTGTGTTGAAAGTGCAGTGATAAAAATGTTTTGTAACAATTTTCTGATGGAGATTATACATGAAAATATCTTAATTTGATTAGTATTTTTTAATTGTAATAAGTTTGAATTCAGTGTTTACCATCATTGACTCAAATTAAACCACGTGGATGGTCCACATGCTTACAAGTTTGCTGTGGCTTGGGTTCAAATTCCAACTCAACGCGACGATCGACTTTTCATTTGTGGACAGAAAGCCAAAACATGAAGTCTTCTCGAATATAAAGTAAAACCGTGTGCCTCGTATCAATACGATGCCTCAGCTCGTTAAAAATCCTTGCTGGGAGTGGAATGCCTTCTGCAGTAGGGTTAATAGTATGACCCAAGTAGATGATGCCTATAGGTACCAGGAGTATTCTGGACCAAATTATTTCGCCTACTAAAAGGAAAGAAAAAGTAACACATTATTTGACAACGTTATTAAGGCACTAAAATCTTATATTTTCTATTTTAGTGCTTTAATGGGCTCATTATGAAAGTCAAATGAGTCATTTAGATTTCATAAAGTAGTCTGTTAAAATGCATTTAAAATTCACATGTAAACTTGTTGGTGGTCACTGGAATAGCTGAATGCGTCACACCAGCAATAGACTTTCGAGGAAAAAACACAAAACCCGAATATTTAACCTTGAACTGAAACCGTAAAACGATTTGTTTACGACTCGCCGAGGAAAAGTTGCATAATGCGAGCAATAAACTTTACTTTTTTTTATGACGTAAGTAGGGATACAATAATAATTTTTTTTAGTAGAATCCAGTTTGTGTCAGTGTGCGCATCAATTCACAGAAATTTAGTGAAATTCGTGCATTTTAAGATATCTTGTCCTATGAAAAAGTGAATGATGTGCTCTTAATGCCAACCGCGGCCCTAAAGGATTTTTTTTTTAATTAAACGTATGTATTATCACAGAGTTTTGCGTATTTGCAATTGTTCCAGTTGAGGAAATTGCCTTTTTGGCTGGAGCAAAATAAATCAAAATAATGCAAATCACTGCCCGGCGTACGTAATTCATGGTTGACATTCACACAGAACTTTTGAACGCTCTTGGGTGGTAGTATACTTGACACGCAGACTTGCTCGTGCAAAGAAGAAAAATCTTGCGCTTCAATTATGCGAGTCAAAATGTGCATCCAGAAGTAACTACAGTTTTAATAAATTAAAAATTAAGCATAATTTGGAATATTATCTTAAGAATAGCTATTTGGCGTTTGAATACCCTCTATAATCTTACAATGTATACTACGCGCTCTGGATCAGCACGAAATAAAACTCTCGACAATAAATTACAAGAAAAGAAATCACAAATCATATCCAAAAATTCACCGAATATGAAAAAAAATAACAGCTACATAAGTGTAACTTATAACAATGAACTAAGTGAAAAGAAAACTCATGATTTAAATGATATTATTACTGATTTAAGAAATAAACTTGCAAAATATGATAACACTAACACAATGTTACAAGAAGAAAACGATACACTAAAAACTCAGATAAATTATTTACTTAGTGAAATAGAGAGCTACAAACTCATCATAGAAAACCACTCAAAAATGATCGACAAAATAAATCCACGGAATTTAATTCGTATGACAGCAGAAACACAAACAAATAAAACGAGTGTAGTTCATAGCGGAAGTCAAACATCAGAAACAACTCATAATTTAATTCGTACGACAGCAGAAACTCAAACACAAATCTTAATACTAAGCGACAGTCATGGTAGGCATCTGAGTTCCCCATTAAAGGATACTTCCCCGGAGGAGCAAGTTACTGGAATAGTTAAACCTAATGCCAAACTCCAAAAAGTTACAGAAAATTTACATTCATTAATTGCCGGTACTAATGACATCTTCGATTGTTATGACAGTGATGATATTGGAAATGTATTACATGAATTCGAATCTGTAATGAATGCTACTAGTCACACAAATCTTATATTATCGACAATACCTTTCTGCTGTCACACAAAACAACTTAACAAAATGATTGAGCGTATTAATTACAAAATATATAATATGGCTGAAAAATATGCACATGTCAAAATCTTTTGTATAAATAATGTAATTACTAGGGATGATTATACGAGAGACGGTATCCATTTAAAAATTAAGGCAAAAAGAAATCTCTGTGAACTTTTATACTTTGTATTGATCGAAATTACAGCCTATTACTTCGACATACTAACGATAGTATTACACAAGTTGACCATGTTAAATTCTTAGGCGTTGTTATAGATAATAAATGTAAGAGGACAAGATATATATAGACGCTCTGTGTAATAGATTGGCACCTATATGCTATAAAATCAAACAGTTAAAAAAATATGTCAGTCAACAAATATTAAGAACATTTTATTTTTCTTGCTTCCACTCACTAATATCATACGGCATAACAGCATGGGATTCTGGAACTGAAGTCGAACGAATTTTTAAATTACAAAAAAGAGCTTTGCGGTTTATGGAAAGGGTTCATTGGCAGACAAGTTGTAGGAACGTATTTAAAAAATGGCAAATAATGACTGTTGTATGTACGTTTATCTTTTACTTGCTTTTATATGCCCACGAAGATGCATCTCGGTGGACAAAATTAAATGATTATCATTGTTATAACACTCGTAATGGATTTTTATTAGAAATTTCGTATCATAAATTAGCTTTTTTTCAAAAAATCGCTAAAATACTTAGCCATAAGAGCTTAAAATATAATTCCAAATACTTACAAATCTTTGAAAAATAACGAGTTTAAGCGAAAAATGAAAATACTTCTAATTACAAAATGTTATTACACATTTGAAGAATTCTTGGAAGATGCTTTTTTGTAATTTCTTAATGAACCTGTATGTATTACTTTTAATGTATGTGTATTTTAATATACTTTCATTTTTAATGTTTTCTTTTAATGACTCTGACTATGTCCAAAACCATGTACTTGGTCAAATGGATCGAAATAAATAATTATTATTATTATGCAAATACCATGTTGTCAACAAGTTCCAGTGCCCATTTTTCATAATCGATAACTTAAACGGGAGATTAAGAGATAATATCGACATAAATATTGCTGGTAATATATTTATACGGCCAGGATTACTAAATTGCACACTGTAAATTTTTTCGCTAACTCACTAGCTTATGTAAATTAAAAATTAATATACGAGGTGTCCAGGGTAATCTGCTAGAATTTATGGCAAGCAATTGTGTTGATGAGGAAAAGTTAGAGATCGTTCTTTTGAATGACATTTTTGAGTTTTTGAATTTTTTTTTAATATTATAACTTCAGTTAAATCCTTAATAATAAATCGTAAGTTAAAATTAGTATTATGTAGAGCGTTGCAGGCCTGTACAAGCCTAAGGCTACGAAAGTAACACAGGTCCATGAACTTAACTCTTCGTAACTTTTCGCCACTCCTCTGCAGCAATTTTTTACTGAGATTTCCTCTACCTATTATTTCCATCCAATAGTTGGCCTTTGCTTTCTTGTATTACTTAACGGCCTCGTTGATTATGTATGCTTCTTTCAACTTTAGTACCTATACGACCATACCACCCCTCCCTTCTTTGCATTTTTACCATTCTTCTTATTGCTGGTTCTTTATGAAGGACATATATCTCTTTCTTACACCTCCTTTGCTATGCTGTCTCCCCTTTTACTTACTGCCAAACATTCTTCCTAACACCTTTCTTTCCCACACTTCTGCTTCTTTAGGTCCTAAAACTTTCCTATTTTAAGTTACCTCGTAAAATTTCAAATAAAAAAGTTAGCTGTTGTAGGCATTTGTTTTGATTATAAAATGTATCTGCCAAATAATAAACAACGACTAGGCATTGGAAGAAAATATTTTAAAGACATAATTAATATGACGTTCTGAACGCGATGCAATGATAAAAAATGTTTTATTAAAAAACGATAAAAACAATTGAAAATTTCAAAAACTGACAGTAATTTGTTTTTCCGATATTGCTATAAAATTGCGCAAGATATGTCCTGAAACTTTTCCAATATAAGTTACTTCGTAAAAGTTCAAATAAGAGACTTAACATATTTAGATGAAGTTTTTTCTTTCTTTTGATCTGTAGAATACGTCCGTGAAGTACCAGCCTGTACTTTTGTTCACCTTGTACACTTCTGCTATAAAGTTTTCGGAGTACGAGACATGCCACTGGCAGTAAGAAATTTTATGCTTTGCAATTATGAACCTTATAGCTTTTACAACCGTACCTGCTACCCCGATAATAAAACCGGTCATCGCAAACACAGCGATTTAACACAGATGCGAACTTATTCAACCAACTTGAATAATCTGCTAGAAAGACTTTCATTGTAGTTGGATGGATAAGAAATTTAACAAAATTTATTTTCTAAATATTATAACATGTGTAGTAAATAATGTGTGCATTATGAAATTAAAATTTCTGAAACTTTGGCAATTGAAATTAAATAAGTCAATAAAATAAAATCTGTTATTTTTCGTTAATTAAATTTAACTTTCTAGTTTCATTAAATACACATATGTTTTGCAACTAATTAATAGCTTTGTTGAGCAGAACTTCTTAGCATTTATATTATTATAATAAGATACAAATTTAAATAATCTAGCTCATTCTATATATTTTTTCAAATATTCAAAAATCATTCACATATTTTCACAAAATAAATGTTATACGATTTAATCATTTTCTCTTAACTTCTAGATTAATGAAAACTTGCCAAACTTTGTGGATGAACTTTTCAACTTATTTTACTGATGTCAGATTTGAGAAGAAACTAAAAAGAAGCATATTATTTTTTCCTCTGTGGCGTAGAATGAAATATGTATATTATTTTTAACGCAAGTATTGCAATTTTTAAGTATTACACATATCATTCTATATTCTAGGAGTTTAATACTATATTTGTTAAGTTTCCTAAATTTGTATGATTCTGAATAATTTTAATGAGTTAATTATTCGATCAATAAGTATCATCAGTAAACTTATTATTTAAATGAAATTAAGTTATTTTAAATTTATTTCACTGTAAATTCTTACAATATTATATGATACCGTATAAAAAAGAATAACATACACTGGAAAAAGTATTCAAGACTTTATTATTGAGAACAACGAAAAACTTATTACAAGTAAAAACAAAACTAAAGTAAAAATTAACAAAACAATAATTCAAGTATATATTTACAACAAAAAAAACCTGCCCAATAGTACTGTGACATATTTCTCAATAATAAATTAGTAGTCTTTATTATTGAGAACAACGAAAAACTTATTACAAGTAAAAACAAAACTAAAGTAAAAATTAACAAAACAATAATTCACGTATATATTTACAAAAAAAAACCGGCCCAATAATACTGTGACATATTTCTCAATAATAATAAGACGTGTATGATAAAATTGAATTGAAAATATCAATATATTAACATTTATAAAATAAAGATGACGTGAAAAAATGTAAAATATAACGGAAATGCTTAAATAGCATAATAGAAACCGCTTAAATAGCGACATCCTGCGATCGCTTCTGCTGACGAAGCCCCAAATAGGACTGAAACAGCTGTACAGAGGAACGGGACAAAATAACTAGAATCAAAATTATGAGGTCTTCTATTTACTTAAAAATAAATAAAATCGAACATATGACCTAATTGTTATTATTTTCTTAAAATTATGTGAGCTTTCCGTATGGCAAAGCTTGTCGGTGAGCTAATAAATCACCCTGTATTTCATATTTACTAAAAATCTATTTATGTATTTCTCCTAATGAAAATTTTTGAATCCACAGAAAAACATACACAAACTACAAACGAATAAAATTTTTGTGAAGTCAAACAAACCAGAAGTGTATAAAGGCAGAAATTTGGTATAATTATAATTTTTCAGATTAATTAACATCGTCGATCCTTTATAGCAATTTAACATTTATATGTCTTTATAATATGATCTGAAATCCTGTTATTTAACAATATAAAATATTCTAATTAAAAAGAAACATTTTTTGTTCAATTTTTAAGTTAAAGCAAAAGAGAACAAACAAATTCGCCACCGCGTCCGCGTTCGCAACCGCGCGTCGCCTCAATAAATACTCGGAACCAAATACTGGCAACGAAATTCAACAAACCATAAACATCTGCACCGGCCGGGGTTTAATAGGACCTAAGTAAACAACCCTCCTATCGGGGTGCGGAGAAAATGTCTCTGTTCCTTAAGGTTCGAAATATATTAGGCCCGTTTCAATAAGGTTCAAATTCGAACGATTTTCTTGCTTTTCATTTCGAAACTTTTAAGCATTAGTGTACTATACGAGGAATAAATGTATCAGGCCTCATCAGATGATGCAATTCAACCACAATCCCCTGATTCCATAATATGTATATAACTCGAATTTCATCTTTTTGGACTTAAATATCAACTATTATATGATCGCTTATGCCCGGCTTTTCCATCACAGTTTAACTTTAAGCTTCGTTTTATTCCCATGGTAACGATTGTAAGGACAATTGTTTCCATAGGAATAAAACGGAGTTTAAAGTTAAACTCCAATTGAAAAACTGGCCCTTAGTCGTCTTCTAAATTCTTATCATAGCCTTTCAAGAATTCTTTCTTCGATCTTAGCATTTTAATGCATATTTGAGCACATACCTCTCCCTTCTTTATTCTTTTTGTATTGTTGACTTCACTTTCGATATTTTCAAGAATCATGGAACCCAGGAATTTAAAGTTATCTTATTGTCTAAATTTTGACCATCCAGCTTTAATAATTTCCTCCCTCTCCTTCGTATTTCCAATTTCCATGTACTTTTTCTTCTTTTCATTGATTTCTAAACCTAAAGTTGCCGATTTATGTAGTCCCATAATATCTTCTTTATCTTTCTGTGTATGTGATATGATAATAACTAATGCGCAAAGAGTTAATATGTTTATCGGGCAGAAATTCCAGAAGCGCAGCTTTTTATTGGCATGCTATTGAATAATTTTAACGTCGCGCCGATAACCATCGTAGGTCTGGCATTCTTTTATTTTTTAATACATCTTGTACTAGGCACCTAGATCAGCTATTGCAACAGCTAAGTTGCCTTCTGAACTTCAATATTTCTCTTTCTTCTTCACATTTCTTCCTTTCTTCATTCCTTCCAAGTCTCCTTTTAAGTTTGCCTTTCTGCCTTCAACAAATAACTGTCTTGATTGAAATTCTTATTTTATAGCATATATATTTCTTTTGGTATCCCTTTTGTTAATTTCTATTTCGGTCTTCTTCTAAACACTTACTATTTGTTTTGTTTCTATACTTAAACTTTTCATGTTTTCGTTTTTTTTTTCAACAATAATAATATCCACTCAATATGGCTTGTTCTAATTTTTGCCACTTATCATCTGCACTCAAAGGTGTTCTCCTTTCTTCTAATGTCAATTATATCGATTGCAATTGTTTTTTTTTTAATTTTTTTAAATATTTTATAATGACCAACTAGAATTTCTATGAACGCTTTTCTGCACCGTTAGTAGAATCCTCGGAGTCGCTATTATCTTCTGTTAATAAGGCAACGCTTGAGGCAATGCTGCTTTATACAGGGTGTTCTTTTACTGTGTGCAAATAAAGAAACCTCAGTCTCAGTATAAGTACATGAAATGCAACCTTCTGTGCGTATTTTCCGGTGGTTATCTTACTACAGCCAAAAAATTTCGGGGGCACCACTTGTTTGGAACTGTTGAAATGTGCGAGAAAGAAATACTAACAAGGTAGCAACGCATTCCTATAGTCGACACAGACACTGCCCTGAGTTCCGCATTCAAACCCATTTCGTAGCGTTTCGTAATAATATTCGCTGATATCGTTTAGTAATTATTTTATTTAAAATTTCAATTCACCAAGAGAATTGATGTTATATTTACTTAAATACTGCCTTACCTTAAGCGCCTCAATCGAAAAGGCGGCCGGCGTTGTAAAGACACTTAAAAATGCAATTTATTTATTACCTGTGAAAAATAAAACGATGTAAAAATATAATTACTTACTTGAAGTGAGGTTACATTTGTTTTAATAAGTCCAGGCGGGTTTAAAATATTGATTGACCAGAAGATTTCGTAATCGAATTATTGAATTAATTCGATTACGATGTAATTTGTAAGATCGATTTTTTTTTAATACTTCGTGAAGATGAATAGGAACTCACGTAAACCGAAAGTTTTCAAGATTCGTTTCCTTCCGTATGCAGTAATTTGCCAAATGGCTGTGAGACTTCCGGTAGGTCTTTTTACCTGTTTGCAAAAGCCACTACGATCTGTTAATACGCATCATATGAATCAAACATATGTTCGTTCACGACAGGGTTCATGTACAAGGTTAAACCAAGTTAAACACTGATCGCATGACCCATTTTCCCGTCATCTTTCAGACAGGCATCCGCGTGCGCGAGAGCTTAGCCACCCTACATTCCTTAGTTATGCCAGCAGCTCTCAAATTTGCTAATACATTTTTCTGAAAAATTATTAACTTTCTGTTAAGAACATATGAGTTCAATCGTTGCCATTTATGGTGATGCAATACAGGTTTAAATATTTGCATACAGTAAAAGAACAGCCTGTACATTATTCTACATTTCACCGGTCTAATTAAATATAATTTTGTGAACGCAATCGATCAATTAAAACTAGATTAAAATCTACGTACATATACCGTAGTTAGCGCTAATTATGATTCTAACATTGTCCAATTGCGACGCATTTTCAAATTTGAATGATGAAGAGGGCGTTAATTGGTCTGATATAGATCCCCATGCACCGTATCAGATTATATCAAGTTTTAAATACGTTGAAAGTACACAATTGTATTACTCATTCAAACTCTCTAAGTTTCTAATTTACATTCCTATATTGATATTAACTTCCGTCAAAGATATCATATTGCTAAATATACTATCATGTACTTATTTACCAAGTGTGATTTTGATAATACCTTTATTGATTCAGTAGAGAAGAATAACTAAGCAAACTAAACTAAAGATTTTGGATCAAAGGGCTCTGATTCAGGTTAGAGGCGAACCAATACCTGACCTCACGTCAGCAGCCTATGAAAAAACAACGTAAAAAACAAAATTTGATTTCTATCTGTCTAATTAATCAAAGTTACTAACTATCTTTTACAGACCGCCTTATTTTCTACCATATTATTAAAATATTTTAATAAACCTGGATTTGGTTATCTATAAAGTTTGATATAATAAATTGTTATATTATTGAACAAAAATATGGAAGAAAATTTGCATTCCAAAATCGACTACATGAGTGTGCAAGAAAATTACCAAGTTTGTAATTTTGCAGACGGAAAATTGTTTAATCAGTATAATACCCATTTTTAAACCATCGACACTCCATAAGTTATCAGAAAAGTTGAACAGCAAATGTGATTGGGATTTAATTGTACAAAATAAGGGGAATAAACGCAAACACAGAAGTCATATTTTCCTGCTATTTTTATCGGAAAGAAAGTGTTATGGCAAATAATTTAACAAATTCTTTTTCTTAAGAATATATGCAGCTATAACAAATTAGTTTAACAATGCAGTACAAAATAAAGCAATATATAAAACAAACTAGCAATTTTAAAATAATTTGACAGATGGATATCAAATTTTCCATTGTTTATTTTGTCTTTTCATAGTTCTATAGTGATTTAAAGCAACATTTTGTTTTCGCATTTTTTTTAAATATTTTGAATAATAGAATAAGAGGCGATTTTAATACTTTACGCCTCATAAGAAAAAAATGAAGTTGGTACCCATCACTCAGAAACGGTATGAGCCGGAAAAATTCTGACAGCACCATTAAATTTCAGTTGA
Organism: Prosopocoilus inquinatus; assembly: GCA_036172665.1. Classification (NCBI taxonomy): domain Eukaryota; kingdom Metazoa; phylum Arthropoda; class Insecta; order Coleoptera; family Lucanidae; genus Prosopocoilus; species Prosopocoilus inquinatus. The sequence continues at coordinate 33,016,758 of CM069869.1, forward strand.
GTCGTTTAAATAATCACCTGTAAAACGATGAGTAGTCAAGGTTATGCCAATTATTTTTGTGATGATGCTACGGATGTCGACGAAATTGGTATAATAACTCTGCTAAGAAACATAAGAGTTTCTATTAAAGAAATGAGTTACGAGCTAATGAAAATTTCAAATGTTGAAAAAAAGTTAAAAAGCAACATATAATCAAAGAAGTGTTTTTCTCGAAACACTTGATCGCTTCAGATCGAAAAAATACGAAGATACAAAATTATCAATTGATATGTATTCGGACTCGTAATGATCCGTAGATTTTAAATATGTAAAAATGTATAGGGTGTTCTATTTAAAATAAGAAAGTTGATATCACTTCCGGCGAAACCGGAAGTCCTATGACGACTAACAGTATGTCGAAAAATCCCATTTTTTTGTTTAATTTATTGTCTCCAAAATTCAGGTCAATCTATTAATAAATAAAGATTCTAGAAGGGTGAGCATATGGTGCGGGACACCCGGTATATTTCAGTTTATTTTTAAGGTTAAAAAGCTATACTGTCTCTGCCAAAAATAAGTCAAAAGAGCGAATAAATATGCAAGGAGCATTTTCCACTGCATGTATTGCACTTTCAATAAATTTAGCAGTATGTTTTCATAGTTGACTGTTCTTCGGAAGATCCTCCAGTTTGTCGAAATATCTGTACTTATCAATGCAGATTGTCTTCAAATATTTTAATCAACAGTACAGCGTAAATTCAGTACTGCCGTGACTATTAAACCGTTACGAAAATTGATTTTTAATCCTAAATCTTTTCATCAAAATATTTTCATCACCAAGTATCATTTTGTAATGCAACATAGTCAATAACATCGTAAATGAGTCCTGAAAAGAAACTATTTTTGCAATGAAACCAATAAATAAGAAAATAAAACGAACACCTAACTCGACAGTTGACAGAAGGCATGACACTAGTGACAGTACTGTTTGCAGTAAAGTTAAGCTACGACATGCATAAAAAAATCGTTTGTTTGCAACGCCAGTGCTACCGGAAAATAAAATGAACACTTGATACTTGGACCATTCTGGCTGTTAAAAGTTTTGAATACATAATAAGTCATCCCATGCAATCAGGACCTCAGGAATATATTCCTTAAATTTGCCCGGTGCGTCATGCAATACTCGGTATGTAAATAAGTAGATCCAAATAATTTAGCGTCATTATTTTGAATCGTTTTTTTCGAACAGGTCTACATGTATGCCAATGCATGTGTGAAAATTCTCCACATTTCCGAGTCAAGCTAAGGCACATTATTTATGATTATGAATATTCCGTGCGCTAATAATTAAGCAAGCTTTGTTATTGTGTGCTCGCTTCGTCCGCGCATGCTAATTGCTAAACACACTGAGTTATGTGCGTTTTTAATCTAATTTAATTAGAAATCCTTACGTTTGGGTTACTCAGGCGGTTGCTGGTTATGTTGATAATTAATAAAACATTTGCCGTCATCAGTAGTGTAAATAAGCCGGTTCAAACTGTCTAACTTCTTTTCGCTCGGACCGAGTCTTAAAATGTTTGGTCACAAGTGCAAATATTAGAGCACGTTTTACATTACATGTTTCGTATGATACTGTTAAATAAAACGTATTTTGATATGCTAATTTTGACTCCTGTAGTACCAAAATATTTAGAAGTCGACTATCCAAAAAGCAATTTTTATTATAAATTTTTGCCTTAGCTCGCTTTTTGGCCTAATTTAATGAGCTAGAAAAAATCCGTACTCGAGTGCGTTAATTACAACTGTATATAACTTTGAAATTATAATTATTTGCTAATATTTGCTAACATCAAACATTTATCTGCAAGTATCAACTGCTTTTCTGTAGATGGTACTCTTAAATTGACATTATTATTAATTTTATTTCTTTGTATTGTAGTAGATTGATAAGTTGTTTGTAAATACATATGTACATACAGTAGTTCAATTATAGGTAAATTAATTTCCATATTTAGTAACATGAATTTAAACTTATATTGGGTGTCTCATACCGTACGGCGGTAATTGAAAAGGCAGCTAGAGGAGATCAAATTAAAGCTTTTTTTCAATAAACTTTTGATAAAAAAATTAATAATTAAAAAGTTACAAGAGATTAAAGTGAAATTACTTAAGAGACAAAAGTTAATACCTGGAGTAATATTTTACTTTTTAAATTCCAATTTGGGGTACTTAAGAGTTAATTAAACTGCTTTACATGAAACAACTATCTTAAAAAAAGTAGTCATATGAAAGTTGCGGCTATTTCGTTTTTTCTTTTAATGTCTAAATACGGATTTTCGTTTTGCTGTGTACTGCCTACTAATTAAAACAAAAATGAGAAATAAGTTCACATTGACATTTTATGAATGGTGGTTTCGATAAATTTTCAGTTTATTTAACAATAAGATTGCAGTTTGTGAAATAATTTTGATTAATTAAGAAGCTATACGTGTAAATTAAAGGAAAAATTAAGAAAGTGAAACTGATCTAACTTTCTTATTATCGGGTTTTGGTCAAAAGCGAATTAAGAAAAAAACTTTATTTTGGTTTCCTAGAGCTGTCTTTTCAATCTCCTCCGTACGTTATCAGACACCCAGTATATGGCACTATTTTAAATTTTTGTATGTACTCAGTAATTTGGTGTCTTATTTTTAATTAAATTTTAATTCTTGGAGGTTCGTGGCTGATCCGTTTACATTGAATTTAGAAATTCAGTATTAACATGTTTTTATCTTTTTTAATGAAAAAAAATATGTGCCAGCTACAATTTTATTTACTTTGAACAGTTGGCAACTTAATACTTTTCATTAGTCCTTGTTTATTACGTTAATATTTAGGCTTAGTGCTTATTGGAAACTGCACTACATGTTACAGTGAGAAAAATTAATACGAATATGCAGCAAAATTGCAAGATCATGTGCTACAATTTGCGCTTTAGAGTGTTTTGTAATGTGGCGAAATCAAAATTATAGCTCGAACGACAAAGTCACGTTTGAAAATTTGTATTTACGCACTGAGTGTATCTTCATGTCGTTTTAACCTCATGGAATGAAACGAGACTCAGTGCACATAGTGCACCCCTGACGAAAACGCTTATAGAAAAACCTTAGCAACTGCTTAGTTTACATTTAGCCCGCCTATCAAATCGATTTACGGTGGGTTTCACAAAAAAATTGTTAATCAGCGACTAATTTAATTCTCTGATTAAGGAATGTCATTGGACGAAGTTAACAATAGATTTTAAACAACCAGTTAATTATATTGTTTTACTCAACCAATCAAAGGCTTTAATCACGCTGTTCAATTAATCAGTGATTAAATAACACTGTCCAACACTAAAATTGTTTCTAAAATAAATATAGCCAAATCATAACTACTTTGCGCTGCGAAATACCAATATGACTAAAATATTTTTTTAGCTCTCGTTTCGAAGATAAAAGTTCCCTTCTTTAATAACTCTAGAAATACAGAAATACAACAGCTTATACAACCACGAGAATGAGTAAAAGTTAAAATATCAGAAAGTCATGGACAGTAAGTCAAGAAGCACCCGTTTTATATGTTATAAATAAAGCATCGAGCAAAATAGCCCGTCCAGTCTCCCAGATGCCGATAACGCATCGTAACACCCCCAGTGTATGGCAGATCTGAATCGTTCGATTGCCCGGTTTAACAGAGACGCCCGTGATTTAGTATTCTCAGATATTCAAAAATACTAAAATTTCTTATCTATTAATTGTTATTAAAATTAATTATTAAATAACATTCCAAATTTTCGTTCGTTCGTTCGTTCGTTTCGTTTTGCTGTGAGAATGTCTTTTAAAGCGAGAAAAGATCTCTCAACATCACAGGTAGTGAGAGACTCTTTCTCCAGGTAAATTTTGAACTCTTCAATATTAACGGAGAAACTGAGCAATCAAATAAATGTCGAATCATCAAAATCAAAATTAATGAGACGCAGAATTCGGTCGTAGATTCTAGAATCCCCGTGCCTATCGGCAGTGCAGCAAGATATCGAGCCCCGTCGCGCGCGGAATACGATGCCTCTCAGTTTGGACCTTGAAATTCGAGGCATTAGTTATAAATCTGACGCTTAATAAAAAAAAATCATACGTGATATTCAAGTGTATTCTGTAGGCATTAACTAATTTTAATGTATATCTAACAACAGGGTTTGGAAATGCTCACTCATGTGCGCACATGAACCAATGAAACCACTCACAGTTCACTCACGGACATTGTTAAACGCGAAGATAAGCAATACGTTCTTTCGATTTTATTCAGGTTCATGAGCAGCACGTGGACGGTCGCGTGCGCTCATTCCGGTACATCAAGACCAAGACCTTAGTAACCGAATTTTAGTTCTTTTTTTACATTGACGAATCAATATCAATAAAATTTGCGAATATTTCTGCCCGAATATTTCTCTATCACAAAAATATGTAAGCGGTTATTTATTGTGCGGGACAAGCCTATTGTTTAATATTATCAAAAGGCTTATTTTGGCAATAAAATTAATTATTAATGAAAACTGTGTATTGTTCATCGGTTTAAATTCGGGAAACGAACGGCACCGTATGAAATTGTCTAATTTTGAACAGCTTATCTGCACACTGCATACAAACACTTCGCATATATACGTTGTTCACAAATTAAAAAATCACCACCTATTGCATTATGTTGGTATAAAACATAAGTCCCCTATAGAACATTATCAAAATACTAAGTTGGCAAAGTAATTGAAGTTTCATGTCAAAGTAATTTGTCATCTCAATTTTACTGTTATAGCATTTGTATTCATTTTAACAAGTCATTTCAATACCTGGAAAGCAGAGAAATATTTTAAATGTTAAAATGAAATCACTTGACAAATGTATTGAAATAAAAACTTGGCGGCAAATTTAAGCAACCGGCAAATACTTGCGTCTGATGGTTCATAACTACTTCTTCCTAGCTTTGGAGATTGTTTATATAATTTCAATAGTTTCACTGTTGCCGGTTGTATTTTTCACAAGGCAACACCGTCTGTGGTCTTTTAATTTGTGAACAAGGTATAGTATCCCTTGAACAACTCGTGTGCGATTGCCGTCCACTCTCTCATGAGTCATTCATGAGCTCTTAAGCCTGGGTTTCCTTGGATAACGTTTCCGTAATACGACGGCCGTAATATGACGGTGAATGACGTCACGTATCGGTGAAAAATGACGTACATTGGCGTAAAACAAGCATGAAAAAGCGACAATGTGTATTTATTTTATATATTTCGTAATTGTTTATCTAGATTTGACGTTACTTACATATTTAGAAAGCGAGAAGCCATCAAAAGAGGATTCCAAACGTTTAAAAAACCTTTTACGTTTGCTTTTACGTATTTTTAGATAACGGTGACGTTTACCGTTATAGGAAACCAAATATACTTAATACTCTTTAGTACGTTTTATGTGACGTCATCCACCGGCAACTTACGGCCGCTATTTTACGGCACCGCTATCCTAGGAAACCGAGGCTTTACGGAATGAGTTTTATAATAATAATAATTTTTATTCCGGAAGATTTCAGAGAATTTCAGCAATTGTCAGATTGATTACATAACACAATAAAATAAAAAGTATAGAAATTCGAACAGAATTTGTCAAGTTAATAATACGACTGTATCACTAACATAAGTAACAAAAGACAAAGATAAATAATAAAAGATCACTTAATACAATAATTCCGAGAAATATTCATCAATTGCGTAGTAAGGATTTTCTACGAAGTTTTCTTTAATTTGCTTTTTGAAATTGTTAAAAGGTTTTAACACCCTTGTTGTGAAACTTTGACGTACGGTGAGGCAAATAAAGGTATTGTTAACTTGGGAACGAGTATTACACGTATCTCCGATTCTTTGGTTAGCAAAGATTCTTTGCGTTTTGCGTACAATACACAATACGATACACTTCCGTTCAATTTCCCTAATGTATACACGTTATATTTAATGAACAGATAAAATAGCGACATCTTACGATCGCTTTTTGACCTGACATTGCAGTATTTAGTTATATTTAATATTTAAGTGAGGCAGTGGTTACTCCATGTTAGGCCGGAATCAAATGTTAGTCCTAAAAATTTTAGCTTAGAATTTATAGAAGTGAGAGTATTAGTATTGAAAGAGTTAAGGGAACTAAAACCGCTTTCTTCACATTTAATGACAGATTGTTTAGGCAGCACTAATCTATCATGTTCGTAAACAATAAACTAAGCCGCTCTAAAAGTTGTTCGTCAGTTTTATAATGTAAAATTGAAGAAGTATCTGAAAAATGAATAACATCACCTAATTTAATGAATGAGTTTAGATAATTCAAATACAGGCTGGGCCAACAGTGCGTATTCGGTAGATAGCGCCTGTATTAATGCAGATTTTTAAAATCTGTTTTCGCTATTACTTTTCTATGATGATTTGATTAAAAATTTAAAATTAGTTACAATTATATAGGGTATTCTGCGTGGCTGTGCCAGACCAAAGTTATGTTTCCTTAAATGGAAAATACTGTATATTATAGTTTATTTCGATTCGTCTTTAAGACTGGATAAATTTATTTGATAATTATTATCTACCTAAACATAATAGTTTTTGAGATATTGACATTTCAATGTAAAAAAATAACTGTTAAGATTGGGTACATAATATCCTTATAATAAATTTATCCAGTCTTAAAGACGAATCGAAATAAACCGTAATATAGTATATATAGTATTTTCCATTTAAGAAAACATAACTTTGATTTGGAACAAGCACACGGAACACTCTGTATAATTCTAACTAATTTTAAATCATGCATCTTTATCACAGGTAAGTAATAACGACAACAGATTTTAAAACACAGGCGCTGTCTATCGAATACGCACTATTGGCCCACCCTGTATATGATAAAAAGAAGTTGTCCGAGTACACTGTCCTGTGGAACCCCATGATGTACAGTCTTGGACTTAAAAGAAATCCATGCCTTTGCAGCCCCTGTCCACTACCTAACCGGCCGACTGCATTAATGCGAGGCTAAAATCTGTATAAATTATTGCAAGCGGTTACATTTAGAAGACTTGAGAAGATAATTTTGTTTCAGTAATATTTTTCAAAGGTATAAGTAATAGATTATATTACAAATAGTAATACAAAGATTTAGGCTCAATTCTCATATGAGCAGCGCGTCGCGTCAAATTTTTACATCTAATTTTTTGACTTAAAATGCTGCCAAGTGAGAATTGCTTCATTTAAAACCATGGCAACTTTAGAGCCAGCAAAATGACGCGACGTGACGCGACGCGACGCGCTGCCGTGTGAGAATTGAGCCTAAGAAACGCGTGGTGCGGTTTTATGATTGTCATACATACAGCGTCTTTCAAAAAGTATGCTACAATTGGGATTTTTTTTATTATCGATTTTTATAAAAAAAAATTATCGTGATTAATTTTTAAAATTTCAATTAAATAGAAAAATAAGGTTTTATTTTATTTTTTCTTCAATTTATTTGTTGTTTTGTTTTTCTTTTTGAATACAACGCGATCATCTTTTTTTTATCGGTTAGTGAGAATATCTCGCAGCAGTTTTGAATCATTAATCAATTTACTCTTTTCCCTTATTTTCTATATTTTCTGAAATTGTTTCTTTTCTTTCGTAAACACTCGCGTATTTATTACGATCGCTGATTGTCTTGAAACGTACGATCGTCATTTGTTTTTCTTTCTCTTATTTTCTCGTTTTTTTTTCAGTTTTCATTCCGATTAGATTTTTCCAATACTGAAAACTGAACAGTAAAAAACTTTCAGTAATCTGCAAATAGTTGCAATCGTCTTGTTTTTTGTTGCTTTTGTATTATGATTGTGCTTTGTCTTTCTTTATGTGCTCTTTTTTTGTAAATTTCGAATTATTTTTATGTAATGTTTTTTTTTAATGTAATAATTGTCGTGGAAAGTTTGAATAACGACAGTTCTTAACTTTTTTACTTTCAATTGTTTACCATTTTTCATAAAATAAATAAATATAATTTCGTTGTAAATTATTATTTTTTCCTGTTTTGCGTTTTGTATTTCTCGATTTTCAAAAAATTTTTCGCTTTTTTCTGTTTCTGAACGTGTACCATCTTTTTCTCACAAAACGCTTCGGTTGTCTCTTATTTTCTTTCTCATTTTCTTCATTCATCAATTTCATTTTGAATGTTTGTTATTATCATCTTGAGAATTTTTAAAACCGCACTTTTTGAGTTTTATCGCGCACGACTTATGGACGATTTTTCAATCAAAAATTATTTAAAAACCTTCAGTTTACCGCTAGTAAACCTTCAGTTTGCCACGGAAACAATTGTCTTCATATCTGTCACCATGAAAGTAAACCAAGAGTTACGGTTTACTTGGGATTGAAAAACCGAGCATAAATGTAAAAGGAAGAGAAGTTTCATCTTCTTTCTCAAAATTCAAAATCCACCGCAAGCATACGCAGGGTTCTCAAGAAGAAATTGTAACTATATAGTACCAACTGCTAAAATAATCATACTCTTGGCAACATTGCTTCAGAGCTGCAGCATGACAAGTGCCGCCCAATTCTGACATCAAAATATGTGATTCCGATCTCTACTAATAAATCATTTTCACACCATGAATAACTAAGAAAATCGTGTACTACATTTTTCTGATACTTACATTTTCTTATTCAGCTGAACGTATGGCAGTTTATGTTCATCGCGACAGTTGTTATGTTTACGAGCACACATTTTCTGTGCGGCAAATTTAAAATAAGTTTAATAAAATTTCTGAATGCTACGAAATATTTTAATGAAATGAATCTTATGTGAAATATTTCAGTTAAAATGTTTCGGCTTCACAGCACTACAAAGAATGAAAAATATTCGTTAAAAAGTTGTAACGTTATTACATTTAGGTTTTAACGTATATTTAACAATTTACTTTCTTTTTTATTATTACATCAATTGTTTTCATAACACAATTCGGAAGCGTAAATGCACACTCAGTCCGGTTTTTCTTAGGCATTTTTACGATAAAAATGCCAAAATTCCAAATTATAATGTTAAATTGAAAAAATGTTCTCACTTCGAATGCCGATAGGAAACTGACTACCTGTTCACAGAACGACAATTGCGAATTGTCCTGCCAGATGTTTTACAGCCCCTATAAAGTATTGTGCATTGTTTAAAACGGCCTTTATTCTTATGTCGGTCGGATTAATATAGTCGGGCGGTAAAGTAGTGTACAGGGACTCTAAAGGCATGGGCTTCTTTAAAGTCCAAGACTGTACTTGAATTAATCTTGCCTTTGCACCTAGCCAGGAGGCAATTAGGAAACGATTTTTTAAAAAACTAGCAATCCAGTTCAAGGTAGAGCACTCCATATTGGTTTAATTTGTACAGAAGTGTGTCGTGATGTAGGGTGTCAAAAACCTGGGTCAGATCAAAATAAATTCCAACCGTCTATCTCTGAGTTCGATATTTCGCCGAATAATATTGTATGCCAAACATAAGGCATCATTTGACGAAAGGCCCATTCTAAAGCCAAACTCATTTTTGTTTATGATGTTATTGACATCACAGAAATTAATTAATCTAGCCAGCATAGTTTTTTCAAAAACTTTTGAAAATATAGACAAGACAGAAATAGGCCTGAAGTTTCTTATATCTGTTTTTTTACCTTTCTTGTATACAAGAATTACTTTAGCTGTTTTTAGGGCTGAAGGAAATGAACCATGATTGAAGGACTCATTAATTAAGTTGCGAAGTGGAGCAGCTAAGATCTCAGCTAAATATTTAAGAATAAAACAAGGGATATCATCAATTCCTGCAGATTTTTTACAGGAAACAGAAAGAATTATAAGTTTCAACTTCAGAGATAGGAAATAAAAACATATTGCGATCGTTACTTTTTATATTAATTGTGTTACCCGAAGGATGACAAACAAATTCATTAACGGAATTAGTAAAGTAATTACAAAAGGCATTACTAATATCTTCGGTATCAACATGATGGCGATTATTTATATGAATGACATATTCTGGACAATCTATTTATGTTATTTTGTTTTAATAATTTCCAAGCAGCTTTGTATTTGTTGGAGGAATTACAGATAAAATTTTCAGACGTAATATGATGATAAGTCAAGGTTATGCCGTTGACATATGTTGCATCACCGTAAAAATAATCTGCACAACATTGACTACGAATCGTATTCGGAAGACTATTTAATGAATCAAATCCTTCAATCCCGTTTTACACAAATTAAATAAACATTTTCATTTGTTTAAAATTATTATAAAGTACTAGTACAATATTCGCCGTAATTTGTAAGAGTACAATTACCGCTGAAATTTTTTTGTAACCATGGAAATGATTTTTTCGTTGGTTAATGAACATGAACTGTCAGATGAATTAAATAGTCATTAAAATTTCGTCTAGCAGATTTTTAATTTAGGCGATGTTTACTTTTTAATTCCTTATAATGTGACGCGAGAATTGTTATTCGAAAGGCTTTCTTTTAATTTTTTATGAATACGCCTCAATTCTCGTCCCTCATTGATTAATACCTCAAAGATTCAGGGTCCTATTGTACCTTGTTTAATGTGATTTATTTGTTTAAGGGTGATTCCACCGTCACGGGTTGGACACTTGTACTCAATTTTTCAGTACATTAACTCATTTTCTTCTAAACAACTGACTGGTATCATGTTGGTTTGTATAGGTAACCGTAATTAATGAAACTAAGTTTTAAAAGATGTGTGTGTTTTTACACCAAAGTTAGTTTGCAATAGTGTAGATGAGTACAACAGTTGATATTTCACCTTATTAATTCAAAGTGTTGCATATCTTCCCTTTATTTCATACTACCCCAACTGATTATTCCATACTACCCGTCATTTTAAATCATGTCTAGAAAATGCAGTATTTTTAATTTTTTACAAAATTCTCCCAAAAAATATGTATTTCTTAAATTTATTATATGCAGCCGCTGGAAAACATAAAGTATTTTAGTATCTTAGTTCAGAATTTATGACGGCCCAAAGAATGGGTAATTTCAAGTAGGAAAACTTGTATAATTATCAAGGAGCGGATGATCTGAAGTTTTACTTAAGGTTATTCAAACCGTAATCATTATATTAAAATTATTTTTATGGAATCTTGTAAGTAAATTTATTTTATATTATATATACATTCATTCAACGATTTATAAGGTCTCGGGCAATGCAAATCGCCTGTATTCGTCATCAAAAACCTCAATTCCGCCGCTCACTGATAATTATTATCCATTTAAAAACAAAAAGAATAATAATCTGTGTCACGGGCGAGACAACATTTGTCACGGGGCGGACTTGTACACTTTTATAATCAAAATCAAAACATATGCAGAGACAGTTTAACATAAACTTTGCTCAATATTATTTTAAATACTTCAAAAAGGTACAATAAACTATTTTGTTGAATAAATGGGACAGCTTAGTTACTGTTACGTAGATCTCAAAATATAATCTAAATACCGATCTTAATTATATTTATACTGCGCTGGGTCAAAAATATTAATATATTTCACTCAAAAAATCAAATATCACGTGTAACTGTCAACAATGAGTGGCGGCGATAGTGTTGTCAACTTTAAACCAAATTCACAATATTACAAAATTTGCATCATCAAAGTTTGAAATGTACCAGAAACACATAAAATTTTATTGTAATTAAATTCAATCGCTTATTTTGTAGTTTCACTAGCACTAAGTAGTACTGGAAGGAAATTATAAATTGAGGTCAATGGTTACTTCTTCAGGGAATACCCCTTAACTGGAAAGTAGTAGTGTAGTAGTTAAAGTAATAATTAAAAGTATTTAAAAATTAAAAAAAAAATTGAATCGAGATACTGATCATCTCTGACATAATGATTTTTTTCTAATTTGATAGCAGATACGAAATTGTTGATTGATGTTTCATCAAAAATCCGTGTTTTAATACTACGAGTTGTAGTGCGATCAGGAAGTTCACAGTGCACAGACAAGGTTATCATTTGATGATCAGAAAATCCAGAATCAGAAATATTTATAATATAGTTATCCTGTTCAAAATTGGTAAAGAAATTCTGGTAACATAATTTCCATTCAAGCGCGTGGGTGCTTCCACGAAGCTATAAAGTTCAAAGGATTCAAATAAATCAGTTAGATATGCTAACGGTTCTAATTTTGAGAAATCAACATTAAAATCACCTTCAATAATAATATGCCCATTAAAAGAGACAGACATGTCTAAGAGAACTTCAATGTTATTAAAAAACACATTAATATCCGCATTAGGTGACTATATAGATTGATCAGTAAAATATTAGTTGTTCTCAAATATTACACTGCGGAACACATTTCAAATTTTTTTTCCAGTAATAATGACATCATTAGTAACATACGGTTTACAATACGATTGGACAGAATTTGAAGTGTACAATGCAACAGCACCTCCTCAACACGTTTTTCGAGTAAAAGTTATTTAGCTGTAGTTGTTGAGTTGTACGAATCTGAGAATCCATAGCAACGTTTATATTTTGTAAACGAAAGTGCCCTTTTTAAAAGGTTCTATAATTATGGCTTTCAATATACTTGTACTACAAAAGATAATTTGCTCACAAATTAAAAGACCACTTGCGGTGTTGCCTTGTGAAAAATACAACCGGCAATATTTTTCAAATTTGCTTTGCTTAACTTGAAAAGCTATCTCTAAAATACCATTGTTTTTGTTATTACTATACAAGTTTCTTTAACTTCAGTTATTAATAAACAAAACTATTAATCTAGACTTTAGTGTCACTATAGCTAGCTCTCTCTCTAGCTTCATTAGAATTTGAACCGCGCAAAATATCTGATACCGAAGCGTAATTATAAGTGTCCCCGTTTTTTATGGTGCCCGTGATACAAGAAAGAAAATCAGGCATATCATATTGCCATCATATTATCATGGAAACGTCTTCATGTAATCATTCATGTAATCGAGATAAAAGTGCAATCCAATGGTCGGGATCCGTACTATTTTATATAAAGTCCCGGACAGATCTATTTAAACCAAGCCCGTTCGGTATTTTAATTTTTTGGTAACGATCCTGCGTTCGGGGCTCTAGCCACATCCTTTAAGTTATTATACAGGGTTCGGTAAAGTTCTGAATTTGGTCATTTATGAAGTTATTTAAGAATATATAAAAATTAATCTGCGGCGTATGATTACAAGGATAGATACCCACAATTGAAAATTATTTTCATTAATACGTGTTCCGTAATGTTACTGCGGACCAAAGATATTTTTTTTAATGTAACAGCCTATATACGATACTCTTTTTGAAATGTCCTGGTCATGCGCTTTCTAAAAGTATAAAATTTTAAAATTTTATGTTGGATGGTTAACATAGAATAACTTAAACGTCCTGTCTAACATTAGAAGTTATTTGCAAATAAACTTTGTGACTGCGAATTTACTTACACATAGTTAGTGTTATTTTCTAGTAGAAATATTTATCTCATTTGCCACCATTTAAACAGAGTGACACAAAAATCAAATAATTGTAAAACTCACTTTTTTAAAATAGGACACTTGTATATCTTTCTACCGTATGATTTTTTAAACTTTAGATAAAGGGAGGCCCTGGAACGCAAAACGTATAGTGTGGAATACCTCAATAAATAAAAATTTACTGCAGAACTTCCAATAACTTCTTTAGTTCTGATTGTAGGTTTGCTGTCATCCTCTACGACTAAATTTAAAATTTAAAAAATCATATGGTATAATCATATTCTACATTACTTGCCATTTCTAAAAATGTACGTAATAAAACAACCACGAAGTATTCGAAATTTAATGTGAACTAAAGTGATATATTTCAGATGTAGAACTATTTATATCTTTTTACAAATTTAAATTGCAGTTACAAATTTTGTAGTTTATATATACTAAATAACATGTATACTAAATATTGTGGCGCGCCACCCGGCTTAGCTCAAGGCGTCAAGAAGTCGGTTTGTTATGCGTCATTGGCTGCCACGCCACCGGGGTCTACATCGAACAGACTAGACTTTTCCGGCGACGGAACAAACTCGAATCTTCCAGCGTAGAGAATTCCAGACGGCAGCAAATGATATAAAATCGCCCGGAGTTGACTCACCAGTCAGTTGAATTCTAACAGCGATCATCGAAGTTAGACTTTTAGTGTGTAAATAAATTGTTACAAATAAATTAGTTTTTAAGCTTTATTAAATTACGGTTAAGTTTTTATCGAGTGTTTTATTCGTTTAAATAAATAAATTTTAAACCCTAGAAACGTAACAATATCATAAATGATAATTTAGCAGCTTAGTACTAATAAAAATATAACAGAAAATTATTATGATTTAATGGAAATTTTACACTAAATTGAATATATCTTTTCGACCACTCCGAATAACATATTAACACCTTACATTTTTAGAAAGGGCAAGTAATGTAGAATGCGATTATAGTAAGATATACAGGATGTCCTATTTAAAAAAAAATGAGTTTTTTAATCATTTGTGTTTTGACTCACAACATAACTTATAACATTAACTTATTTCTACGTACATTTCCAGTCACAAAGTTTATTTGCGAATGACTTCTAACGTTAGAAAGGACGTTAAATTTATGCTAATTTTTAGACAAAAGTGTTGATAGCTTGTTAACCACTTAATATGTAGTATTAAAAATTTATATTTTGAGAAAGGGCACGATCAGGACATTTCAAAAGTGTATTATACACAGGATGTTCCATTAAAAAAATTATAACTTTGGGTATTATTGAAAATAATTTTCAATTATGGGCATCTACTCTCGTTATCAAATGCAGCAGATTAATTTTTAGTATCTTCTTAAATAACTTCATAAATGACCAAATTCGGAACTTTGCTCAATCCTGTGTAATACTATTTAAGTTAAGAAATTAATCAGTTAAGGGAAATGAGAAGTCAACTGGAAACCTATGGAAATTAAGCCAGATGCATCTGTTAAAAGAAATAATTTAGTAGTGCTCTAGGTTAAAAATAAACAAAAGAGAGTGACTTGTAATTTTTTTATGAAAGATCCTTTTTACTCTGCAAAACAAAAGGTTATAGACCTAGACGGTAGAACTTTGGTATAGAAGCACAAGTATAAAAATGCCTTTCATTCAATCGAAGATTTTCTTCTGCATTCTTTTAAATATTAGGACATTTGTGAATACTGCTTTTGTTCTAGCGATTCTAGCATACCTGCTTTTTCTTTCATGTATTTGCATTTATACACGTATTGACTTGTAACAGTACCCTAATAAACCATTATTATTATTATTATAGCATAGTTTCATAACATTTCTTGGCTAATATTTTTTAGAACTATTTTCTCGTAACATAACTTAATATAATGTAAAACAGCCTTAAGAAGCGACATCCTACGATCGCTTCTATTGATGAAGCCCCAAATATGTCTGAAACAGCTGTTCAGAGGATGCTCGAGGAATCCATTGCAATCAAAAATGATTTGTAACAAATTTTTCAAAATATTATAATTAAATTACCTATCTTCGGTGAAAAAATTTAACTCTATTACTTTTTTATTCATTCCTAGCAAAAAAAGTTTTTAATTGAAACATTGTATAATAGTTGATCTAGAACCTTTCTGTGAAACAAGCCTCTAAAATGGATTTGCAATATATCACAAATCTCTTTTTAATAAAATAAATTAGAAAGATAAAAATTCCTTTTTTGGGTGTTGGCCTACTTTCAATTCAATTGCAAAAAAACATAAAAAATAAATTCAAAAAAATAATCCTCCGGTGGGAGGGGGGGATTAACCCTAGATAACCTTGAAATGATACAGTGTAAGGTGAAAGTGTTTCTAAGACAACAATCTGTCATGTTTTAAGCACATTTTAATTTTTTTTTCGAAAATATTAGCAACTGTCCACATTCCACCTCATCTTTCGAAAAGAGCCTGAAACATTCGAAAACTTATTTACATTAAGGTTAAAAAAATGATGCACAAGTTTGGGAACGAATGAAATTAAGTAATTTCAGCGATAAACAGATAAAATTGTCCCGGAAGTCGTGACGGTTTGCAATTGCGATGAGGAAATCGTGTCCACGACGCGTTTACAAGAATTAGTAACGTCACTATTTTACAGCGCGAATACATTATGACGGAGCGAACTAAATAGAAAATTGATTTTAGGAAAACGAAAATTCAATTCCAGAAACCTCGAAACGGTTGGCACCGCTCGATCATCCAATTTCGCAGCAAATTGTTCATAACGGAAGCTCATATCCGACCGGGCGGGGTGTGCACCCCAATTGGGGCTCGTCGGGAGACCGGCCACCCCGAGTCAGATTGAGTTGTAATTCGCGTATCCTGTTTCGGATGAATAGGCCGGCAGTTAGATTGTGACCAGGCGCAGTCTTAACTCGCTCGTCCTGCATAATCTAACGCGCTCCTAGTCAGGTTACATCCTGGAGAATATTTACTTATTAGCATTGCGATGCAAATTAATTTAATGGGCATTACGGTGGATGTGCGGTGATGTTTCGTGGCTACCATGTTTTGATATTCAATACTAACATGTATACATCCATAGAAATTAATATAATTATATTTTTAATTAATGAATACTGATAATGTGTACCATTTAAAATACCAAATACTTTCTACCACTACTTAAGAGGAGAAGCCTCAAATCACATGCTGTGAAGATATTCAGAACTCAGTTCGTTAGATATATTACGATTAGAATCTGATTACATTAACATCACCGTGGGAGTTCCTCAGGGTTCGATCCTGGGTCTTATACTCTTTTTTCTGTATATTAACGACTTATCTAAGGTGGCTCCGGATATTGACTTTACTATTTATGCAGATGAGACTTCATGTGTTTATACAAAAACTTAATCATTGGTTTAGCTGTAATGACCTTTATCTTAATTTACAGAAGACTTCAGCAGTAGTTTTTCATAACAGACAAAAATGCTTCAAACAGATCACTTTGGATATTCCTAACAACAATTTAGTTTCTACTGACAGTCTCAAGTTTCTTGGTATTAATCTTGATAAACCTCTGGACTGGAAAACACATTGCTTTGACCTAATTTCTAAATTAAACTCTATTTTGTCCTTATTCAGAAATCTGAAACCCCTGCTTAACTCACAGAAGCTACTGCAGTTGTATCATGCTCAAGTAGTCAGTCGCTTAAATTATGGCATCTGTTTCTGTGGTCGTTCCTGTGTTCTGCCCAATGTTTTCATTTTGCAAAAAAAATAGTTCGTTGTATGGTTGGGATCTCCAATAGATCTTCATGTAAAGATAGTTTTAAACAGCTTAACATTCTTACACTTCCGAGTATTTTAATTTTTAATCTTTGTGTCTACTATATGTTCAATAGCATAGCGCATTTCAGTACGAATGGTGACTTTCATCAGTTAAATACTCGCAGCAAAGATACTTTACAAACTCCTTTCGCGAGATTGTCGATCACGCAAAATTCCACGTAAGTGATTCCTTAATTTCCTAAACAAACTGGTAATAGGAGAGTATCAAATTAGCCGAATATGGTGAATGCGGCAATATTTGGAAACCTAATTCGGTTGCTTTGAAGTTGCTTCGATGTACGTGTGTGTCATCAGCTAAACATTCCTCTGCGTTTCAGTTTAATATTTTTGATGATATCATTGTTTCAAATTAAGTAAATATTGTGAACGTGGCCAGTGTCGTGAAAGATACATTTCTAATCGTATCTAGATACAGATACAGATACTTACAGAAATATGTATATAGATGCAGATGTAGATACTTTTTTCGGAAAATATCCAGGTACAGATACAGTTACAAAAAAATATTTGCAATTTATTAATGTGCTTGCAAGTGTAAAATTTAATATCTATGCAGTAGTGGAGATACTGTATTATTTGTAAGTAACATAAACGCTAAACCTGTAATAATTTTCACAATGGACCGCAAATGATAGTTTTTTCAGCTTTTCAGCAGTGTATCTAGTTCCTTTTAAATAGAAAATTTATCTTTTGTAATAAGTTGATCAATTTGTCAAATCATTTTCAAGTTTCTGAACCATCTGTCGTATTTCAAATAGAAAAGTCATTTGATAAACTAAAAAACATAATTAACAAAAGGAGGAAATCAAAATAAAGGCTGTAAAACCGAAAGTTGCATTTTTATGGAAGTTTAAAATGTATCTTAGTATCTCCAATGAATAGATACTTTTGTAATTGTATCTAGATGCAGATACAGATATATTTTTAGTAGTATCCGAGATATATCTAGATACTCTAGGAGTATGTATTTACATACTTTCATCTAGATACTTAAGAACACTGGATGTGACATTTGGAAGCCTAATGAAGTTGATGGGACGTAAGTATGGGAGGAGATAAAATCACGCTGCAATTGAACATTCACCTGCGTTTCAGTTTAATATCTTTTGTGAAGAGGGCCTTATGGCAATAAATATACTCCAGGTATTAAATTCTTGTATTGAACATGAAAGAACAATTAAACTTTAGATTGATTCCGCTTTTTATACACCTTAGATTTCATTACTCATCGACACAATCATTTATATTAAATTTCAGTGTTTGTCATTTATTTTCACATTTTCACCTAAGCAAAACTAAATAATGTATACCAAAATAAATAAATAAAATTTTGATTGTTATACATTTTTTAAATTAAGCTTTTCATTGAAGTTGTTCTGATTTTATAGTGCTCCTGACCTCTTTTGCTTTTCGAGTATCATCTTTGGAAAAGTTTCGACAACAAACCGACTCAATTATTTTTCTTAAATTTGTCTTATACTGGATGTCTCTAAATTTCGGACTTGATTTAATCACATATTCCTGGGCTTAAAATAAGACAATTTAACCAAAAGTGCTTCGTTAAACCAGTATTCTGCAAAAGTATTTGTTTTATAACAAAGGAACGACTGTATCGATTTGGACGATATTGTGTATGACGTCCCCGATAAGTCACAAGCGGTTTAGTTACTTATAGTGAACCGTTAGTGTCACAACCCTGTTGCTACAACACACATCTTGCTATAAATTCTTTGAGGTTAACTTTAGTTAATACATTTTTGGAAAGAAGCATTCCATAGCAAACTTTTTCGAATCTTTGTAACTGTTGATATTTCTTATTTAGCACAAAATAAGAAAGTCTAAATGGCTGCAGAGTTACTTCTTGAAAACGCTTATACTCTAGTACTTTTTAAGTAAATAATTAATTTCTTTTCAGAGAAAGGCATTCATTAGTCCATGCCTTTAAAGACTTTGCCATCTTTTACGGTTTAGTCAAACAGAAAAACCTGTAGTACCTGTTTTCAATAAGAATTGTTGCATTCTTATTTTGTGGCTAAACTCTAAAATACATTGTGATTCAAAAGGGTCGCACCATCGCTTAAGTGGTGTTAAGTTATGTTGTTAGGAGCTCGAATATGCTTCTAGAATTCTTTTGCGATACTTGGTTGGTTTTCAAGATATAAAGGTTCAAAAATATCACAAATAGGCAACGTAAATCATAGGTATTCTCTTTTTTATTGACAATTGAATATGCGCCGATCTTCATGGCATAAAATATTAGGTCACATTTGAAGAGTATGTGCTATTTAGTAGACTGAATTTCCGGTGTTGATCAACATAAACTTTCCACTACTCAATTGCAATATGAATTTTGTGTAGAAGGTAAGATGACTAGGTTACCTCATGTTAAAAATCGGAATAAAGCCAAGCGCTCTCTAGAGGTGATTCACGGCGACCTAATGATAGGACCAATTTGTTCAGTGTCTTATGACGGTAAAAGATATATTTTAAGTGAAGTGTTTGAATGTTTTAAAAAAATGTGCAGCTTTAGCAACAACACATTTTAACACAAAAATTAGTCGTTTTAGATGTGATAGGAGAGGTGAATACCGCTTTCAAAAAACAGGGACCTGAAATTCTAATCGTCTCTAAGTATTATTTACTTTACCTTGCGCTTTACTGCTGGGTTTTATAGGCTCTTTGACTTTTTAAATCTTTAATTATGTTTTATACTTGATATTAGTAATTAATTATTTTTGTCAAAAAAAAACTTTAACTGCACGTAATCTACAGCAAAATCTGGAGTTTTTACGTGAAATTCTTTCATAGAAGTTTGTACTGAATAACCCAAACACTATCAATTTTTCGATTAAGAATGTCTTAATTTCATAGTGAAATCCATTGCAGAAGGGTAACTTGAAAATTGAAGTCACACAATAGAAAACTTAAAACGTAAATTATCGATTAAAAACAGGTCAATTTATTTTTTAAATTGTGTGGTGTTTGGCATTACACCTGAGTGTTGCAAGTAAGTCTGATGATGTCACCGACCCTATTTTTTAATGAGAACCCTGACGTTTGAATTGATATTACAGCAGCTCCCATAATTATCAAAACGATGGTGTAAAAAATTTTTCATAAGAAAATTTTTGAGTAATTTATTAATGAAAACTGAAAAAGAATTTTAATTTTACGTTCCTAAGTGCATTTTAAAATAAATAAATTTAGAGTATAAAACATGCTAAAGTAATAAAGTTATCATAGTAAATCTTCAAAATGCCTGACAACTTCTTGGTAATGTACTAATCCAAATTGAAACTCTTGCAGAACTTCGCGAAAAGTTTCATGTTATATAGCACTGATTGTTACGTTACATCCTCAATTTATTTATTTTTTAATTAAAATGCATTTAGTAACGCTCAAATTAAAATTACAATTTTCAGTTTTAATTCTTAATAATAATATCAACTCAAACTTCGGAGTTATCATCTAAAAAAATGTCAGTGACGTCATCATTCTTACCTGTAACACTCTGGACATTCAGGTATAACGCCAAAGATGTAAATCAAAAATTGAATTACGTGAATGTATTAGTTAATTAGATACTATATATTTAAAAAATATTGACAAAGGTAGGCTATGGAAGTGTAACTGTGAGTCGTAAATCGTAACAACACCAAGCAGTTGTCAAGGTGTGGTATGTATTTTGTTAGGTAAATAAATGGCTGTGGTAATCCGAGACAAACATTTTGTCTCCCATAACCTATCTTTATCAAAAATTTATTTGGACATATTGCTATGTTATTTTAGTTGAAGGTTTAATTTTGATTATATTAAATAAGTTTTACTTACATTTCTGGAATGAATTATTATGATTTCGCATCAGAATTTTGTTTAAAGTCAGTGTAAATTTCGTGTATCAAGGGAGAATTGTAATTCAAGGTATTTCGTCTCAAATAATGCTTACACTAAAACACAAATTTTGTTGCATGAATTAAATGG
This sequence comes from Prosopocoilus inquinatus, assembly GCA_036172665.1. Classification (NCBI taxonomy): domain Eukaryota; kingdom Metazoa; phylum Arthropoda; class Insecta; order Coleoptera; family Lucanidae; genus Prosopocoilus; species Prosopocoilus inquinatus. The sequence continues at coordinate 33,038,124 of CM069869.1, forward strand.
TATGGGTTACGACAAAACACATTGAACCGCAACCTAAAGTCAAGCTTGAAGCTTCTACGATGTAACAAAGGACTGCAGGACTTTGTTGATATGAAGGCATCTCTTAAGCCTAGCAAAAGGTGAACACATCGTAAGCCAAAATGGTCATCTTCGGCCAAGAAGTCTTCAAGCAACACGACAACAAGAAACACACTCGTGGTAACAAAACAAAATGTGTTCGGAGATTATTGTTTGATATCTGTAAAGGGAATACATTTGGGAACATTTTAAAACATTACATAAGTCGGTAGCAACAGTAATAAGGAAGTAGTTTTTTGTGAAAAGCAATAAAACTCATTTAACAAAAAAGTGTTTATTAGAAATTGGGAATGACGCGCTCTAAGGATAGTCAGAAAACGAGAGGGAGGTTTTTTCTTGTATGATCTATATAAGGGGATGGAGCGATTTTCGAAAAGAAAATCAAAATACCAGTCCCTGTCGGGTATTATCCAAAAAGTCACAAAATACCAGCAAACATAAGGTTGGGTAATATCCAAGAAGTCACCAAAATACCAACAACAACTGCGTCGGGTGTTTTCGGAAAAGTCAATTAAAAACGAAAGTATAGTGTCGAAGTTACTATTCGCGTCTTTGAACGAAAGAGTCGCCACGCGGCGGAATTTTGTGGAACCTTAGAAATGGTGATTAAAACATACAAATGCAGACGGTTGCCATACAAATACACACAACACCGTATTATTATATACGTAACACGTGATTTTTATCACCACTTCTCCGCCATATTGCTACAATTTGCAGCGCCATCTAGAGGGACCTAAAAACGCCAATTGAATTAATTAGATGAACGAGTGCTTGCGTGTACATTAATAATAAAGTGCAGATGGGACAAAAGCCGTAAGATGAACAAAATTATTAACATAACGTCGGGAACTATACTGGGTGTCTCACAACGTACGGAGGAGATTGAAAGGGCAGCTGTAGGACATCAAAATAAAGCTTTTTTCTTAATTCGCTTTTGACTAGAACCGAATAATAAGAAAGTTACGGCAGATTAACTTTCTGAATTTCTTCTTTAATTTACACCTGTAGCTTCTTAACCCTCGCCGCCCGTCTGGGGTCTTTTTGACCCCACGTAAACTAGAATCTATTTTTTTATGTTAATTCCGGGTGTATTGTCTTACACCCCTAGATATGCTTCTATCTAACTTCATAGAACACCGTCACAATTGTTTTTTTGTTTTTGTTGTAGTAAAACATATTTATGCCACAAAATATGCGTTTGGGGTTAATTTTGACCCCAGGTGGGTAATACGTAATAAATAAAGTTTGGAATGATGTTTAGCATAAATTTGCAGTTTTTCATGTTTTTACAAGTTGGGGTTTGTTAGTTGGTTGTTGAAATTTATTCTTTTGTAATTGGAAATAAGATTCGGTATAAACTTATAGTTATTCCTGTTTCTGCAAGTTGTGATTTGTTCGTTGTGACTGTTCGTTGTGTGTCGCAGTATGTTTCGTAATTTTGTGTAATATTATGCACAAACATGTAATAATTCATGTTTCTGCAAGTTATAACATCAAACATGCCAATAGTCAATACTTATAAATGTAGCTCCATGGGAAGCGTTCTCATTCAAAGTTTTACTGAGTGATAAGTAATATGAAAATTTATTATGGCGGATTATAATATAAACTTTGCAAGAGGCTACAGTGAAGAACAAGCTTTGATGGATGTATACAATTCTGATTTTGAGATCATAGATAACGAGAGCGATGGTAGTGATGCAGACGAAGATTTCACTGAACTTCAGGTAGTCGAAGCAAATGCAGCAAATCTAAGCAGCTCAGATACTGATAATGAAGACGGGAATGAAGAAGTTTGGATTAGCAAAGATGGAATAATACAGTGGAGTAGTATGGAGCCAGGACGTAAAAAGACACAGTCAAGGAATATTATAAAACAAATTCTTGGTATATCAAAACATTTAAATATGTCCACCCGCACAGACTGCTTTTGTGCATTTATGACATAGACAAAATATGCTTGCACACCAATGAAAGGGCAAATGAACAAAAGGAAAATAAGTCAAGCCTAAAAAATTGGAAGGAATTACAACGTAGTGAGTTTTTGGCATTTTTGGGTCTAAGCTTGCTTTATGGTATTCAGAAGGGTCACGGGAAAGATCTAAAAGAATTTTGGTCAGAAAAGTACGGTTATCCAATTTTTAGAGCTACAATGTCCAGATATCGTTTCACGAGCATACTTAGCTGTCTACGATTTGATGACAGAGGTACACGACAAGTTAAAAAAGAAGCAACTAAGAACAAGATTGAACCTATAGCTGAAATAACTAATATGTTCGTTAGTCAATGCAAGAATGCTTTATACCAGGTCCAAATATTACTGTGGACGACCACCTGTGTACTTTTAGAGGAAGATGTGGTTTCAAGGTTTATATTCCTTCAAAGCCGGGAAAATATGGTATAAAAATATGGATGGCTGTAGACTGTGACTCTCGATACATTACAAACCTGCAAATATATTCTGGCAAAATAGGAAACACAAAGGAACAGGAACAAGGAAAGTGGGTGGTGTTAGATTTGGTAACGCACCTAAACGGCTCTGGTCGCAATATTACTACTGATAACTTCTTTACTAGCTACAGTCTTGGGCAGGAATTATTGAAACAAATTTAACTCTTGTCGGAACTGTCCGTAAAAACAGTAAAGAGCTTCCTTCCTGTATGCTGCTGTCAAAATTTCGTGAAGAGAAATCATCTGTTTTTGCTTATGCCGACAATACATTATTAGTTTCTTACGTTCCTAAAAAAGGAAAGGCTGTAGTTTTGTTGTCTACTCAACATAATAGATTTGACGTATCCGACGAAGAGCACAGAAAACCGGAAGTAATACTAAATTATAATTCCACTAAATTCGGTGTTGATACTATAGATCAAATGGCTAGGACCTATTCAACAAAAAGATCGACAAGAGGAGGGCCACTTGCAGTATTTTTTGATCTTGTGGATTTTGCTGGAATTAATGCTTACGTATTATTTTCTGAGCTTGACAATATTATTGTGTTATGTTTTACATGTTCTAGTTTAACGTTAGATGACAGTGGCTCAGACTAATATATTTACTACAGCAAAGTATTCACCTCATAAATAAATTTGCTTTAAAATTCATTTTGTTTATATAGTTTAGCTTGTATATATAGTTTATATACATGGAGTTTATTAAAATTTATTAATAACTATCACATACAGACTAATCAATTTTAAACATTAACATGAAAAATACGTTTTTTTTATAGCAAACCAACGCAATTTTAGGTTTGGGGTCAAAGGTGACCCCAGACGGGCAGTATGTAATTTTAAGGTAGACGGGCGGTGAGGGTTAATGAATTTAAATTATTACACAAAATGCAACTTTATTATTAAATAAACTCTAAATTTATCAAAACCACCATTTATAAAATGTCTATATTAATCTGTTTCCTAGTTTTGCTTTTAATTAGTAGGCGGTGCACAACGAGATGAAAAGCCGTTTTTGTGCATTAAAAGAAAAAATTAAATAGCCGTTACTTTAACGTGACTACATTTTTTTGAATAGTTGTTTATTGTAAAGCAGTGTTCAATTAACTCATAAATGCCTCAAATTTGAATCTAAAACATAAAATATTACTACAGGGAGTAACTTTTGCTTGTTAATTAATTTCACTTTAAACTCTTGTAACTTTTTAGTAATTGCTTTCTTCTGAAAAATATATTATGAAAAAGTCTTTCATTTAATCTCCCCTAGCTACCCTTTTAATCTCCTCCGTAGGTTATGAGACACCCAATATAAATCACTTATCAATTTTAATAAAGGATTGTTCAAATAAATTCAACGTTAAATGTAAAATAAAAAATAAATATCAAACAATTAATAACTCTATTGCAGGAACTTAGTTTGTTATAAACCGTTTAAAATAAAGAAATACATTTCATTTATTGTTGCAAAATCAAGAATTTGTTAAATAAACCCATAGAAGAATTTCATTCAAAATTGTAATTGAGCTTTTATTTATAACAATTAGAAAAGAACCCAAAAGATTGTTATAAACAACAAACAAAAAGATCACGACCCTGGACCTATAAGAGTTTCATGTTAACAAAAATTTATATGCGTTATTATAAACAAAAATTGTTGTACGAAAAATAACAATAACGTAGCATATTAATACTTGACGCAATCAACGTGGGACATTTATAAAAATATTTGGCACCCAAACAACGTAGGACATTTATATAATCATTGACGCAACGACGTATCACCAGAGAAAGCAAGAGTATTTGTTAATAACAACGTGAAGAGGAAAATTTGCAATAAGGGAAATACGAATTGCAGCGACGATTTAAAACGTTCGGCGCTAGAGCAGGATCAGACGCGATGCAAGTTGTTTGTTTTCGCGCAAGGAATTCGACGTTATAGGGTGTTCCGACAATTAATGAAACAAAACTTGCTGATTTAATTAATTAAAATAAAATTTTTAATTGAACATTAACAAAACTTTAAAATAAAGTGAATGTGCCTACTGACTGTTTATTAACAACATTGAAACTTCAGTCGTGTTAGGTGACACACTTTGTTGGCAAGAATGTTTAACAAATGTTGCACAAATCGCAATTGAATAACTGACGTGACTAACAAAATTAAAAACAACTGATAACTGTTTATTAACAATTTGAATAAAAATTTTAAATTACACACAATTAAATTAAACATCATTACAAAATAAAAACATGTCGAAGAAACCGGATAGCAGGAACAGTTCAGAAACAGATGGAGAAAGAGAAGAACAAAGAAAGGTGTTCAAAGAAAAGTTGTTAGTTAGTTGTTAGTGTGACTGTCAGTTAAGAAACCGGAACCGGATATTTTGTGCGCAGCAGAATCTGAATATTCATACGCGACGTATAAATTTTGTTTTATCTCTTTTCATTTTATACGCAGCAGAGTCAAACGTATGTAGTAACTCAAAATGACAAACTTATAGATTCTTTTATTATTTTATCAATTGTGTCAGACAATAGGTACGTTTTATCGCTACCATTCTAATTCTGGTGGTAAAAGTTTTGACGTTTTATTCGTTTCCAATTCCAATTCTGGTGCAACTTTTGCTTCGATCGCTCGGGACGGTGGAATACAGTGAAAGTGATGGTGGGGGAAAATTCAAATACGAAATCTGTCACTTCACTTAAGTACAGGCGGATGCAGGATTGTGTGCAGTATATTATATTTCTAGAGTGATGTTGAGTTCATACACGGGCAATTTATTACATTAATTTAGAACTAATTTCACGATATAACCTGTACACCACACTTTAAGAGACAAGTTTTGATTGAAATTTTCACTTTTCATATGTTTCGTTTCAATTTTCCAAGCAGTACATTGGAAAATAAGACTAATCTGCCTTATAGGTTATCTAATTTAATCAGTGGAAAACTGAAATTCCACTGTCCGTTTTATTGCTATGTTAATTCCGCTTCCACTTTCACCACCGAGTGGAATGCAATAAAACGCACCTAATGATAAATGCAGGTGTTGATCAGGACACTAACGTAAACGCAAAGATCCAGCGAAAAATTGTACGTGTTGAGGTAACGCCATCCCATTCCCATTATGAGTTCATTGTGTAACAAAGATACATACAAATATCGCAAGAGCAACAAGTAAATTATCACCTTTAGGAAATTCTGTTTACTACGAAGGTAGTAGTTTACGGCCGACTGTCTGGTCAAAAATGTATTCAGTTATGTTATTCTACGCGGCCACAGTAAATTGCCATTTCTGAGATGTCACTTTGAATAACAAACTTTCGATTGTGTTTCTTTTATCCGTAGATGAGTTTATTGTGCGATAGGGATAGATAGAAAAATTTCATGTTCTAAAGTTCTCTAGTAATATGGCGTCTTGTGCTATTCACGATTGTTGTGGTAGAAAAGGAGTAGATAGTAAGTGATAGTAAGAACAGTGTTCTTAAGTATCTAGATGCAAGTATCTAGATACAGTATCTAAATACTTTTTGAGTATCTAGATACGTATCTCGGATACTACTAAAAAAATGTATCTGTATCTGCATCTAGATACAATTACAAAAGTATTTATTCATTTGAGATACAAAGATACATTTTAGATAAATTTTAAACTTCCATAAATACAGCAGATCTTGGCGGAAATGCAACTTGGGAAACATAATTGACAAAAGAAGAAAATCAAAAGATATTGCTGATTTTATCAGCATTTTTTGATTACAAAAATGCTCTCAGACGCTCTGCATCTAAGGATCCTAGATTCATTTGAATCATTTCTATTGATAATTTTATATTTTGCGTTGGTTTGATTGAAATGAGACGATTATTTTTCAACTTATTACAAAATATTTGCTATTTAGAAGGTCCTAGGTACACTGCTAAAAAAAATTGTGTTACCTGCAAGTAAGAAGTTTTTTTTCTATCTGTCCTGTTCAAGATTAAAGAAAACTTTTTATTACAATTATCATCGGACAAGAATCAACTTAATTTGTGTTACTTCCATTAGTTGTCTTTTATTTGCAACGCAGATTAGTTCAGCTCAGTTCAGTTTAATCCAAAGTGAACTGATCTTAAGTGATCGATTTAATAGTAAATAAAACATACGAGATGCGATTGCTGCATTTTAATTTTCAGATGAAGATATTATTTTTGCATCACTTTACAGCGAGTTAAGCAAAAACAACAGGTTATTTAGACGAGTAATGTAATTTGACAAACAGTTGAAATAACATCCCCTCTTCAAATGAACCAACTGATCCAAACTGATCTAGAATTTCCGTGGTGTAGTATCAGTAAGGTGGGAAGTGTTTTGGATCACTTTGGGTTAGATTATGTAGCCAAATAAAACAGAAAAATTTTTGAATAAGTGATCCAGGGTAAAAGTGAACTGATCTGACGTGCAAATAAAAGAAAACTATTAGTTGTCTTTTATTTGCTACGCAGATTAGTTCAAGTCAGTTCAGTTTAATCCAAAGTGAACTATTCAGAACTACTCTGACGTGCAAATAAAAGACAACTATTGTGAAACTTATCACAGGTTTTAATGTGTATATTATTCACATCTTTATACGATAAATTCGTCAATTTTCACAAAAAACTCGATTTGGATCGCAAATACCGTATTTCCACTGCTGCATAAGTTATTGAATTTTACACTTGCAAGTATCTTAATAAACTACAGATACTTTATTTTGTATCTGTATCTATATCTAGATATTTTCCGGGAAAAGTATCTGTATCCGCATCGAGATACATGTTTCTCAAAGTATCTGTATCTGTATCTAGATACTGTTAGAAATGTATCTTTAACAACACTGAGTAAGAAGTTATGATATTGCCATTTCATAAGCGCATGAAGCAACAGGATTTTTACCTTTATTTCCAGAACATAGAAAAGTCCTTTAAATAAACACTATTAGAAATAATATTTGTTTATATTTAGTATTTATTGTCCATCAAGTTTATTAAATAATAGCGAAAGATTGTCTCGTGCAAAAAATTTTAGAAAACATGGCGAGTTTTAAAGTCTTGAATACTGTCCTGTTTAAGGCGTTACATTGGACAAAAAGCACACCCCGTACACTGATTCCATTTTTTGTAATGCAAATTTTTCATAGTGTCGTCTTCTGTGATACAATTCCATTGACTAATTTCCTAAAATAAGTCTTTCAAACTACGTATCTATTATTTATGCTGTAAAAGTGTATGATGTTTTCGTTGGTGCTCAGCCTATGAGTAGATAGATACCTCCGACAAATAATGCAGCAGCCCTTGCAGGTGTGTGGCCAGACTTCATTTTGCGGTTGTATGCGTCCAACTGCGAGACGCTAATGTTTCTGTCACGTCGTTAATTTCGCACGTTGCCGAAATTAGAAATGTCCATCATAACCGATTCGATGCTAATCTGATTTAAATAATCGCATTGATGTTTACTGAAATCTGCACGTACTGAAAGAATGTCCTTCCCAAGGACAAGACCTTGCGAGAAAAGTTTGAAAATTATGAGGAATTTTTTAAACAGAGCACCTAAAAATTTAGTAACTTCGCAGTGTTTGAAAACACGGTAATAAATTATGTCGAATTCATAATAAATTTTGTTGTACAATTGAACTTTAAAACTGTCGAATCTCAAAATATATCCTAAAAATTTACCATTACTAATAATAAAAAGTCTTTATTCGACTAAATGTTACAGATTTAGCAAAACTTAAAACTACAGGAGATAATCTTTATTAACAGTGGTCGAATCACAGGGTGAGCTTCAGGCAGCAGGAAAAATCCTGTGCCTGCTTTTCAAGCTAACCCCGCAATAAGACAATAACTGATATTGAAAATTTGCCTAAATACTTAACTAAGTTACTAGTCTAAAATTGTGATGTGATGGCACACACCTGTCCATAAATATCAAGTATACAGACTTTTCAAAAATAACTCGGCACTATTGCTAACTTTTTTATTATTAAAGTTACAGATACGGTTAAATTACCAAACCAGTAGTACTTTTTGCCCTGAGCGCAACGATGCATTCAAAAAAACAATTCAACATCGGGTTTACGAAATAAATAAAATCTTAACATATTTTAACATTAAGTAAGGAAAAGCAAAATGTCTCCAGTCACAAATAGGTCTTAAAAATCATAAAAATTTGGTCTATCAAAATTAATTTAAAAAAACATACCATTTTGCTAAACACGCAGTTTCTTCTCTTTGCATATGGCGGGTACATCTTTATATCCTTATTTCTTTAAGTATCCCCATAAACTAAAAATAGTAAAGGTGAAAGCGGTTTACTAATAATTTTTTGACATTTATTTCATACTAATATTAGATTATATCTTTCTATGCGAATTTTAACAGTTATGTTACCATTTTCAATCATCTACACACGCATACTCTTTGGTTGGTATAAGCCAGAGGATATTCTCATTGAATCTCCAATAGAAATGAAGATAGTAGAGCGGCCGTCGAAACACGATTATAAACAAATTGTGATAAGAGAACATTTTTTTCATATTTTACTCATATCCCCATAAAAGAAGTCGAGAAACAAATCTGGTAACCATGGAGACCACCACTTTAAAGCATTACCAAATAATATCCAGCGATTATCCAACCGATTCGTATACAGGTTCTCCCAAGTTGAGTGGCCTATTAAAAGTTTTCGGGGAAAGGAACATGCAAATATTCTGAAAATTAACACACTGCACTATGAGGAAGCGAACTTCAACTTCCAGAATAAAATATTTTCACTTTTATACCACTTCCGGTTATACCAGAAGTGACCATTAACTTTCTTATTTTAAATGGAATGCTATAGTTTTTATTACAAATTCTGATTCTGCATATCATTCCAGTAGAAGTTATTAAGACTTCTCTATACTTAAAAGTAACGGCTTTTGAGATATCTTCGAATTTCTGAAGAAAATTATTTCGGTGGTCTTTCATTTAAGAGAATGTATTTACGACACTTTCCAATTTCAAGATCCAAGCTGCCTGTCGTTTGAAAGAATGATGTTCATCCTTTCAAATCATATCCTAGTTATTATTGAAAAAGTCACAGGGTGGTCAAAATACGGTATCGAACCCCAGTTCAACTGCCCAAAACTTAGTTTTGCGCTGCACGCTTTGCATACATGGTTGCGGGGGCCCTATGTGAGTGATAGCTTACAAGACTAAGCTGTAGTTTACAATTAAACGTTGTCCATGCATAAGAAGGCCAGATAAGTCAGATTACGATGGAATTCTCAAATTTCTGAAGCCTCATTAGTGTTCAAATCGCTATAACGCTAGAGTACCTTATTGCGATTTACAGAAAATTTTTAATCATTTTCTTTTTGTAAATGACGAAAACAAAAATAGCAATAACTTTTTTATTAATCGTTTGAGTGTCAAATAGTGAAAGTGATTTGAATTTAGAATTCAATGTTCTTTCATTTACCAATAAAAAGCACATAATATTCCATTAAAGAAAACCATACATATGCTAGTATTTTGAGAATGCGATGCGCTACTGTCTTTTTATTATCATCACTGTAATCCTGAGTAACAACAGTGCACTTTTTCTCATTTGAACGACTTCTTAACTCCAATAATAACAAAGTTAGCAATAGCGCGCCAGTAACTTTGATCACTCTTTACATTTTATTGGATGTTTGAACAAATGTAAACGAGTTACAGCTCGGGATCTTTATAATCAAACAGACGGTATATTCCATTTTGGTAGCTCAGGATCATTAGCAACCGATCACCGAAGCGATTTTCTGTTAGTCTACATTGAATCAGAACCATTACAAGCTGTAAGAAATTACTTTTTCCCCGACGAGCCGGATTAATAGCTACAGCGAAACGTTGAGTATTGCCAGTCATAATTTTGTCAGGTTCAAGATTAAAACAACTTTTTACTTACATTTCTCATCGGACAAGAAACAAATTCATTTTTGTTTAATAAGTCATTTTAGTTTTTTAAATAGAAAAAAAAGAAGTTTAAACAGCGACATCCTATGATCGTTTTTTGACCTGACATTGAATTGGATTGACAAATTGAAACCAGTTTGCTACATAATAAGCAAAGAAAGAAATCGTCCCACTTGTTTCGCTATCATTACGAAAATTTAATACTCGGACTGTACTAGCTCCGTAGGCGCTTTTATTGCTTGAAATTAAATATTTAAAATATGTAGTGATTTGCAGCGACTATTACATGCATTTTTATATTTTCAAACAGAAACTTTCTTCTATTAGCTGTCTAGGATGTGCGAGAAACGTTTTAACGATTAAATACATTTAAATTGTTTAGATGTCGAAAGAAAAACCTGAACTAGCTCGCACACCTTCCCTCTCCATTCAATGACATTAGAAGCATCGCAATTGTGCAAAGATGGAAGGAGTACATGATGGAAGGACTACAGTACATTCGGCGTGAAAAGCGTACGTAAGTGGCCTCAATTCTTAAGCTTGATAATAAGTCATCCCGTGCAAGGCGGCATGCTTGCTGTCAAGGCATAATGAAAAATCTTAAAGATTAAAAAAAATGTTGCAAATCGTTTTTCATTGCAGTTAACCCTCGAACAGTTTCTGTAGAGTTGTTTCATCTCTATTTATGGCTTCATCAGCAGAAGCGTTTCTCGAGAGTTCTACAGCCGGGATGATTCGACCAAGGTTAATCGCAATTGCGATGTAATAGTAATGAATGTTTAAATGAATAGTTTAAACAGCAACATCCTACGATCACAGTTTGCTACTAGAGTTGCGTCGTTCTCAAATGAATCGTTCATTTTGTTAGTATGAACGACTCAAAAGATTCGTTCTTAAAAACAACAAAAACACTCCTGATCGAACGAATCGGTGAACGAAAGGAACGAGATGAACGAAGGAACGGGTCGAACCGCTGGTCGTACTCATTATATCGATTCTAAACAGCAAGTTGCTTACATTGACATGTTTTAAAGATGTTTTTCGTTAAAATGCAAGGGATCAAAAATACACGTGGTGAATAAAACTGAAAGCTACGGAATAGCGCGAAGATTCGTTCATTTCGTTCATCTAAATCAAATTGTTCAAATGAATCTAAATCGTTCTGAATCATTTGGTTCGAAAAGATTCGTCCGTTCATGAACGACTTGCTCAAAAGATTTGTTCGAAGCACCTACGTGCTTCGTGCTTCGTGCTACATAAACAAAAAATAGCTGTACAGAAGCTGCTCGAGGGATTCACTGCAACCAAAAACATTTGCAACAAAATTTTTGGAATAAGATACAAATCTAATATATTTTACTTATAATAAGACATAATTTTTAAAGGTAAGGTTTTAATAATTTTAAAACTGACTAATTAAACTGAATCGATGATAGCTAGCAAAGATAAACCCACAAATTATTAAATGCAATCTCTCTCAATCATAAATGACAATATCCTTATAACTTTTACTTAAGCATAGTGTTTTAAGCTTAAAAACTTTTTACTTACAATTTTCATCACCTTTTCATCGGACCAACTTTATTTATGAAAAAAGCAAGGTGTTAACAAAACAAGATAAACGCAGAATGTTTATTCCAATAATACTGCTGAAAACATCGTTATTGGGTTGTAAATAAAAATAAACTTTACCACATAAAACATTACAAATATCTGACAACGTAAAAATTCATTAAACGTCAAAAGTGACAATTACAATAAGAAAAATATCGTCAATTAAATGGACAAAAATTGTTTGAAAATTGTGAGAGTAATCTCCCATATGTACTACACTTGCTTGTAATAAAATCGCGTACACCTTCAAAATCAAGTAGCCGAGTTTTTACCTATTTTTGGCTTTGTAAATGGGTATTTTGAGAATTTTGTCATATTTCCAAACGTACAGGTTAGGAACTGAGATTGAAATGAATACTATTTTACCAGATATGAGTCAGACAGTATGATTTGTTCAATAAATATTACATTATTCCATAAAAATATGGCCCATAAATATAATTTAATCGAAATAGAATTGTCGATTGCTTATGTTCTGCTATTAATATAATTTTTTAACTCTTGACAAGACTCTTCAATGTTGAATTTGTAATTTTCGACGTGTTAGTGTCAAGAGTATTGGAAAATTTTTTAAAACATGGAATCCCTTGCGGTTTATATTGGATTTTTATTAATTCAGAAGGGCATTACCCGAGTCTTGAATCGATATTTTTGGACATCTATCTCCAACCATCTTTTCTATTTGCAAATATTTCTTCTTCCCACATATTATTTGTGCATCATAGTATTTTTATTTAAGCTATAATCATTCGCTACTACTGAGAATCACTCTTCGTCTTCTAACTTACTCGTTTTCTGTCAGTCGGAATTTTAATTGTTTGACACTGACAAATTAAATCTCAAGACCAACTTAGTACAACGAAAAACAGGTGTACGCGTTTCTTTTGCAAGCCACAGTATATCATTAAAATCACTTTAAATATTCTTGAGCAGCATATTTCAGTTATTAAAGTGTCAGAAACTGCAAAAAAAAACTAAAACATATCGCAACTGTATTTTAGTGTTATAACAAAATTAAATAAGCTTATAATTATGTGAATATCAGTTTCCGCGCCAAAATTTTGGTCTAGAAATTCATTTCACTTCGGAAAATAATAAAAAATCTTATTTTACACAAAAAACGAATTTCCCTGTTATCTGCATTTCATCCTTTAAATGTAGTAACACTAAACAACAGAACACTTAAATTACCAGCCACAGTAGTAAAAGTAGATGATATACCATTGTTTGGATTATCTTGGGTTATAGCTTTTAGTCTACAGATAAGAATCTATCTGAAGCTGTGATTCCAGATAGGGTAAAATCATTAATAAATGAGTACCAAGAGCTATGGAAAAACAGGTACTGTACAAAGTACTAAAGCAGTACTACATTTCCAGATAGGGGCGAAGCTATGTGCAATGTGCAGCACTACATCAGTTAACTAGAAGTCCTTGGTAGTGGGCCAGTAAAGAAGCCACAATTTTCGAAGAAGAAAAAATAATGTTCTCACAATATAGTTCAGTTGCGGAAATAGAAAGCGGGACAGTAAACTTTTGTTAGTTTATACCTTACTTCTAAATTTCGCTAATTATGGTAATAAACCAAATCAACCTTCACGTTAAATAAAATGTTTAGGGCCAGTTTTTCAACTGGGGTTTAACTTTAAACTTCGTCTTATTCCTATGTAAACAATTGTCCTTACAATTGTTACCATGGGAATAAAGCGGAGGTTAAAGTTAAACTGAGATGGAAAAACTGGGCCTTAATCATTCTCTTTATAATTAAAAATTATAATGCTTGGTTTATACAGTTACGAAAACTAAAACTATATATTAATCAAAACTAAAATTAAAACTATGCAAAAGTTTCCGTTAATACAAGCAAAAATTACGCATGCTCATTGCACACCTAGCTGTGAAAATTTCGTGGAGGGTATATTAACTGGAGAGAAAGTACAGTTAAATTTACGGTCATCCCGCCTTTTCCACTAAGAATTGAAATAAACGAATTTTTAATTTCTTAGTTGATAGTTTTAGTGACTGTATAAATAACACTTAACAAACAAGTACTTCATACAAATATATCACATTATTATTTTTATTTTACTTACAATTATTACCATGCGAAATAAAATGAAACAAAATAACAGTCTGCAGCCTTTCGATTAAATTATTGAATGCAAATGTCAGGACATGGATTCAATTAAGATTTCTAATATATTCCACATCCGAAATGTCACGTACTTCTTCTATAGACTTCACTAATTCCTTTTGATTCACTTTCTCTCTCACTCAAATTTTCTCTAACATTTCCGCCAGAATGACGACATATTCTTGAGAACTCAGTTAGACAAGTTATTTCTGACATTAGTAAATTAATTAGAAGGGTGACGACGGTCACTAAGGAAACTTCACACTATTAAAACAATCCGAAATTTCTTATGACTTGTTCCATTTTTTATTTCCGCAACTGTACCTTAGGCCCAGTTTTACAATGACGGTTTAACTTTGAGCCGAAGTTTAAACCCTTCACAACAATTGTTGAAATAATTGTTGCTAAGGGTTTAAGCCTCAGCTCAAAGTTGAACCCTATTTGTAAAACTGGACCTTAGTGTCATACAACGAAAAATTACCACTACTGATCATTACTTGTGATGCATCCGAAGTAGAATTGGGTGCCGTCCTTATACATCAGTTTCCTGATGGCATAGAAAGACCTACTGCTTATGTTGTATAGAATTATGCTCCTATCGACAGAGAAGCATTAGCCTTAGTTTTTGGTCGCACAAAATTTCATTCACACATATTTGGTCCACACTTCACATTAGAGACTGATTAGAAACCTCTAGAACATATTTTTGGAGCGCAACGAGATTTGCCTAAGGTGGCAAATAATCGATTAATTCGATGGGCTATAACGTTAACACACTACGACTGCGTTATTCGTTATAAAAAAATTTGTTGCAAATCATTTTTGATTGCAGTGAATCCTTCGAGCAGGCTCTGTACAGCTACTTCAGCCCTATTGGGCTTCATCAGCAGAAGCAACAAATATTTTTTTAAACTTTCATTATGATAACAAGCATGGCCGCCTTGCATGGAATGACTTAAGTTATTATGTAGCAAATTGGCTTCAATTTGTCAATCCTAATGCAATGTCAGGTCAAAAGGCGATTGTAAGATGTCGTTATTTAAACTATTCGTTATTCGTTACCGTAGAAGCCAGGAAAATCAATGTGCTGACACATTATCGAGGTTGCCAATGAACAGTACTTTTCAACCATACAACGAAATAGCCACAATCGCGGAAATTAGAAACGAGAAAATTCAGGAGTTGGAACGTACTAAAGGAAGAAGAAACTTAAAACAGAAGACAAAACTGGACAAAACTCTTTATCATTTGATGTGATTTATACAAACTTCATGGTCAGAGAAACCAAATGAAAGTTACAGGGCGTACCATGGAGAACGTAATGAATTGTCAAATGAAGACGATATTGTTATGTAGATGGGTAGAATTGTCATTCCCAAGTATTTACAACAAGGTCTTTGAGCTTTACATCAGAGACATCCAGGCATTGCAGCAATGAGAACAATTAGTCGATATTATCTATGGAGGCCTGGAATCGATAAAGATATCAAATTATACATTAAACAATGTCAAGGTTGTCAGGAAAACAAATGAATTTGGGGAAGTTTCGTTGATCTCTTCGCACATACCAGAAGGTCTTTCGTAAAGTATCTATATTGATTTTTTTGTAGGACCATTAGAAGGTCGTATGTGGCTCGTTGGATTCGATGCGTATTCCAAATGGATTGAGGTCGAAATGATGAAATCTATCAATACAGATGTGGCAACCACAGCGCCACCTACGGCCCATCTCTATACCACCGTTACGCAGCAAGCCCTAGCACCCTTTCATACCACACGCAGCCCCTCCACATGATAGATGCCGGGGCTATATAAATCTGTCCAGAGAAGCAAGGAGTACAGTCTTTACCAGTCGAATAGGTCGGAAGAGCACTCAAATCAACTAGCTGCATAAGTTAGATTCCTCTTCTCAGCCAGCTGAATAGGTCGGAAACTCCCTCACCTCAGCCAGTCGAATAGGTCGAAAACTCCCTCACCTCAGCCGGCCGAATAGGTCGGAATATCCTCATCCACGGTGAGACCGCTCACCACCACTCAGCTCCGTCGAGTCTGAAGCGAGCCCACCGCATCCAAAGTGTGGTGTCACCGCTACCTCCAACGCCGCCAAAGAAACGCGTGACGTCCGCCGACGTCGCTCTCAACCTGGTCAGCTTGTCATCCCTAAAAAATCCGATCTCGTACATACATCGAGTACAGCCGTTGCATACTGGACGCTATGGCGTCATCCCCGTGGACATTCCCGCATCCTCCGCCTGGTACGCAGAAGCTCCGTCCATCCTGCGGATGCCGGGTTGAGATTAGTGCAATGTGCGTGTGTGACCTTGAGGAAAAGCGAAGAATTTCCTGAGCCAGAGGACCTAGTCGCCATCTTTCCTGAGGAATAAGCGCACACCGGGCTTGCTGAACCAAGGAGTTTTGCCGGCGACATAACCGCGGACGTACCGACGTATGGATATTTTTTGTTTCTTACAATAAAGATTTTTGTTGTGTTTGTAACAATCGATTGTTTTGCTAAAGAATACGACCACACAAAGCACTCCCAAACAGAAGCTGTTAGAAAATGTCTTCGACAATGATTTGCAAAGTATGAAACGGTTGTACACATATTCGAATTACACATTACCATCCTAAATCAAATGAATTAGCGGAGATATTCATTCGCACTTTGAAGAGCAGATTTTCATCTAGCAAATACGACGAAGGTGACTTGGATTGGCGACTTCAAAAGTTATTAATGGCATATACCGCACAAAACAACAGCTGAACTATTAAATAATCGAAGGCTAAAGAGTTTACTGGATCATTTGAAACCAAACTCACAAAAGAAAATGATTCAGAAAATTTGGAAACAAAACTCATACCACGATTGCAATACGAGAAATCGAGAATTTGATGTTGGCGATGACGTTTGGGCGAGAAATGAACGAGAAAAAGAATAGAAACCAGGAACGATTGAATTTGGAACGGGGGATTTGTCTTACCATGTACTGATTGCTGATGAAACACAACGCAAACACGCTGATCAGTTAAGACCCAGAGAAGGACCCGTAGATAATACATCCATTGGTGATAAAACAGATGACGTCACTTCTGATTACATAACGCAACTTACATCTAAAATTTCAGTAACGGAACCTACGAGTTCAATTCGGGAAAGAATACGTGCACGTCATATACGGAACTCGTCTATTTCAGGTGGGTGCACAATCGTTATCAACACTTTGTGAATTTTTATGTATCGGAACTGCATCATTAAATCAAGTTCAAATACGAAATTAATAATAGTGTTGATTAACGTAGTGCAACCACCTGAAATAGACGAGTTCCCTATATGAAGTGCTTGTATTCTTTCCTGGATTGAACAGTATATCAATATCTCAATCTCCAAGAGTAAGTATTTAAAGATAATCATGGAAAGAAATGTCGCATCAATTACATGTCTTACAAAACAAATGCTTTTGGATATAAAAATAATAATCGTTTTTGACAAAAAGTATTTTGTCATTTTCTTATCGTTTTTGACAAAAAGTATTTTATCATTTTCTTATACAAAGTATCAATATATCACAAGAAGCAAAAGCCTACTGCAAAGTTTTGTTTTTTTTTTTTTAATGGAACACCTGTATATTGTTTCTTGAGATAAAAAATCATTTTTTGCTGATTTCGAAAATATATAATATATTTATATTTAGCAAGAACCGTTTGTGTGATTTTTGAGGTTAGAATATCAGTAAATTATTTTTTTTAATTTTAAGGCGGCCTGGATTTTTTCATTGTTTCAAATATTCGCATGCAAATTGTCTTTTGCTTAATTAAATAGTTATTTAAGACTTTTGTAAGCATCTTTCTAGGTCGTCTTGATTTTTTAAACTTGAATGTATTGATATTTTAAACTCAATTGTATCACTAGCAGCTCTTCCAAATATCCACATGTTATACTGGGTGCCTCACAACGTACGGAGGAGATTGACAGGGCAGCTGCAGGACATCAAAATAAAGCTTTTTTCTTAATTCGCTTTTGACCAAAACCCAATAATGAGAAAGTTACAGCAGTTGAACGATTTTATCTTAAATCCTTCTTTAATTTACATCTATAGCTTCTTAATTAATAAAAATTATTTCACAAAATGCAACTTTGTTATATAAACTCTAAATTTATCAAAACCACCATTAATAAAATGTCCATGTTAATCTGTTTCCTAGTTTTGTTTTTAATTAGAAGGCCGTGCACAACGACATGAAAACCCGTTTTTGGACATTAAAAGAAAAAATGAAGCAGCCGTACCTTTAACGTGACAACATCTTTTAAAATAGTTGTTTATTGTAAAGCAGTGTTCCATTAACTCATAAATGCTACAGATTTGAATTTAAAACGTAAAATATTACACCAGGTAATAATTTTTGTTTCTTAAGTAATTTCACTTGAAACTCTTGTAACTTTTTAGTTATTGAGTTTTTACAAAACTTTATTGAGGAAAAAGCCTTTACTTGATCTTTTCTAGCTACCCTTTCAATCTCCTCAGTATGTTATGAGACACCCACTATATTTTTGATATCCGGAAACAATGATCTTTCAATTTATCAAACAATACACAGGCTGCTCCATTTAAAAAATACAAATTGCATTTTTTTCTCCAATTTGCGAGGCGCTTTTGTTCATGTGATAACTCTAAAAGATAAAAAACATAAAGGCATAACTTTTGTGTTCAATTTTTTTCTCTAGTTCTTAAAATAAAGCCTCTAGGTAGGGTGCAAAATATAAAAAAAAACAACTCTGTACGCGTACTTACATTTGTGTCAAATGTCAAGAAAGACTTCGGGTATGTTTTATGTATACAAAGCTATCTCCTCAGAACTTATACGTTATACGTACGCTTTACGCAATGGAAAATCGATTCTCTTTTTCACCGGGAAATCGGAAGCGATGTCTTGGAATTTTCGTTCAGAACGTTATATCGCTTCTCAAATAATCATTATGATGTATTTTTTATAACGCATTTTTTGGTTACTTAAATTGCATGTCAGTTTAATGAAGTATCAATGTTTAGAAAACAATCATCTTCAGAGGGAAGGATTTTTTCTTGTTTTATTTCTTTTACTCATTTGAATGTATTACCGAAATGATAAACTAAAAGTGCACGCATCAAATTATTGCTATTTATCGTCATACTGTGTTACAAGTTATAAGTAAGGACCGGATTTATATGTGCTAAAAAAGTGGAAAATAAGTTTTTTTTATGCGATTAAAATAGATCAAAATATGGATATTATATGCGATAAAAATTTTATTTTACTTATACTTTAGAATAATAAAAACATAAATTGTTTCATATAAGTAATTTTAACACTTAACACTTAAATAGTAGGATTACAAAATATAATCAACAGTTGATTTAAATTATTTGGGGTAAAATTTTGTTGTCTGTCTGTCAAAATATTTTTATAAGAGGAAAACGAACGCTCGACATCGCATGAAGTAATGGGCGCAAATTTCATGGATGCTACATCTTTGGGGTCCATGTCCAAATCCTCTTCACTTTGACCTTTTAAAACTAAACAGATTTTCCTCATTTTATTGTAGTCAGGATTACGTAATAGAACCTTGTCTAATTTTGTCATTAACTTCTCTCCTATCTCCTCTGGAATTGATTTTACACTTTCAATTGCATCATGGACCACTTCAAAAGAATCTAATAGAGCCGTCTGGGATGATTCCAACTTTTTAATGGTGGATATTAAAACCGAAAAATGAGTTTTAATGAATGCTAATTGATTCCCGATGTTTGTGTTCGACATGCATTCCTTACAAATTCTTAAAGCCGCTGAATTGGAATCATCCAATTCTAAGAAAATTTCCTTTAATTGTTTAAAGTTATCTGCGTAAAAATTTGCTGCTTCAAGCCACGTACCCCATCTCGTAATTATTGGTTTTGGTGGTAATGGCAGGTCAGCAGCTAATTCTTTATAGTGTTGTATACGCAGTGGGGCTTTAAGAAATGCCCTTTTTCCGTTATTGATTAACTTATTTACTGTTGGGTATTCTAGTCGCACCAATTCAGCGAGCCTATTCATTGCGTGAGCCATACCAGTGAAGTGCATCAAATTTGGGTAAAACATATGTAAAGCCTGTCCTGCTTTTATCATGTAGGCTGCTGCATCAGACACCATTAGTAATATATTTTCCGATTTAACTTGATTAGGTGCATATACAAGTGTCAAGCTGTCGTTAATAAAACGTGTGATCGTTGAATGATTTGTTTTTTCCAAAACTGTACTATTTACTAAATAAGATATTGGTGCAACTGTGTTGCTTAATACTCTTGCTAACATATTTGCTATATAACGACCGCAGGCATCTGTCGTTTCATCAACTACTATATTAATATTGTTGTCGCTAAGCTTCTCTCTTATTTTCTTCATCCGTTGCTGGTAGCATATACTTAGATAGTTTTTCCGCAAAGTCGATTCATTTGTAATATGACGATTGCAGTATTTTTCCAAAAAAGTTCGAAAACTTGGTTGCTCAAGTTTATGCCAAGGAAAGTTTGACTCTGCCATAGCACTGCACAAGTCTAAAAAGAATTCATTTCCTGTGTCACTGCCTTGTGAGTTTCTGGCTGTTGAAGAAATAAAAGACTGCTTAAAGTTAGATACATCTTTTCTCCGACTCCTTATGGAGGTTTGTAGCCAAATGTTGATCAATCTGGTACTTTTGGTTTGACGATGACACCTTAAAATATTGTCAAACTGAAAATGTGATTTTTAAGAGAATTTGTAAGGTGTCTACCTGTTTTGAGCATGCGTTGCAAAAATTAACTTTTCCATCTGTAGTTAGATGTTTAGATGCTTTAATCCATTTTTTCAATAGATCAAGAGGATGCTACTTTCGGCATTTTGAAAAGATAAGCACTGAATTTATTTCGTCTTTAAATTAAATAAGCAAATAACAACTAACTCGCGTTGATAAGTACACTAGTCACTAGTCACACACATTCACGGAGTTCTTATCTCAAACTTAAATGTAAAACATAAGTGCAAAATGCAAGTGCGAGTGCCTGAGTCGCTACAGATTCCCAGAAAATCACATTCCGGGAAATCGTAAAATAAAGTGGCCAGACTTTGAGGAGAATAAATTACTTCTTGGAAAAGATGCAGACTTGAATATTGACCGTATATGGAATTATAATGTTATTTATATCAATATATGGATAAATAAATAAATATGCGCTAAAAGTCTAAAATATTAAGTTATATGCGAAATAAAACTACCATTTTTGGGCTTCTCTAATCGACAAACATATAAATACAAAACGCCAAGTTTAGGTATGTTAGCGTAAAAAACTTGTAAAAACTTATAAATCCGGTCTCTAGTTATAAGTTACAACTAACAACAATATGAATATTTCATCTGCTCTGGCACTTTAACGCAGCTGTACTCTGCTTCACAGGCACAAAAAGAGATTGTCGACGTGTTGGATAAACTAGGTAGGATGATTTAACTTTTGACATTGCCGAAATAACAAATTTACAGAGGACAATGTCATCTTAAGCCAGCGTTCCCCAAACTGTGGGGCGCGCCCCCCTAGGTGGTGCAGCAGAATAAATCTAAAAACAAATGAACGCAAATTGCAACTAATTTATCAAATTATCATAGATTGGCATCGAACTTGTATTTGATTAGAGCTAAGGAGATTCTAATTTCTGGAATTAAAACTGACGTTTTATTTGACAGTGACAACCCAAATTTAATGCATGCGATTGTACATGTACCGCATATCTTTGATTGTTATGAAATGAAATGATGAGTCTCAAATATTTAAAAATTTAGCATTTGACAATCATTTGGCATTAGTGTTCAAGTTCGAGTATCGTCGGAAGGGGGGGGGGGGGGGGGGGTTGACACATAACACAGCTCAAAAGGGGAAAAGGGGGTCGCGAAACCTAAAAGTTTGGGAAACGCTGTCTTAAGCACATATTCTACTTGCAGAATACTTAAAGAAAAGACGAATAAGACTAGCTAAAAAGGACTACTTTTAGCGACTTTTATAAATTGGGACAATTACCGAAATGGCATTTCGCGTCAGAGTACCGCGGCCATTAAACCAATCATTGGGCAGGCGAGACCTTAAACTAAAATCCTGGAAAAGAAAATGTAGGTTGGAGGAATGCGCTTATTATATTAAATCAAATAGAAATGAACTATTATTAACCTTTTAAATATTATTGAGTCTTCCAAACCTTTAACATTGGTCACTTATATGAGGCAAACCCTTGAACCAAAACCCAAACAAATGAAGTTATTTTTGAGCTTCCAGTAACAATGTTTCTTAATACTGTCTTGACAACATATGCTATTCAACATAAATACAACACATTGAACAAAGTAACAATAAATTAATACGTAAATTCGGTTTGAAATTTCAGATCGTAATATCCAGAGTTTTTGTTCACAGTGATCTCCGTTCTTTGCAACTGTCAGCCATTTCGTGCTACTTAGTTAATTTATTATTACTTTGTTTATGTTATTATGTTATATTATGTTGAATAGCACATGTTGTCAAGATAGTAAGTATTTAGGAACACTGTTCAATTGGAAGGTGAAAAAAAAATTCATTTGTTTCACCGCCCACTTTTTCGAATAACTATCTAATTAACGTAAGTATGATTTTAATTAAGTAGATAACTATATGTGATATATCTTTGTAAAGAGAATATTTTGCAGTTTTACAAAACTCAATAATATTGGGTATATTACATTTAAAATTTTGAATGTATTTGCTATATGTAACACATTTGATGCTCAATTGTTTTTCCAACTAAGGCAGATAATAGAAAATTAAATGTAGAATAACTTTCCTTCTATAATATTTTATCTTATCTCTAACAATAATCGACGTATCTGCCGTGATAGCCGAAATCACACAGACAATATAGTATACAGTGGTGGTCCAAAAAATTGAACCCTATGGTATATTACTCGTAAGGCTCGCTGTGCTTGACTTCTGGTCCCAAAAATGTCATTTGTTATATTAAGGAGCGCAGTGGTAATGATGCATATATCTAACAAAAGCTATAACTGTCTGAAACGAGAAAGAAAATTACTCCTATTTATTAAAAGATATCTTCGTAACTAATTTATTCAAGTATTTCTGGTAAAACAATGAGAACAATGATATATCTAAGGTTTTTGAATTTGAAGAAGTATTAATTTTTGGTCTGATTCTAAGCAGATGCGAAACATTGTTTCAACACAATCTGTGTATATTGTTCCGCGTTCAGACATAAGTTAGTGTTCCAGTGTTTCTCAAGTGATTTTCATGTTCAGTGAGGCTATTACAGGAATTTGTACTGCCAATTTACTTATTTCATAATTTATTTTATGTGACATCACATAACTGCCCAATATTTTAAAAGCATCCCTCTTTTTATTCCTATTCTTGTACCGTTGCGGAAGCAGAAAGCGGGACAAGTCTTATATCGACATTTCGGCTTATTTTGATAGTGTGAAGTTTCCTTAGTGACCGTCGTCACCCTTCTAATTAATTTACTAATTTCAGAAATAACTTGTCAAATTGAATTCTTAAGAATGTTTCGCTATTCTAGCTAAAATTTAAGAGAAAATTTTCGACCAGTGAATCAAATGGAATTAGTGAAGCATACAGAAGTATTTGTTCATTACAATTTTTAATTATAAACAGAATTATTAATCATTTTATTTAATGTGAAGTTGATAAATTACTATAGTTACGGAAATTTAAAAGTAAAATTTAAACTAACGAAACTTAACTGTCCCGCTTTCTGTTTCCCCAAATTTCTTTAGTTTTCTCTTAATTCCTCATTGTAATAAAGTAGCCATGAATCAGTCGAACCAAAAACTAAATGCAAGGGCCCTAGTCGACTGTACCGTGTTTGACAACATATTCACACATAATCAATGTTGCAAATATTTTCTATTTAAAATAGAAACAAGGAGCAGGGCTTTTTTGTTTCGCAACATTAGTGAAACAAATAGTGATATCCTACGATCGCTTTTTGACCTGACATTGCATTAGGATTGATAAATAGAAGCCAGTTTGCAACATAATAAGTCATCCTATGCAATACGGCCATGCTTGATGTCAAAGCGTAATGGAAAGTTTTAAAAAATCTCTCGAGCAGCCTCTGTACAGCCGTTTCAGTCGTGTTTGGGGCTTCATCAGCAGAAACGTATGATGTCGCTGTATAATAAACTATTCATGACTATCACATCGCAATTGTGATTAAACTTGATCGAATCGTTTCGGTTTGCTACCTACGCCTCTGCTGATGAAGCCCCAAACAGGGTTAAAACAGCTATACAGAGGCTGCTCGAGGGATTCACTGCAATCAAGAACGATTTGCAACGAATTTTTTTATTAGTGAAACAGTTCCAAAATAAGCTAGAAACAAAATTGAGCTGTTGAAAACATCGAGAACATTGTTCATGGACATTGCACCGAAACATTAGTTTACAATTTGGATTAGCCTTAACATATGGGACTGGGAAAGGTATAGGTATTAATTTACAGTTGGTGAGTTCGCGTTCACGCTCGGATCGCTTGAAGCGTTTCTTTTATTCACTCTTACATACAGTGAAACGTAGTCACCCTCTCTCACACATTTGATCAGAAAGTAATTCGAGCGTATTGCCGAACTCAGTTAATGCGTGTTGAAAGCAACAATATGATATGGTAATATTATATTCTGTCAAGCTTACACTTTGTGCTCTTTCTTAAATGTTCCAAGCTTTAATAAGTAAGATGTGATTTTAGTGCTTGCGTCCAGTTCTAGAAAACGATTCGAAAACGTGTTTTAAAAAACGAGTTGAAGATGGTTGTTAGACATGAAAAAAATAATAATTTGCGATATTTTGTAATTTAACATATTATTTTGTTGATGGCGGTTTCTGAAATTAATGGCGCTTAAAATAATTTTAAAAAATATCAGTATAGAAGTTATGCTTATAATTACATATTTACATGTATATATATAGTTTATAAAGTTTTTAGTTTTGTTTATGATTTGGGATGCCAAAAAATAAAAGTTATTTCAAACGTGTGTAAGACGTTGGAGACCTGACAAGGTAAAATTTAACAGGCTATGTTATGAAATCCAAATGACACATTTGAGACTTAGAATGTAGCCCATTAAAGTACTGAAATAGAAAAAAAGAATAATTAATTAAAATGCGTTATCTTTTCTGCAAGTGTATGTATTTTGAAGAATGAAATCATTAATTTCCCATGGGTTTTGTAATCAGTTGTTTTGGTTTCAGAATGAGCCTTGACACTTAGTATGCGCTTTTCTCCTTTACTATAATTCCGTTTGCTAGACTAAACTAGCATTGACTGTAGATCTATAATTCAATTTAAAAATTGCAAGCAGAATGGGAACGATCTTTATTTTCTCTCGCAATATAACACTTGATTAGGTCTAAATAAGACACTTCTGCTCGACAAATCTTAATTAGTGTAGTATCGTTAGATGCGTGATAAAAGCAAATGCGATCACTTTGATTAGTACCTTTACGTCATTTATTTATTTTTCAAGAGGTGCACGTTTAATAAAGTTGCAATCGCTACTCTATACATATGATCTGATCTTTATCGTATAGGCATTGTTGATGGTACGTAAATTATATTTCTCACTTCGGTGTATTACGCAGAATATAAATTGAAGATAATTAGGATTAATGTAATCTTGAAATACAAAATAAAAAGCATTGTTCAGCTGCTCGCTGGCGCTCGTTTTGAAAATGTCTTCAACAGCACTTTAATAACAAGTTATTTTGCAAGCATATTTTTAATAGTTAATTGAAATCTATGATATTTAAAAAATTTCAGCCGTCCTAAACATACGTCATAATAAAACCAGACTAAAAATTCCTATTCTAATATGCGTCTTACTGTTCTCTTTTAATTGAAGTTTTTAAAAATGTATGAGAAAATAACACAGCGTTGATCCTTCTAGTGTATGAAATAATTCTACCACAAGAAAATTTAAAAACAAGCCAATTAATGCCTTACATTTATTTTTTATATTGGAATTTTGCAAGGTTTAGAATCTTTTTCGAAACCCAGAAGGTGGAGTCAAACAGACGAAGAAAATTTTTATTTGTTCTTTAAAAAGGATTCAATAAAGACAACTATTTTTTTGGGAAAACCAGTTTTCGAAAGAGAATTTTTATTTAAAAAAAGTTGTTGCAAATCGTTTTTAATTGCAGTAAAACCATCGAGCACCCTCTGTGCAGCTGTTTCAGCCCTATTAGGGGCTTCTTCTGCAGAAGCGTAGCTCGGGAGTTCCATGGCAATCCAAAACTATTACTATGAAATTAATATTAATTTGGCATCAAATATTACTTTGGTCAAAGGTAGTCATGGATTTTAAAATTATTGGCGGAGCTAGGTTCCTGCATTGTATCATCATTTTTTTGTTTTACTTGCTGTAATAGACATTCACTTTCTACATATTAGCTGTTCACTTTCTTTTTAGATTCAGAGTAGGCCCTGTTAGAGTGACATTTTTGTTGGTATCACAATGAAACATAGACGTCAGAAAATTGATTGACAGTCATTTTTAAATTAATGGTTATATTTTTGAAAACTACCACTGCCACTGTTCGACTCGACTGAAGTAAGACCGAAGCATTCCGTTACAACGAGGACTATCGTCCCCAGCAAACAGTTGATAATTATTTATTTTTTCATTAAAAAAGTAATTACAATCATCGGAATTTAAATGGCAACATCTTCGTGCTGTTGCTGATTTTTCCATGGTCATTTGGACTTCATTCAGAATTCGGTCGTCTCCAACGCGCGTACCTTTAGATTCTTCTACTAATACGGCAGTTTTTCAAATCCGTTTGGTTTTTTTAAATTTGGATGATCTTTTATACAATAATTAAACGCCTTCACTATTCCACGTTTGGTTCCGCCACTTATAACTTTTTGTATTTTGACGAGATTATATTAAAAAATATATTTGTTTTAACTTACTTTTTACTTTAACTATGCCGTCGTAGTCCTCGTTGTCTACGTGTCGGCAACAGAGTCAGTACCGCTGAAGTGACACTCTCATTATTTCTTTCATGTCAAACTTTGATTTCCTGCAAAATATCTGCAGGTAACTTAACGGGAAAAAAACATAGCCCTCTAGAATCTAAAAAAAGTGAACAGGTAATATTTCATGATCGCCTTTGACCAAAATTATTTTTGATGTCTCGGTACAATATTAATTGAAACGATACAAATATCTAATAAATAGGATGAACAAAATTGTGTTTAACATATTTATCAATTATTGTGTTAAATGTCGTTGAGTGAGGTAGTGTTTATAGTTGTTCCCTAAACAATGTAGTTTTTTCGCTAAATTAAATTATCAATCAAAAGTGAATTTTGGCTTATTCTGGAAGTTGGAATTTCCTAAACTGGGGCATTTTTGAGTGAAAAGAAACTGTTGATATGGGTGTTTTGTTGGTGTTTTGATTTTCGCAATAATTTTTCGACTTTCAACCTTCGCTGGATGTGCGCGCGTGCAGCTTTATTTACCGATATCGCTTGTTTCTTGTTTGAGGTACTGCAAGGTTTCTTGTTATGGCTGTGGGAATGCTTATCATTATGAATGTTCAATAAGAAGTAATACGTATAATGCTATGAGCAAGCAAAAAAAGAAAGACTGGAAATGTGAATTTTGCAGAAATACTACAAAGGAGGAGGATGCAAAAAGTTCTGAAATAAAAGGAAAGAAAGATGAGATACTGATTCTGTCAGTAAACAATTAATTGATGAATTAAAGGAAGTTAAGCTGCTAATAGGTAACTTACAGAAGCAAATTGATGATAAGGCGGAGGAAGTTGCAATCAGTTCGAAGTTGGAAGGGATCTTAAAGGGACAAGAAAACAAAAAATAAACACCATAGAGGAGAAAATAAATACTTTTGCCAAGGCCTGTGTTAAGTCAGAAAATAAGATAAAAAGAACTATCTGACAGGGTAAATGATTTGGAGCAGGCCGCGTTTGGCAAAGGGATTGAATTACACGGAGTCGCTGAAACGGAGGAAGATGTCGGTGTTGTGGTATGTAAAGTTATGGAAAAATAGAATTTTTGCACATTTCAAAGACGTTGCCTCCGGTCCCCATTGCCATTTGGATTTCTTTTTCAGAAGATCAGTAAGTGGTCGGGCTGTTTCGGAGAAATTTGGCACAAACCTCCGATACCATGCACACGTTTGTATAAATTATACGTACGTGTTTAACATTCTTCGGTTCATTCGTGTCTACTATAGCTGACATTTTGTCACTAGACGTTTGTATACCAGTTGGTGTTATCACATGGCCCAGATACTTAACGGAATCGCGTACGAACACACCTTTCTTCCTTCCTGTTTGCGCGAAGATCAAATTTATTCAATTGTTCAAAAATATCTTTTAAATCCTCCAGGTGACTTTCGAAGTCTTTGGACAAAATTATCAGATCTTCAATATATTCGAGAATAATTACATTTAGCAAACTCGCACGAAACCTATCAACGAGTCTCTGAAAAGTTGCCGGAGCGTTTTTCAATTCAAAACTTGATAATATCCTGTTCTGAGATCTAACGTTGTCATAAAATTTGTTCTCTTGGCAGTATGTAATAAGTCCTCAATTCGTGGTAACGGATACCGATCACTAACAGTAACTTCGTTTAATCTTCGATAGTCGCCATATAACTTCATTTCACCATTTTCCTGAGGAACCAAGACGACCGGAGCAGCCCAAGGACTTTCGCATTCTTCAATTATGTCTTCTTGATATAGATGCTCCAACTCCTGTTCCAAAAGTTCCTTCTGTTTCTCTGCAAGACGGTATGGTGCGACAGCAATGGTCTGTTGATCAGGTTTGATATCAATGGCATGTTCCGCGTATTTTGTAGGTGCTCCTCCTGCAGCAAAAGTAGATGCGTAACATGTCAGCAGTTCATCTCATTTTGCTCGTTGATCGCCGCTTAGCAATGTTGCTTCGTCTGAGCGCAATTCAATTGTTAGCAAACTTGGTGCAGTGCAATTAGGTTTCATGTTAGGCAAAAATTTCCAAACTACTTCGTGTTCACCCTTGAAATATCAAACATTTTGGTTCAGATCAAAAATTATACCAAATTTTCTTAAAAAATCAGCTCCTAGTAATGTGCGATTCTCACCTTAATCTGCTAAAATCATGTTGATCTGATCTTGTTTAAAGCTACACACGTCCTTGATTTTGTGGTAAAGATTTTTTCCCATAATGCTGCGTGATGCACCGCAAGCAAGCAGTTTCATTCAGGCCACATATTCCAACGTGTAAAATTGGACTTTCGAGTTGCTTTAATAAAATATCTGCCGAAAAGAAGTCACCAGTTTCATTGGATTCATTCGTCACACATCAAGTTAGCAGAAAGATTCACTTTAGGGTTACATGTAGTGCAACGCGATTTTATAACACCAGGAGATCCACATCCGTAACATGTTATATGTGAAGACGATGCATTCGCAACATTCGTATTCGACGAATTAGTGGCAATTTGTTTAACAGTAGATAGTTGCAGTTTATTTTCGTTCTTTCTCTTTAAAATAAAAGAATTAGAAACATCATGTCCATTTGCTCGTTAGTATACGCAACGCTCGCGTTTGTTTACTTTTTTATCGGGCAGC
The DNA here is from genome assembly GCA_036172665.1 of Prosopocoilus inquinatus. Taxonomy (NCBI): domain Eukaryota; kingdom Metazoa; phylum Arthropoda; class Insecta; order Coleoptera; family Lucanidae; genus Prosopocoilus; species Prosopocoilus inquinatus. The sequence goes on from CM069869.1 coordinate 33,068,041, forward strand.
TTTTGATCTTTTGAGTCAATTTTCGATTCCGCTAAAAACTGTTCAATACCTCGCACTTTTGTTATTAATTCGGAAAAAGTTTTTACACTGTCACGTGTCATTTTCTCGTGAATACGTTTATGTAAGAGTCCGTGTCCATGTCCATTAGAATTTTTTCATTCGGATCGTCTGGTATTTGTGCGATAAGAGCATGCGCTTTGCAAACAAAATGTTCCGTATTCTCATTCTCTTTCTGTTCATTATTAAATAACTCGCGATATACCCGAAAAGGTAATAATTTAACTGCGTAAGCCGAACGAATTGACGAAATAGCGTCTTCCCATGATGTTATTAGAGAGTTATTGCATCTTGTATTAATACATTGCGGTAATTACGCTTACGTTATTTTGACACCTACGCATGCGCATTCTTGTTTTAATAACGTATTGGGTTATTTGCGTTACCGTATGACGTTAATAGAGCACAGATTACGGTGTTGTGTTACGTTGACGTTAGTACTGATCGCGATTATTCGTAGAAGCATCGTAAATGATCGCTGTTTACTTTTGAGCGCCTAAAATTGTTGTTTTAACATCAGAAATAATAACTTAATTTTATCTGCAATTAAAAAATGTTGAGAAAAGAATTGGAGATGTTAAGATTCACTTCTGATGATGATCTGGCTTTATTAAGAGAGAAACTATCACAAAACCAATTGCAAAATCCAGACCAATGGAAAGAGGTACAAGATAATCTTGTAAAAGTAAATGGAAAACAATATCTAATTAGGACATTAAAAAATCACTTGCAGTTGCTTGTAGATTCATGGGTTAAAAAAGATAAAGTGGACAGAGACAGGTTGGTATAATTACAACACAATTTTTAACAAAGCAGAGCTTTCAAAAGAAAAGGACTGCGCTCGCTTGTAATAGGTCAGTTTTTCATTTTTCGGCAAAAAAATTCAGACTTGGAGAATTAATCTCTTATGTAACGAAGAACTTGCAGTTTCATTTAAAGACAGAGGTTTTGAGGTACCTTGTGTACTATGCGCGTTCCACTCCAACGAAGCGTGCGCTCCAATGAAGCGAGCGTCTCACCGGATTGCATCAACCAAGTTAAGCAACACGGAACCTGCCAAAGGCCCATGATCGGTGTTCATTAAATCTATCTTGTTTTTGTATATTCAAAATGGTTTCAAAGCCATCTAATTCCCTGTTGCTTGATGTTGCCTTTACTAACCTAAGATTGTTTAAATCTATTTTATGATTGGTGTCAAAAATATGTTGACAAACACTGGATTTTTCAATTCCAATGTACTTTAAATGAGCTAAATGTTCTTTAAAATGTTTTAGTATATTTCTTTTTGTTTGTCCAGCATATATTTTAGTGTTTGAGTTTTATGAGTATTTGTTTTAAACTATTATTATTAGTGTGTGCAATTGTGTACCCCTGCATTTTAAAAATGTTATTTAAACCTTTGGAACAATATTTGTCAAACGTAGTTTTAATGTATTTGGATGTGTTTGTTTCTATCGGTAACAGAGTGGTAAGTTTTTGGATGTTTGCTTTATAACAGTTTTCCTTAAAGTATTTTCTACATCTACTGAGTAACCATTGTGGATTGTTATATCTTTAAAATAAATCTGAGTTCCTTGTTGTATCTTTCTTTTGAAAGTGGGAAGTTAACTAATCTATTAAATAGAAAAGAAATTGCAGAGTACTTATGTGATAAGACATGTTGTGTCATTAACTATAAATCTGTTGATGCTTGTTTCTTTCCTATATACAGTATCCCGGACTTTGTAGAGACAACATAGGCAACTTTTGTATTTGAAGAGATAAAGAGACGGTTAAATTAGCGAAAAGATGAAGGTTCGAGAGCTCGTTAGGAATTCAATTTCAAATATTACTTTTCATAGCTAACTTGGTTAAAATTTAGCAAAAATAAAAATCTCCTAATTTCTTTTATCTGTCGTAACTTTTTTGTTACTTAAGATATTGAGATGCGGTTCGAACTAATTTGCACAATAATTTAAGTACTTTTATTGGCACTTAATAAAACTAATTTCATTTTTGCAAATTTTCAGTAATTTAACCTAACCTCAAAATTGTAAATTGGTACCGTCCAATTTTTTCGGCCCTTTTAAGAGAGAATTTTTTCTGAATGCAATATTGTATCACATGATAAGGAAACTTCTTTAAAATTTTGAAACATTGAACTTAGTCATTTTACGAACCGATATCACTAGTGCCATGACAACAAAACTTTGTTTTTTATTTATCAATTATCTGTGGAATCATGTTTCGAAACAAAAAGCAAACTTTTCATCATAGATTTCTGTCAATAGTGTCAGTGTTATTACTTCATCTTATAATGGAAAATTTTGATAAATTTTATCCCGATTATCCTTATCGAGACTGTTGCAAGCTAACCTCCCTTGTTAACATTGGCAATAAGGATTACAGAACTCTAAATAGGCCTCGATTCGCTTGATCGCGACTATGCGTATACCAAGTGCGTAGAACTTACTCGAAGCTCAATAACTAGAAAAAGCTACAGGTAAGACTGTAGTCTCACTGATCGCTCGTGAACAATCGTGTACAAGCGATTAAAATTTTAACCAATGAAGTGATATTAGTTTAAAATTTTAATCCCTTATTCACAATTGGCTGCGATCTAATTTGATAAACAAAAAGTGAAGTGATAAGCGTGTTTTTTGTTTCGAAACATAATTTCACAGATAGTTGATAAAAAAAACAAAATTTTGTGATCATGACAGTAACGATTTCTGTTCATAAAAAGAATAAGTTCAGTTCTTCAAAATTTTTAAGAAATATTCATATCATGTGATACATCATTGCATTCAAGAAAAAAATCCCTCTTAAAAGGGCCAAAAAAATTGGGCGATACCTATTTAAAATTTTGAAATTAGGTTAGATTACTGAAAATTTGCAAAAATGAAATTAGTTTTATTAAGTGCCAGTAAAAGTACTTAAATTATTGTGCAAATTAGTTCGAACCGCATCTCAATATCTTAAGTAACAGAAAAGTTACGGCAGATAAAAGAAATTATAAACCAACTTGGTTAAAATTTGCAAAATTTTAACCAAGTTGGCCACGAAAAGTAATATTTGAAAATGGATTCCTAGCGAGCTCTCGAACCTTCATCTTTTCGCTAATTTAACCGTCTCTCTATCTCTTCAAATACAAAAGTTACCTATGTTGTCCCTACGAATTCCGGGCATACTGTATATCAAATTCTAATTTGTTTTCATTATTTCTAATAACCAAGGCATCTAGGAAAGGTAATTTCCCATAAACCTCTTTCTTAACCGTGAATTTATTATTAGGAAATTTGAAATTTGAAATATTCACAAAATCTTCTATTCTGCGTCCTTGGTGTTAAAAACAGCAAAAACATCATCTACATATCTAAGCCAAATTTTTGGGAAATAATTAGAAATTTCTTTGAGTGAAGTTTCTAAATTACACAAAAAGATTAGCAAGATATGGTGACAAGCAGTTTCCCATTGAGGTCCCTTCAGTTTGTTTATAAAATTCCCCATTTATTTGGAAACAAACTAGTGACATGCATAAGTTTGTAAATTGTAAAAATTCATCTATCTTAGGTTGTTCTATGTTATTGGAGGCTAGGAGATCTTGCAGGTAGTTTAATATGATGGAAATAGGGATACTGGGAAATAAGGATTGGACATCAAAGGACACCATTATTTCATCCTCGCTTATTGTTAGATCTTTAAAGCGTTGTGTGAAATCTACCGAGTTTTTGACGGAAAACACGTCTTTCGAGTTGGAAAATTTGTTAAACTCGGTGTTTAATTATTCTGATAGTAAATAGGTGGGAGAATTAATCCCGGATACTATTGGTCTTACTGATTTGCCAGGTTTATGTATTTTTTTGGTAGGGCGTATACTTTATTTAGGAGAAGAGAACAATTTTTAATGGTGTCCTTAACTTTAACCACTATTCAGTACGTTCTGTATCCTCTGATGCTAGTCATCTTTATCCAAAATCACAATTTTATTACCCATGTCTGCCTTGAGGAACAGTCCGTTTGGTTCAGACCTTTAACGATACGATATTGTTCGTAGGTGTCTTTCAAACTATATTCTGACCTATATGTGTATTATTTTCAAGTTGAATTTTACATGCGTTTCTTACAAACGTTTTGTTGGCTTCATCTAACGAGGAGATGAAACTTTCTATACTAGCTACAATATCTACAATTTATGGTATTTTGTACGGTAGATTTCAAACCTTTATCCAACAATGTAATTTACTTCTCAGTGAATGAAGTTGAAGACTCATTGACAACCAAATTTTCGATGATCGGATCCTGGGATTCAAGTCCTGGTGGTAAAAGATTTATCAAAAATGTAGCAATCCACAATGGGTACTCAGTAGATGCCGTAGAAAATATTTAGGAAAATTGTAAATAAACCAAGATCCAAAAGCTTACCACTTTGTTACCGGTAGAAATAAACATATCCAAATATATTAAAACTCCGTTTGACAAATATTGTTCCAAAGGTACAAATAGCATTTTTAAAAGGCACGGGTACACAATTGCACATACTAATAATAATACTTTAAAACATTTACTGACAAACCCCAAAGACAAAACTGAAACAAATCAGAAATCAGTAATCTATGAAATATCTTGTCAAGGGTGCATTAAAAAATATATTGGGCAAACAAAAAAAAATATACTAGCACGTTTTAAAGAACACTTAGCTTATTTAAAGTACAATGCAATTGAACGTCAAGCAACAGGGAATTAGGCGGCTTTGAAACCATTTTCATATACAAAAATAAGAGATTTAATGAATACCGATCCTTTGGCAGATTCCGTGTTGCTTGACTTGGTTGATGCAACCGGTTGGAGCGAAACGCGCGAAGTATTGATTAAGAAAAAGTTATCTCCTGAAATATGTATATGGTATTAAAATACTTTTTGTGATTAGGAGATTTAACCCAATTTTAGTGTACTGTAAACCACAGTCTCCAATACATTTTTGAATAGGAAAGCTGTTTAGTAGTCGCGTCGCCTGTTGTTTTACAACTTCTACGGATACAAATGGGTACCTCTTAACGTAGATTTAATCTTAGGGAATAAAAAAAGTCACACGGAGCCTGATCCGGCGAATACGGTGGATGTTCCAGTAAAGTAATAAAGTTTCTCGCCAAAAGTTGCTTTACGAAAAGCGCGTTGGGAGACGACGCATTGTCTTGGTGCAGAATTCACGAGTTCTCTTCCGACAAATCTGGCCTTCTCCTCCGAACACGTTCACGAAAATTTTTCAAAACTTGTAATTAGTAATGTTAGTTAACTGTTGACTATCAGGGACTCAATCGATGTAAATAACACCTCCGATACCGAAAAAAACTATCAACATTGCTTTGAATTTCGATTTTGCCCATCTTTGCTTTTTTGGGTCTCGGTGAGCTAGGGGACTTCCGTTGCACATAAAAGAAAGAATGGATACCTGTAAATACTCTTTCTATTCTGTTGTTTTCAAACTGTCAGGGCTTCCTCAGTCCGTGTATTTAATAACCAGACCTCGTACATGTATCCTTATTTATGCAATGGAAAGATTTTTGAATTTTTACTGTTAAAATTATTTATTTGTAAAGAAAAAATTAAAATAAGACATCTTACTGCTGAAAAGATAACTTTAGGTGACGGGATTCAAAAGATTTAAATAAATATTGATTACGTTGCGGTTAGTTGGAAGCACGGTAGGACTCGGTTATTATTAGCTCATTAATAGCTTCAACTTTTAATATTGAAATAATTACACATGTTATTCTGGTAATATGTATTTTGTAATAAATTGTGTAACTGATTATTAGAAAATGAAATTTGCTCAATTTTTTTTGAAAAATAAAAGTTTACATGAGGGAAAATATTTATCATGTAAATCCTTATAGCCACAATTAAAAAAGCGCTAGGTATAATTTTTTTTCTAATGCGAATTTGTTAGATAAAGTTACTTTTATACAAAACTTATGTTCTTATTATACAGGGTGTTAGGTAAATGCTTGGACAAATTAAAACTGTAAATTAAGGATGCCAAATGTGATCAGAAAGTTCCTAGACAAGATAGATTTTCGGTACATTTTGAAAAAATGCAAAAAGAGCGAACTATTGGGGACCGCTGATAGTACTTACGAAGCGAGCGCCTGTTAAAGCAGATGTTCGAAATGCAAGCCGTCAGCTCTAATGCATGAATCGACGCGACGCTGTAAAGCTGCACGCACACGGCCAAATGCATCGTGGTACCGTCGAATTTCAGCAGCGGCGTCAAAAATTCCGACACGAAGTTCATTCTCTGTCAGTATTTCGGTAGTATAAACAATTGATTTTAGATGTATCACAAGTAAAGTCCAACGGGTTCATATCAGGTGACCGCTTTTACATCGACGCGGAAAGTGCCGATGTAGCCAGTTACAAACATTTTTGTTGAAATCTGCGGGGGCTCCATCATGCATAAAAACATTTCATGCCGAAGTTGTAGTGGAACATCTTCTAACAACTCTGGTAAAGTATGCTGCAAAAACTCTAATTATGCGGCGCCCGTTAAACGCACTGGAAGCACATAAGGGTCAAGTAAGTGATCACCGATAATACCTGCCCACACATTTACAGAAAATCGGTGTTGGAAATGTCCTCTACGAGTGATACGTGGATTTGGGTCTACCCAAACGTGTGCGTTGTGAAAATTTAATACACCATTTCGCGTAAAACAAGCTTCGTCTATCCATAAGACTTTCGCTACGAACTTAGGTAGTGGTTATAATGCCTGTACCTGTTGCACGTAATAGGAGTATAATAATTGCTCGTGCAACGTACGCCAGACAGTCCAGTGTGATACTCCAATTTCACGAGAGATTTGACGTGTACTGACTGTCGGGTCGTTATTTACGCGTTCCAGAATCATTTCATCTCATCTACATCAAGAGTTCGTTGTCTTCCGGCGTCATGATGTGATGGTTGAAGGTGTCCCGTATCTCTTGCCTGTTGCACTATTGCGACAATTGGTTGTCGATTCGGCACACGACGCTGGGGATACCATCGCCGGTATGTGCGTTCTGTAGCACGTGCATTGCACCTACATTCTCCGTACGTTAGAATAATAGGCGAGTTCTTTTTGCCACAAATCTCATCTCAACTCAGATAAACGTCATTTTCGTTGGCTTGAACAACTAAGTTTGAACTGTGATTTCGATCTCCCACCTTGTCACTCGTGCACTCCTATTAGTTGCCAGGTTGAAATACTCATTCAAACTTACTTATTCGCGCGAACGGAAATGACGCTTATCTGAGATGAAGTGAGTTTTGCGGTAAAAAGAACACACCTAATGTCAACAATTTCGTTATTTGTGTAAGCATTCTGATCCTGACCTACCCACTCTGAAATCTATTCAGACATTGAACGTGCCTAATTTGCTTGTCATAAAACAATAAACCATCTGGGAATTTATGTCCGCCCGGATGACGTTCGGCACATGGGTGTAACAGTAGATAAGAAAATCAGTGGTTTCGAAACAATTTTCATCGACTTAAAAAAAAAAAAAAATTGTGGAAAATAAAAGCCGCAGCACCCTTGATTATTAAGGCTTTTTTACAGTAGAGGGTGTACTCAACACGCTGTTTGAAGGTGTCCAGTCAATTACCTAACACCCTGTATACTTTTCCTGAAAATGAATATAACTAATTGAGTGTAATTTAGTTTTATAGCCTAACAAAGTAGGAATTACACAATCACAACACAACAATCTGTGTTCAGGAATTCAATTTGCCGCACATACACTATTAATTCAGCTTCAGCATAAAAATTCGATAAATTTGATTCGGCTCGCGGACGGCTCAACAGTATTTGATACTATTCATACGAAATAAAATTCAATAGGTTCTTGTTTATCTTTCAGATCGCGACTAAAAATTTTATTTGGGAGATATTACTAAAAAGCCTGACTGTAAATGCTTAATGCAGGACTATAACGCGTCAGTGCGTTGATCGATTAGAAAAAGTCCTCAAAGTTCCGCCTCAATATAAGAGATTACGATTTTGGAAACGCAAAATAGATTTAGAAAGAATGACACTAACAATAGAATGAAAAGGGGTTTAATTATTTTTTAGAACAAAATTTTGTACTCCCTGCCCTAGACTCACAAGTTAGATTATTCTTGAAGTTATTCTCTTCTTGTCATATGCTTAATATCGTACCCTCTTGTATATTTGTATAGAGGTAAAACTGACACTATAAGAAATTTAACCGAAATCTTTCCATTTCACTGACAATAAATTAATTATCTGATCTTGCGCAGCACAATTCGATAACTGCATACTTACCTGCAGCAACATACACATGTAAATTCTGGCGATACCCAAGTAATAAACAAGAATCACTAACAACGTTAAACACAATTTATATATTTATACGCATTGTTATTCAAAAAGCATTAATAAATTTAAATCGCTAAAAGCCCCCTCATTATTTTGCGCGGCGCGCAAAAACAAATCCCGGTCTCTATAAAGTGCACGCTGCCTAAATGGAAGCAATTAGGACGGTATTGAATTTTATTAGCGGACGCCAAATAAATGTGCTGTTTATAAATCTATGGGCGATATATAAACTAATTAAGGCATCGCTGAGTGCATCAACGGATCGCATTCATTTCGCCTGGGTCTACTTCGGTACAACACCGAAGCTCAACGTCAATTAAATGCAGTCCACAATTATTGTCGACGTTCACTCTGGCTGTTTAAGGAAGATTGATTTTGCACCGTATTATTCTTTTAAATTTTATTTTAATTAATCTCGTTTTCACACAGAAATTAAAACAAAATAGAAAATTATAAGCTCGCAGACGTACTTATGCAAGCAGTTGCTTAGTAGTAGCAGTCTATTAGTTATTCTTTCATCATGTTCTAATTATAAGTGTAAGAATAGATAAAACAGCGACATCCTACGATCGCTTTTTGACCTGGCATTGCAGTAGGATAGACAAATTGAAGCGGGTTTGCTACTTAATAAGTTTACCCCATGCAAGGCGGCCATGCTTTCTGTCAAAGCATAATGAAAGTTTTAACAATTTGTTGCAAACCGTTTTTGATTGTAGTGAAAACTTCGAGCAGCCTCTGTACAGCTGTTTCAGCTCTATTTGTGGCTTCTTCAGCAGAATCAGCAGAAACGGAGTTCGAAATTCCCAGTGGAAACCAAGAACGACTTGACCAATTTTTTTGCAATTGCGATGTATTAGTGGTGAATAGATAAAACAGCAACATCCTACGATCGCTTTCAATTTTCGAACACTTCCGCTTATACCGGAAGTTGCTGTCAACCTTCTTATTTTAAATGGAATATCCCTATTTTTAATGCATTTTTGAAATCTTCATAAAATTCTTAAAATATTTTGTGCAACATGTGGTACAAGAAAAATTAACCGTTCTCGAGATATTTTCATTTTTTTAAATAACTCAGACTTGCAGAACTTTGGTAATGATACTGCAATCTTTGTGCAACAAAAATGATAATGCCCATTTATGGCCTTTAGTAGGCTACAGTAACATTCTTTCAGATCATGTCCAGTTTTGCACTTGATTGCTTACAGGCTGGTTGAAAAGTAACATCTAGTCGAACTCATTTCAACTGTCGAACAGTCATGTTTTTTAAATGGAATGGCTAGTATATTTTTATACCATGTGACAGGATTAAATGTTCTTTCGTTCTGTATTAGCATTCCCTATACCTATCTCTTATAGTTCACTCGCTATCGATGATTTCTTTTCAACACCCATTTTTTTTTTCATTTTTCGGTATTATTTTTAAATAGTGGGCTATGAAAACTAGAGAAATTATAATTTTTGAAAACATCCGTCTAGTAGGAATTAAAAAAAAAAACTATTTAATTGCTACGAAGAACCATAAAATGAATAATCAAACACCGACATATATGTATAAATGTATTTGAGGATAAAAAGATCGACAGTTAAAGAAGTTAATAAAAAAAATTGTTATATCGAGGAAAATGCGTTATTACTTAGATACAGTAGAAAGTTATTACTAATAAATAATAGCCGAGGACAACTTAGAGCCAATATTATAATCAACAATTTGCCTATTGTTTTCATAAAATTTTGTATTGTAAGTGTAAATTTGTTCTTGTAAATGTGTAAATAGTCATACCAAGAATTCTAATAAATGCGGCATACATATGTAAATAAAAATTTCAGGTGATAGATATGTATTTAAATATTATTTTTCGCTTTTTTAATGAAATTGGAATTATAGTCAGAAATTTATTTCAAAACCTCAGTGTGTTAAATTTTCTTAGCACACTATTCAGGACTAATACTGAAAAGTGAAAAAATTGATGTGTCAAAAAGAAAATTATGAATAGAAAAAGAAAGGTAAGAGATGGGTATAGGGAATGCTAATACAGTTCGAAAGAACATTTAATTCTGATTCTTATGGTATAAAAATACTGGGTGTTCTATTTAAAAAACATGACTTTTCGACATTTGAAATCAGTTCGAATAGAAATTACTTTTCAACCAGTCCGTAAACAATTTTGTGCAAAATTACTTATGACCTGAAAGCTTATGAGGATAGCTTACTATAGGCCAAAAATTGAAATTATGACTTTTGTTACACAAAGATGGCAGCATTATAAACAAGGTACTGCTACTTTGAACTTTTTTTAAAAAAATGGAGATATCTCTAAAACGGCAAATTTTTCTTGTATCAAATGTTACACAAAACATTTTTAGAATTTCATGAAGATTTCAGAAATACAATAAAAAATAGAGTATTCCATTTAAAATAAGAAAGGTGACAGCAACTTCCGTTACAAGCGGAAGTGCACGAAAGTTGGAAATATTGTGTTTTAATATATCAGTATCGCTAACTTATAACCGCATAATATGAAATAGTAATTCAAAGAGGAAGTCCGTAAACTTTTAATGAATGGGTTGCCTGAATCTCCCTGTCCAGGGTAATTCAAAATAAGTGTCCGACCAAAAAACAAAACAAAAAGTCTCTATGCATAAAGGGCCTAGTATGCATAGTTTTGAAGATAAAAAGCATTGAAGATTCAAATATGAATTGGCTGATGGGCACTGATACAGCTGTATTGCGTCACAAGAGCAATGAACCCTCGGAGAGTAGAAGAAAATACTAGCATTTGCTTTAAAACAAAACTTTAAAAAGTTTTTATTTGTGGTTTTCTGCGGAAAAAATATTCAATTCATTCTTTCGGACATCGAACTTGTGTATGTATGAATACGAAATGAATTATAATTTCCATTTTGGACTCAAAGCAGGTTGATTTTTGGAATGTCTCTGATAAATTTATTTCTTGCAAATTCGTACTTAAAGGATCCTAGTAAATACGCTCCTAACGGGTCGGAGACTTATTCTGAATCACACTGTATATGACACCAAACTTGGATTGCCCATAATATATATAGCCGAGAACGCACTGTTGAGACACTGTATATTTGTGTACTAAATTCCGTTTTCTTGGTATAGACAACTTACACCTTTTACATTCGTTCCTAACATCTGCGTATGTTGAATTATGTTATGACTAACTGTTAGATTAAATTAATAGGGTCACTGTCTGAGAAATGTGAGGAACATTTAAGTACAGTTTACTTTATTTTTTTTTTCATTTCTAAACATGTTTTATAAATAAATTTAAATTATGAACATTTACTTCTTAAAAAGTACTATTAACCGGAATAAGGAGAAAAATGAATTTCCCGTACCTGAAAACCTTTACAGCTACACACCTCTCCGAAAGCAAAAAAATACTGTGAGTGTTTAACTAACTAACTTCAATCTAAAAAATAACGCTTAAATGAGCCAAACTCTGCAAATCTCACTAAATATATTTTCTTTTACTTCCGAATAACCCATTTTTTCGGAATGAAGCAAGTCAGAAATATTGACCATAACACTGTTGCACACTGTAATTAAACTGCACGTACTTGATAAAATTAAATGTCAGACACCAGGTGCAGGAATTGATTCACTCATAATATAAGGACACACATTGAATCGAATCTTTCTATTGTAATTTGAATTTTGTTTTGTTGTTAATTAACACTTTGTAATTAATTTGGAATGACATTATAACATATTAGTGACTCCTAAAGTGATATCTAACACAAGATGAAAATGCATTCGTTATACATGTAGTATTCATGTACACTACTCTGATACCAGTGTTTTGCAGTCCACACCGAGTTTTGTGTCAAAACTAACGAAGTTATCTAAAGAATTTTCACATTAAAACACTGTTAATTTTTACAATAGATCACAAATAACATATCTTTATTAAAACATTTTGTTGCATGGGATGACTTATTGTGTAGCAAAGTGGCTTCAATTTGTCAATCTTAATGCAATGTGAAGTCAAAAAGCGATCGTAGGATGTCACTGTTTAAACTATTTAATACCTTTATTATTGGGCATAGAAAAGAAAATCAATTAAATTCAGTTGAGTTAGAACAATCTTAACTTAAAGGGTGATTTAAGGCTTTACAATAGTCAATACACATTCTTCACTACATATCCACACATAACAAGACTTGCTATTGCAACTGCTATGCTGTTTATAACGCGATAACAGAAAACGTTGGGATTTAATCGTCGTAGAAAAAAAGTAGAAAGGGACGCATTTTTCATGAACGTTCCAAATATTTCAAAGATGAGTACAATTAAAAAAAAAACAATAAAAACCTTATTCATTTGTAACAGATTACAGGTCATAGTAGAAACGCCTTCGCGTAGGCCCCGTTATAAACACAAGATAAATTTACTATACAGGGTGTTAATGAAAAAACCTGTGCATAGTTTGGCAGGTAATAGTAGGGATCAATACAAGAAGAAAATATTAATGGACCCATGGTTCAATACTTAATACAGGATGTCCACGCTACATGTTCACTCTTCTAGAATTTTTATTTTTTTACATGAGTCTGAATGTCCTTCGACCTAAAATTCTGTGTGAATCCTGGTGAAGACCCTGTCGAAGTTGCGAACGACGTTCATAATCAAGTGCGTCACAATACAGGGTGTTCTTTTACTGTGTGCAAATTTAAACCTGTAATATATCACCATAAATGGCAACGATTGAACTCATATGTTCTTAACAAAAATTTAATAGTTTTCGAGGAAACTGCAGTGGCAATAAGAAAACTGTGGACTGCTACTTCTTGGAATTCTGAAACTGGAAAAAAGCTCCGCGAAATCAGCCCACATACAAAACAGTCGACTCTGAAATAAGGGCAGTCAACGACAGTTCGAAGTAGAGTTTATAAGTAGTTAATCGCTTGGCTTTTGTTTAGATAAATTAGTTTATAATTGTGTTTTAAATATTAAATAATATTAGCATTAAAGTCGTTAATAAATTAGTCCTAGTTTCATGGAATATTATTTTAAAACAAAATAAAACGAACCCTAAAGACGTAACAATATGTTATTTCGCAGTGAAAATCATCGGAAGACAGAATGCTCATTATTAATTTCCTCTGTCTCCCAAAATTTCTGCAATTCAGAATAAAGATTGCTGTCAGTTTTAGAAAAATTATAATGAATTTTTAAAACGAATTCTGAGATGGTACCTGATATAATCCAACCGAATTTTGTGTTTTAAAGAACTGGCAAATTCTTACCCAATTGGATTTTTTGATGATGAAGAATACTCTAGAAAATACCTGCACCAATGAGTATATTTATTTCGCTAGGTTCGGCGAATTGAGGATCTGCCAATTAAATGTTAGCTGGAATATTTCAAAAGCCGGTGCTAATAGCAAATTAAGGCAAATTACCTGTATATAATTGTGGGCAAATAAAACAAGAAAAAATGATAGAAAATTCAGAATTGAGTGAATGTATCATAATGTTACATTTCTTTTGAATGATTGATGAAACGCCGTGAATTCCTGCAATGGTCATGTTTGTTAAATGTTTTTCTAGTATTAATTTTTTGCAAAATTTTTAAGAAATAAAATTTGACTGAGAACCACAATCAAGCAATGCTTTTGCAATATGAATGTTCCCAAGAATACCTGGAACTAAAATCTGGAACTAAAATTGATACAATTGAAAGCAAAACGTGTTGTTTAGGATAATGACTTGTGAAACTCACTTGTGGTAAAATTGTTGTTGATATATTTGGATGATTTGTATTTGATGTATTTGGTTGATGTGTGTTTAATAATTCTGGATGGAGTAAAGTGTATGTTTAGCTGTGCACTTTTTACAAAATCCAGATCTATAGTTTTTATATAATACTAAATTAAATGTACCTCATTACATAAATAACGTTTCTCATTTGAGGATACTAGTGAAATTTGTTTGATACTATTATTTAACTGTCTACGTTCTTACAAAGACACGAAAAACTTTCCTGTTGAATGCTTCTGTCTAAAAATTTATTAACTAAAGTTATCTTCCTAACCTCAAATATGTGTTGTGGCAACACTGTTTTTCACGCAGGTGGTTCACTGCAAGTAACTAAAACCAATTGCAAATGTGACTTACCCTCTTGTCTTCTTACCTCATACCAGATTTCATCCAAACTGATTCAGGCGTTCCTTTGTTATAAGAAAAATTGACTTTTCCTCAATAGCTTTGAAGAAGAATACCGGCTTAATGAGACCATTATGGATACAGTTAAGTTTGGTTAGATCGTCTTATTCTGAGCTCAGGAACCTGTGATTAAGCCAGGTCCATGGAATTTAGAGGCACCTGTATAATTTTCAGATGAGAATTCCAGAGACTGCTGGTCGTAAAAAAATCCAAGCCCAGTTTTGTACGGTTTCAGATATAATCCTTTGTCCATTGCTATCGCTTCCAACGATTTATTATGACGCTGTGTTTCCTTCAATTGTTCTTTCGCGTCTCTCGCTTCGTTTACCGCTTTTTTCATACGACTTGTTCCTCCGGCTAGAGCCCCCAGAGCACTTAAGCCAACAAAAATTGGTATCAAAGGAAGGTAACACTCCTCCTATTTTAAGAATTTTTGCTATGCACTTGAATGGTTTTATTTTATTTTTAAATTTCTTAGATACATTTTAAAGTTATTTTAACTGCATTATTTAGAGTGCTTGGTTTTTTATAAGCACTTGTTTCCTTATTTGCTCGATTACTTTCGAAAGAGGAACTTTCTTATTCTTTCTTTTAGTTTTCTCGTTTAATTTTGCCATCTTTAGTCTTTGAATTTTAGTTACATACTGAAGTAATATTTTTACCCTCGCGTAATTTATTAAAATAAATTTACATCTTCATACGATACACGTTTTTTTTAGCACAATTTTCTAGGTTATCATCATCATCATCTTCATCTTCAATAGTTAATTTTCTTTTCAGTGTAAAAGGATCACTTGGATTTATTTCTAAAATCATGAAATCATCGTTATTGACTACATAGGCTGTGAACGTTTAGAGTGGAACAAGCCATATAAATAAGTGCCAGATCATCTGCAGCTAAAATCCTCGGACAGGTAAACCTATTTTCATTAGCGCGAATATTTTTTTTAAGTTATCTTCTTTTCAACCCCCACCCCTTTCCGCAATGACGTCATCGACAATTTTTTTTTAATTGTACGCCCCCAACTTTCTACCAGGTTAGGGTAGATTTGAGAATTCTGATTTCAATAATATGCATAATTTAACACTCGCATTGACGGTACCCGAGATATTAATTATGGAAAAAAAAAAATGGAAAATTTCCTACAGTTTATTTGAGACAAATGAACAAGTGATGCACGAACCGGCAAATAATCATTTGTTTCAACGCCTTAGTTGAAATAAACGATAAAAAGTATCATCAAGTAAATCTAACAGTTCTTGATAATTGTTCTTTCGTGGAACCTCCATTTTTTGTGTGTATTTTTCGCAATTAATATCTCGGGTACCGTCAGTGCGAATGTCAAATAATGCTTATTGATGAAATCAGAATTTTCAAATCTACCCAAATCTGCTAGAAAATTGAGGGCGTGCTATTAAAAAAAAATGTCGATGACGTCATTGCATTGCGTCATTGGGGGTGGAAAAAAATGACTTTAAAAAAATATCCGCGTTAATTAAAATAGGTTTACCTGTCCGACGATTTCGACCGCAGATGAGACATGCATATGGTTTCATCGCAAAGTCGTCAGCAATATCTACGTCATTTTTAGTTCCTCATTTTTTTCCCTTACTTCTTTCACATTCTTGTTCTGTACTGATTTGTTTTTACCTCTTGGATTTAATAAAGTAAAATAAAAGGACTCGGTATTGTTTCACTTAATATATTCAGTACTCAATGTACATTTCGGCTGTTATGCTATCGTCATGAGTTATTAAAAAACTAATCTAAAACCAACTGTGCGAACTCTTAAATATTTCGTCTAAACTAATAACTATTTACATAAGTTTGTATGGGCACTATTACTGCGGGGGATACTAAAAACTAGGTTTTTATTAACTAAGGGTGTATTTGTTAGATCTATTTGGACATTGAACAGATTATCCAGGTTCTCGGTAATTTCTTTGTAAATAAATATCGATTCTAACACGTTCATTTTATAACTTTTGTTCTCAACAAATAAAATTTCTAGATTATCTAAAGAGGTGGTGTGATCACAATCTAGCAAAATATTCATAGTCGGTTTTAGATTAGTTTTTTAATAACTCCATGGCGTAACAGCTGAAATGTACATTGAGTGCTAAATATATTAAGTAAATCAATACCGAGTGCTTTTATTTTACTTTATTATTATAATGTTCAAAGTTATCTTTGTCCTCTATTCTCTTTTCAACTTTCAAAGGCTTCATTGGGTAATCATCGGTAATTTCCACATCCATTTTATCATTTATATTAATTTTATTTTTATTCCGTGCAGTAAGTTTTTGTTTTTGTCTTTTTTTATACTGATTCGTTTTGATTTTGTTTTAAAACTCTTATACTTTGATGTTTTCAACAGATTTTGTTTTGTTTTGTAATTTTTTCTAATTTTTTTAAAGATTCGTTAATATTATTTTCATAATTTCTTTTCAACTTTAATCCTAATCCTAATTTTACTTTGGCTTTCATGGC
The DNA here is from genome assembly GCA_036172665.1 of Prosopocoilus inquinatus. NCBI lineage: Eukaryota > Metazoa > Arthropoda > Insecta > Coleoptera > Lucanidae > Prosopocoilus > Prosopocoilus inquinatus. The sequence goes on from CM069869.1 coordinate 33,085,141, forward strand.
TCCTGCTACTCCTAATGCAGTCGCTTTTTCACCACACGAAGTATCTTTAGATCGAAATCATTCCATTGCACTTTTATATAACTTATTATCTGCCACATGTGTACGTGTTATGTCTTTTACGCTCCGCAAAATCTGTAGGTAGATATGTGTTCAAATGGTAAATTATTGGTAGCCGTATTTAATAATCCGTTTCCTGTATAACACTCCATTTTAATAATAATACCATGTAATTTCTTAAACAACAATTCTCTAACTGAATATAAATTCCAATGTTGAGACTATTTCATAACATTTCCTACGTGACGCTCCGTCTATCTAGTAATATGAGATTAGTTAAACAATAAACAACTTTAAATATTGAAAATAATGATAGTTTTGAAGGGGAACGTTTTAAAAGACACGGTGAATTATTTCCATCAACCTTGAGATATATCATCGTAAGTCCATCGAATTGTGGGAAAACAAACCGTATAATTAACTTGGTCGAACATCAAAATGGTTTAGCGTTTCAGAATATATACGTCTAATCGAAATCTTTAAATCAACCGAAGTATGTTTATTTAGAAGAGCTACTGAAACCAAGCAAGGGTAAAGGTTATTTTGCATACAATGCAGGTGAAAATATACTTCCACCTTCGGAAGCAAAATCTAATTCTATTTTTATTTTCGACGATGTTGCATGCAACAATCAAGATATGAGGGAATATTTCAATATGGGTAGACATAATTACATTGATGTGTTTTATCTTTTTCAAACATATGCTAAAGTACCAAAGCATCTGACTAGAGACAATGCGAATGCTCTCATATTTTTCAAGCAAAATGACTTAAATTTGAAACAGGTTTACAACGATCACGTGGGCACTCAAGCAGCAAGCTGTCGTCTTTTTCACGTCAAAAATTGGTCATCGTTTACGTCGAAATGTCAATGACGTATTAAAAACGTAAAAATGACGGGCAAATGTCACAGCCCGGCGACGTCGTTTTTGTACGTCAAACAGTCGTGTATTTCTGACGTCATTTTTAATTGTATTACCTATGACGCATAAGTAACCAAAAAACTAAATCATATTTTAATTTTTATTCAAATATCTGTACATATGTATACGTATACCTACGAACTATAAATAAATAATATTTTAAATAAATTCATACATATTTTGTAAAATTCCAAATAAAAATAAAATAAAAAGCTATTACTAAACAGTTTGATTCTACTCTATAGTGAAATAAAAGAATTAAATTAAGAAAACGAAAAAGAAAAATGCCCAAGTCCTATCTCAAGGACCGTTATTATATTAATATAATAGGTTATGAAATATGAGTTATCAATACCCACCTTCTTTACACAGTTTGCTAATAATTAGAACAATAAATGCCTAAAGCAAGTACACGTATAAGTAGATTAGTTAGCTAATATATAATAAATTAACGCTTAAAAACAAGTTGCACAAAACTTAAGCACCACGGGCACTACGATTACGATATGCAAGAACAATGTCCCAATGTCGAGTGTCGGCGCATGCGTCGCATACCCCGTAACAGAAGTCTAGTAAATTTCTTATATATTAAAATGGTATTAATTAATAAATTCAATCATGTTTATAATTTATATTTTCCTACAAAATCTAATATCTTGTCAAATCTTTAACTAAATTTATTATCGAACCGAAACTTTTTAAAAATTAGTGTCAAATTTATGTCATTAAATTGGCGTTCTATTCACGTGATTTATAAACGTCAAATTTTAAACAACATTTTTACGAAAAAATGACGTTTAAAACTGGTCATTCGACGTCCTTGACCAATTTTGACCAAATAATGACGTGATAAAAACGACTGCTTGCTGCTTGTCATTGACATGAATTTCGATAAATTTAAAGATATTTGTTCTCTCTGTTGGAGAAGCGGTCCGTACGAATTCGTAACCATTTTTAAAGATAATTGAATGGAAGATGGAAGATACAGGAAAGGATTTGATCAGCGTGATTTTAAAATAAACCAATAAAATTTTATCATATCGTCGGTGTGAATGGTAAAACTGAATACTACTGCTTGTACGGGGCCAAAACCCCTATCTCCTTCCCAATACCGACATTAATGTAATGAATACAAATTTCTTGATGACACAGATGAGATCAACAGTTCCTCGCCCGACCTTGTTCCTTGCAAGCAGTAAAAAGCTGTTTCATAATAGCTATTGAGTTCATTTGCAACTTATAAAACACTATAACAGCGCCAATACGTCTGAAATTATTTTACAGCTTTTGGAATACGAAAATATCCATCGTAAAGTTATTAAAAGTAAAGCTGTCAGTAAACGCGCGATATTCGGTCGACTTATCCGAATACGATTCGATTGATAGTAAATTGCAAAAATTGTATGATCATGTGGTTATTCATTTGGTGTGCTTCTATCCAATTTTTTTTTTAATTTGTCAAATAGATTTCAATAAGGTTATCATCTGTTTAAAAATACAGAAAGGTTTTACCTTTTTGCAGTAGATGGTCGAAATGTAGGACTTGGTGCGTAAGTGAAATCTTTCCACTCACAGTTGATGTGTGTCACCTCCAGATTCTCCATAAAGAAGAAACATCCATGTCCGTCTTTTCCGCATTCGAAAAATTCACCATTTTCACACCTTATTTCACTCCCAGAGAAAACAAGACTATTGGGTCACCGTGTCAATCATAACAAATGCAAATAATCCCCCGATCTCTATTACTTAACAACCTTAAAACTATAAAAATAAAACTTTTAGTTGTATTTATTTCGTTTGTCTGCCGCTCTTTCTCTGTCAGGGGCATATCGTAAGTTCTGCTGCTATTTTTGATTAATTATTTCTGGAAAACTAAAGTACGAAAAATTTTTAAATATCTTTCCCATAATGTGGGATGTCGATTCTTTTATTGGTTTCATTTTGTCAGTCTATTTCACAGTCACAGTGTACGTGGGCTGCTGGAAAAGTTTCTGGAAACGGTATGAAAATACGCATATGAAATTTATTAAAAGGTATCGTTGTTTTTCGAAGTATTCGCCTTTGACGTCAATACACTTTTGCATACGCTCGAACCGATTTCTAAAGCTCGTTTTCCACTCTAAAGATGGTACCTCAGAAACCAGTGTCCGGAATGTTTCAACCGCTGCTTCAACCGACGAAAATCGCTCACCGTGCATTTTATTTTTAATATTTGGGAACAAAAAGAAATCATTAGGTGATAAATCAGGTGAGTATGGACAATGAGTCATTAATTCAACATTTTTGTTGGACAAAAAATCAACTGCTTGACGGGCTGAGTGAGAGCTGGCGTTGTCATGTTGGAGACTAATTCGTCCATTTCGATTGTTTCTTCTTATTTGATCGATGACTTCCGGCAAACAAATTGCAGTATACCAATCAGCATTCACGGTTTTTCGAATCTCTAAAGCCACGGTTGCTACATGTCCAGTTAAACCAAAGAAACAAGCAATCATTTGCTTCGCAGCACTGCGTGAACGGACAACTTTTGTTGGTTTTGGTTCATTTTGAAATACCCAAACGGTAGATTGTTGTTTACTTTCTGGCTCATACGAATAGATCCACGTTTCGACACCAGTAACGACGTTATAAACTAAATTTGAACGACCTCCATTGAATTCCTTGAGCATTTCTTCGCACCGTTTGACACGATCCTGCTTTTGCGTTTCTGTTAAATTGTGTGGGATCCAACGACTGCAAAGCTTTCGTACGTTCAAATGATCGTGCAAAATCTGGTGTATCGCTTTCACGTCAATGCGTAAGGATGCTTGAATCTCACGGTATGTCACATGTCGATCTCGCTCAAGCATTTCACGCACAGCATCTACATTAGTGGCAACAACAGATGTTGATGGACGACCTTCACGAAATCCGTCACTGAGAGAGGTACGTCCACGCTGAAATTCGGCAGACCAATTATAAACACTGCTCTTTGATGGTGCTTCATCTCCGAAAGCCAAATGAAGCCGATCGAGGCATTATTTCGGCGTTAGACCACATTTGAAATCATGGCACGAAAATTTTCACGCGAGATTTCCATGGTTACACAAAATTACTTTTTCTCAAATGCCTGTACAAACAAAACTAGTTCACTTGGATAGCAACTGTCAATAGAATTATAGGAGAAAAACGTCAATTTTTTCAAATATGACAGTTGATAAACGCTAACAATTCTAGACCTACTAGATACCAGAAAATTTTCCAGTAGCCCACATATATCTCTGACGAACTTAAGTGGTAGTTATTAAGATTTAAAATATCGTAAATATCATGAATATCATACGAACCGTTACTTCTCAAGATGACCGATAAATGTACGAAACAAATACAACTTATTCGAGAAATTTTAAACTATTTGAAACATGGCGAATTTATTCAAGAAAAGATGTTCGATCCTATTACCAGGCATTTGAAAAATTTCGAAAGCAATTTACAACCAAGAAGCGAAATTGAATTACCTAGCATTGATGTAAAACCTTCAACCTCATAACAACAGCAACAGCAACAACAATATGATTTTACAACTCCGAAACAAAATGATTTTGCAACTCCAAAAATATATTCTTTTATGAAAACGTAAACCGTCGATGAATGACTTTGATGATGAAGATGAATATAACGAATCGAAGAGGTATAAAGAATCTATTTTAGAAAGCGTTGAATCGGATAAAGAAGAAAATTCACGATTTAGAGGTCTCGAAGAGAAAGCCTACGTTGATTATTTGGAACATCATCCGTTACCTAGAAAATATGATGAGTCACCGATTCTTGTCTACTCTAAGAATAAATATATTAATAATCTTAATTCCATGGTAATCTTATCAATCAGGTTGATGAATTCCACATTACACTCTGTAATTAAAAAGTTAAAGAAATGCTAACGGGTTATCCATGATGTTTGTGACTGGTAAAATAAATAATCTTGAATCGAAATGCCTAAAAATCACAAAAAACCTCCTGGCATTTCGATACAAGATTATTTATTAAAAAGTTAAAGAATAAATTTACTTCAGGTCACGATAACGATGTTTCTTAATTAAAGATTGTAGTATAATATTTATTAAACCCTTGTTAATTCTATTTAACCTGTCACTCAAAAGTTCTACTTTTTCTACTCTCTGGAAACTAAGTAAAGTTTGTCCTGTCTTAAAATCTGGTGATCCCTCTGAAATTTCTAATTACCGGCCAATGACTATACTGTCTAGTTTTGCGAAAGTCTTTGAAATCGTACTGTATGATCAAATATATCCCATTTTAAAAAACTTTATCTCGTTTTTTCAACATGGATTCACTGAAAAACGATCTACATTCACCAATCTTGGCTGTTTTACCCAATTTGTCTCCGAGATTCTTGACAAACGAGGTCAGGTTGACGTTATTTTTACTGACTTTAGCAAAGCTTTCGACCGTATTAATCATTCCATATCGGCAAAAAAGTTATCTGCATTCACTGCATTTATTACAACGGATTCAAATCTCATTTTTACGAGGCGTGGTGTCCCGCATGGATAAAACCTGGACCCGCTCTTATTTGTGGTTTACATTATTGATTTAATGCCAGGCTGTAGATTGCAGAGTTCAATTGTTAGCGGACGATGCTAAACTTTATAATTCGATTTCCTCTTTTCAAGATTGTTATCGTCTTCAAGATGACATAGATTTGCTTACGCTATGGTTTCGCATTAACTAAGCTAAGTGTTGATAAATGTCATGTCATGTCATTCCGTAGTTGTAAAAATAAATATGTGTTTAATTACAAAATGGATCAACACTCTCTAAATCGTGTGAGGGAAACTAAAGATCTGGGGATAATTTTTGATTCGGAGCTTACATTTTCTCCCCATATACTATCTTTGGTCAAAACTGCTACAAAAATTCTTGGATTTATCATAAGAAACTGCAATTCTTTCCCTAATACTCATGCCTTAAGAGCTCTTTACAATTCTTTAATTCGTGCAAGAATTGAATACTGTGTGCTCATTTGGTATCCTATCTGCGATTGTTATTCCTCTATGTTGGAAAACGTTGAGCGCAATTTTTTAAAGTACTTATGGTTTAAACAGTATAAGGTATACCCTATCAAAGGTTTTGATCATTTGATCAGTTGTTATCCACATTTACAATTCTGGCTCTAAAACAATAGAAGAAATATTATTGCAGTGAGTGAATTATATAAATTAGTCCACAATCTAATTGATTGTCCATGTTTATTAAATAGTATAAGTTTTCGGATTCCTAGAGTTGAAGCGAGAGAAACAAGTACTTTCTATATTTCTACGGCAAGAACTAGAGATCGCCTGTTTATTTAATGTGTTCTTACGTTTAACTATTGTATGGAAGGTGACTTATTCTTATTCAGTGAGTTTGATGAGGCTTAGTTTTACCTTAGCTTTTAGCGTTCTATTGCTTGTAGTTACGTAGCGTTAGTTGATCTTAGTCTTATTATTTAATTAAGTCAGTCCCCCTGTCTTTAATGGTGTTTGTCTATAAGAGGTTTATTTGCTTTGAGGTTAATGCCTTACAGTTAGTATGTTCATTTGTTTGAAGCTAAATACTGTATTATTTTCTGGTAGATCTAGTAGTTTAATCAGCTGAATGTCTACAAAGAGCTTAGTTGTTACCTAGATTAGTGTTAAGCAGCTTAATGTTTGGTTAGTTGCATATTCTTACTTGTTTCTTACTTCTCTAGTTCAAGTTTCCATAATTACGTACTTAGATGTGTGATTGAGCTGTACTTGATTTATAGGTTTCTTAATGTCGTCATCACTACACATGCTTTCTTGCTTATTATATAGATTGTCTTGTAATTGGAATGTTTTTTCTTTCTGTTGGGCAATAAAGGTTATTATTATTTATTGTTAAAAATAGAAGGTACAAAGGTACTTCAGGTTTATATGAATTACTGCTTAAAAATTCTCTGAAAATTACACCAAAGAAGAGGCTAAAAATTATATACAAATCATTCTTAGGACTAATACTCATCGACGACATTATAAATCGAATAAACAAGTAGATGGCAGCAGAATACAAAAGTATAAAAATATTGTAGCTTTTTTTTAATAATAATAAGAGAGAGTTTATTTCAAAAAAAAGAAATACAATCGAAACAATCGAACAATCGAAGCTCCGTTAATTAATGACAATAATACTACAGGTAGCGGATTATTGATGCAAGTAGCCGATAATAAAATCGAATACGTACATTGTACATTGGGATGATCCAAACGAGCTCGTTGATAGATTAAGATTATTGTTAGCGTCGCAAGCGGCCGGTAATGCGAGCCACACGAATGAAATAAATTCAATAATCGAGGAACTAAGAGAAGCCCGTATCAATAAATAAAGACGATGAACTTAATTAGATGCTAAAAAACAAGTAGTAAATGAAATTCACAACCCTGCTAGAATTGATTTTAAAAGGCGTACAGTCATAAGGTGCTTTCTTTCGCTCACAAAATCGTGATCCAGACGTGTTTTGATTAAAAAACAGACATTATTATCTTTGAATCTCTCTATTTTTGAAACTTGTTTGGATTGAATTATGGTTATTTACAAATAATAATAATAATAATAATAATAATAATAATAATAATAAATGCCTTTATTCCAGCTCCACCAATATTACAAAAGAACAGTAATTCTCTGCTATATAAATGGCCGAAAATCTTTAGGCGATAGTTCAATTAGTAGTAGTTAACTACTACTAAATTGTTCTTCCACTATAACCTAAATATTACAAAACAAAATTAAATTAAAATAATCCCTAAACTAAATCGTGAAATGTTGCAGGTAACAAAATTAAACAAAAAAAGAAAATAATAATAATAATAATAATATTTGCATCAAAATTGAAGTTTGTGATACAAGAATCCATCTTCGAAATCTATACTTAAAGGCACTCAGAGAACTGTTGCGAACATACAGTGGTAGAGAATTATATATTTTCGCTATATGGTAGGAGCAACTTCTTTCATAGATTGCAGTTTTGTGAGCAGGTGGAGTAATCATACCCTTAAATCTTAAGTTCAAATTATGTACATCAGTTCTGAAAGTTATACGGTTATATAAATAAGCAGGCTGTTTTTTCAATAAAATAGAATGGTAAAGCGTAGTTGTTTGTAAAAGCCTACGATTACTCATACTGAGCCAGTTCAAATCAGATAATTTGTAAGATACTCTATCAAATTTCCGAATACAAAAATTAATCTCAGACATGCTTTTTGAACCCTTTGAATTCGATTAGATGTATCAACAGATAGGCATGGACCATATACAGGAGCACAAAATGAAAAATAAGATAACACTAACGCATCACAAAGTAAAGCTTTGCATTGAACAGATAAATAGTGTCTGTGAGGATAGATTAACTTTAAAATAGCAAAAGCTTTTTGTATATTATTTAAAATATGAGCATTGTAACGAAATGTATTGTCCATAGTTAGGCCAAGATTTCGTGCATGATCTTTAACCGGAATTGCTTTTCCAGATACACGCAAATCTACAGCGTTTTTAACTATATCGACTTTTGTTTTACTCCCGAATAATAAAATTACTGATTTTTCAGAATTTATCAACAAAGAGTGAGTGCTGTGCAGCGTAGTCTGACAAATGCGTTAAGTCGTCATTAATTTCGTCTAGCGCAGTTTTATAATTTTCAACAGGGAACGAATGATAAATTTGTGTGTCGTCCGCATACATATGTAGTTTTGAGATCTTAATACATTTAGGCAATTCAATGCAGTAAATTGAGAATAAAAGAGGACCTAAAATAGAGCCCTGTGGAACACCTTTGCTAATAAATCTCCAATCAGAAATAGAATTTGAAATCCTGACACACTGCAAACGATTAGTGATATAACTGAAATGAAATTGTCAATCAAAAATTCAAGTCAGGTGTTTTGTTGCAACAACTACGAAATTCAGGTTCCAACTATTCGAAACACATTTCCAATTTTTAAGCGAAAGGAAGCACCTAATATTATATCTTCATACGATTTGTATCAAGCTGATTTGGTGGAAATGTTTCCTTATGCTAAAGAAAATAACGGCTATAAATATATATTAGTTGTAATTCATTACTTTTTAAAATACGTTTGGGCGTTTCCTCTAAAAAATAAATCCAGATTAGAAGTCAGCAATACTATGGAAAAGGTGTTTAAGGAACAAGCACCTGATAATAAATAATAAAAAACGGATTTAGGAAAGGAGTTTTTCAATCAGGAATTTAAGAAATTAATGAAAAAATACAACGTTAACCATTACGATGCGTTAAGTGAGAAAAAAGCATCGATAGTGGAGCGAGTAAATAGGATAATTAAAAACGACATGTTTAGAACCTTTAGTCTGCAAGAAAATTACAAGTGGATAAATTTATTAAAACGAGTCGTGGAAAAATACAACAAAGAAAAACACAGAGCCATAGGTATGAAACCGGCTGAAGTGGGGAAGAATAACGAAGAGAAGATTAAATACTGTGTATACCAAAATTAAATTAGTTGGCTTCAAGGGTAAAAAATTCAGTGTCGGTGATCACGTACACATTTCTAAAATATGAGGAATTTTTGGTAAGAAATATCTACCTAATTGGTCAACGGAAGTTTTTGCGATTCGAAAAGTACAACTGACAAATCCAATCACTTATTTGTTAAAAGACGCAACTGGAAATGATATATTAGGAGGATTTTATAAAAAACAATTGCAAAAAGTAAAATACCCAGGCGTTTATCTCGTGGAAAAAGCTTTAAAAAAATAAAAATTAAATGTTCGTGAAATGGTTGGGTTTCAATAATATACATAACAGTTGGATATATAAGAGTAATAAGGACTGGATAAGAAAGAAAGTGCACACCTAAACAAGCATGTAACACTTTCAAATACTGAAAAGTTAGATCAACGCAGGCTGATTGTGTTTTGTTCAACATACCAACTGTCCCGTCAATCAGTTCTGCTTGTGTCAGAACTGTGCATTTACGCATTATGACTCGAATTAGTTATGAGACGAGGAAATTAATTGTATAAAAATGGTGTCGTGAGAACATTTCAATTAGAAAATTGGCAAAAACTTTTAAAGTGTCTGTGAATGGCGCAAAAAAAGTAATTTATAAGTTTGGTCAACATAATACTCTACATGATTTGCCGAAATCAGGACGGAAAAAAGGTACATTTGACAAACTAGCGGAAAAAAAGATTTTGGCTTTGTTAAAAAAGAACAAAACCATGTCAATTCGCGATAAAGGAAAAAAGCAGGAGTATGTCACGGAACAGTGCAAAATGTCAAGAGAAGGAATGGTATGAAGACGTACAGGAAACAAAGAATTCCAAAGAGGAGCACACTTCAATTAAAACGTGCGAAAACACGCGCTAGAAAATTATATGACAGTTTGTTGACGAACTCAAATCGTTGCATTCTAATGGATGATGAAAGTTACATAAAAATGGATAATCGTACTTTGCCTGGACCTCAGTTTTATATTGTAGCAGAAGGACATATTCTTCCAGATGAGGAAAAATGTTTGCAAATTGAAAAATTTGGCGAGAAGATGCTGGTATGTCAGGCAATTTGTTCTTGCGGATTGAGAAGTTCCACATTTTTCACTAAAGGGACTATCAATGGTGACGCTTACCGAAAGGAATGCATCCAGAAGCGTCAGCTATTACGTTTTAGGACGCATGAAACACCTCCCCTTTTTTGGCCAGATCTAGCATCTGCACACTATGCCAAAGCTGCTACCTTGGATTTGTTGAAAACACACAATGTTGCTTTTGTAGAGAAAGACATGAATCCTCTAATTGCCCAGAACTTCGTCCTATAGAACGTTACTGGGCAATTATTAAGCGAGAGGTAACTAAAAATATAGAAGAGTTTAAAAAATTTAGATTTCTGTTAGTAAGACAATACCTAAGTCTGTTGTGCAAAATCTTATGAAAGGCATACGATCTAAAGTGGGAAAATTTTATAAAAATAAATATTTTTTAAATACTGACACTGTAGTCTTGTTTTTAAAATATATATGATTTTTGAAATACTACCATTCATACAGTATAATTAATAAAGGTTCCCTTTGTTTATCATTACTGATGTGCACTTTCTTTCTTATACAATAGCAATCTATATCTATTAATGCTTCTGCGTATATACAGTCGTACCAGCAATTTGTTAGTAAGAGAGTAGCAATCAATTAGGCGAAATTGAAACTATTGGTAAGTTGGTTGAGACAAAGAAAGATTACGTAAAATGGTTAAAATTTATCAGAAAAACAATTTTTTTGACAAAAAAGTATCTGAAACTGAAAAATAACAAAGTTTCTAATTATGTCAAAATTGAATCACATTTGTCCCTTCTATTAAATTAAAAAAAGATTTTTAAACAACAACTAAGGGGAAAAGAAATTAAAAAAGAAAAACTTTCATTTGGCAAGGTTTGGAATCGTGTTTCAAAAATAGATTGAGAACTGGTGCAACAATCAGTTTAAGCATTACAGAGCCAAATTTATTTCTACAAAAATCTTTTAAACATTTTTACTATAAAATTAAGAAGAAATTATCTAAAAGTCTTTTGAAAGTAAACGTAATATTTATTGCTAAGTTTGTTAAGCCGCAGAGCACGAACATAAAACATTTTACGACTAGAAAGCATATAATAGATCGTTCTACAAATTTAAAAGAATAAAAGAATGGTATGAAGTAAATATTAAAAATAAAATTTTATCAAAATTAGAAGAATTTCAAGAAAGAGATAGCGGCTCTGTACGAAATTCTACAGTTAAAAATTACCATTAATGATTATACACCTATTAATGTAGGTATTTCAACATATGTTGAAATGCCTAAATTTATTCAAAATAAAACGGCCGTTTTAAATATACAAAATAATGATGAATACTGTATTCTTTGGTCAATCGTGACAGCTTTACATCCCGCACCTGCACATAAAAATCCAACCGTAAGTCATCTTACCCCCATTTTTCAAACGTTTTAAAATTTGAAGGTATTAATTTTCCTATTGCTCTAAAAGACGTTAAAAAATCTGAAGTAATGAACGAACTTTCAATATTTTTAAATAGAAAAAACTGAAGTTTTACTTGTTTCTCTAAGTAAGTGTGAATTTACAAAACGAATTAATCTCTTAATGTTACCTTGTAAAGGAAATGATTACAATTATGATGATGATGATGAAGATTTTGATGATGAAAATTCAAAAACAACGTTTCATTTTCCATGAATAAAAAATTTATCTGATCTATTTCACAGACAAATGCGTGACTTACATAATAAAAGCTGGTTTTGTGAAAGTTGTTTGAATCATTCTGATCTCAGGAGAATTTATAAAAACATGTAATTGTGAGCAAAGACGTAAATAATACTAAAATAGCTATACTGCTTAAGAAAGAAAAATATCTAGCATTTAAAAATTTCAAAATCAAAGAACAAGTTCCGTTTGTTATTTATGCAGATTTGGAATGTCTGTTGCCAAACTAATGATTTAAAACCTTCCGATAAAAAGATAAAATATCAGAAACATGAACAGTTTTCTATAGCATATTTTTTTAATGTGTTCTTCAAATCCTTTACTCGCAAAATTTAGATTACATACTGGGAAGGACTGTGTAAGCTGGTTTGTCAGTGAATTAGAAAAAAATGGTTTAGAAATTAATGACATTTTCTCGAAGGTGGAGCCGTGTGAAAAATTAAGGGCGGAACAAGAGTACGAATTTTGAAATGCTATATATTGCCACATTTGTTTGAAACTATTCGATTTCACCGATATTAAAGTACGACATCACAACCGTCTGACTAGATCGTATCGTGGGCCCAGTCATCAAGCGTGTAATCAAAATTATAAAAACAGTAATGACATACCTGTAATTTTTGACAATGTGTCAGGCTATGATAGTCATTTTTTAATCAAAGCATTAGCTACGGAAATTCCTGGCAAAATTTCTTTGTTACCTATTAATAAAGAAGAATATATTTCATTTTCCAAATATATTTCAAATACTAATATTAGTTTTAGATTTTTGCATCCTTTTCGACTCATGGCCAGTAGTTTAGATAAACTTTCGTCATATTTAGTTAGCAATCAGAAACTAATTACCAAATTGCATTGTAAAAATGACACTAAATTTAAATTTCTCCAGAGAAAGGGAATTTTTCCGTACGAATATCTTGACAATTGGGAGAAATTACAAGATAATAAGTTACCACCTAAAAGCGATTTTTTTAAAGTAAAATTAATCAATCTCACATTTCAAACGATGAATACGATCACGCCTTAATCTTGTGGAGTACGTTTAAAATTTAAAATTTACAGGAATATCACACATCCTTGAAAATTTTAGAGCGACATGTTTGCAGACTTATGAATTGTATGCTTTGCATTATTATACGGCACCCGGTTTAGCTTTTGACAGCATGATGAAGACAACTTCCATTACCTTGGAATTACTAACAGACGTAGGTATGTTAATGTTTGCCCAGAAAGGTATCAGAGGAGGAGTATTTCACTGTTCAAATCGTTGTGGTAAGGCAAATAATAAGAACATGAACGATTTTAACATTGCTAAGCCATCATCATATTTAATATATTTTGACGCTAAAAATTTGTTTGGCACAGCCGTGCGATTGCCTTTACCTTTTGTACAATTTGAATTCTTATTCCTTGATCCTTATTCGATAGATGAACGTATCGGACGATGCCGAATTTGGTTATATTTTGGATATATAAAATAGCGACATCTTACTATCGCTTTTTGTTATATTTTGGAATGCGATTTACTTTATCCCGAAGAACTATTTGAAAATAATAATGTTTTACCACCGGAACGTTTGGTACCGCTAACTTCATCTTCAAAAATTCTAAAATTATTAACAACTTTCTATGATAAAAAAAAAACCATTACATTACATACCATATATTACATAAATTTAAAACAGGCAATCCAATTGGGTTTGAAAGTTGAAGAGTACTGAAATTCAAATAGTCAAATTGGATGGAATCGTACATAAATTTAAATAATGATTTGCGTAACAAAAGTAAAAATGATTTTTAAAAAAATTTCTGTAAATTAATGAATAATTCAATATTTGGAAAAACTATAGAAAACGTTAGAAAATATAAATTTATTCTAAGTATGTATTATAAGTAAAGTCCGGATTTATATGTGCTAAAAAAGTGGAAAATAAGTTTTTTTTATGCGATTAAAATGGATCAAAATATGGATATTATATGCGATAAAAATTTTATTTTACTTATACATACTTTAGAATAATAAAAACATAAATTGTTTCATATAAGTAATTTTAACACTTAACACTTAAATAGTAGGATTACAAAATGTAATCAACAGTTGATTTAAATTATTTGGGGTAAAATTTTGTCGTCTGTCTGTCAAAATATTTTTATAAGAGGAAAACGAACGCTCGACATCGCATGAAGTAATGGGCGCAAATTTCATGGATGCTACATCTTTGGGGTCCATGTCCAAATCCTCTTCACTTTGACATTTTAAAACTAAACAGATTTTCCTCATTTTATTGTAGTCAGGATTACGTAATAGAACCTTGTCTAATTTTGCCATTAACTTCTCTCCTATCTCCCCTGGAATTGATTTTACACTTTCAATTGCATCATCGACCACTTCAAAAGAATCTAATAGAGCCGTCTGGGATGATTCCAACTTTTTAATGGTGGATATTAAAACCGAAAAATGAGTTTTAATGAATGCTAATTGATTCCCGATGTTTGTGTTCGACATGCATTCCTTACAAATTCTTAAAGCCGCTGAATTGGAATCATCCAATTCTAAGAAAATTTCCTTTAATTGTTTAAAGTTATCTGCGTAAAAATTTGCTGCTTCAAGCCACGTACCCCATCTCGTAATTATTGGTTTTGGTGGTAATGGCAGGTCAGCAGCTAATTCTTTATAGTGTTGTATACGCAGTGGGGCTTTAAGAAATGCCCTTTTTCCGTTATTGATTAACTTATTTACTGTTGGGTATTCTAGTCGCACCAATTCAGCGAGCCTATTCATTGCGTGAGCCATACAAGTGAAGTGCATCAGATTTGGGTAAAACACCTGTAAAGCCTGTCCTGCTTTTATCATGTAGGCTGCTGCATCAGACACCATTAGTAATATATTTTCCGATTTAACTTGATTAGGTGCATATAAAAGTGTCAAGCTGTCGTTAATAAAACGTGCGATCGTTGAATGATTTGTTTTTTCCAAAACTGCACTATTTACCAAATAAGATATTGGTGCAACTGTGTTGCTTAATACTCCTGCTAACATATTTGCTACATAACGACCGCAGGCATCTGTCGTTTCATCAACTACTATATAAATATTGTTGTCGCTAAGCTTCTCTCTTATTTTCTTCATCCGTTGCTGGTAGCATATACTTAGATAGTTTTTCCGCAAAGTCGATTCATTTGGAATATGACGATTGCAATATTTTTCCAAAAAAGTTCGAAAACTTGCTTGTTCAAATTTATGCCAAGGAATGTTTGACTCTGCCATAGCACTGCACAAGTCTAAAAAGAATTCATTTCCTGTGTCACTGCCCTGTGAGTTACTGGCTGTTGAAGAAATAAAAGACTGCTTAAAGTTAGACACATCTTTTCTCCGACTCCTTATGGAGGTTTGTAGCCAAATGTTGATCAATCTGGTACTTTTGGTCTGACGACACCTTAAAATATTGTCAAAATGAAAATGTGATTTTTAAGAGAATTTGTAAGGTATCTACCTCTTTTGAGCATGCGTTGCAAAAAATAACTTTTAGTTAGTTGTTTAGATGCTTTAATCCATTTTTTCAATAGCTCGGATCGAGAGGATGCTACTTTCGGCATTTTGAAAAGATAAGCACTGAATTTATTTCGTCTTTAAATTAAATAAGAAAATAACAACTAATTCGCGTTGATAAATACACTAGTCACTAGTCACACACATTCACGGAGTTCTTATCTCAAACTGAAATGCAAAACATAAGTGCAAAATGCAAGTGCAAGTCGCTACAGATTCCCAGAAAATCACATTCCGGGAAATCATAAAATAAAGTGGCCAGACGTTGAGAAGAATAAATTACTTCTTGGAAAAGCTGCAGACTTGAATATTGACCGTATATGGAATTATAATGTTATTTATATCAATATATGGATAAATAAATAAATATGCGCTAAAAGTCTAAAATATTAAGTTATATGCGAAATAAAACTACCATTTTTGGGCTTCTCTAATCGACAAACATATAAATACAAAACGCCAAGTTTAGGTATGTTAGCGTAAAAAACTTGTAAAAACTTATAAATCCGGTCTCTAATTATAAGTACAGAACGGATCTTGGTTCATGTACCGGTGGAAGGGAGGAATAGGATCGCGCCTTTGCGTCCTGCGTTTTTTGAATGTAATAGGACTGTGATTCAAATCAACTACTCCTCCCTTAACACTGAAGTGTACATGAAGCGAATACCGACTACCCCAACAAATATCTCAAGCGCGGTTCGACCCCTCGACCTTACGACTGTCCTTACCACTTGGACCGTTCAATATAAAAAACCCAAAACTAGCCGCCCTCTTGTTACAACTTAGAAGATTTATTCCGGTACCATTTACTACCTAGTAAAAACCGTTAAGGGCACCAATTTAGCAAAGATGTTCACTGGATTGTATGGTTAAAATCGATCATTACTTTTACAGACAATGAGTGCTGATGATTCCGCCGCGCTGATGGAGCTAATAACTACAAAAATGTGTAGTACAGTACAGTTTCCGATAAGTAATTGTAAAGTCCTAATCAAACCAGATTTTTTTTCAAATTAGCTCTAGCTTGAAGGTTCAACAGAATTATTTCGCCTAATTCTCCCGAAATTTCTGAAGTGTAACCGCACATGATGCAGGTTTCGTCGACAACGAACCAGCTAAAAATCGGTTACGATGCCGCGAAACCCGTAATATATGAGGTTCGACAACGCATTTCCGGTCTTCCTTTGCTTGTTCTGTTGGCGACAATGTACCACATAATTCGACCTTTGTAACGAATTGCAGAGTTAACGACCGTGTGATAACAATACGTCACTTTGCGAGGCCTATTACTCGACGCACAATAAATATTCAAATGGAAATCGATAATTGACCGATGAGTTAGTTCATCACTGTCGTTTGTCATCATGATGCACTACGATATTGGACAGATTTGCGACCTAATTACCTATACATAATTCTGTTCAAGTTGTAAAATTGTATTGGAAGTGTGGGGTGGAGTTGAGTATTTTAATTAGGTACAATTGATAACAGTAAAATTTATTTCATTTTGATGTCTAGATCACTTTCATGACTGAAGACTATGAGTTGTCTGCATCTTTCTAGACCTCTGTCGTGTCCCAAATTTTAAAAAGAGATTGATTTAATGAAATTTTTATGCTATTGATCATAACTTTTTAACCATACTGTATAACATTTAATGTCTTATATTTTTAGAAAGGGCAAGTAATGTAGAATTCGATTAAGGTAAGATATACAGGTGTTCATTAAAAATATAGAGTTTTTCTCTGTATAAAAAGTGACAAATGAGCAGGGAAAAGAAATGAGCCCACTTGTTCCGCGATCAGTACGAAAATTTAATACTCGGACTGTATGCCCGAAATATTTGGAAGGGAATTATCTCATCTGACTGCACTGAGGACAATACGATGTCGGTGTGTAGACTCTTTTATTGTTTAAAATTAAATATTTAAAGTGTGTAGTGATTTGCAGCGACTAACATGCATTTTTATATTTTCAAAGAGAAACTTTAATCTATTACCTCTCTAGGATGTGCGAAAAACCCTTTGACGATTAAATACATTTAAATTGTTTAGTCGTCGAAGGAAAAACATTAACTCGTAACTCGTACACCTTCCCTTTCCGCTCAATGACAATTAGAAACATCGCAGCCGCGTAAATGTGGAAGAAGTAAACGGTACCTTCGGCCTGAAAAGCGTCCGTATTAAGCGGATTCAAATCTTAAACTCGCAAATGAACAATTTTTTCTACTAGAAAATAAATTTGGCCTGTTTTTAAGTACTTTGGCAGTCACAAAGTTTATTTGTAAACAACTGGTAACGTTACAGGGTGACGGGACATTTTCGTCGCGGACATTTACACCGCTCGGGTTAAATTTATGGGGAACGGTCAGGTAACATCATTAGAAATTTTACATTTGCGCCGCTGCCGCAGCATTAATAATATTCTTCGAAATTTTCGACCTCTTTAATAAATTATATTTTTGCAAATTTTAAATAAAGTTATTTCTATGACTTTTAATAGCGCTCGTGCACATAGTATACACTGTGTCCACGGATTTTCTGCAATAGGGGAAAAACTTTTTTTATTTTAGGTTTTAGAAAAAAAAATTTCTTTATAAAAACTTGCTTGCATTAAAGCCTACAAAGATTAATACCATATTAATACCTCTAGTTATAGTTATGAGAAACGACTTAACAAACAAACATTGATATATTTGATATATAATATACTAATAATTAAAAGTTTCTAAGGAAAATAAGATACGTCCATACAAACCTAAGTTTGTTGACACTTTAGAACATCAAGAAAATGGGTTTAGATCAGAATTAGAATTTTGCTCGTGGTTGAAGAAAATGAAGACAAACGTTTTTTTTATCATAAAATTTTATTTTCGAATGAAGCCAGCTTTTCTACAAACGGGATGGTAACATCTCAAAATTGCAGGTTTTGGTCAGGAGGAAACCCAAATTTTGGAATTTAAAACAAATGATCAAAGAATTAGGAACATAAATGTGTGCTAAGGGATTTTGGTAGACAAAATTATTGGCTCTTATTTTTTTCGAAGAAAATTTAATTGAATCAATTCAATTATTTGTAAATGTTAGAAAATATTGTTTTACCATCACTGGCGGATATGAATTTGGAAAACATTTATTGTCAACAAAATGGATATTCTGCACATTCCAGAAATTTAATTAAAAGGAGGCTTGGTGACCATTTCCTTGAAAGATGGATAGAACATTTTGGACCAACATATTGGCCATAGTACAAATTTGGAAATTTATAAAAAAATACAAAAATTGAAACGTTAAGAAACGTGTATGGGGAATTTAGTTAGGCTAGAAAAGTACGTAGAAGTGGATTGGGATTACATTGAATAATTTTTCCCCATATTTAAAATTAATAAAAATTTCGTCTTAAGAAATGTGTGATTTATAAGTAGAGACCGGATTTATAAGTTTTTACAAGTTTTTTACGCTAACATACCTAAACTTGGCGTTTTGTATTTATATGTTTGTCGATTAGAGAAGCCCAAAAATGGTAGTTTTATTTCGCATATAACTTAATATTTTAGACTTTTAGCGCATATTTATTTATTTATCCATATATTGATATAAATAACATTATAATTCCATATACGGTCAATATTCAAGTCTGCAGCTTTTCCAAGAAGTAATTTATTCTCCTCAACGTCTGGCCACATTATTTTACGATTTCCCGGAATGTGATTTTCTGGGAATCTGTAGCGACTTGCACTTGCATTTTGCACTTATGTTTTGCATTTCAGTTTGAGATAAGAACTCCGTGAATGTGTGTGACTAGTGACTAGTGTATTTATCAACGCGAATTAGTTGTTATTTTCTTATTTAATTTAAAGACGAAATAAATTCAGTGCTTATCTTTTCAAAATGCCGAAAGTAGCATCCTCTCGATCCGAGCTATTGAAAAAATGGATTAAAGCATCTAAACATCTAACTACAGATGGAAAAGTTATTTTTTGCAACGCATGCTCAAACCAGGTAGATACCTTACAAATTCTCTTAAAAATCACATTTTCATTTTGACAATATTTTAAGGTGTCGTCAGACCAAAAGTACCAGATTGATCAACATTTGGCTACAAACCTCCATAAGGAGTCGGAGAAAAGATGTGTGTCTAACTTTAAGCAGTCTTTTATTTCTTCAACAGCCAGTAACTCACAGGGCAGTGACACAGGAAATGAATTCTTTTTAGACTTGTGCAGTGCTATGGCAGAGTCAAACATTCCTTGGCATAAACTTGAACAAGCAAGTTTTCGAACTTTTTTGGAAAAATATTGCAATCGTCATATTCCAAATGAATCGACTTTGCGGAAAAACTATCTAAGTATATGCTACCAGCAACGGATGAAGAAAATAAGAGAGAAGCTTAGCGACAACAATATTTATATAGTAGTTGATGAAACGACAGATGCCTGCGGTCGTTATGTAGCAAATATGTTAGCAGGAGTATTAAGCAACACAGTTGCACCAATATCTTATTTGGTAAATAGTGCAGTTTTGGAAAAAACAAATCATTCAACGATCGCACGTTTTATTAACGACAGCTTGACACTTTTATATGCACCTAATCAAGTTAAATCGGAAAATGTATTACTAATGGTGTCTGATGCAGCAGCCTACATGATAAAAGCAGGACAGGCTTTACAGGTGTTTTACCCAAATCTGATGCACTTCACTTGTATGGCTCACACAATGAATAGGCTCGCTGAATTGGTGCGACCAGAATACCCAACAGTAAATAAGTTGATCAATAACGGAAAAAAGGCGTTTCTTAAAGCCCCACTGCGTATACAACACTATAAAGAATTAGCTGCTGACCTGCCATTACCACCAGAACCAATAATTACGAGATGGGGTACGTGGATTGAAGCAGCAAATTTTTACGCAGATAACTTTAAACAATTAAAGGAAATTTTCTTAGAATTGGATGATTCCAATTCAGCGGCTTTAAGAATTTGTAAGGAATGCATGTCGAACACAAACATCGGGAATCAATTAGCATTCATTAAAACTCATTTTTCGGTTTTAATATCCACCTTTAAAAAGTTGGAATCATCCCAGACGGCTCTATTAGATTCTTTTGAAGTGGTCGATGATGCAATTGAAAGTGTAAAATCAATTCCAGGGGAGATAGGAGAGAAGTTAATGGCAAAATTAGACAAGGTTCTGTTACGTAATCCTGACTACAATAAAATGAGGAAAATCTGTTTAGTTTTAAAAGGTCAAAGTGAAGAGGATTTGGACATGGACCCCAAAGATGTAGCATCCATGAAATTTGCGCCCATTACTTCATGCGATGTCGAGCGTTCGTTTTCCTCTTATAAAAATATTTTGACAGACAAACGACAAAATTTTACCCCAAATAATTTAAATCAACTGTTGATTATATTTTGTAATCCTACTACTTAAGTGTTAAGTGTTAAAATTACTTATATGAAACAATTTATGTTTTTATTATTCTAAAGTATGTATAAGTAAAATAAAATTTTTATCGCATATAATATCCATATTTTGATCCATTTTAATCGCATAAAAAAAACTTATTTTCCACTTTTTTAGCACATATAAATCCGGACTTTATTTATAAGGCCAATTTAATTGCGGTTTCAATTTTTTAAGAAAGGAAATGCTTAAAACAATTGAAACAATGAAGAATATAATAAAATTACATGTCACTCAATATTGCAAAAAATCCGCGGACACACTGTATGTATAATATGCAATTACTTATTTGTAGATCTTCAAATCATTATTATTGTTCTTTTGAACTAGTATGTTGTATTTCAAAATTTAGTAGATTTTTGTCTTGTGTTTTAGTGAATTTTATTTAACGTGCTATTTGTTAATAAGAAAATGCATAATTCTTGCTTGGAATTTACTGAAAACTCGACAGTTATTTACTTTTAAAAAACAGGATGTTCTGTTTAAAAAATGTAACTTTGGTCCTCAGTAATTTTACAAAATACTCTGTACAAGGTTAGTTTTATAAATGAGAATCCCCCCCCCCCTTATTATTTTAATTATTAACGAATACAAGAAATTATATATATGGTCTTGCACGAGTTTTTAAGTAAATTTTATTCATGTTATCAGTTCAACGGTAGCCTCTTCTATATACAAGATGAGCAAGAAAAATTTCATTTTTTAAATAGAACACTTTATATATTTTGACATATCTGGATTCTCTAAATTATTTTGAATCCAAATATATATAAATATTGTGTAATTGGATCATTCGTTTTTGTGTTATCCGTCAAGAAATTATAGGAGTTCTAAGGCAATGGGAAACAAAAACACACTGTTAAATATCATTAAATGGCGTTTCTGCTTGATGTTTAATACATTTTTCCTAATAAATATCAAACAGAAACGGTACGTAACAATATTCGAATTCGTTTTTGTTTATCATTACTTTAAAACTTCTATATTTGTTTGACGGATAATATAAAAACTAGTGAACTAATTGCACAACATGTGTATATATTAGAATGCAGAATAATTCAGAGAATCATAATATATGGACTTTAAAAAATGATTTTTTTCGCCCACCGTGTATATAGTGTATAGTCTACTGTTAAACTGTTGTATGATTAAAATCTACACAAAAATCCATGTAGGACTTAATTTCTGTTATTCGTTAATAATTAAAATAATAAAGGGGGGTTTTCATTTATAAAATTACCCTGTACATTAAAAATACTTTTTATAGACACAAACCCCGGGTAATAATATGCCGAGAATTAATTTTCTGTACCTTAAATAACTGAAGTGAACTTTTGTCCGACGAAATATGTATGTAAAAAAGGTAGATTTTAAAATTTGAAACAGACCCTGTAAAATCGCAATTAACACTCTACGTTTCGCTATCGCTTGATTGCTTAAATAAGTTTACAAATGACCAAATTCCGAACTTTGCCAACCTATGTATATCTACAAGATTTTAGCACGTGAAAGTAGAGATCTAAACAGGAAAAAAGTTCTAATAAATACATGCACGCGCTGTTTACTCTTCTAGAATTTCTCTCGGGAATCGATAAATTAAATAAAAAATTGAATTTTCTGACATAGCATTGGTCACCATACGACTTCTGGTTTCGGCGGAAATGAATTTTCATTAGGTCGTAAGAAGTTCTGTTTTAAAAAAAGGAAGTTGTGATATAATGAAAATTTCATATGCTGCCAAAAAGGTAAAAAACAAAATGCCTTCAAAGGAGTAGCTGCTTTCTTGAATTATTTGATCGCATTACAACGAAAATACCCGATTTATAATTTTGCAAATTTATGGCCGATTTTATAATCAGATTTTAAGGAAGTTTAATTTTAAAGTCACTTTAAGAATAGGGAAACAAATGTATTTTTTTAATAAAGTAAAATAAAAGCACTCGGTATTGTTTCACTTAATATATTTAGCATTCAATGTATCACATGTTGCATAAAGTATTTTCAGAATTTCAAAACAAATTCAAAAATGCAATGAAAAGTGGAGTTCCCTTTAAGATAAGAAAGTTGACTGCAACTTTCGATATAAACGGAAGTGCCCCAATGTACAAAATATTATATTTTAATAGATTGTAGTCGTTAACCTATAACTATAAAATAAGAAATGGAAATGAATTGAAAGTCAGTAAAATTTTAATGAACGGGTTGTCTGAATCGCATGTATACAGGATAATCAAAGTTACGGTCGCATATTATTAACTTCGTTATTATTGGAGCTACAAAGTCGTTAAAATTAGCAAAACTGAACTGTTTTTACTCAGAATTACAGCAATGATTTCAAAAAAATAATTGCCAAACCGTTTTTTATTGTTTCTCAATTAAACCAATAATAAAGGAGTTATTGCGATATGTGTAT
This sequence comes from Prosopocoilus inquinatus, assembly GCA_036172665.1. NCBI lineage: Eukaryota > Metazoa > Arthropoda > Insecta > Coleoptera > Lucanidae > Prosopocoilus > Prosopocoilus inquinatus. Next base: position 33,108,836 of record CM069869.1, read on the forward strand.
TCATCTATTACAAAAAACTAAATTCTCGTAGAGATTTCGGCTCTAATTGAGGCCTCATCAGCAGAAAAGCAGTTCGAGAATTCCACCGTAACCTGACCGGTCCGGTCGACTTAGGCTCAATTCTCATACGACAGAGCGTCGCGTCACGTCAGTTTGGTTCCTATGCTCTTACATGTAATTCTTGACATAAAATGCTACCGAGTGAGAATTGCTTTATTTAAAACCATGACAAATGTTCAAGGCAGCAAATTGACGCCGTGCTGCCGTGTGAGAATTGAGTCTTGCGCGTTTAATTACAAAATACAACTTAAGCCATGACATTGTGAGACTGGATTATGATCTTTAACTGGGCGATAATAACGACGATGCTGTTGTGTACTATTGAGTACTATTATTATTATTCACAAAGTAACAAAGATATTATTACGAATATTTGTAATTGGTATAACATTTAATCACAATTTCTCCGAATAATGCCGAAATAGCCAAATAAAGATGCTTAAGAACCTCATCTAACTAACTTAAAACTGACTTAGAAAAGATGCAATAACATACTAATTGTGTTTGCATGACATGTGAGTGACAGCTCGCAAGATTACGGTGGAATTATCGAACTGCTCTTCTGCTGACGAGGCCGTAATTAGGGCCAAAATCGCAACAATGTTTGAATACCCTGTTGTAATTTAGCCGGTTTGTAGCAAATTTTTAATGAAAATATTTTATAAATGATGACTACAAATACAGCAATAACTCCTTTATTATTCGTTTGTGTGAAATAGTAAAGAGTAATTTGTATTTAGAATTTACGTTCTTTCACTTGCCAATAAAAAATACAATTTTCTTGTTCCATTAAAGAAAACTTTACGCTGGCAAGTCTTTTAAGAATGCAATACGCAATTGCTTTTCCGATATCATCACTATAATCCCGAATAAATTCCATTTTTGCTAGATTAACGATTTCATAGCTCCAATAACAAAATTAGTAATAGTGCGGTAGTAACTTTGATCACCCTGTATACAAGATACTGTGATAATTCATCGACATTTGTTGGAAGCGACAAGCGTCAAAGCCAGACGTGCTAGTTAATGCCAATGGTGCTTTTTTTTTAAGTAACCACGATTAATTCTTTTTTAAACAAATTCCCGTTATTTTTTAATTTTTATTAGTCAATTGTTATTGATATTGTTTAATCATCACTCATAGCGTGCATTTTGTGATGTTAAAGTTAGGTACTTTACTTTAGCTTTATTCAAGGTAAACATTCAGGTGACATCTCAATTGATTCTTTTAAGGTTTAACGATGTTTTAGAATGTAAATCTGTAGGAAGTAGTTCCGTCCGTTTTCGACAAAAATACGGTTAAGGTGTATTTATTTTTCAATTTTTAGTAATTTGAGAGTTTCATATTTTCTTCGTGAGGTATGTATTTCAAAGAAGAACTTTTATTGGAATCAATGTAAACATCAAGTGCTTGGTTTATTAATTCTGTAAAGTTGCCAGAGCAGAGCAGCAAAAATAATATTTCATTAAGATGCAGTTCGATATCATCGTGGAACACGTTCCCTAAACAGCGTACACCTGTTGTGATACAAGTCATTGTTTGCGGAGTAAACTGAATTTGCAACATGAAAGTTATTCGATTCAATTATCGCGAAATTAAATCGCGTAGTCTTTAATTAGTCGAGCGAGCTGACGGAAAACTAGGAAAGCTCGGTGTGCGAGGCAAGCATCAATTGGTAGTCGGTCATCCTTTAGTAGTTCACAGGAGTTTTCTATTGTCCTAATGATACATTATTAGTTTGTGTAGCGCTGTTTGAAGTCGCATCAATCAATTAATACGCTCTGTTGCCCCATGGGCCGCACTAAAGCGACCGATTCAATAACTGCGTCATAAAGATAAACACTAAAACGCCGGCAAATTAAGTGTAACACGGGCACAGCGCCGCTCGCGTTCATTATTGCTAGAGTAGCCGTGCGAGGGCTAATTAATGCAAAAAGCATTAATTAATTTTAGTGCAACAAGGTTTTTTTTTTAAATAATTAAAAATTACGTTCAGAAAATTATATTTTGAAAATCGGATTAATTACAGCGGAACAAAATAAATTCTGTGAAAAGAAATTTACACGATTTGTTCGTGAATTTCTACGAAGTCAGTGTAATTTGTTAAGGATTGTAGAAAAATCGCAAATAGCACATTCAAACGCAAATACTCATTATATGCAAAAAAAATATTAAAGTACGAAAAGTAAGGTAGACTAATATTAAAATCACTTATTAGAGAGGTGTTACAACCGTAGTTGCGAGGATAATAAGGGCAAACCGTGTTTTGACTTTTGCGCATGTGTAGAGCGTATTTTAGCATAAGGTTCCTTTATTAGCGTTAAGGTTTGACTTTAATTACGTCCGTTTAAAGTCGACCTTATTTTATTACCTTAACGCTAAATTTGATAGTTGTGTAACAAAATAATGTCAAATTAGGACTTTGATTGTGGTTATGAATTTTTATAATTACTTATTATAGAAAATGAATGTATTGGCGTCCACGCGTAAATTTTTAAGATTCACTTATTCATACTTATAAGTTAGGAATAGATGTTGACGTGAGTGGCTTCTCTGTAAATTTATCTGTCAGACTAACGCACAGGTGAGGCACAGTAACGAATAGCGTATTGTGTATCACCTATACGTTCGCAAATGGTTTGCAATAACAGTCATTCAAACTAACGCTATTTTTGCATGAGGTAAACTATAGCACGGTGACTTTTGCTTGTGTTTTCGTTCTTTTTCAATTTGAATTTAATGTTTACAAGACCAGTTCAAATACTTTTAAAGATTTGAGACTCTAAAATTCCAAGCTTAATATTTTGTTAAAAATGTGATTCGTAGCGAGAAATATTTATTTTATTTTGTTTCAGGAGTAACTATCTAAAATAAAATTATTTGTCATCCGCGAGTGGTGAGTAATTATTACTTATTCGCGGATAATTTATTTCCCAAATAAAAGTCATGAATAATTTTTTGAATCAGATAATTATCTAGATAACACTTTATTCGAATAACGCCCAACTCTCTGGGCCAAGTTGAATAACTAAAAAGTCGAAATTGACGGTTGCACAGCCGAGTTGGTTTAGCCCTTAGCGCTAGCCCGAGAAAAGGGAGGTTGAGATCGAATTCCCTCCGGGGTATAGGCATTCTATATGTCGGATTGTATTTCGGACAGGGTTCGGAAATTGTCACTCATGTGGGCACATGAACCAATGAATCTACTCACAGTTCACTCACGGACGTCGTTAAACGCGAAGCGTATGCAAAGATGAGCAATACGTTCTTTCGTTTCAGTTTCACTTTACACACTGTATAAAGAATTTGACGTAGAAATTTAAATGTTGTTGAAGTATACATGAATGGTGCTAAGGCATGAATTATATTTTCTATAGCCACCCCTTATGGCATTTTTAAAAAACACACGTTATATTGGCGGAGCGATGAATATTTTCGCCGCGGTGCAAGATGTGCAAAATGCTTAGTACCACTTTTATTACCCACCAAAACATGTTTCAGCCCCCAAAATATTAATGACATTTAAATATTAGCAATTAAATAAATTACATGCAGTACAAAAAAATTGTTGGTGATGTACAATGGCGTAGCTAGAAGTTAATCCGCGGAGCTTTTACAAGTAAATTCACATACAAAATAGCGACACTAAAAAAGAATCAGAAGATTCCCCAAACCAGTTACAAGCAGTCAATTGTGGTGCAGTCAATTTTTGCTATAAAATTTAGACGGCATGTCTTAGCTTTACTGTACGTTCCTTGACGTTTATTATTCTGACAGCTATTGAAATCTAGTCTGGAAAAAGAGCTTTAAATTTTTTGTCGAACGCAGTGACGTTAAAACAGAATGTTGCAACAAATTGTGTGTCTGAATATAAGAATTCCTGGTTTACAAATTTGTAGCACTGAAAAAGACCGTTTTTAAGCGGAAAGAAAATACAAAAGATGTAATTAGAGAAATTACTGAAAATCGTTGCCTTCAGTTTGCAAGCATAAGTTTACACGGCCTTTTATATTGGTGAAAATGAAATGGAGTTTTAAAATCTGTTTTTTTTAAATAAGGAAAAATAAAAAATCCACGGATGGAGAATGCGGTGGATATTCGATATCAGAACCTATGATTGCAGTATGATTATCATAAAACTCGCGTAAGCAATTCAGAGTTTTTCGTGTTGTATGAGCTGTGGTTTCATCATGTTGAAGATGTCCTGATGCTGTAACTCGTCATCCAATAATTAGTTTAGGAAAACAGTTAAGATGTTATTTAGATATCGGACCAATTAATCGTCTTTGAAAAATAGTTCGCATACTCAGAGAAAAATTTATTGTTGAATTAACCACAATTGTGATTCTTGTACCAAAAATTTGGTGTCACATATACGACACAAATGTTGTGTTGTTAGTTCAACGTCTTTCTTGTGGAAATTTGCAAATGTTGTTTTGATCACTAATTAAAAGAAACTTACACACAACATACTTCGTTAATATTACTCCATTCTAGGGAGTAACCTAACACTATTCTTGTTGTTTTCATAACAATATTTTGTGTCTATTTACAGAAAAATTTTTTTATTGATATTAACATACAACAAACATAAAGTTATGAATACTAATATCTCTCATTTTTTAATCACAAACAGTTGTTCGTGTAACTAGTTTTTGGGTATAAAATTTTAATAGAAATTTTCTATAAAATTTTTATAACTACACCTAAATTTTGTTCTTCGCTCAACTGGCTCAACTCAATATTTGTGTATTGATGACACCAATGTTCTAACAATTCTGCTTGCGATTGAATTAACAACTTGATGTTTCTCCGTGTAATACAATTGTAAATTTCGCTTCAAATTTCAATGAAAACATTTTGTTATACCAAAAATAAATTTAAATAATTAATTAGAAACTGTCAGTGTTTTAATTTTTAATTTGAAATGTAAAATGACACTTGTCAGAGACGCTTTCATATGACCACTGTCAGTAACAAGCCTTCAATAACACAAGGTATCAGATTAGTTTTATACACGGAGAAAAATCATGTTGTTAACTCAATCGCAAGCAGAATTGTTAGAGCCTTGGTGTTCATCAATACACAATTGAGTTGAGCGAAGAACGAAATTTGGGTGCAGTTATAAAAATTTTATACCGGATGGAAAGTTTCAAACCCGAACATAGCAAACTTCCATTGAGAACTATTTCTGCTGATTACTGTTCGCCATTTAAAGATATAAAATATGGTAATGAAATTAAATGAAAAATAAAATTAAGGCCAATATTATCGTGTTAAAATTATTCCAATTGTGTTATTACTTTCGAAATAGAAATTAAATTTTTAAATTTCAAATGAAAAATGTAGTCGCTTTTATGTCAGATTGGAAGTTTGCAATTCAGTAACAAAAATTTTGTACAATAGGCTTCTTATTCAAAATAAAATTCTATTCATCTGTATTTGACGAGGAAAAACGGTTAAGATTTATTTGCTTCCTGTATCACTTCACAAAATACTTTCCTACTTTTCTTCGTAATTTCAAAACATTGTTGATGGCAACTGAATTTGTGGAATTCATGTCGTCCTTTTTAAATATTCTTTACAGTTGTGTGTTACTTATTCTTGAACAGTGTGAAACTTATTTAATTTTTAGTACAATTAGATTTAAAACTCATTTAATATCGACATGTGTCGATATTGATTGCCCATGGCATCGTATCAAGTTTATTGATAGTATCAGAAACAAGAGTATTTTTGATGCAATGAGGTAGAATACAATTATCATTCTAATAAAGGATTGTTGTAACTTAAACCACAAGAGTACCTACCTATTATTTGCTCTGTACAATAATTCATAATACTTTTTGACTGACGTATAAATTATTTTCCATTAATTGAAAGAACTGAAAGTTTCAAATCTATCATAGGCGACTAAATTTTTCGTTTAAAATTTTAAAATTTAAGTGCAAAGTTTTTTTACTCTCGAACCGGACAGAAATATGAAGGGAACACACTCAACGTTTCGCTATAGATTTATAGCTTCGTCAGGAGAGAAAAAAAGTGAAACGTTGAGTGTGTTCCCTTCATATTTCTGTCCGGTTCGAGATTAAAAAAACTTTGTACTTATAATTTTAATCGGACAAGAACCAACTTCAATTTAAAATTTAATTTATATTCCGAAAGTATTAATATTTAGGAATAATTTTAACTCGTTAATATTGTCCATAATTTTCTTTTTTCTTTAATACCACTGACACTTTTGTTTCTACAAATGGCGAGCAGAAATTAACAGAAACATAGTTTTAATAGACTGTGTTGAATCATTTTTCAGACATAGCAAAATAGCATGTAAAGCTAAATATTTGCAATTATTGGCTCTCTTGTAAATTTTAGAGCAAAACGGAAAAGGAAAATATTGTCCAGAAATTTCGCAGTCATTTCTCTTTAAAATGGTAAAAACTTCTGAAAAATGCACTTACTTTACTAACAAGTTATGCTGTGATAGACAAATATTTGGATATTTGTGTTCTTCAAAATTGCAATTTTTGCAGTTAGGAAAGTTTGATTTCCCATGCCGTTTCGTAATCATTGTATCGGAGTATTATAATACCCTATTGCGGAGTATTGTAGTACTTGGTTACTTTCTGAAGAAGTGAAATTTTGAAGTTGTCTGTTATTACAAGTATTTAATTATTTATCGGTCATAGGTACCTTGTTAGTAAACTAACTAAACTTTATAGAAAGATTTTTGCCATTTTAAAAGAAACTGGCTGCGAAGTTCTAAATACGATATTAAATGCATTTTAATATTCAGAACAATATTTTATTTTACTTCTAAAATTTACAAGAGAGCCAATAATTGCAAATATTTAGTTCTACATGCTATTTTGCTATGTTTGAAAAACGATTCAACACAGTGTATAAGTTTTCTATGTTCGGGTTTGAAATTTTCCACCCGGTAGAAAACTTCTATTTAAATTTTGTATCCAAAAACTAGTTAATTAGACAAACAACTGTTTATGGTTACAAAATGATAGACATACTATTCATAACTTTATGTATGATTCAATACTTTACTTCCATTTAACACATTATTGTTGGCGCAAAAACAAATAAATTTGTCTTTTGTGTGTGTTTAGTGGCGCCTCCTGGTATCCTGGAAGCTGTTCCTGTCATATGATCCAAGAGTTATTTACGACCGTATCATAGGGACTCGAGAATAATAAATAAAACTGTTCAATTATTTTTACCACTTTACCAATTGTGTAAGTTTTGCTTTTGCAATTTTTAAACAAAAATTTTAGCCTAGCAAAGACAATTGTTTTAGAAAATAGGTTTACTTACTTTTTTAAGACAAACACCATAGATAAAAAAAAGGACCCTTAAAGACCCTTGTTTATGAAAATAGTAAATATTACGACAGGTATTTCAATTTACCTACAGCTTTATTCCAAGATGTACGGCGAAATAATGCTATGGTCAGCAATTATTTATTTCTTAAAAATTCCTCATTTTTTTAAGAAATAAATAATAATAATAAATATTTGCTTTTTTTCAGAGCTGGATACGAATGACTGTATAAGTGCCATTAATTAACACAATAAAATAAACAATTCTTGATAACAAGAAAACTAATGAAAATAGGTATAGGGAATGCTACTACTAACCGATGTAGAATTTGATTCTGCATCTCATGATGCAAAATGTACAGGGTGATCCATTTTCGAGTTTTGGGCAGTTGAACAGAACAAGGTTAGACACCATATTTTTACAACCCTGTAAATTTTTCAATGATAACTAGGATATGATTTGAAAGACTAAACATTATTCTTTCAAACAACAGGCAGCTTGAATCTTGAAATTTGAAAGTGTTGAAAATACATTCTCTTAAAAGAAAGGCCACCGAAATATTTTTTTCCAGAAATTCGAAGATATCTCAAAAACCGTTAAATTTAAGTATAGAGACGCTATACTTAAACTATAACTGGTCGATGGTTGTGACCGTTGCGCAGTTCTTCTTCAAGATAGTCTTCACAATAGACCAGAATTTTTCAACTGGTCCGAGCTCTGGGCATAGGAACATTATCCACTTCATTATCAAGGTACCTTTGGACCATTTTCATTTGAGTAATGACATGTTGCCAGATCTGGCCAAAATAATGGTTTACTGTCATGTTTATTAAGGTATCGTAACAGGCGTTTTTAGAGACATTCTTTGCTGTACATCTCTGAGTTTATGGTTCCAGAGGCAATGAATGGAATGGTTTTCAAGCCACAGACGGCCTGTCAAACAAGAAATTTTTCTGAAAATTTTGCCTTTGTTTTACGCTTGCAAGGTTCAGGAGCGTCTCTGCGACGATAAAAAACCTGACCAGCGATATAATTTTAAAGTTTTTGAAACAGTGCGTTTCATCGTCCGTAATCAATGCATTTGCATGTCCTTAATTTGTTTTCATAAAGATTTCTACAGCGGGATTTTGCTTTTAAATTTTATTTTGCATCTCTATCAGGTACTGTTTGGGCTTTAAAGCTTTTTAATCTAGTTCTGGCTTTAACTTTCTGTACATATGTCTGGGATATTTTTACCTTGACAGCAACTTCACGAGATGAAATCTTTGGATTCTTTGTATAAGCTTGAAGAACCTTTTTGGCCAAGTGATGTTCAGTTTGACCACGTTCATCCCCACTTCCGGACTTTCTTTCGATAGTCAGACGTTCTTTGAAGCGTCTGATGACATCTGAAACCGTAGATTTGGGAATTTTTTAAATTTTAGCGATCTGACAAACGCTAGCGTTTTTATTTTGCAGATGTTCGTGCAGCATCAGTTTTCTTCTTTTCAATTCCAACGAAACCGTTTTGACAACTAATGACAATGGTACTGATAGCTTTTGTTTTTGTTTATTCTGGCTACTTTGATGGCAAATAGTAACTACCTTGATGCAAGGATTGCTAAGATATGCACAGTCAAATGTGTCCGAATTTTGTAGAGTTCACACATTTAACGATTACCGATTAATTTGTACTTTAAATATTTTTGTATTAACGAATAATTGTTATGTAAGTATTTTTCAAAATATAACTTTAGTACAAGACACCTCCTCTGAATTAATGACAAAATATTAGGAGTATTTAGTATTTTAATGTGCGTGTTGCGTGCATAATAGATCATAGACAAGGATCAAAGACCCCTTAATTGTCGAACGTCCAACGAAGGGCATTCGGCAATTCTCGTTACTCTTCTCACTGTGACGCCTAGCCTCCAGTGACTTCAATAAGACGGTCATTCTGTTCCACACACCTTTGACCCCTAATTCTAACAGTTTCAGACACTATAAAGTGTGTTTTCGTTTAATGATCATAGTACATCCGGCATTATTTGTTCTAAAATTCCCCGAGCTTCTGAAGTTGTAAAATTAAAAACTTCGTTTTTAGTGGTTTTTAAAAACTATCTAACTAACCAAAAGTTTAATATGGGTGCCGTATGACAAACAAAAGTGAGCACTAATAACTTGAAAACAAATGACAATCGGAGGTTTCTGTTTGCATCAAAAACTTTGCCTTAAAAAAGTGTCTGAACAATGTAAAGGTTTACAAAAGGTCACATCAGGTGTTATCGAGTCATTGAGGAATATTAAAATCGTCAGATTTTGGTTTTCTTAAATTATCTTAAAATTTAAAAAAGTTATGGTCAATTTGAAATAAGATTTGTTGCGACCATTGAATTCTGCAAAATATTCCCCATTTAACCGTTGCTTTATGTCTTCTAATAACCGAGATGCGAATGGTGAGCATCGAAATGTGGATACAGTACATATCTAATTATTACTAAATGCGTAACATAATCCCTCCTTTGAAAGCTTTGACTTTCAAGACAATACTATCGAAATAGTAAATTAAGGGTCCATTGCTGGAGACCATTGCAATATTAAGAGTTCATAGGAAGAAGACACAAATGGTTGGCAAATCTCTTGAAAATATCACGGGGCGTCCTAATGGTGGCTATGCGAATGATGTAATCGTTTACAGGAAAGACCTCAACCACTCGTCCGACAGGCCAGCAAAAGGGGCGCAGATTTTTCAACTGGGACAAGAACCATAGCTCCGGGTGACAACTGTGGTTCTCGGTTGGACTTCCACTTGGTCTTAGATTGGGCGCAGCTCAAGTATACCCTAGACCATCTTCTCCACAAATGCTGTCGTTGCTCAGTGTACTACCATAGTGACAAGCTATTTGTTTTTAAATGCAATATTTTTGGTTCGGCTGTAGACGTTAAAGAGTCTCCAATTATAAAGTGAGTAGGAGGAGGAACAGGTGTCATTTGGGTCATTAGACATTGGTCTGGAATTAATAATGGCTTCTATTTGGGTCAAAAGAGTCATCATTTCTTCATAGTTGAGGGAAGTATTAGCAATAATGGTGCTTAACAGACTTCACAGCAGCCTCCCACAGGCCACCAAAATGAGGTGATCGGGTAGGTATGAATTGCCACTGAACACCGTTATTCGCTAGATCAGAATGGATTGCGTCTTCTGTTGTTTTATTATTTAGCATTCCAATAAACATCTTTATTATTTGCTACATTTGATACAAAAATGAATCATGTCTAAATAATAGAAAAACAGCAGATAACCTCAGGGCGAAGTTCAGCATATCCGCAGTAGGAGATTGTTGTTCTACCACCAACACTGGGTGCATATTAATAATTTATTAACTGGCAGGACTTAGTTAATTTTAGTTATTATTACTGAGAACAAAAGAAAAAAAATATTAAACAAAATAATAAGAATTTCAAGTGACACCATTGAAATAATCCAGTAAGGGTGAATAACCAGATACGTAAATATAATAATAATAATCATATTCAATTTAATAGCCACATTAAAGTTAAGAGAAAGAAAGAAATAAAAAGAAAAAAGAAAAGAAAAAGAAAAATCACTGACTAGAGAACAGAATACTGCGTAAGCGCTTCTGAAAGACATTAACGGACTGACATTTGATGTCATCGGATACAGGATTACACAGTTTACTGACGTTATATCTAAATCTTCTCTCTCTAATACGTGGGCTGCTGGAAAAGTTTCTGGAAACGGTATGAAAAAACGCATATGAAATTTGGTAAACGGTATCATAGTTTTTCGAAGTATTCGCCTTTGACGTCAACACACTTTTGAATACGCTCGATCCAGTTTCTAAAGCAAGTTTTCCACTCTAAAGATGGTACCTCAGAAACCAGTGTCCGGAATGTTTCAACCGCTGCTTCAGCCTACGAAAATTGCTCACCACGCATTTTATTTTTGATATTTGGGAATAAAAAGAAATCATTAGGTGATAAATCAGGTGAATATGGACAATGAGTCATTAATTCAACATTTTTGTTGGACAAAAAATCAACTGTTTGACGGGCTGAGTGAGAGCTGGCGTTGTCATGATGGAGAATAATTCGTCGATTTCGATTGTTTCTTCTTATTTGATCGATGACTTCCGGAAAACAAATTGTAGTATACCAATCAGCTTTCACGGTTTTTCGATCCTCTAAAAGCCACGGTTGCTACATGTCCAGTTAAACCAAAGAAACAAGGAATCATTTGCTTCGCAGCACAGCGTGAACAGACAACTTTTGTTGGTTTTGGTTCATTTTGAAATACCCAAACGGTAGATTGTTGTTTACTTCCTGGCTCTTACGAATAGATCCACGTTTCGTTACCAGTAACGTTGTTATAAACTAAATTTGAACAACCTCCATTGAATTTCTTGAGCATTTCTTCGCACCATTTGACACGACCCTGCTTTTGCGCTTCAGTTAAATTGTTTGGGATTCAACGAATGCAAAGCTTTCGTACGTTCAAATGGTCATGCAAAATCTGGTGTATTGCTTTCATGTCAATGTGTAAGGATGTTTGAATCTCACAATATGTCACATGTCGATCTCGCTGAAGCATTTCACGCACAGCATCTACATTAGTGGCAACAACAGATGTTGATGGACGACATTCACAAAATTCGTCAGTGAGAGAGGTATGTCCACGCTGGAATTCGGCAAACCAATTATAAACACTGCTTTTTGATGGTGCTTCATCTCCAAAAGCCAAATGAAGGCGATCGAGGCATTGTTTCGGCGTTACACCACATTTAAAATCGTAACAAATCATGGCAAAAAATTTTTAGATTTCCATGTTTACACAAGATTACTTTTTCTAAAATTCTGTACAAGCAAAACTAGTTCACTTGGATAGGAACTGTCAATAGAATTATAGGCGAAAAACGTCAAATTTTTCAAATATGACAGTTGATAAACGCTAACAAGTCTAGATCTACTAGATTCCAGAAAATTTTCCAGCAGCCCACGTAATGCAGTTTTATGGAGAGGAGTAATAAGATCCTTAAAACGGACATTAATTGTATGGACATCGGTTTTAAACCTGATCTTGCGATACGTGTATACATACTGTGGACACTTGTATTTTATAATTTTGTGACACAGTGTTACTAATGGCCAGTTGCACCAAACACTTAAGTCGAGATTAAATTTAAGTACTGCTTATAATGGGACATTTGAGGGTACACAACAATCTAAGCGATGCTTATAGTTAAGGTTGACTTAAGTGTTTGGTTCAACTGGCCATAAGTGTATTTGCCCCCTATTCACCAGATTTAGCTAGTTAACATCCTTTAATTTGTATTTTATATGAGCTCGTCTACTTATACCGTATATTAATCGCAAGCAACTGTTTTGTACACGTTGGATTCTGTGTACAGTGTCCTTTGTTAGGCAGGGACAGTAGACAACATCACAAAAGTTAAATTGCGATAAAACTAAAGCCTCCGAAAGTATAATTTTGGTATTTCTATTTAAAATGTGTCTGTTAGCATACAGAAGATATAATTTGGAATACGATTTTCTTATACACTGATCAACGTGATTTGTAAATTTTAGATCACTATAAAAAAGAACCCAAATTGGATTTTACGTCATGAAAAGGTATTCGGTCAATGCCAATTGACATTTTGTTCATAATTGTTTCACGACCTTTTGCAGGACCGAATAGAATGACAGATGATTTAGCAGGAGTTAATATTAACGAGTGGCTATCTGAAAAATGTTTTAGTGTTATCAAATCAGCATTAATTGAGTCATTAGCATATGGAACAGCATCACCAGAATAATTATGAGGCGTACATTTCTTGATCCACTGTTGCATATTCGAAATGTATAGAATAAATAAAAGCGGTCCTAGTAGGGGACTCTGTGGTACGCCTCTGTTGATTACAAGATTACTAGATGCATTGCCATCAACACTTACAGTTTCCGATTTAACAAATACTCGCGTATTAAATTTATAGAACTAAAACTAAAGTTAATATAGTGTAAAATCGATAGAAGTATATTATGACTGATGGTATTGAACGCTTTCGAATAATCTAATAACTAAAGCTGTAAAGCTACCACAATCTAATGCCCGAAAAATATCGTCTGAAACGTGTTATACTGCAGTACCACAACCAAAACCTGACCTCAACCCTGAGCATTCAGGTAAGACATTACGAGTGTTAAAAAACAGCGGATTTGTGAATTTATAATCTTTTCTAATATTTTACACATAATTGGCAACAGAATACCTCTTAAATCACTCATTACAGTCGGTTGACTGACTAGCTAACGGAATTACATTAACCAGTTTCCAAAGATCAGGAATAGCACAGTTTCCAAAAAGTAATTTATTAAGTGAGTTAAATATGGCACTACGATGGGACTAGATAGAAGCAGCGTCTTTCAGCTTATATTATAACTACCAATAGACGTTGTTTTGAGTTAGATCAATATTTTACTTATATCAAATTCCGTAATCTTTGAAAAAGTTCATTAATATTTTGTTTAACATTATTATTGTAAAAAATTATAACGTTATCATTGTTCATTATCACTGGTATTGAATTAATAAAGTAATTATTAAGTTTATTCGGTTCACTTAAATGCGGAGGTATCACACGTTCTTTTGATTTATAATAAACACCTAGATCTTTCAGGTCTTTCTATATACTCTTACCATTGCTAGATCTTAACCGATATTCAAAATAAGTTTTCCGCTCATTCCTGAGTGTAGTAGTAGTTAAGTTTCTAATGGAGTTATAGTACTACCAGTGGTGAACATTTTTTGAGGAGAGATATTTTTTGTGTGCCTTATTTCTCAATGATATCATGACTTGTAAATTATCAGTCAGCCAGGGACATGTCTTTTTTGTGAAGCTAGATGTAGTAATCGTGGAATGATTGTTAAAGGTTTCTAAAATATGATAATTTAGAAATTCAACCTTGTCATCTATGTTATCCAGAAAATAAATAAAATGGAATGGAATCGAACTTAAATCAGTAATAAAGTGATCAAAGTTAAAATTTCTAAATGAACGGTGAGTGTTGATATGTGGTTTAGGTCTTTGGATGGACACATGCAAAATACAATACACAGAAAAATGATCAGACAAAATGTGATCCTTTTGTACACGCAAACTCTAGTTGGTTCATGTATTAGTTGTGACAGGGCATAAGACTCACAGACTGACAACAATTTTGTTGTTTTGTTTTCAGAAAGATTCAATACATTTATGTTAAAATTACCTACACACAAAATATAGCCAGCCTGCGGTAGAACCATAGAAAATGATTATTCTAAATTTCCAAGTAATCTTTTTATCCTGAATTTTTGGCATTATCCATAATTGTTCTATTTGTTTGACAGAGTTTGTAATATGCTCCAATTTGTTACAAGCAAGATGATTTTTTTATAAAAAGAGCTACTCCACCACCCCTAGAATGTCTATCAAGTCTGATAACATCATAATCAGCTACTATAATATCATCAGATAAAATAGCGACATCTTACTATCGCTTTTTGACCTGTCATTGCACTCCTAATAAGTCCCCTATGCAAGGCACCAAATTTTGATATAAGATATTGCCATTCAGGCACATTTCACTTGCACCTATTACGTCATAATTCGTCAGCTGTACAAAGTCTCGAAAGTCAGTGATTTTTGGTAATAATGACCGAATATTTATATGAGCAACTGAAATGTTGTTTATTGTTCTAGTTATTCACACCAATCAATAATCAACCGAAACAAATTATTTGTAGGACAAAAAATTATAATATTTCTTCTTGTGACTCAGAAAGGAGATAACTAAAGCGAATTATCTAAAATGTAATATGTGATTGTACATAGCATCACCAATACTCTGACAATGGAAAGAAAAATTAATAATAATGTATAAAGAGTTAATGTCAGTGTAAATATTCTAGACGTTTTGACTTACTGAGAAATGTCAGCTAAGGTTTTAATAATCTTCTTTCCATTATTAACAGAAGCGAAAATGTTCCCATCACGGGTCCATACCATTCTACGGCCAATACTTTGTGCAGCAGCATTAAACAATTTATATTTATTATTTATTTTTTGTTAAATCTTCCGTAATATAAATTCTTGTATTTTTGAGTTTTTGTTTGTTGTTAAAAACATCCACTTGTATGATACAAATTTGACAATAATACCATGTGTTTTCCGACCCTATGACAGCGCTCGACGTTTCCTATAACTTCATCGCGTAAGTTTCATTTTATCGCACAGAACTTCCTGAATTTTCACTTCGATATTTTTTTAACGCCAAATATCCTTAAACAATTTCTGCGGGAATATTGTTCCAATTGATCAATCTTCTCAGTGAGCTGCTTATTTACTTAACGTAATTCTTTCATTTCTTGAACTTGTTTCTTGTATTCTTCTTTTAATTTATTATCTAATTCAACGTAGACTTTATCCACCAGCTATTTAATAAATGTTTCATGATTTAAGGTAATTAGAGTAATTTCCTTGGAGAGAGCGGCTATTTCCTTGGACTCTGCGTTCTGGTGGTCATCTTTCTTGCTGAGCGGGTTTATTCTTATCAAAATACTTCTTACACTTTCTGAAGAACTAAAGTCACGTACCAATCGGTCAACACAATTGGCAATATCAGGACCGACTAAATTATTAATCACAACTTACACCTTTATTTTTAATTAATAATTTAAAGAATATTTGTCAGATCAATGGTCACTACGTCTATTCACAAAGCGTGCCTATTTGAATTTTGCACCAACGAGTTATCTGAGTAAACAGGAGAAGGTTTGCCTCGCCTAGCCGTAGATGTATAGCTTCTGTAACAAAACAAACCAACTTTGCCCTCGCGTTGGTTTAATAGTCCAAAATAATCTACTCCAAGAGTTGCAAAAGGTCGTGCAGCTTTAGTTCTGTCCTCAGGCAGATTTCCCATTTGAATGAATACATCGCGGCTTTGCCTTGAACCATGTTATACATTGATGTATGATATGCTTCACTGTGTTCCTAGCAGATAAGGTTCAATAATTTTCGCGTACGGCAGGATTGGATTGGATTGCACTCCTGCGTGCAATTGCTTCTGATGATTATAATTAATAATCGATTAGGTTAATGGATGCTTAGTCGGAAGCAATGTCGGGTGCTTTTCTTGATTTGGTAAATCAATTGAGCAACTCGTCTTGATAGATAAAGGGATTCAAACACAATAATTTGCTTTTGGGGTTCAATTGTTGATCGGATCGTAATCGAGATATTTCTTTGTGGAACGCATTGTCTTGTGCTATTTTTAGTAGTCTCGTGAGCGATGACTTTAACTCTAAAACGGTCAATGGTCCTGATTTTCTCTGCTCCTTGGAAATAAGAGCGTTTTCCTTGAAGCGCTGACAATAGGACAATATTCTTACTAAATAATTTAAGGATGAATATCTGCTAAACCAGTCAAAATTATTTTCAGTATTGATTAGGACACTAGTTACCGCGGGTCTTTCTGACATGTTTTGATTAGGATCTACACTTACTTTCAGTCCAGGCCAAAGGTTCGAATTAGTCCTTAGCCAATAAGGACCCTTCCACCATAAGTATGAGTTAATCAAGTTTAAAGTAGAACAACTTCTGGATACGATACAACGTCTGCGGGGTTGTCTGAGGTACTTACATGATGCCAACTTTGTATATTGGTGACTTGCTGAATTTCGCAAACGCGATTGGCCACAAAGGTTTTCCATGTTTTGGAAGTAGACCGTAACCAATTTAAAACGATTGTAGAACCCGTCCAATAATGAATACTGCTTAATTTCAATTTTATTGTCTTGTTTACCGGATTTATCAAATTTGCTAGTAATAGGGTTCCACAAAGTTCAAGTCTTGGAAGCGATATATATTGTACAGGCGCGACTCTAGATTTGGCGCATAAAATGTTACTATCGAAGCCTCCTTTTCCATTACTGGACCTAATGTAGACGCAAGCTCCGTTTGCTTTTGTACTTGCATCATAAAAGCAATGAAATTAGAATTCTTATGGATGATCGTTTTGAATAATATTTCGGTTGATTTTAACATGCTTTAAGTCTTGAAGTTGATCTTCGTAACGGAGCCAAGACGCCTTTATTTCGTTTGATACCGATTCAAGCCAACCCAGATTTAGTTGCCATAAGCGTTGCATCAACATTTGGATAATATTATTAACCGTTTAGTGATTTTCTGATGAAGTGTGGTAGGATGTATGAAGTATTGCAGTTCATCAGTAATCGAACTCCATTGAAGACCTTCGTGATCGTCTAAGTTGAGGATAGTAGTTTCTTTCTTGTATATGGGTAGTTCCTGTTGATTCGACACCCATTTCCTGAGTTCAGAACAAGCTCCAGACAAAATGCTGATAACGTCGTCTCGAATCCTTTTAGCAGCATTTAACGTGTTTGCTCCGGTCTGTAGATCATCCACATAGTAGTCCCGATGAACAATTTCATTCATCAATTTTCTCACTTGCTAAGTGTTCGAGGGTTCGGATTGCGAGAAATAAGGCTGGTGCAGTACCGTACGTGACGGTGAGCTCATATGTTTTCATCTTCCTTGTTTTTCCGTCATAGTATCCGCTACAAGGATTGGGTCTATTTGTGCTTGCCTGTACATTTTTGCGATTTCAGCTGTCAGCACATACTTGAAGGTTCTAAATCGGGTTACAATGGAAAAGAGGGCTTACTATAATTTAGAACCAACTCGCAAGATATCGTTTAATGATAGACCTGACCTTGACTTGATCCGTCGAACACTACTCTCAACTTAGTTGTCGCACTTTGTTCTTTTATCACCGCATGGTGTGGAAGATAAAAATTTTGCTTTTTCTTCTGTTCTGCGTGAGTTTCTATGAGTTTCATGCGCCCTAGTTCAAGATATTCATGAATGAATGAGGCGTATTCCCGCTTGATGTGTGGTACTTTCTCTAGTCTATTTTCTAATGAATAAAATTTCCTTAAAGCTTGTTCATGCGAATTTCTAAGCATAGAAGGCTCTTTTTTAAAAGGAAGTTCGATAATGAATCTCCCGTCTACAGTCTTCTTGTGAGTCTGAATAAATGACTCCTCGCAAATGGCCTCCTCGTTAGTGAATCTTCAGGGGTATTGGCAATTCTCTATATCTCAGAATTTTGCTGCTAGTACTTCTTTTAGGTTTGTGCTTGTAGAAATGTTGCATGCAGTTCTTATGTGCGGTGTAAGATTTGCAGTTAATTTGCCTGATACGACCCATCCTAGTAGAGTTTCTTGCAAACATGGTTGATTTTTTCCCAAGCTGTTTTGTTCTATGCACAATAGTT
The DNA here is from genome assembly GCA_036172665.1 of Prosopocoilus inquinatus. Taxonomy (NCBI): domain Eukaryota; kingdom Metazoa; phylum Arthropoda; class Insecta; order Coleoptera; family Lucanidae; genus Prosopocoilus; species Prosopocoilus inquinatus. The sequence continues at coordinate 33,127,563 of CM069869.1, forward strand.
TGTAGAATAAATAGTTAGGCTGATGAAAATCAGGGTCCGCAAGACGCAAATTTGGTGGGATATTTATCTGGTCACGCGAAATAGGAATTAACGGTATATTTTCTAACATTCTATCCCTATCAGGCTGTTCAGTAAGGTCTGAAATTAGATTAGATTTTTGCTATCACCGATTGCGTTGCCAAAATATTGCCCTGACTTATTCCAAATACCGAAATGCGCATATCTTTCCGTGGCAGGTTGAGACGATTCGCTAGCTTTTTTGTAATTAGGTTCGATTGTGATCCAGAATCCAACAGTACGCGGCAATTTTGAAACTGTCCGTTGACATCCATTATTCCTACAATTGCAGTTGAAAGCAAAACTTGGGTTGTTGTGCGTACCACGCTATTCGTGACTGTAGCGGTACATCCCGTGTCGGATCTTGCACTGATAAATTGGATGATTTTCTGCGAAAACTGGACATCCTGTTTTATTTGTAACTATATGCGTAGATGTCTTAAACTTTGGCTGATTTTTTTGAGATAGTTTGAGTTTGAGCTGTTTGATATTTTTTTTCTACGAATTCCGTGATTTCCTTAAATGTTGGCATCTCAGAGGATGACAGCGTTGCCTCCCATTCTCTGGCTGATACAAGATCCAATTTCGAGGAAACTATGTAAGCGATTAAATCGTCCCAAGCGTCTGTTGGACGCTTTAATGATTTCAAGGCTAACATATGTTTTTAGAACACCATCTAGGATGAAAGTAGTTCCTTGAAGTTTTCGTTTACAGCTGTTGGTAACTCCAGAATAGACTTAATATGCTTTTGCATTATTAATCTTTTGTTACCATATCGCTCCTTTAATTTACTCCAAGCATCTTTGTAATTGTCTGAAATTATTTCCAGGGATTGTAAACAAGAAGCAGCCTCGCCCTTAGCGAATTTCAGGTAATGAAACTTCTGTATGCTGGAGATACTGTTGTTGGTGTGAATCAACCAGAGAAATGTGTCGTGGAACGGATACCATTCTTCGTAACATCCATAAAACACAGGAAGGTCATTTTTTGGTAGGCGTATTTGCGTATCTGGTGGTTGACTCAGTGAATCCTTTTCGCTATGAATAAAGTTGCCGAACTGGGGTATGATATATGAAAATTTGATTAACATTTCTTCAGACTGGCTTAGGGCTTTGTAAAAATCGTTTTCAAATTCAATTCGGACTGTTTCATCTATGCCTGAGTTTTTGAAAAGTTCTATTTGTGATTGAATCTCATCAAATTCTGTTAGAAGTGTTGTATTCGTTCTCTACGTTCTTTGAGTTGCAATTCCTCAACTTCCGCAGTAAGTGCATTTACGTACGTGAAAAATCTAGTTATGATGCCTCTTAGAAGGCCCCGTTTTTGTTTCAAAGAGTTGAGCGCGTCAGTCATGTTAATGTGATGATTGGTTTTAATGGAAAAATGTTTAAGGAGGAAAAGCAATTCAGAAACTATTAGGATATTAATTGGAGACTCACCCTTGTTATTTTCGTCTTCAATTCCTTTTGTCTTGATCCCCTTTTCCGTTGACTTCCGCGGCACTATGCTTCCGCTTCAGGCTACTGTCGTTGCGTAATCGGAGAATATCCGGCTCGAAGGACCAATGTTTAGTGGCGACTCCTGGTATCCTCCTGGAAGTCGCTGTTACCGTCAGATGGTCCGAGTGGGCACTAAATTATTTAACAGCAACCTCGAATTGAAACACTTGCCACACGTAATTTTAAGAATTTATTTAATTCACTACGCACTAGTTACTATTTACAAAACAAATTTTAACCACTTAATTTAATTTACATTAAGTATTAAAACGACATTAAACATATTTGAACGCGCAAGTTTGAAAGTACTGTTAACTCTGAAGCAGCAGCGAAGTTGAGAATTTTTTTCTCTGGAAGCTGTGAAGGGGTTTTTAAGGATTTAGAAATGGGCAGTTCATGGGGAGAACTTTGACTTAATTTTCTGCAACTATTAGGGGATGTTAACAGATACGAGTCGCGGCAGGGAAATTTTGGTCGTCAAAGACAGGTAAAGTTAAAGAAGGACAAAGGATAAATAAAATTAGTTATTAATGTTAAAATTACTATATAACGCGTTGGAATTCCCATCGGTCGGGCACTATTGACAAAGGACCGGCACGGCACTGAGTTAAATCTATTTAGGGGTGATTCTAATCGGTTTCGAATCGGATATTTCAAGTTAATATTATTGTTGAACGGTGAAATGCATGCTACAAGAATGAAAATCTGAATGAAGGAACAATTTGGAAAATAAAACAATTATGATTTTACGTATAAACCTATTAGGAAATTTTATAAATTTGCAAGGAATTTTCTACGAATCTGAGTCAGATAGGCATGGATAATGAAATCGCTTATAGTATGATTTGTCGTAAAAATACAATTTAAAAGCTATACAGACTGTTCAAAAATAACTCGGCACTATTGCTAACTTTTTTATTATTAAAGTTACAGGTACGGTTAAATTAGCAAACTAGTAGTACTTTTTGCACTGATTGCAACGATGCATTCAAAAGAACAATTGAACATCTCAAATACGAAATAAAGGGAAAATAACACTTATTTAAATGGAACATCCTGTATAATATTTGACCAATCGATAGAGAATAAAATTCTGAATTAAAATTGTTTTTTATAATTTCATCGGAAATTAATAAATAAAGAAGATATTTTGATTTTTACAAAATCATTAAGATGGTTGTGTTGCAATTGATGAAGAAACGGAAACTGTTATGTTTACATATTTCGAAGTCCATCTTGAAAATTTGACAAGAAACTTAATGACAGTAGCAGCAGTTTATGTTTGAACGCTATTTATACGTTTAATAAATCTTTAAGCGAATGAAAGGAACAATTTTAATTCAGAATATTATTCTCTATCGACTAATCAAATAATATACAGCATGTTCCACCAAAAAAAGTGTTCTTTTGAATGCATCGTTGCAATTAGGGGAAAAAGTACCACTTGTTTGCTAATTTAACCGTATCTGTAACTTTAATAATAAAAAAGTTAGTAATAGTGCCGAGTTATTTTTGAACAGGGTGTATACCTAAATATTACTAAATGCGTAACAGTTTGAATAGACGCACAAAATATTTTTATGAAAACAATAAGAATAATGTTAGGTTACTGACTAGAATGGACTAATGTTAACAAAGTATGTTGTGAGTCAGTTTCTTTTAATCAGTGATCAAAACAACACTTTCACAAGAGAAACGTTGAACTAACAACATAACATTTTTGTCGTGTATGTGTTACACAACTAAGATATTAGATACCAAATTCTTGGTACAAGAATCACAATTGTGCTTAATTCAACAATAAATTTTTCTTTGTGAACTCTAATTTTAGCACAGACTGTGAAGTGCATCAAACTAATACACACAATAAGAATGAATTAAGAATCCCTTTTGCTACACTGTCAGTCATTCAAAACTACAGAAATTTCTTGGGAATTAAAGTATATATATAATAAGTAGAGAACGGAAGTTGGTACACGTACCGGTGGAAGGGAGGAGTAGGAGCGGACAGTCCCGCCTTCGCGTTTTGCGTTGATTTGAATCACAGTCCTACTACATTCAAATCAACGCAGGACGCGAAGGCGCGACCACCCGCTCTTACTCCTCCCTTCCACTGGTACCTGTACCAAGTTCCGTTCTCTACTTATTATATATATACTTTATGATATTTAAAAACACGTTGAATTGCTTAAATACGTTATTTTTCTATATCTTTAAAATTCCAGAATTTAAAGAAAATATCAGATAGAAGTACCTAATAGTTACAAGTCTACATTTTATGCACTTTTCCTCCAACAAAAGTCCGTATGTCACCGAACACTGCAAGACATTTGATAACTTTACAAGTTAGTTCGAAAAATGTTTAAAAATCTTTATTTATTATATATGTAGGTAAATGTAAATTATGTAAAATAAAGGACTTATAACAAATTTTCATTTACGCGTGCTTTCGTCATTTCGTCATAAGTACGTTATTGAAAGGCACCGAAGTAAAAATCAATATAAATTTTAGGAATTCAAATAAAAGCTGGATGTACAATATCTATGAAATTTGAGCTGATTCTATTGTGTTTATATGAATTTATTTTTTATAGGGACGAATTATTTATCAAATATTAAAACCCAAATTACCGCCGGAGAATTTAGTTCACATATTCAAGTTAATTAAAATACATGAGTGAATAATAATTTTATATGTAGTCCAAATTTATACGTATCTAATTATATTATTTATGTAGACTTAATCGTAAGTAAATGACATTAATGTTAACATCACAAATCTGAAATCGATTTTTTTTAATAAGCACCATACTGGCATTTTCTAAACCATACGAGAACATAAATAAGGTTAAATGGAAGAAGAGAAAAGGAAAACTTCATCAATTTATTTACAAATTTTTTTCGAGTCGATTGGCATCAAAAATGAATGTAGCTGTGCACTCACTTTCTGAAATTTTACGATAACATGTCATTCAAGATAATAGTGCTTATTCCATTGACTTAAATGTTTTTGCGATTTAACTGCATTGTATTTCTTTGTTTGACTTGCTTTCTTGCTACTGAAGAAATTAAAGATAACTTAGTTTTAAATCAGAGTTGTGGAATTAAAAAAGAAATCATTCGCCTAAATTACTAGGCATGTGGACATTATGTTTACATGAAAATAGTCAATCTATTACTTCGTCGAAATTGACTATTACTTTGTGAAATATAGAAGTTTTTTATTTAAAAGTTCACCTCCGCTGCCTGTTAAAATTTATACTTTTCGTTTCATAGAAAATGAAACTAAACCACTAACGAACGTGCAAAATATGGATTGAATAAGCAAAAGTATTTCTGGATTACCACAATCTAAAATAGAATTAATTGAAGACCATTCACGCAAAAACTTGGTAAGTCCAAAATTACGAAATTTGAATTAGACTTGGAATCAAGGCTTTATGACCAAATATCGGATGAAAGTATGGAAATCAATGTCATTTTCAGAAGCAGTTTCTAGACGTTAGGTAGGCCGTACCCCGATCGCGTACTTTGTGTTTGTTATCGCGTTAAAAACCCGGCGCTCATGAACTGGCGGCGAGCGTGCGTGTTGCATTCAGTGACCGTGAATATCCATACAAATGTCCTAAGATTATTTATGACTAAGTTGCATCGTCAGGTGAGGCCTGATTCATTCAAAACTTTATTTTTCATTGCGAAAAAAATACTAAACATTAAAGGGTTCAGACAAAACTTAATTTGTCCGAAACATTAAGATTATATGCTGATATTTAATCAAAATTCACATTTTCAAGCAAAATTCAATAAGTATGAGGTTGGTGTTTCCTGATGATACGGGAATCAATTTTGAATGAATGAGCGCCCTCTATTACTTCAGAATATATTGACGAGTATAGTTTGTTTACTGTAGGTGTAACAAAAATCTGCACATTTGTGATCAACCTTTTAGAAGAGCTCATAAACACAACGCGCAAATACACACGTGGAAGTTATTGAAATTATTATGTATTATCATTTTGCTGTTATTGTTTACTTACTACTTTCGTACAGGCGAATAATAAAGACAAAGTGTCGATAGGTTCGGTAGGCAAATTCCTTGTCAATTTCAATCTAAACTTAATCAGTCCATGCTCTGTATCATTCAAAAGTCTATAAATCGACGGTGTTCAAGCAAAACTCAATACGTCCAAAACAAAGGAACTAATATGTAAATCAGCCAGGTCTATTTCATAAAATTATTTTTGGCTATACAGTGTGTTCAGTAACTTAGAGCTTTTCCAAGGTTATATTTTTTTAATTAAAACACCCAGTATATTTTTACAAATGTATTTCGAAAGTACGCATAAGGAGTAGGTAATAATAATAAGTTTTATGTAAGAGTTTGTAAGATATTAATGTTTTTATGTAAAAAATTACTCTATTTTGATGAGTTCTTATAGTTTTGTTATTTATACAGATTTCGTCATGAATTTTTGTAGGTAGTCAATACAGATTCTCATATACAGAAATTTTACAACAGCTTCGACCTATTAGTTATTATTTGTACATACAGGGTGTTTAGATTTGAAAAAAATAATTTTTCTTAAAATTTTCAAATGGAACGCGCGGTATACCTAAACTCTTGTCAAATACTGCGTTGGGGCTACGAAAAGTGGACTCTATTTTTCTTAAGATGTTAGAAGTTAGAAGAGCACTCCAAAGGCACAATACATTTATTAACGGCACCGTGATTCAGAAATGTCTCCCGATATTTTTAGAGTGAATAAAACACCAAAAAATAAGGTCACTTTCTATATAATTTTTTTTTCTTAAAGTGAAAAATAAGAAATTTGTAAATTTTAAGATATTAACTTTACGTAAGAGGTGCATACGAACTTTTAAACCTCCATTACTCCAAAACGGTTGAGTTTATCGAAATGCAATAAGAGAATCTTTTTTGTGCCCAATAATTTAAAGAATATTTTCTTCACAAATTTTTGACGAAATATGTAAAAAATAAAAAGTTAGGGATAAAATACTGACAAAACTACCCTTTAAAAAGAATGGAGGATCTGACAAATATGTTGCTAATCCGCAGTTAGGTGCCTTATGTCTATGTTTAAAATATTAGTTCGATAAGTTAAAGAATTCAGAAGATATTGCTAAAATACAAAATTTTTTAACCCTTTTTCAGGTTTTCAGGGGTTATAACTCACTTATAATTCAGTTTTGGAAAAGCTAATATATAAAAAGGTAACCTTATTTTTTGATGTTCTATTCACCCTAAAAATATCGGGAGACATTTCTGAATTACGGTGTATTTCACCACCGGAAAATCCGCAATCCGCCTCCCACTTTTTTATTCACCAATCAGTGTTACCAATAGTTTTACAAAACCCCACCACACTGCTTTAATGAGCTTTCATAAAACGCCATATGTATTTGCCTAAATTGAAGAAACCGTGAAACAGCAATTAGTTTTTTTTTTGTTTTTAATTACAATATTGACGTTATTTTGCCGTTTCGACTAGTTCTTCTGTTTTAATTTGCTGATAAATTAACAAGTATTATCTAATTTATTTAATAAATTTATTTGTAATCTTTACACCAAAAGATAGTTTTGGTTGCTTTCTCCTATTAGGTATGTCACGTCATGTAACTTTTCATTATTAAAATCCATTTTGTTATCGCAAAAGGAAATACAAATTAGTAAAGGTAGTGTAGTACTAATATAAACAATTGTTCTGTCAATTAAAAACTTATGGCAACTGTTTTCCTCTTTTCTAGCAAACGGCATCTGATTTAAATTTTTTTTTTTATTGAAGTTATTTAAATATTCTCAAAGAAAAAGAAAATAGGAATTAGTTTTGTTTCAAAATTTAAAAATCGTAGGATCATATTTAATTACTTTGAACACAAAACTTTAATATTATTAGGACCCGTTTCCGAATACAATTCAGTGATATAGTTGGCTTTTTGATATACCGTGATTTTATTTTAACATAAAAAAAAGCCGTTCATGTTACTATAGAAACTAATTCCAATTTCTAAAAATATCGTTGCATGATCGTGAATTAGTTTAATAGGAACACATTCAATTACTTTGAACTCAAAATAAAACATATTCATTGATTTATCATCTAACTGAAACAGAAAACCGGACGAAAAGGCTAAGTAACCTTAATAGTGAAAGCAAAGAAAAATATTTCATTGCTGTGTCGCAATTTCTTCAGTTTAGACAAATATATTTTGCGTTTTATGAAAAGTCATTAAAACAGTATTTCACAAGAGTTTAGATATACTAATTTGATAATCTTGAGGAAAATTCTATTTTGCAAAACTCAACACCTTGTACACATAGTAACTAATAGATCGAAGCTGTTCTGAAATTTCTGTAAATGAATTATTTTGTTGACTAAGAGCTCAAGATAGAGCATTTTTTTCCATATAAACATTAACATTTTACAAGCTTAAATAAACTTAATTAACTTAAATAAAATTTCCAAAATTTTGGTTATTACCTATTCGTTATGCTTATTTTCGAAATATATAAATATATACAGGGTGTTCGTTCCATTAAAAAAAACAGGCTCTCAGTTACTGAACACCCTGTATAGCCAAAAATAATTTTATAAAATAGAGCTGGCTGAGTTACACTTTAGTTCGTTTAAATTACTTTTTTATCTTGTATACTTTAGACGGTAGAGAAGACCGCGGCACTCTGTTGACATCCTGTATATCTGTATCTGCATGGATTATAAGAAAAACGTAATACACACCTACCTTAAATTGTCCATAAAATTCAAATTTTATGCTTCTCAGTTCCATTTATGAGATTTGAAGAATTCGTTTTCAGATCGTTCGTAGCTTTCGACATATTCATTGTATAAATATATAACTGTTTCTTTGGTAATTCTACTATAAGCTTCAGTGACATCCGACAACATTAATTCAGACTTTGCCTCAAAAAATAATTTTTATATAAAACTCATTTCAAAGCTTCTTGGATAGTTTTATTAATTGGGCTAAGGAGGATTAAATTACAAACTCATCACTGGCTCAGACATTAATAATGGTAAAAGAACTGCCAAATCCTCAGCGGTACATAATGTTTCGCGTTAATATATTTTGAATTACATGTATATTATACGTTAAGCCACTTGCTTATTTGAGCCAACTTTTAAGTTTATTGCTGTCGTAATTTTGACTTTAGTTACAATTTTTCTGTGTCCGCTTCTGTAATAAACGAACATTACAAGTTTAGTTCTGTTGTTTACTTTTGATACAGGGTACCTGTCTCTGTGAGCTCTGGGTATATACTTTAAGTACCTTCAAACACAAACGGCGGAAGCGCGTCAGCGACGTACAGTCAAAGTCATCAAACAAGTTTTAGGTCGTTGGATATTACATTTGAAAAAACGGTCAACGGTGTGGCTTTCTAGAATTACCTAATTACTACCTAATTACCTAATAAGTTGATATCACTTCCGGCGAAACCCAAAGTGGTACGGTAGCCAATGCTATGTTGGAAAATTCAGTTTTTATTGAATCATTTTATGTAAAAAATAAAAGTGTAGAGGAGTGTAGCGTGGACGGCTTGCATTGAATACCAATGTTTTGTTCTTTTTTGGAGAAAAAATCGAAAATAAGCTTCCAGTCACTATAAAATTTAGGTTACGTTTCCAAATCTAGTTATTAATTAATATATTATTTATTATTATTAATTAATAATATATGGAAACACAATATTATTTTGTTTATATCACATTTAAATTCAATTAATTTAAGTATTTTGCGCATGTTACAATATCTTGCGTTATCGCTAATTTGGCACCGTTGCAAAAAACATAGCTCTTATTGACTCTTTTCATTAATGTGTAATTAGCATAATCATCTCGAAATAGAGATAATTAAATTCTGTTTAGCAAAACGAAAGACTTTATGGTAAACACATTGCCGATAATGTAATTAGTGCTATGATAAAACAAATAAATCTGAGCCGCCACCAAAATAACTTCGAATAAACTTTCTTACACCGATATTGACGATAGTAATTACCTTTGGGAAAGCTCTAAACTTGGAAAATGTTTTCCTGCTCAACTTTAACTGTATCTACTTTTCAGAGTCTATATTTCAAAGAAAAAATGCAACTTTTTCTCCTACTTGTAAATATTTAGCGTTGGCGGTATACATACACACAATTACAAAATTAAAACCGACGCATAGAAGTTTAAATCCCAGTTGTACAATGCCAAACTAGATTTAAACTGAAACTTAAACACATAAATATACAACTAGGCCTAAAAGTTAATTCCGAATTTTGGTAGCTAATAATAATAATCAGTAAAAATCATCGCATTTCTATTGAAAATTTTATTATAAAAAAAATGTTTCACGCTGTTGTTATGTTAGTGGAATGACGGTGGTGTCCGAAATTTTCTGTCTGCAACTGTACAAAATAAGTTTAAATGAAACTCTGAGTTTAAGTAAAACATTTTGAGTTTATTTGAATTACGAACACACATTTCTTAATACAACATTAAGAGATGAATTTATTTGTCGATTCAATATGTCCTTTATAAACCGTCTCTCAAAGTAGTTGTTGATTGAACACGAACTTTTATTTTAACATTAATCTCATGAACAGATAAAATAGCGACATCTTACGATCGCTTTTGACCTGACATTGCAGTAGGATAGACAAATTGAAACGGGTTTTGCTCCTAATAAGTCCCCCATGCAAGGCGGCCACGCTTGCTGTCAAAGCATAACGAAAGTTTTTAGAAAAATTTAGTGCAAATCGTTCTTGATTGCAGTGAACCTCGAGCAGCCTCTGTACAGCTATTTCAGACCTACCTGGGGCTTCTTCAGCAGAGACGTAGCTCGACATTCCCACTGCAAACAAAAACGACTTGTCCAATTTGTCTATCCTACTGCAATGTCAGGTCAAAAACCGATCGTAAGATGTCGCTATTTTATCTGTTCATCACTCTTACATCGCAATTGCGAATAAATTGGACAAGTCGTTTTTGTTTGCGGTGGGAATGTCGAGCTACGACTCTGCTGAAGAAACCCCGAGCAGGGCTGAAACAGCTGTACAGAGGCTGCTCGAGGTTTTCACTGCAATCAAGAACGATTTGCACAAAATTTTTCTATAATCTCATGATAAGCCAAATGAAAGTGCCTCAGTTTTGTGCAATTCAGAAAGCGATAATTTAAAAGCCATAGCAAAATGGAATCAGCATTTGTAAGTACGAAACAGATGAGATGAGGTGACCAACTCTGTCAAAATTTACGTTACACAGAGATACACTAAGATATTACACACATTGGACAAAGTTGTTTATCCGTATCCGTGAGACGTGTACGTATTGTGATACGTTTAGCTCTTCTCACTTTTCGTTATCTTTCCACGGATGCGTCAATCTTGACATATAAATCGACGAAAAAACCCTAACGGTACGTTGAGTTATCACGGCTTGACGTATCATAAAAACTTGGATTTTGCTTATGTTTTACAAACGTTCTCGCTAGGAATATGCGAGAAACTAGTGTAAAACTTAAACTTTGTCATTTTTATACTCTATGTTTTGTAAGAATACGTTTTTAACACTCATACGAACCTGTTAAATTTCCGACCTAAAACACTAACCAAAGTCCATTGACCTAACTAAAAAACTCAAAGTCGTAAACGTATAGATTTACGTATACGTGATACGAATATGTCTACGCAATATTTGCCCAAAGTGTCTATTTGAAAATGGAAGTATCTGTTTTACTTTGCTATAGTCGGTTTTTATGATTACGATGGTACCATCGCGGCCACAAAATACTGGAAAAAGCAAATATTTTATTAGTTACAGTGGTTTTTCATTAATGACGTTATCCTGTCAAAATTTATAAATATTTGAAACTTGCTACTTTTATACGAAGAACAAGAAGCATATTTTGTGATGGTGTCACTATACGAAATATCTGTTGAATGATTAATAAGTAAAAACACTTTTATTGTCAAAATAAGCCTACGACAAGAACCTTCATTCTGACTTTAGTTCAAAGTTGGTTTTAAACCATAACATTTTGATTGATTTCTGTCAAAAAAGACAAATAATTTGTCCCAGTATTTTCTGGCTGCGATGGTACGTAAGTACATTAATCCAGCGTTCCCCAAACTTTTAGGTTTCGCGACCCCCTTATGATCTGTCTTATGTTTCACGACCCCATCTTCCCTCCCCCTTCTAGGAGAATCTTGAGCTTGAACATTGATGCGAAACGATTATCAAATATTTTCATAGTATTCTTTTAAATATTTGAGACTCGTCAGTACATTTCATGACACATTTGTTTTAATGCATTGAAAAAAACAGAACATGGGAATATTTATATTGTAAATTCGAAGTAAAAGAAACTCAAGGTATATGTACAGTGGCGAGCTTTAAATTGTGGTCGTCACTGTCAATCAAATCGACAGTTTCAGTTTCAGAAATTAGATATTTTTTTTTGTGTTTTACCACGAAAGTGTCAAAATAAATTAAATATTTAAGAGACTATTACTAGCATTCAAAATAAGGCACAAATCTCGTTAATTTTAATAAGATACAAGTTCAAAATTTATTACTCGCGACAGCATGTATATGCAATCTCTTGTGAAAAAATAATAGGAGTATGATAAATTAGCTGCAATTTGCCCTTAATTTTTTTAAATTTATTCAGCTGCGCCCCCCTTTGAAGACTTACGCGCGTCCCAGTGGGGTGCGCCCCACAGTTTGGAAAACGCTGCATTAATCTAATGGTAGATATTTTACAGTATAAGCTTCGTGAATGAATAACTGAAAGATCCGGTACATCGCTAATTATAACTTAACCTTCAAAAAAATCTCATCAAAACACGTCATGAAGGAGAATAGATAGATAGACAAAGCAGTCACGTCGAACCTAAACTGTGTGCATGACAAACGTCAAAATTAGTGAAAACCAATGATGTAATAAAGTTAGATGGAGTCTAACTTCATATTGAATAGGACTGCATCGGCTTTAACATTAGAGAGAGAGAAAGATAGTATGAGCATTCTCTAAAAGTAACAAAGATCACGCAAAAAACTAGCCAATCAGAAACTAATCGCAATAAATATTTCGCCTATTTGAAATGCATCTGAACTAAGCTTAATGTGTTTGCAAACACACCGTTGCCGTGGCGAGTAAAACTTTAAGCTTTAAGCTTTAAACTCACTATCGTGCAAGCGACCTGCAATGCAGGGGCGCGGAACGTGCCCTGCACGTGCTCGGCAAATAGTGCAACCTATTAATTTTTCATTCATTTCGAATGAAGAATTAACTTTTTGCTGACGTTTCATCATTTCTGTCATGCTTTATACAATATTAATCTAAACTCTGCAACACGCAGAATCGGCGCGGTACGTATTCGGCAAATATTGTTAAAAAGAAACCCCGCGTGCAAGCAGCGTGCTTTCCCGGGCCGTTGCCCGCATAATAAGAGTGCAACCCGGGAAATGCATTGAATTCATAGGTTACAATATTTGCTGAGCACGTGCAGAGCCCGTTCCTTGCCCGTGCATTGCAGGCCGCTTGCAGGATAGTGAAAATAAAGCGTAAAGCTTTATTCTCACGATAGTCTCACGTCAGCAGTGTCGGAACATGGAGAAGATTAGTGAAAGCTGTCAGAATTCTCATAACCTATTTGTGTGGTGTAACTGTAAAGGAGTAAATACGTTTGTGAAGGTGAAAACATGTTAGCAATGGAATATAACTGCACATACACATGAAGTGATGAAAGATGCGAATGTAGATTTTATTAAATCTAGAAGAAACAGTTAACATGTTGCCGTTACTATAACTTCTTTAGTATTATTTCTTGTGGTATTTCTTTTTACGGAAATATTCTTTATTATTTTAAACAAAGTAAAACTATCTGTATTAAATTCTATAATCGGAATGATCGGTGGCAACTACAAATTAACAAGCAGAGGTTAGGTTTTTATTTGTTTCCCTTTATGCGTTCGTGAAAATTTTAGGACTGGAAAGGAACTGTTTACCGCGTTTTCACCTTATCCTACCTTTTCACCCAATTTTACGAACGTGCTCTTAGGGTACAAAAACATATGTGACATTTCAGTTGCTTTGTACAATTATGAAAAGATGTACGTCTTTTTTCCCTTGGCCTGTTTTAATGAGGTTTTAAAGATTTAAGTGATTTTTCGCGACTAACCGGTTACGAGTGGTTAGGCGAAATAAGTGACCACTGCATTTTCGTAACTTATCGGTAACTGTTGATATGACGTCACATATGTTACTGCGGTTACTATTTTCCTAACCCGGTCAGAGAGTTGTGTAACGTTGCGGTCTTATTCCGTTGGTTCTACAGAGAACGTGGTTCCACGTTGCTAACCTCAACTTGATTAGATCACAACTTTTTTTTTCTAATAGTTAAACACACAATTTATTGTTGGACTGTTGTCAAATTTTAAAATGCAACCGTCAGAAAGCCTGTAACCGTAACCGTTTCGTTTTGGCGAATCTTACTAACCGTGATGTATTCTCCTGACCGTAACGTGACTACTGCTAACCACTCTATTCGTAACCGGTTAGTCGCGAAAAATACCTTATAGTCTCGTTAATAGGAATATTAAATAAACACAATCACCACGAATACTGTACACCAGTGAAATGATATGAGCTCGGATTATAAGCATTATCATTTTTAATGTGTCTGTTTTGTTTGCTTTTTTGTTTTTTATGTTTTTGCTCATTTATGCTTCAAAGGTAAAAGTCAAAAATTAATTTGTCTTACGAACGTTTTTATAGCGTTTTCCGCTGGCCGCACCAGTGTGCACTGAGTTTATCTCCATCTCGTTTTATTACTCAAAGCTGAACCGAGATGGAGATATACTCAGTGCATGTTAGTACAGCCAGTTGAAAACTCTATTAGACAGCAGGACTATTAGTATGAGATCCCACTGCAACTTTTCTACGTTCATCTGTTATTTTAACAAAACACGATTTAAATGAAAGATTACATATAGAGGAACACAACGCGACCGGGTTGCCGTGCAAAATCTTGCCGCAAGTACCTTCAATTAGCGAAGTTTCAACAGATTTTTTTCCAATAATTTAAACAATTTGTTAGGGCAGTAAGTTAGGTGCCATTAAGTGAAGAGCGATCTGAAGAACTCGAAAAAACTTGGTTGCCACCTCTCAGCCTGCCGCAAGTTACTTGCAGTCCGATGTAAAAGGAGCCTCTTTCGTCGATCATCTACGTTAATCGCGTATGGAAACAAATTTGATACCAAATTGGAGCTAAATTTGCCCTCTGCACGATAGAGTTAGGTTGCCTGCGCAAAAGCTGCCGCAACTGAAGGTTGCCAGCATTTATGGTCTTACTGCAACTTGACATTTCTCTGAGTCTTAGTAGCAAAAGTGTGATGTTTGCCCGCAAGAAGTGCAGAAGAAGAAGAAGGTGCGGAGGACTGTAGGTACACGATGTTAGTAATGTATGTAAATGAAGATTTTCAGAGAAATCACTGTAATTATTCAATTCTATCAGCCTGAAATTTTTAATTATATTTAGTGGCCTATGGCTTGTATAAAAATTATTGCATAGGCCAATAAATATAATTTGAAATTTCAAACTGATAGAACTGATTAATTATAGTAATTTCTCTGAAAGTCTTTATTTTATTATTAACATAGTATACTTACAGTCCTCCGCACTTCTTGTGCGCAAACCTCGTATTTTTGCTACAAAGACTCAGAGAAATGTCAAGTAGCAGCGAGACTGTAAATGCTGGCAACCGTCAGTTGCGGCAGCTTTTGCGCAATCAACCAAACTCTATCGTGCAGAGGGCAAATTCAGCTCTAATTTGGTATCAAATTTGTTTCCATACGCGATGAATGTAGATGATCGACGAAAGACGTCCCTTTTACATCTGGCTGCAAGTGACTTGCGGCAGGCTGAGAGGCGGCAACCAAGTTTTTTTGAGTTCTTCAGATCGTTCTTCACTTAATGGCACCTCACTTACTGCCCTAACAAATGAACGAAATTATTGGAAAAAAATCTGTTGAAACTTCGCCAATTGAAGGTACTTTCGGCAAGATTTTGCGAAGCAACCCGGTCGCGTTGTGTTCCTCTACATGTAACCTTTCGTTAAAATCGTGTGTCGTTAAAATAACAGATGAACGTAGAAAAGTTGCAGTGGGATCTTAGACTATATTTCTTTTTGATGTTGAGCTACACTGAGAAAAATATTAAGGGTCATTTTCCTTTAAAAACCGACTCAGCGTACTAAGCTGACTTTTTTCAGCGTACTACTGCAAAATAAAAAAGTGAGCTAGTCGTAGGTCATTCACGGTTTGTAAACCGCTTCCTCACTAGTATAATCCGCTGGTCCCTCGCGGGTTATGACTGTTCTCTTCGGGTAAGCAGGCCTCTGGTCAACCGTAGCTTGTGAACCGCTGCCCCCTAGTATGTACCGCTGTCCGTTCCCCGTGCTAGTATATTCTGCTGGTCCCCCACAGAATATGTAGTTTCCCCCTTTGGTATGGTCTTCATCTGGCGGCTGATTCTTACACGGTCCAGTATCGTGGATTTGGGTAAAATTTTGGATTAATTATTTTTCGAAAACTAAATTGCGCAATTTTTTTTTACAAGCTTCTCCACAACCTGTGGTTTCTAGTCTGATATGGATTATTGTTTGGCGGTTTATTAAAAAATCACACTGTATATTAAATGAAAACCAATTGAATTCGCCTCTTAAACAAGCTTACTTTTGGTACAGATAAATGATTCTTTTTATTTAGGAAGATGTACTTATTTGACAATAAACATTTTGTTTGATTATATAAGAGCGCAAAACTTGGCGTGAATTAGATATTACTGGTGCGAAAGAAGTCAGATATTAGCGCGTATGCGGTAAGTGCTGTTTATTAGTGCAGTTAGAATACTTAGGAGGTATATTTCCATTATCGATACATTTAGTTAAGCAAATATTTTATTGTAGCATGTTAAACACCGGTTACTAAAGGGACTACATTCTAACCTGCGCCACATTTATAGATTTAACACTTTTTCGTAGATTCAATTCAATTCAATTATTAGCACTTTTTTATGTCTTAGTTCACCAATTTTAGTTAAATTAAACCGTTACTTATAAATAATTGTAGCTAAGTTTTAACAAAAGTATTGTTGACGTAATTATTCCTTAGTTAAATTTAAAGAATGTTGGTGAACACCACCCCCTTAGTGGAAGGATATACAGAGTGCGTAAAAAGCATTGCTCCGAAAGGGATTAAGTACAAACGGTATAACATCATGATTTGACGTTTGGTGGGGTTAATTTGTAAATAAATAGGTGTTTGTTAGAGGCAGCCAGTTTGAAATTTTTTTAATGGCTAGGTTTAATTCGTCGTCATTTGGCAGGTAATTGATTTAGAATACACTGCGGTATATTATAAGCTTGTTTATTCTAAAATAACAAAGAAAATTAAAAAAAAAACAAATTAAATTTTTAGAGGGAACATTTTTTAGACCAAGGGTACATCGGTACATGCTGCTGCTTCTTGTTACAAGAAGCAGCAGCAGCCCTGAGGAAGTTCTTCTGCAATGGAGAACGAAACGTCGGCAGTAGAAGAAATCCGAGAAGAGACGCGGTTCCAACCGGAAGCCAGGAATTCAAAGATGGACGACGGCCGCGGAAGCATTCAAATTAAACAGGCAATATTACTAATAAATAAAAACTCAAGATGAATAATTTGATACTTACGTTACGTTCAACAAATGTCAGTGAGAAAGTGGACAATCAAGTTAAGACACGCATTAATTATCCATAGATTGCTGCCAGTTTTTTTTCAACTGTACAACGCAAGCAATAATTTTTTGTCGTCATTGATTGTCAAAGATTTGTACTTTTCTCGTATTATTGTCGATCCGATCCTGGCAAAATCAAACAAATTTATATGAAAATTTCTAATTTACGGAATTGAAACTGACATTTCACTTGACAGTGACGACCAATATTTATTGCTTGCCATAGTACAATCGAGACCATAGAAGTTTTAAATTAAAATACCCGTCAATAGCGTTTTCTTCTATTAAACACATTTACCCCATCCTTTACGGAGCAATTTTATTTACTTTTTCGTCGATAAAAGTAACAAAATATCATATTTGGAGATACGTCAAAACCCCTTTATAGTCATATGTTAATTTCTGCCTGACGGCTTGGAGTAATGCAGAGACAACGACTGAGACGTCCGACTCAATAGAAAAATTCTATTTGCTCAAATAAATTTTAAAATTTATTTAAATATTTTTTTTGGCAACTGGCGCAAGTAAAGCTACGTTTAAAAATACATACATATATTTTTTTTTACATGTAAATATGACACTGCCATAATAATATATTGATTACGTAGCGCAGAATATTTCCAGAAAGTATCGTTCCCACCTTTTCCAGTCAGAGCTGTGATCTAAGAAATAATGATTTACGTTAGTATTGCATGTATGGCAATCATTTTATTTAATAACTTTGTATAGTCAGTCTAGAAAGTAACCGAAATTTTAAGTATTGAGGATATTCTATGATATGACTTATTCAAAACAAGCAATTAACCTACGAGATAATGTACTATACTTACTCAGGAGGTAATTAACAAGAACCACAATGTTCTCTGTGCAATATTTTGAAAGTAAGAAGGTAGCCAAAGACACGCCCAAACCTTAACCCCTTGACGCCATCAACTGATCAGAAGCGAAATCGCCAGTGACATTACATCCTGAAATTGACCAATGACAGTCGTTGGCGCGAAAACTTTTACAGCTGCGCCATCTACGTTTACCTTTTATTTCGTAAGATAAAAACAACGCATACCAGAGAGATACGTGACGAACAGAAATAGCGCATTTCTGGTAAAAGCGAATAAAGCTTTATTCTCACTATCGTGCAAGCGACCTGCAATGCACGAGCCCGGAACGGGCCCTGCACCTGCTGGGCAAATAATACAACCTATTCATTTTTCATCAATTTCGGATGAACAATTAACTTTTTGCTGACGTTTCATCATTTCTGTCATGCTTCATATAATACTAATCTAAACTCTGCAACACGCAGAATCGGCAAATATCCCCGCGTGCAAGCAGCGTGCTTTACCGGGCCGGTGCCCGCTTAATGAGAACGCAACCCGGGAAATGCATTGAATTCATAGGTTACAATATTTGCCGAGCACGTGCAGAGCCCGTTCCTTGCCCGTGCATTGCAGGCCGCTTGCAGCATAGTGAGAACAAAGCTTAGATTCGCTAATGGAGTTATCCGTCTCATGGTTGTCTCTGGGGTAATGGTAAGCTACGTTTCCATGCATCCGTCGTGCGTCGCATCGCTGCGTCGTCAATTATTATTGGTTCACTTTAAATATTTTTCGCAACCGCCAAGAGATTTACAGCGCTGCACCAATAACAAATTGACGACGCACGACGTACGACTTATTCGTGGAAGCGTACCATTAAGATGTCAATGTTCATTGCTTATGGCACCCAAATTTCCGGAAAAGAAATCGGGATAACTTGGGTGCATACCTTTAGCATGTAATATATAGGAATGAAATTATCTCAAAACGGTGCATTCATCAGTGGTAATTCATTACATAAAGTGCTTTTTGAATTTGCATATTTGCACATTTTGCATACTTGCAAAATATAAATGCGTGTTACTAAAAATTCGTAGATGATAGGCAATTTCTGTTTTCAGATTCGTTTTTAGGGCGCCGAAATACATCAGAAACACCTAAAAATGTCCCTGTCACAAAATGTGTGTTTAACTGTGTAATTATTTACGGAGAGTGCGGACACAACGCCAGTGACGCAGCACGAGTTTTTTCCAGTGCTTTCCCGATCGTTTCCTAGACGATAAAGTAATCCTTAGGGCTATCGTAAGAACGTAAGAGACCGGTCAAGTTGTTCCACTCGTAAGGAAATTGGTGGTACTCCTAAAAGTGCTCGAACTCTCGATAACGAAGAAGCCACACTGAATGCGTTTGAGGAAGATGGGAAAAGAAGCATCAAAAAAGTTGCACGGGAACTGGGTGTTTCGCGTTCTTCAGTTCAACGAGTTATGAAACGATCTGCAGCCTGAACATTATCCCGCTAGAATAGAATTCTGCCGATGGTTGCTAGACCAAGCAGAACTCGATCCCAATTTCGTCTCCAAAATTATGTGTTCGGAATGAGTTTCCATTAAACGTAACTACCAATGCCGTCCGTGGTTTTGAGTACAATTTTCAACTACAATTTTCTCGAAAATTATTTGTTTCTAAATATATTAGCTCAATCGTGACCATTTATGGTAACAAATCCGATAGCATTACCTGTGAAAATCTTTTGCTTCGAAAACGTTTGTCGCAGTGTTAAAATTGGACGCAACCTAACTTTAAAATGTCATTATAATATAAAACGTATCTAGAAGAATATAAATTACAACTCACTCACAAATTAAATAATTTTTTACATAAGAAATTGTAATGTCCCTATCTGAGACCACCGGGCAGCAATTCTTGCATCAATGTCATGCGGTAAAGATAAAGCTTTGCATTTTTAGATAATGATTTGTGGCACTTTCCAACCAAAAGCTCAAACTAGTCAAACTGATTGTGATAACGAGCGAATAGAGATGTACGGATAATTTTCCACTGCAAGTATTGCACTTTCCATAACCTTAGCAGTATGTTTTCATAGTTGACTGTTCTTCGGAAGATCCTCCAGTTTGTCAAAACAACTGTAACTATCAATGCAGATTGTCTTCAAATATTTTATAGTCAACAATACAGCGGCAAATTCAGTTCTAAACTCTTCCAAGCAGTTTCGGTACTCCCATGACTTTTGAACCGTAACAAAAATTAATTTTTAATCATTAATCTGCTTCAATGTAAACATCAAACATCATTTCGTAATGCATTTTAAAATCAATAACATCGTAAATGAGTCCCGAAAAGAAATTATTTTTGCAATGAAACCAATAAATAACGTAAATAAAACGACACCTTACACGACGGTTGACAGAAGATATGACACTAGTGACAGTACTGTTAGCAGTAAAGTTAAGCTACGACATGAGTTTAAAAAAATCATTTGTTTACAATGCCAATGGTACCTGAAATCGAAATGAACACTTGTTATATTAATGTGTTTTTTATTTATTTACCATCGAAGTATGCCGTGAAAATTTAAGGAAAAATTGGTACCTACTTATGCAAGTAACTAAGCTTTGACAATCAAAGTCATTTTGATTTTGAGTTTAAGGTTACTGCGAATGAAGCAATGTTGCAATATTTTCTTTTCGTTACAAGGTGTATTTTTCATTTTAATTTCAAATTATATTGCCTAATTAGTCGTTGCAAATCTTTTTTTTAACATGTAATTTAAAAATTTGTCGGTAGCAGTACATTTGCCAGAAGAAGAACTTTTCAATTTGTCTCGTTTTTTCGTCAATATATCCCCTATACACTTTTGTGACGTCTGTAATAAATATTTCTAAATGAAAAGTACGCTCACAAATTTAAAATATTGTACTCACTGCAAAAATTTCCTCCAATCTTTCAATAATTTCCATTTTCCCCAAATCTGGCCTGTCCGTTTGGTACCTCCTTACAAATGCTTATTGTATAGTAATTTTCATGTCGCGTCTTTCAATTTTCACCATTTTGACATAAAATAATTATTTATTTACATAATAAATTGACTTGTAGAATTAACATAGGTACTAAATAAAAACGGATATTTCTTAAAGTTGAGAGTTGACAATACCGGTTGATCTATCTGATTTAAAGCGTCACATTTTGGCATATGTTATAATGACATTAGGGGCATTCAACAAACAAATCGATTAATTATAATTGGATCGAATCGATTTAAATTGATTCATAAACGTACTAGGGGCATTCAACAAATAAATCGATTAATTATAAACATTAGTGGTTTATCGTGACAGGTGAACTATAACCTCTAACCAGGAATAGTTGCATTAAGTATTGAAAATGAAGTTGCAAATTAATTGCAAAATAGAAAGTTTATTCTTTAATTGAGATCTGATGCACTGCATTCAAATCATCTGTAATTATTCATTAGGATATTGTACACAGTATACACTGACCATTCATCAAATGCGTTGTGTACACATATAACATCAACCAAATGTATCTTGTCTATGCAGGGCTAATGCACCTTTATATTTAATCGAAATGAAAAGTCATGGAGATCGTAATACTTTATTAGTTAAGTTTTTTGTGTGTTCACAAATATTACTTTTACACACGATACAGGATTATAAAGCAATAAGATGGCGCATTTAGTTGGGGCACACAAATGTAAGAAATAATTTATGTTATCTCATGCTGAAGGATTAAGCACCATTCTCTCTCGCACATTGATGTCTTGCTTCCCTGCATTCAGCTATCGCTGTTGCCCGTTGACCATACGCTTTCCTGCACATACCAACGTACAGCCGAATACTCTGGTTAGTAACCTGTTATATTGTCCATCGTGCTTATACATAATTATTCAGTTTATTCCAGTTTTCAACAACCATTATTTTTTTCTTAAACGAATTTACAACGTCCTTTCATTATCCACAGATAACTAATAAACGAATACGAAATAGTTATTGTTCTTTAGATTAAAAGGATGTCACATATAATTTGTTGCCGACAACGCACTGCTTCCAGAAAGTAGAGCAGCAATATCTAAAACATCTGTAATAAAAGAATGTGTGCATGAAAATTATATAAACGGGTTAATTTATCTAATTATATGAATAAATCCAATCATTTCACCTTCAGCTCATTTTGAACCACTGAAGAAGTTCATATTTGAGAATCTTGAGCATCCCTTCTGCACCTGGCTAGTTTGTAATATAAGTATTAAGAGAACATCCAGCAGCATAGAAATTGCTTGTAATGCCACGACAAACTTTACATACAATTCGAGTTGGTGAAGTTTGGCTAGGAACATTCCATTGGACCATATGAATCATCTATAAAATAAAGTTAAGGTTAGACACGAATATTTTACTCACACACAACTGCAATTTGCAAATGTCAAACGGGGAACGGAATCCAAAGTGATGGTACACGTTGGGAAAAGGCGCTAATTTTCGAGTTTAAAATTAAATATAATATTACTTACCTAATTCGAGCTGGTAGCAAACCTTGGCAAAACACCTTAAAGTAATTAAAAATCATAACGAGGGAGGCATAGTTGGTCGATTTGATCAGCTGTCACAAACTGAATCGCTTTTTTCTTTCAAAATTCACGTTCACGTTCCTTGTAATTTCCGTCTTTCATGTCTCAAAGTAATTCCATAAAACTGGAGAAATAGTACTTTTAAATAATGTATTTCACCACTTCTTATTTTTGATAGCAAATGACACTTCGACGCCATATTTAATCGCATCGCTTGCATCGTAAAATTTTTACAATTAAAAATTTAACAATCGATGTTGAATCGATTCATACACGTTGAATGCTAAACTGTATGTAATCATAAATCGATTGTAAATCGATTGTATCCGTTGAATGCCCCTATTGTCTAATTTTACTTTAATACCCAACCTAATAAAATCAAATCACGACCTACTTGATGGTAAATAAATAAAAAACAGATATTACATATTTAAAGCATGTGCAATTTTAAAATTGCTTTAACAAATTTTTACTAAACTATACTAAGAACTCTAAAGCTAGCTTTAGACGAGGCGATTAATCGCAGCGAGAAGTTGCGGCGAGAAAATTATCGCAGCGTTCTATCGCATCATGTAATCACCTCCACAAGCATCTTCAGTGCTAACAACCGGTAAATGATTAGTACATCAGCAGTACCAGTAGTGGTGGAGTAAAATTTTGAAAAGTCAAAATGACAGAATTAATATAACAAAGTGCCAAGTTGTGCGGTCTTAAATTGCTCGAATCGAAAAATGTGAAAAATACTTTAGGCTATGTTTAAGTCCCTAGAAGACAGGCTCCGAAGGCAAATGGATAAATTTGGTTGGGATTTGTCCACTCAATTTGAAATTTGCGGCAAATTACACGCGTGACGGGAACTCCATAAAATAAAAGTTTGTTTTCAGATTCATTTTAGTAATGAAGAACCTGAAAAAGACAAATCTATAAACCACGAATATTTAAGAAAAGCCCCCATGTCTCAATAGACAATAGTTTGAATCGATTATTTAATACCAGAGATGTGATCCTCCTTTCACACATCCAACTGCACACAAGCGCAAAAGAATAACTTTAAAATATTTATATTGCTACACCTTGTCCATTTTACCATTGAATATTACTAGGAATATAACTAGTTTGCATGAAAAAATCGCAAGCGGATAGAACATTTCGGAAATCGCATACGGGACCTCTATTCGCGATAAATTGCACCAGCGACTTGTCATTTACATGAAGCAATCGCTCCATGTAAAACGAGACTAATAGAGAAATTGTTACACATTACATTACTGTCTTCAGTAAGATTTTATTTATAATAAAATAGCTAAAGTTCTTTTCAATAATTATACGAATTCGAATCAGTCTTTTCTGGAACTTTCAAGTTAGATCTATTGATGATCTATTGATCTATTAATGTAAATGGCACATCTATTGCTGCAAAACTCTCCACTAAACTTCTCGGCATTTATGTAGACGAACAGCTTAACTGGCAAGAACAAATTAACAATGTATGCAAGCATTTGAATAGAATCCACTTTGCTATCCTACATATAAAAACTGTTATCAATAACGATCAATTGCTCGACATGTACTATGCTCTGGGATACAGTTATTTAAGTTACAATGTAATTCTATGGGGAAATGCAACCAACTGCTCCAGAGTTTTTATCGCCCAAAAGAGATTGATCCGCCTGATATTTAATTTGAAACCCAGACAATCATGTCGTGATACATTCAAGAAACAGTTTGCTAACGTTTCCTGCAATTTATATTTACAAATGTTTACAATTTGCTAAAGCCAATGGGGGTCAATTTTTTACTAATTCCCATTTTCATGATTACAACACACGGACGAAAAACTTATTCTCTGTCCCCGGTCACAAGTCCACCAAATTCGAAAATTCTCCAAGTTTTATGGGCAGGAAGTTTTTTAATAAATTGCCCGATTCGTTGCGAACTGCTGATTCCTCAACTTTTAAACGAACAGTTAAGAAAATGCTCTCAGAAAAAGCATACTACTCTGTTGCCGAATTTTTAGCGGACAAAGTATTCTAACGCAACACTGTTAGTGACTGCATTCTTGTGTATTCGTCCTTTAATGTTTTATGTTTTATACAATTTTTTGACGTGTACATCCGTATTTGTAAATGGCCTGTGTACAATAAAGGAATTTATTATTATTATTTATTATTACTATTGTAGTAATATTTACGATAGAATCTGCTATAAATAGTACGTCACTTTAATCTTGAATTTTTTCGTTTGTTATGTTCTCTGTTGAGCTCGTCTAACATCTTTCTTAGACTTTCTTTAACGTTTCAATATAAACATTGTTGGTTTGAGTTTTCATTCCTGCTTATACCCTGCAATGCATAATCGTGTTCCATAGATTTTTTTTCTGTTTTTTGTCTTTAACTGCCCTGTTTCATCATAACAGGTGTCTTTTCTTAGTAGCTGGCAACTGAATTCTGTGGTTAAACGCGTCACTAAATATTCTTTCAGGTTTTATGCCTGGCTACAGAAAAACTTTTCCAGATCATTACTTCAAAAACTATTGCAGACAATAGATTTCAATCACATGACCATCACATATCGGACATAACATTTGGCATTATTCCAGTGGATAGAAGATCTCTAAAAATTTGACATAAGCCTTTACTTTGGGCTGTATGAATAAAAATGCATGCTTTTACTTCATATATTAATTTTTTATTGCTAAATTATTTGAAAAAATTCAACTGTAAATCATTATCCAATTCCTCTTATAAAAAGTCTAACAGTACTACGAGCGCAATAGTTTAGAATTTATTTTTTTCCAAATATTAGCTAGTTTTCTTTAAAAAGTTCAAGCATTTACTTTATTTTTACGCATAGGGACCAATGTATGTAGATCCATAAAATCATATAAACATTGAGTCTGATTCTCTGTAATTATGCGAACGAGAGCTTAAGGCTTAAGTATTTTTAAGAACGAAGGGCACACACAAAAATATAATAAAAGCATAACATAAACTACGCTCTGTTGTGGAAGAACATTTTACTTAGTAAATACAGTTATATCGACACGTTATAAGAATCGGAGCCACTTGACAAAATTTACACGAAACAAATTGACCAGGGTTCCCTCTTCCATGACCAGTTGATGAAATTTCTTTCAAAGTCAAAACTATCATATCCCAAAAGTATAAATGACATCCCACACAATATATAAGGTATTACAATCTACTACAAATCCAAAGCAAGAATATTCTTTTTATTTATTTAAAAATTCCGCAGAATGCTGGATGTATGATCACCCTATTTGAGAGTAATAATCATTAGGATATTAGCGTTCAGCAATGAAATGTCAACACGACGCAGTTTATGAATGAATTTCATTAATAAATTCTATCATTCCATACTCCTAATCTTTATTACTCCCAACTATATTAAAAAAAGAATCTATTACAGATTCTAGTATAAACTTACGACCCGTGTATCAGTATCATCGTTGCCTACACCACCTATATGTATAAGTCACGATCCTGATGGTCACGTGTTTCATTAGATCAACGCCGGATAAAAATTTCACTGATGTGAAACAGTAAACCGAACAATCGTGCTTTTCACAGCTTGCACAATAATGAAGACAGGTAATGTTAGACGTTGATTGTCGTACGATTAGGTCTCATATTTCTACCGTTGTTCTCAAAACCGGCTATTTATCTTGGACGGGCGTTCATTCGAAGCTTTAAGTTCATGTTCATCATCATTGATTACATTGCATTGGAGAAAGTTCTCGCCCTTGGAAATCAAGAAGAGCGAGCTCTGGAAAATGTTAACTGAAGTCGCAAATTTGTAATTTGAAAATTATAAGATTTTTTTCAGAATCTGAAAGACCTTAAATGAAAAAATTTTGCAATCCATAATTATACCTAATAAAATTTTATTGCTTTATGTTGTAGAGTGTGATCAGCTGTATTTTTTTTTAATTCGTAAATGACGAATTAAGTTCGTCCGGTCGTCTGTTAACTACAGCAAAAAATTTCTCAGTGATGGATTGTCAGGTAAGTTAAGGTATTTTACACTTTTAGAAGGAGTTTTCTTGACAATGCGACCGTCGCGCCCTATGATGATTTAAATATCTTGAGCGGTTTAAAAACAAATGCCTCTAGTGTAATTAGTGGCTTGTCTTTATCTTTAAATTTAAATTCGTTAACAAAATAGCACTTAGGCGATCCCATTAGCCAATTTAAAATTCAAACGCGTCTTGAGGGACATCTGTAGTTTGTAATATTAACTTGCGTAATACCTATTAATTTTATTATTTGGCTGATAACTACATACATTACGTAAAACTTGCAGTGGGTTCAGGAACAGAATTTATAATTATTGTAAAACTTTATTGCAGTTTTACTGCTTTATTTATTAAACGTCGCGTTGCGATTTCAGGTGCCGTATCGTAACATGATTTTACGGTAAATTTTTAATTAATTCTGTTTCACTAATTAAACTTTTTTAAACATTGTTCCCGCATGGATTCTCTTAGTGGTCCTGTACATAACGAGAGAGAGCGAAAAGAGAATGAGTTAGATAAATTCATAAGCTTTAATACCTGATGAAAAATCGCTACAATCTTTTCCAGTTATCCCATTTTGCGCTCGTAATCTGATGCGTCCCGGCAGGAAGCAATATGAAGGTTGTATTTTAATTACGGGGCGTTATTCGAAGGATTATGACGTCTGTAAATTAATTAATTCGCTATGGACTTGCGTGTGCATGTAATGTGTAGTCGGAAATGCACATTTTGTGGCAACTTTATTAATCAAGTTTACAATTTACTTTTGCATAGGCGCAGGTGATGCGATGATAGATATTGTTAACATTTTTAATGTGTTGATAGTAGGTGCTTTCTCTCGCTCATAAAATTATGATCCAAACGAGTTTTGATTCAAAAACAGACATTCTTTTCTTTGAATCTCTCTATTTTTAAAACTTGTTTGGATTGAATTATGATTATTTATAAATGAACTGTCAATCAAAAATTCAAGTCAGGTGTTTCGTTGCAACACTTAGGAAGTACAGGTCCAAACTATTCGAAACACGATTCAAACTTTTAAGCGAAAGAAAGCACCTACTAGGTGATTTTTCATTTATGTAATGACGATCGGTTTTTATTTAGAATATTAGAAAACTAAAAAGTTACTCAGCTGATCAGTTTCGGTTTTATTCCACAGAATCTAATATGGTGCGTTAACTTTATATTTCTATTTTATGCAGATGAAAAATCAAATAAATTTTTGTTCTTAATCTTATAGTTATCAGTTTCCATTATGTAGAAATTTACTAATACTTCAAGTTCGTTATTTTGTTCATCAAAGATTTTTCATTTACAGATTGTGTGATCCTTTTAGTGGATAAGACGTTCTCAATGCAAGGAAAAATATATAATTCCTCTGAAGAAAAGGCTTTAGCTAGTGCTCTCAATCGTTGTTCAACTTCTTCAAATTTTATTCCGTTTTTATACTAAGAGCGCCCAATACATGGTAACCAGAACGCCCAGTGGTCTGCTAAAGTCGAGCACTTCTTGACGAGAATTCCGATTTTACCATACTGTGTTTTGTCCGCCATATGTAGGACTCCTCTTAGTTAATACGCTTACTTGCTACCAAACATCAGTGCACCAGTTAATTATAACTCTGATTTTAGGAAATTTCTAAATAAACCTGTGTTATTTTAATTTTGAAAAAGAAATATGTATAGACACGTAAAATTATTTTGTTTTATTATTTTTGAATGTGAAACAGATCAACTCATTACATTTGCAACGAAAATACGTTGATATGTTATTATTTTGTTATATGGTTTTGTGTTGTTATTTTTTTCATTTCTATTCTTTTTTTATTAAACAAAGAATTGAGCAAACAAGTTCTAGATCAAAATTTGACAAAAATTCTATAAAATACCAATTTTTAGAATTTAAAATCCACATGAAACATCAAAAAATTATTTGTAAACAAATCCTGGCAACTTCTATGACACCCTGTACCATAAAAACTTTATTTATTTAATTACCTCGTTATGGTATATTAATAAATTCTTCTGTATTCTGCAAGATAAAGTCAATTTTACGGTCTTAAAAAGTAATTGTGAACTTCCAATCCTAAGTTATATAACAAAAAAAGTCTTATTTCGGCCTCCTTTACTTGCCCTAGAAATTTGGCAAATGAATTTAACAACATCCTGTACATGCCCATATTTCCATTATTCCCGCTTGCACATAGTCCCAGCCCTATTCATCACTGACAGTTATGGCACATTTGTTTTATTGAAGCTTGTTTGCGTATCCTGAAATGCATTGACACGTTTTTTACTAAAACTGAACATGGGAATATTTATCTATATTCAAAGTAAAAAAAGAACTCACGGTATATGTACAGTTACGAGTATTAAATTTTGGTCGTCACTGTCAATCAAAATGTCAGATTTAATTCCACAGATTAGAAATGTTCATTTTTGTTTTATCACAAATGGGCCAAAATAAATTAAATATCTCAGTGTTAGCGCTCGATTTGAATTTGAATGTGGCGCGCTCAGGAAGAAAGGTTCCTGCTGCCTGTCCGTATCGACGGCTTGGGAGGGAAGTACAGTCACTCTCGCTCGCATGATCGTCGGCCTGGGAATCACAGATGCTTTTTTGTTGTTACTTTATTTTGTATTAATAAACTGTTCCGTTTGTATTTATTGGCTCAAGTTTGTTTATGCTAAAAGCAGCGGAGGGATCGTGTTCGCGTTCTCTGATAAAGCTTTTGGGGCCGTCTTTGGACATTCATTTGTGTGTTTGTGCAACGCTATTTTTGGTTCCAGAAATGGAAGATTTGTTAGCAGAAATGCTGAAGACATTCAGAAGCAGCCGGACGACACCTGATCAGAGTGACCTTCCCCTTTTCTGACGATGGGAAGACTTGGATCGGTCAAATACGTGAGTTAAAAGAAGTTTGCCTGGAGTGGTCTTCAAGTACTGGTAAGAGTTGGCCGTTTCTTGACGGGCGAGGCAAAACTTTGGTTTGATAATTGGTTTCCAATATCACACGATTGGCCACTTTCGTAAACGATTTTTTAGAAGCTTTTCCCGCAAAAAAAGATTCTGCACGCTTGTCTGGTAGAATTAGTAGTTTACGGTGATCAGGATACCAAAGTACAAGAATCTCTCTATATGCGAAATTTCGAGTCTATTTCCGATTTGATTGCATATGTTAGTTCGTAAGATAACCAAGTTTTCGATAACGCTAGTACACGTACCGCTAAGTCAACTTTCGCATCGTCGAAGAACGCACGTTCACGTTTGGAACGAGTTGATGCATCGAAATCCAAACTAACTTGTTTCAAGTGCGGTCGGATAGGTAGGTCATAAACAGAACGCTTGTCGTCAATATCAATTTCAGAATAACAAATCGAACTTGCGGAATCAACAAAAACCGGCGAAAGAAATAATGCATCATCGTCGAAAGCAATAAAATGTAATTTTATAACTTCTGACAGATTTTAATCCGAACCTTCCAACAGAATTGCACACGGACGCTAGCTGTCTTGGCTACGGAGGCATTTTAATTCAAAAGTACGATGGCCAAAATTGAGTTGTGGGTTACTTCAGTAAACGCACTTCACCAACGGAAGGGCGTTATCATTCTTATGAGCTGGAGACGTTGGCTATTGTAAATAAATTTTTAATTGTAACCGACTGTAACCTAGTCAAGGCTGCAGTAAACAAGCGCGAGCTTGTACCACGGATTGCGAGATGGTGGACTTATCTTCAAGATTTTGTTTACGAAATAACTTATCGAAGAGGTTCTTCTCTCAGTCATGTTGATTTCCTCATTCGTAATCCTGTGTCGGTAAGGCGAGCTTCGAATCATGAATCCTGGCTTCATATCGAACAGAAAGGTAACGCGGAAGTCCAACAAATGCTGACTGATTTAGAAGAGAAACTAGACCCAAAGCAATATGTACAGGTCAACGAATTGTTATGTCATCAGGAGGTAGTAAACAATAATAAAATTGTTCGATTCTTTGTACCTCGTCAATGTCCACTTGGTCTTCTGCGGATATTCCATGACGAACAATGTCACGTCGGTGTAGACAAGACACTTGACTCGATCCTCAAGCATTTTTGGTTTCCACGTTTACGTCAGTTTGTTCGCAATTATATTAAGCATTGTCTCTTTTATGCTGTAAAAAAGAGTCGCACTGGACCACGACAAGGCCGTGTTTTGTTACTGCAAAAGTCGACTCTTCCCCTCCACACGGTACATATTGACCGTTTGAGACCTTTGCCAGCATCTTCGGAAAAATACAAGCACGTCCTTGTTACGGCGGATGCCTTCACCAAATACTGCAATTTGCTCCCACTCAAAACTGTTACTGCAGAGGAAACACAACAGAATTTGCAGACTTATTTTCTGTTCCGGTACTCCAAAAGTCGTAATAATGGACAGTGGTACAAATTTCCAAAATCGTTCCGTAGTAAGTTTCTGGATAGCTGGAACATTCAGTACCACTTTATCACACCGGACGTTCACCGTGCTAATGTAGGTCGAGAGAAACATGTGCATCATCATGAACCTGATTCAAATTGAAACAGCTATCAGGGTAGAGTGGCTGAGCGTTTTATGGTAGATCCAACTTGTTTTGAATAGCACCATCCAAGAAACGACGAATATGAGTCCTCTCCACGCTCTAATTGGAATTAAGTCTACCACTCTGTTGATTCAAGCCGTTGTGAATGATTTGTCGCATTACCTGCATCCTGTGAGAAATCTAGAAGAACGAGTGCGTGAACGGTTACAAACTACTACAAGTGATGTTGAGAAACTGAACAAGAAACGCCGCGATACAGTACAGGTTGACTACGCGAGAATTCTTACCCTCTTTAACTCTTTTATTTTTTTATTTTAGGAAAAAATGCTTAATACAAAACTTATAGGAACTAATTCATACACTACATGTATAATAAAACTAATAACCTAGATGATGTCTATAAAATAATTCCTCTTTAACTTTTTTATATTTGCGAATTTACAAAGAAAAAAGTTAAGGAAGTTGTAGAATTTATTTCAATACTGCTACAGATATTCAGAAGAAACAATTGAGCGTCGGATACACAACGAAAGTTTTGGTTTTAAATAAAGTAACATTAAATAACATTTTAACATTAACATCATAATAATCATAACAACATAATCGATTTAAACTAGAAACGAAAATTATTACGGAAAAATTGAACTTTAAAAATGACTGAAAATTTATAAAAATTTAATTTAAAGTTTGTTCAAAGCGTGCTCTATTTCTTTCCATGCAAATTGTAAACCTTTCTAACATATTTTGAGTCACATTCCTCAATATAAAAGGATCATTATTTAAATTTTCTATTTCTAAAATTATACGGTTCCCTAATTTTTCAACATCCAAAATCAGATTTTTATAAATTCTATTTTTGAGATAACCCCACGCAAAGAAAAATCCATGGGTGGCAAGCAAAGATAACGGATCTAGGAAGATGTGACACTTAATAAAATAAAAATGGAACGAAGTTTAGTTTGCAAAAGTGGCCCCACCTGGATTTTGGGCACAGCAAAGGCGGGAGTTTTAAACTTTAATGTTTTAAATAAATACTTATTTGAAAAGTTATAAAGCAATAATATGCGTTTTAAATATTCACACTTTATTTCAAACTAAGAAATTAACAAATACAAAAACGAGAAGCAAATTTCCTTAAAAAATACCAATAACTCACTGTATAAATCAGGTTCAATAATTATTCTATGATTTTCGGGCGGATTCGCCTTGATAATCACACTTTAAACGATTCCTTGTCTTTTGTATTTGCTGCTGAAACAATCACTGAGCAGCGAAGTTTCTTGGACCTAGATATTTATATGCAGCTACGATGTTAATCGGAATATCGGCCGGTATCTTTGAATTGTCATTAATTTTTCACCATTGTCTCCATTTACAATAAAACGTATTGTTTTCTCTGTTCCTTTCCCTTTTTTTTAAAGTATCACAGTTACTGCGTACGTTTTAATAGAAGTAAAATATTTTTACCTGAGTCCGGGCACGTTGACAGTTTTTCGGTGCAGTAAGTGGGAGTCAAATTTTGTCCGTGCAGTGATACCCGATAGAAATTTTACGAATTTCACTAACAGCTGTACAGCAAAATATGAAAACAAACTAAACACTAAATGCACTAAAAGCATTTATACAAATGCATATCAAAAATGGTGGAAATGTTCAGACTAGGTTAAACGTAAGTTATGACACAAACATAAATGTCATTAAATTTTTTCGTACTTTTGTTTCAGTCAAATACGGAATTATTTGATTGGTTGTTAGTAAGACGCTAGCGCCTGCTAGGTTTTGGGCGAAGAAGTGAATTCGGTACAGTGTTCCTAGATTCAAGTGCCGAATCTTCTTAGATCCTTTATCTTTGAGTGCAAGTAAATAAAAACGGTATAATAACTCAGTCTGCTGTAGATTATATAGTGACAAATTTACCTCCAGAAGACCTCTCCTGTGAAATTCTGAATCGGAACATATCAGATTATTATGTAGTGCCCCTTACAGCAAATCAACAACCCTTTACTAAAGTGGATAACAGTGGATACCAGACGGTGTCATTCAGATCTTTATCACTTCGAAATTTAGAGCGTTTTCGCATCGAACTGTCAAAAATAGACTGGAAATTGTTACATTATGATGATATTAACTACAGCTTCGATCTATTCTTGGAACATTTCCTAAGGAGTATAGGTAAACAGGTGTCAAGTTCTCAAGTAAAAAATCAACACAAAGAATAGAGTCCATGCGTTACTTCTGAAATCATCCATCTTAGCAAGGAACTGAAGGTTATCTATTAATGAAAAATTTCCCCTCCGAAGAAACATCACTATACTCTGAAAGACGACATGCTTACAGATCGAATATTAGGAAGGCCAAATTCGAATATTATCAAAGAACGTTAAACTATTCTACAAACAAGACAAAAGAAATCTGTAAAATGGTAAACATTAACACAAGAGTCAACAAACAAGATGATATTTGTGTGATGATATACTGAAACAAGAAACAACCCTGTCGAAGTGGCAAATGAGTTTGGCAGAAAAAACGATTCTTGAACATTTCTCTACGCGGATATCGGACAATTGCACCACTTCATTAACAGTGCCTCACAGTATGTTCTTCGATCCAGTCATGAAAGAAGAAGTAAAAATTCTACCGGAATAGATGGTATCAGCGCCAAAATAATATAAAATGTAAGTGACATCATTGTTGAACCTTTGGTATTTCTGATAAACCTCTCTGTATCGTCGGGTGTCTTTCCCAAGTCTTTGAAGACAGAAATTGTACGTCCCTTATTCAAAAATGGTGAAAGCAGCAATATCGCAAACTTTAGATCAGTTGCACTCACTCTTACGTGTATTTCCAAAAATTTTGGAAAAAGTTATGTACATCCGTTTAAGTGATTTCTTAACTAAATACAACTTACTCTCAACATGGCTTCCTTCTTAATAAATTCCATTTTCTTAACTTCATAAAGCGAGAAGTTGACAAAATAAATATGCCGCGACTTTATTTTACAACCTCTCTCGAGCGTTCGATACTGTCGATCATGGCTTTCTCATGGAAAAGTTAGATGGGCTGAGTTTGAGAGAAAACATACACAAGTGGCCAGCATCATTCCTACACGATCGTCATCTCAAGGTCAACTTTTGGTGTTTCAAAAATAAACTGATTCTTAAGAAAAATAAAACGGTATGTGTGTATTCTACGGTGCGAAACCAGAAAACTCAAGTGATGTGCTTACAAGTTGTACTAAATTTTTAGGGATATGTGGACAACAAATTATGTTTATTTATTTATATTATTCTCCGACGTTCGAGGTCATAAAAGGTCATAAAAACGCAGACCATGACGTAATGCAGAGATATTATACTTAAGGCAGATCAAGTATTGTGTTTTTTTTTGTTCATTTTAAAAGCAGATAAATTTTGTAACTAGATAAGTTCTTAATAGTTTAAAATATTCTGTGCGTGTTGCATTAATTGATGATTAGTTTTGTGCTAATTCGTACTTTAACAGTTAAATTTAAAAAAATCAATCCAAAGGAGATCGAAAAAGTGAAAATTCTTACATCATATTATTTGTAAATTTCCAACAATTAACTTACAATGTTGATTACTAAAGTTTATTGTATTTGTACAGCAAAAATAAATGTGTCTCTTTATTAAAACTTCGAATAAATGACGAAATAAACGTCTGCACTAGGCGAGAGCTTTTATGTCTTTATGGTTTAAGCCGACGCACAGTGGTATATAAACCTCAAGACTAGCCAAAATGTATTACTTTCCTAGTTTATGACAAATAATCAAATAATTACAGATTATTTGAGTAATATTATTAGATAAAACAAATTCACATTTATGAATAGTTGGCTGTGGGATAAAACAAAATTTTAAACCGTTAAAGCCTAGCATATTTTCTAGTGTGTATGCACTTATCAGTGGAGTAGCAATGTAAACTAATAGTTAACTAAAACACAAGGGAAATTTCTGATTTTAAACATGGACTGCACAAATACAGGTATTTTAGATTTTCTAATTAATCCATTATCGTGGGTAATATTATGATATATATTAAAAAAAAATAAAAATATATTAACAAAGTTGAGCCGTAACTGTTCCCTTACTGACTAAAGCTTTTTAGAAATTGGCTATCTTTGGCGATAATTACTTTTAACTGTTACTTAAGTTTACACATTTGTTTAAGTAGTACTAAAAAAATGAAGTGCATAAATCTGCATTTTTACTAGAAAACTAACATTTTATTACGTGTGTTCTGTTTTGTCTACTGCGATAATGTAATCAACTGAAATTAAAGATCATCAAATTCACTAGAATAGTAAAGGAGACTGAGGTTTAAGAGATAATTGAAATTAAACTCCGCCCACAATAATTTTTATATCCGTAGACACGTATTTCGGCAGCTAAGCTGCCATCTTCAGTACGCTACGAACTTAAAACACTAAAAAGATCTAAAAACAACTGAATCATCCTAATAATCATAGAAATGTTAAAACTAACAACAATCATCCTAAAAGATATACCGTGTGTCTCGCGCCATATGCTCACCCTTCTAGAATCTTTATTTATTAATAGATTAGCCTGAATTTTGGAAACAATAAATTAAATTAAAAAATGGGATTTTTCGACATGCTGCTAGTCGTCACAGGGCTTCCGGTTTCGCCGGAAGTGATATCTACTTTCTTATTTTAATTAGAACACCCTATATATTTTAAAATATTTTAAAACTACGGATCATTAGGAGTCCGAATACGTATCAATTGATAATTTTGGTTTCTACGACAACGAAAAAAATTTCTGTTTTATTTTTCAATCTAGAAAGCTATGAATCGCATTTTTTCGATCTAATGCGATCAAGTGTTTCGAGAAAATCACTCCTTTGATGGTATTTTGATTTTTAACATTTTTACAGTATTCGAAATTTTCATTAGGTCGTAAATCATTTTTTTTTAATAGAAGCTCATGTTTCTTAGCTTAGTTCAACAAAACATTTCTTTTTGAGTACGTTGATATCAAACACATCATATTTTATTTAAAAGTCATTTGAAATAAAGGGAGTGTAAAGTTTAAATA
Organism: Prosopocoilus inquinatus; assembly: GCA_036172665.1. Taxonomy (NCBI): domain Eukaryota; kingdom Metazoa; phylum Arthropoda; class Insecta; order Coleoptera; family Lucanidae; genus Prosopocoilus; species Prosopocoilus inquinatus. The sequence continues at coordinate 33,164,009 of CM069869.1, forward strand.
AGACATGCTCTATTTCAAATTATTTTCAAAGAAAATATGACGTATTTGGTATCAGCGTACTCAGAAAAAAAATTTCTGTTGAACTAAACTAAGAAATATATCAGGTTCTATCGAAGAAAAAAATGAGTTAAGACCTAATGAAAATTTCAAATACTGTAACAATGTTAAAAATCAAAATACAATCAAAGGAGTGATTATCTCGAAACACTTGATCGCATTATATTGAAAAATAAAAAAAAAATGTTCGTTGTCATGGAAACCAAAATTAACAATTGATACGTATTCGGACTCATAATGATCCGTAAATATCAAGTATGTAAAAATGTGCAGGGTGTTCTATTTAAAATAAGAAAGTTGATATCACTTCCGGCGAAACCGGAAGTCATATGACGACTAGCAGTATGTCGAAAGATCCCATTTTTTGTTTAATTTATTGTCTCCAAAATTCAGGGTTAATCGATTAGTAAATAAATATTCTAGAAGGGTGAGGCGCGGGACACCCGGTATATCTTTTAGGATGATTAGGTTGTTAGTTTTAACATTTTTATGATTTTATTAGGATGATTAGGTTGTTTTTAGATCTTTTTAGTGCTTTTAAGTTGGTAGCGTACTGGAGAATGCAGCGCTAAGCCGAAATACGTGTCTACGGATATAAAAATTATTGTAGGAGGAGGTTAATTTCAATTATCACCAAATTCAAACAATAACGGAAAAATGTAGACTTTCTGTAAAACTTTGAATGGTTGTCATGTCACAGAGTACATAAAAAATTTCTAAGTAAAAATAAAGATTGGTTAACTAAAACGCTTGTAATAGATCTGTTACCTGCACACATATAGACAAGAAACTACGTGTTTAGCAAAAAAAATATTTTATTACTATAAATTTTTATAATCAGTTTACTTATTTGTGATTTCAGACATATTTATTTTTCTTAGTTAATTTGTAAAAAATATTAAAAAAAAATCATGTGTCATTCTCTCTAGATATGTTGTTTCAAATTATTTGAGACGGTGTAAGTATATCCTTCTCATTTGTTTTCATGGGTAATTGGAATTATTTAATTAAAGCGAAAAGATAAAAATATTTTACAGCGCGTTTCTGTACGTTGATTATAGAGAAGTAATTTTAACTCACAAGTTATCAAGATAGTAAAATATAGTATAGTTAGAAAGGTCGTAGAATAGGCTATATATATAGGCTATAATATACGGGCTGTTCCATTTGAAAACAAATGACTAATTTTACAATATGCGAATTGACGTGTAGCGTTTGTTAACAGTCGCTAGATTTTTAAAATCTTGAATACATAATGTAAAAGTAGAGAGGTTTAGAAATATTTTAGTCTAAGGCTGATTATCGCATAATTAAAACTGATAATTTAGCAGAATATCAAATATGCCTCATTTTTTGCATAAAATTAAAAATAACTCGGTAAATACTAAAAATAAGTTAATATAATTTATTTCATTTTTATCGTTTCTTCAAGTGCTAACCGAAACTGTAATAAAATGTTTAGTATTTCGTTTAAAAAATAATATATTAGATTCGTAACTTATTAAATGAACAACTTGTATACTTGAAAATAATTTTAAATTACGCGGAATTAAGGCTTTTGTTAAAATATTTTCTTGATACATTGAATTTAAAGAGGCATTTTCGCACTTTTCCAAAAGTTTGGGACATCCTGTATATTTCTTTTTGTTAGAATAAGATGTCATTATTTTTGAATATGGTTTTATATATTAAATTTTATTTGAGTGTATATTTCTCATGTTGATAACTTTGGCCGCTGATTCGATCTACGCATACTACTGTGCGACGCAGAAATTCAGGCTCAATATTATCCTTATAAAAACATATGTTTTGTGTTGGAATGTAAACAATTAATAAATTAGTTCGATTGAGAGCTAGCGAAGTTATTCAATCACTTATTATTATTTACTTAAATTTTTCATGGTATCATATTCCAATTTTTGCTTTCCGTTTTTACAATAGGAATAGTTCCTGCTCTTGCAAAACTTATTCTGCAGCTATTAGTACGATAATTAAAAAATAATTTCGTATATTTTCAAAGCAGTTACAAGAATAGCGTACGAAGATGTTTAATTACTTCAGCAAAAATCTAACGAAGATGAAGTACTCATTTTTAACATAATTGTTATTGCCTATTACAAAGAGGTGCGTAAACAAACGTTCTTACTTATCGCATATTGAAAATACAAATAAACATGCCGATGTCCGCAGATCGGATTCATATTCGTATACAATAAGACCTTGACCGAGTTCTTCTAAATGTAAATAAAAAGTTTTATTGCTGTTTATTGCTTTTATCGGAATAAATTGCTGAAACAAGTAATAAACCAAGCAGAGGTTTCAAAACAAAGGGACTGTGCTCGCTTGTGTTAGGTCAGTTTTTCATTTTTGGGCAAAACATTTCAGATTTGGAGAATAAATCTCTTATGTAACGAGGAACTTACAGTTTTATTTAAAGACAGAGGTTTTGAGACACCTGTATACAGCTATGTTATATTGGTACGGAAACATTCTGAATTATTCGTTAGAAATGGGGATAAATACGAATACGATACTTGCAAGCGTTCTAAAATTAGGTCTACTTTACATAGCACAGCGGATTTCGAAAAATCACACTCTTATTTTTGCCTAACACTGCGTATTCTACTCCCTCAGATTATCAAAGACTGTATATATTTCAATACATTCCTATCTCAGCTTAAGCATATAATCAATTATTGTAACAATCGTTTGTGTGGAGTTAACTAATCGGCCCTAATTCTGTCACTTTGATTTTCATTTTGACAGCCGCATAATCTTCAGGACACTGTCAGCTTGTAAAGCAATTAATTTTTCTTACCAGTTTTCTTTTCTGCGTAGGTTCTATTCAGGCTAAAGGAATCTGGTAATCCAATTGAAGACGCCTCTCATGTCCAAATCATCGCACAAGATTTCCCAAAAACTTCTTCCAGTTGCGTATTGTTCTTTAGCAATAACGGATACTTCACGACCTAGTTGCACTAGTTTTCCACTTTCTAAACATTTTTGGCTGTTCGTATCTCAAACGTCCGATCAGGTTTTTGAGCATCATACAACAGAAATTTTTACAACATAATTTAACCTTAAAATTAGCTTGATGCATCTTATCCATGTGTTGCTACCTTTCGTAGATTGTTTTAGGGCGATTACCTACTTTTGATAAAGACTTTATCATACTCAACGACTTACAAAAAGCAACAGCAAGACCACCAGCAGCAGCACCACCACCATCAGCAGTAGCCCTGAGGAAGTTCTTCTGCAACGGAGAATGAAATGTCGGTAGTAGAAGAAATCCGAAACACGTGGTTCCAACCGGAAGCCAAGAATTCAACCAACATTACCTTTAGCTACCACATAGGACAATCGACACAAAGCTTCGTATGTAACAGCTACCTAAGTTGTTAATGTTTGTCGTAAATTAGGTAGATTTCTTTCTAAATGTCTCTTGTATTAATTTAGTTGAACAGTATTCTGTAATAAATTATCAAGAACTAAAAAAAGTCTAACAATGCTTGTCGGCATGATGAAAATGGGCTAGAGGTGCACAGCCCTGCGAATCAGCCGGGGAATTCTTAACATTATCAAGGCACGTCAGTCGGCGGCGCACAGGTAAAGCGTATTATTGTGTAGAATAACAGAACAGAAACAATGAGCCGAAATGGAAGCACTTCGGAATAAGATAGGCTTATTCTAAAACGGTGCGCGAATGCTATTCCGATGTGAGTCGATTTGAATGCTCATAGATAAACTTGTTGAAACGCTGGGAGATACACGAGGCACGATAGCCGAAGAAAGGAAACGCTGCTACAATGCGTTTTATCGGAAACGCCACGCCGCTTCCACTCCCGTGACGGGCGCTCGGCTCTCGTCAAAAATTAATTTTAATCAAAGCGTTTCTTGCTGTTTTCACCGTGGAGAAATATGTACAGTGGAAACATGTCACGTCTTGTTATTTTAATCCTGTGATTAGTACATCCAGTGTCTTCATTATTTCCGACTTAATAATAACGATGGTAAAAAGCAAGACAGGTATTGTACTTGCTTTGTCAAGAATTCAGAAAGCATTTAATCTAAACACGGGTACCTCCGTGGACAGCAGAAAGAGAACGGAAATCGAAACGTTGGGAAATTTTCTTACTTATCTGAACACTTTTCTGTTTTAAGTGTCGAGGGTGTGAGTTTCACTTGGGTTTCCTTTGATAAAGCTTCACTTGCTACTTACTTCTATTTTCAGCACACTTTACTACACTTGGCCACTCCCAATTTTAATTTAATAACATCCTTGTCTTTTGATCGTCATATATTTTTTTATTGGCGCTCTTTTTTCCTTTTTCTTTAGCTTCGTTTCCCATTTGGTCTTTCTTCTTCACACATGTTCCTCTCATCTTAACTGCCTTCTATCAATTAATTCTTGTGTAAATATCACACCCAGGCCTCGAAACCCTATATGTATTCTTTATTTTGCCAAACTTTGTTTAAGAAGTTTCATTTTAGTTTGGCGCGTTATATTGGGACCATCCAGCATAATTTAAACAGGATGAAGTAGGCTTTGCATTTTGGAAACTGAAATATATTCATATTCGACACGCTATACAACACAGGATTTAGAACGAATGTATGTCTTGAAAACAAATTTCGAGTGATTCTTCCTCTTCCGACAATTGAATTATATTTGTTAATACTTAACAAATAGGGTAATAAATTTACTTATTAACTAAATCATGACGAAACTGTATTAATTTTTTTGTCATGTTTTAGCCTTATTTAAAAAAAAAGTATTAAGTACTATACATCACTGAAGTCACCAGAAAATATGCTATCGAATAAAATAATAGAAAGATAAGAACGTGAACTAAAGTGTAAAATTATGAATTAATTTTCATATATCTGTATTATTTAAGCTTCAAATTAATATCAATTATTAAGTGTGGTAAAAAAATACACCTATTCGAAACAGAATCAAAAAGTGTCTTCAAAAAGTTAAATCAGAATTTTGACGTGATGTAGTAGTGGTAGCAGAAACCTGTCTTAATGAAAAAATTTAGTAGTGATTGTAAAGCTACAAATGGTTTTAATGTTCTGAGAAGGGACAGATGTAGTCGAGGTGGTGGTATTGCTGCATACTGCAAAAATACCTTTAATTATAAAATAATCCCAACAAATAATGTTATAGAGCAAATTTGTTACCTTTACAGGACCCTGGAACAAATTTTATAGTAGGTGCTTATAGGCCCCCTAATACTGATTACAGATTTTTTTCTTTAATGAATTAGAAGAGTTATTCGGAATTGTCTTCCCTCGTTCTGGACAAATTTATTATTGCGGCGACTTCAATATTGATTTTCTTAAACCTACTATTGCTTTTACTTCATACAAATTATAACACCCAACTCGTTTAATTTTTACGAGAGTTACTTTAACATTTTTCGTGCCCAAGCAGGGGGATCTCACTTATCTTAAGAGATACGAGGTCAGTTAAATTAGGCCAAAGTTGCATATTTTCAGGCTAATTAATAATCTGAAAAGCAATTTAAATTATTCCTTTTCGTTTTGAAGATATTGAGAAAAAACTAAAAATTTTTCATTTTCGCTTTTATTTTTTAAATCGAAAACCGATAAAGCTAGACATTTATAACATACACATTATTAAGGCACTTTTCTACCGAGAATCTAAATCTGTCATTACATATCCGAGCTGTCAAAATTGTAGAGATACGACTGTCAACATTTTTTCTATTAGATTCTAACAATGTATCACGCATTATGGTTGAGTCGACTTTTTGACCGAAATTTCTATTTTTTTATTTTTATTTTTTGAGTTTAGAGATGATATTAGATATAAATTTATTGAACTTCAAATACTTACAGCTCTCGCTACTTATATTCTCAAATGTATAGTTTATGAGCACCTACATGTAAACATAAAGAAATATGATATTCACAAACAGGTATATGCCTATAGCATTACAATAACTTAGTCTTGGATTGTTATAAATTACAATCGTCAAAATCTGGTCCTAACTATTATGGTATTAGATTTTATAATAAAGTACCTCATGATATCCGGAAACTGCCCCGAGGTCAGTTTAAAAAAATGATTAAAGCTTCCCTAGTACAAAATCCAATATATAACACAAGAGGATTTTTTTAAAGTAAAATTCGTATAATTATTTTATCCACTTCTCGAGCCAAGTCTGTTAGGTATATCTGACTGTAAACATGTTTACATAATTATATATTTGTTATGTGTTTTATTATACATGTATTTTTGCTATATGTTTGTTATATGGTACATTATACTGTATTTTTGTATAATGTTATTTACATGACGAGTGTATTACAGCAATGTAGATAGCACAATAAAAGTGGTTGATTGATTTGTGTAGTACGTATTAATTTATAAATAAATATTTCTGAATAGAATTATGTTTGATGCTTCTATTTATTTGTCAACTAGAAGTTTGCCTGTTTAACCAAAATAGCGGAAATAAAAAATATTAGCTAATGCATAACACAAGACTATGTGCTATGTCGTTTAATGCTTTAGGATATATTTGATAGGGAAGCAGGAATTTAGATTTGAAAATAATTACATTGAAATTCCTATCGTGCGTAATCAAAATGGACATTCGTTATATTATTTTACGCTTATTCTATTTTAAGTTAAAGACTTTTTTCCGATTTAAAAACGCAATACCAATATTTAATTTGCTGAATAATTTGCTGAATATTATTGCTTTTCTCCATGAAAAAAATTCTGATTTTGTTCATTCACTACCTGTAATTGTAGTCGATTCTATCACTCAAATGCAGACGGATTGTTCATGCGAGACAAAAAGCGTTAGTATTAGCGGAAAATCGGATATGGGCGGTGTAGTTCGCCGTTAAAAATTGCCAATTTTCAACTGAAAATTACGGGAGAAGAGCGTTATTAGTACCGATAATGAAATTGTCGACACAAAAAATCTGCATTAGTTAAAAACTCAAATAGTACATTTTGCTTTTTCGGATAAGTAACCTACAGCTTTTAAGACATTAAATTATTCTGGAACTGCCGGTTAATCTTGTGCTGAAAAGTAATTTTGTTTGACAAAAATGTTTTATTATTAGATAAAGATTAAGGCCCAGTTGTACAAAGACGGTTTAAACCTAGTTTAACTGAACCAGATTCAAAGTAAACAAATTCCTAGAGAATTTTAAGGAATTTTGAATAATCCGTATTTTTGCAAATACACTAGTAATTTTGCAAAACACCGAGTTATTGTGGATTACGTGCACTGTTATGCAATATTACTAATAAAAAAAGTAATTTTGCATATTTCCCGAACACATTCGTAATATTGAATACGAGTTGACGTTTACGCAATCTTACTATAGAATTTTAGTAATTTTTCAAAAATTGTAATGCGTCTCGATAAGATTGGGTACCTTTTAAAGTTTAACCAACATTATCCATCATCTTTAGAAATTTTGAAAAATAGTTTTAGTATTACATGAATGGCATGTGAACGACTTTAGCTTAGCTTTGCAATTAGAAAATATACGGCAATTATTGTCGATAACATATTTACTGTTTTACTTTATTAGTCAGTTCTACTAGTAATTGAAACATTTTAAATGGAGTTTTTCTCATTTGGCAGCATTTTATGTCAAAAAATTACAGGTAAAAGCATATGGTTATTATGACAATAGGTTACGATGGAGTTAATGTGAAACAAAAAAAAGAAGTTAAATGCCTTTTTTATTGCAAATGGGTATTAAGTGTTGACTACAAAAAAAAAGCAAAAAAATATTTCCATATGTCTATTGCACAATTAATTTACTTATTTAATCAAGTGGAAGACTGATGTCAGTCACAGAGAAAAAATAAACACTCGTCTTCGACTGAAGGTTTCTAACACAAGTTGTCCCATAAATAACTAACCAATTTCTAGCAGAACTGGAACTAATTTGAAAACAAAGCTAATGCTAGGTGTTACTAAAACCATCTTTGCAAAATGTCTAAAGATGATGGATAAAGTTGGTTAAACTTTAAAAGGTACCCAATCCTAAAATCCAATAGTAAGATTGCATAAACATTAACTCGTATTCAATAATACGAGCTTGAGAATTTTGCAAAATTACTTGCTTTTATTAATAAGATTGCGTAACAGTGCACATATTCCACAATAACTCGGTGTTTTGCAAAATTACTAGTATATTTGCAAAAATAGGGATTATTCAAAATTCCTGCGACATGGCTATTAATGCATTCATAAACAAAATTTGATGCGATTTCATTCACCTGGTTCAGTTAAACTAGAGTTTAAACTTCTTTTGTACGAGCCCAGAATCATATCATTTGGCCCAGTTACGTTTTAACAAGTAACGTTTCATATAACTTTATTTAAAAAACCCAAAAGTAAATATTTCTCATTAATACGCCTTATTCATGATTTTCAAGGTTTTTAAATATATTTCAAACACTTTCAGCAATAATAAATGTTAATAAATTGTGGGACAATTCTAACTGAAAAATTAATAGAGAACGATTCATTTTATTTGGCCCAAATGAATAAAATTTCATTTTCTTGATTTTAATAGCCTTTGGTTGAAATAAAGCAATTGCTTTTCATGATATAATTTTGACAGCGTACTCATCATTTTATATGAGGATTTAAAGTTACAAAACGATACGTGGTAGAAGTTTACCTAATGATTTACGTAAAGTTATTATAGATTTATTAAATTCTGGAAATTCTTGTGGGATAATTGCTGAACAAATGCAATTATCACGTTACACCGTCCGAAATATCGTGAATTTGTTTAAAACATCAGGATCGATAGAAGAGACCGTATTTAAGGCGAACATCAAGAAATATAATGGGTGATGACTTGTGTGTTGAATGGAATAAAGCAACGGGCAAAAATTTTTCAAGATCAGCACGTCTTAGAACTATCAAAAAATTAGGCTTTAACTTCTATAACGTAAGTGTTTTAGCTCAGCTAATGAACCTTTTATAACAGTATTGAACTTTTAGGCCAAAGAAAAACCATTATTAACACTAAAACAAAAAAAAGTAGATTGATTTGAGCGAAAACACATGCAAATTGGACTCGGACACAATGGAATAGTGTAATATGGAGTGACTAGTTACGATTTGAGGTTTGTCTGGGCGATAGCCCAAGTGGGGTTTTGAGAACTAAAGATGAAACATATCATACTGACTGTATACGCCGAAAAGTAAAAACTCTTTAATGATATGGGGTTGCATGCCAGCTCAAGGAACTGGAAAACTGCACTTCTTTAGAAGGCACTGTCAATGCTGATGAGTACATAAAAATTCTTAGAGACAGTTTAATCCCATCCATTAAAGCTTTGAAGACAGACGAAAATGAATATATTTTCCAACAGGATGGTGATGCGTGCCATACAGCGGAAATAGTTCAAGAATGGTTGTCACAAGATAATATTCCATTGCTAAATTGGACATCTAACAGTCCCGCCCTCTCCCCTATTGAAATCGTTTGGCATACGATAAAAAAGAAGTTGCGAGCTAATCAAGTTAGAAAAAAGAAAGATTAACTCAAATCTGGAGTTCATTCACGCCTCAGCAGTGCCAAAATTTAACAAATACAATGACTAAAGAGCGGATTCTATGCTAAATGCATATTGCATGCATATTTTGCATATTTGAGCATTTTGTTCAATTTTCGCATATTTCTTAAAAACGTGCATATATATGCATATTTGAAAGAATTTGTGTAGAAGTGAGTAAATTTTTTCCTGAATTCTTAATTCGTCAGAACATGTTGCATTAATTAGGGTCTAGTTTGCACCCTTCTTGGGCTTAAGCAGGCAGAATTTTCCAAGTAATGAATTAGGGATTTTCAAGTACTTTCTTAACGATGCGGTGGGGCGTTCATGTTTGCAATATTGTTTCATCACTTCTTCACGGATTGTTAGTCGGTTATTGCTGCGAACGTTTAGTTCTTCCGTAAAAGTATTTTTGTTTGTGAGAAGTGCAATATGCCGAAAGACAATTCGAGCCTGGTTAATTCCTGGATCAGAAGCTATCCCGAGCTTGCTTACACCAATGGAAGCGTATTCTGTGAAGCCTGTAGTAAAATGGTAAGTTTTAAGTTTGTTTTCTTCCTCCTTAGGTAAATATTTGCTTGGTTCTTGAATATTGAAAGTTCAGACAGTTTAAAAAAATTCAAGTTCTTGTTGTAGATACCAACCCAACGAAAATTTTCGGTCACACAACATGTCGGGACAGAACTACACAAGTCAAAATGCAAGAAGATGAATGAATCGAAAACATTTCAATTACCCTTAGACAGTGGACCGTCGTTGATGACTTCATCTAATGAACAACAAGAATTTAATGCTGATTTATGCGAGGCGATGATTTGTGCAAACATACCTTTGAAAAAACCGCAAAATTCTATTTTTAAAAGTTTTTTGGAAAAATATACCAAGAAAAATGTTCCCGATGAAAGTACGTTAAGAAAAAATTACGTGCCTCGCATCTACAACGATACTCTAAAAGAAGTCAAGAAAATCGTAGAAAATCAATATATTTATTTTATTGTGGATGAAACTACTGATTCTTGTGGGCGTTACATTGTAAATTTGTTAATAGGGTCTTTGCGGGAAGATAAACCTAGTGAATCTTATTTAATAGCCTGTACACAGTTAGACAAAACTAATCATTTAAGTATTTTAAGATCTGTTAATGAATGTTTTATGAAATTTTTCTCACCTAATGTAGTTCCTACTGAAAAAATTTTACTTATGGTATCAGATGCTGCCCCTTACATGGTTAAAGCCGGGCAGCAATTTAAAACAATTTATAAAAATTTAGTTCACGTGAGTTGTTTAGCTCATGGATGTAACAGAGTAGCTGAACATATTAGATGTGAATTTTCTGATGTAAATCTACTAATTAGTACCATTAAAGAAATATTTGTCAAAAGTCCCCTACGAGTTCAGTTGTACAGGGAAAAATTGCCGAATGTACCTTTACCTCCCGAACCAGTGTTGACTAGGTGGGGAACTTGGTTGGAAGCGGCAATGTTTTATGCTGAACATTTTGTAGCAATTAAGGAATTGGTTGTAGAGTTTAATGCCCAAGATAGTGCTGCTATTGCAAAGGCACAAAATATTGTAACAAAAACTTCATTGGCAAATCAACTGAACTTCATCAAAATGCATTACAGTTTTGTAATACAAACTATAAACAATTTAGAAAAACCGAAAATGTCTTTAATAGAATCCGTTAAAATTGTTAAAGAATTTAAAGAGAATATTTCAAAAGTTCCAGGTAAAATCGGCAGTTCAGTAAATAAAAAATGTTTATCCGTTTTAGATAAAAATAGCGGCTTCAAAACCCTTGAGGAAATTTACGAAATTTTGAATGGAAACTTTGAAATTGACTTAAGTGTAGAATTTTCAGCTATGAGTCACTTTAAATATGCCCCAATTACCTCCGTGGATGTTGAAATGAGTTTTTCAATTTATAAAAATATTTTGTCAGATAAAAGGCAAAATTTCCTGGTAGAGAACTTGGAAAAACACATTGTTGTAAATTATAATCGAAGATTTTTTTAGTCGTTATAATATTTACTTAATAATGTACATACATAATATACATACTTCCTTCATATAAACGTTTACAAATAAATGTAAATAAATTGTATAAAATATAATGTTTTTTATTTGAATAAGAATGCCCATAAAACACAGTAGACCAGTTATTGCATTATTTGAAGTGTTCGGCCTATCTTGCACATATTTCGCCATTTTTAGTGCATATATATGTGCATATTTCATCATTTTTTAGTGCATATATATGCGCATATTTCATCAAAATTACTCGCATATAAATCCGCTCTCTAACAATGACTAACCGAATACAGGCAGTTTTAAAAAGCAAAGGCGATGTAACGCAGTGGTAATGGTAACCCTTGCAGTTGGGCCAAATGAAATGATTCATTATATAAATTTTTCAGTTAGCGTTACTTAATTATTATTTATGTTTACTTGTATTTAAACTCTTTATAATATTGTTCGAAAAATTGAAAATCATCATGAAAGGATAATAACCAAAATTATTTCTTTTTGTGTTTATAAAACAATGTTATTAAAAAAGATATTTGCAAAACGTTAACTGGGCCAAATGATATGATTCTGGGCTCGTACAACTGGACCTAAGGGTCGTTTGCTCCACTTTCAGTTAAAATTGAGGTTCCAGTTAACCCCATATACGTAGAAACGATTGTTACAATAATTGATTTTATGCAAAATAATCGTAGGTTAAAGCTAATCTAAATAGAATGGTGCAAATGAGGCTTAATATTTTTTATTCTCGAAACTCTTGTTTATTGCTTTCATGAAGGAATAGCAATCTAAAATATTGATAATATAGAGGTATAGAGGACTTTGGACTCATGGTTTCGATTTTAAAATGCAAAAATTCGATATTATTTCGAAAGCAAATATTGGCCAATGTTCCTTTGCATATGAAATTTCGCACACGGTTCATTGTATGCACATCTTATTAACGACTCCAATCTCAAGGATAATCCGAACATCAAATCATTCATCCGACAACGCACTTCATCACAAAAACACGTGACGAAAATCGACCCAAATCGAACGTCGAAGAAAGAATCTTTACATGATTTAATGTTGAATTATTAGGTTTTGTGACAGAAGTGGCAGGCAACAATGTCATCTTTAAATAGTGAAGGATCTTTTTCAGAGGGCTCAGTCTATTGAAAATCCGGTTGAAATTTTCGAAATAAAGTCGGAATTATAGTAATCAAATTCGATTCTGTTCGGTAACGACGTCTGTCTGTATTTTTTCTCTCACAAAAAATGCCGGATAATCTGCATTGCTCCTAATTCAGGTAAATCAATGCGGCGGCTTGCCCGCGGCTCCATGAAGAAAGAACGCACTGCAACAGCAATAGACCACGGCCGGGAAAATAAATATAAATAACGCGAATGAAATTTAGCAAACACGGGTTTGCACTTTGGAAAAAATATGTAGGTATTAAAGCAAACAAGAAGCACAACATAACAACAATTCTATAATACGTTTTCTTTTTATATGCTACTGTTTTTTCTAAGTTAATTTTTAACGTGACTTGTAATAAGTAAGATGCCCGAAGTTGTAAAAAAATGTAGCTGAACGTCATCTGAGATTTTTAAATACGTTTCTCGGTTTTAAGTGGGTTTACACTTCGTTCTGGATTTGCGAAAAAGGAGCGCAGTTAATAAGGACTCTGAGATACACTGAAGTAATTACAAAGTAATCATTTCTGGAGTGCAGAATTTGCGTCACGTAATTTGCTTCGTAAGAAATTCGAACCTTTTGCGCGGTTCAACTGAATTAGTTTTGAATCTTTTCGCATTTATTTCGTTTTTTGTTCTTTACTGATTACATTTGAATTACTTATGCACATGATTGTAAGAGTTCTAATATTGTCTGTATTCAAGTGAGTATAAAATTACGAACCATTCCTACCGATAGGTAAGTAAATACATAAATCGGTAAAGACGTCAATATTCAAATCGCTACATTTAGTTTTCAGTTCTTAATGCTTATTTACACTAACAATAATATTCCTTATAAGAACTAAAAATTATTTTCACTAGTTATACAAGTTACTTTCGAATTACAATACTTTTTCCTTTTACGAATACTTTCGTTCTCTTCAGTTATAGACAATATTAATTCCCACTTAATTGCACCGACCAACGACATTGATCATTTTTCTTGGTTACTAACCACTTTCATTGACACTTATTGAACAATGAGTATACTGGTTACTGCTCGTATCAAGTGCTTCAGCCCAGGCCTAATTTAATGTACTTCAACTGTAATGATCTGAGGCCATTTAATTCGCACAACTAACAATAAAGCATTGATATTAAATTTCTAGTATCACTTGTGTGCTTCGTTTCAAAAAGAAAAATATTTTCATCCTTTCTCTAGAAATAGTTACAGTTTTAATGCAGTTTTAATGCAGTATGACTGCAAAACCCTCTATAGAGAGTGAAATTTTTAAAGTGAGTGTAAGAAGCAATTTCATACCCCAAAGAGTTTTCCGAAGTAATATACAGGTAAAGTAATAAAGACGCACTGATTAACAAACGAGAGAGAAAAATCTAAATTTAATAGCGAATTTAAGCCTTAAGGCAATCGCCGGAGTGTTGATTGTCCTTCTCAACCTGTCAGTTAAACTGACATAATTAGGTACGGCTTGGATAAGTCTTCTTTGTTTCCTACAACGTCGTAACTGCGAACAATGAGGAGAAATCCTCCCTCTTTCTAACTAAAATTACCTACCCTGTATTACGTATAGTGCTGTTTAGCAGTCGTTATTGGCCGTAGTGTATTATTGCGTTAATATTAGATGGACGTTCGAAGGACTTTTTTTGTATAGTTTCCTAACTAAATTTGCTCTAATTTAGAAGTTAATTATACATTATGTAAGTTTAAAAAATGCTTTTAACGTGAGGCGTTTAATAATTATTAAAGCGAATTTAATACAATACGGTTCATTTTTCTGGAGTGAGCAGAAAATACATTAATCTAGCAAGGCTGCGAGTTTCCAATGTAAAAGAAATGCCATTGTACTTTAAGTAGTTCGAAAAAGAAGTTATTCTTCTGCTAACGAGACCCCAAAAAGGAACGAAATAGTTGTGCAGAGGATGCCTGGGGTCCATTCCAACAAAAACCGACTTTATATTTGTTTTTACAACAAAAATTACATACATTTACTACGTATTATGGGACTATTTCGCACTAAAAACATTTCATAATTAGATAGCAAAAATTTATTTTTATAGGCCCTTCACTGACCTGAATCCATTTTTGGATTGTTTCTATAGGCGTGTTACTGAAGTGATCGATTTTTTCGAACCGTTCTAATTTTAAAAATTCATCAAAATTTTGACGAAAGCATATTTGTTTGGTTTTTTGTTTTACTATTTACCTTTGCCTATCGAATATGCGTATCCACTTAATCCATTAAAAATTAAATAGTAAAAAGGAGACTGTGGTTTAAGAGATAATTGAAATTAACCTCCGCCCACAATAATTTTTATATCCGTAGATACGTATTTCGGCAGCTAAGCTGCCATTTTCAGTACGCTACCAACTTAAAAGCACTAAAAAGATCTAAGAATAACCTAATCATCCTAATAAAATATAAGAAATGTTAAAACTAACAACAATCTAATCGTCCTAAAAGATATATATGTCTAAATGTAAGTAAATATAAATTAATATGTAAAGATCTAAAATTAACCGTCAGAAAAACCTTAGAAGTAAGTTTTAACCAAACAATACGGAAATACGGAAATAAATAGTCCAAAGACCCGAAAAAAAGGTCTTATTCTAACGAATAAATAAGTATAAATTTCCGATTATTTGATACCTAAAAATTCTGAAAGTAAACTAAATATGTTATGTATAAATCGACAAAAAAAAATATGTAAACACTTAAAATTAACCGTCAGAAAAACCTTACAAATAAGAGCTAACCAAACAACACGGTAATACTGATATAAATAGTCCAAAGACCCGAAAAAAACTACTTATTAGAAATAACGAATAATAAGTATATAACTCCCTGTGATTTGATACCTAAAAGTCCTGAAAATAAAATAAAATATATGTATTATGTATAAATCATCAAAAAAAGTGTTCTTAACTTGCGGTGTGTGGGTGTGATTTGCTCCCATCTGTAGGTTGTTTCTTGACGATTTATACATAATATATATATTTTATTTTATTTTCAGGATTTTTAGGTATCAAATAACAAGGAATTATATACTTATACAGGGAGATTCAGGCAACTCATTCATTAAAAGTTTACGGACTTCCTCTTTGAATTTCTATTCCATATTTTACGGTTATAAGTTAGCGATAATGATCTATTAAAATATAATATTTCCAACTTTTGGACACTTCCGCTTGTACCGGAAGTTGCTGTCAACTTTCTTATTTTAAATGGAATACCCCATCTTTTATTGCATTTCTGAAATCTTCATGAATTTCTAAAAATATTTTGTGTAACATGTGATACAAGAAAAATTAGCCGTTTTAGAGATATTTCCATTTTTTTTAAAAAGTTCAAAGTTGCAGTACCTTGTTTATGATGCTGCCATCTTTGTGTAAGAAAAGCCATAATTTCAATTTTTGGCCTGTAGTAGACTATGCTCATAAGCTTTTAGGTGATACCTAATTTTGCACAAAATTGTTTACGGGCTGGTTGAAAAGTAACTTCTATTCGAACTGATTTCAACTGTCGAAAAGTCATGTTTTTTAAATAGAACACCCAGTATATTTCTATACCATAAGAATCAGGTATATACACCGAGTTTTCTTTAGATGTTTAGCATGGGGATCTTGGAGACTAGCAGAGCTAGAGAGACGGTTGAAGGGGGAAAGATTTGTAATTTTAGTTGGGCAGTATAATGCAGCTTTTGTTTCTTACTTAAAGTTCATGGCTGGCTAGATATTTCGAAAAAAACTAATTTTTTATAATTTTGTTAAATATAACTTCATTCATATAACTCGGTTAATCTTCATTTTAGAGAAAAGTTGTAAAGGCAAAAGTTGTACAGAATTATGTTCTTACTAGTCCAACTAAATTTTCCATGTAAATTCCTATTTTCGAGTTATGGCAAACTTAGGGTTTTTTTCTCTAGTAGGCCATGGTTGGAAAAAATGGCATTTCATTCGATATGTTTATTTAAAAAAGCGACGGAGATTTGGCTTTTTTTCTGTTTCGAAATTGTTAATGTGGCTGGCCAAGGAAACAAATGTTTATTTGTATGTGTAAATTATTTTGTGGAGAAATACGAAGTGGCGAAACCTTAGATCATTCTTGTGGTTCTGAAAAGAACCTTTCAAAATTCACCGGATGATCGACTCTGTGGCTCCGTGGCAAAAGATGATATGTGACTTGAGGCGAATTTTACAAGACTGTTCTTTCAGGACCGTAAAGACATATCGAACTTAAACTAATGTTTGGGGATGGAAATAAAGCTGGGGCATATCTGCTTTTGCCACAATATACCACAAACTCATTATCATAACAAACCCAAGCTCATTATGGACATATCTTCATCAAAATCTAAAATAATTGACATATCAGCTTTTGTTACGAAGCCACAAAACTGCAAGTACGTGTGCCAGGGTCGGAGAATAGTACTTTCGTATTACAAATCTAAACTACGAAGAACAAAAATAAACTAAAAATATTTCTAAAGATATTCAAAAAGACTACCATTATTTGTAATACACATATTACACCTTAGTAAAAATTGGCAAAAGCTTCTAGTACACTTTCTCTCAAGGTCTTCTACTGTTGCATACAACCTTCGATAGACCTTATCTTTTCTCGCTCCCCAATTTAATTCGTCCAACATGTTTTCAAAATCGTTTGTAAGAAATGAAGATAACGGTCACCAACGAAGTACCATTAAAAACATATGGACCGAGAATTATTCATCCGATGATACCGCACCAAACATTTAACCAAATTTAATTTATGGTCTTCTTTGTTCAACCTGATGTAGATTTTCTTTTAACCAATGACGTTCGTTGTGTCTATTAAACATGTCACACACAGTTTATAAGCCTGGTTTGCTCTGTTCAAAGAACTTAAAATTTGAACTGTGCGTGACCTACACAATTATCTCTAAATGAGAAATTGATAATTTGTAAGGATGGAACTTATGCTGTTACAATATTCGCACAACAGTGCATTGTGATGTATCTGCTTCCGTTTCAATATGTCGGGTTGAAGTTGATTTATTTTTCATTACATACGCTAATATATTTATCTCAAGCAGCTTCGTTAATTGAGTTGGTTCTGATCCTGATTGGATCACAGAAGGAACCATATTCTCCGAAATTGTAATACAATCTTTTAAATGTAGGCGGTGAAGACTAGCGATGATCAAAATATCAGTCAAAATATTGCTGTGCAGTTTGGATGGCACTTTTTGACATTGACGTGTAACACTTGATCATTATGTAATGAGTGTAAAAATTAATTTTAATGACAAACCAAACACTTATCAAGCGAACATTGGTGGTAGTAAAATTTAAAGTGATATAATTGCATTTGTCAATTAACATTTGCTTCCAAGGCCACCCACATTAGCAATTTCGAAAGAGAGAAACTGCCTTATCTGCGTGTTTTTTTTTAAAGAAAAACATATTGAATGATACATCGTGAAAATCGTTCCCATTTAAAAAAAAAAAACAACTGATGTTAACTTAAAAACAGGAATTTACATGGAAAATTTAGTTCGACTATTTAATTAAGGGTATAATTCCGTACAACTTTTGTCTTTGCAATTTTTGTCTAAAATCAAGGATAATCTAGTTATTTGCATTTAATTAAATTGTAAAAAATTAGTTTTTTTCGACATATCAGCCATACATTTTAAGGAAGAAACAAACGCTGCATTAAATTGACCATCTAAAACTACAAATCATAGAAAAAAAACTCAACCAGTATATTTTAAAATTCGAAATCGTAACAGTTATTGCCTGAAAAATTACAAGGAAGGTAAATGTTCTCTTGCAGAAATTAATTTTCAAATGCGTAGGAATATACATATAAATTGCAAGTAGATGTCATCGCTTCCTTCGGGGGGTTATTTAAATTCCTTCCGAACAAATTCTGTTCGATACAGTCGATTTCCCTTTGGCAACAATGCAGCGTGAATCTTTCGCACCGTCGACGACGACAAATCACTGTTTGGTGTTCGTTAAATGCAAGAAATCAATTTTCCAGTCAGAAAATTCCGCCTTCGTAACCTGCCAATTATTGTGTCGACATTGCACACCCATGAACTGCAATTACACGCACATCTCTTTGGCGATGTGCAGTGATATGAAATACGAAAGTAGTTAACATTTAATCTTTAATCGAAATTTTTATAAAAGAACAAAAAAATGTTAAAGTTTATGTATACAGGTGAGTTAGGAGTGAAAAATAATATAAAAATGTAAATAAAATATGTCATGTATTTATATGATTATTATTATTAAATTTTCGTATAGTTCTTGCTGGTGAGAATTGCAGAAAGATATTAAACAAAAAAGAAAACACTTTAGAAAACGAGCTTAAAATGTAAATTTATTACATTACTTGACGTCTCGCAAATTTCACAAATAATTATAAAAATTAGTAGGCTAAGGGCCGATTTCATAATAGGACTGTAATTTTAAAGTTACTTTAACCTAAAAAAATACATTTGTTTCCCTGTTCTTAAAGTGACTTTAAATTAAACCTTCCTTAAAATCTGATAACGAAAACGGCCATTAGTCTGGTATGTTTCAAATAACAGCCAACACATTTTCAAGCAAAACTCAATAAGTCTGAGGTTGGTGTTTTCTGATGATGCGGCAATTAATTTTGAATGTGAGCGCCTTCCACTACTTCAGAATATATTCAGAGGTACAGTTTGTTTACTTTATGATAGAAATCTGCAAGCAGATTTGTAATCAAATCTTGTGCAACCTTCTAGAAGAGCTCACAAACAGACCGCGCAAATAAACATGTGGTAATTATTGAAATGATTATGTATTATCCTTTTGCTGTTATTCTTTAATTATTTCTTTCGTTATTTTAAAAGTAGCAAGGGGTTGTAGTCATGCAGACGAATAATGAAGTCGGAGTGTCGGTAGCCACGGTACACAAATTCCTTGTCAATTTCAATCAAAACTCAATAAGTCCACGCTCTGCTTCATTCAGAACTTTATAAGTCGACGATGTTCAAGCAAAACTCAAGATATCCGAAACAAATTTTGATTTCTAAGGTAAGTTTTTGACTATCTTTAAATCTGATTTAGAGAATTGGTGTACTAGGGCAATATAATATTTATAAATTGTAGTTAAAAAAAGTAGTATATATATGGATTATAAGAGAAACGTAATTTCTGAAAATTATGAAAAAGTGACTTTTCAAGTTTTGCGTGAATGCTCTTCAAATGATATGTAAGTAACCATGATACTACTGAGAATAATAAATACGTTCATATAGCTTATTGTTTTTATAATGGCCCTAAGTATCCTCACTCGCCTATCTTTCTGACTTTCCTGTATGCGAGTAAAATAATTTTAGGTAGGAGTATTTTTTTTTGGTGTCAAGATGAGTTGAAAGCTCGGGAGTTCTCCTAGTGAAATCTTGTCCGGAACGTGGTACACTCGGCACGGAAAGCAAATTCATAATCTGTAATAATTTGTTAATTAGAAACCCAGTGCGGCGTCGTATAACTAGATTTAAAAGCGACGGAGCTTAAGCAGTCGGCCGCATCTCGGTAATCAGATATTTGCCTGCCCCGTGGCATTTATTTATAATTACTTCTAGACCTTAAAACCCCCGTGAGCTGAGCTAAAATACTGAGCGCCCCGCGGGCGGCTCCGGCGTGCCCCGTTCGAACGTGAATATCACCCTGCTTATAATTACGCAGGAATATTATCCGAAATGGTTACTGCGCCGAGTTTACCTCAAATTGTGCTGTAATTCGAGGTTAATGCCGCAAACTTTATCGGGATTTTGCGGCTACACCTGCAACATCATCATTCGGATAGCGCCAACTTCGCCACAATTTTATTTTTCCGTTAACAGCTTTAAATTAATGTTTAATAAAGTGTTGAATATGCTCTTGAACTAAGGGTGCATTTTTCAAAAATTTGAGAATTTAGACGTTTTTATTTTTCGTTATTAATTTCAGTAATCGGATATACCAGGTCGGTAGGGGCAACTAAGTAACTGGAATACGTACTTAATTCGTATTCATATTTGCTCCTTTCAGTTCAAAGAGCAACAAGAGTTTGGATACCGATGCCGTGGTACAGTTGGCGAAAATTAGGAATTAGCTGGACAAAGCGTAAAAAGCAACAATCGCAACAATTTTCTTTGCGGTTCACATTGATGAAAATCAATGAACAGTATTGACAAGTATTGGAGACTATGGTTTGCAGTACAATGAAATTGGATTGAAGCTCCTAACCACAAAAAATTTTGTAATACTATATACGTATTTCGGCAGCTATGCTGCCATCTTCAGTAGATGACTTCTTAACCACATTAATCACAAGCACTTGTCTTGTGATTAAGAAGTTACCTACTGAAGATGCTATGCTGCCGAAATACGTATATAGTATTAAAAGACTGTTTGTATTTAGGAGATTCAATACAGTTCAAATGAACAGTATGTTCATTTATATAATTCACTCAAAATACGCCATGAAAACAACGTAGTTCATTTGTTAAAGCGGGAACGATAGAACGGGGGAATTTAAATAGCGCGTCAGTACACGTAGTTATAATTTCTACTTTTTAACTTAACAAGTAATTTTAATACAGGAAAAATATATGTGCTACAAAATCATGATTTTGAGGTAATATTTTTCATTAGAAATAGTTAATATTTGATTCCGATTA
Source organism: Prosopocoilus inquinatus (assembly GCA_036172665.1). Classification (NCBI taxonomy): domain Eukaryota; kingdom Metazoa; phylum Arthropoda; class Insecta; order Coleoptera; family Lucanidae; genus Prosopocoilus; species Prosopocoilus inquinatus. The sequence goes on from CM069869.1 coordinate 33,185,532, forward strand.
TTCTAAAATAGTATTTTTGAATGAATTTTGTATGTTTGAAAGTGTCTCTAAAAAATGAAGCTTTTTCCACTTACTCAGGAAATAACAAAGTTTTGATTTGTTGCAGAAGCATTTGCCTGTTTGCGCCATTTTGAAAATTACAGCCTAGATTTCGCAATATATTTTCTGATTTCAAACAGAACAGTTCTATTTAGGAAAGAATACATGCATGTCGGAGCTGTGCGTGTACTTATTGTTATAAGTACAAGTACAAGCACAAGTACTTTTGAACTTCTATTTGTACTTAAGTACAATTAAATATGATTGTATTTAGTACTTGTACTTGTACTTGACTTGCACTTATAATAATAAGTACGAAGGTCTTCCGGTTGGCGGAATTAACGACAGCAGAAATAAATCTGAGTTGGGCAAAGTGGTATTACTTTTGAATTTACGTGAAAATTGAAATAAGATAAAATATTTCATGTTAAAAATTAAGCAGTCAAGCAGATGTACTAAATTTCAACATTTGAAGTAGGAGAATTCTATTATTTCACTTTTAGCGACAAATTTAGCTTAAATTAATTTTAAAAATTCTAATTTTATAAATGGAACAGTCTATTTTTTTGTTTTTATATATAGGTACGTACAAACGTTTCACGGTTTATTTACTCCCACTTTTTCAGTCTACAGATTTTTAAAAAGTAAAATCTTTGACGTTGCCTGTACAGTAGTTTTAAATGTAATTTGAGTATATTAAAAATTTTACTTTTTTAAAAATTTATGTGTAATTTTAAACGTAAAAAAAAGTTAATCAAATTGTTAGGATTGAATCGTGGAATTTCAAACTGCGAAGACTGACGCGTCCGCCTTAGCCAAGCTGCTGTTGATATCTTGTGTCAAATATACCATATATGAGTCAGTACTTAGGCGGAATCTCCGACAAACTCTCGATGCTCCGTAAATCCGGCCGGCAGCAAGTCCGTTCCCCCACTAACAAGTACTTATAAGTACAAGTCCGAATATAAATACTTTTGGATTTGTACTTGTATTTAAGGACAAGAAAGTGCTATTGTACGTGTACTTGTACTTATTGTACTTATAAGTAGTACTTAGCACAGCTTTGATGCACGTCATGTACGGAACTCGTCCATCTCAGGTGGTAACACTATGTTAACGCTATATAATATATATAAAATTTTAAAATTGACACAAAAAACAAACAAAGGCAAACAGAAGCGTATTATTCTGTTTGGAATCAGAAAAATTATTGTGAAATCTAGACGGCTATAATTTTAAAAATGGCATAAAAGGCAAATGCTTCTGTAAAAAATCAAAACTTATACTTCATGAATAAGTGGACAAAGTTTGAAGAATACCATTTTTTAACATTTTTTTTTAGAGACATATTCAAATATACAAGAGTTCTGGTGATTTATTCAAAGTCATACAAAAATAGAGCTTCATAACAGTCTAAATCGAACATTAACTATTTATAACGAAAAATGTTAACCCAAAATTGTAATGTACCAGACTATTACAAACGACAAGCTCCGCCCTAGCCGAACACAAACTAGAAACCGGCTACCAAATCCAATTTTCCGACACAAAACTCTTAGTCCCTCAACTCATTTCTTTAACTATAAAATCCGTGAATCTATAGAAATTTTTAAACACCCCAATAATCTGAACCGCGATAATGGCTTCTACCTTCGGAAACATCTCCTTAACGACCGTCACGCACCAACAGACCAATCCCCGCCCACCGTTCCACCCTGCTGCTCCCACAAACCACTATAAATACCACGACCAACTCAATTTCAACGACTTACAAGAAGAAGCAGCACCACAACCAGCAGCAGCAGCCCTGAAGAAGTTCTTCTGCAATGGAGAACGAAACGTCGACAGTAGAAGAAATTGGGTTCCAACCGGAAGCCAGGAATTCAATCATGGACGAAGGCCGCTGAAGCTTACAAGTTAAATTAAAAAAAAATCCATTCATTCATTCCGTTACAAAAATTTATGTTCTGGAAAATGCAATAAAGACAATTATTACTGAATTAATAAATATTTAGGGAAAAGAACATTCGGGATCGTGTATGTTTCTCTAGATAATACTATTTTTTTGCGGCAAATATGCTAGTTGAATCCGCAACAGCCGATCTTGAGCCAGAGAAATTAATTTCAACTTTTACGACTCTTGCGCCTTCGAAAGGGTGGTTTGCTTACCTATTCGGTTCATTTCGTCATTACTGGAAACTATCAGACGACCAGATCCGTCTTTCTTTTAGCTTCACGTAGACGTTGGCGGTGATGTGTTTATTGTGAACGCAATACAGTTTTGGAAACATATCTGATATATGTCACTTTTTTTTGAATAAAATTTTGTTTTCGCAAGAACAGAAAATTTTCGTGGTGGAGTCAAAGTTCCTCCGAAGAATTGTCAAATTGACAATTGTTATTTTGATGATGGTTCACAGTTTAACATTCATAGCCAGCTTCGACGCCAAAATAAAAAAATACCCATTACTTTTCTGTTCAAATTCACCTGTTCAAGGTATCTTTGTTTAAATTTTCTGTCCTACGAAACCTCTCTGATTGAGAAATCGTCCTTTATTTTAGTAATAATTCAAATTTTTTGCTTGTACAACAAATATTTCAATTTTGGCAAATTTATTTCGCTAATTTAACTTATATTCACTTCATACTATAAATTAATTAGTGAACTAATTTCTTTTGCACAGGACTTTACAAAAAACGATCAGAAACCTCAAATATAACAACTGTCAATTCATTTCATTATTCGTCAATGTGTCCAACCATACAGTATAAAATAGTACCAATCACAGGGTGTAATTACAGTGGTCGACAAAAATTAACTTTTTTTGGGACATGCATAAAATGGGGTGTATGTTATGTAAAATTTCAGCAGAGAGCAGGAAATGACCAGGGATTTTCTCTATCACCCATACTTCGTTTGCTACAAAGTATTTTTCCTTATACTGAAAAATATCAATATCGGTATGTTCTTAATGTTACCTTTACTTCAAACTACGATATATTGTCTCTGGGGCATCTAGATTAATGTGCATCAGTAATTAGTACGGAAACTAGGATTTCTCGCTCTTCTGTGGCTGCAACGTTTTGGTGGAACCGTTCCCCATGTTGGTTGTTTACAGCACCCTAATGTTTCGGAAAGAAATCAAGATGATTTGGGTGCGTACTTCTTGCATGTAATAGACAAGAATGAACTTATCTTGACACGGTACCTTCGTTATTGCTGATACATTACGCAAAGTGTTTTTTTTTATTTGCCTATTTGCACACTTGTAAAATATAAAAGCTTGTTACTAAATTTTTGGGTGATAGGCAATTTCTGTTTTCAGATTCGTGTTTAGGATGCCGAAATACATCAAAAATACTTGAAAATTTCCATGTCACAAAATGTGTGTTTAACATATGAATTCCGTAGATTACCCCGTATCACGTTTCCGAAACTTTTAGGTTTCACGACCCCCTTCTGAGCTGTGTTTTGATTCCGCTTATACCGAAAATTGCTGTCAACTTCTTCTTATTTTAAATGGATTTTTAAAATCCTCATAAAATTCTAAAAATATTTTGTGCAACATGTGATACCAGAAAAATTAACCGTTGCCGAGGTATTTCCATTTTTTATAAAAATCTCAGACTTGCAGAACTTGTTTTTGATACTGCCATGTTTGTGCAACAAGAACCACGACGCCAATTTTTGGTCTGTAGTAGGATACAGTATCATTCTTTCAGATCATCTCCAGTTTTGCACTTGGTTGTTTACAGGCTGCTTAAAAAGTAACTTCTATTAGAATTGATTTCAACTGTCGAAAAGCCATGTTTTTAAACGGAATTCCTAGTAAATTTTTATACCATGTGACTGAGAATTAAATGTTCTTTCGTCCTATATTAGCATTTCTTATACCTATCTCTTATAGTTCACTGGCTATCGATGATTTCCTTTTAACACATATTGTTTCCATTTTTCGGTATTGTTTTTAAATAGTGGGCAATGAAAACTAGAGAAATTATAATTTTTGAAATCATCCGTCTAGTAAGAATTAAAAAAAAATTTAATCGCTACGAAGAACCAAAAAATGAATATCAAACACTGACATATTAAATGTATTTGATGATAAAAAAATAGACAGGTCAAGAAGTTAATAAAAAAAATTGTTATATCGAGGAAAATGCGTTATTACTTAGATACAATAGAAAGTTCTTACTAATAAATAATAGCTGAGGACAACTTAGAGCCAATATTATAACCAACAATTTGTGTATTATTTTTAGTTTTTGGAGAATATGAAACAAATAAAAAGGCTTTTTAAAAACGAGCTAAAAGTGTAATTTATTGACTTACTTGACGTTTCGCAAATATAAAAGTGAATAACGGAAAAAATAATTATATTTGCGAAACGTCAAGTAAGTCAATAAATTACTCTTTTAGCTCGTTTTTAAAAAGCTTTTTTAATTGTTTTATTTATATTGGGATTAGTAACTGTGTCTTCTATTCCGTGCCATGCTGGTTCTCCATGCTTCATTTCGCAGGCGAATAAATATAAATGCTCGAGGGAGCGCGCCCCACAGTTTGGGAAACACTGACCTAACATAATAGTCTCTTAAATTGAATAAGAATATTGAAAGTTAAATTTAAATAATATAAATTAGCTATTAGCCCAGCAAGTTCTTAAAATACAAAGGTAAGACATTGATGCTATTACATGATTTGACAGAAATTTTTTCTGCTCTTTTGAACTTACTGATTTTATTACATTATATATTACTAGCAGTGTAGCAACAATCAGCGTAAAACTATTTTGTCACTGTAGCAGTTACAACCTATGTACAATATTCCAACAGAGTTACACTTTTCTTCAACCCTGTTGTAAATGTATAAACGAGGTTTGCAAATAAAACAGGACTATCTATGACAAGTATATTTGAATGCGCATTGAAAAGCGCTATCCACACCTTTGATTGTTTGAGAGAATCCAGATCTGATTTAGATAGGCAACCGGCATATTTATAAAAGCGCACCGGCGACGGCGTATCTGCTTTCCCCAGCTTTCTGAACCAAACGTTTAACGTGGTGACGGTAAACTTCCTGGCCCTGACTTATGCCCATCATTGATATTGCTGCGATATACAGTGCTCTTTTTTAACTCTGGCCATAGCGATTTACATGGGGAAAATGTATCGTGTTAACTTTTGTCCTGCCAAAAATTTTAATCAAATTTTAGTTTTTAATAATTGATTACACAATTTATTACAACCTACACATTAGCAAAATAATTTGTGCTTTGTTAGTTTCAATATTTTAATATTAAAAGATCACATTAATAGGAGTGTTAAATATTAACCGAGTAGGCCAAAGTCAAAATGTAATTAACGTCGGCGCTGCCTAAACTGCAAATGTCACGAAAGTTTTGTGAACGAACAAATATATTCACTTTTAAAATTACTAAAAACAGACGTTTATTTAAATAACCTAGTTCGAAAATTAACAGAGACGAAACGAAACAATTTCGACTCCTTCTTCAATGGCGTAAACAGACATGTTTGTTACATTTGTGATCTGATATAGACAGCACAATAACAAATTAATTTTTAACACTGACCTAGTCGATTGATTCGTTCTTTAATAATTTCAATTTTCAATCGTAAAATAATTAAATTAATGACACACCTGTTATTCTGGTAGTGTGTATTTTGTAATAAATTTTATAATCGATTATTAAAAACTGAAACTTGCCCGAAGTCTTTGGCAGAATAAGAGTTAACACGAGGCAAAATTTTCTCCATGTAAATCCCTATGGCCACAGTTAAAGAAAAGCACTATGTATACGGGATATCTCTAAATTCCGTGCAGTGAACCGCTAGCGTGAGAAACATACTATAACTTTTTTGAGGTTAGGAAGATAATTTAGTAAATAAATTTCTAGGAAAAAACTTTTATTAGGAAATTTTTTCGCGCCTCAGTAACTTTTGATGTTTCTTACGGTTTACTCTCAAAATAAGAAAATCTAAATGGCTACAGAGTTACTTATTGAAAACGGGTACGCTCTAGTGCCTTCTAGATGTATAACTGGTAACCTTTTATATATCTTTGCCAACTTTGTTAACTGTTACGGTTTAGTCAGAAAACAGAAAAATGTAAATGGCTAAAGTACTATTGCGGCCTTAAAATTTTGCACGATTTTGTTGTTAAGTAGCCTGTTTTTGTCGAAATTTTAGTTCTTTCAACCAGGCTTTCTCTTCAAATTTGACACTAATGTCATAACTCTGAAAAGTCATCTGGTTTTCAGATTGTTGGTTATATTTTAACTACAGCAGAAAAGTAAGGTAAGTAAGATAAGTATTAGAACGGAAGTAATAGAATTTAACAAAAAAATAAAATAACCATAAACAATATCTTTCTCTATTTCAGAAAGCTTGTGATTTGGTAGTTTTAGGCACGGTTTCTGGAAGCGATTAATGGGTCGATTAGTTTAACTGAGGATTAGAATGTGACACGACACCTTATGACATACAGCAGAACGTATCACATTCTAATCATTAATTAAACTAATCGACCCATTAATCACTTCCAGAAACCGAGCCTAAGCATTTCAACTTTAAAATTTGGAATATGACATTCAAAATGATTACATACTTTTGACAATTCGTTAAAAACCGTGTTTACAACCAAAAACTGAATTGTGCGAAATTATAGGGCCGCAGTAGTACATATTTTGCAAAATGTTTTAATTTAGAATTTCAAGTTAGCGGACTATGCACAAGAAAACAAATGCCTAATATTGTTTACTAATAAATGTCTTTTTCACTAAATAAATAAGTTGTCGTAAAACTACAAACAAGAGAGTTAGCTGTTAACTAGCGGCTTCCCATGAACATCCTGTATGTTTAACAAAGAAATTGAAGCACAGATAAAGTATTTTATAGTACCTTAATGAGAATATTTTTTTTGTTTTGAATGAAATGTGGATAATAGTAGTAATACTTTCTCGTAATCTTTTTAATATACCGCTGATATACTACTCGAGTCCCCAATGTAATAACGGCGTTCGCAAGTGAAACATTAGCGATTTAATAATAATCCGAGTTCACTCCGGTTCTAAAAACGCGGCGGACGTAATAATAATCCGCCACTTGGTTACATCTAAAAGCAATACCGTGTTGCTTGCGGACTAATAATGCTTTATTATTCTTCCGAATGAATCCGTGTTCACCAGCAAGAATAATTTCGCGCGGAAAAGAAGCCTAGTAAAATAATCGTTTCGTTTAAATTAACCCTCGTCGTGTTATTAATTAATCGGAGCAACGCGCTAATTCCGCTTAATTCTCTGTTGCGAGATCCGTACAATATCAAATTACATAAGAAAATTAATTGGATTGATTCATTACGGATTCTGTTCTATGCCGTTTACGGTCCTAATTAATATCAAGGAAAGTACACAGCTACTCTTGAAAGTTGTTATTGCGAGTTTGCGTGTTCTTCGTCGGGGTGGTAGTTTGACGTTGTGATGTCGGGTTATTCGCTCAAGGGGTTTTTGCGAGTAGTTAGATTGCGGTTTGCGGTCACTATTACGATACCCTCAAAGAGATTCTCTTCCTACAGCTCCGTGCATAACGATTTTAATAAAAATAAAACGGAACGAATTACAGTAACTTCCAAGTAGATTTTCAGATTAACTCGAAGTAGTTTAACAGTGATTTCGAAAAAATGTATAAAAGACTGAATGTACTAGGTGTCCGTCATATTTTCCGAGGCATATACTGCAGTCGAAAACAAGTTAAAAATTTAAGATGCGCACGTTCACAAATTACCCGTTTCAAGATAACATTTTTCTATGGTATTACTTGAAGATTCATCCCACAAATCAAATGACAAATTTAGGCTTGTATGCATGTAGTTTGTGAATTTGGAAGGACAGCGTTTAGAGTATCTTTAATATTAATTAATATTGATAGTTACACAGGGAGATTCAGGCAACATGGTATTCAAAGTTTACGAACTTTCACTACCTCTTAGAATTTCTGTTTTATATTTTGCAGTTGTAGATTATTTTAAAAGGAATACCTCACTATTCACTGCATTTTTGAATTCCTCTCAATACGTATTCTAAAAAAAGTACTACACAACGTACAATTATAAAAAACTACTCTCATTTTTGTGCAACAAAAACCACGTTGTCAATTTTTACCTATTGTAGGGTATACTAACAGGTTTACAGATTACGTCTAATTTACACAAAATTACTCACGGGCTGGTTGAATTTCCATTCCAACTAATTTTAACAGTCAAAAAGTTACGTTTTTAAATAGAACACCCAGTATATTTCTATACTATAGGAATCAGGTGTGAATGTTCTTTCGAACTGTATTAGCGTTACCTATACCCACCTCTTACCTTTCTCTGTCTATTCATCATTTTCTCATTGACATTACTTTTTCATTTTTCGGTATTATTCCTGAATAGTGTACTAAGAAAATTAAACAAACTAAAATTTTTTTAAAAATTAATTTGCGACTCTAATTTTAATTTCACTTTAAAAACTGAAAAACAATATTTAAATACATATTATACAATGTAATTCAAAAATTCTCCGGATATTTTCAGCATGAATAGAACATTGAAAGATATGGTCACCTTTTCATATAGTATTTTTTCCAAAACTGAATAATAAGGAAGTTATAACCCCTGAAAGAGAAATGAAAAATTTTGTTTCTTGGCAATATCTTCTGGATCCTTCAACTTATGAAACTAATAAAGTGCCTTTTTTAACATTTCTTCTCATGGTTGACTCTGAATTGTTAGTTGTGAACCACCCTTGCTTGAAATTGACATGTATGATAACCACGTTTTCCTTTTTGAAGGAAATGTAGTTTAGAAAAGTTTTTTAAACAAATTTTATTCAAAATTTAACTTCTTAAAGTTTCTGTTCGGACATTATCCGATAAGGGTATACCTAAATCAAGATTTTTTTCAATATTTTGATCAGATCGGTTTACTTGTTGGGACAATAATAAATACAAGGTAAGTTATTGTGCAGGTGTGACGTTATGTTGCGAATGAATACGACCGTTATTTTCGAAATATGGTTTGCAGATCATATGTGATTTTACTCTGCGCGCGTCTTTAATATCGTCAATGCGCGAAATTGTTATTTTCGTTTGTAAATTGTCTTACCTTGAGATTGCTTTACCATGCGGCTGCACTTTTTACATAAAATAAAGTCTGTCTTTCGGAAAAACTTCACCTAATAATTCAAGGATGAGAAATATGTCATAAGGAAGTTAAAGATCCAGATATTTTTCAGAAAACTCATGGCTGCAATCCTGAATAGAGTAATGCCATTCACCTTCAATTCACAGCCATTTTATGCTTGCAAGAGAACCATTTCAAATTGTTTTATTAATTTAGAAGTGACCTTATGACATTTCATACATCAGGTCGATTAAGGCTGGTTCATAACTAATAACTCACGGCCAACCACGAGAAGAAATTTAAAAAAAAAACACGTTATTTTAAACACAGATATAAGACAACTAACTGTGTATTAGCAACATATTTGTCGAATCCGTAATTCTTTTTAAAGGGTAGTTTTGTAGGATAGCTTTCAATATTTTATCCCTAACTTTTGATTTTTTACATATTTCGTAAAAAATTTGTGAAGAAAATATTCTTTATAGTATTTGGCATAAAAAAGGTTGTTTTCTTGCAATTCGATAAACTCAACCGTTTTGGAGCAATTGAGGTTTAAAAGTTCGTGTGCAGTTATTACGTAATGTTAACACCCTAAAATTTACCAATTTCTTATTTTCCATTTTTCGAAGAAAATTTATATAAAAAGGTAACCTTATTTGGTGATGTACTATTCACTCTGAAAATATCGGGAGGCATTTTATATATATAACTTTTTACACATTTATAAAAAGAAATTCCCCAAAAATTTTCGAAAACATAATCTAATGTCAATAATTTTATAAAAATTAAGTCAATCAATCAATCAATGACATATTAAAAATAATATGCAAATTGTTAGTTAAAATATTTCACCTAAGTGTATGCTCCGCTATTATTTATTAGCAATAATTATTCTGTGATGTCTAAGTAATAACATATTTACCTAAACACAAAAGTTATTTTATTAACTTCTTCAGTTACCGATTTTTAACATTTAATACTTTTAACCTTTAATGATTGAATGTTCTTCATCTTGGTTTTCCGTAGCAGTTAGGTTTCTTATTTTTCTAACTCTTATTAGATTGATGATTTGAAAAATGACAATTTCTGTAGATTGAACAGGCTACCGCAAAAAAATAATAATAATAAAAATAAAATGATGTTTTAAAAAAAAAATCGTGAATAGCGAGTGAACGATATAGGGAAAGCTAATACATAAACTGGGTGTCTCATAACCAAACAGCGGAATCAAGAAAGTGAACTGCCTGAAACTAGTTTGAGACAGCGGCAGTCCGACTCGACGTGGGGGTCTAAATCGAAGCGTTAAAGACGAGGAAGATTATACTGGACAGCTATATATTGTTAACGGGGTATTTTGCTGAGCTAAGTCGATTGATCGGGACCATCGATTGTTCGATGGACGGGCAGTATTCGGTCGCGGGGCGGTGGTTCAGCAAGGTAGCCCAGGGAGAACGACTTTTGTAAAGTGCCCAAATAAAATATCTTTTGGAGGAAAAGTGTAGTTTCTCTCAAGAGCGGCGACCCCTGTAAGTAACCTCTCTTTCTCTTTATTTAACCCAGAGGAAGGTGTCATTGGTCTTAGCAGAACGGCACCCTCTATCTCTGAACTGAGTTTATTCCCCGGTATTTCAAAAGCACGTTAGAAGTGACAAAATGTTCCGCCCGCTTATAAGTGATTTTTAATCAATCAGTCTAATATCGTCACGGTAAAAACGCGAATATAATTCCAGAGGCTAGTAACAGCTCTTTCTTGAATTTAGAAACAACAATTTAGTTGATTTGAATTAAATAGAAGCACGACACCTCTCGCTCGTGCCCATCGTGTCCGAGCATCGCAGTCAACCGCGACATTATTGTGAATCATGCCGTCCTAACGAATGCATTATTTCTTTGGCTTACGGATTGTTGACTATCGGCTAGACGCGCTGCGCCTGTAAATATGTTGAGGCGTGTACACAATCTATTTATAACATTGCATCGCTTCGTTGCAATAGTAAACTATTACACTTTTTTCTATCCGCCATCTGCTCATAACTTACGGAGATTAAAAGGATAGCTGGAAGAAATCAAAATGAAGCTTTTCTCTTAATACACTTTTGATGAAAAAATAATAACTAAAAAGTTAAGTAAAGTTTAAAGTGAAATTAATTAACAAGCAGAAGGTACTACCTGTAATAATACAGTGGAAGCTCTTCAATCCGAACACACATTAATTAGAACATCCAGTAATCCGAACTCCGAAATCAGTACCTGATAATCCGAACGCTACTGCGATAATTCGAAGGTTAGTGACAGACTTGTTTAGCGCCTTGCCTCTTTCTCATCAGAAGTAGGTGGTCGCATTCTGCTCATCGTAACAAGTGATATTAAAAAAAATAAACAAAATATTATGAAACATAGCATAACAACTGACAAAGGCCATAAAATCAGAAAAACTCTAAAAATTAATGGAAATCCTGAAGTAGAAAAATGTTTATGTGTTAGTGCGTTATGAAGCATTGATAAATCAAAGACCGTGCGAGTGCTTTGAAAGCTGCCGAAAAAGGGCTTGGATAATGGGACATACGGCCCCGCGGAGCACTAATTAATAGATATTATTTTCCAAAAAACGTAAACATAAACGCAAGGGAGACTTTTTTAGATAGGAAGATAATATACTTCAACATACAAGATATAACATCGACTTAGTCTACCTTACTGAGCATGGATCAAACATTTTCAATACTATCTAATACTGCGTGTACAATTGGTTCTTCAGAGCATCCTGCAAAGGCAAAGGAGGAAGACTTTGAATTTGAAGTGTGTGCCGTAAGGTTTACGAGTACCAACTTAAAAAATATATAATCATATGCATAGTCTATCGATCATTAGGCTGAGATTTTAAAATTTTGATAAGAAAATCAGTACCTTAATGAAAAGAAATTACAATCCCAAAAATAAACTCCTAATTGTAGGTGACATAAACGTCGATCTTCTTCAAAATGGTACGAACGCTCAACTGCAGCAAACTCTGCTTTTGGAGTATAACTTAATACCTACTTAGAAACCACGTGAATAAAGTCAACAAGTAACACCTGCATTGACAACATATGCCTTAGGGTTTTCCCTTTTTTTACCAATTTAATTTGTATTTTTTTGTAATATTCTTCTGGGGAAATAAAGAAGTTTTTATTATTATTATATTTTCGGATTGTAGGAAATATACTGTTTCTGTTCAAGACCACTTTTCAGATCACACCTACCAAGTTTTCTCCGTAGACAAGAAAACAGCTCGGCTAGAGGGAACAAGAAGACAATTCTCTGAAAGAAATAAATGTTCTTTTAAACTATCCCAAGCATCGTATGGAAAAATGTACTAACTCCCACAACTCAGTGCAAACGCTTTGTTTAACTACTTTTATGATACTGCTGTTTAACTACTTTTATGATACTATGAAAAAACATTTTAACGAATGTTTTCCCTGCACTGCTTATCCAGCCGATAGCAAACAAAAACAAAATAACTGGATAACACCTGAACTTTTTGAGCTGTTAAATATGTTGAAGGAAATGCATGCCAACAAAAAATACTGCAATCCAAAAAAATCATATGACAAAAAATCAGTAATGCCGACAACATAAGCAAACAAAGTTGGAGCATAATAAAGGAAAATTGTAATCCAAAATCCACGAACACGATTAGAGAAATGAGTGATGAAGCAGGAAACAAATTAACAGATCGCAAAGCGATAGCTGACATGATGAACTACTTCTTTTTTAATGCTACAAACGAAGTAATTGCCCCAACTATGGCAAACTACATCACGATGAACGAGAAATTTCTCTACTTATATCCGATCGATAAATTTGAAATAAAAAAAAGGCCGTAAACAAAACCTGTCGGAAGTACTCCTCAGGTTTGGACGAAATTCCAGGAAAAATTCTGATAAAACTTAAAGATGCTATAGCTGCGCTCCTTTCATATATTATTAAAAAAAGTTTTGAAGACGGAGAGTACCCAGAAGCGCTAAAGGAAGCAAAAACTGTACCTATTACAATCACCGAAGTAACCGACTACCGTCCCATCGTACCACAAATTAACTTTGCCAAGCTCTTTGACTGGAGCTACAATGCGACAATGTCTTCCTTCTTTGAAAAGTTAGGCATAATGACATATGCTCAAATTGGCTTCGGCAATGGTAAGTCCACACAGTTTGCTTTACATAGGTCAAGCAATCACATTCACACTGCGTTAAATGAGAAAAAAAAACAGACAAATATCTGAAATAAAATTGATATAGTCTGAACTACAGCTGGAAATGGCGTAGATCAAGCAATCAATAGATGACAGCTTACTCATCAGAATGGACCATAAGTTTGTGGAAAATACTGGAACTACAAAATTCTTTGGCCTCTACATCGATCAAAAGTTCACCTGGTTGGTACAAATTGAAAAATAATTACCTAAATTGAGCTCTCACTGTTACATTATACAAAATATCAGACTTACAGTGTCGTTAAATATTCTAAAGCTCGTGTACTTCGGCATGAGACAATCAATAATACCTTATGACCTAGTATACAGAGGTTCAGCTTCGGGGACACATAGAGTATTCAAAACACAAAAACGGGTTATCTGCTGTATGAAGAATATTTCAAATACATCTACAACAATTACATCTGATGATTGGAAAGCATAACTGAAAAAAGGAGACCAAATTCACTATCATGATGATCAGATTTAATAGAAAAATAGACACACCAAAAGCAAGAATATCTCCTTTCCAACAGAACCCACGATATGAAGGTCTACAGTTTCTCAACCAACTCATGCTTCTGGGTTACAGTTTTCGTGACTCTAGGAGCTGTGCGCTCTTCATAAAGAAACTCAAACATTTTCTTATAAAAAGGTGCTACTACTAAATAGAAGAGTTTCTCACGGACAAATAATACACTATGGTTTGTAGCAGTTTCTACATGGGGTACTGTACTGTGTGTTTGTGGTTACTACTCTTTTCACCTCTGTGAAGTAACACTCACTTTTGTACTTGTTTTCTTTTTAATACTGTTGTTTTCATATGGTTTATGTTTTTTTTTTGTGAGTATTCTCATATTTCCCATAATATTTCGATATTCTGAGGTAATAATAAAGATTTGATTTGATTTGAGTCAGACGTACAATAGCGAAAAAAACGACTCTTTACATTTAATAGTTTGTATTAAAGAAGTTCCACTGTACTTCACCAAAAATCTCTGAAACGGCTGTGTTTTTAATGGGGTATTCCATTTAAAGTAAGAAAGTTAATAATTAACTTCCAGTATAAACGGATATGAATCAACTTCATTTATATATATTTATTTATATAAAAACAAATTTTATTGTCCTGTTGCAATTAGACCACTGTTATTTCGACAACGTATAACTGTTATTACGACAACCAACAGAACCTCAATAAAAATCAATAAAACAAATTTTATTGTTCTATTGCAATTGGACCACTGTTATTTCGACAACGTATAATTGCAAACCCATGCACATTAAGATTCTTGAACTTGTTTCAAACCGTATTACATATTGTGAAAATATTTAGACATTATTATGGAACAAACTGTACAATAATTTACTATAATACAAATAACGTAACCAGCTGCAAGCGTAAACAATAAAGCCATAGTTGAAGATATACGAATTTATAGCATTCCAGAACATCATTATCTACTTTTTTTAGGGTTCCAAGCTCTACATGTTTGTTTTTGATATTCATATACTCGTATAACTGGACCAAGTCTATTTAAAGAGGATTTTAAAATTGCTTTTTCTTGTTAATCTACACATCCCCTTCTCAACCTGTGAAACCAAAAAGGTCAAAGATAAAGGCATATATTTGGCGGATGAAGAAGGTCAATGAAATACAAACTGCACGAAGTAAACGAGAAATAGATCTTTGGTTAATATAAATCAGAAAGCAATAAAATAAATAGTAAAATAGGAAAATAAATGACAACATCAGAAATGGTAAAACACGATGTGAGATAATAAAAAAACGGTTCTGGCGTTCGTAGCCTATAAGATAGGTGAATAGGTAAAAAAATATTGGAAGAGTAGGAGTAAACCACAATAACAAAAACTAAAAGAAAGACGAAAAACTGAAAATCAGTATTTAATACGCAACATATTTGATTTCTAAGGTTTATAGAAAGAAGACATCTGAAGGAAAAATATTAGGTAAGTATAGAAAAACCAGAGGTAGAGCGAACATTTCAAATACGAAAAGACTAAAAGCTAGATACATTATTATTTATAATAATATTCGATATTATACGAAATGAACTTCATAATAGTATATTATTAAACAAGTTTCACAAGAAGACCGTAACCGTAACTCATACTAGACTTGAAGCTGTCATCTAATGTTCTATATTTTAAAAAGGACACTTTAATTTTCAAACCGTAAACGGTCGTATGGTTTCTCAGATTCTTTCTTACCTCAATGTTTTATGTTAAAATAAATTTACGGTATTTTTAGATATTTGAAATCTACGGGTCATAACAAGTTCGAATACATATCAATCGGTAATTTTGATTTCCATGACAACGAAATAAAAACTTTTTTATTTTTCAGTCTAGAAAGCTATGAATCACAATTTTTCAATCTAATGCAATCAAGTGTTTCGAGAAAATCACTCCCTTGATTATATTTTTATTTTTAACATTTTTATAGCATTTGAAATTTTCATAAGGTGGTAATTCCCTTTTTTTAATAGAACCTCTTGTGTTTCTTAGTTTAGTTCAACATAACTTTTTTTCTGGGTATGCTGATTCCAAATACGTCAGATTTTCTTTGAAAGTCATTTGAAAAAAAGGGGTGTAAAACTTCATTAAAACATGCTCTATTTTAATGCACTCAGAAAAAAATGTTCTGTTGAACTAACCTATGAAAGACATGAAGTTCTATTTAAAGAAAGAGTTACGACCTAATGAAATTTCAAATGCTATAAAAATGTTAAAAATTAAAATACAATCAAGGGAGTGATTTTCTCGAAACACTTAATTGCAATGATCCGTAGATTTCAAATATGTAAAAAATATACCGGGTAAGTCATATTTCTACATTTCTACAATAACTTCCTTATCAATAGAGATAGGGCAGAAAACTTTAAAAAAATGTTTGACATGTCAAGGACTATAATTTTATTAAATTAGTTAACTAACTAAACTTAATCCAACTTTGACGAAACTAAGAAAATAATTAAGGTATCCCAATGTTTGACGGGTTCGTTTAATGTTTGTAATGCTCGCAAATGTTTTACTACATTATCAATTAACTGCCTTAACTTTGTCGATGATTCTTAATGCACTTAATGCATTATTAATTTTTTGTCAGAAGTTAAAATTTATATTGCCTGATTTAGTGAGTTATACAGGTTGTTACAAATTCGGCGCTCGCTATTGGAATTTCGAAAGCGGCAGATAAATTTTCTTCTTATTTGTTTAGTTTAAAGGTAGACACTTCAGCGAAGCAAGAGAAAGATACATATAAGAGATTCCCGCATAACGAACGGAATCAATTTAATAAACGCTCGAAGCAGTTAAGATGATGGCAAAATTTATTTATGATATCAACAATCTAATTTTCGGAAGTAGAGAAGGAGGAATTGATTATTTTTTACTTTACAGAATTAATATAATAAATTGTTTTTGAAGCCGAACTTAAATTCCTTACAGATTAGATTTATTTCCTGATTTTTATTTAAGGCTTAGTTCAATTTCGCAATTTAGACGTCGCCTGGTCGGGGAAAAGATATTATTTGGACCCTACAGTAATAATATTCAGGCCCCTCGGAATCCCGGGTCCAAGAAATTTTATCACGCCATCTCACACCCTTTTGTTTGCATAGTACGTTACAAATTCCAGAATTAAAACCATACCCATTGTCTATGGGGTAATGTTCACGTAGTAGTTTGCATAAGAGCCAGGAGTTTTTAATGGACTAAAGATGGGGAAGACGAATAGTATAGTTGAATGCGAACGCTCTCTCTTGGATTAGTTAACGTGAAACCACCTGCTTTATATCAGTGTTTGTCGAGAGGCGTAACAGAATCATCCGTAGCTACTTAGCGTAAAAATGAAAATTTTATTCTAACAGGAGAAATTAATTAGACATTATTTGCAGTTTTAATTGATTTTGCTCTCATGCAAAATCTTATATTAAGAGCGTAGAAGAGAGAGATAGGTGGCCACAGGAAACCAATGTCGCTTCTTATGTGCTAACATGCGTATGCATAAAATTTAAGCAAATTAAAGTTATTGCAAGAGTTTCTTTTTCAATATCATTTTACTTAAGATTGCTTTATGTGATGCAATCTGTGTTGCAGTAATTTATAACGAATTAATTAATTAACGAACATATGTCTTAGTACGTATACTCTTATTTACAATTGTCACCTGCCGCAAAAAGTAACCTGAATTTTATATCATTAAAAAATGCAATATTACTAATTGTAATTTAAGTTTTATTTTTAACAGCAAATTTTAGTTAGCAAAGCTTGTTTAGTTCCGTAAAGAACAGATAGCCAAATAGAAATTTTAACGTGAAAACTGAAGATGAATAATTTGATACGTTACGTTCAACAAATGTCAGTGAAAAAGTGGACAATCAAGTTAAGGCACATATTAATTTTCCATGGATTGCTGCAAGCTTTTTTTCAAGTATACATATTTTATTATGCGGAGTATGATCACGACTGATCAATTAAGGAATCAATTCTATAACTGGGCTGCAGTCAAAATATGGGTTGATAGTAATAATCTTTTAAAGTTCAACCGAGCTTTCGGAAAATTTATTTCCTTTATCAAGGTTTCTACAAAACAAATTTTAAAATTAATAATTAACACTACGAACAATTTCACATGATTACTTACTCCTTAGTGAGTACAAAAGGTTAAACCACTAGTTATCATAATATTAAATTTCATTAAGAATAAGTAAAAAAAAAATGTAAAATTCAAAATTTATTCTTATAACTTATCCTTAATGAAATTTAATATTATGATAACTAGTGGTTTAACCTTTTGTACTCACTAAGGAGTAAGTAATCATGTGAAATTGTTCTTAGTGTTAATTATTAATTTTAAAATTTGTTTTGTAGAAACCTTGATAAAGAAAATAAATTTTCCGAAAGCTCGGTTGAACTTTAAAAGAGTATTACTATCAACCCCTTTTTTGACTGCAGCCCAGTTATAGAATTGATTCATTATTTTATTATGTGCATGCTGATCCGTAAGTGTACACAAACAACATAATTATTAAATAACTTGGGTAATTTTCTTCAGTAAAACCACTCAAATATAAGATAAATAAATATTTAGACTCAGATATTATTACTATTCGTTGCAATTACACGGAAGTGTGATGATTACCGTTCGGTGAAAATTCCTGAAACGCGCTTGATTTATCTCCCATTTCACTGACTCATTGGACTCCAGTATCGCGACAAAACTTGTGCAATACACGACGTACGATGCAGTGACACCGTTCACGACACCGCGCCTCTGAACAGAAGTGGTGGGAGTCGATCAACATTTTTCGCCTATATACTGTAATGTATTAAAAATACGTGTGTTAATTTTAAACCATAGAAGAACTCGCCAAGCTGAAAAATTTTATTTTGTGGCATTTTGAAAATATCGTAAATTTTTTCCTAATTTTTTTGCCCCCTATTTCCCATTGGTATATTGGTGTTTGAACTGAACCTTCTTTCGAAAAACCATGGCAACCATGGCGGATACAATTATGGCTGCGGTAAGTGAACAGTCAAAGTGGTCAGACCAAGCCACGTGATCACTTTTCTCAATTGGTGATTGGTCAGAGGGTTTAGTCGAATCGTTGACTTGACGATTTTGTGCAATTTTGTCGTTCACTTCAATCGGCCTATGTATAACGTGTCAAGACAGTTGTCATTTTTATAAACGCACACAACTTTTCTAATCAAGAATTAACAGATACTCTCATGGTGTATCGCAAAGCTTGTGGAAATGCTGAATGGGAGCACGAAGACGGCGGTTCGTTTCCTAATCGTATTTTACCCAACATGTATACATTACAATAAACTGTCGAAATTCTCCAGGATCATGACTAATTTCATATTCATGCCCAAGACAGTGGCAGACCTCGTACTGAATGTTGAAAAAAACATTTTAGATACTGTAACTGTTGCTAGTACAATTACTCGAAGACACGCACTTCAGCAAGGAGTGTCGCAAATCTAAAAGTGCAATAGTTATGTGTAATTACAGTTGTCCTTCGCTGTGTTTAAAGATTATGGAAACCTATAAAAATAAACAACTATATGTCTCCGGAAAGTTATAACTCAATTTCTGTTCAAATTTAGTAAATGTGACATTACAACAATTGACTTTTTATGTGACTTTTTTCGTTTATATGACAACAGAATTTTCCGGTCTTAACCAGAGGCGGGTATAGATTTTAATATGTAATACGTTTCAAATTTTTACCACTGCCACTGTTCCCAGCTCGGCTAAAGCAAGACTGAGCATTCCGTTAAAACGAGAATTATCATCCCCAGAAAACAGTTGATAATTATTTATTTTTTAACTAAAAAAGTAATTACATGCATGGGAATTGAAATAGCAGGATCTTCTTGCTGTTGGTAATGACTTTTTCCATGATCATTTGGACTTCATTTAGAAATCTGCCTACTTCTTTCACCACCTCTTTCAACGCGTATACCTTTAGATTCTTGTGCTAACACGGCAGTTTTTCAAATTCGTTTGGTTTTTTTTTAAACTTGGATGATCTTTTGTGCAATAATTAAACGCCTTCACTATTGCACGTTTAGTTCCGCCACTTATAACTTTTGGCATTTTGACGAGATTATAATGAAAAATATATTTGTTTTAACTTACTTTTTACATTAATTATGCCACCATAGTCCACGTTGTCTACGTATCGGCAACGCAATCAGTACCGCTGAAGGAAACTGTCATTATTTCTTTCATGTCAGATTTTAACTTCCTTCAAAATACGTGCACGTAACTTAACGAAACAACAGCATAGCTCTCTAGAATCTAAAAAGAATGTGAACAGCTAATATAAAATTGCAATAATAGTAAGATAAGAAAATCAGCTGTTGACTGTAACGGATCGATTTCGTGTGCGATTGGCTAAATTATACCGAGTGAGTCATATAACAGCTTTTCTTTAATAACTTTCTTATCAGTAGAAAAAGAGTAAAAAACTCTTAAGAAAAATTGTTTGGCATGTCAAGGACTATATCTTTCTTAAAACAGTTAACCTCGTTTTCGAGCGGCCATGCCTCCTTCGTTTTTTTTAAATTACATAGTATATTATCATATCATTTTCAAGGAATATTCATACAATTTTAAAAGATTCTTTACTAATTTTATAATCTGTGTTTTAATAGGTATGTTTTGTCTTTAAATCTAATTGGCCATGTCAAAGACAATAAACAATAATCCTTCATTTTTTACTAACTGACAGAGTTTGTACGAGACTTCAGAGTCTCTAAACTTAAAAGGTACAGCTTTAACTTAAAAAGTAGGTATTTAGTAGTCATTACGCATTTTCCTCATTATCCTATTGAATAATTAGTAGATGTGATATTTATCAGTGAAAAGTGCCGAAAGGACAGTGTTTTTGCAATTTTCGCTAAAAGAGTGAGGAAATGTATTATTGTAGAAAGTCGTAAAATTGAACATTTACTTAACTGATTCTTTTTCCTAAGGTGTTATTCCGTATGATAGAAATTTGTTAAAGTGGTTTTGTTTATTAACTTTGCTAGGATTAAGGTAAATTATAAGAAATTCACTATTAACCTATAAATTTACAACCGAAATACCTATACTACATTTAGTTAAAAACAACCTGTGCGGTCAGTTCTTTCGTCATTGGCTAGATTTTAGTTCTAACAGCTACATGATTATTATTTGCCATCATTATTTGTTAAAGCACTCCAGACATGTGAAATTATCGCACCATATCCGAATTACTGCGATTGAAAAGTTTTTGGTGTTTTTCTGAAAATTTTTGTTCTCTAAGATACAAGAGAAACAAATTTCCCATCAAAATCCATTATTAGAAATGTAACATGTAATTTGAATTTTTTTAAAAAAATTGAAGGAGGCGTGATCGTTCGAAAACAATTGCATATTAACGTTAACTAATATAACAAAGTTATAGTCCTTGACATGTCAAACAATTTGTCTTAAAAGTTTTTTGACCTATTTCTATTGATACGGAAGTTATAACAGAAATGCAGATATATGATTCGCCCTGTATACCTTCTTTTAAAAAAAATTGCAAAAATATGTTACAATGTGATAGAGGTAGTGAATATTTATTGGTTAATTTGACACTTCTCTATCAGTTTTTCATAAATTTGATACAAGAAATATCACCAGGTCATACGGGCCTTGGAAACAATTGTATTGACAATGGTTTCTAAAGTACCACAGGCAACATAAAAAGTAAGGACAAGTCTTAGCAGTGATTGTAACGTTTTTTCATTGTTTTAAATGATATCTGACGCTCGTGGTGCAAAAGTCAAGGTGATCTTATTATCATGGAAACGTCTTCATGTAATCATTCATGTAATCGAAATAAAAGTGCGATTAAGTGGTCGGCTTCTATACTATTTTATATAAAATCCCGAACAGATCCATTTAAACCACGCCCGTTCGAGATTTTAATTTCTTGGTAACGATCTCGAGTTCGGGACTCTCGCCACATCCTTTTTAAAATGTAAACAAAACATAATAGAATAAAATCTGGTCATTTTATTAAAAAATGATTCAATTATGTCACCAGTTACAAGTGATAATCGACATCAAAACGATCAGATCCGCAACAGAAATCAAATCATCGGCGTTTTTCGTTTATATTAAGCATCAATATAATAGTGAATTTATTCCTTACTTCAGCGTTTTCCAAACTTGCACTTGACACTTTCTTGGTAAAACGCAAATGAAAATTTCTAATTTGGTCAATTAAAACTGACGTCTTGAGCGACAGTGACGACCAAAATTTAATACTTGCGACTAAATTTCAGGATAAGCAAACAAACAAATGTGCTGTTACTATCAGTAATGAATATGTATTGAGTCTCAAATAATTAAAAAAATATTATGAAAACATTTGATACTTGAAAATAGTTTAGCATCGGTGTTCAAGTTCAAGTTCGTGGTTCGGTTGGGAGAAGGAGGATCATGACACAGCTCAAAAGGGGTCGCGAAACCTAAAAGTTTGGGAAACGCTGCCTTACTTTATTATCTCACTGTATATTTATTATACTTATTTAAATTATAGAATACTGCCGTATTACATTTCGTTTGATCAATGAAAACTATTATGTTTTTATTAAAGATTCATAAATCCATGTCCTTCATTGATTCTGCCGCTTACAAACAATCAGAGCGCCTTTTACTTTTAGATTAAATCACATATCGAATTTTAGTATGTACATACATATGTAAATACATAACACGTTCAATTCTTTATCTATATCTACAGTTTTTGTCTGACTTCTTAGATTCTATGTAATTACAATTTGCGTTTCTAGGTTCATTATAACCTTCATCAATAATATTTCTGAAATACAAACGAAGCTAATATTATTATTAATTACTCCTAATAGATATAGTTTTGTAAAAATCATTTTTGTTTGTTGATATGGCTGAAAATTTGTTAACATTAACTGAGTTGAAAGTAAATTAATTTTTTGTTCAAGGGTTCCTTAAACAAATAAGAAATTTACAAATAAGCCAAGTATCACTTAGAAATTTGATACTCTCAATGAGAAAACGCCAATAGAATGACGACTTTTATTTTTTGGATGTATGTAAATTACGAATTTCAAAAATGTGAAATCCGTAGTAGATACTATTCAAATTTACTCCGGCGCCGGTTTTAGGTATTCCTAACACTATCCTATATTACCGTTAAAGATACCCTTAGAATGTGAATCTGTTACCTGTGTTAACTTCATACATTAAAAAGTAACACAACATGTAAGTTAAAATATTGTATAACAGTTGAAAATGTTGTTTCTTATCGAACTTCAAGACTTTGTTAACTCGTTTATCACTACTTATTAATTCAGCAGTCAATTTTCAACACTCAATAACTTCATAACTAGAGAGTTAAGAGGAAAATAATATTATAATTTTCTCTACAGTTTTTTTTCTATTTTCTCTATCGTAGAATCACCTGTTTTTAATAATTTATTTATACCCCTTTTGTAATAGATAGTATTTGAGATATCATGGTTTCGTACAATCAAATGCGTTATTTTTTTCCATTTATTGAAAAATGATGTACACATGTTAAAGCGCTTGAATGAAAATATAGACAATAACTGTCGATACTTTGACTACAGTCAACAGCAAATGAGAAATATCAGGTTATGGTTTTAATTTAATGTCTACACTGCTATGCTAAGAACAAACGCCGTATCTGCAAGCAGTGCTAAAATGAGAAATAGAGCTTTAAAATTTTTCCATAGCCGCGGAAATTTGCTGCAATTTTAAATATAGCGAAGGTAGTTTCGATTTTAAGGACAGAAGAAAATGTTACATATAAAGGAAAAATAAGAGACAAGCTCTGCAAATACGGCTTTTTCATTCGAAGATATAAAAATTATTACGTGCGCCAGATATATTTGTTAAAATTTTCTCTATCGCATTCAGTTCCGACATTTTCGCTTAGTAAATACTTAAATAATTGAGATGTCAACATTTTCTTGTCAGTAACAAAATGACCTGAAAATTAAGAAAGTACGTAATTCTTGCAGCATTAAAATGAGTAAGAATTAAGAAATATATGAAGCAGAATATGAGGAAACTTAGGATATACGCAATTCAACAAAATTCCAGAGTTTATAAATAATTCAGTATTTCAGCAAATATGTGCAGCTGAACTGTAAATGTAAGAAATGAAATGTAAGTAGCCATGCATGTTTACAAGCTACAATAAAATTAGGTGAATATAAACAATGAAAAAGATCAGTTTTGCATTTTTGAAACTAGTTTTCTTAATATTCTTACTCGTATTTTGTTTTTATCTTACATTATATTTTGCACATTTTGTGAACATTGTTAGTTAAAAATTGATATTTTTCAACAATGATATGGTCAACAACTTAGTTTTAAGTTTCTTTCAAAGGAATTTGAGTGCACTATAAAATGCAAGAGATGCAGAAAAGTTTGAATTATTGGAAAGAAAATGGGAAATTGCCTTGCATCAATCGCACGGGGTAGTTTTCTTACCTTGAATGGGTCGTTAACGGGAATGGAGGGCGCTTATAGCGTACGGAACATGTCAACGAGTGACGGAGTGAAGTGGTCGCGAGGCAAAAACGGCGTCGGCAGCCGTCGCGACGCCGGTAACCTGACTGACTGATGTTGAGAATTTCCAGTTTGTACTTTGTACGAGAACCCTCTGGCGCCTGCCCATTGTGCCCCTCAGGTGTACCATCCCCCACTCTCGCATTAAACGTCCACATTCGACATAATAAATACATCCAGTGTCTGTCGTCTTCCTCCAGTCTATTGATCGTCAGTAAATATTTATCTCGGCCATAACTGAGTTTTTCACCAGGCGGCAGCCCCATAAAACCTGTACAATGGCATTCCACCGATGATGTAACTTTATTAGAGAAAACATGCGCCGTGACCCCCGACGATTTGTGGAGATCGCATCAGGATGATAAATGATATCTGTCCAGAGCACTCTATCTGCGACCCGAGATTTGTGTAGGCTATCCAGGATCTAATGAGCGACCGCCCGGAGAGAGAGATGCTCAGGTACACGTCCTAATGGGCTCGCTAATCAAAACCTGGCAAATATCTTGCTTGCATACAATCATTCACGTTACGCTCGCGACTAAGCCGCACGGAAACCAACCAAATCCAAATCCACTTCAAATATCAATTTAATCTAAAGACGAGAGGCACAAAACCTACCCAGCTCAACTAAGTTAATTAGAGGCGTACGGCTCACGTGCGATATTCAACGGCGAGGGCAATTGTACGTACGACTTGCCAGCATACATACTGATGGAGAGGTTATTGCGCAAGCAAGCACCTTTTGGGGGTCGGTTGCAACGGAAACGGCGAAAATTTCTGCCGCAGCGCAATTACCACAAAATGAAATCTGTACGTCCTAAGGATAAGTATCATTACGTTGGACGTTCGAGAAATCGAGAACTGTCCGTTTGTACAAAGCTCCTTACTCCATGTCTTCTGAGAGACTTCCAAGATTTAAGTCATTAAAAGCGTATAGTTTCCTATTTAGAAGTTCCTATTATGTATAAAAAGGACACTGAGGATACTTTTAAACAACTAAATACCTCTAATGTACATGACTACTCCCTCTGGACCTGTTATCATGGCGTTTTTCTTTCATCGATGATTTACGATAAATCGTATACGCTTAATCAAGGCGAAACAACTCCAGAAAAGTTAGAAATTTCATTCAACTCGCATTCTAATATTATCGACCCTCTGTTATTCCTATTTAATTCTATCTATTCTATGACGAACAAACGCATCCATTGAAATAGAAAGGAAATATCTAGCAAAAATTTGCAAGAGTATTGTGCAATACTTAACATTTGCGTTACTCTTGAAGAGAATTTTTATAAATGAGTCTGATGAATCAAACTCTAAGCACGCGAAAATTATTTGTAAATGCATAAAATATTTAGAATAGTATAGGAACACTAAGGTATATTGAATTCAATGTATTATTCTACGTACAAATTGGCTACGCAAGAACTGCACTAAGTATGACGATTGTTGTAATAAGTGCTGTTGTATAAACCGTTAGAAATTGAAAAAAGGAACGTTACATGATTAGAATTTCAATTAAATTTTAAATACACCTAAATAAAGAGGTAAAAGATTTTGCAATAATGGTTTCATAAAATTAGAAAGTTTTTGTTGCACGTAAGAAATTGTAATGTTTCAATTGCACGTGAACACAACGTCGTCGCCGGCCAGGTAGTCCCCGTAGCGCTTTCAGTAGGTTCGCTTCATGATAGTTTTGCATAATTCCCCTGAAAGTTGGGCTGTGACGCATTGCATTTTGGATGTGAAATGGGCAACGATTTGTGGATTAACGGCTTAGTCCTTTCCCTTCACGTAAATCCACAGAAGAAAGTCCATCATGATTTTTGATGGAAATTTAGAAAGATTTGTCTTCTTTGTACATCCACTCAACAAACAACCCTAGCCAGGGTCCTGGGCCTTGTATTCTTGAGTTAGGTGTTTCTTTAGGCATGGAGAACCAAATCTTTGCTGAGAATATGCCATGTTCGGTTTAACAGACGCCTGACTATTGGGAACGACGAGAAAGATAAAATCGGACTAACACTACCAATATTTAGAAGGGACTGACCAGAGAATTACTCTGGTCGATGCACTGATTAGGTTGTCTTAAATTTATTCACCACATTTTGAATTATCTGCTCCGTCGGTCAAATGAATTGACTTTGCGAATCACTTCGATTTTCTGTACATTTTAATGCCCCGCTTGGTACTTAGTGGCAATAATGAGTATATCAGTAGGTTTAAAATGTCAAGATCTCAGGATTGTCTTCAAAAATATATAGTATAAATGCATAAGCAATTGTAAATCCATTCTTGCAGGAACGGGTTCGTTTACTGAATTTTAAAAATCATTTTAATCATTAAAAATACAATACTTCAGGTCAGAAACTAAATTCTGGAAACAAAAATTTTAACAAAAACGATTCTGTTAAGAGATAGTCGAGTTTAATTTAAAACGTTTGTAAAGTTTAGATTGGGGCTAAAGAATATATGACGTCAATGTATCCACAGCATCCAGAACTGGAGAACACCGTGCCGTATAACATGCATTCGTGCAATATAGAACGAAAACCAATCCGATTTAGTGTTACCCGCGACTTTCTGTAGAGTATTAGTTAATCATTAGATATTAGTTTTGTCCGACTTAGGTAGGGACCACACGTTCGAGAAACAGCTCGTTTTTCTGCTTGATGCTACTCCTCTATTAAGTCCCGGGATGGTACAGCAAATACACATTAATAGAAAAATACGGCATTTGTTTATTTTATGTGACTGCTACTGTTTCTCCTGTTCTTCAGTGCCTCTAACTTTTTAATTTCTTTAAATTTACTAGGTCGCTTGCCAGTAGTCGCAAAATTAAATCTCATAACTAGGGCTGGGATTATATGCAAGGCGAAATAAAGAAAATATGCGCGTACAGAGTGATTCAAAATAAGTGTCCGACCCGTTAGGAGTGTAATCATTAAGGTCATGCAAGTGCGAAATGGCAAGAAATTAATCTATCAAAGGCATTTCAAAAATCAATCTCCATTGAATCCAAAATAGAAATCATGATTCATTTCTTACATATACATGCACAAACCCGAAATTCGAATGAATAAATTGCCTATTATACATTCTGTTCGGTAGAAAGTAACAAATATAAACGTTTTACAGTTAATTTCACGGTAAACGCTAGTGTTTCGTTCTATTCCAGGCGAGTTCATTGCTCTTGTGACGAAATACAGCTGTACTACCTACCAACAACGAATTTATAACTGAATCTTCAATGCATTTTATCTCAAAAACGATGGATATTAGACCCCCTACGCATATACTTTTTGTTTTCTTTTTCTGTGTACTACTTGTGGTTAACGGATCGGACACTTATTTCGAATCACGCAGTATATGCAAGCTTATTTTCCTAATATACAGGCTGTACCAATAGTACGTATTCGGTAGATAGCGTATATATTATTGCAGATTTTTAAAATATGTTTTCGCTATTACTTACCTATGGTATAGATGCACGATTTAAAATTAGTTACAATTATGACACAGAATGTTCCGTCTGGTTCTGCCAGACCAAAGTTGTGTTTTTTTTTAATAGAACGTACTGTATATTATGGTTTATTTCCATTCACTTTTAAGAGTAGATAAATTTATAATAAAGATGTTTTACAGATTAGATGTTTATTAAAACAAAACTTTGCAGTAACATTACATAACCTCTCTGGAAAGGAAAACAGTTTCCATCTCGAACATATCCCTATTATTTCACACAGGATGATTCATAACTCCGATGTTTATTTTACTCGGTTAGTTTAAACGGAACACCTATATTTTATTATTGAATTTAACAGGCCGTTGATTAGGCTTTACAGTAGTGTAAGCTTCAGTATGTGATACATAATAACCGTGTACACAGCAAGATGTCAAATTTGTAAATTCATAAAACACTATTTATTGCATCTTCCAATGGAATATTTTGTCTATAATATCGTTGATTTTATTTAGAAAATCTGTATTGAGTCTGTTTCTAGTTTCTAGTCTGTTAGAAATAACACTCATTTGATTTATGACATCACAGAAGATATGCATATTTAATTTTTATTTTATCAATACTGTCTGATTATTTTAATTAAGATTGAGTAACGCAACCAACGACAATAACAATACCAATGAAAATAGCTGTAAATTTATAACAATATAATATTAATTATTAATTAATAATAATAACAATTGTTTTAACAGTAATAAAAATTCAGAAAATTTTCAAAATGATAACCGTAGTGCTTTCAACATAATTGTCTTCTATGACAAGGATATTGATTCATATTTAAATCAACTGTTATTGTTACTAGTATTATTATTGTAATTTTTATTGGTGTCTTTATTGGTATTGTTATTATTGCAGGGTTATTTAAAATAATCATAGTGTTGATAAAATAAAAATAAAAATAAAAATTTTAGGAGGTAAGCATAACTGAGTTATTAGTTTCACTGGCAACGGAACTGGCACTTGGAGGGGG
Organism: Prosopocoilus inquinatus; assembly: GCA_036172665.1. Classification (NCBI taxonomy): domain Eukaryota; kingdom Metazoa; phylum Arthropoda; class Insecta; order Coleoptera; family Lucanidae; genus Prosopocoilus; species Prosopocoilus inquinatus. The sequence continues at coordinate 33,214,610 of CM069869.1, forward strand.
GGAGGCAATTTCAGGCGTGAATTCGATTCCCAGTGCCAATGTATGTTCTACGTGAGAGATGGAATTTTTATCTGTCGGTTATTGTTCTGTGAAATTTGCCTTCGAACTGGCATGGCGAAGAAAGGAAACATGTAGTAAGTCGGTCGCAGTCCCAATTAATCATAATTAGCAACCATTATGCCTCCGCGAAAAACCAGAAAAAGTGGAGCTAGGGTGGTATTACCTAAAGTATGCATACGGTTTTTTATGTTACAGATCAAATAAATGTCAATTTTTAACAGACTAAAAAGTATAAACAGTCTCAATACAGATTTTTAATTAAGATCAACCAAATTATAGACAAAAGATTCCGTTAGAAGATGGAATAAATGATGTTCTATGAATTTGCGAATTTGTGTGTAGGTTTTTTGTAACACATACTGAACCCTATATTACTATAAAGATTAATCAAAGACCTATTAAACTCGGTAATAAAATGTAGGTTGTTCCATTTAAACTAGCCGAGTAAAATAAACATCGGAGTTATGAATCACCCTGTGTAAAGTAATAGGAATATGTTCGAGACGGATATTGTTTTCTGCTGTAAAGAGGTTATGTAACGTTACTGTAGAATTTAAATGCCGAATTTTAATAAACATTTAATCTGTAAAACATCAAATAATACAAAATTGAAGTTAGTTCTTGCCCGATGAAAATTGTAAGTACAAAGTTTTTTTAATCTTGAACCGAACAGAAATATGACGGGAACACATTAAACGTTTCGTTATAGATTTACAGCTTCGTCAGATTAAAAAAATTTTGTACTTATTAAATAATGCCATATTTCTACATTTAAATGTCAATATCTCAAAAACAATTAGGTTTAGGTACATAACATCCTTATAGTAAATTTATCTGCTTTTAAAGTTGAATCGAAATAAACTATAATATACAGTACGTTCCATTTAGAAAAAAAAAAACGCAACTTTGGTCTGGCACACACACACGGAACGCCCTGCATAATAGTAACTAATTTTATGTCATGCATCTTTACCATAGGTAAGTAATAGCGCAATCAGATTTTAAAAATTTGCATTAATATAGAGGCGCTATGTACCGAATACGCACTATTGGCCCACCTGTATACTGGGTGTATCAGAAATACTTTTGTTAATTTTAACACGGAGTACAGTTAGCTAAATGAAATATTTTTTTCTATTTGACTTTTTTTATTTAAAGCTTTCTAAAGTGATTTAAAAATTGAAACGTACTATAATTTGTTCGCAAATTAAAAGACTACTGGCGGTGTTGCCTCGTGAAAAATACAACCGGCAACAGTGTCCCAGTTAAAAATTTGGTAACAAAATTGACAAGTGTTTGAAACAAACGATAAGGTTATACGTTCGGAACAAATTCCTGATTCTAAATTTAATAATTATGATAGATTCATGGTTCTTACCTTATCGTTTGCAAGCAATTTTATAACAGACACACTGTAATTAGTTGAAACAGCTCGTTAAAATGAATACAAATGTAAATAATCTAATAGTAAAATGGAATTGACAAATTATTTTGGCATGAAACTTCAAATACCTTGTCAACTTAGTATTTTGATAATGTTCTATAGGGGACTTATGTTTTATACCAGTATAATGCAACAGGTGGTGGTTTTTTAATTTGTGTATAACGTATACATATTTAAATTTACACCCGCCTCTGGTTAAGACCGGAAAATTCTGTTATAACAGAAACGAAAAAGTCACCTAAAAAAGTCAATTGTTGTCACATTTACTAAATTTGAACAGAAATTGCGTTTATAACTTATCGAAGACAAATGATTGTTCATTATTATAGGTTTCCATAATCCTTAAACACAGAGAAAGAAAACTGTAATTGTATATAATTATTTAACACTATTTAACACAATTTAACACTTAAAATTTGCCAAACTGTCAAATGCGATACACCTTGCTGAAGTGCATGTCTTCGGGTAATTGTACCAGTAACAGTTACAGCGTCCAAAATGTTTTCTTCAACATTTACTTTGAATTTTGTTTGCAAAAAAATTATGCATAGACGTGCATATATGTTTTATCACTTATAAATAAAAAAGTACACGAATTTATTTATTAAATAACAGAGATAAAAGTTTTGTTTTTTATTTTACATGATTTGGATCAATCATCGCTTCGTGCAAGACCAGCTAACCTCACTAACATTTTTAGACCAATATTTATTATTATTATTACTGCGTTAATATAATGTGGAAATTGCTTTTAACTTCTAAACTGGACACTGTGGAAATAGAACAAAACTTCAAAGTTTCGCTGCCGACTGTGAAACTTTGAGGTTTTTGTTTTATTTCTACAGTGTCGATTTAGAGATTAAAACCACTCTTCATACAATTTTCATCGGACAAGAGTCGACTTCAATTTAATATTATGTTCACTTTTCAGAACACTTTTCCATTTCAAAACAAATTACATACTGTGGGCGCTTTTCTTGAGGTAAATTTGACAATTCTACAATAATAATACACTCGTTTCGCCCTCCACAATCACGTAAATAAGTTTTGAATTGATCCAAAATAAGAAACGAATTTACAAATTTATTTAAAAAGTTTACTTCAATAGGAAAATTTACCGACCGACCCAATCATTTCTTGGTCACAAATAATAAAGTGATCGCCAAAAAGTCGGCATCAAATGGGAAAAATCTTTGTTTCTGATTTTTCGAAAGAACTTTTTACGGCAATAACTTCTGCTTGTCTGAAAACCTATTTAGCCCCTATCAAATATAACGAGTGAATTTTACTTAGAAAATGGAGTTTTTCGAAATGATCAAAATCGTAGAATTGTTATTACTCGGAAAGTAAAATATCTTAATTTTCTTAAATTTTTCGAAAAATTGAATTTTTCAATTTTTAGAATATTCTCAAAATTTCACGTACTTAAACAAAATTAAAATAAAACTTGTCAATTCACATTTTGCGACAATCAGGGCTATTCTGTAATATTGATATGCATATCAATTGATATGGTCTTCAATAATTCAATAGAACTTCTTACGATTTCATACCATTTCACATCAATTGCCGACCGCAACGAAACTATTTACAGAATACCAATTTGCAGTCACTTGAAACATAATAATGTCAAGTCCATATCAATGTTATAGAATAGATCTCATTATTATATTTTATATTGTACGTAAAATGTCGAACTGAGCGGTTGTATACGGTCAGTAATCAATCACTCGTAAAAAATTTATGCCTAAAAATTTTTAAAACTATATCTTTTACACAATCATGTGATGAAATTTTGACCGTTCGGTGATTCCCGTCGGGAGTTAGTGTGACGCCCATCTAATTAAAGTATGATTGAAATCTAGTGATATCCCGTACATTTTCTACAGAAATCAGTAAAACGCAGTCTTTTTCAAGGTTCTGAAATGACAACCAATAAACACCGATAATAATTTGTAAGCTGTAATGCTTGGTTTTTACAGTCACTAAAACTAAAACTAAAAATTAACTAAAACTAAAATTAAAACTATGCAAAAGTTTCCGTTTATACAAGCAAAAATTACGTATGCTCGTTGCACACCTAGCTGTGAAAATTCCGTGGAGGGAATATTAACTGGAGAAAAAGTACAGTCAAATTGACGGTCATCCCGCCTTTTCCACTAAGAATTGAAATAAACGAATTCTTAATTTTTAGTGAAGTTGTATAAATCGCTTCGTATCAGTACAGCCTTTTAATTTCTTAGTTGATAGTTATTAATATTTAGTTATTAATTTTAGTGACTGTATAAACCACTCATTATACTTACTTACTTCTTACTACTTTCTGCAACTAATTTATTCTCAGAAGGGGGGCCAAAACTAAAGCAGAGCTAAATTTATGAGTTTTTTTTATTCTTTGCATGTATTACAGTTCGCGTATTACGTCGTCGGTTTTCTTATACACACTAGATTCACACATAATTAAACTAAATGAAAATAAATGGACAAAAGGCGAGCAACTAGATTGCGAATAAAAAATTTTCGCCATTTGTTATTGTAAGATTACGGCAGCGCTCCTACGTTTTAAACAATTCAGGAAAGTTCTTGACGAAGTATTATAGATATACTGCGATCAAAATAAAAAGGAATTAGAATAGGTATTCAAATTTAAAAGTGTCTCGAGTAACGTCATTCAGTTTCTTTCAAAGCAATCACAGGTAATCATAATCATATGATTACTTAAAACTGATCCTAATCATAGTTCATAATATATGGAACAGGTAACGTTTTCAGGTTAGATTTTTGTCATACCGGATAGTTATGTGATTATCTAAACTGTAATCGTGATCGCTTAATTATAGGTGGGAGAAAAAGTAATCACAGAGAGAACTAACACGCGAAATTGTGATCACGATTAAATGTCAATCAATCAATTACTAATTAAATTCTTTTGTAGTAGAGTGTTATTCTACAAAGTTATTTATGAATGTGTTTACTCGTATAATTTCGAAAAGCAAATATTGGCGTGTAGTTCTAGTACAGGCAGATTTACAACGTGCTACTGCTGTGAAAGGTTTTAAAGAAACTGACAGTGTTGGCAGAAAACCTGAGAGTGATATTACTAAAACTTCATGTACAGTGAAAATGTTAAACTTGATTAGAAAGTTATGGATATTGCGCCCAAAACATTAGTAAGTAATTTTGCTCCTTAAATAAATATCTTGTGGAACTTGTCATAGTCTTTCGAATAAAGACCCTACAATGTATTCTTATCTCATAATCATGATTCGAAAGCTAGTCGCTAGCAACCCCATATAGTATTTTTTTAACAACTTCAACAATGAAGTCTTGAACCAGGCAGATGAAGCTTGATTTTATTTAACGGACTACATGTATTCTAAATACATGAGGATACAGACTGACAATACCTATGAGTTTACTGAAACGTCTTTGCGTGCTTAGAAAGTTGGAGTTTGGATAGCTTTTAGTCGCAGAAGGCTCGTAGGTCCCAATTTTTTCAAGAAACACTGATGGCCCGTTTTCATAGACGGCACTCAAGTCCTTATTTATTTAAGTGTAACTTAGCGTTTGGAAATTGTTGTAATTCATAAACATTACTTCAGCAATACTCGTGTATGTGTAAGATACAGAATGAAGTTAGCTGAACGCTGAACCAAAGAATAGGAATCTACCTTCTCACAGCCGCTACAAGCTGCATTAGGCTTTTGAAATCTTTTACGTACTCTTTACTGTATTGACACTTTTGTCGTTACATACGAATAAAAATATCTGCTAACATGATTGTTGATGAATTTGAAACAGAGAATGTTTAGGGAGAAATTAAATATTTAAGTGATCGTTCAACCTTCAAAATAATAGAAAATTGAAGTGGAGGTAAATCGCCCTGCCCTACACACGCTTCATCAAAATAATCAGAGCATTTTCGGGTAGTGATCGTAGTAGATAAATGAAGTAAGATTTGGTAATGCGTTATAAACGCTCCGAACTATTTTTGCTAAGTGTAAATGAAAAAAATGTATACACATAGGGTGTTGAAAAATTCGTTTTCCAAATTTCTAGGCCAAGTAAAGGAGGCCAAAATAAGACTTTTTTGTTATGTTATGTAACATAGGGTCGGAAATTAATAAAATTACTTTTTACTGTACAAACTGACTGTAAAAATGACTTAATATTGCAGAATACCGAAGAAATTATTAACGTACCAAAACGAGGTAATTAAATGGATAACATTTTTATTATACAGGGTGTTGTAAAATTTCCCAAGATTAGTTTACAAATAATTTCTTGATGTTTTTTGAGGATTTTCAATACTAAAAACTGGTAACTGTATGGAAGTTTCCGTCAAATATTAATATAGAATGTGTTATTCAATTCTTTGTTTATTTTGAGCTAAGAGAACTGTGAATCATCAAAATAGACGTGTCACAATTACACAAGATAGGAATGAAGATGATCGACATTGTTCAGGGCTAATTGAAGAACGTACTGTCGAAAGCAAAAAAATAGTAGACAAAAACAGTTTAGTTAAGTTCACTATAAGATCTGCTTACAGCTGAAATTAACTATTTGCTAAAATTCTAACAAAGAAATTTAAAATGTAAATTTCTTTTAATGATACCTGAAGCCTATCAATTCTTCAATTTATTTTCAACATCTGATCGATATTTTGGTAATTGTTGGATATCTGCGAAATAATTTCTAGCTGATTTTTTGAAAAACTTGTCTTATTTTTATGAATATCCAATCGTACTTAGTTGAATTAAAAAAATAGATAAGTATTACTAATATATATTGTGAGAAACCTGTGTGGCCAGTATAGTTGCGATAAGATTCGCCGGGGAAGTACCAACGTATGGGAGGAGGCAGATGCTGAGGCAGCAGAAAGCGTCAGCTAGTGCGGATGACAATTCAAGCCTTGAACAGTCGAATCAAGACTCAGCAACTATTTTTGTATTACAATTGTGGTTTTCTAACAATATGCAAAAAGTTATCTTAATTTTGTTCACATTTTCATAAAGGTCAAAGTTCTACTAAAAATATCTTGTGAGATTTTCGTTCGTCTGTGTTATCTCAGTAATCAGAAATTCATATTCAAACTGATTGAATTTTTGAACTGATCCATATATCTTTATATCGTTGTAATCAGCTCACTGTGGCGCATCCAAATATCTAAAAATATACAGGGTGTTCCATTAAAAAAAATACTTTCCACGAACTGCCATTTTTCTGATCATTCTGTATAGTTCAAAATAATTTTACAATATGACGCGTATTGTCTGGTATAAAATTCTTTTCTTGATTTTTTTCCTAATTTTCTTCCAATATGTCTCACAGAAGAAATACGCATGTATACATATATATAGCCTGTACATTTGTAAAGTTTCTTTGTTACCGTAGCTGTCTTATTATATATTATTACCATCACTAATCTGCATTAATTTAGAATCTATGTTTATGCTGTTCACTGTCATGTGAGGCTGACATTATGAATCGCAAATTAAGATGTTGTCATATTAATATACGTTTCTTGATATCTAAAATTAATGATATTAAACTGTATTTGTTTCACAAACGTCTAGATTTCTCGCACTTAGTGAAACTAAAGTCCCTAGATCTATCAAAGTACCGCAATTGGTAAGGACAATGAGTTGGAAAGAGAACAATTGGTGAAGATCATGAGTTAGAGCGAGAACTATCGAGAAGGAATCAATATGGCGCAGTGACATTTCGTGACAGTTGTCAGACGATTTACCGTTATCTTTAAAATTTGTTGAATTTCAAGCACAGTTGTGTTTTAAACGGAAAAGATTTATGAACACCTATCTAACTGAAACGTGCGCGATTTCTTGCGTTTTTGAACTTATCTGCATGCACAAATGGGTAAGATAAACGGCTCTTGATAGGGCTTCAACTTCCAACGCATTCACACTCAACAATCAAGGTACTTCGATATAATCAATCAGGTTCGTTCATTAAGCATAATAAATCAACGATGGGACTTGGAATCATGATGGAATAGTGTATATGGACACTTTCGAGATCTAGGAAAGTTGAATAGTGACTATAAATTTAAAAGACGTGTACATCAATTACTACGAACTGAAATTAATCTTCAGGAAAATGCCTCATTCACAGGTATTCCAAAATAATCAAACTAATCGAATGTGGAGGATATCAAAGACTGTAGATGTCGAAAAAGAGTTACAAAATTTTGCTTTTCTAAAAGCAAGAATACTTAAAAATTACGTGCGGTTTTATTTATAAAATTAATTATTAGATATTTTCTGTGATTCAGGTCGTTCTACACAGTGATTATTATTCACTTAAAGAATTTATTATTGACTAAGTTAGTAAACGACTGCAAGAAACTTTCAGCTCTCATCACCTTGACTTGGCGCGAACCAGGGAATCAATATGGTGACAAATTTGCGGTACTTTGATAGATCCAGTGACTTTAAATGAAACGTGGCTAACGCATGAGATAGATAATAATTTGTTTCAAATACCTGATTATTTTCTTGCTCGTAAAGACCATAATGGTCGTGGTGGTGGCATTTGCTATTAGGAATACTTTTAAAAATGTTGAAATTGAAGCTAGTAATAATATTGGACATAAGTGGCTTAGTAAAAGTTTTAACAATATGTCTGTTGCAATTGGGGTTGTATATAGGCCCTCCTCGTTTTCATTCAAAACCTTTGTCGATGACTTTGAGCAAAGTTGTTCCTTGTTTCTGTCTCGGCATGACAGAGTAATTTTTCTTGGAGATATTAATATTGATATGCTTAAGCTATTTAACACTGATACACTTTACTTTAACAATATGTTGGAGTCCCTGCAGCTTTACCAGCTAATTACTCAGCCAATCAGATTAACTGAAAATACTGAAACTTTAATTGATACCATATGTATTTCAGATCGCAATTGTGTCAATAAAGCTGGTGGCAACCTTCATTTGTCAGACCACGAAGCAATTTTTTGTAATCTCTTCTTAAATATTCCTAAAACTGAACCTATTTTGAAAACCTACAGATGTTTTAAACATTTTGATCAGAATATCTTTTATAACGACTTGCTACTTATTCCCTTCCATAATATTTTTCATATGAATGATATTGATAAAAAGATTACGTTTCTGAATACTAAAATATCAGAATTGTTTGATCGTCATGCTCCCCTACGTACAGTCAGAATAAGTAAACAGAAAACCCCGTGAATTACTGACAACTTAAAACTAATGATGTCATTGAGAGATAAAGCCAAATTTAACTTTACCAAATGTAAAACCACGACCAAGTGGGAATATTTTAAGTCGTTACGTAATCTCACAAATCAAGCTATACTTAGAGAGAAAAAAGCATATTTTAAGTATATTTCTGAAAATCATGATCATAAATCAATGTGGAAAGAGTTAAAATCATTAAATATTTCCAAATCTAAATCTACCATACCTGAATGTTTACAGAAACCGGATGATATAAACAATTTCTTTCTTGGCAGTTTACCTATTGTGATGAAAGATTATTCCGCTCTAACTTTTATAATGATAAAACTGTGAATGATAATATGTCTAAATTTTCTTTCAAACCTGTTGAGGAATATGAATTCTTAAAATTTTTTAGTCTACTGAGGAGTAAGGCACTGGGTTCTGATGATATTAGTTTGACTATGATTCTGCACTGCTGCCCTCATATAATTCCATTTTTTAACTCATATTATTAACTCTTGTCTGATGACTAGTTTCTTTCCTAGTTGGAAAAATGCCATTGTTATCCCGGCTCCTTACCTACTTCTATGCAATCTGAATTTAAAGATTTGCGTCCAATTAGCATCCTTCCTATAACGTCTAAAATCCTTGAAAAAAATAGTCAATAGAATATCTTTCATCAAATAACATTCTTCCAGAATGTCTTTTGAACATTACAGATGACCTTCTAGCTGCTACTGATCAAGGTCAAGTATCCATACTTGTCTTTCTGGATTTCAGAAATGCTTTTGATACCATAAATCACGCATTTTTTTTCATTTTGGAGTTTATTGGTCTGAGTGAGAGTGCTGTCACATTTTTTAAATCCTATCTCTTCAAAAGAACTCAGAGAGGGCGGCTGCCACTTGGTACTTCTAAAGTAAGACTGGTATCGAGGGGTGTCCCACAGGGATCCATTCTTGGTCTACTTTTGTACATAGTATGTACCTCTATTTTTTACAAATATGTACAAACTTGCAGTGGTCATATGTACGCTGATGACACACACACATCATTCCTTTAACATTTGTGATAGTCAGCGTGCAGTATCTGTGATTCAAACTGATCCAGCGGTAATTGTTCAAATATCAGAAGAACATACTCTGTCTAAAAATGCTTCTATATCCGCCTTAATATTTGGCAAAGTATACAAAATTGTAATCTACTTCCAAAGTTAGTATATGAGAAGTTCTCATCCGCTTGAATTTACATGCATAAAGCCGAACGCCTGGTCGGACTGGTGGGGGTGTACGTGCGGTCTCAGGTGACGTCAGACCATACTACGGTGATTTTAATTGGTCAGCACAGTCGGTGTCGTTTCCATAACTACACAACTATTATGATTTTAAATGGAGCTTCAGCTTAGATGAGTGACGTATACCTGAGACCCACGCGACAAATGTCGAATCTATCCGATATTTGTATGAGACAACTTCTCATATACTATGATCTACTTCAGCATACATTACATTTGACGGTTAAAGATGTAGAAATTCCCTTATGTACTCCAGCAAAAAATCTTGGACTAATAATGGATATAACTCATTTAGGTCCGGTTTCACCATCACAGTTTAGCTTTAAACTTCGCTTTATCCCCATGATAATAATTCCAAGGATAATTGTTTCCATAGGAATAAAACGGAGCTTACTGTAATTTAAAACTTTTATACTCTCATAGGTACTATGTATCTGTGAGAACCAAAACCGTGCTCTGTGATGCCCTTGTACTTTCACAATTTAACTATTGCTCCGAAATATGGATCTTGCCTAACATATGACACCATGACATGAATACAAGGAGTACAAAATGCGTGCTTGAGGTTCATATATGTTATTCGGAAATATGATCATATAACACATAAATTAAAAGACGCTGGTTGGTTGAACATGCTTAATCGAAGGCTATTGCTAGCTGCTTCTTTCTATCATAGAGTCATTGTTAACCAAATGTCATCTTATCTTCATAAAAATTAAATTTCGCCCTGATGTTCATAACTTAAATAACAGACTTAAAGGTAAAATCACACCTCTTATCCATAAAAGTACTTTATTTGAACGTTCTTTTAGATATCAAATTTCACATGTCTACAACATGATTCCTAATTCTTTCAAAACTCTGTCTCCTCCGGTGTTTAAAATGCGATTTCGTAATTATTTATTTCATAAGTCCTAATATACATAGATGTATTCTTTACTTATTATCTTCTTATTTATTACCTTGCAGAAGATATTTAATAATATTTAATTATGCAATAAGTAAAATTTTTTTAATCTTTCACAGAATGTTATCTTTTCTTAATTTTTTTTATTAGTTTAACTAAGTTTCCAGTAGTTAGTTTAGATTAAGCCTGTATGTCTAAAAAAATGTATTTTAATTTTTTTTCTATGTGGTATCTAATTATTAAATATTAGATACCGTGCATAGTTATAAGATACAAAATATTCTCGGTTTCGGTGGAAGAACAATATGGTCTTATACCCTGATTGAACCACGTCGAGTGATTTTGGGAATGTATGCTTTTCTTTATTTTCTTTTATATATTATATGCTTATATATGTACCACACCATTCATTTTCGAAAATACAGACACTATTATTATTATTATTATTATTATTAATTCAATTGAATAGCTGTAGATTGCGAATGCTTCTATTTAGAGCTATAGTTGCTGAATAAAAAGTGCTTACTTTTATAAAAGATCTATCGAAATCTGCAATAAAAATTGGTACATTCAATTTAAAAAAATAAAAGTTTGGTAGATAACTCACTTATGGAACAAGCTGTAAACACACAAATAATTTGTTGATATAGAGCTCATTAAAGGCGATAACCTTTCTTTTATAGTTAATTTTCTTGTATAGATAATAGTTAAGGCGCTATTGAAGAAATCGATACCAATGACCCACCCCGTATATTTCTCTTGAAGGACGTGTATAATGTAAGATATTTGGCCTCACATTTTGCCTTCGGAAAGTTAGGGATCAGAAATTTTGGGATGTCTTCTGTTGTTGTGTCCGGATGCAACAGATAGAACAATAGTAGTCTTTTATTTTTTACGGTTAACTACCGTTTTCCACTCTTCTTTATTTGTTTTTTGAACCATTTTTAATGGATTGTTTAAATTTATAATTTCGCTGCACTTAGTTTCTAAGACTGCTTGTTTTACCGCCGTTGCTACATTCTCTCTTGTCACCTTTTCTTTGTTTTTAAAATGATCTTGGTTGGATTTTGGTTTCAAAGTATCTCTTGCCGGTGATACCACATTTTCAGTAAACATACCGTTTTGCGCATTTTCGCAGCTTGTGGTTTCTTGTCGCTCGTCTTGATATACTGGTATTGATCGTAGCAATAGAGCTTTAATTTCCTTTTTTAACTCTTGGTTTCCTTGCGACAGCTGTTGCATGTTCAGGTACATATCTTCAAACTTTGTGACTAATAAGGTGTTTTTTTTTCGCTCACAAAATCATGATCCAAACGTGTTTGGATTCAAAAACAGATAATCTTTTCTTTGAATCTCTCTATTTATAAAACTTGTTTGGATTGAATTATGGTTATTTACAAATGAACTGTCAATCAAAAATTCAAGTCAGGTGTTTTGTTGCAACAACTATGAAATTCAGATCCAAACTATTCAAAACACGATTCAAACTTTTAAGCGAAAGAAAGCACCTATAGTTTCACAGTGTCACATATTTCGTTCAGTGGACTCTCAATTGTCATGGGCAATTCCGTGTTACTGCGTTTGCGGTCGCTTAACTCCAGCGCAGACGTAGTAGGTTTAGCCATCTTGTCCTCTACTTCGTTATATGCCTTTTTTCTGAGCATTTTCCACATTTCCCATATGCCCGTTTTATATGGAGTCGTCGCCTGTCGACGACTCCTGCGCACGTATTGTGGAGCCACTTTTTACAGTTATTACATTGAATGAAGGACTTAAGATCGCCACACACTTCTTTCTTATTCGCCATCTTGCCATACTATAGCTTAATGAAGGTCTACTTTTTTCAACTATACATTGACCGCCAAAAAGTTCGCACCATATGGAAAAAATTTTTATTATTGATTTTTTTAAAAACTTTTTGCGCCAATAATTTGTGCATGTTCGACAACCAAATATAAGTAGGACAATGCTGGTGAGCAACTTTTAGTGTCGCTAGAAATAGCATTTATTTAAGATATGAAAATTAAAAAATAATTGTAATAACTGTAATTTGGAATTGCTGAACATACTAGACAAAATTTTAGTAGGATTCAATAGTTATTTACAAAATGTGTGTTTTGATTGCCAGACAAAATTTCCTTCGGTCTAGTATTTCGAAAAAAGGAAGATTTTCCATATGCTTAGTTTTGCTCAAGATGTGAAGAAGTAAATGGACGTTTGGTACTTACCTTTTACGAATGGTTAGCTGATACATTTATATCCATAAGCAGTATTTCAAATAATCGAGTTTGCTCTTTGGTTGTTAACTGAAGCGTGCACAAGAAAATTTGAAACGGTTTTTCACGTTTCTGGTGCAAAGCTTTACATAAAATTTTATGTTAGTTCTTTTGATTTCTTGATTACACAAATCTTCTAGCCCGAACTTAGCCTAAGCAGACCGGAAATTGCAAGAATTGCTTCTACTTTTTGGTTAAATCCGTACTTATAACATCGACATTGGTATAAACAGTAAATACAATTTCATGGCTACCACGAGAAATATCGATTTTATAAGTACGGTCATTAAACGGGTCCAAATGGAAAAGTAGATGCAATTCCTGCAATTTTCGGTCTGCTTAGGCTAAGTTGGCATTATGAGAAACGTATTATGAAGAAATCAAAACATTAACACGAAAACGTATGTAATAAAAGGCCTTGCACCAGAAACGTGAAAAATTGTTTCAAATTTTCTTGTGTTCTTGTGCATGCAACAATTCGGAATCCAAAAGGAAAATTTATTTATGAAGATGAATGAATAAGCTTGTAAGGGTTAAATGCCAAATCACCATTGACTGCTTCACATCTTGAGTAAAACTAAGAATATCGACAATCTTCCTTTTTTCGAAATACTGGGCCGAAAAAAATTTTGTCTTGCAATCAAGACACACATTTTGTAAATAAGTATTGAATCCTACTAAAATTTTGTCTAATATGTCCAGCAATTCCAAATTACAACAATTTTTTAATTTTCGTATCTTAAATAATTGGTAATTTTAGCAGCACTAAAAGTCGCTCACTAGCATTGTCCTACTTATATTTGGTTATCAAAACTACTGGCGCAAAAAGTTTTTTTTTTAATCAATAATAAAAAATGTTCCCATATGGTGCGACCTTTTTGGCGGTCACTGTATATTTCAGTAGTATAGGGTGGACCATTTTTGATGGTATCACAAGGTTTTTCAGATATCTATGGGAATAGAAGATAGTCGTTCTCGCGACTCAAAACTTTTTCGAGAAAAACTCAGATTAGAAAACAAAAGTTAGCTGTCTTGAGAGACGAGAGTGTTACCTCTTTTATTGAATAAATGTACTGTTTGTTTTCGAAAATTATCGAGTTCTCAATCAATAATAAATGACAAAAGTTGTTTAGTAAGCAAATAATATTTTAGAGTATGTAAAAATTCAATAAAAATTTTGATATTCCTATTGTTTTTTAATTTTCTGTTTTTCTTTCTAGTTTATTAAACTAAGTCAATCAATCTGCACCTTTTTCATCTCGTTAATTGTAATTCAGGTTAATTGATTTCATTTGAGAATACGTCAAATGTTATTCATTATAATCACTTTCATATCAGAATGTATTAAATGAATTTGAAACTATATCAATTATAATTAAGAAATCGACACTTCTAATTATGACATCAATTATTTTTTGTCAAATATAATTCAGCATATAATCATACAGTCTAAATCTCCATTAATACTTTTTTAATTCAATTGACGTTTTCTAGAATTAAATTGTCTAATTTGAATTACAAATAACGATTTCTGAAATGCAATTTTAGCAAAAAGAAAAAAATATCTTTGAAATACCCACTGCATTTATTGTGAGAATGCATTAAAAACAAACTTAAAATTGCAGTGGTCATTTTAATAAAACAATGTTATTTTCAGTAGAAGAAATTCGAGGAGAGACGCGGTTCCAACCAGAAGCCAGGAATTCAACAATGTTAACATTTAATTGATGTTCTTACTAACTGTAAATATAATAAATATAACAGTGGCTCAATTTCATGTGAGCCTTATGGCGGCGGCGGCGGCGCGGTTAAAAAATTGACGGCGATTTTTCTCAGCGTGTGCATTATGGCGGGCTAAGACGCGATAAATTTCGTGGCGACACGATTTAAAAGACTGCAATCTTGGCGAGTTACCGTTAAAGACGGCCGAGATGAAGTGCATTCTGGAGCTCATCTCGACGAAATCGAACCCGCGAGGCCATCGAAACTAATCGGGCGATTGTATTAACTTTCTCCGAAAAAATTTATCTGTCTTTTTTCTTCATAATTGAAGCGGTGCGACGCCCAGAAAATACCGCATTGCGGGTGCAATATATTTTTCTTGGACAAGATAATATGACCTAAAGACGTAGGCTGTAGCTTGAAATTAAATAGAACAAAATTTGTGGAATGTACTTTGAGTATTTCTCTTCTGACGTCGACGAGTGAAATTGTGTGGCAAAAACACAATTTTCGCTGTACGTTTCATTTCAAAATTTTACAGACGTCTGTGTTTCTATCAATAATTATTGAAAATATGAATTCAATACGGCATTAATTCAATTAATTACACATACAATGACTTGGTCTTAAGTTCATATTTTTACGAGTTTGGCATATTTGATTCATTAATATTTGAGCAGAATAGTTTCATGTCAGCGGCCCATATTTTTGAGTGTTCTCACGGACACCTAATTTCTTGTTCAAAAATAATGAAAATACAGTGTGTCCACGGATTTTCTGCAACAGTCGAATCACAAACAACCAGGACATGTCAGTTTGATTGCAGTTGGATGTATTGACCTATTTCATTTCTGAAGAGGCCACAACTAGGTCCGAAACAGCTGTAGAGGCTTGGCCAAATTTGAACATTATAAAGGGAAACACCTATTTTTAGATGAGGTAGACAAAAATTGACCTGCATACCCCGGGCTCGATTTTTATGACAAGTTTAATGGTAAAAGTCGCATTTCGATATATTGAACCGTTTAGGAACTGCGGGGTGTTTTTCAGAATTCTGCTATTTCTAAATATGTATGTACCTTTACACTTTTTTAGTTCATGAAAATTTTCGATTTCTGCAAAAACTTCATTGAAACACCTTTTAACGTACAATCTATTACTGTTAGTTACATTTCTCTAAAACGCGTAGTTGTTGAGGTATAAGTTATACTTCTGATTTTTTATATGGTGACATGAGCGTAGCTTTAACTGAGGAATTTATTTTCCGACAAGTACTTCAGAATAAATTTCATTAATCACTTTGGCAATCCCGGTTAACCGGAATGTAATTTGGACTTTGGACTAATTTTTTAAAATATCACTATACAGGGCGGCAGTCATAAGGGCATATTGATGCGAAGTGTAGTAAATTTGTATCATATCTCTTTGTTCTTCACTTGAAAAAGGCATTTTTGCGAATGACAATATAAATGATTAGACTTGAAATAGGATCAAACTGTCAAACTTTTGTTCACATTAAAAGAACGTTTTGTTTTTCTAAAGCCCTCTTCGAAAAAAATGAAAAATTGGATTTTTGGCAAATATTTGATATTGGACCACCATGTGTGATACAACGTTGAAAAGAGAAAAAAAAGTAGTCTCAAAATGTTAAAATTCAAAATGGCATCCGTAAGAAAAAATGAAGTTGCTAGGTGTTTCTCCGCCATCTTGAAAATTATTGAAAAGGGGATGTCATATTCGAATTTCTCATAAAAAAGTGTCTTAATGATGCTTGGGTTAGAAATGTCTAGTACGATTAGTTTATGGTGAAAAAATTAAGAATGAAAATTAGAAAATTTTATATTTTTTGCGAAATTTTCAAAACCATTGAAGATGTTTCAAATTTCTTTTCAGCATGGAAATGCGCAACTTTGCCCTAACTTAACTAACTTTGTATCTCTTAAGATAAGCGAGATGCCCATAGTGGCACTCGAAGAATGAACAGTCTGTATGCACCGAATGTATCTTCATCTCGTTTTAATCCAGGAGGTTAAAACGAGATGAAGATACACTCAATATACATAGTGCAGCCCAATCAAAAACGCTAGTTATGTAACATTAATTTTGACAGTGTTTGTCACCTACTTATTCACACGTAAAAATGTACGGGTACTAATAATTTATTCAGTTGCAATAATTGGAATTGCACACCTTCTGAATAGTATTTAGCTGAGATACTCTTATGTGGCTTGTCAAAATGGCATTAATGTTAAAGAAACAGAACTACATTTTGAAACACGCTTCAATCGACAACTATTTTGACTGCAGTCGGTTTTTCTAATTACGACGGTACTTGAACACGTTTTTTTTACAACATTGATGCCAGGTTACCGGGTTCGACAAAGTTCTGAATTTGGTCATTTACGAGATTATTTATGGAGATATTAAAAATTAATCTGCGGCAAATGATTACCAGGGTAAATGTCCAAATTTGAAAATCACTTTTAATAATACAGGGTGTTGTAAAATTATCACGGATCAAAGTTACATTTTTTTAAATGGAACACCCTGTATGTGATACACTTTTTGAAATGTCCTGGTCGTACCCTTTCTAAAAATATAATATTTTAATATCGTATGTCGGGTAGTTAATAAGTTACGACCACTTGTCTCAAAATTAGTATTACTTTAACGTTCACTGTAACGTTAGAAGTAATTTGCAAATAAACTTTGACTTCAGGTGTTCTTAAAGATAGGTCAAATTTGTTTTCTGGTAAAAAAAATTGCTCATTTGTCACCTTTTACACAGAGCGACTCAAAACTCAAATGGTTGAAAAACACATTTTTTTTAAAGGGACATCCTATATAACTTACCATGGTCGAATTCTACATTACTTGTCCTTTCTAAAAGTATAAGGTATTAGTGTGTTATACGGTATGGTCAAAAAGTTATAATCAGCAGTGTGAAATTTTTATGGAAAGATCGCCTAAATCATTTTTTTATGGAATTTTCTGATTTCTTCTTTGTTACTGTAATGACATTTAGTACTGTTACGACCATTTTTAGTGTAAAAGCGGCGCGTAGTAAAACAACTATAAAGAAATCGAAATTTAATTTGAACCAAAGTGATACATTTTAAACATAGAACTATTTATACCTTCTTCACAATTTTAAATTGTTCATACAAATTTTGTAGTTCAGGTGCAAAAACTACTTAATAAAATAAATTATAGAAAAACTGAGAGTTCAGTTATGTAAATTACCTCATAATCGTGTAACATAACTTGTCCTCATAGGCATGTTACCGTAATATCTGGTATAAGAAGTCCTATGTACTATTATAAATACGATTATTAAATTAATTCTAGATAAACACAAGTAAAGTCAAGTAAAAAAATTAAGTTTTTCAATAATTTGAGTTTTGACTCGCTCTGTATAAACGGTGAGAAATGAGAAAATTTCTTTTACCAGAAAATAAATTTGACCTATTTTTAAGTATACCCAGCAAGCAGTCATAACGTTTATATGTAAATGACTTCTAACGATAGAGAGG
Source organism: Prosopocoilus inquinatus (assembly GCA_036172665.1). NCBI lineage: Eukaryota > Metazoa > Arthropoda > Insecta > Coleoptera > Lucanidae > Prosopocoilus > Prosopocoilus inquinatus. The sequence continues at coordinate 33,233,051 of CM069869.1, forward strand.
ACGTTAAAGTTATACTAATTTTTAGGCAAAAGTGGTGATAACTTGTTAACTACCCGATATAAAATATTAAAATATTATATTTTTAGAAAGGGCATGATCAGGACATTTCAAAATGTGTATCATATATAGGGCGTTCCATTAAAAAAATGTAACTTTGGTCCGCAGAAATTTTACGGATCATCCTGTATTATTAAAAATTATTTTCAAATGTGGACATTTACCCTGGTAGTCATTTGCCACAGCTTATTTTTTTAGTATCTTTTTAAATAACTTTTATAAATGACCAAATTCAGAACTAAGTTCCATCTTCGTCAGATTAACCGTTTTCAAGACAATTAGGTTGAAAGATTTGATTGCAGCAAAAACTCGAAATTTCGAAAAGCTCTAACCTTGAAAACATTAGATAGAATTTTATCTGTCAATGTGCAATACTTAATTGTTGCGTAGTTCTTTTTCTCAAAGTATGCTTTTCAAGTTGCTTTTGGTTATATCACAGAAACGAAAAAATTTTGTATATAGATAAATTAGGTTAAATCGTAACATTTTAACGCCGCCTATACGTGGTATAATTATTCCCATCCTATTCGATAATATCCTGTAGAAGACTTAATCAAGAAATACAAAATTGTAATTTCTGATGTTGAAAAAGATTTGTGGACTTTAAAACCCAACTTCGCCGAGAAAATAAATACCTAGTTCAATGTTTTGCTTTTCTTTTCTTTTTAATTTTTTACTGAGCATGAGAACCATATCAAGCGGCGATGCTACAGGCAGCAATTCCAATATCGCTGGCCATGGCAGTGCACATACCAAAGGTTGAGGTTTGGATGACCGCTGCTTGTCATTCTAGACTACGAAGTTTAACGCAAAATGACATAAGCTCTTTAGACTCGATTATTTAGGAATCGAGAAAAACTATTTTTGACACACTTGGCTTTTGATGAAATTTGATATAACTGTTTATGTAATGCATTAATGAATAGTTTAAATAGTGACATCCTACGATTGCTTTTTGGCCTGACATTGCATTAAGATTGAGGAATTGAAGCCAGTTTGTTACATAATAAGTCATCCCATGCAAGCCGACCATGCTTGCTGTCAATGCATAACGAAAATTTTTTAAAAAATTGTAACAATTCGTTTTTGATTGCAGTGGATCCATCAAGCATCCTCTATACAGCTGTTTCAGCCTTATTTAGGGCTTCATTAGCAGAAGCGCAGCTCGAGAGTTCCACCGCAAACCAAAACGACTTTGTCCAAGGATATTCGCAAATGCGATGTCAGGTTAAAAAGTGATCGTAGGATGTCGCTATTTAAGCTATTCATTACTATTATATAGCGTTTGCGAATATCCTTGGACAAGTCGTTTTGCTTTGGAGTGGAAAACTCGAGCTACGCTTCTGCCGACGAAGCCCCAAATAGGACTGAAACAGCAGTACAGGGGATGCTCGAGGCATCCACTGCAATCAAAAGCGATTTGCAACAAAGTTTTTTAATGCATTAATGTTAGTGCTTGCCTTGTTACTATTCTAATAAGCTTCAAACAGGAAATGTTGGGAAAAATGGCCATTAATTTATTTAAAACTAAAAACAAAAGAGAGACCCAAAACATTCGGATATAAATAACTAAATTACTATTCACTTGACACTCAAATGGTAAAATTCATATTAATTATTGCGTTTAACGCTGTCGTTTAACGGTAAATTTCCAATTTTATAGAAAATGTCGGTTACGTCGGCGTCATTTTGGATTGATCGTACATACATCCGGATAGGTAGGCTAAATGTTCTTTCAAAGAAACCAGCCAATCAAGAACAATCAGCAAGAAATATTTTGCGTATCCAGAACTAAGCTTAAGTGTGGACATGCGATAATGTACAGAAACAGTTTCGATATTTTGTCTCGCAACAATGTTTCGCAATTGTTGCGCGACTTTGTATCTAAGTATGTACTAGGCCTTATTATTCAATCTCGTCTAGATAAAAATTACTACGTCGTTGCCTCCTGTTACAAAACATCTAAAAGTAATGAGAGCGATTACTCGTTAACATGAAACAAACAAACATAATTATAACCTGTATGAGCTTAATACCATACAATATTCTTTGAATTTTACTAGTCTACTACTAGCAGTACTGGATATTATTATTTGCATGTTTACTTCAGCTATGGAAAACTATAGTGTCAAATTCAATAATAAGAAAACGCTTTTCTCGTTTGACGCTTTGACAATAATGCGTAGATACATAATTGTTGAGGAACAATGAGTTTCCTGTAAATTTTGAAGTTGGAAGTAAGATAAAACGCATTGCTGGAAGAGAGAATTGATAGTAAATTAGCTTCTGTCTTGTGTAATAGAAAACAAGTTTGTGGCGGGACAGGCGTTTGTAGTAGAGGGCGATTACAATGTAATCTAAGGGTTCATTGTGTCGTTCCCCGTGTTCGCCCTGTCTGTCGAACAACGTGCACCATTCAATAACCTGTTGGGCGTCCTCGGCGAAAGCGGGCGAAAACGCTCCAAATCTAACACTCAAAGGCTAATGCGTCTGATGCCCGATAAAATCACCGACTCGAAAACCGCAGCTAAATTTCATCGCCGGCGTTATCCTAATTTATCGGATTGCACCTGAAACATTATATAAAGGTAACTCCATCCGAGACCGAGTTTTTCAGGTGGCTGCGTCTGAAACAACTTTGTTTCGGCTCGTTTGGAATCCGCACTAATACTCTTGTAGGTATCGGATATGGCAGTTCATCTATAAAATCACATCAGACGATTATCGCCACAAAGGGAACTCATAAAACGTTGAAGTGCAACACGTATGCTGTGATCTGCCGAGCGGACTAAAGTGGAAGGGTTCCGATGTAGTAACCGGCCGGAAAATTGCTACAAAACAAATGGCTTTGGTCGCTCATTTTGACACATCATCATCGTCATCGCGTTCGCTATACCTACGCCATCCATTATCACTCCAAAATTATTTTAAATAGATCAAAACGAAATTAAATTCGGAACCGGAAACACGCATTTAATTACACTCGATGAACTTCCATTTGATAGAGAGAAAACAATTTCTAATTATGCTCAAGATATATTCTCTCTCTCTCTCTCTCTATATATATATATATATATATACAGGATGATTCAACAAAACAAATAACTGTAGACATAAGGGGGTCTAACTTGTGCAGTTTTTGAGATAAAATGGATTAAAACATCACATGTAAACTTGTTGGTGGTTACTGGAACAGTTGAATGCGTCACAACAGCAATAGATTTTTGAGGAAAAAAACACAAAACACGAACATTTAACCTTGAACTTAAACCGTAAAACGATAACGTAATTTTGTCAGTGGAATCTGTTTGTATCAACGTGCGTATCAATTCACAGAAATTTAGTGAAATTCGTGTATTTTAAGATTACTTGTTCTACGAAGAATTGACTGATGAGCTCTTAATGCCAACCGCGGCCCTTTAGGATTTTTTTTAATTGAACGTACGTATCACCACGGTGTATTACGAATTTGCAATTGCTTCATGTGCGAGATAATTAGTCGAATTAAACTGAAGCGAATCAAACATTACAAATAAAAAATTCAGGTTATGAAGTTTCAAAACAATGCAAATCACTGCCCGGATTTCGTGATTCATTAGGCTGACATTCACACAGAACTTTTGAACGCTGTTGGGTGGTAGCATACTTGGCACGCAGACTTGCTCGTGCAAAGAACAAAAACCTTGCGCTTCAAGTGCGCGAACCAAAACGTGCATCCGGAAGTAACTGCAGTTTTAATAAATTAACTAATAAGTTAAATTTGGTCGAATAAGTTAGCTCTAAGGCGCGTTGTGTATGGCGGCCAATCATGTGAACAGGTGCATAACAAGAAGGTCATATCGAATATCTGTTACAAAAACTATAAGTTATTTACATCACATAGCATTTACTTTTTGTTGACACAGTGACTAGGGATGGCAAAAAAATTTCATATATCGATATATCGACTCATAATATATATTGTTAACCGTATATTGATACATTCGATATATCATTACAAATGCACTGCTCCAAGAAGTTAACGCGCCATATAGTAAAATAAGATTTTTCGTTTTCTTTATCTAAAATCTGAGGCGGTTGACGTTTATTTTAAACAGTTTAATTACATCCAGCCGTTCATAAACAGTTTTAGTCGTTACTAAAACGTTATTTACGTGTAGCTAGTTTCGTTGATATGAATACTTATTCATAGACTTGTTTAAAGATGGATTATCATTGATCACTCGTTAGTCAATGACTATATTTTAGTCACGGCAGAGCCTTGGTTTAATATATGACTCAGCCCCGATTTTTTCACTTTCTGATAAATTTGATAATGGTCAAATCAGGCCTAAGATATTTTGACATTGTTATATTATTTTCGTTCATTTGTGTTACCTTTTCTTTTTTTTATTATTAATGGATTAATGAATTATGGAAGATGATTTTTACGATTTATTGGAAGATATAAAAGATGCTAAGACTAGCTGAATATTTTCACAAAGATTAAAAAAAAAAACTCTATAGACAAGTTACGATACATTATTCGTAAAAATTAAGGCTGGGAATAATTTATGAAATGGACAGGATAATCCTGGAATATCCCGTCCGTTACATTAAGTTATTTTCACATTGATGAAAATAATCCGACAAAAAATTATGAAGCCTAAAATAAGGTATTTGTAAAAAAAATCACAAATTGTCCCATTTTTTCGCCGATTACTGTTGTAGTACTTATATTTTTAGTTAAGGAAATTCGTTTCATAGAAATACGGTCACTTTATGTCAGCATCATACTTTTATAATCGATTTTTAAAAACTATAGTTCAAGAGATAGTACAATTGTTACGCAATAACATTGCTGAACTAATTCCACTACAACTGCAGTTGCTTTCCACAAGCAAATATAGTATAGTGTTTCAAATTAATCGAGCATTTGCTAAATAAATTTTCCGCAGACTTCGTCGACGTCGAACATATTGCCGAACAGTTTTCAAATTTCTTCGACATCCATTTCGACGTCGAAGAGCTCTGTAGGGTTGTGGCCTCATCATTGGTTCCTACTTTTGGTACGTCCTATAGAACAAATCATGTTTTTTATAATCTGATACTCTGTTTATTTTGTAGGTTTAGGCTTCTATGGGAAAATAAAATGAAATTTGTATGAAATAATTATTTTTACTCAGACAAACTCAGGGTTACAGTTCGGCGGAAATTCTTGAAACGCGCTTGATTTACCTTCCACTTCACTGCCTCGTCGGACAAATCAGTATCGCGCACAAAATGTAATGCAATATACAATGCACGATGCAGTGATACCGTTCACGATACCGCGCCTCTGAGCAGAAGTGGTGGGAGTCGATCAAGATTTTTCGCCTAACTGTACTCATGCTATACTCATGGTCATACGGACAATCAAAAATCAAATTGTACTTCAATTTATTATGCCTGCTGTTACATAACAGCAATATGATGTTAAAATCTGTGTCAAATATAATTGTTGGGATTACATAAAGATCAAAAGCTTGCAAAAACGTAATCCGAAAACACAATTTTCGTCGAAATGGATTCTTTATACAAGTTCAATGGTATCTCTGCATCCTTTTAGCCATGTTCTGGTTACACATGAGGATTCTAAACCCCGGTCTTGCGTACAGCGGGTCATGTCCCGATTCAGCTGGACGGAAGCTGCACTATATTTTTGACCGAGCTGGTCTGCCGCTGGTATACTCATCATTCATTTCAGCGGTGCAATCCCTCTTATATCTATATCCATCTCTTGCGCGCCGCTAAATTTTGAATGTCTTCTCCGTCTAATCGTAGATCTAGGCGCCAATGTTAACTTAAAATGGAAATTGAATTCGAACGCGGTTTAGAAGGAGATCTGGACGGAGAAAGCTCCGTAAAGCTCCCATGCCGGACACAGACTTTCCTTTATCTCGTGGTGCGAGATTTTGGATTTCCTAAAGACGAGTTTTAATTGCTTGAGAGCTTTAAATGCGGTCTAATATGTATTATTATTAGTATTACAATTATTATTTGAGAATGAAACAACAATTATAATTAGTTCAATTTGAGTGGGTAGTTACAAGGAAGAAGTTATTCACAACGTAAAGTATTAATTAAAAAAACTTTCCCAGGAGAATTCGAACGAACAAGACTACGACAATTTCGCTGATTATTTAAACAATAGCAAGCACACTTTTAACAGAAAAGTTGTAAGGACAAGAGAAAAGCGGCGGACGGCTTATTCATTTGACAGTTACACCGATACGAAACAATAATAGCTTCATTTACGGTGGCGAAACTGAACGCGCGCAAAGCACAATACGTCGTCTGCTCTTAGATAAAACTATTCACAAAAGTTTATGAAGCGTTCGCGAACGGTAAACAACTTATTCACGGTAATAGTGTGAAATTGAATTTTAAATAAATTCAGCCCTTATACCTATTTACATGTTATTATTATGTCATCGCGGCGCACTTTTCCGAGCTGAATGTTTTTTCGCCCCATTTTCTTCTTCTTCACGCTTTTCGCCGGATTATAGTGACGGCGCTATGTCGTCCTAAACTTTTTTTTCAGCAATTTCGTCTTCAAATACTGCATGTTATCTCAAATCGGAAAATAAAATAGCTAAAGCAAAGATTACTGTTATTATTATTAAGAATTTAAATTTAATTTATTAAAGTAGAATGAACAGAAAATTAGATCTTGAAACGTTATTTAATATATGAAATTATTTAACAAGATACTAAAAATTATTCTGCTTACCAGAATAAATGTCCACAATTAGAAATTATTTATCACAAAACAGAGTATACTATTACCGCACCCCCATAATGTTCTCCGTGCAAGCTACACTTTCTGAAATACTCTGATCTTGCACTTTTTCTAAAAACGTAAAGGTTTAATTTTGTACTTAACAAGTTATGAGTTGAATTGTATGGTGGAGTTATAACTAATTTATCGTAAATATTTCCGGAACATGATTCTTTTAAAATTTTTGATTTTATATTTGTCTAGTACTATTATATGCTTTGTTGTTATTACTATTTTTTGTGAAAAAAATGCCCAGAATAAGACAACTGAAGACCTTACTACAACAAAAGGATAAGTTTAAAGTACTAAGTTTAGGTAAATTAAAAGAAATGTTTTACTACTCCTTTTTTACACTATACGAAGCAGTAAATCCTATCGGACAATTTAAGCAACACGTTACACAAGAATTCTCCCGTTGTTGCACCAAACGATGAAGCATTGTCAATTAGTTTGAAAACCGGTGATATCCCAATTTGAAGACAATTGTTGCAACAAAGTCTTCAATACACAGGTGTCCCAATGCTCCAAGAAAATACGAAAAGGGCATTTTATGTGCATTTTATCAAAAAACTTTGTTAACGAAAGTTGTAAAGGGCCATATTCTGTACAATTTAGTTTTAATTTAATTAACAATTTAATTTTTTAATTATTTTCATCTAATATCTGTTTTTAATTTATTTATCATCAAGTAGATGGTGAAGTTATTTTATTAGGTTGGATTAGGTAGATCAACCGGTGTTGTCAACTCTCAACTTTAAGAAATTTCCGTTTTTATTTAGTACCAAGGTTAGTTTTACATATTAATTTGTTAGCTAAATAATTAATTATTTTATGTCAAAATGGTGAAAATTGCAGGACGCGATGTGAAAATTACTATACAAAAAGCATTTATAAGGCACCAAACGGACAGGCCAGATTTGGAGAAAATAGAAATTAGTGAAAGATTAGAGGAAATTTTTGCAGTGAGTAAAATATTTTAAATTTGTAAACGTACTTTTCGTATAGAAATACTTATTGCAGACGTCACAAATGTGTATAGGGGATATATTGACGAAAAAACGAGACAAATTGAAAAGTTCTTCTTCTGGAAAATGTACAGCTTGCTACCAACAAATTTTTAAATTACATGTTTAAAAAAGATTTGCAACGACTAATTAGGTAATATAATTTGAGATATAAAAAATACACCTTGTGACGAAAAGAAAATATTGCAACATTGCTTCATTTGCAATAACCTTAAACCCAAAATAGTTTCATTATCAATGTTTAGTTACTTGCATAAGTACCACTTCTTGCCTAAATTTTCACGGCATACTTCGACGGTAAATAAATAAAAAACAGATATTATACAGGCCGTTTCTTTATTAAGTTACGCATCAAATTTATGGTATGGAACCTTACGTATTTTATTACATATTTGGATAGGAACTTAAGAGCTGATGAAAATGATATAATAACTTATTAACCCATTTTCAGTAGTTTTCGATTTAATTCTTCTTTTCTGTAAGAAACCATCCAAATTCAAACTTCTGCCTGAAGATTATTTTAAATGATAGCAGGTTGAGATTCGGAATAAACACTTCGAAATATCTGTACTTTCAAGTCATTTACAAATTCTGAATGTCGGATGGCTATTAACAAAAGTAGGGCTCGTTTCAAGAATTATATAATTACCCTGTTATTTTAAATGGAACACCCTGTGTATTACTAGATGAACGGAGAGACTTTCTTGTTGGAATTCCAACGATACCACACATCTCAATTTAAAAACGTTTAAGTTATTGTTAACTAATTAATTAACTTACAGAAATTCGCTGTGCGACAGCCCATAAAAAGAGCTATCCACTCGTGTAATGATATAGATATAATATTTGAAATAACAGAGTAATTTTTGCAAATCTTGAAATCTTCCATTTTTGTTTCGGAAGAGCTTGTTCCAGATTTCAGCCTGTTATCATTTAAAATAACCTTCAAACGTTTGAATGGCAGAAAACACGAAATAACTATAAAACTACTGAAAATAGGTTAATAAGTTAATATATCATTTTCATCAGCTCTTTATGTGCTTCCCAAACATGTAATAAAATAAACAGGGTTCCCTTTAAAACATCATAAGTTTGATGAGTAACTTAATAAAGAGACAACCCGTATAGTTGAAAATAATTTGAAATTGTACATAATACGAGCCTGCAGAACATTCGTTAATTTTTTGATAAAATGTGTATAAAGTGCCCTTTTCATACTTCCTCTGAGCGCTGGTACGCCCCTTTATAAATAAACAGAAATTGAATATGAAAATGAAGCATGAAGCGCTGGCAATGACAACTTCTTTTATAACGATTTGGAATTTTTCATTTTTATGTTTCCTTGTAAGTAAATGAATACTAAAGACTGCACTTTTAGGTCGTAAGAAAGTCGAAAAAAGCTGTCTAGTTTAGATGATTTCAGTTATAAAATTAGGTTTTTTTTTATTTTCTCACCTACTTAAAAAGTCCAATAAAATTAAATAAAACATTAAAATTAAAGCCATCAGAATTTGAAACCGTTTTTGCTGTCCCAATGAATGCATAGTGGACGCAACGTAAAAAAAAATATATTATTTAGATATAAAACTTAAACTCTGCAAAATAATAAATTATGGTTAAAATATTTCTTTTAAAGATTTTATCTTTCGGCCTGTTTTTAATTATAATAGGTTTTTACTGTTTTGACCCGGTATTGGTTCATCTGAAAGGGCCTCCTTCGCTCAGATAACTACAACAGCTAAGTTGCTGACTCACCTCAGATATTCATGGACAGGGGCGCACAGTTGGACATTAGGAAGTAAATTCTGCCAAAAGAACTTTTAATCAATTGCATAATTTGTTAACATAACATTTGTGATTGAAGTTGATTCTTATCCTGACGCAGCTATAAATCTATAGCGAAACGTTGAGTGTGTTCCCATCATATTTCTGTCCGGTTCGAGATTAAGAAAAAATTGTACTTATAACATTTGTTTTGCAGTGTATTTTGCCCCACTGTGGGCGCCAAGTTCTAGATGATTACCCGTTCAGGAACACCGCCCCTGAATGTTTACGTGCCGGGTCAGGAACTTAGTTGTTACGGTTGTCTGAATGCGACCATTGTGTGAGTCACATTAATGACAATTTGCGTTCGGAGATAGCGACAGCAAAAAAAAGGTGAAAAAAATTAATTTAGATGAAATACAATTTGGCCAACTAACTTCTTTTTTAATGAAACGAAGACACATGCAAGAAAATATTTAAAACCTTAAAAACTGAGAAGACTTTTTGCCTAAAATCTGGTCCCTTATGAATACTACAATATAATAAATTTCAGTCTACATTAATATTTAATTCTTATTTTTTAAAAATATTTATAAATTAAGTATAATGTACTGTTTAAATAAATAGTTATATAAAATAAAGGTACAATAACCACATAGATACTCAAATCATACAGAATTGGCAAAAATATAACTGAACATTCTGAATAATGCATGCGCACTATTGTAACATATTCAACAGTTTTAAAAAAGTTAGCTTTGAATTATAGTAGTTTACACGGTTTTTATACCTTTTGATGAAACAATCAATTCTTATAGTGTTGGGGGCGCTGAGTGCAGGAAATCTATTTAAAAAAATCCGTCACGTCACACTAAGCCAATATTTATTTAAATAAAAATTCACAAAACTTGGATTTATAAACAAATTAAAAATGGCTAATCTTGCTTTATTCTTTATAATTTCCTGGTTCAGTTTCCCTTAAAACATACCAACAATAGTCTCCTAACATATTTTCATCCCCAAAAACCCTTATGAAGGTCTTCAAAAAACTTCAGGTCTTTGGTGAAAACACTCTTCCTGTTCATAACACATATTGTTCATGTTTCCAGGGAAAAGGTCCAAGTGTGAGTGAAGGAAATGTAAAGAGATATATTTATATCAATCGTATAATAATTTTTCAACGAATCGCCAAAACTCTCTTTTTTTTATTTCCCAAAAATCTCTTGACGACTACTTTAAAGGATATCCAATTTTTTTTTTAATTGATAAAAGGTTCTCGTATGTATTGTATTGTCTTGCATTATTTTATGGTGACAAAATTATGTTTTAGATATCTACTAAAACTGTTTCTAATACATTCATACTTCTGAACAAGTTGACAAAAAGCTGTCAGAAATGCAGTAATTTCACAATAGGAAAAAGGCGGAACCATCCAACGCCTCCTATGTCCAATGAATCATTTACCGAAATCCTGTATTAACTGTCCACAAAATTAACTGATCGTAACAGAAATGACGAGAACTTAATTTACACGATCTATTAGATATTTTATAATAATTTAAATCATTTATTGTTACGTAAAAACTCTGATACTGAACTATAAACTCCAACTAATATACGCGGATATGCAAATGAACTGTTATTCGTAGTAACAAAATGTGGCGTGATAGAAAATTTTCAACTACTGTTTTAAATTAGCAGAAGGTATCTTGATAAAAATACACGTTTGGTTTGAGGTATAAAAAAAGTTAATATTTGTGAACCAATGTAATCAATACATGAATTTGTTCTTGATATTGACATGACTTTTTTCATAAGTTGTAATTTGAAAATAAATATTAAAGAACCTAAAAAATATAATCGAAGTTGACCCTTGGCGGATGAAAATTGTAAGTAAAAAGTTTTCAATCTTTAACCGGACAGAATTATAAATGGATAAACATTCAACATTTCACTATCGATTGATAACTTTGTCAGGAAACTATCAATGTGTAGAGATTTGGCGCTTATCTAAATACGAAATATACGAAATCGTCCTTCTGGCAAGACAAATTCGTGCGTCGATGTACTTAAAAAAAAATTGAGATTACAAAAGTATTAATTAAGTAAAAGAGAGGTATACTTCTTCCACGTTTAATTCATTATATTTATTACCTTTCTAAGCAATATAAAAAATTGGCACATGTCCTAGTCAGGCGTAAGTTGCTGCCAGACCATTGCAAACTGCGTTCTTAAGTATCGTACTCAATAGTAATTATACAGCGTGTTTCTAAACCTGTCTTTAATTGAAACCACAAATAGTGATCAAAAAAAGAAGCAAAATTTGTTATACATCTATTGGTTAGATAGCAATAATAACGCAGATAAAAATTATTTCACTTTTTCATAGAAATTGTTTGAGAGTCGCTGAATGCAGCTTAAATGTTCCGGCAGAGTTTGGTTTCAACTATTCTCCGACGCTCGAGGCCATAAAAAGTCATAAAAACGCAGATCATGACCTAATGCACAGATATTGTACTTAAGGCAGGTCAAGTATCGTATTTTTTGTTAATTTTAAAAGCAGGTAGATTTTGTAACTAGGTAAATCGTTAAGAGTTTAAAATATTCTGTGCGTGTTGCATTAATTTATGATTAGTTTTGTGCTAATCCGTACTTTAACAGTTAAATTTAAAAAATTCAATCTAAATGCGATCGAAAAAGTGGAAATTCTTACATTATATTAATTTGTAAATTGTTAATAATCAACTTACCATGTTGAATACTAATAGTTTATTGTACTTGTATAGCAAAAATAAATTTGTTTCTTTATTAAAAGTTTGAATAAACGAAGAAGTAAACGTCTACACTAGGCGAGAGCTTTCATGTGTTTATGGTTTAAGCCGACGCAAAAATTCAGGTTCAATATTATCCTTATAAAAACATGTGTTTTGTGTTGGAATGTAAACAATTAATAAAATAATTCAATTGAGAACTAACGAAGTTATTCAATCACTTATTTTGAACCCATAGATTATTGTGAGTATAGGCAATCTAATTTATTTAAATTTTTCATCGTATCATACTCCAATTATTGCTTTCCATTTTACAGTAGAAAGAGTTTCTACTCTTGCAATACTTATTCTGCAGCTATTAGTGCGATAATTAAAAAATAATTTCACGCATATTAAACGCAGTTACAAAACTAGCAACGAAGATATTTTAAAGACATAATTATTATGAAGTTTTGAACGCGATGAGATGATAAAAAATATTATGTTTTATTAAAAAAAGTTAAAAACAATTGAAAATCTCAAAAGACTGATAGTCATTTGTTTTTCCGATATTGCTATAAATTTGGGCAGGACAGTCCTGAAATGTTTTCAATATAAGTTACTTCGTAAAAATTTAAATAAAAGAGTTAGTTGTTGTTGCAGCTTCCCGTGATCACCCTGTATACATGTTTATATGAATTTTTTCGTTATTTTGATCCGTAGAATACGTCCCTAAAATAGCGGCCTGTACTTTTGTTACACCCTGTATATGTTAACAATCTGAATCAACAATTTCCATACGCTTCATTACATCAGTACGCTGACGGCACCTCTCAGGCTTTGTGTTCTGAACTAGTGATGGGCGAAAAATAGTATTCGAATACAATTAGTATTCGAATACAATTAGTATTCGAATACAATTAGTATTCGAATACAATTAGTATTCGAATACAATTAGTATTCGAATACAATTAGTATTCGAATGTAATTAGTATTCGAATAAAAATAGTATTCGAATTAAATTAGTATTCGAATGAAAGCAATATTCGAATGAAAAAAGTAATCCTTTAAAAATAGTACTCGAGTTCCCCTGAAACCGAATGCTTTGACCGTGACAACATTTTGTTTATAACTCACATAAAACTTTTTATTAATTTATGGTATTTATATCGTAAATGAAATAAAAATGAATTTGCTTGTATTATACCTGTCTTAAATCTATATTAGCTTTACAAGAAAGATTGTCGCTGCATTTTAGAAATTAATGCGAAGTAATTTACGATCAAAACCAAGTATGTTGTATGGTCTTCGCCGAAGATTTAAGACAGATGCACGCTGATTATAATACAAGCAAATAAATTTTTTTCCATATACAATATAAATACCATAAATTTATAAAAAGTTTATGACGATGCGACGGCGCATCAACCTAGTAAGCAGTTTGCAGATTTTATGTGCATTTCGATAGAACAGTTTATTTATTTATTTAAAAATGTATTTCTTCGGAAATGTGTTCATTGCAAAATTTCGTTGCGCGCAAAATTATCAAAAAGTTTATGTAAGTTATAAATAAAATGCCGTCACGGTCAAAGCATTCGGTTGTACGGGGAACTCGAGTACCGACAGCTATTTTCTTTCGAATACTGCTTTCATTCGAATACGACTTTCATTCGAAATTATTTTCATTCGAATACGAATTTCATTCGAATTACTATTTTTATTCAAATTTTAATTTTATTCGAATACTAATTTCATTCGAATACGATTTATCGCCCATCACTAATACACACAGTTCTCGTTAGAAGTTGTACCGCAGACATTTTCCTAAATGGATCGCGAACACATTGCGGTGCCACTGCTTTTTATAGGCATATTAAAAAGAGAAAAAGAAATAGATTACAGTGGGTACACGCTAGAATTTAAAAATGAAAAAAAGATTTGTCAAATTTTTATCTTTATATGTGTTGCTTATTTCGTCCCAAATGACGGGTCTTGCTTAGACTAATGAAATCAAAAAGTCAAACAATCAAAATTGTATAGCTTCAAACAGCAAGTCTGTCTGCTCTATTTTCTACACAATTTCGTCTGAGCATGTGCAGATGAAATATTTACATGACATAACCTAATATCTTTAAAATTACAATCAACTGTGCAGAATCACTCAAAATTTCTTGTGTGCGAATATCAAACAAGAAACCTCGATACCACTCAAGATGATACATAATTTAGATTGTTTCAAAAATTGCACAATTTTTTGAACAATAAATTGTGTAATGTAAAACGGCCTTAATAAAAGAAGAGAAACTGGCGCCTGTTGCGCCTGCCAGGCCTGAACACTTACGACAGGAGCCGAAGAAGCGTCTATGTTTATAAACCAACTGGTCAACGCTGTACATGCTATCATCATGCAAAATTGTAGTAGTATTTTGTGCAGTATCTACTGCAAAATAATTATGATCAACAAATTAAACATTGCAGGGAATTTTGAAATGTCTTTGCATAACAATATTGATTCTATTAGTATTATTAATGAACAAGCAATTTCTAATTCAGAAAATTTCTTTAAATCGATTCATTGGAATATGGGTAATTAATTTACACATGTTTAAACAATATATCTATGAAAAATTTTGTGCAAATCGTTTTTGATTGCAGTGAGAACCTCGAGCAGCCTCTGGACAGCTGTTTCAGCCCTATTCGAATTTTTGCGAATAAATTGGGCAAGTCATTTTTGGTCTGCAGTTGGAATGTCGAGCTACGTCTCTGCTGAAGAAGCCCCAAGCAGAGCTGAAACACCTGTCCAGAGGCTGCTCGAGGTTCTCACTGCAATCAAAAACGATTTGCACAAAATTTTTCTAAAAACTTTCATTATGCTTTGACAGCAAGCATGGCCGCCTTGCATGGGGGACTTATTAGGAGCAAATCCCGCTTCAATTTGTCTATCCTACTGCAACGTCAGGTCAAAAAGCGATAGTAAGATGTCGCTATTTTATATGTTCAATATATCTATGGTTTAAATAAAAATTTGTTTATTGACATCAAAAATTATATACGCAAATAGTTTACAATTTCCTTAAATCAATTTATTATAGAGCCTGTCATCAAATAAGTTTCACGTACTAAAACTGTAGTGAGATTAGTTGTCGCTTAAAATAATGTAAGTGAAAACAATAATAACGTTTAAAACAAGTTGAAATAAATGTTAGCTTGGAAATTTTGCTTAAACAAGCTATATTTAAAGCTTTATTTTACGGTGGAACACATGATGGACTATTTGGGGAAGCTGAAATTCATGATTGACTGAAAGATGCCTATTTGCTACATACAGTTTGTAAAGTTTTCCCATACCTGCAGAGGAGAATTGAGAATTTCAATTTGAAGTATCTAAATACTTATATCTGCGGTATGGAAAATTGCTTAGAAAATTATTGTTAAGGGTTACAATAATAGGAAAATGATTATGTAATTATTTAATTGCATATGAGCGCACTCATGAAGGCAAAACTATTAACTTATAGCGTTTTCTAGTGGTTTATTTAGTGCCGCCCTGGATTTGTGCAAATGTTTTTAGTAACTCTGTATCAGTACGAGTTCATTGGAAAATATAAACAGCCGGTGTAGGTTAGAACTGATTGCTCGCAGAGGGAAAAGTTTAAAGTAATTTCTTTTTGACTATTATGTTTATTACCTAGTTTATGGTTCAGGAGAAATTGTAGCTAGAACAAATTAAACAATAAGTTAACTTATGTTTTACAATAAATTATTAAGTTATTCTCTCATTGAATAACGAATTACAAAAAGATATTACAAAATTATAACGTAATTTTCTCTCTCTAATGTGAGTATAATATCAATAATAGATCCCTAGATCGAGAACATTCACTATATTTTTTATAATTTTTGTTCAATATACCTGATAAACATAAACCTAATCTCAACATTTAACTTCACTGAAATTGGAACGAGCAGCAATAGACCGTGTGGAAAATTAGTGCACAGTTTTGTCAGTAGAATAACAACACTAGAGCGAATAATCTCATTGAAATTCAGATATTGCATTTAATTAATAATTACAGTCAGCGCTTGGGCTTATTCCTGAACCAATTACAAGTTGAGAAGTTCATACAGACATATGTGCCAGATGCTTGGTTTTCGATAAACAGGGTGCTAAAATTTTTCTTTGTTTTTTTTCCATTTTTATCAAAAATGTCGAAAAAAAAAAGAAGCCTGTACAGAAGTAGGAGGTGGTCAGTTTCAACATTTTTTTGTACGTAATCTCAAACTTTACTTTTAGTAAATAATGAAACAGCAAATCAAACTTACTGTCTAAGATGAGTTTAGAAATATATGTACGTTGAAAGTAGCTTTTGTTTTATTAATGTAATTTTTGCAGTTCTTTTTACACTCAAAACTGAAAGAGTTTTTTTGAGAATTTATTTGTGTTACTAATAATAAATACTGTTGATAACAGTTTAGGCACGTAAGCTTGCGACCATTTTCACTCGATTTCGAGATAACACCGACGGGGCAGTTTGGTTACAGTTGGAGTTCTTGAGCAATTTTTTGCATAATAAATATTGTGCATCTTACTTAGGTATACATTTATATAAGAGAGATGGTAGTGAGGAAAGTAAGGAAGTAACTTAATTTTTTTGCATGGAAAATTTTTCATAAATTTATATTGCGAATCTAATCAGAAAACTTTTAACTACACAGTTGTATTAACAGTAGAGCCAATATTTCTGACCAATATAAAATGGAAGTTATTCGAGTTTTCCAAAGACCTATACAAGCGCTAAATTTCCCTGTAGTATAATACAATAAAAGTCACTCTAAAAAAATTATGCGGCTTTTGTTTTAAACTAATACCTTGTATTCGCGACGTTTAGTTCTTACAACTTTTCCAGATGAGATTTTACGCAGGAATAACGTTATTATCGGAAAATTTATCGAACATGACACAGGAGACAATTATCGGAGGAAAGCGAAGAAGGAGCAGAACTCGAGAGGAAATTGCCGTGACTTCCTTCGGCAGTCGTTTTCGACGACGTCGCTCGCGACTTCGGTCATTTCGGAGGCGAATTACACTTCGCTTATGCCGTCTAACATGAGGGACTTCTTATCCGGATTTGCGGCGTATGATCCACCCATTCAAGTCGATAATTTGCCAAGTAGATGTCGTCGGCCTTCCGCAGAACTTCTGCCCCAATAAGACCAGGCACGTAATTGAACTGCGCGATTTTATGGAGGGCTCTTGTGAACGAGCAGATTTTGCAATAAAGGTGCTCTCATGAAGGGCGCTCAGGTGTGCTTGTATTAACAGTTCGATTCCTTTCTGCTTTCTATCACCGGTTTTACCCCTAACTAGCGGACGTCCACTTACTAGCGTTATTGCCCATGAAAGAGTCGGTCATTAACGTTATTTTTAGAGGATTTATTCCACGCGCATTTTTTTCTTGAAATTTCTACATTGTTTCACACACCTTTAGATACAACTTATCAACTGTACATTTCTCTTCAATCACTTATTCAAAGTATGAAATTACAGTGAATATTTTACGCTAAATCCTATGCCATATAGGTCCAATTGTTTTGGTGTAAAATACTTACACTGCAAAATTATTAAGCAATAGAGTTCCAGTTACACGAGAGTAGTGTAATACTTACAAATTGCCTAGAGTAAAACTTTTAATATGTTCCATGTTAAATGTACTGTATGTAGAGTAATATTTCAACCGAAATTTATAAAATAAGTAATGCAGTCTGTGTGAACTTTTAAATTTCTTACGAGTACAATATGACTTTTTTGAAATGTCATGTATGGTCAGGTGAGGCTGTAACGCGTACTTCATCTAAGCTTTACTTAGCAATATTCACAGTACACACCGTAAAACTTAGGTAAAAGGTGATTTCTTTCGCTCAGAAAATCATGATCCAAACGTGTTTTGATTCAAAAATAGACATTTTTTTCTTTGAATCTCTCTATCTTTAAAACTTGTTTGGATTGAATTATGGTTATTTAGAAATGAACTGAACTGAATTCAGGTCCAAACTATTCGAAACACGATTCAAACTGTTAAGCGAAAGAAAGCATCTAAAGATGATTGAATATTCAGGCGCGATACGAGCCCAAAACTAATCGAATCTTGTACTAAACCGAAAAGCAAAAGAATTGGTAATTACACAAAAACTACGTTAAGTTGCATGAAAAATAATATTCTTAAAGAATCCACCGCATTTTCGATAATAAAGCACGGAGATTAATGCAACTCATGCCCAGCCATGTTACAACTTAAATAATACGTGTTTCGCAATGTATGTACGATTGATGCACGATGGTTGTCGAAGATACAATATTCTAATCAGAGTAAATAAATGATAAATGTAGAGTAAAAGCCATGAACTTCGCCTGCAGGGTGAATATAGAGTTGTTTTGTGTAAATTTTATTCATAGTGTGAAAAGTTTCTGAACATTCACACTAAAGTTTTTACTATAAATATTTTTGGCATGTTTACACGGGAAAATTGTTTTAGTGTCTTCACTCTTTAATGTTAATTTACTTATACTGTGTGTCTCATATCGTACGGAGAAGATTGAAACTCAATAATGAAAAAGTTACAGCAGTTTAAGTTTCTTCATTTCTTCTTTAATTTACAACTAAATCTTCTTAATTAATAAAATTGTTTCACAAATTGCAACTTTCTTTTTAAATAAACTCTAAATTTATCAAAACTACCATTCACAAAATGTCTCCGTTGATCTGTTTTCTAGTTTTCTCAAGTGCGAGATGAGAAAGGAAGGATTCGTGCTGTGCATAGATCGTACCGCTATGCGCTTGCGTCGCAAACTAATAAAACGTGGTTTTTGTGATTTTTAAATCTGAAGAAGACTAAATGGTGCAGATATGATACAGATTCATTTTGTTATAGAAGGTGTTCCTTGAGGTAACTGACAAACTTACACCATGCGTTCTAGAGACTTTTCTGCAGAAAAGAAACTTCAAGTACTTTTTACCTAAAGTGTAAATGAAGTTTCTTTTTTTTTGTTTAGAATCACCTACAAATAACGCAAGTTTGTCATTTACCTTAGGGGAACAGCCCTTATATGTGGTGAATTTACTGAAGTTAGAGATTTGTGGAAAATAACAGAGTAAGAAAGTATCGCGAGCGACTTTCTGATCCGATAAATCATAACTTTAAAGCCATGGATTTGTAGGATGTCTCTCAAGAAAGTCTTTATTTTTAAACCTATTTTTCCGTTTTGTTAATCAAATTTTAATACATAGTTGGCTAAAATATACAATAACATCTTATTTTTTTATTATCCAAGCAACTGAAGTCATACGTCTCTTTGATCTCCTAAAGCTGCCCTTTTAATCTCTTCTATACACTATGACACCCAGTGTAATTAATTTGTTTTAGCGGATGCAATAAAAATATGAAATTAATACAGGAACTGAACGATTTTGACTAAATAAATCCAATTACACTTTGAAAATAAAAGGGAAAGGTTTATTTACACGGTAAAGATTCAAATCATTTTCAAGCTACATATCTAAAAACAGCTTCAAATATATGTTGTTAACATTTTTTTACAGATTAACTAAGAAAAAGCAAAATGTATCAAGTCACAAGTAAATGAACTTGTACCCATGTTTTTTAACATATTCTCATGAACTAAGGATAGTAAAGGTGAAAGCGGTTTAGTTTTAATTTTTCAAAAATAATTTCATTGTACTTTTAGATTATATACTTTATGCATTTCAACAGGTACGCTGCCATACACGCACACTCTTTGGTTGGTGTGAACCAAAATATTGTCATTGAACCTCCAATAGAAATTAAGGTAGCAGCGCAGCTGTCGAAATACTAACTACGATTATAAACAAATTGTGATAAGAAAACGTTGGTGTTTTTACCTAACTGGTATTACCTGAAAAAATCGTTCAGTTCTTGAATTTATTTTGTATTTT
Source organism: Prosopocoilus inquinatus (assembly GCA_036172665.1). Lineage (NCBI taxonomy): Eukaryota > Metazoa > Arthropoda > Insecta > Coleoptera > Lucanidae > Prosopocoilus > Prosopocoilus inquinatus. Next base: position 33,253,419 of record CM069869.1, read on the forward strand.
TATTATAATATATGGGCTGTTCCATTTGAAAACAATTACTAACTATACAATATACGATCTGGAGCCCTCTTTTAGGGCCTATGGCTCCGTCATTTTTCATTTCTGAAAATAACATATGAAAATGTGACCTTAATTTTTGATGTTATATTCACCCTGTAAATATCGGAAGACATTACTGAATCACGATGTATAAGTAAATATTTTAATGATCCAGTTTCTTTATCGAATCTTCAGTTTGTAGAAACGATGTCCACATTTTCAGACAAACTTCTTTTGGACACGCATGCCTCAAATGAATTGGGCTCATTTTAAAATTTTTACGGTTGGTTTAATGATCATGTCTTAGTGTTAAGGTGTAGAGTTAGGTAAATGCAAAAAAAATGGTGAGTTTTTATTAACTGAACAAATTTTGCCTCCAATGAGCGCCCGCATACACTGTGGTTCTTTTCTCATCAACACACCGCTGTATATATTTTTTAATTTATGAATAAATCGCTTTTAAATGTTCTCCAGTTGCACATCCTCTGAAAAGAGGAACTTTTAAAATTTTTTTGTATTTCAAGTCGCAAGACCTAATTCAAATTGAAAACCAAATGCAAAATTAAAAAAACATGGTAGGTCTTGAATGACCAAAAAATGTTATAAAGAGAAGTTGCTTATAATTACGAATTAACCCTAAGTCTCAAATTTGGGCAAGTTTTTTTTTTTTTTTAATGAGCAGAAATAGTGCGTTTCCAGCAACTACAGTTTTTTAAGTGTGCCATAGAAAGCAAAATCATGAAAGAAATAAATACGGTTTGATTGGGTTATCCCACGGCTGTAAAACGTAAAAAATAAAAAAGTTTTTCTCTGTCGGAGAAAATCCTTTCACAACCAGAAAAATTGGTTAAAAAAATTATTTAGAAAAAAATAATGTCGCTGTTTAAATTCTGAAAGTAACTTTACTAAGATGTAAAATTAAGTATAGTAAAAATCAGGTTGGATTTTAACTTTCTAAGAAAAATTAATTGAAATGTTTGCCTGAGGTCGCAAAACTTTTGTCTCAAAAATATTTTGAAATACATATCACATTCAGAAGAGCTATTTAAAAATTTCTGAAATCCTATACACATTTGCTAAATTAAAGGATAATTAATTTTTTGAAAATAAAACAATTTTCGGTTTACTATATTATCAAAAATGTACTGCGGTGTTTCAGCGAACAGTACGATACTGTGCTTTATTGTTTAGAATATTTTATTATATCTTTGAAAGCGAAACAGAAAATTGTATAGAAATTGAATTTATGATGGTGATGAAACTTGAACACGTCAAGCGAGTAGATGTTTTTTTTTTAATCAAGGCCATATTAGATCATGTTACTGATGATGTGTCACTCGCATACGGGGCAAATTTTATTTTATTCGGTACTTTTTTAATTTTGATTACAGTTTAAGTTCGTAAAATCTTGGACACTCAGAAATTACACTGTTGGGATTGATAACGAAAACATTAACATCCAACTTGAGTTAATAATGTTGTAAACCATTATTAATTCAAGTTGGAAATGTTTGCGTAAATGAAAACACTTAAATAGAGAAAAGTGTGTGAAAGTGCTCTGAAAAAATTAAAATTTTATTTGCGTTGGTGAAAAAAATCGGTGCTTAAATCTCATTAACTTACTGATAAAACCGGCGGTGACGCGTTATAAAAATAATCACTTTTTCCGAAAGTGTTCTGCCGGCCGGATCTGTCATCACAACTAACATAAAATCGCAGTTGATTCAGGTAATCAAGTTGGCCGGGGGCATGTGAATTAACGTCACGCCCTCGTCGCTGAAGCGTATCTCCATTCCCCGTGCCCTTCCTTCCGCTTACTAATTTACCGTCCATAAACAGATGTATTTTAAATTTGCTTCCGCGTCTACACCCCTGTAGAAGTAAGGATCCACTACGTTTATGACCGGTGGGTGGTGTGCAGGAGCTCACCCCTTCCGTGTTCTTCGCCCGAAATTGATGGCACATAATCGAATCGAATCTCAGCGTTTGTGGACGCGAAACCTAATTATCGAAAACATGAGCGTGCTTTATGACTTCCACGCATAATGCATTAAAACGGCTTGTCTGGAAATGTTTTCCCCGAAGTCTGCTCGTAATTGCATCAATTGAATTTAAGATATTTTCAAACTAATTTTCTACCAGTTGCTAGGAGAACCTGATTGGAAGGGCAGCTAAAAGGCAATAAAGTCTCTAAAGTCTTTAAAGCAATTTAAAAAATGAAAAATAAAAGTATAAAAGAACACACGAAGAGATATGGTGCAGACGGTTGAAAATAGAAAAGTGTAAATTGCTAAAGAGTATATACGAAAGAGTTTATTTCATTTGTATATTAATTTTACCTTAAAATGGTGACGGTTCCACTAATTATGAAACTGTTTTCTTATTCGTTCAATTATGGATTGATGTCTTTTCGATTTCACTCCGTGTATTGAGCAAAATGCAAAACTCATTAATTGGTTTCTTAAACTGTACAGCGACATTACATTTATTATGCAACATATCCTTATGTTGCTTTTTAAAATAATATCAAAGCATGATAACCATAGGCAAATAATACCGCTAATTCAAATTATCTAAATTTTCACTTTGAACTAAAACTTTCGAAAGAAATTTTAACACTAGGGTGTGCGCAGTAATTAATGAGACAAAATGTACATATGTCCGTATGGTTACGTAAATGATTATCGTTCTTTCAAAAAAATCTGGTTTTCAGGCTTCATGCTTGTTTCCTGTCCAAATATTGTGTGTCACAATTGCGAGGTGTTAATAATAAATCAAACTATAATACTCGTAGATACTCAGAAGGAAATCATTTGCGAATTTTATTTGAAAAATTGGAAAAATGAATTTTGCCATACAATTAAATATTTCGTAGCAATGGATGTCTGACGTGATGTCTGTTTATCGCATTATTAGATAATTGAAAAACGGTGAGTCGATGAAACGACTCGACAATTTCAATGTTGCCGAAAAATGAGCCAAATTTCAAAAGAAAGCGCTTGTTTGGATAGCCATTTCGACAAAGGATCGGGGAGTAGCTTATATTTCTGAATCGGACTTCTTTAACGTGCAAACATATTCATAAAGAACTGTATTAAAAGCGTCTTTTACTATTTGTTAAAAAGCTTTACCAAAATGGCGGACTTGACATGGTATCAGCACTACGCTAAAATTGCAACTTCTTGTTTTGAGAGTCTTAGAATTCCTTTTATTAGCAAAATAAGAATTTTGTCAAACGTGCCTCAACTTCGCCCAATTGAACGACTTTAACGAATCTCAAATGTGAAATATACAGTGTCTAAAAGTGTGCTTACAAATGGGAATTCTTTTTATTATCGTTTTTTGTAAAAATTTATTTAGGCAGAAAGCTTTTGCATCCCTTAAAATCAAATTGAGAAATGTCAGATGAAATTTATCTTGAACGGTATACAGCGTGGACACCGAGAAGTTAAGACCCCTTAAAAGTAAAGTGCGCTTATTTCACAAGACACAGGTAAATGCTATAAGAATAAATTGTTCAGAATTAAAATTTATAGCCAGATATGATTATAGCGTCCTATCTCAAAAATGAAAAAAAAAATTGTGAACTACTCTGTATACACACTTCAGTAGGAAATACTGGTGATTATAGTGTCCCCTAACATAACATAAATAGGAAAATCCGAAATTCGTTCTTATTTCACAATTATTTCATTTATTTCTGAGTGATTATTTCAATCGGTTCAGAAACTTTGTGCTTTTTTGTAGCATGATAGCAATTCATTGAAATAATCACTCAGAACCAAATGCAGTAACTGAAAAATAAGAACGAATCTCATATTTTCCTACTCATATTATTTTAGAAGACGCTAATCTCCTCAGTATTTTAGTAATTACAGTGTGTATAAAAGTAGTTCACAATAAATTGTAATCGTTTTTTTTTATTATTTTTGAGATAGGCTGTAATTTTGTATCTAGTTATAACTTTTAATTCTGAGCGACTAATTCTTATGATATTTTTCTGTATCTTTTCAAATAAGAGCAGTTTACTCTTAAGCGGTCTTCATTTCTAAGCGTCTATACTGTATATCGTTTAAGATAAATTTCATGTAACATTCCCCAACTTGATTTTAAAAGATGCAAAAGCGTTGTCTCATTAAATAATTTATGCAGTGCTAGACTAAAGTTCCTTCCCCCCTATTAACTTTTGAACCAAACAAGATAGAAAATTTAGACAAAAACCAAATCAAAGTAGATAAAAAATACTAATTCCTGAGATAAAATTACTTTAGAGTATCCACTAGGTGGCGCAGCGCGCCGATGGCTTAAGTGACCTATAATTTTAAAGGAGCTTTAATGCTACATTCAATGACGCTGTCAGTTTTAACAGTATTCATTTATTTTTTAGTTATTGAAATATTAAAATAAATAAAAATGTATCACTTCAAATTGAAAACACTAAATTGACAAAAGCTGGCGCCCTTATTTAAATATAAAGGAAAAACATGTTTGTTTTTCTATTGTTATAAGTGATTTTAAATTAAGTCCAATGTAATCCTTTTATGAAAACGACCCAGAGCAATAGAATAATTAAAGGGGGAAAATACGAAAGGGGATAGATAGGTGCCAATTTTATGAAAAATGAGATTTTTCATTTGAAAATGGTCATAAGAGTATGCAGCTGCAACTGAAGAATTATAAATTCTAGCTTCGTTTAATAATTAAATGCAGCACTTATAATACGGACTTCTCTTACCATTTCCCCGAAAAAATCTCACTTACGTAAAATTGACAATTACCATGTACCCCTCATCATATTTCCACTCTTTAATAATTTCAATATTTTACGACTTTATTTGTGCTTTGTTCTGTACTAATCTTATTCTTAAAAAATAAAGGTGTGCTCCAATAGAAATTTCACTTTGGTACATTTCTAAGTGATCTACTAATAGAAATGAATTGATTTCGACTGCAAATCTGTAAACTAACCTCAATTTTATAGAAAATATGAAACAAATCAAAAAACTTTTTAAAACGAGCGAAAAGAGTAAGTCATTGACTTACTTGACGTTTCGCAAATTTAATTATTTGCTTTATCAATTTTATAATAAACAATATCAGTGAAGGTAGGTGCATATCGTAAAGTAGGAACCGTAACGTTTTATGATAATAGATCCAGCACAGAATTGCAATTCTCGTTAATCCGTAACATGCTAACTTACGATTGAATCAAAACCTGAGATTTTTCGATATTACGAGAGAACCGTAAAAATACTTAGAAATGCAGCATTAATCTCTTTAATAAACTCACACGTAACTGTAACAGTACATTAGATTTTGGAAGAAGGGACATGCATAATTAATGATTTTTAATAAGTATAATTATGGATCGCTGGTGCTATAATTACACCGAGAAAATTTGAATTATGCATTGCCTAGTTTAAATCTTAGATATGGATTTGTTGTTTCCGAATAATTTATTGCCTTAAGAGGAGATTATGTAAAAAAATTATGAGAGGAGATTATGTAAAAAAATTAAAGAAAGAACTAGTTTTAGTAATATTTTATTTTTATGAATTACGATGTAAATTGTTTTACAATAGGTAGAGGTATGTATACGTATAACTACAAAGACAATTTGTAGAATCGAGGTGCTGTAGGTAAATATGACTTATTATTAATCAGTATTTTGTCTGCTATCAACATGCGTTACTCTTTTTCAGAATAATTAACCAACGTGTTTCATGAAATTCACTCTGACGCGACATGTCCGTGACATAATTACAACTGCACATTAATAGCACTAACACTACACACATGTAATTACATAACTCGTTTTAAATATGTATTGTGGAGCACGACAGGATATTATTTACTTTTGATAAAATCATAGCGATAACATGAGAAGGATATCCGTGATAATTTTATTATTTTTTTTCGGAACAAAATTGTTCCGAAAGTAAACCTCTGTTTTAATGACGTAGTTAATAAATTGAAAATGAAATAAAATACGTTTTTATACATGTGTGTGCACGGGCGTAAGTTAAAGTCGGTAAATGCAAAACCCCTGTGCAACATACATACGAGAGCATCCTCATACATGAATGACGAAACACAATCGGCTGCTCAGTGGACCATGCACGCAACATGTCGAAGGCTGGCCAAGTTTGTATAAAAGTTTTTTGTTCCTATTTTTAGTGAGATCAAAGTTAACATTTCCGTTTAGAACCAATCCCAGTTCCATTCTCGACATCCGAGCGAAATATTTTAATCGAGCGCTAGACTCGCACCATTGGCTCGCCGGATTTCAATTAACTCTTTATTTCGATTGACTTTATTCGTTTCGAAAAAGATCTGCCCGTTCGCACTTCGATCCAATAATTTACAATTTAATTAACTTCTGCACGTTTCTATTATGTGTCAGGTATTTCTATATACGTCGAGTTCGTTGAAATAGACTTGCTGCTATTTTTTGACGAACAATAATTTGCTTTTTTCCAACTATTATGAGCCACAGGAAGGAAGTTTATATTAATTAGTTACAACAATGTCCGGTTTACACAAAAAAATTATATACGGCGTAGCAGTTGTTTTAGAATAATTATTGTTTCCACATATTTACTTCACTTCTGAACATGTTAACAATAGTATTTATTAATAGACTGGCCCGTATTTTAAATGTAGTCCTTAGGAAAAACTCTCCAAATCCTATTTATTTCATTACAATTTATTTAGATTTTGTCGATAAATTTAAACCAATTTGTTTCTTTTTGTTTGAAAAAACAATCTATTTTATTTGGATTAGTATGCTACAAAATATATTAATACGCTTAATAAACATATGTACAGTACATACGACATGGTATTTATAAATTGAATAGGTAGATTTGGCCCCCATATAAAATAATAATAATACAGGCGAGAAGAGCCATCTTATACAGCCTTGCTTTTGAAGGGCGAATAAAAAACCAGCGGTTTTCAAATATACATTAATAGAATCATAGCATTAATGAAGATAAAGTTTAATGACTGGCCTTTTCATAAGCATATTTCCACATATCAACCAAACAGACTGCTGCGTGGAACCTGTAGAACATCATCAAGGGAAGACAGACGTGTCCAAGGATAGCCCAGAGTGTTTGGCCAAAATATGCATATCGATCGTCATGCAAACCATGTCCTCTCACTTCGAAAGTTTGGTGCACCCACATGGCAACGTTGGTGATCACGAGGAACGTCACCACTTCTCTACCAGGTTTCTTTTGACGTAGTTCTCGACAGTTACTGCATCGACGTAATCCATCGATGATAAACGATGTTTGGATTATTACTTGCGCAACCTAAATAAGTTATTATGAAAGAGAACCATTGGAAAGTCTAAGTAGAAGAAACATATACCGTATTACTTACTTGAATAATAAAGAATGCGATACCGAGGCCATTATCAAAATAAATGCCGGCTCTGATTGAAAAAATGGCGTTAAGCACGAAAGCTGGGATGCAAATGAAGAGAAGTACGTCATCCAGCAGCGATATGTGGTGATGTGTGACGTCCAGAGTTACAATACTCCAATACGCGATGACCGCAGCAATGCCCATAATGGCCAAAACTGCAAGCTCAGTAGCGGTATTTACAGTTATACCTTGGTCAGAGAATCGCCTAAAATTAATAGGTTTAGCAGCTCAAAAAATCTATTTGCATAAGGAAAAGTAAATAATGTCTTACTCATCATTTACTGCAATGAAAAACAATATAATGTTTATGATAAGGATGATAAACACGAAAATTCCGAAGAAGATCCCCTTGTTCGATGAGTGGAGATCGACGTGGACAGTCAGATTACTTTCTGGTTCCGGTCCTTCGATATTTGAATCGCAATCCCTTACTTGATTTGGAGTGACTGTTGTATTGTGATCAAAATTTTTCTTACAAGTGCCGATACTGCTCCATACTATCCATAATATTCCAACTGTAAAAATAAAACGTTGTCAGAAAATTTAAAAACATTTACGGTTAGTTAAGACCGTACCGACTAAAATGTTGTATTCAACCGAAAACGGATAGAGATACGGCGAGAAACTCTGGTAAATTATGGACATGCCGTGGTCTTCGGCACATACCGGTGTAAAAAGTCTGGTGGTCCTATTAAATTCCGCTCCACTATATTTTCTCTTTGCGAAAAGAAGCTCTCCTAAATCGGGCGTCTCGTCTGTGATATTTCCGTTTTCACCATTTTCGATTGTTCCATTGTAGTCTTCATCATATAGGCCATAAAACGCCAGCGCATCAAATGTTTCTCTAATTATGGTGTGTATCCAAAATACCAGGCTGGCAGCCATGCAGTGCATGAAGCCGAAAGTCGCTAAAGCAATATTTCTGTTGATGATAACCTAAAAATTAAAAAAAGACCCTTTAGTTTTACTTCAATATATATATAACAAAGCTTTTCCAACATGAACCTCGAAAACCTTAGCTTGCAGAACTATCTTGCTTTTTTAAATTTTAGATCATAACTTTTAGTTTAGCCGACTTTGCTATCAACTGTGGAAGGGACTGTTGTTATACTCTGTTTTTTATTAATAGGGGGTAAATCCGATGTTATAAAAGAATGTGGCTCTCCTATTAATCATTTATACGTGTTATTTTTTTTTGTTTTATTACAATAGCAACTAGTTAGTAACGGTTGGGGTCAATTTTAAAATTTATAAAATTATACCGATTTGTAAAATCCGCCTATCAATAAAAAAAAATAGAGTATAGCTGATTTGAATCCCATTATACATATATGTAGTAAAGACTTACGTTCATATATTTGAAAATAAAATAGAGCAGTAGGAAGCCATAAAACGGATAAATAACGTCCAAAACTAGCGTGACCACGCTAGAACATTCATAAAAAGCATCTTCATCTGTGGTAAGGAAGACGAATTGGTAAGCCAAGTGTAGACCGTTGTGGATCATGTGTCCCAAGCAGAAAGCTGCAAGTAATTAAGTAAGCGAGTTTTAAAAATCTGTTTGCATTCATATTTACCTGCAGCTCCAAGTTTCAGAAAGAAACTCCCAGCGTGTCTTCCAGTGCTAAGACAGTAGGAATGCGGAAGAGGCTGTTGTAATTTTGCAGCGGCCGGAAGTGATATGTTCAAGTTGATTCCTCCATTGGGGTTCTCTTGGAATTCTACCTGTTCGGTGGTGTTGTGTTCAAGAAGTTCGTTGTATTTCTTTCGTTTGTTCATGTAGATTTTGATATCGATGATTATGTATAGAATGAAAAAGAATGAAGTGCAGACGATATAGTAGCTGTAAATCTATAACAGGTTGCGTAATTAGGAGTTGGCTTTCGGTGATTCCACAGAATTTACCTCCGGTATGGGACTTAGATCGATGACGACGTTCGAAACGTAAATTGTTACCCCTAAGGTAATCAAAATTGCTCCATAAACAAAACTCAGTACTGTTATTAAATATTCTCTGGAATTATAAATGAAATTTAAAAATATTTGTCAAATTATTTCGATGTTGTAGACATGCGAAGTTCAAATAAATTAACTTTTACCAATAGGCGTTTACGATAATTGGAGCGGTATGTACCGGTTAATCTATTCTCTCATTCTTACTTGCACTAAACGCATTCGTTCTATCTTACTTTTCTATCCCCATCCATATACCGCTCCAATTATCCTAAACGCCTAAGATGTATAAATTTACTCATACTTATTTTGAACATTTTCAGATTAGAAATAAGTTTAGTTTGTTTTCTTTGAGGTAATATTTGGATTTAGCAATAATGTGATAATTGAGTGATGCTGAGAAAAGAGAAACAAATTTTAGTGTCAACTTTTTGTGCGTTGGCTTAAATAAAATGTATTTGATTCAATGTTAATATTCTTAACTGAAAACTGAACATCTTAGAAATTGTTGAAATAACACTAAAAAAAATGTTAAACTATTACATTTAACAGAAGGACGTGAATATTTTGTCTAAAATTGAAAGTATTTAATTAAAAAGTCAAAAGGATGAAATTTCAAAATGATTATAAAGCGCTTGTTGTCTCATTATGGACACGGCAATCTTTCCGATTCTTGACTAAATCAGAATGAAAGTCAAGTCAGATAACAGCGAGGGGTAATTTCCATATTAAAAGACGACGTGCGCCTAACTTTGGCGGATTTGTATCATAGTTTATGGGAATTATCACCGTTATAACTATGTCATGTTAGGATGAAATACGTGGGCTGTTGGAAAAGTTACTGGAAACGGTATGAAAAAGAATCTGAGGATGACCTAGAAGTTCTGAGTGAAGTAGAATCGGATGAAGAACTTGAAGAGACTCTCTTCAACGATGAACCAGCAGGACCCAGACATACTGCAAAATCTGGCTTAGAATTGAAAACAATAGTCAGTCTTTATCCAGAATAAGAAGGTTACAAAGAAACATGATAAGCGCACGTGCCGGTGTTACAGAATATACCGGATGTTCCAGTTCCATTTTGGAAATTTTTAATTTATTTGGGACAGCAGATATAAAAGATCCTGTATGTTTAGGAACAAATGAAGAAGCTTCTAGATATTATAACGCACGAAATGAAAAAAAAAACGGGACGAATTAAGTTTTTTTAGAGTTCTCATATTAGCTGGTGTCTTGAGATGCAGAGAGGAATTTACTAGAGAAATGTGGACACCGAATACATTTATTCAACGTTCATTTTTTACAGCCGCATTGTTCCGAACCGATTTTAATAAATACCATCATTCTTATGTTTTGATGACAAGCTTACTAGAGCTGTAAGAGAGAATGAAAACAAATTGGCAGTTGTAAGAGATATTTGGGACAGTTTTGTTAGGAACTGCATAAAACCTTTTGAGTCATATGAGTACATCACGACTGATGAGCAATTACTTTGCTTTCGCGGAAGATGTTCATTTAAGCAATACGTATAGTTGGCAGCAATGAAAAAAAAGTTAAGTTGGTAGAACTGAAAGAAGGGAAGTGGAATTTGCAGTTTGTTAGAAAAGGGAAGTAACAAACAGTAAGAATCAGCACGTGTGAATTGTTATGTTATGTAAGTTAGCAGTTGGCAAGTAGCAAGTTAGAGAGTAAGATTGAATGTTTAAGTAAACTGTTCGAATTCCAATACGTTTACACTTTATTAATCCTGAGTATTATTTATAAAAAAAGCAATCCCATGAAAACAAAGCAAGAAAGGCAACCATCTTCGGTAACAATAAAGTAAGAAAACCCGACACAGACTAAACCCGGGTCGATGTGGAATTAAAATATAGGCAGCTGCGGAAGTCAAAGCTTCATATTTTCATACCGAATGTAATCAAGAATTTCGTGTACAGTTTTAGTAATTGGGCGAATAATAACAACGAATAACTTTTTCACGAGTGTTTCTTAGCTAATTAATTGTTGACAAAAATGTTGATTCTTCTAGGTACCGTTCGCAAGAATAAACCCGAGACAACAGTACAAGTAAATATTACTTGTCGGCCCGTGAAATCATCAATGTTCGCATTCACGAAAGATTTAACAATGATATCATATAGTCCTAAAAAGGGCAAAATGGTGCATGTGGTATCAAGTCAACAAGATGATGACAATTTCTAAAGAGAACAGCAGTAAGCCATACATGATTCTCGATTACAACATAACCAAAGGTGGAATTGATAACGCTAATAAACATATTAGAGGATACTCATGCAGCTAGCAAAACAGCTCGGCGGCCTTACCGGTTATTCATGAACATCATTGATAATATGCTGTCTCAATTCTTTTGTGGTTTTTATTGAAAAAACATTCTGAGTGAAAAAAAATTCATTCACGAAGACGTTGCTGACAACTAGGAAACGACCTTTCTGGAAGAAATATGGAAAAGATAGCTACCTTTACACATCACCAGGCATATGTAAGAGATTGTGGTGTAAAAGTAAAAATATCAGGGAACAAAATACTGATTACGAAAATAGACGAAACACGTGCAAGATGTTATCGGTGTCCACGAAGAAATGAGAAAAAAGTAAATTCATGTATGAAATGCAGAGACAGAAGTAGGTGAATGTAATTTGTACTAACTGCATATCCTCATACGTGGGCTGCTAGAAATGTTTCTGGAAACGGTATGAAAAAACGCATATGAAATTTGGTAAACGGTATCATTGTTTTTCGAAGTATTCGCCTTTCACGTCAATACACTTTTGCATACGCTCGAACCAATTTCTAAAGCACGTTTTCCGCTCTAAAGATGGTACCTCAGACACCAGTATCCGGCATGTTTCAACCGCTGCTTCAGCCGACGAAAATCGCTCACCACGCATTTTATTTTTGATATTTGGGAACAAAAAGAAATCAATAGGTGATAAATCAGGTGAATATGGACAATGAGTCATTAATTCAACATTTTTGTTGGACAAAAAATCAACTGTTTGACGGGCTGAGTGAGAGCTGGCGTTGTCATGATGGAGAATAATTAGTCGATTTCGATTGTTTCTTCTTATTTGATCGATGACTTCCGGCAAACAAATTGTAGTATACCAATCAGCATTCACGGTTTTCGAACCTCTAAAGCCACGGTTGTTACATGTCCAGTTATACCAAAGAAACAAGCAATCATTTGCTTCGCAGCACTGCGTGAACGGACAACTTTTGTTGGTTTTGGTTCATTTTGAAATACCCAAACGGTAGATTGTTGTTTACTTTCTGGCTTGTACGAATAGATCCACGTTTCATCACCAGTAACGATGTTATAAACTAAATTTGAACGACCTCCATTGAATTTCTTGAGCATTTCTTCGCACAATTTGACACGACCCTGCTTTTGCGCTTCAGTTAAATTGTGTGGGATCCAACGACTGCAAAGCTTTCGTACGTTCAAATGATCGTGCAAAATCTGGTGTATCGCTTTCACGTCAATGCGTAAGGATGCTTGAATCTCACGGTATGTCACATGTCGATCTCACTCAAGCATTTCACGCACAGCATCTATATTAGTGGCAACAAAGATGTTGATGGACGACCTTCACGAAATTCGTCACTGAGAGAGGTACGTCCACGCTGGAATTCGGCAAACCAATTATAAACACTGCTCTTTGATAGTGCTTCATCTCCAAAAGCCAAAGGAAGCCGATCGAGGCATTGTTTCGGCATTAGACGACATTTGGAATCGTAAAAAATCATGGCACGAAAATTTTCACGCGAAATTTCCATGTTTACATAAAATTACTTTTTCTCAAATGCTGTACAAACAAAACTAGTTCACTTGGATGGGAATTGTTAATAGAATTATAGGCGAAAAACGTCAAATTTTCAAATATGACAGTTGATAAACGCTAACAATTCTAGACCTACTGGATTCCAGAAAATTTTCCAGCAGCTCATGTACGAATATACGTGAAAAACTGATTAAATTTCATTAGAGAGATTTCATATATTCTTTGCGCTTTTGTGCTGGTAAATTAATCAATTTATTTATTATTACTATTTGTTTACTTATAATTATTATAGTATTATTGTTTGACATTCAGATGACACTGACAAAAGATTCGTGCTTATTTTTTACTTTAACTGATATAACTTAGCTAGCTTTGTGCAGATTTGTTTCGTTTTATTTCTTGGTCTACGGATCAGAACAACTAATAGAAACGAACTTTTTTTTCATTAAGAAGCTTGGTCATGCTTTGTTTAACTGTTTATGCTTGTTGGTTGTTATATTTGAAAATAAACGTATTCACATATTAAAAAAGTTTAAATCTCCTAACAGCATTCAGTCAAATATAATAAGTAGTTGCTTCAAGCAACATTCGTGAACAATTTGAAGTTCTTGATTTTTGTACCAATCTTTTAGTACATTAAAGTGACATGCCCAACGTCTCCATATGTATGCTTGTCTGAAACGAAATAAGAGCTAATTCAGTTTAAAATTTTTAACATTTTTTTTTACTGTTGGTTCAATTAACAGCAGGGTTTGGAAACGCTCACTCATGAACCACCCGCGAGTGAGTATTGAAAAATGTGCTCGTAAGATAGTGCTCATGTTCGTGAAGGTGGACGTTAACATTCTTGTACGCACATGAATGAAATCACAAAACTCATTCCGTAAGAACTCACGACTCATGAGAGAGCGGATAGCAACCCTACACGAATTGCTCAGGGGATAGTACATGTGAAGTGTTTGCGAGCAGTGTGCAGACAAGCCGTTAAAAATCTTCGATATTTACGGTGCCGTTCATTTCCCCAATTTACGCCGATGAACAATATGCAGTTATCATGAATTATTAGTTTGATTAGAAAAATCATTCATAATAATTCATCTCAAAATTTCTCTAAATCTTTCGTAATTAATCTCGAATTAATTTGATAGTTTTGTTTACGAGAATGGACAACCATTGAATATTTTCATAAAGTTCTTGCTCGTTTCTAAAATGTCCTATTTGTTTCATATCCTGCGACAACTATTGACTAGAATTGGCAGCTGTCTTCATCACTGGGTTCAAAGTGAACAAAATCGCATCAAATTTTCTTCATTAATGCATTAATTCCTTAATTAATGGTTTCACAAGTCAGAACCCTAAAATAAATAAGTCAGAACCATATGCCCTTAAGATCATATGCGAATTTGTTTAATTTGAACTTGGTTGTGTTCAACTTGAGTTTAAACTGCCTTTGTATAACTGGCCCTAAGAGGTACAAAAACGATTACATTATAATAAAAGTTACGCTATTTCGAGATCTATTTAAAATGTGCAAACAAAGACGCCTCTATCTGTATTCATTTCTGAAATATCTCAAAAAATTTGAAAATTCTCACTTTCGAAAATTTCGAATATTTTGTTTATTTATTATCATAGAACCATAAAGATCAGCAGTTTTATATTAAAATTCGAATCTAAAGGCTCAAACAGATTGCAACACCGTCAAGCGCCGTCAACTGTCAAATGAATGTTATTTTAAAAGGTTCAAATGTAACTGCACAGAATTAAAGGCGGCAAGCGGCGTTGTGCGCGAAAAGTTGGTCAACTTCAAACTTTGACGAAATCAAACGTCATAATCACACAAAACCAAGTTAAGCCCTGGCCATCGCGGCTACATTCGTCATTTTTCGTAAATGAATAATACAACATACAATCTGTCAATGAAACATATTAACATTTTAACAAGTCATTTCAAAACCTGGATAGCAGAGAAATATTTTAAATGTTAAAATGAAAGAAGCACTCGACAAACGTTGTGTTGAAATAAAAAAAGTTTCAATAGTTTCATGATATATTTTAACTTATGTTCTCTTTTTTTTCTCTCTCTGCAAATGTAAAAGTGTAATTACATATCTGCCTGCGCATAAGGCAACACCGCTAGTGGTCTTTTAATTTGTGAACAAATTATATTCACAAATAATGATAAAAATACTTGAAATTCATCCATTTGTGGCACAAGTATATTCTTAGGTGAATTGATGCCAATTGAAGCCGTTTCACGCCGCATTATCAGTGCGTGTCTTTTAGAGTGGACAGTTGACTCCGCTGTAACGGCGCTGCATTGTCTTTGAGCCTTTATACCATCAAAAGGTTCAGGTGAGGATTAACAGTTTCAGAAATTCGACTGTCAAACGTTTTTTCTCTTTTGGGCGATCTTGGATCTTAGATATTCATACCACGTGACACAAAAATGAAATTTGATATGACGGTGTATAATTTTACAAGATTTGTTGATTTAATAATAATTTTAGTTCTTAATGTCTGTATGCATCCGTTTACTTGATTGAACATTTTCTGAAACTACTTTTTAGTAATTTAATATTTTGTTTTAAAACAAAAGTATAAATGGACCAGTTGACAGTCGTATCTCCAAAAGAGTCTCTCCTAACATATTTCCACCGTATTAGATTGTACATCGAAATTAATATAAAATTACCAAATTATACAGTGATCGCCAAAAAGTGGGCAACAAATGGACAAAATCTTTATTTTTGATTTTTCGGTAAAACTTTTTACGGCAATAATTTCTGCTTGTCTGAAAACTTATTTTGCTCCTATCAGATACATTGAGTGATTTTTACTTATAGAGAAAATAGAGCTTTTCGAAATGGCCGAAATCATAAAATTGTTAATCCTCCAAAACTAGTCGAGATTTCAATGAGACTTCTTTAAATTGGTTTGTTTCAGCTTATTGAATAATATTAAGGTCAGAAAATTTTCCATTAAATTTCTTTAAAATTGATTTTTTTAATTTTTAGAATATTCCCATCATTTCACATACCAAAATAACTTCAGAATTCTATATTTTTAGGCTAAAAACTTCAAAGATTTATAAGTGGAAAAAATAATAAGAAAGATTAATTATTGTTTCAGATATTTGATTATTTACCGAAAAGTAATATTTTTGCATATTTTTTATGTTTTTGATGCAAAGTGCCTTTCAGGCGAAATATATTTCAAAGTAATTAAAACATGTTTAAATAACTTCTAAAAACTCTAATCTATTCCTGTTAATGAATTATTTGCACAAAAAACCTATAAATATTCGTTTATAGTTGTTTAAACGAAGAGTCTTTTAGTTATTTAGCTTGCATGTTCAAGCCAGTTGGCAGAAAATGAGATGGCTACGGATTTTTTTACTGTCAAATCAAATTACTAGCGGGCTATTTTAATAACAGGTCTTGACTTTAAATCACTTTAAAATGTAAAACCAGCTTTGATTTTGTATTGTAATGTGATTTTAAGTCTGCTTTAATCCTTTTATGAAAGAGGCCTTTAGTAACTTCAGTTGACTATTCATGGCCATCTCATATTCTGCCTACTTAATTGACTAAACACGTAAACTAAATAAGAAAAAGCTTCCTCATTTAGGCAGCTGTAAAAGAATATTTGTAGGGATTTTGTGAAAGTAAGTCATTTACTGGGGTAGATTAGAGTTTTTAGAAATCATTTAAATGTATATTGTTTATCAATGAAAAATATTTCTTTTAAAAAGTAGCTTGCAACAAAAAGGTAAAAATTAGGTAAAAATGTTAATTTTTATTAAATGTTTCAATATCTGAAGCAATATTTAATCTCCTTTATTATTGTTTCCAATTATAAATATTTGAAGTTTTCAACTCAAAAAAATTGAATTCTGAAATTAAGTTTGAGTACGTGAAATATTGAGAATATTCTAAAAATTGAAAAATTCATCTTTTAGGGAAATTAAAGAAAACTAAACTATTTTCTGGCCTTAGTATTACGCAACAAGCTGAAACAAACCCAGGTTAAAGAAATCTCATTGAAATCTTGATTAGTTTCCAAGTAATAAATTTTTAACGATTTTGATCATTCCGAAAAATTCTATTTTCTAATTAAGTAAAATTCACTCGGTATGTTTAATAGGGGCTAAATAGGTTTTCAGACAAGCAGAAATTATTGCCGTAAATAGTTTTTTCGAAAAATCAAAAATAAAGATTATTCCCATTTGATGCCGACTTTTTGGCGATCACAGTATAATTCTGTGTTAAAAATAAACAAGTTACTAAGCATTCATTCTTTTTTCTCGTCAGAGCAGGCTGTATTCTAGTTACTTTCGGTTGCTTACATGAATTTTCATGGATGTCAGAATCTGACATGAAAAATAGTATGACAATTCCACACTAGTAATTTGACTATACTGTTAAATACGAGGAAGCACCCATCTGCATCCGACTCTGGCATAAATAACGTACCTACTACTGCAGTCGAGGTGATGTCAATATACTAAGAGCATAAACCTGAAATTGAAAATGAACAATAAGCGTTTCATCTGACGTCTATATTTATTTCACTGTGATACCAACAAAAATGTCACCCTAATTCGCCTACTTGACGAGAAAAAAAGGTGAACCGCTAGTATTCGAAATTTTCGAAATTGAGATTTCAGACTTTTATAGACTCCAAAATAGCGCAACTTTTGTAATTTAGTCGTCTTTGGTCTCTTATAGTTTAGATATTAGATCTTTGTATGATGTTAGTAACCAGTACGTAAGGTAAAAAAGGGATTTGTTTTAGATTACCAAGAAAACCAGATTTCGAAACAATCTATATTTTGCGGACATATGTTTCGGTTCATTCATTTTCGTTTACAGAATTTTAAGAACGATCTTAATCATTAAGAATACACTATTTCAGATCAAAACCTAAATTCTACAAAAATATTTTTCAGCAAAAAATTCATTTAAGAGATATTCGAGTTTAAATTTAGTAACCTTTTGAAAAGTTCAGATTGGTGCGTACACGAATGTATGAGTCAATGTACTGAACCATATAACGTATAATCGTATACTTTCGTGCATTACCGAACGAACATCGATCCGATTTCATTTCTCTATTTTTAAATATGCCTAATTATTTTTAAACATGTAAACAAATTAAAACAATTCCAAATAGTGTTGTAAACGTGTAGTAAATATCAATTCAATCACTCAATGCATTTAACGTATAACAATACAGATATAATGACGTCACAATATGGCCGCATTGCGTTTGAATTTGACATAACTTTTTTAATACACAGTAAGGAGCTTTTCTCGTGTAAACTTGCTAGAGTGTCTGGTAAAATATTTAGAGTAAAAACTCTAGTGTGAATTATCAGAAACTTTTTACACTATGAATAAAATTTACACGAAACAAATCTATATTCACTCTGCAAGTTCATGAGTTTTACCCTACATTTATCATTTATTTACTCTGATTAGAGTATTGTATCTTCGGTAACCTTCGTGCACCAGTCGTACATACATCGCGAAGCACGTATTATTCCAGTTGTAACCTGGCTAACTTGAGTTGCATTGAGCTCCGTGCTTTATTATTGAAAATGCGCTGGATTCTTTAAGAATATTATTTTTCATGTGACTTATCGTAGTTTCTGTGTAATTAACAATGCTTTTGCGGTACTTGCACTTAACGGTTTAGTACGAGAATAGTTTCGGGCTGGTGTCGCGCCTACATATCCAGTCATCTTTACCTAAGTTTTACGGTGTGATTTTTTTTGAATTTCTGTCTAAAGTGCTATGAGTGGTGCTATCTAAAGCTTAGATGGAGTACGCGCTACAATCTCAGCTGCCTAGACATGAAATTTCAAAAAAATCATATTACACTCGTAAGAAATATTAAAGTTCACACTGACTACATTACTTATTTTATAAATTTCGATTGAAATTTTACTCTACACACGGTACATTTAACACAAAACATATTAAAGTTTTACTCTAGGCAATATGTAAATATGACACTACTCTCGTGTAACTAGAACTCTACAGTTTAATAATTTTGCAGTATAAATATTTTACACTAAAACAATTGGACTTATATGGCATAGGATTTAATGTAAAATATTCACTCTAATTTCTTACTGTGTACTTAGAACGCTCCAAAAAAATCTTGAAAATTACCTAATCTTATGTACATATTTATGTATTAAAAGAAAGTTAAAAAAAATGTTAAACGAGCCCATTAAGTAAAGTGGAAAATAAATTGTACAACATGGTTGTAAAGTCACAAGAAAACGAACAAATTAAAAACAAGTTAAAATAATTTTATATGGGGACAACACAAGAACACCCTAAGGGGAAATTATTGCAAAATTTTATTTAGTGAAAACGTGCTTTATAACGTAAGATGGCGGAGAAATTGAAGAAATAGTTTCTCAATATCAATCCGCCACTTGTTTTTAAATGGAACACCCTATATATTATTGCACTGTTAGATATCTCATTATCAGTGGACGAAAATAATATGATCATGATCATGATAATCTAATAATGCAATAATATACAGGGTGTTCCATTAAAAAAAAACATATGTTAGGGTCGTCACAGTCTTACGGAACACTCTCTATAAGTCTAAATAATTTTAGATTGTGCATGTAAACGATATACGGGGTAGGGCAAAAGTATGGAACTGGCTTAATATTTCGAAAACTGTTTGACATCTCTGTTTGAAATCTGGTATGTCATTTAGAGTCAATAAGACCTACTTTACCAATTTCTCTCAATTGTTTATCTGCTCTTGTTTCTGAGATCTAATGCCTACTTGATTTTTTTTTTAAATGACAACCTGCTGATTTCTTTCCTGTATTTAATAGCTCGTTTAATTCTCTAAACGACTACATAAAAATATTTATCTATTACATAAGAAAATTTTCGAGAAAATAACGTTTGAATGAAAAAGTTAGAAAAATGGTCTAATGTTTGATATTCGACAAAAATATTAGTTTTAGCAAAAAAAACTAGAAGGCCACAAGATTATGGGTTGCTTTTAAGACAGAACTAATGCAAACTTCAATAAAAGTTATTTTAAAAATATGAAAACAAATATGGGGAAGGACAAAAGCATGGAACAGGCTTAATATTTCGAAAACTGTTTGACGTATCTACTTGAAATTTGGTGAGTGATTCAGAGTCAATTGTACCTACATTACCAATTTATTTCAATTGTTTATCTGCTCTTGTCTCTGAAATCCAACGCCTACTTGATTTTTTTTTAATCACAACCTGCTGATTTTTTTCCCTTATTTAATAGCTTGTCTAATTCTTTAAACGACCACGTAAAAATATTTATCTATTACATAAGAAAATTTTCGGGAAAAAAGCGTTTGAATGAAAAAGTTGGGAAAAATGGTTTATCGTCTGATATTCGACAAAAATTCTAGTTTTAACAAAAAGACTGGAAGACCACAAGATTATGGGCTCTTTATAAAACAGCGCTAAAGAAAATTTTAATAAAAATTGCCTTAAAAACATGAAAACAAATACCAAATATTAGCGTAAACCATTTTTTCTAACTTTTTCCTTAACATTATTTTGTCGAAAATTTTCTTATGCAATAGATAAATATTTTTATGTGGTCTTTTAAAGAATTAAACGAACTATTAAATAGAGGGAAAAAAATCAACAGGTTGTTATTTAAAAAAAATCAAGTAGGCATTGGATCTCAGAAACAAGAGCAGATAAACAATTGAAACAAATTGGTAATGTAGGTCCTATTGACTCTGACTTTGACACAGAAAATTTCAAATAATTACGTCAAACAGTTTTAGGAATATTAAGCCGGTTCCATACTTTTGCCCTTCCCTGTATATGTTATTGCGCACACAGATTTCAAAAATGTTCAATAATAACGCCACAATCTTCCGCCCACGCACTGTTGGCCCACCTTGTATAGATTGTTTCGAAATCTGGTTTTCTTAGTAACCCACGACAAATCCCTTTATTACTTTTCTTTACTCAAAAACATTTTAACAACATTCCTCTTCATCCAGATTGCTAATTTTTGCATAAAACATACAGTATTCAAAATCTAAGGATTTTATTATTATATATAATTTTGTGTTTAATCGCAGTCTTAAAAGATGCTAAAACTTTACTTATATGCACGTCACTCACTTCTCCGAGTTAATTTTCAGATCCTTTAACGTTTAACGTTTTTTGAAATTTCCTTTTTATTAGTTATATGATTAGTCCTTAGTTAATTCAAGGATTTTTGCAA
This sequence comes from Prosopocoilus inquinatus, assembly GCA_036172665.1. Lineage (NCBI taxonomy): Eukaryota > Metazoa > Arthropoda > Insecta > Coleoptera > Lucanidae > Prosopocoilus > Prosopocoilus inquinatus. Next base: position 33,274,922 of record CM069869.1, read on the forward strand.
TTAAATGTATGAAACAATTAAAGTATGATCTGAAATGATCTTGAACTAGTGCAAAAATTGAAAGTCCAAAATAATGAACTTGCAATAAATCTGCTTAACTTTGGAGGAAATTAATTTCTAACTGGTCAGACAGACAGAGGAGAAAGAAATATTCGTTGAGGCTAGTTCGTGAAAATATTATTGTTAACAGGCTCTCTTATCTTTTCTATTATTCTATGTATTGTCGGTGATTGCATTGGCGATAAATTAGGATTTAAGAGTTGGCCATTATCTCACGCGCTCCCTGCTCCTTCCATTCCGCCGCTTCAAGAAATAATTACGTCGATGCAGGTAAACAATCAGAAATTATCGCAGCAATTATGATTTCCTTTTGCTGGTGATTGTAGACATGTATTCGCTTTGTATTGCCGAGATACATCGCTTTGGAGCCAAAATTAAATCACGGACGATTATTTGCAAGAATGTAAGATAACGTTATTTAAATTTGAATGTTCACCAAATTTTTGGTAAAAATTGCTTTATTTTCTAATTTTGTGTATCGTTAGAGGCGGTAAAGAATGTATAGAAGAAGAAAATCTAGCAGATCTGATTTTTTCTAATCGCCTTGATTTAGTATACAGCATGGATCAGTTTCATTATTAACTGGAGCGCTGTATTTTTATGGTTAAAATGCTGTCACCGTTATTCGAGTCGGAACTGAAATCTGCATTAACTCCTGAATCAAAATTAATTTTACCTTAGAATTGGGATCTGAATCAGAAGCAAAATCGGGATCAAAACTAGTGATGCGAATAGTCGTGTAGACTCGCTATCAGACTCGATTCTCAAAGGTACTCATTGTACTCGAGTAACTAATTCTAGACTAAGAACTACAAACAATCTCAATACAGAGATTTTAATTAAAATCAATCAAATTATAGACAAAATATTCCATTGGAAGATGGAATAAATGCTGTTTTATGAATTTACGAATTTGACGTCTTACTTTGTGTAAGTTTATTGTGTAACACATATTGAACTCTATATTGCTGTAAAGCTTAGTCAAAGACCTATTAAATTCAGTAATAAAATATACGGTGTTCCATTTAAACCGAGTAAAATAAACATCGGAGTTATGAATCAGCCTGTGTAACATAATAGAAATATGTTCGAGATGGCAAGTGTTTTCTGTTCCATAGAGGTTATGTAATGTTACTGTAAAATTTAAAAGCCGAATTTTAATAAGCATCTAATCTGTAAAAAATCAAATAATACTATTTTTTACATTTAAATATCAATGTCTCAAAAATCATTAGGTTTAGGTAATAACATCCTGATAATAAATTTATCTACTCTTAAAGACGAATTAAAGTAAACCACAACATTTATGTTACATTAAAAAAAAAACATAACTTTGGTCTCGCACAGCCACACGGTACACCCTGTATAATCGTAACTAACTTTAAATCATGCATCTATACCATAGGTAAGTAATAGCGGAAACTGATTTGAAAAATCTGTGTTAATATAGGCGCTATCTACCGAATACGCACTATTGGCCCAGCCTGTATGTACATAAGTAATTTGTATAGGTATATTTAGGGGACAGTTGTTGTTTTTTAAAAGTTTCTTTACAAGACGAGCGTGAAGACAGATTAAACATAAGTCTTTTAATTCTTTTTTGAGTGATAAATATTCTATTTAAATCGACAACTTGGTTCCAAACACATATCATGTAATTAATATAATCGAAGTTGGTTGTTGTCCGATGAAAATTGTAAGTACAAAGTTTTTTTAGTCTCGAATCGGACAGAAATATGATGGGAACACACTCAACGTTTCGCTATAGATTTATAGCTTCCTGACGAAGCAAAACGTTGAGTGTGTTCCCATCATATTTCTGTCCGGTTCGAGATTAAAGAAAACTTTGTACTTGTAATTAATATAGGGATATACTGTGCTGAAATATGTTTAGAAGATCTTTAGTGACAACAATGTTCTTTAAGTTTAGGATCAAATATGTACATAACTGTAACATAACTGTTGGTCAATTGTGAATTCTAGAAAATTGGTATATTGTTTTATTTCGATTTTTTCATATTTAAGTTTATTGGTGGTGTTCTTCATTTTATAAAAGAAATCTGTCCAAACAGAGTTATTCAGTCTATTCTTGGTACACCATTCATTAAATTGATTAATGACAATATTTAATTTTTCTTCCAATATAGAGTAATTTAATGCTGTAATCAAAAATGTGTTCTTATCTGCAAACCTATACAGGATTACAATTAATTAAAGGGCCACTATGGGGACCTCGTAAACTATAAGAGATACAAAGATAGTTAAATTATAGAAAAGTTGCGCTATCTTGAGATCTAAAAAAGTATGCAAAACAATCTTTCCTATTTTCATTAGTTCTTGAAATATCTTCAAGAAACTGAAAATTCTCACTTTCGAAAATCTCGAATATCTTCTTTATTTCTTAAGATAAAATCATAAAATTCGGTGTTTTTACATTAAATTCGATGGACATCCTAATGCAGTTCGAAGAAATAGGTTAGGTTTGACAGTTTCGTAGATACGACTGTCAATTGTCTTTTTTCTTATGGATGCTACCTTAGATATTCATAGCACGTGATGTAGAAATAATTTTTTAATACGACCACATGAACATTTATGCTTTCGTTTTGAAACAAAATATTAGATTACTAAGAATTTTTTGTTAAAAAGTATTTTTTTATGTAAAAATGTAAATAAGTACCATAATAGAGTAAGATTTATCACGTGGTATCAATATCCAGGGTAGCATCCATGAGAAAAAAAAACAGTTGATAGTCGTATCTGCAAAACTGACAATCCTAGCCTATTTCTTCGGAGCTGTTAGATTGTTCATCGAATTTAACATAAAAATTCGAATTTCATGATTCTATTTTAATAAATAAGGAAGATATTCGATACTTTTGAAATTTTTTTTGTTGTTTTTTGTAGATATTTCAGAAACGAATGGAGGTAGAAAAGATTTTTTTGAATATTTGGATAGGCTTTAAAATAGCATAACTTTTTTTTGTAATTTAAAGATCTTTGTATCTCTTATAGTTTAGGAGATCCCATGGTGACCCTTTAATTAGTTGTAACCCTATACACCTACCCTTCAATTATATGATTAGGTGGATCATTTATAAATAATAAGAATATTAAAGGACCTAGAGCACTTCCTTGGGTTACTCCTGTAGTAAGATCGAGATTGTTTGAATAATGACAATTAATTTTTATTTGCCGTTTGGATCAATATGATTCAAGTCATTTTCCAACTGTACCTATGTCTGACGATTTAACACAGGCTCCGCAAAGTTTTCTAAATTTATTATTATTATGTAATTGTAAAACTGCCGCTTTTCATTATAGAACGCGTCAAGTCACATTTTTGTTATTTTTTATGGTTCTTTGTGTTTTATTTCAATTTTTAATGTTTTTATAAGGTTCAAGTTGTTTTGAAAATAATCTGATCACCTTAAAATTTTTGAGGTAAAAAATATTATGCCTAGGTCCAAACGAACATATTTCAATTAGTAGAAATTGATGACGAATTTTAATCTTTGCAGTATATTCTGCTTTAAACGTAAACAAGGGGTTGTATTTTTTTTGCAACGAAATTGTTTTTTGCTCTTTATACCCACCTAAATCTGCGTTTCTTTTCCTCGGGCGGTGTTGGGGTGACATGCGAGGCATCCGACATTACAGTGGGAGGACTTTTAACGCTTCCCATGTTATTAGGGAAGTCAAAACCATTATAACCTTGATTAACGTATGTCGAAAATCCGTAGGGCGAATATCCCTGAGGCGAGCTGTGGACGCTTCCGTTACGTGTGCGGCGTTTCACGCCATTATCTGAAGCACGAAAATTACAAATTTTAATTGATAAAACAGTAAGTGCTTGGATCCTTTTCTAATTATGTGACCTATGAAAATACAATTGTCAATTGTAAGAAATTCTGTTTAAGTGGGACATGTGACCTTTGGATTTGATATCCAAATTTCTAAAACCATGAAATTAATGCATACAATACACACAAAAACGGCAAAGGTTTTGCAAAAATTTTAAGTGTGAAAATTGTGACATTTATTTTTTTTAATGATTTGCTGACTAACAAAATAAAGGATATTGTATAAAGCACGAGCATAAGCTCAAATACAACAACTGTCAACTTATTATTTATTTGTCATTGTATCTAATTATACAGCATAAAATAGCACCAATCAACCAGGTAAAATAGATTTTACTGGCAATAGGAGAATTGACTAACGAGTTGTCAGACGAGTCGCGTACATCTTCTAGTACTGTGGTCACTAGCGTGTTGCGCCTGGTTTGGTAAACTGTTCTCTCTTTCAAAAAATGTCACTTTCGTCACTCGCTCAACAAATGTACTATTCTCCACGACCATTAGTGAATGTAATAATTCCGAAATCATTTTTAGTAACAGAAAGTAAAAATTTTCACTCTTGTGATGGAATATTTATTCTAAAACACTTGCTTCTTATGTGTCTTGCATGTATTTTCATTCTATAACAAGTAACAGAATATTATTCCGTAATTATGCTCAATGAAATGCGACCTTTATGAGTGCTTGTGCGCCAACGGAATACAAAACATTTAAAAGTGCAGTTGTCAAATGCGACCAGTGGAAAACGCTAATAGATTGCTATAGATTTCAAAACTGTCAGTATCAGATACAACCGCGGTGTCCTAGTTGTTTTGAGATAAATTAATATAAATATTATACAATGTAATTGTTTCAATAACTTGTTTTGTTCAGATTTAATTATTTTTTTTTCTGGTCGTGGAGAAAATACAGTCTGTTATTCGGTTGAAATGAAAATTCCTCTTCTCATGGTTCCTTACGCTCACTAAGGTTAGCCACATATTCATAAGCAAAGCAAGTTTGTACAAAACGTTTTTGACTAATCTTGTTAGAACGTGCTTTTTCAGTGGTTTAAATAGGATCAAGCACACACTGTAGAGCAAAACAAAAAGCAATTTAAAAGACTCTAAAACAATTGCAGTCAAAACGATTTCACTTAAAGCTTTTGTTCTAAAGCACGCTAAAACAATTGCAGTCAAAACGTAAAAAAATATATATTTAGGCTGAAGTACACGTTTCTTCCTCCTAAGCTATCCCGCGGACGCGCGTATCATCTTTCGATGAAACAAGAGAGAAAAGAAGAGAAAAGAATGTAATGGTTCCACAGGTTTTCAGAGTAATTTTTTTAACTCTTTCTACATTTACAGGATGCATCCAATATCGTTTTCCTTTATTACTCATCTCCTCTTTTACATACATTTGCAAAAGCTACCACAGACTCAAAGAAATATCTTCATCTTTCGAAGTCCTTGTAACAGGTAATTATAATAGCGAGTTTAACAAAAGAAAAATTAAATATAATACTGAATAAACGCATCACGTTTTTCTAGAAATCGTGAGAATTATCTTTACACTATAGTTCAATCAGTAAGAAGAGGTAAATGATTCCTGCGGAACATTTTTTGTCTCTTTAATGTTATGTCGCATTGTTTTATAACGCAGTAAAACGTTTTACCTGAAAACGTTTTGCCCGAAAACATTTTGCCCGAAAACGTTTTGCCTGAAAACATTCTGTTTGTCAGTGTGTGACTAACCTAAATATTTTGCATTGCAGCAAAACATTTTGCTTAAAAGCGTTTTTGCTTCATGAATGTATGGGCAGCCTAACGCTCGCGTTCGGAATCTTCCATTCGTATCGAATTTTCATTGTAACCTTGTTACAGAATATTATACATACTCACTTGCTGTCAGTTTCACAGGTTAGCAGCTAGTAAAGATGACGTTTCCTTATTATAGTTTGTTCCGTAAATCAGCTGTTGCTAACCAACAGTTCAGTTAAGCTGGTTACTATAAAAGTCTGGTTATTTATGGATCGGTATATTTATCACCATTCACCTTGACGTATCCAAAATTTTTATTTAAGGAATTTTTAAGGTGACTAAATAGGCTTTTTAATATTAAATATTTTTCTGAATTATTTTTAACATCTGATGAGAGTAAAAACAGCGATGAGGTGTTTGAATTTCTAAAAGGTAAGTCTTTATAGAATCAATGTCTAATGTGTTTAATAAAACTACTTACATCAAAAGAAAGTGTGATTAAATTTTGAAATCAATTTCGTCTATTAAAACAAAATAGAATTTTACCTTCAAACAGTCTATTCTTTTGCAGTAAAATTCAGTAATTTTGTAAAAAAAAACCCTATACATATAAACAGGGATAGTTAAAAGTACGTAGACGGCTATTTATTGCCGTTAATATTCATTTTAGGAAATCATGTCCTGTATGATAGCTTTTCTTCAATTGTCTACTTGTGTAATTTTTTAGATTGAAACATATTAATCTCTACCATTCGATAAAGTATACTTTTCTCTTTCTAATAGCATTCTTGTGTTTTTTTTAGAATTGAGGAGTTTCCGAATAAAAAAACAACTGTTCAAGTATTCATATCTAAGTAAGCAATAAAAAAATTCGAGCGAGTAACTTTACCAGTGGTTATTGTTTACGTCAAATTCAATTGTACAATTTACTGTAGTGCATACTTATTATTGCCATACAATGCGCTGCAGTAATACTTTAATCGTTTTTTTTTCAGAAACCCCTCAATTCCAAAAACAAGAATTCTATTGTAAAGAGAAAGAAATACTCTATTGAATGGTAGCTTAAAATTAATGTTTCAATTTAAAGAAATTGCACTGATGGGCGCAAGTCAAAATCAATTGAAAAAAATCAAGTACGCTCCAATTGTAGATAAAAATTTCCTAAAAAACTTTCATAAAGGACATAATTTCCTAAAATGAATATTAACGGCTATAAATGACCTCTCCATAATTTTAACTAATCTTGCATGTGTTGTCAAATGGTGGTTTACAATTGTGTAACAAATAAAAAGGAAAAACTTAGATCTCACTTGTTATGAACGTAGTTGTAAAAATATTTATTTCGGTTTCTCCGGAATGTTAAACTTTGAAGTGTATTTTGAGTCATGTCAAAACAGCAGACTGAAAAGTTTTTAAAATAAGTTATCGCTTGTGCAACTTCAAGGAAAAACGCTGCATCCTCACACGGATTTGCTTCTGTAGATGGGTAAACAGATAAACGATTTTAAGTCGGCCATAAATCAATCGTAGCTCAAGCAGACGCTTAATAAAACGAATTAAAAAGCCATATTCCGCAATTTATTTACAGTAAACTTAATACCTTGAATTTCGTTTTAATTAACGAAAATATTTAACGCTTATTCTGTTGCTGTTGTAATTCTAATTATAATGACTGTACAACTGAAAAGTTTATCAAGTGGCCTTTGAATTATTTATTTATTTAATTTTTTTAAATTAAATTGATTCTCGTGCGATGACGGAGCTATTAATTTATAGCGAAACTTTGAGTGTATTTCCATTCATAATTCTGTCCTGTTCAAGATTAAAAAAACTTTTTACTCATATTTTTTTCGAAAGAGGGCGCTAAAATCAAATTTTGGGGTATTCATATTCACATTACTGAATTCTCCATAAAATTATCTTATCAATGATATGCCACTCATGATACATTCCCTATTTAAATTCAATTGGTTACAAAGCTTGAAGGGAGGGGAATGATGTATGACTGTTGGGTATAAAATAAAAACGTGTCCCCCTAGGATTATAAATCGCCCTGTTTTTGCGTTTTTTCAAACAAACATTTTCTTGGGAGATATTCAGCGTGTTTCGTTTTCGTTGGGCCATACTGTACATATGTATTGTGTAATTGGTTCATTAGTTTTCGTTAGTGTTATCCGTCAAAAAACTAAAAGTGCAACCGTCAGAAAGCCTGTAACCGTAACCGTTTCGTTTTGGCGAATCTTACTAACCGTGACGTATTCTCGTGACCGTAATGTCACTACTGCTAACCACGCATTCGTAACCGGTTAGTCGAGAAAAATACTTTATTGTTTCTACTTGATGTATAGTAGATCGTTTCTAATAAAAATCAAGAAGATACGGAATTTAATAGTATTTTCGTTTGTTTCTGTTTCGTATTACCTTAAAATTCCTATAATTTTTGACGGATAACACAAAAACTAATGAGCCAATTACACAACATGTATGTATATCGTGCTACGCGCAAGTAAATCTCGACTTACTTCCTAATTTAACTGAATATCAGCTTTTTATCATCGCAACGCGTTCAATCAAAAATGTTTTAAAATTTTTCGGTAATAGTGAATTAAGTTAATCTCAAAACTTTAAAATTATTCGCGCCTCTTCTTGTAAAAAAATATATATTGCAAAATGTATCTTCCGTAAGATGATTTCGGACATTGAGCATCGATACAATCAGAACTGCACTAAAGCAAAAAAAAAACTAAAAACTTTAACAAATTATAAAGTAAAATATTTGTTAAACGATCGTTTGATAATTTTAACATTTATGCAGGGTCTCCGAAGTTTTTGGGAAAAGGAATGTACAAACATGTTGAAAATTAATACTCTCCCCTGGAAGGGTCTGTTAGGCTAAAATATTTTAATTTTTATATCACATCCGGTTATGCTGAAAGTCGCCATTAACTTTCTTAGTTTAAACAGGATGTTCTATTTTTTTATTACAAATTCTGATTCCACATATTATTCTAAGTAAAAATTGTTAAGGCTCCCTTAAAAATTGTTAAAACCTACCTACAGTTTCTTTTAAGAGAACGTATTTACGACACATTCAAATTTCAAGATTCCAGTGATCTATCATTTGAAAGAGTAAATTCAACTTTTCCAGTCATATCCTAGTTATCCTTGATGAAAAATTCACAGGATGGTCATAATATATCGCAGACCCTTGTTATGTTTCACTGCCTAAAACTCATTTTTCGTAAATGGAACACCCTGCATATTTTTACATTATGAGATACAAAATCAAATTCCACATCGATTTGTAAGGCGCTTTAAGAGTAAAGTGCCTATATTTTAAAAGATAGAGAATATACCATAAACATATCGTGGGCAAACATCTCCCTATAAGAAATGTTATTTAGAATTAGAAGTTATAGTCCAATACAAAATTAGCTTTCTGTCTCATAAATAATATACAGGGTATTTTTCTACTGTGTGCAACTAAAAAAAACCTCGGTATAAGTACACGAAATGCTACCTTCTGCGAGTATTTTTGGGTAATGTTTTTTCTTCTCCCTTTTACGTAAATCAACTTTTGCTATTCTCGTTGCAAGCTAGTATTACTTACGGTCCATGGAAAAAAGTAAAGTCAAATTTTCGTATGTCTGTTAAATATACATATGAAACTGTTATTGGAGCAAGTGAATACACGGGGGATAGGCCAAATACTGACTGTGTTGACCACCACTCGGCAGGTGTAATTCGACCTTTAAGGCGTGTGTTCAATATAGTCAGTATTCGGCCTATTCCCGGTCCAATCACCTGCTCCAATAACAGTTTTTCGACCGAGCAACAAAGCAAGTGACTCGGCCCAGCACTCGCCAGATGTAGTTAGGCCTTAACTTAGCTTAGGCAGACCGAACATTTTTTGACGTAAATTTAATATTGCTAAGAATTTTACTGGGTGGCTGTAATTATCAACTGACTGTTATGGATGACTAACAATTAATTAGATCAGTCATTATTTCAGTTTGAAAAATATTGGCTCATGTTAGCTATACAGCTAAGACAAAAATGCAACATGAATTTAATTTTGTAATTTCTGTATGATATATCTTTAATTGTTTGTGCAGTAGGTTCTTGGTGAAACATTTTGAATAAATTGCAATAAAAGAACACTTGTATTTAACTGTTTCACAATTTTATTTCAGTAAATCTGACATATGTTTCGGTAATACACGTTTACCATTCTCAAAGAGTATAAGAATAATACTAAATCAAGTTTTACAGCTGGGGCGTTATATTACATGTCAAGTCATTCCTTAGTTCCAAGTATTGATCTATAATTGGTGTGTTCGGAAATTCAATGTAATTGTTTGTTACTTGTTTATTATTGTAAATAGCCTCAACTGTAAAACTTTATTTAGTATTATTCTTAAACTCTTTGAGAATGGTAAACGTGTATTACCGAAACATATGTCAGATTTACTGAAATAAAATTGTGGAACAGTTAAATACAAGTGTTCTTTTATTGAAATTTATTCTACATGATAGTTCTTATTTGCAGCTACCCAGCAAAAGTTTAGTATCGTGAAATTTACGTCAAGAAAGTGTTCACGTTTATCTGGTGGCGACAATAGATGTAATTCTTGCAATTTTTAGTTTACTTAGACTAAATTGGGGTTATGAGAAATGTATTACGAAGAAATCAAAAACAGTAACACGAAATCTGTTGTAAAAAAGGTCTTGCTCCAGAAACGTAAAACATCTTTTCAAATTTTCTTGTGTATGCAACAGTTCAGAACCCAAGAACAAACTTTATTCCTTTAAATATTTTTAATGAATATAAATGAATAAGCTAACCGTCGTCGTACGAGTTAAATGCCAAATGCTCATTGACTGCTTCACATTTTGAGCAAAACTGAGAATATCTAAAATTTTGAAATATTGGACCGAAGAAAATTTTGTCAGGCAACCAAGAGACACAAAGACACATTTTGTAAATATATATTGGATCATACTAAAATATTGTCTAATATGTACGACAATTCGAAATTGCAACATTTTTGTCTTAATTTTCCTGTCTTAAATAAGTGCTAGTTTTAGACACTAAAAGTTGCTCACCGCCTTTATCCTGCTTATATTTGGTTATCGAACATGCACAAACTATTGGCGCAAATTTTTTTTAGAAAAGTTCTTGCGACAACAGTTTGTGCACGTTCAATAACTAAATATAAGCAGAACAGATCTAATGAGCAACTGGCTAAAAATAATATCCTTTTAAAATGCGAAAATGACAAAATTGTCATAATTTGGAATTGTTAGACAAATTAGACAAAATTTTAATAGGTTCCGATAAGTTTTCATAAAATGTGTTACTTGTTGCTCAGGCAAAATTTTCTGCGTTTTAATGAGAAAGCGACTCCCCGCCACGCTGTGGCACCACTCGGTCGCGCCACACAATCGCCCGTCTGGACCGGTCCTTAATCAAATAATTTCATGGTATTTTCATTACTATCTTTATTCGTTGATCAAAATAGCAAAAGGTGGTAAAAAGGTGCACTAATATATTAAAGCAACAAAACACCGCGGTTTTCCAACTTCGCACTTTATCAAATACCTAAACAAGTTCCCTTAATTACTATTTCATTAATTCTCATCAATTCCATTTAACCAACTATCTCTAAGTTTACAACTTCTTACTGGAAAATTGTGGTTACTGAGCTGAAATATTATCCACAGATAATACATTTCTGAATCATATAAAATTGCACATAGAGGTTTTAACATGAAGTTACTATAGTTACCACTCAATTCTCAATGCTGAATCATTTAAAAACGGCACATAGGAAGTATTAAGGAAGGGAAAATTGATCTATCCGGAAATTTGGCGGCAAATAACACAAAGACCTCTGTCAATGAACTTCATCTGATAATAATGTGTACCTACATTTTTACTTTTTCGGTGGTTGTATACATTTTACAATAAATCGAAAGAACAGTTTAATTCAATCTGAAAATTCAAAATCAGTAGTGTCATTACTAACAACGCGCGGTAACCATGGCGAATAAAATAAATTTGAAAATAATAATGTATTAAAGCTTCCATTGATGATTACTATGTGCGGTCTTATAAGATTCTCAGTATACCGGCTGTTTCAAATTGGGTGTGCACTGAAGGGATCTCCTAAACCGTAAGAGATACAAATTCGGTTAAATAGAAGAAAAGTTGCAGGAATCAATGCCTAATTCGTATCCATTGAGAGAATGATTTTTTTCTCATTTCTTCTTGAGTTATTAATAAAAATGTGAAAAAATCGATTTTTTTTTTTCTCTCTGTATCTCTTTTATTATACATAATTTTGAAATTCTGAATTAACTTTCTCCAGGCACTTTTTGATTCTGCTTCGAATAAGAGTAATAAAATTGAAGTCAAACGTTTCGACTTTCCACGACCATCATCAGTTTCGATTTTTGAAATACAACTTATGTCTCTTTATTGTTCTATTCAATAGTATTTTTTCTCCTGATTACAATGATATATCACACTTAATAGTTGATATTAATTTGAAGCTTAAATAATTCAGATTTTATATGAAAATTTTATTTAATAACAAAATTTCAAATTTTTTGTTCCTTTTCTTATCTTTTTATTATACTAGTCGAAAGCATTTTTTCTGGTGATTTCAGTGAGTATAATACTTAATACCTTTTTTCAAGTAAAGTTGGAATATGACAAAAAAACTGATATCGTTTCGTCATGTTTTTCCTAATAAGAAAATTTATTATTAACCTCTTTTTTTATTTGTTAAGTATTAGCAAAAACATTCAGTTCTCGGAAGAGGAAAAGTCAAGACTAAATGATATGAGGTGGTTAACACAAACATCAGTATAAGCATATTAAATTACAAGAACAGAATAGATAAGTTGAATAAAAATTATAGACGAAGAACATGATTCTGTGAAATACATAAAGTGAAATAAATAAATTAAAGTAAATCCTCGAAATGTCCTCCACTGCTTTCAAGACACAGATTCGTTCTTAACCCTATGTGTTTTCTAGCGTGCCGAACATGTTCGCGAAACATTTCTGTAAGAATCTAATATTCGCCTTCTTAGTTCCTCCTTATCCTTATCTTAATGCTAGCCACTGTTTCAATGTCCAAAATATAAAGCCTACTTTATTCTGTTTAAATTATTGATGATGGTTCCGATATAACGTGCCAAATTTCAACTGGTTAAAACGAGTGAACTTAATCATATTAAAAAAAAATAAAGATAGTTAAGTGTTGAGAGCCACTGAGTGCTAAAGAAATTAAAAAAAAAAAACATTGTTATAGAAAGTATCTTTCAAATTTATTACAAAAGTATTAGTTTTAGCTGCCAATGTATTTGTAGAAGGCACTATTCAGTAATATTTAATATTTTTAGTATAATTAGTATTTACTTTTTCTTTTCATCCAACAGTGCGAGTCAAAATTAAATACTAGGCTTTTTCATTCCTATACTAAAGCTGAGATACTGATCTAGCAAGTTATATTAGAACCACTAGATATTTTTCGGTAAAAATTCATTTTCGTAAGTGCAGTGCATTATTAAAATAACGATACAGAAAAACTTTAAATAGTTTATTATATTTTACACTATAGCTAAGAAAATGAACCAAAAATTTGAAATTATGTATTAAATAAAATTTTCACATAAAAATCTGTATTATTTAAGCTTCAGATTAATATCAACTATTAAGTGTGATATATCATTGTAATCAGGGTAATCAGGAGAAAAAATGCTATCGAATAGAACAATAAAAAGCCAAGTTGTATTTAAGAAATCGAAACTGATGATGGTCGTGGAAAGACGAAACGTTTGTCTTAAATTCTGCTGCCTCTATTCGAAGCAGAATCAAAAAGGCCTTGTAGAAAGTTAAATCAGAATTTCAAAATTATGTATAATAAAAAAGATACAGAGAGAAAAAGATAATCAATTTTTTCACATTTTCATTAATATCTCAAGAAGAAATAAGAAAAAAATCATTCTCTCAATGGATACGAATTAGGCATTGATTTGTGCAACTCTTCCTCTATTTAACCGAATTTGTATCTCTTACGGTTTAGGAGATCCCTTCAGTGCACACCCAATTTGAAACAGCCGGTATATCTAATTTCAAAATTTTGCGCCTTCATAGTTTTGAGGGCCTTTATAATTATTAATAGAATTGTAGTTTTTAATAGTCTAAGATCCCACAGCAACTTTTCTACGTTCATCGGCTACTTTAACGAAACATGATTTTATTGAAAGATTACATGTAGAGGAATACAACGATACCAGATTGGCGTTGCGAAATCTGTTCAAACTTCACCAATCAAAAGTACTTGGGGCAAGATTTTGCAAGACAATCCGGTCGCGTTGTGTTCCTCTATACCGGGTGAGTCATATTTCCGTATTTCTGCATTAACTTCCTTATCACTAGAGATAGGGCAAAAGAATTTAAAGAAAATTTGACATGTCAGGGACTATAACCCTGTTGAATTAGTTAACATCGATCTGCAATTGTTTTCGAGCGGTCACGCCTCCTTCGACTTTTTTAAATTACATGGTACATTTGTAATAATGGATTTTTAAATGAAATTTCATTCTCTTTTTGATGGTGTAAGAGTTTAGCAATCTTAGATAACAAAAATTTTCAGAAAAACACCAAAAATTTTTCCATCGTAGTAATACGGATATGGTGCGAAAATTTCACATTTCTGGAGAGTTTTAACAAAAAATGGTCGCAAACAATAATCATATAGGTACTAAAACCTACCCAATAACGATAGAGCTGAGCACACAGGGTGTTCTTACCTAATTCTAGTATCTGTATTTCGGTTGTAAATTTGTTTGTAAATGATCAATTTTACGACCTTCTTCAGTAATACATTTCCTCACTCTTTTAACGAAAATTACAAAAACAGCAAAAACACTGTCCTTTTGGAACTCTGTCAGTTAGTAGACAATGAAGGATTATTGTTTGTTTTATTTGTCATGGATAATTACATTTAGAGGCAAAACATATCTATTAAAGCGCAGATTATAAAATTAATAAAGAACCCTTTAAAATTGCACGAACATCCTTTGAAAATGATATCCAAAGAATAAAATCACTTTCGCATTATACTCCGTGACTTAGCGCGATGGAAAAGTTTTTGGTCTTTTTCGGGGAATTTTTGTTATTTAAGGTGGCAAAACTGTTACACCATCAGAAAAAGAAAAAAATATGTAATTTAAAAAAATCGAAGGAGGCGTAGGCGTGGCCGTTGAAAACAATTACAGACGAGGTTAATTGATTTAACAAGAATGAAGTCCTTGACAATTTTTCTTAAAACTTTTTACTCTATTTCTATTGATAAGAACGTAATTAAAGAAATGCATATATACGACTCACCCGGTATATTATGTAACCTTTCATTAAAATAGCGTTTCCTTAAACTAACAGATGAACGTTGAGAAGTTGCAGTGGGATCTCGTACTGTAATATTTAACAAATACTCGGTAAAAATTTTAATTCTACGTAGTTTTAAATTAATTTGCTACGTGAATGTGGTATCTGAATCACTTTTTTGTGTTGATACAAATATGGTGTTATTTAATTATGACACACCTAATATTTTCGTTCTGCAGTAGTATATATCTAATTAATCCACTGACATTAATTTAAATTAGCTACGGAAAAACACATTTGTTTTTTAGTTTTATATTCAAGTTCACATTGGGGAGACGAGTAGCTCAGTTGTGAGCGTAGCCTATAAAATCGTGTCTGTCGTCGGCGTAGGTCGAACCCCACCAGGGCCATGGATGTTTGTTACTGTCCGTTGATTGACCCAGCTCAATTTAATTAGCAGATGCTTAGAATGGTTAACGTAAAAGGAAAAAGAGCGGGTACTGCGCAAAGCGAAAGCAGACAAGATAAGACAAATTCACTAAAAAAAGTAACGGCAATGTTTACATTAATATTCTGCCAGCATCATTTAATTTATTAATAACTTTGTAAGGATAAACGTTACTTACCCAGGGTATCGTTTGGCATAGGAGCTGTGGAGTAATCCGCGTTATCGAAGGTGCCATTTGGCATTGTATTGGGTAGGACCAACTGGAGTATCATTCCATTTTTCGACTGCATTACCAAATAAAAAAACCTATACATTAATTTACAGTTTCGATTTAAAAACAAGTTTCAGATTGATCAAACAAAAATGAATAACTGATGTTATATTATTAATTTTCTGTATTCTGTAATAGAGTAAAACTAAATCTTAATTGTCGTATTATGCAGATGTTCCACTAAGAACTGTATACTACAAGAAAAATTTTCCTGAGATAAAAGCTAACTACAAACATCCACGCTAGTATACTGTCGCCGCCAAAAAAAGTGGACACGTTTTTTTAATTTAATAATGCTAAGAATTTTGCTGGCCCGCTGTAATTATGACCTAACATTTATGAATGACAGACAATAATTAAGAAAGGCCGCTCATTATTTCATTTTGATAAATATTGACTCAAATTAGCCATATGGGTAAGGCAAAAATGGAAGACGAATTTATTTTTAAAAAAGTTAATTTGTTTGTAATTCGTAAATGTCAGTTCATAATTACAGCTATCCAGCAAAAGTTTTAGTAGAGTAAAGTCGGCATATATGGAATACAAATTATTTGGGCGTAAATTCTGAACTAAGATACTAAATACTCAGATATTTTAATTAAAAATACTTTATGTTGTTTTCCAGCGGTTGTATAAAACAAATTTAAGAAATATATATTTTTCGGGAAAATTCTGTAACAGATTAAAAATACTGCATTTATAATATGGAATAGTCAGTTGGAGTGATATAAAATAAGGGAAAATATGCAACACTTTGAATTAATAAGGTGAAATATCAACTGTTGTACTAACCTACATGAAAACAAACTAACTTTGCTGTAAAAAAAAACACTTTTATTTAAAAAAAATATGCCAAAATACATTTTTCTGGTACCGCGCGAAAACTGACAAAACGATAAATTCACAGAATCATGTACTGTAAATCTTACCGGCTGAGAACCTCTGTAGTAATGACCTACAATACCGAAATTCATGTTAATGCCAGAGTCGTTTAACAGATGGCGCTTTTTTTTTTCAAAAATACCGGGTATTCCATATTAGCAGGTCTATTCCATATATGCCGACTTTACTCTATTTTTAATTTTACTTTAAGAAAAGTGTCCACATTAGCTGAAGAGGTTTTCTAATTTAGAAAATTGATTTACTTTTATCATAACAAAAACATGCCTTTATAGTGGGTGCTTGGAAATTGCTAGTATAAAAAAATCTGTGGTATCTGGAAGTCCTAAGAAATCCAAGAAACTCATTTTTTTCCATAAAATAACTCCATGTCCATCATTATTTGTGTAAACGGCATTTATTTCGGTAATAATAGTGTACCGAGTTCTGACTGTTGTAACAGCTTGTTAGTTTAACTCAGTGGCGTACCAACAATTTTGGCCGAATTTTTAGTTATTTTTATCTCGAAAACTAAAGGATGTTTATTAGAATTTTTTTTGTGGATGACTTCAACTCACCATCACTACCATTTTTTTGTACTAGTAATTTCCACTGTATGTTGATCTCATTGACTAGGAACTGCGATCTCCGACATTTTTTTTTTTTAATGACAACTAATATTTAACTTAGTGTGGTGTTAGCTTTAGATATGCGGAAAAGTATAGATAGATACTTTATTTTAAAATTAAAACAACAAGTCATAATGAAATACTTATCTGAAATTTCGATAAATAATAATAAATGAAAATAAATGGTCAAACTATTGCTCGTTTACTTAATGGCAGAAATAAAATCGGTCAATAGCAGGTTATATTTATTGATTGATAGTGTTCTGCAGGGATACTTATTTTGCTACTAAATATCAAACTAAAATATCAAACCATTTGCACTGGATGCAATATTTTTTACACACCCTGTATACAGGCTGTCCATGTTTCGAGTGCCACTATGGGGATCTCGCTTATCTTAAGAGATAAGAAGTTAGTTAAATTAGGACAAAGTTGCGCATTTTCGTACTGAATAATAATCTGAAAGGAAATTTGAAATATCTTCAATAGTGTTGAAAATACTGCAAAAAAAAACAAATTTCTGATTTTCGTTTTTAATTTTTTCACGATAAACTAATCGTACCAGGCATTTCTAACCAAGACATTATTCAGACATTTTCTATGGAGAATTTGAATATGACATCCCCTTTTCAATAATTTGCAAGATGACTGAGAAACACCTCGCAACTCCATTTTTCCCTATGGACTTTACAACGATGTATCATACATGGTGGTCCAATAGTTCTTCAAATCGCAAATAGGAACCACTATTTTTTATTGCAGATTCGAATTCTACGCTTCAAGCTGCGTAAGGTTTGTCCGATTCTTTGTTTTGAATTCCTGGCCGATGGCGTTGAATTTTTGCAAAACCTACTTCTAGCCTTACCCAGGAATAAGGACGTAGTAGGTTTCTGTTCCCATCGGGGTGCTTGTTTTAGGAGAGTCCCATCACCTCTCACGATCAGGGTGTTTATTTGTAGTATTCAATGGTATTTGTGAAATTCAATGCCATCGGTTAAGAATCAAAAACAAATCTTATATAGTTTAAGGCGTAGAATCCGAATCTGCAATAAAAATGATGGCTCCTATTCGTAATTTGAAAGTTGCCCCCAGCCCCACCCACTGCGGGGTGAGTGTGGGGGGTCACGATTGGTGTCACTAGATAGACCTCTTCAGATCGAATAAATTACATTCACAAAGTTTTTTGATCTAATGCATAGTTTTCAAGATATTGCGTTGTCTCAAGATAAAAAACTTACTCTGTATTGTTGGGACACATTTGGAATTTCTATAGCAAAGCAATTTCTTTAGCATTCGGCTACTCTCAACGTTTTAGTAGCTTTAGTGTTTTTTAAGAAAGGTTGAATCTAATGGTACTGGATTTTTCCAGTCATTTTGTCCGAGTTTGGCATGTTATATCGGGACCATGCTGTATAAAATTTCTTGTGCAACAACCTGTATGTTTTTATTGACCGGATTTTATTCGCAAACGATATCAAAATGTCATTGTTAAAGACAAACTCCTGCAACTCTTAAATCATTTGATTCAAAATTCAATAATTTACGTAATTCGCAAAACTTATTTCATCGTTAAGATAAAAGCTAAAAATAAACAAAAACAATGACGTACTATCTACTTTGAAATATTGAATCTCTAAATCGTATCAGCAGTGATTCCTTTGATCAGATTTTCGGGCTTAGTAGACTTATGAATTCAATAGGCACAAGATTTTTGTATTAACCAAATGCTAATGAAATAGGAATGTGATGCGTTAAGACGGCTGGTACACATGGACGCATGACATTTTTAAATTCATCTTTGAAAGAAATGTTTCGAAATTAAAACCTCGTTTTTACGATGAGAGTTTCTGTGATTGTTCACGTGAGAGTAAGGACCGAATTCAGAGATGATACTAGACAAACAGACAAACTTCAGCATCTGTTTTCAAGGTGAGAGTTAGTGATAAAAGAAAAATAAATAAGAGCAATAGTTACTAATGAGAGTAACTATTGCTCTATGAATAACTATTGCTCTTATGACACCAACTCTCGAGATAGCAACTCTCACAGAAACGTTGTGGAAACGAGTGTTTTTAAGTAAATCCTATTATGGCGAAAACTACTTTCAACAATTTATGTAATTTACACATAGTAGTTACTCTCATGTCATTAATAGTTACTTTCACGGCAGTAAATATCACTAACTGTTGTGGGAACAAAACTTTCGACTTGAAAGGGGTGCGAGTGAACTTATTTCGTGTCTCTAAATTCAGCCTTTACTTTCACGAGAGCAACTATCACAAAAACTCTTACCGTGAAAACGAGGCTTTGCCGAAAGTACTACTGAAAATACCAATATCATTTTGTTCCAGTGATGTTTAAAACAATATCATGTGACACCATTTGAATTTTTTTTTTGTTTTCAATTTCTCAGTGACACATCATTCTTATTTTAACCATTGTTTTAAACAAATTTAAGAACGCTGCAGATTTTTTTAATCTTTTAAATTTTGGCAGATCGAGAAGAACATGAACCGAGAACCATGATTTCAGACTTACCTTTGGTCTGTGCGAATGATTCTGACTCGAGAGCGAATTTGAGCTGTGATTTCTTCTCATTTTGTTTCCGTTTTGTAAGATGTAAGGATTTGGTGCTATAGTAGCCGATATGTGTCTCATTCTTGGATAATCTTGGCTACTCCTTCTGGAATTGCTTCCGGAAGATTTATGATGGGCTTGAGGGTCTTGCGATACAGAGTGCTTCAGTTGTTTTGGCTGTAATCAACGTTGATAATTTATATTTATATAGTTCGTTGTTATTCAGTAAGAACATAGGTCGTACAACAGGCAGAATGGGGTATAGACATGTATAGGAGGTGAAGGAAGACTTTGCATATTCTTCCCTATCTAGAAGTCATTATATAGCAAGCGTTTATATCCGTTACATATTATGGGATATGTATTTGTGCTTTCTTGTAACATTCAACATTCACTGGAACAATCACTCAACATTAAAAGAAGTATTTGAGAAATAAGAACGAATTTCGTGTTTTCCTATTCACATTATTTTGACCGTTACTAATCCCACCAGTATTTTCCACACGTTGAGAGTATAGATTTACAATAAATTGATTTTTTTTTTAATAGGCGGAGATATTTAGCTATAACCTTTAATTCAGAACGACTCGTTCATATGATATTTTTCGTATCTTTTAAAATAAGGGCACTTTGCTCTAAAGCGGTCTTCATTTGTCGGTGTCCACGCTGTATTCCGTTCATGGTTAATTTAAGTGACATTTCCCAAATTGATTTTAATTTGTTTTATAAAAATCGATAAAAAAAACATTTGTAGCACACTTTTTGAAAGAAACTAATGTATGTGTATTCAGAATTAAATTATTCTTTCGTTCTATGCATATTAACATTATCTATGGTCATTGCATTACGCCAGATATGCAAATTAAAGGAATTGTCTTCTTCAATTCATAAATCCAGGACAAAGACAAGAGACTTCCACATTAAACCAATGAATGACATAAAACTTTGCATTTAAATATTCTTGAGTTTGGAATTCAAAACAAGAGAAGCAGGACACAAAATTAATATTGACGCAGATCGTTTACGCAAATTTCGATTACGTCTATTCTTCAAAAGCACACTTAGGTCCAGTTTTACAACTTTGAGCTGAGGCTTAAACCCTTAGCAACGATTATTTCAACAATTGTTGTGAAGGATTTAAGCCTCGGCTCAAAGTTAAAGGCTCATTGTAAAACTGGGCCTTAGGCTCATTCTTTCAATTTCCTTGGAAATTGGTCGTTTTATAATACCTTAGAAACCATTGTCCAAAAAATTGTCTCCAGGCATTTTATGGGATAGATATATATTTGAAATACGATGTCTTTTATAAATTTAGAATATTACAGATATAACGGCTTAATTGGTGACTGTTAGAATTTTAGCACCACTCATACTTTTTCTCTTTAATTACGATATACTCTAAGCCTACTAATATCAAACAGTTTAATGCGTAATATTTTTTTAACTGATCTTAAGGTGCTTAATTTAATTTACAATAGGTATTACAAGTTTGATGCAATCTCGATAATAAAAAAATATTTGATTATTATTTGCTTATCTGAAACTCAATCTCCAGTCAGATCTCATCTATATCGAATGTTATATTTCCTAAAACTTAGGTTGTTTCAAGTAATTTATGAAATTATGTAAGAAGAAATTTGCAATAGTATAGAATTTGCACGTCTTTACTTTTGTAATGAATGCCATCGTTATAAAAAAGCAAATGCCATTATTATTTGTAAACGAATAGGAGAAGCATCGTATTCACATTGTCTACGTTTATGCATATATTTTTCAGATTTTGTGTTTTCCCTTTCATTTTGAAGTACTAACTACTTTTTGTAATTTATAGCGGTGCATTTAAAACGCAACAGTGCCTTAGCACTTAACTCTATAATAACTTTATAACGACCTATAATATACTGACCTTATGATATGTATAATATAGTTTCAATGCTAATATAAAATAAATACCTGATTTTCTTTGGAAAAGTATATGGATTGGGTTAATCTGAGAAAAGTATTAAAACAATGTTCCTGCTAATCGTAGGAATCGGATTTTTGGGTTTGCCTTTCTTCAGTTTTTAAGGTTTCAAATTTTTTTTTCATATCTTGTGGTTACATTGAAAATAGAATCATTTAGCCAATTTTATTTCACCTAAATTTCAACTGATTTGTCTTTTTTCACCTAAATAAAACCTTTTTTTTAGAAAAATTTTTTTTGTAAACGGGATTTTTTTTACTATCGGCACCTATGAAGACAAAGTATCCTAAATGAAAGGCCCGCATTTCGAGGGCAAATTCTCAATATAGTAATGGAGGAAACCAAGTTCAAACTGCGTTATCTCAAACAAAAGCCAGGATATACCGGGTGTCCCGCGCCATGTGCTCAACTTTCTAGAATCTTTATTTATTAATCGATTATATATATCAAATTTCTTATTTTAAATGGAATACTCTATATATTTTTACATATTTAAAATCTACGGAGCATTACGAGTCTGAATACGTATCAATTGTTAATTTTGGTTTCCATGACAACGAAAAAAGAACTTTTTATTTTTCAATCTAGTTAGCTATGAATCGCATTTTTTCGATCTAATGCGATCAAGTGTTTCGCAAAAATCACTTCTTTGATGGTATTTTGATTTTTAACATTTTTACAGTATTTGAAATTTTCATTAGCTTTTAACTCATTTTTTTCGATAGAACCTCATATGTTCCTTAGCTTAGTTCAACTGAACATTTTTTTCTGAATACGCTGATACCAAATATATCATATTTTCTTTGAAAGTCATTTGAAATAAAGGGAGTGTAAAATTTCAATAAGACATGCTCTATTTTAAATTATTTTCAAAGAAAATATGACGTATTTGGCTTCAGCGTATTCAGAAAAAAATGTTCAGTTGAACTAAGCTAAGAAACATATGTAAACATATGAAACATAGATTCTATCGAAAAAAATGTGTTAAGAGCTAATGAAAATTTCAAATACTGTAAAAACGTTAAAAATCAAAATACCATCAAAGGAGTGATTTTTTCGAAACACTTGGTCGCATTAGATCGAAAAAATGTGATTCATAGCTTTCTAGACTGAAAAATAAAAAAGTTTCTTTTTCGTTGTCATGGAAACCAAAATTAACAATTGATACGTTTTCGGACTCGTAATGATCCGTAGATTTTGAATATGTAAAAATATATAGGGTGTTCCATTTAAAATAAGAAAGTTAATATCATTTCCGGCGAAACCGGAAGTCCTATGACGACTATCAGTATGTCGAAAAATTCCATTTTTTTCCGTTTAGTTTATTGTCTCCAAAATTCAGGTTAATCGATTAATAAATAAAGATTCTAGAAGGGTGAGCACATGGCGCGGGAGACTCGGTATATCGGGTGTCTCATAAAGTACAGAGAAGAATAAAAGGATAGGTAGAGAAAATCAAATTAAAGTTTATTTCTTAATAAAGTTTTGGTAAAAAAATCTATAATTATAAAGTTACAAGAATTAAAATGAAACTAATTAACAAGCAAAAGTTACTACCTATAGTAATATTTTATGTTTTAAACTTAAATTTAGGGTATTGAAGGATTAATTGAACACTGCTTTACAATAAGCAACTATTTAAAAAAAATGCAGTGAGGATAAAGTTACGGTTATTTCATTTTTTCGTTTAATACCCAAAAACGTATTTTCATAATGTTGTGCACCGCCTACTAATTAAAACAAAATTAGAAAATAGATTAACATAGACATTTTATGAATGGTGGTTTTGATAAATTTAGAGTTTATTTAATAATAAAGTTGCAGTTTGTGAAATAATTTTAATTAATTAAGGCTCAATTTTCACACGGCAGCGCATCGCGTCACATCAGTTTGCTGTCTTGTAAAGTTGTCATGGTTTCAAATGCAGAAAAAATTCTCACTCAGCAGTATTTTATGTCCAAAAATTACATGTAAAAGCATAGGAACGACGCGACGCAATGCGCTGTAATGCGCTGCCATGTGAGAATTGAACCTAAGGAGCTATAGGTGTAAATGAAAGAAGAAATTAAGAAAGTTAAACTGCTGTAACATTCTTACTATTGGGTTTTGGTCAAAAGCGAATTGAGAAAAAAAAGATAAAAGCTCTATTTTGATCTCCTACAGCTAACCTTTCAATTTCCTTCGTACGTTATGAGACAGCGACTATAATATATATAGAAAAAGGTTATTGCCAGAAAAACACACAATGAAAGGAGTTACTATTGGCATAACTGGCATAGAAAAGTAACTGTCGACGTACGTTATTTACACACTCAAAATGTTAAGAGTTCTCTCTTTAGGCATTACATACGGACAACATAATTTGCGCTATTTAATTTTAAAAGTTTTCTAAATTAAAAATACATCAGTTCTCACCTCATTGCTGATCAATCTATTGGGTATCTCTTTTCCTTACCTAGTGTTAAGTGTCAACATTTGGTACCCAAATCACGTTTTTCGCGAAGTTTTCACATTTGTTCTGTTCACTTTTCTGTAGACAGAAATTTAAACAAAAAATGTTTTAGAATTTTGTATGGATTGTATAATTATCTGGAAAAATCCGGTTGCTAGGCCGCAGATCACTACAGAAGTGAATTAATAAACGAATAACAATTAAAAGAAAAATATACAATAACCAAAAATTATTATTTGTCATTATAGACAATGAAAATGTAAACATTTCCTATAATGTAGGAGGCACAAATATACAAAAAATGATAACACAGGTTAAGCCCTGTTTTAAATGCCTTCCGATTACAGCAATCTCTGCTTTTGATCACATTTATAAACAGAGTAAAAGAGTCTTACAAAGTAAGCCAATATATACGTGGTGAGTAACGCAATTGGTTATACATTTCAGTAATTGAGATTGATTGCTTTTATTGAATGTAAACACAATAAACTTTCAAAGTTTGATTAATGTTCTTACGAATCCAATATATTTTATAATTTTAATTAACAAGCGAAATTCGCTTTCCCTTTCTGAATTCAGATATTCAATAAGTTGGTTGTAAATTTATTTAAAAAAATGATCTAATACAGGGTAATTCTTAAATAGACCACCAAATAATAATCCCTGCAAGAATATAAATCACTGACTACGATCAAACTGCTAAAAAAATTTTGGCTGCTTTAGTTTTCGAAAATAATTAATCAAACATTTCACCCAAATCCACATACATTGGTTAAGAACCAGCTGCCAGATGAAGGATATAAATACAGTACTAAAAGGGTTTTTTTTTTAGTTTTATGGCTGCAGCAGCGAGGAATCAGGCGTGAACTTGACCTTAAACGGAACTGAATGCCGGAAACTTCTACAAAAGTTATCGCCTGTAACGAATTCTCTCTCAACAAATTATTTACATATAAAATAGCGACATCTTACTATCGCTTTTTGACCTAACATTGCAGTAGGATAGACAAATTGAAGCGGGATTTGTTCCTAATGAGTCCCCCATGCAAGGCGGCCATGCTTGCTGTCAAAGCATAATGAAAGATTTTAGAAAAATTTTGTGCAAATCGTTTTTGATTGCAGTGAGAACCTCGAGCAGCCTCTGGACAGCTGTTTCAGCCCTGCTTGGGGCTTCTTCAGCAGAAACGTAGCTCGACATTCCAATTGCAGACCAAAAACGACTTGCCCAATTTATTCGCAATTGCGATGTGATGAACATATAAAATAGCGACATCTTACTATCGCTTTTTGACCTAACATTGCAGTAGGATAGACAAATTGAAGCGGGATTTGCTCCTAATGAGTCCCCCATGCAGGGCTGAAACAGCTGTCCAGAGGCTGCTCGAGGTTCTCACTGCAATCAAAAACGATTTGCACAAAATTTTTCTAAAATCTTTCATTATGCTTTGACAGCAAGCATGGCCGCCTTGCATGGGGGACTCATTAGGAGCAAATCTCGCTTCAATTTGTCTATCCTACTGCAATGTTAGGTCAAAAAGCGATAGTAAGATGTCGCTATTTTACATGTTCATCACTCTTACATCGCAATTGGGAATAAATTGGGCAAGTCGTTTTTGGTCTGCAGTGGGAATGTCGAGCTACGTTTCTGTTGAAGAAGCCCCAAGCAGGCCTGAAACAGCTGTCCAGAGGCTGCTCGAGGTTCTCACTGCAATCAAAAACGATTTGCACAAAAAATTTTCTAATATTATTTACAGCATGTTCCATAAATGAGTTATCACACTTATACTTTTTTTAATGGAATGTACCAATTTTAATTGCAGATTTCGGTAGATCTCTTAAAAATAAGCATTTTTTATTCAGCAACTACAACCCTACATAGAACCATTCGCAATCTACAGCTTTTCAATTGAATTAAAGAGCTAAAATGTAGAATTATAATAAACGGATAAAAGAATATCTTTAGTGTACCTAAATAATTATAAATATCATCCCTATGAATAAGAGTAACATTTTTTATGTACGTTTGTACGCCCTGTTTATTTTAACACATTCGGATAGCTCGTTAAATTCTGCTTTCAACGTATTCGACTTACATTGGTCTACAGCTTCCGGTTTTCGAGATACCTGCATTTTAATTACAACTTTTTACAAGAACCATATTTGAAGCAAATAAACAAAAACGAAAGCTCACAATTACGTTTATCTATTAAATATCAAGAAATATTGACATTAATAAATAATCCGAGAACTTAAGTTAACTTGAGTTAAGAACTACTTACAGCTGAAATTAACTAATTGTTAAAGTTCTAACAAAGAAATAGATAGTGTAATTTTTATTTAATGAAACTTGAACTCTATCAACCCCTTAATTTATTTCGAACATCTAATCGTTATACAACGCTGATGATTTGTTATTGAAAATGTTTTAGCCCCTAGTATTACTTATTTTTTTTAATTCTACCAAATATGATTGGATATCAAAAAAATGATAAATTTAAAAAGAAATAGCTAGAAATTATTAGCAGATATTCAATAGTATCCAAGATATCGATTAGATGTTGAAAATAAATTGAAGAAATTATAGAGTTCAAGTTTCATTAAATGAAATTGAAATGAAATTGAATTTCTTTGTTAGAACTTTAGCAATTAGTTAATTTCAGCTGGAAGCACTTTTTATAGTGAATCTAGATTATTTATAAATGTTAATTCTTCCTTGAGGTTTAATACATAAACGTAATTGTGCCCATTTCTTTTGTTTATTTTCTTGTCGTATGATTCTTGTGAGTAGTTCTAACTGTAAGTGCAAATATCTCGAAAATCGTAAGCTTCAGACTAATATAAGTTGCATCTGTTAGAAAGAGAATTTAACGAGCTATTCGAATATTTTAAAATGTACAGGGCGTTCCATTCCAATTTTTCGAGAAATTTAAATGTTACTTTTATTCATAGAGATTATTCTACACGATATTTATAATTAGTTAGGTACAGTAAATGTATTTTTTTATCCGCTGATTATGAATAAATACATCTACATTTTAGCTCTTTAATCCAATTGAATTGCGATTGCTTCTATTTAGACCTATAGTTGCTGAATAAAAAATTCTTATTTTTAAAAGATCTATCGAAAACTGCAATAAATATTATATAACTTTTGTAGAAGACATTGTTTTTATAATTAACAGTTAAGGCGTTGTTGAAGAAATCGATACCAATGACCCAACCTGTATAGGCGAAACAAGCCAAAATTAAAAAAAAAGTTTAAACCAACATAAATATCATATAAAAATAATCAAAATCATTGTAATAGACAATAACAATTATGTTAAAAGCGAGTACCTAATCTTCGTTAGATTTTTGCTGAAGTAATTAAACATCTTCGTACGCTAGTTTTGTAACTGCATTGAAAATACGTGAAATTATTTTTTAATTGTCGCTCTAGTAGCTGCAGAATAAGTAAAATAAACTATTCCTATTGTAAAAACGGAAAGCAAGAATTGGAGTATGACAAGATGAAAAATTTAAATAGATTAGATTGCCTGTACACATAATAATCTGTGGGTTCAAAATAAGTGATTGAATAACTAGCTCTCAATCGTACTATTTTATTGATTTTTTTACATTCCAACACAAACACAAGTTTTTATAAGGAGAATATTGAACCTAAATTTCTGCGTCGGCTTAAACCATAAAGACACAAGAAGCTTTTGCCTAGTGCAGACGTTTCGTTTCGTCGTTTATTCGAAGTTTTAATGAAGAGACAAATTTATTTTTTCTATACAAATACAATAAACTTTAGTAATCAACATTGTAAGTTGTTAAATTATTGGCAATTTGTAAATTAATATGATATAAGAATTTCCACTTTTTCGGTCGCCTTTAGATTGAATTTTTCAAATTTAACTGTTAAAGTACGGATTAGCACAAAATTAATCATCAATTAATGCATCACTCAAACAATTTCTATGAAATAGTAAAATAATTTTTATCTGCGCTATTATTGCTATCTGTCCAATAGTTGTATAACGAATTTTGCTTCTTTTTTTAAACGCTGTTTGTGGTTTCAATTAAAGACGAAGGTTTAGAGACACGCTGTATGCATTATAAATTAAAAAATAAATAAGTTCTAATGTAGTTCTTGTTTCTCCGGACAACTCATGTTTTAGTTTAAAATCATGTTACGTTTTTGTTTGTATTGACGACTTGTTTCTCTTGACTTGTTTATTTACTATTTTTCACTACTGACGAAGCTATCAAGCGTTAGCGAAACGTAGAATGACTTTTCAAATTTTCACATTGTCCGGTTAGAGTTTAAAAAGCATTTATGTTCAATTTTCCGTTTGATATATGCATCCAAAAATTTAATATGTCCGGCTTATCAAATTTAGTCATAGATATGTCCAAATAATATTAAATATCAAATCATTTGGACATGTATTTTGTGTCTCATAACGTAAGGAGGAGATTAAACAGGTAACTAGAGAGATTAAAGAGGTAGCTAGAGAAGATCAAATTAATAAACTTTTGCTAAAAAAATGAATGACTAAAAAAGAGTTTAAAGTGAAATGAATTAACATGCATGAATTACTACCTGTAGTGATGTTTTACGTTTTAAATTCAAATTTGGGGTACTTAAGGAGTTAATTGAACACTACTTTACATGAAACAACTATTTGAGAAAAATGTAGTCACGTAAGAGTTAGGGCAACTTCATTTTTTCTTTTAATATCCAAAAGCTGCTTTTCATGCTGTTGAGAAAATTTAAAATAAGATGCACTTTGTGAAATAAATTTTATTAATTAACAAGATATAGGTGTAAACTAAAGAAGAAATTAAGATACTTAAGCTTCTGTAACTTTCTTATATTGGGTGTTGGGCAAAAGAGAACTATTTTGATCTCCTATTGCTGCCTTTTCAGTCTCTTCGATAAGTTATGAGCAATGCGTGGACGATGTACCGTAGATACATATTTCGCAAGTTAAACACTCACGAATAAAAAGCACCTGATGTGAAATGTGAATGTTTAAACGTGAATGAAGTTTGTAGTTCAGTGGTTAGTGAGCACTTTCGCTATGCTTGTTGAACATGAAAAGCCACAAAAAACCATCCATTTTCTGACTCATATTCGCATATTATATTTTTTGTATATTTTGAGCCATACTGCCCCCCTCAAAGTTTGTGACATTTTTTAAACGTCCTGCGCTTGTCCTGTAAATCACTGTTTCACTGAGACATCTTTACCCTACCTGTCCATTTCGGAGTGTCACGTTTTCTTCATCGCCAATTTGAAAGGACGCGACTTTTCGGCCTTCTTGTTGCGGTCCATTTTCAATTATGCTGTTTTCGTCATGTGGTGTACCGTCGTTTGAACTGCTCGTGTTTGCATCCATGGCACGTAAGGTGAACTCGCACTGGAAAACTAAACTGCTATGGCACGTCCGAACCGATTACTGATTTACGCTTTGCCTTAATCGCCGATTAATTCGTCATTATTGTAATGTGGCTAAAATTTAGATTATGTTTTCTTTTATTTTCTTAAATTCCTGATTAGATAAGTAAATCCCTGTGTATTTTTATTTACTACGCGTGAACGAAAGCAAAAGTAATTGCAACGATTTGACGTTATTTTAGTGTACAATAGTTTTCACAAGGAAAAGAGACTGGTATTTTTCTTTTCAATTTTATTTAATTTTAAAACAGCTAAAAAATGTGGGGGTTTTTGCTGACGAATTAAACGTAACAGAATGATTGGCGTGGCATCTTCCCGCATTTCTTTCCGTATTTACTTTTTCCTTTATCTTTTAATTAGATTCCATAATGTACACATTCTTCAGTTATTTTTTGTATGATTTCTTCTTCTTATGTCGTTTAATTTTTCGCTTTATTTATTATGCACAAAAATCCATTTTTTTACTAATTTAAATTTTCGAACAGTTGGGAAAACACACTGAAATAGTCACTACCAATGTAATTATATTTTGATTTGCTACTGAATTATCCTTGTTGTTTTTACTTGATTTATGATATAGATTAAGGCTGCTAAGATAATAATCACAAGAACGTCAGATTTATGTTTTTACGGCGACAAATTTAATTGGGCGGCCATAATTTGTCCTTAGCTAGGATTACAGTTGTGTCCAATGTCCAGCAAAAACCAAACAAAAGGACGAAACACTTATTTGCTGTGTCATAAGTATTATTTCAGGCGTGGGAACGTTTTTTTTTTAATTATTAAAATACACTTATTTCGCAAATGTCTACTAAAGGACATTAATCATCGTCGAGTTCCTTTTAGTTACTTTTTTTATATTTAATTTTAATATTCTAGATTAGTGGCATGGTTAATTTTTGTTTATTATTTCATAATCTGTGCTGTTTCATAATTCCTGCTGACAGGTTGTGCGTAATTTAAATTACGGTCACATATAATTAGGCCGAACTTAGAAGCACGAAAAAGACTTTAAAGTCAAGATTTTGCTATTTTTAATAAACTCATTTTAGAAACAATTTTCTTATTTTTTGCAAGTTATTAAAAGTCACCATATAACCCTGATAAAAAAATATATTTTGCTAAATTAATTCTACAATTGTGAGACTATTTTTTTTTAAAGAAAAGGAGAAATGAAAAGAATATACAGGGTGAGTCATAATGGGCGGAACAAATTTTACCAGTACGTAGAGAAAGTAAAGATAAAAAAATTCATATAAACCTACATACAAGGTGTTCGTGGGAAGCCACTGCAATAGCATAACATTATTCAGGGAGTATAAAAGGTTTTCTTAATATTTATGTTTTCCTGGTCAGACTAAATAATAGTACGTACTATGCAACAAATATTAAGTTAAAAACTTTAACGAGTTTGAAATACTATCGTTGAAAAAACACTTCTCTAAAAAAATCCAACCTACTTGAACTATTATTCTTTCCAAAATTTGGTAATACAATGAACTTGCAAGTTATTCTAAAAACTTCTCTGATTTATTGTCTTTCGAATGAGCATATTAAGTTTTGGTAAAAATCTGTATACATTATACTTCCATAAAATAATAATTATTAAGTGCCAGAGAGAATATTCATTGTTTTCAATTTAAGAGGATAACAACTTCTGTTAAGTATTAGTTTTTTATGAACTTGACAACAATTGAACAATTGAAAAATCCGTTAAAAAGTCCCGTGGCTTCACAAAATTGAAAATTAAAGAAAACTCTTCCAGTGTAAGCTTAAAATTAGAATCTTTCATTTTTCGACCGAAGCCGACTCTTCAGTCAAAGAGTTTCATTGGAAGGTGATTTTCCGTTCAAAGGATGACCATATTAAATGATTTCATATTGTAAAGGCGTTGTTAATGTCAGCTTACACCATTTTTGAGACATCCTGTACGTAATGTTCTATGGGAAAAAGTTCATAACACAGCATTTCGATATTATACCTAATAATATTTCGCTAGACAAATGCGGCATATAATCGTTTTCAATATTTTTTTTCTAAACTTCCTAAACATCTGTTTGGTTTCATTTAGGCACATTTTCTTCTCATTATTAAGCTGCATTTACATAAAAAAAAATTCTTATGTGGCTCTATAATACTTTTATGGAAATATATAAAGAACAATATCTCCTTTTGGAACGTAACAAAAAAATATATTTTCATTAAAAAATTAAAATTATATTTCTACTCCAACGGTACGCCACTGTACAAATAAATGAACCACTCTAAAATATGGTAAATTTGTATTCAAAATAAACGTTAACGGACGTGTTTACAGAAAGATAACAGATTACAGCCTGTGTAATAAATATGTAATTGTTAAAAATTAATTATTGTTTAAACCTGAAATCTCAATAATAAGGTTTCTTTTTATGTCCTGATGTGTTTTCAATCGTTTTACACAATTATTAAGTTTTGACCAAGATTTCTTAAATTTCGCCTTTGTGGGACCCCTCAATTACTTGGAGTGTAATTTAAAATGTTTTAATAGACAGGCTGACCGGCTGATTTTCATCGTTCGTGCACAAGGTCAAGTTAAATACTGACCTATCTTCGGGTCGTCATTCAAAAGGCGACCGCAAGGGTTAGGCCTCCATCCACTCATTAGCTATGCCAGCAGTTCTCAAATGGTTCAGTGAAAATCTGCCGCTGCTTTTTTCTCGAAAACTATTAATTTTTGTTAAGGACATATGAGTTGCCATTTATGGTGATGTATTACAAATTTAAATATTAAAGTAAAGAACACCCGCGTAATCTTTATTATAATGAAATTATTGGAATAATTTGACGTTAGCAAATTGATTTATCGTTGTAAACCGTGCTTTTTCCTGAAAATGTACGCGTTCTAAAAGATGTAATGTGTGAGGAATAAAAGACTGTTCTACCGTATTTTT
Organism: Prosopocoilus inquinatus; assembly: GCA_036172665.1. NCBI lineage: Eukaryota > Metazoa > Arthropoda > Insecta > Coleoptera > Lucanidae > Prosopocoilus > Prosopocoilus inquinatus. Next base: position 33,307,582 of record CM069869.1, read on the forward strand.
GCCAAATAATAAAAACAATCATTTTGAGTTCGGAATAACAAACATTATCTCCTCTTACGTTTTAGATATAAAAAGAATATCGTGGAAAGCATAGTTTCTTGTAAGTATTTAAGCATTACCGTTATCGCATGATTATCTCCAACGCTGATCTAGATAACATAATTATTTGTGAATTAGGATAATATATTAAAGCTTATGAGTGGATTTAGATGCCAGATTTCATCAATGAGGATTTTCATATGTACAGTTGTAGTATATGTACATACGGGGGGGTCATGGGTACCAATTTCTTCAATGGCGCCTTAATTATTATATAGTTATCGCCTTTAATGACTTCTAGATCAGTAAATTATTTTTACATATACAGCATGTTCCATAAGTGAGTTATCTACCAAACTTATACTTTTTTAAATGGAATGTAGATCTTTAATTAATAAATTAATAAATCTAATCGTTTTTGAAAAAGATTGATAGAAAGAGACTTTCCAGTAATTTATTTTAACTTTTAGTGATCAGGGCCGTGCTGATAGTTTGGTATATATTGAATTCCGTTAGTGATCTTTTCTTAATATCTCGAAACTGACCGAATGAAAAATTCTCAAACGTCAAAGACAGATTCATCTTAAAGAGCACTTAAAAAAACCTAAATGGAATTCTGCTGTAAAATAATTAGGGAAGCCAATATACGAGCACCTTTAAATTAACATGGAATTTCCTATGTTGCGTTTCAAAACGCAGCACCCTGCATAAAATTAAATCAGATGCACGTTCAACATCAATTTCAATTTAAATGGTTAAATTTCAATTTTATTCTTAAAGTGACTTTAATGTTTTTTTTGCATTTATTTGTCGTTATGACAGACGAATTTCGAAATTTGACCAAAGAAGAATGCACTCAAGTAGTGGTATTGTTGGAAGACTGAAGATATTGTCCAGTAGGAGGAAGGTTCGGTGTTTCCGAAATCTCGCCGAATGGTGCGAAGATATAGAGAGATTGGTAATTATTCTCAAAGGCCTAGGAAAGGCAAGCATAGTGCAACAACAAGTATACAGACCATTTTTTAACACTCTTTCCTTTAGAACAGTTCAACCTTGTCTGTAGAGTATTGCAGAGATCACTTAGAATTTGTTAGATTTCATGTAATTTGGTTACAGGACGATTGGAGTGAAGTTATCTTTAGAGATGAATCTAGACTTTGATTTTACAAGTGTCACAAACGTGTTGGTGTATACCAATGACCTAATGACCGGTATACTCACTGTAAAATTTGAATACCATATTATTTGGCGAAAGTTTCTCTAAGGAGTGAGTAAAAAGTTCCTTTTCAGCGGACATGAACTTAATGGTGTCAAATAATGGAAATCTTAATGCCTTTTTTAATATTTACGTTTGATTAGTGGGTTTTTGTAGTTGCTATAGTTACACATCAATTCATTTCTCTTCAGTTATTGTTACATATCAATTAAAATGAGTTGGTGCTTACAGAATGCACAAAATTAAATGTATTACGCGAACATGCACATTGAAGGGTGAAATAGAATAATGAATACTCTAGTTAGTAGTTATTCAAAAAGAGTAAATGTTACTCAAGAGAATAACGAAAGTGTTGTAACTTTCCTAATTTTTGGTGAATAGATAAAACAACGACATCTTACGATCGCTTTTTGACCAGACATTGCAGTAGGATAACAAATTGAAGCGGGTTTGCTACATAATACGCTACCCTATGCAAGGCGGCCATGCTTGCTGTCAAAGCATAATGAAAGTTTAAAAAAAAATTCTTGCTCGAGGTTTTCACTGCAATCAAAAACGATTTGCAACAAAAATTTTTTATCCTAATTTTTCTTAATAAATACCAAAACGCTTCAAAAGAGTTCTAATTCTTATTGTTTCTAAGTGACTTCTTTTGACAATTATCTCCAAACCCAAATACATGTATAAATTTGCGAAAATCCAAAATAGTTGCGTCAAAGAACGTACGTGCTAACGAGACTAACTTTTAGTAACACTTTCTTCCCAAGTTTTGGTTTGAGTCACCAACGAATGTAGCTGCAATAGGTAAAGCAAATTCACTTTTCATAAAATCTAGAAAATTCAACTTCTTCATAACTAACCTTCAAGTATTGAATGGGTATCAGAAAATTTCCAGTTATACAAATCCAATATAATATGGCATTTTAATCAACTGCAAATGCAAAACAATAGAATTTTGTAGCATAGCGCTGAATCGCCCTGAAATTTAAGCAATGAACCCGCAAACATGTTTGACCGGCAATTGTCCAGTCAGAAAAAATTTATTACAGTATCTTACCTTATGTGTTAAGAAAAATTACATGTGGTGCAGTTTTCTACACTTTTTCAAAAATAAAAATATTTTCTTCTTTTGAATGAACAACTTCTTCAGAAGCATTTTGGCATTTATTAATAAAAATGAGAATAGATGTAATACTATCGTTATTTACTTGAGTAACATTTATTGTTTCTGAATAACTAAAGTACCTACTCATATTCTATTTCAACCTACAATGTGCATGTTCGCGTGATGCATTTATTGCTGAAAATTTGTTTGCCCTTTCTAAAATAAATTTGGCAGTGACTTGGCTCTGGCGCATGGCGACTGCAATCAAATGGCATTTCGTTGCTAAGACCGGTTCGGAGAATTTCGTCCCCGGAAAATTTGTCTGGTCTGATCCGGTACGGTACGGTGCCTGTCGGGGCCGACATAAGCTAGTGGGCGTTACCTGATATGGAAAGAATATTTTTTTGTCTGTGTCGGTACGGTTACGCTCCTATTATGGTCAAGATCGAAAGTTTTACTAAAGCTACTCATTACGCGGCATTTGGCAAGTACTCGGCGAGTATTTGTGCAAGTAAAAGTCGAACCGTATACATTACTTAACTACTTCTACGTAGCCAATCCGTTTAACATTTGCCCATTTGACTTTGGATAGTTTACCAATAACGAACGGGAAATACACTACTGTCGAAAACTTTTAAGACGAAAAGCAGTAAATCTGTTGTAATTTGAGCTTTATTGAAATAGCCCGGCTGAATTTAGAACCTTCTGCATTTGAGCCTCCCCGTTTCTTGCTCCCTCTCTTGATCAGGGGATGAGCAGGGTCATAAAATTCATTCGCGAGAGCAGGTAATCTCTTAAGCATTGAATAAGGAAATTCCAGGTAATGAGAACTGTATAATTTGTAATGTATTGTGATAGTAATTATTAATAAAATTAATTCAGGTATATAGTTATGTTTTGTGAAGTCATGTTTAGTCTGTTAATTATTTTTGGTATAGTGTTAATAAAAATAATACCTACCCGGGTTTTGTTATATTCTGTATTTTTTATGATTCAATTTAGATTTTCATATTTAAATTGTTAACAAAATTGAAAGATATTAAATGAAAATATTTTAAACTGCTATAAGTTCGGAATGAGTTTAAATTTAAATTTAAATTTGAACGTGTTAATGTTGTTGAATAATAAATAAACGAAGTAATTAGAAAATGAAAATACTTTCTATGTTTCATGTGTTTTAATTAAAAATTTCCAACCCTAATTTAGATCAAATTATTATACAGAGTCAAACGAGTTAAATAAACCAAAATTATTTTATCCTATTTTTTCTATATAAACCGAATGAGTAACAAAGTATTTTAATGACACATTAATTTTTAATTAGACTTATGGCCGTTTTCACAATCAGATTTTAAGGAAGCGTTAAGTAAATTTAAGAATAGGGAAACAAATGTATTTTTTTAGGTTAAAATAACTTTGAATTTAAAGTCCTATTATGAAATTGGACCTTACTATTATATTAATTAATTCATGAAAAAGTATGATAAAGAATATTCTTAAAAGTGATGCAAATTTCTGTTCATGAAACCGGGAGTTTAAATACAAATTGAGGAATTTAAGCATCTAATAAGAAAATGAAAATTAATATTAAGTAGGATATTGTGCCTAATATTTAATCCTGTCTAATTATCTTGCGCAGGAAGGATTTTATACCTCTACATCCTATTACATTTGTAAAATGTTGGTATTCTGGAAAATTTCCGGTAAAACCGTGTATTATCCCAACTTATTGTGTAGGTACACAGAGCAAAATCAGTAGTAAAAAGTAACACAAATTGTAGTTAAAATGAAGACAGAAACAAATTGTAGCAAATACTCGCACTTGTCGGACTATTTACTACAATTGTGCTAATATTTGCTACAATCTGTTTCTTAGTCTTTATACTGACTACAATATTTAGTATATTTGTGTTACTTTTTACTATTGATTTTTCTCTGTGTATAAAAAGCTGCGAATTAATTGTCTTTTAGTATTGAACAATTTCTTGTGTCGGAAAGTTTTGTTTGATTTCGTTGTGTAATGGAACGCAGAACACATACTACCGAAAGAGATAATCATTCCATTGTATATTGTCATAGGACCAACGATACCTGTTATTATTACTGGAAACCGTAACCAATATTTATTTACTAGGCTTGCCGCCGGCCGTACCATAAAAGCAGGTCAGTCGGCTAAATGTTAAGGTTTATAATTGCAAAGCACGGATATTTGTACGGCCAGGGGTATTTCATTTCGTCTTAAAACTTTTCGACATCCCTGCACAAATAACGTGGAAGTAGTGCCGAGTTACACGCCGTGTTTTAATACACATTACCTGGCACTCGCTAGGTATTGGAAAGTACTTGCCAAGTACCGCGTAATGAGTAGCAGTAGGCTTAGGGTCTAAAAATAAGTAAGCAAGCCAAGAGTACAATTCGAAGTAATTCAGTTAGTCGCAGTTTCACAGTTTCGCACTTTATAAAGTGGCAGCCAACAAAAACGTTTACGACTTCTTAATATCATCGAAAATAACGTATTGTTTTTTTTAAAGAATTCCATAAATAACTGTAAAGACGTTATTTGCGGTTCTAGCGGGCTCTAGAAATGAAGAAGATAGATCCAAAATGAATACTGTTGATTATAATTTTGTTTGTTGTCTAATAAAGGAAATCTTGTTTCCATTTCTTTCTATTACACATGACGAAATATAAATTAGTTCACGTGAACTCTAAAATTTGTTTAAATTGACTGGAAGCATTCTTATGGCCCAATTAGGATGGCTTTGTAAAAATACCACCGTATCTTCTCATACTGCATTTTAAATGTGAAACTACAACTTGTAAATATCGTACTATACATAGAGCCGGTTTCATAATCGAATTAAAGGTGACTTTAAAACTAAAGTCACAATCAGATGTCAAATAAAATGCGAAAATATAAGTACTTATACTTTTACACATAGCAATGTGACTTTTATTTTAAAGTCTCGTTTAGTTCGATTATGAAACGGACCCTTAGTTAATGTATAATAATTATTAAACTTACCTCTATTTGACCTGATTCAGGGTAGTAGAAGAGATTTAAAACTATTTATTTTGTTTTTATTGTATATATTTCCAAACATTGTTTTAGTTCGTAATCACGTCTGAGATATGTAGCAAGAAAGCAAGGTTTCTATTTTTGACAATTTTTCTAAGAAGATATATAAAATATCTCAGAAAGTAAAATTTCCCGGAATCCCAGGATTCCCGGGATTATGGTTTTTATAATCCCGCTTTCCGGGAATTAAAAAACCAGGGAAATCAGAAACCCTAGTAATTTTCTACTTAAATGATTGATCATGCAAAAAACCCCTTATTTTATAACGTTTACGTCATTATTTAAAAGCCAATATTCGCTGAGGCATCACAACTGAATTCGTCTAGGAATATTGTTACGTACCCCACCGAGGGTTCGAAATTTGGGGGGTCGTAGCCCTCTCTTTGGGGGGTCGTCGCGCTAGCTCGAGGTACCTGTGACAATGAAAAGGGTACTTACCGGCGGTTCTCTATGGGGGATCCAAAAATTACTCCCGTCTCCGGTTATATAAGTAGTTTATTGTCCCCCAAAAGAGGAGGTGTACCAGGCAGCACCTTCCACTAGTCACTGTCTCTCTCACATCCCGCTTACCTGGTACCCCTCCTTCATTATTCCAGATACCCACCAACAGGTGGCCTCTGGGGCACGTTCACGGCAATTCCCCCTCCCTCCAAAATATGCCTCCTGGCATTTTCATTTGAATTCATCAATTTTGAGGTTTTAAGGTTTCTGCCTTGAACGTTCCCCATTACAATTTACAAGTTACATATTACATCATTTGACATTTTTTCTGAACATGGAATTTGTTTTATTAGAAACTTTGTGGTTAATTTTCACCCACGTGGTAGCCATTTTGAGCGTAATTTTTTTTTTCTTTTGGCGGCGGTGTTTTCGGTGTTGTTCACTCTTACGATCACCATGTGTTGCAAAGAGGGCCAGGCATTGGGGTAATCCCACGGCTCCCCTGGTGTGTTCCAGTAGTAATTCCACCCAGGAAGGAAAACAATTTTCTATTCAGCAGTTACTTCAGCACCAATCGGCGTCTTTGCGGAATATCCTGTCCATAGCGGGGTTATATTGGTTGGACAGAAATAATCGCACATTGTGGAATTGTCCACACCATAATTTAACCAGGTTCCGACTTCTTCATGCCATAAATTAGTAGTTACGGCCACCGGTCACAGCGAATGGCTGTGTACTCCATCGTGACCCAAAGACTGGAGATGCGAGACAGTGCGAAGCTGTTTCTTCCTGCAGCATTTTGACTTGTACCAATCCCCGGTGGAAGATATGCAACAAATAATCGCAGTATCAAGATATGAATTTTTTTTTTTATATATATAGATATTATGACTACTGGGGGTTCATTTACTAAAATCTGTTACTTATCATTAGTTTTACAAATTTTATTAGTTCATGCAAGTTCTTTTTTTTTGTGTACTGTGAGAATGATTGGCCACTCATCCTCACAGTTTTTTGTATGCCTAAAAACACTTGCCTGAACCGAACAATTAACCTAGAAACTACTACAAAGTTGAATATGTACTATAATGTGTACTTATATTCTTACGTGTTATAATTAATTTCTGATCTGTTACATCACGAAATGATTCGTTTTCACCTACTGATCAGACTAGGTGATTCAGTTCATCACGCGATGTTGCAGCTTTTAAATTTACTCTACATTTTCTACCATCAGGCAGAACAAATAACCCTTCCTCATAGGTTTTTAATTCAATAGATGCATTTTGAGCATGATCATTTCCATTCTTTTTAACACATTTTTGTTTTGCCCATCTAATTACAAAATATATTATGATAATTAATATCACTATTACAGTGCTATACAAAAGACTGGAGTGAATCTGAGCTTTACTTTTAAAACTTGAATCATCTTTTAACTTTCTCAGTGTTGCTTTAATTTCATGTAACTTTTTAGTATTTTCATTATAATTTTCAGCATCCATAATTTCATTTAGTTTTCCCATGTCCATATTTTTTAAACTGTCAATGAAACTTTCATTATACACGCTATTATTTAATAAATTAATTCTGTATGGCTTATTTATATTCCAATTTTGAGAAAACTCTAATGTTTTGGTTGACTTCAGGACATCAATCTTACTAGGATTAATTATAACACTATTTGAAAATGCTTTGCAATCAGGTGATAGTTTCAACATTCCTGAGCCGCACAGTTCAACATGGAGAGTTACTTGTGATTGATTTTTTGTGCAGATTAAATTTAAAGTTTCTGAATATGGTGAAATAAATATCCAAGAATTTACAGTATTTGTTTCTTTTAATTTCAATTTTGCCAGATGAATTATCTCTTTTTCACAATTTCTTGGTATGCTCTTTATTGGTTTTAAAAGTTCCATTTCACATGGTTTATAATTCGAATGAATTATAAATTTAGCTTCCCTTAAAATATAATTATTATTTTTTAGAAGGATATATTTACTTCTCTCCTCAGAAGTTATACGAAAATATTCAGTATGTAAATCATTAGTTGCTATGTAAGGATATTGTATTTTTATGGATAAAAATTTATTTTGGTGTATTCGCAACGGAATTGGTGTAATTCTGAACAGTAAGTAAGGCTTTACTTGAACTAAAGGAATTCTTATATTCATTCCCATTGTTGAATCTTGTATGAATGAAGTAACTGTAATAATTTGAAATAAAATTTCGCTTTCTTCATAATTTTGATAATTTATAGGGAATTTTAATCCTTCAGGTATGATCATTGAAATTTTTTGCATTTCTTTTATTATTTCTGTTGGGGTAATTAGTAAGGGATGTACATGACCTCGTTTAGCAAACATTATAATATTAATTAAATTAGAAATTTCTAACTGAAATTGGTTCATGATTAACGTAAATAATTCCATGTGGTCTTTTAAATGCCGATCTATATGGTAAAGATAGTCTACCTGGTGAGAGGTTTCATTTACAATATTTTTAATAATATTAAAATTGTGAGCAATAATTTTTTCATTGTGTTCAACATGACCTAATGTATTATTTAGAGAATCTACGGTTGATTTTATTATTGATGTTTGTTGTTCTACGATATTGATTATTTTTGTTTGTTTGTTTTTGATCATTTCTATTCCGTCTTTAAAATTTTGAGCGTCTTCCTCTGTAAGTGTTCCAAATAATACTTTTGATAATTTTCCTACAGCATCAAAATATCCTCTTTTAGATCTGTGATGAACTAACAAATTTGGAATTAAATTTTTTTCCCAAATTAGTCTAGCAATGGTCTGATTTGCAATGTGAATATAGTTTCCGCAAATATTACCTTCAGCAAGATATTTTTTTCCACATAATTGACTTGTTTCTTCATATATGTTTTTTATCTGACTAAATTTTTGTTCGTATATTTTCAAATCTATGAATGTTAGTAATTTCCAAAAAGTATTGGTTAAAAATAGATTACCTTCTTCTTCATATAAAATCCCCGATGTATTCTGAAATTGTTGAATCGAATAGAATTCTTCTGTTTCTTCCAGTGTTGCTCTGACTGATATTCCTTTGATTACGCCTATTACTAGTATCTATTGTAATATTTTCCGGATATCCGCCATGGCTTAGGAATTTCTACAATTTCCTGCAAATTATAACTTTTATTTTGATGTGAGTTGGCTCTCTTTTTCCTACGTCTGTCTTCCGTTATATATGGTTTATTTCCGTAAGTACCTGCACAAAAAATATATTAGCGGTTGCATAAGATTAATATGGATTATGTCATTTTACACCCTATACGTACACCTGTTCCCTTCTAATGTTTTCTTATCTTATTACTTATTCTAACTATAACTATCTATAATTTATATCTTACTTACAGAGTTTATTACTTTATTTTTTCATAAAATAATAGATAACAATTTTCTGTATCTATTTCTTCTCGTTGCATATCCGTTACCTGACTATCATTATACATTAACCAGGCCTTAAGTTTCCTGTCTCTAATTTGAGCAAAATAATGCCCATTTCGAGAATCACCTACATGATTTACAGTTGCGTATAACTGATAATTTACTGAACTTTCATTTATACACATTTTATTTATAGGAGGTTTTACAATTTTGTTTATTTTTTCCACTGCTTTGCCATTCCAAGCGTATCTCTCTAGATGAATTATTAATATCTGTGGCAATTTTAGGATTTTCCAAAATTTATTACATTTTGTCTTTGTACCACATGAGTCACAGTTAAGCTCAATAACTTCTTTTGTACCGACCATAAAATTCTCTAGATGTTTTTGAAACGTACTTTCATTTTCCAGGTTTGTTATTTGGAATGATAAATTTTGGAATTGATTAGTCATACTTGATTCCTGTCCACATTTTGAGCATTGAATTTTGGTTTCCGCTAATCCAGTAATCATTTCAGAAATGATATTTTCATTTACTATTTCCTGTAGTATGTAATATAATGCTTCAAGCGCATCCTGTTGGTTATTTCCCACAAATATTTCAATTTTCTCTGAAAGTTTATTTTTCAGTTGCTTTATATTAATTACCCATGGCCAAGTTGGCTTCCACAAGTCCATAATAATTTCAGCAAAAATATCCATAACACTGTCTTTCCTTAACCAGTGGAGAGAGTTGAATTTATAATTTAAAAAGAATTTTTTAAGGGGTTCGGTATTAGCCAGACATTGAATGATTGCATTCAAATAACATGTATTTCCGAGGTTAACTAACCCTTTAGTTCTGTTTGAGATTGAAGAGTCTTTATGATTGTTTAGTGATACGTTTTCGGTTATTTTATCCGAATATTGTTTTCTGAAAATTTCGCTACTTTTTTGAATTTTATTAGGACTCTTTTTAAGTGGTTCATTTTGACGTTTTACTTCATTGTTTTCCAAAGGTGATTTATCGGTATTTATCGTCTTTTTAATATTATTTTTTGTATTCGTAATATTTCGTTGTTGTTTTAGTTTAGAATTATAATATTCGCGTGTAGTGTTTTTTGTTTTATCTTGCTTTTTCTCGTTAATCAATGAATTTTGAGCTTCAATGTTTCTTGTCTTTCCTTTTTTGCTCCTTACCTCATTTTCTTTGTTCCATTCCATATAGTATGGCGCTAGGCGTGAGACATGAATTATATCTTGTTTTTTTCTCTTTCCTGTCCCAAATTGAATTATATAATTTAAGTCGTTGCGTTTTTCTATTATTTTGAAAGGTCCTGAATATTTTGGTTGAAGTTTATCACTTTTTCCTACTTGCCTAATAAAATTTTTGACTTTAACTAAATCACCTACGTTGTATTTGACTTCTCTATGTTTTCCATCATACCTAATTTTATCTTCCGTTTGTTTAATTTGTAGATTTTTAGCCGCTAGTTCTCTTATTTCTTGTATAATTTTTTGATTTTTAATGCCGTAATCAGTGAACATCGGCTGCCCAAGTTCTGCGTCACTTGGCAACACTGGTTCTCTACCGTAGACCAATACAAAAGGACTTGTTTTTACTGCCGCCTGTATAGTTGAATTATAGGCAAAAATACAGTGTGGTAGATATGTGTCCCAGTCTTTTTGTGACGTAGAGGTATATTTGCTGATCATGTCCACAATAGTCTTATTTAACCTTTCTGTTAACCCATTCGTAGAGGGTTTGTAGGCTGTAGTGTAAGTATTGTTTGATCCTAGCAATCTCACGATTTCTGTAATCATTTTTGACATAAATACTGTCCCACGATCACTTAAAATTTTCTTCGGCGAACCGTGCCTACAAATTATTTCTTCTACTATAAACTTTGCAACTGGTTCTGCTTTTCCTGATGGTAATGCCTTGGCTTCCGCCCATCTCGTTGCATAATCTGTTGCTACAATAATGTATTTAGCTCCCATCGTGCTTCTTGGAAAAGGTCCCAGTAAATCTATTCCTATCATTTCGAATGGAGCTCCTACTGTAATGGGGTTTAATAGCCCGGCTGGTTTCTGGTTTGTGGGCCCTTTTCTTATCTGACATTCTGCGCAAGACTTAATGTATTTGGTGATATCTTTATTCATTCCATGCCAAAAGAATCTTTTCTTAATTTTATCTAACGTTCTTGTGAGTCCTAAGTGACCGCTGATTGGTTCTTTGTGGTAACTATGTAAAATTTCTTCTTTCATATCCCTTGGTATCACTAACAATTTATTTTGATCCGAGGTTTTATTGTTCGATTTATATAGAACGCCATTTAATAATTCGAAATTCTTTGCCAGTCTCTGAAGTGTCGCATCTCCGTATGTACTGTCCTGTACTGCCTTTCTTATGTTCTTTAAATTTTCATCAGTTTCTTGCTTTCTGGCTATTTCTTCTGACGTTAAGATAAATGTAGGAATATTAAGGGCACGCTCTTCATCTTCTTGCGTTCCTTCTGTGCATGGGTACCTAGACAGCGCATCTGCGTCTTTATTTGTCGTTCCACGTTTATGGAAGACTATAAGAATACTCCATTAGCTTTAGCGACCACCGCAGTAATCGACTTCCTGGAGATTTTAAAGTCTGCAACCAGCAGAGGGCATGGTGATCCGTAACAATATTAAATGATTTTAGTCCCCATAGGTAGGTTCGAAAATATTCCACTCCCCAGACTGCGGCCAAGCACTCTAATTCCGTTATCGGATAATTCTTTTCATACGATGTTAAAGTCCGCGAAATATAGGCTAGAGGATGTAGTTTTCCTGACACGGCTTCCTTCTGTAGTAGCACTGCCCCTATTCCAATCCCACTGGCATCGATATGTAACTCTGTTTCAGCTTCTGGATCGAAATGTCTAAGTATTGGAGCATTCGCTAATTTATTCTTAAGGGTTTCGAAGGCTTTCTTCTGTTCTTCTCCCCATTCGAATTTTGACCTGCTTCCTATAATATTATATAAAGGAGTAGCCACCTCAGCGAATTTCGAAACGAATTTTCTAAAGTAATTTGTTAGTCCAAGAAAACTTTGGACATCTTTTACTTTTTTAGGTGTCGGAAATTTCATAACGGCTTCGACTTTTGTTTTATCCGGCAGTATACCTTTCGGAGAGACTGTGAAACCCAAAATTCTTAATACTTGCTCTCCAAAATGACATTTTGACGGTTTCAATGTTAACCCTGCTTCCCTTACTCGATTAAACACCTTTCGTAACCTTTCTATGTGTTCTTCGAAAGATTTACTGACAACTATAACGTCGTCCAGATAAATCGCTACTTCTTTCCACTTTAGGTCTTTGAAAATAGTGTCCGTCAGTCTCTGAAAAGTACTGGGAGCATTACATAGGCCAAAACTAAGTCTATTAAACTCATAGAGACCATCGCTGGTAATAAAGGCGGTTTTATGTCTATCGCTTTCTTTTATTGGACACTGCCAATACCCACTATTTAGATCTAGGGTGCTGAAATAGTTATTCCCACCTAAAAATCCTATTATGTCTTCTATTAAAGGTAAAGGATAAGCCGATTTAGTGGTTATTGAGTTCAATTTCCGATAGTCAACGCAAAATCGAAATGATCCGTCCGGTTTTTTCACTAAGACTACCGGTGAAGCATATTCACTGTCAGATGGGCGGATGATTCCAAGTTCTAACATTTCCTCGATTTGTTGTTTTATGATGTCTTTTTCTTTTAAGCTCACTCTGTAGGGTCTAGATCTAACAGGTTCATTATTTCCCGTTTCAATATTATGCTCTGCCATATTTGTAAATCCCAAGGTTTTATTGTCCCATGCCATAATGTCTGAATAGTTTTCAATTAAATGAATCAATTGTTGTTTTTGTTTGTATTTTAACTTTTTGTTTATATGAAATATTTTATTTTCATGTAATGTTGCTACTGGTTTTCTGTAAACAGAGACATCTTCTTCTAAAAGCAAATTTTTTAATTTACCTTCATTATCCTTCATCACGTAGCCTAGGGCGGTGCCTTTTTTTAGAGATACTGATTTGTTGCCATAATTACGAAATTTAATTATATTATTTCCAAATTCTTCAAAATCATCATTCAATTCTAGTTTATGTTTTTGCCAAAATTCTCCCCTAGGTATAAAGATACAAAGTGTTGGAGTATTCTTACTTTTAACTTCTTCTGAAAATTTTATTTTGCAAATGCCACTTTCTTTTGCATTAATCGTTACTGGTTGTGCTAAATTAATTTTTATAACTTTGTTATTAGCTATTTCTTTAATTAATTCTTCTCCTGGTAATTCCTCCCAGCCATTTGTCTTGATTATTTTTCTCCATGAATTTTCATTTCTTCGTACATTTTTAGTGTGTAAGTCGCAAATCACAATTTCTATATTTGTATCTTGAAATATATATGAAATTATCTTTTGTATGTATTCCCAATTACATTTATCTAACCCGCAACAAATTTTTGGCATCGCCACGAATCCAACATTATTTTTTAATGCATGTTGTTTTAGTTTTATTAATGCGGAAAAGATATCATTGTACGTTGATTTGCCATTTGAAGATTTTTTTGTTATTAGGTAATAGATGAATTTACCATTCATATTTATAAATGCTAAGTCACCGACTCTACAATGCTGATTTCTTAACTCAGTTACGTTATTAAATTTTAATTTGAACAATTTTGCTATTCATTTTGACATCTTTAAATCCGCCGCTACTGCGTGTGCTAAACTGTATTTCTCTGATACATCAAAAAGACTACCTTGTTGAACGGTTATATTTTCCGGTAAATTAATAATTCCGTCCCAAACCTTCAAGAAATGTTCATATGTACAAGTTTGCTTATTTAGTTCTTGCTGTAAACCCTGACCTATGTTATGTTTGTCACGTACCTTCAGATTATTATTACATTTCGCTTCGTCTTGTTTTGAACTCTCCGGGAGTGATGCGCTATTATGTATGTCATTTATTTTTAAATTATTAAAAGAAATTGTACGATCAACGAAATTAATTATAGTACCATTATCACGCAAAAAGGGAAAACCTAAAATCAGTGGGGCGGCCGCTTGTTCTAAAACTAAGGCCTTTATTTTTGTTGACATGTTATTTAATTGAATTTCAATTTCAGACATGCCAATCGGATTTATGTGCTTTTCATCTACCGTATTGAGTATTGGAGGATTTTCTAATTTTTTAATGGTTTTTACAAGTCGTTTTATGACAATGTTATACGCTGCGCCCGTATCTAAAATTGCATTTATTTTTTCATTTCCTACACTAACATTTACTGATAAGATATTCATCTTATTTACATGAATTGGAATTATTTTTTTCGTCCCATTTAGATCATTATTTTGATTTTGCGGTAAATTTGAGACTCCATTTTTGAAAAAGGCACGGACAGAATTTAGAGCCTCCTGTAACTCTGTCCTTTTCCATTTAAATCTTCTTTGTTTTTGCTGGTACTTGACTGATTAATTTACTCTAAATTTCGCACAAAAGCAACCTTATTTCCTTTTTCTGCTTCTTGTGATTGATTTCGCGATCGAAGTTGTATGCACATGTCAGCTGTGTGACCCCTTCGTTTACACCATTGACACTGATGTTGAAAATTCCTAAATTGTTCTTCTCTATTACGCTCTTTTGTACTTGCGTAATATTCATTATCCTTCTTATCTCTATTTATTTTTTGACCGTAATTATACTGCGGCCTATATTCATCGTATTTCCGTTCTTGCTTCACTTGATAAAATCTTGTGTTTTGATGATTTGGAAATGCTTTACTGGATGACTTTGGCACGAAATAGTATTGACCAATTCGTGTCTTCGGAGTATAATATTTATTACCTCTTGAAGTCGAATTTAATTCTTGCCTGTTAAGTTTTTGTATTAATTTTTCTAGGAGTACTTTCGTCGTGACTTTTTCGGTAGTTTCATTTCTTTTCTTCTTTTCTTCTTCATTTAATTTGCGATTTCTTGACAAATAATAATATCCTTTAGGAGAATCGCGTTCTTCTTCCCTTTCAGTCTCTTGAATTTTGTCGAAAAATTGTTCCATTTCACGAAGAGTTGAAGGATTCCTAATATTTATCATGTGACGATATTTCGGAAGTAACCCTGTTGATATTCTGTACAAAATTTCTTCTTCCGAGATGTTTAAATTGGTTTCTTCACACAAATCTAGGTATTTATAAAAGTAATCGGAAAGTAGTTCATTTTTTCCTTGCTTTCTTGTTGCTAATTTGTCTCGTAATTTAATGTCGTGTCCTGGACCTATGAATTTTTCCTTAAATTTCTGAACTGTAGTTTCCCAATCTGCGTCTGGGTTATTATTTATAAATATTCTTAGCCAACTATCTGCACTTCCTGTTAGAGAGTTTCCAAGGTAAGCTAATTTCATTTCTTCATTCCATGCATTTTTTTGGGCAGCCAAATTATATTCTTTCAAAAAAATCATAGGGTCATCAATTGTTGGATTAAATGTAGGAGGTTGTACGTATTTCGGAAACAATGGCTTCCTACTTTGCAGCGCTGATATTATCGATGTGTTATTATTACATATATTACGCCTTCTTATAGGAGTTTCCTCGTTAGACAATTCTTCCTCGCTGGGGTATATGACTGTAGTTTGAATATTCCTTCTAATATTTTTTTCTACATTCGCTTCATTATTTCTTCCCAACTTGTCCAATTTTAGTTTGGGTACTTTTGGTATAGTTCCAGTTTTATTTATTTTAGGAAGATTTTTGCTAAACACTTCGTTAATAATAGATTTTGGCATTTGATATTCTATATCTGCTTCTTCTGTAAAATTACTTGCTTCAACTTTTTTCTGTAATGATAACTGGGTAGTCCGCGTAGGAGGAGGTGGGGGTGGTGGTGAGGGTGGTGTTATCATTCGCACATTTTTTGTGGTGGATATTTTGGAGGCTTCCAGCCTTAAATTCTGACTATCTACCGGCGCTTCTTTCTCAACAGGTGAACGCGGTGTTAAAATACTTCTGGTAGCAGGGAAGAATGCCTCCCGATCCAGTGCGATGTCAAAATCAAATTTGTCTCCCGTTTTTGGCGTTTCATCTTGACTTTTTGTTTTGCTTCTTGTTCCGGAAGCCATTTTACGCAAGATTATTTTATTTTTTTTTTTTTAAATGTTTATTTGATACGCTTAAATTTTATCTAATGCGTTTAATTTTAACTCAGTTTTGTCCCACAAAGTACGCGTTAAGAATTTTGCTTATTAATCAATGCTAGCTACCAACGGAAGTTTTTACTCAGAAAACACTTATTCCGCAGATTACGGTCGACCGGCGGCGGCGGCAAAATATTACGCACCTACTTCGGTTCTTTTTACGGTTAGCGACCTGACAAAATTGCTGACTGCGATACGCGCCTGTACTTTTCCAGTTTACAGAAAATATTAAAATATTTATTTTTTATTTGAATATACAAAACTGACAAAAAGTAATTATTTAAATTATTGTATTATCTATTCTGTATTTTTCTTTCCACTGAGATATTGAGATTGTTCAGTGAAAGTATCCAAAATAATACAGAATTTAAAAGTACCTAATTACAGAACAATAATTTGGTACATCGAGCTTTTTAGGCGCCTCCACCATTGTTACGTACCCCACCAAGGGTTCGAAATTTGGGGGGTCGTAGCCCTCTCTTTGGGGGGTCGTCGCGCTAGCTCGAGGTACCTGTGACAATGAAAAGGGTACTTACCGGCGGTTCTCTATGGGGGATCCAAAAATTACTCCCGTCTCCGGTTATATAAGTAGTTTATTGTCCCCCAAAAGAGGAGGTGTACCAGGCAGCACCTTCCACTAGTCACTGTCTCTCTCACATCCCGCTTACCTGGTACCCCTCCTTCATTATTCCAGATACCCACCAACAGGTGGCCTCTGGGGCACGTTCACGGCAATATTTCCAACTCTTCTATTTTATTGCCTAGTCATTGAATCTTTTGATGGAGAACTGTGATTATGTTAAATTTTTCTGTGGTCTCCCCAAAGTTTAAATATTTTCTTCACTCCCTTGACTTCCTTCGTTTGCCACTTTATAGGTTACTGCCTTTTGGGCGATACTGGGAGAAGGTAGAAAGTCTATCAGCAGCAGAAGGAACGTGTTCATATTTGCGGACCTGATTATAGATTTTATAATCTTTGTGTTCAATAATATTGTTTAGTTGTTTGTTGTAACAAATAAAGGGTACTGTAGATAGTATAACATTGGTGTAACTTGTATTTTGCATTACTGTATCAAATTCATCTAACAGATTTCTTATGGAATCGCTATCGTAACATTTATGAATGTAATTTGCCCCTGCAATCAAGTACATGCAATCCGATTTGCTGAAGTTTTTCTCCAGTTGATTGATATTTTCCGTGACAACTTTTTACTTTTGCGCTGGGTTTAACTATTCCTACAACAGATGACTTAGGTACAAGGTTGCTGAGAGACGAACTCGTATGTATGCCATGACTGTCGCTTAGTATTTTATTGCTCGTTTTCTCATCCATTGTAATGATGTTTACTGGTTTGGAAGAGATTGTTGTCTCTAGGTATTTTTCTTTTAAAACAATTTCCCTGTGATTAATTTTGTCAGTTTTGTATAGCTATTTATTTGAGCTTTTAATGTATGTACTAGTCCTTATAAGGCGTCATTTTCCTCCTTGAGCATAATATTGGTATTTTCACATTCTGCAAGCTTATTCCTTAGTATTCTGTTAATTTCTATTGAATTTTCTTTACAGTCTCGTTGGTAGGTTAAGCTTATATAACTTGCACTTTTCTGACAGTTATGAGTTTTATTTACCGACGGTTGTGATTTCTTGTCCTGCAGTTTAGTTCTTATTAAACCCAATCGATAAAACTGGATCGTACTTAAAAAGAGATACTTATTCCACTTGATGCATTTACATAACCACTTTTAATTTAATTTACGCAAGTCCCGCTATTTTAAATTTAATGAGAGCATGCGACAAACACATTGAACACGAACATATGGCGCTTATTGTTATTTTAGCTAAGTTAACTGTTCGAATTTGAATTGAAAAAAACTGAGAGTAAGTGTTTTTCAAACATCAACAAATCCTTATATTTTTTAACTTTTTGAATTAACAGTTTTGATTAAATCCAGCATATTTATTGTTGTTATTAAAAACGTTCATACTTTTATGTTAGTTATAGGAGAAAAAAATAATTATCTACATTGTTTACATTGTCTACTTAATAAAGTATAATGTAAACTACGTAAATATTATGTAAATTACCTTCAATTCTCTACGCGCACGCTACTGTTTCACAATGGCGACTTGGTAAGGCGATTTAGTCGCGCTGCTAAATTGCCTGGTACGCCATTAAAACTCGCGGCTAGAAGTACATACAAAATGCTATACCGGCTGTTTCAAATCGAGCGTGTACTGAAGGGATCTTCTAAACCGTAAGAGATACACATTTGATTGAATGGAAGGAAAGTTGCAGGAATCAATGCTTAATTCGCATCAATTAATAGAATGATTTTTTTTCTTATTTTGTCTTGAGATATTAATAAAACTGTAAAAAAGTTAATTTATACACACTTAATAGTTGATATTAATTTAAAGCTTAAATAATAAAGATTATTATATGAAAACTTTATTTAATACATAATTTCACATTTTAGTTCACGTTTTTATCTTTTTAATAAGTATGTCAAGTAAAGTTAAAGTTAAACTGCGATTAAAAAAAAAACTTGATAGAATTTCGTCATGATTTAGTTAATACGTAATTTTTTTGCCTTTGTTTCGGCCTACTATTTTTAGCCGGTTCGGCTGAATTGTTTTACGCTCGCATTTTCGCTAAACGAGTTTGTTTATCACATCGAAATTTCTATATTCACGCTTCATTTATGCGAAAGTTTCTTTCCTTCCTTTGGGAGTTTCCTGAAAATTTGTCTTTGGGAAGTTGCTTTAGAAGGATTTAAGAAGGGAAGTTATGGCAATTGTTGGAATTATTTTCTCGGCGTTTGGGGTGTCGACATTTTCTTTTTTCTCGGAAGGCGCTCGCGATTGCGAGTTATGTCGCAATCGTTTTATGGTAAGCGAGATTGGCAAACGACCCCCGACATTTAGATCTCATTGGCTGATGCTTACCTAATACTTTTCAGTGATTGGTTTTGCCGCTTTGTTCCTTCTCTTTTCTTTTGTACATCTTCTTTTACGTGACAGTGCAAACGAAGTTTGAAACATTCATTTTTGAAGTAATCTCCGAGGTGGCCGTACGTTAACGTCTGTGTGTGTGTGAGAGGGTTTTACCCCAGCTGTGTTTGGTTTGCGAACTTTCTCCGGTGCGAGGAGAAGTTTCTCCGACGGCTTTTGGTCCGGCTGAGTTCGCGGTCACCTCATCAATAAATGCAGCTCTGCATTTACCTCAGCCTATTCGTTCTTTGAACACAGGTGGACAGGTGGGTTAACGTTTTTCGGAGTTAGGTTGTTTCAAGTGTCATATGTAAGTATTTGTTGCCCTTAGAGGCTTTATCGTATATCGCTTTTTCTTTACTCCCCTTGGAATACCTTATCGCTAATGGCGCAGCTTCCGCGAAGAAAGGCTTACGGCCGTCAAGCAGTGACCTTTCTGTACTCAAGCCCTGCGGCCGGCCATGCCGTTTACCTACACCACTGGTCCGGGCGGCGAGGATAGCGGTAGACCTCCTTTGACGCCGCGTTGGAGCAGACGTGACCTAGAGAACGACAAACGACAAAAAGTCGGACTTGATTTTTCGCTTTTTTCGTGATTTCGTGGTTTTCCTTTGACCGCGGTGCATTAATTTTAAATGTACGTTTTTGCAGAATTGAGCGTGTCTGACATGCCCACTTATCTAAGTCCATTTTTGGACTTGCAGACCAACTCAGCGAAATGATAAAACAGCCGTTTGCTAACTCTAAAGGTCGTGAGCTTGGATGTACTAAATTGGCGGAACATGTCATCCACACAGATAGCCCTTCTATATCGCTGCTTTATAGACACGTGTGGATGACATGTTCCGCCAATTTAGTACATCCAAGCATACATACATACATCCAACGATACTCTCCTATATTTCCTGGTAGAGAAGTAATTGTCGATAGGAACCTGACGACATGTTAGAAAGAGATATTGTCGAAAAATCTAAAAATGCATTGTCTTCACGTATACTTTTAGTCCCCGAGAAGGGCAGCTCATTTTGTTTCTGCGTAGAATACTGGAAACTAAATCAAGTCACCATTAAAGACGCTTATCCCCTATCCTATGTGTCCAATAACCTGGACAAGTTAAAAGTTGCTAAATACTTGTCGTCGCTGGACATTAAGTCAGCCTGTTGGCAGATCCCTGTCGCAGAAGAATCTCGTCAGTACACTGCCTTTACGGTACCGAACCACGGGTTATATCAGCTTCGTCGAATGCCGTTTGGGTTGCATAATTCTCCAGCAACCTGGCAAAGATTCATAGACTGCGTGATCGGAGCTGATCTCGAACCCCATGTATTTGTGTACTTGGATGACGTTATCATCGTGAGCAAATCTTCGACAAACATCTCAGGGTATTCTCTAAGTCTGTAAGTCCATAAGTACCTGATTGAGGCGGGACTGACCCTAAATCAGGAAAAATGTAAATTCTGCTTAAGTGAGCTAAAGTATTTAGGCTACGTGGTAGATCGTCATGGACTTCACGTTGACCCCGAAAAGGTCCAGACTATTCTAAAGATGTCAAAGCCCACCACGGTCAAGGAAATCCGTCGCTAATCGGAACTGCCTCGCGGTATCGCAGATCTATTCCTGGGTTCTCAACTATTATTGCCCCGCTGACAAAACTTCTTAAGAAAAACTTTAAGCATCGTTGGGATTAGACTTGTGATGAAGCGTGGGATAAGATTGGTTAGCATTTGGTTTCTGCTCCCGTCTTGTCTTGTTCCGATTTCTACAAAGAATTTATGCGTCTGACTGTGGTGTTGAAGCAGTATTTACACAACAACAGAATGAAGTTGAGAAGGTCATCTGTTATCTGCGTCGCTCATTAACCCGTACCGTGCGTAATTATTCAACAACGGAAAAAGAACTCCTTGAGATGTTGTGGGCAATCGAAAAGTTCAGGCCCTATGTTGAAGGTTCTGATAGGGCCTAAAAAAGTCAAAAATAAAATTTTTTCCCATTTGATGCCGACTTTTTGGTGACCTTATTTTTTAATGTTCTATTGACCCTGGAAATACCGGGAGACATTTCTGAATCACTGAATTTGAAATACAATTGTATTTTATAACTGGTATTTCAAATACAATACATGAATGTATTTTGTAGTTTGTATTTCGAATACTTTTTGGCAGTATTTCTGTATTTCAAATACTTAACATACATTTACGGTTATTATAAAAAGTTATGAAAAGAAAACTGATATTTTAAAATTCTCGGGAATGTTCACCTTGGCCTATTAGGGGTTCATTTTCCGCATATTATACAATTCTAAAAGTATTATTTGTCTTTTTTTACTTTTACTTAAAACTTTAAGAAAATATGAACGTGGAAAATTAATTTTACATATTATAAAATTCTCAAATATTCTAAATAGAATAAAAATGAAAATAACTTAAAAAAATATGTAGAATAGTTTATAGTGAGGATGGAAGCAACGAACTGCGATTAGATTTATTCAACGTTCTTATTGACAAATGTCTCAAAAAATAAAATGACATTTATTATGTTTATATGTGAATTATGTTCTTTTTTCAACAAAAAACTAAAGCGACACTCTCTCGATCATTCTGGCAGACATCCTTCATCGTCTTCAAGGGAAATATTGCCTGATGGTACAGATTTTACTGGTGCATCTTCATCGTCTTTAGTCCGTGGCTTCATATGATCACGACGTAGTTGTTTGACAAGGGACCTTGTGATCTCCAAGTTTACTCAGGAAGTATCTGTCATTACGTAATGCTCGCATGATACGGTAGGAACCAAAATACTTTGAATGTACCTTCAAGCCTAAACCCAACTGAGTACGCTTAATTGCCACAAGATCGTTCTCGACGTACTTGACAGCTTTCTTCTGCTTCTTGTTGTAGTTACAACGATTTTCTTCTTGCATCTGAGCGATTTTTTCTTTCGCACTCCGACGCATTTAATTTCTTTGCTCCTCGAACATTTTTACCCATTCTTCTTCAATGATATGTCGGACTTGCGGATCATTTTTCAGGCGCAAACCAAACATTAACTGAAAAGGCGTTTTACCAGTGCTTCGCTGAGGGATGACATTTAAATATTTTTGTACTATATCCAGATATTTGTACCACTCTTCAGGTTTTGAAGCAGACAGTTTAGTCAGCAATGGTGTAATCGTCCTGTTAACTCTCTCTACTTGTCTATTAGTTCTTGGCACTACTGTGATCTTTATATGTTGTACATCTTCTGTTTCGCAATATTCAGCAAACGCATTGGACGTGAAGGCAGTTCATCGATCACTTATTATTCGCCGCAGATTTCCGAACACTATTGACTGCTTTCGTAAGCGGTCCAGTACCTCAGCGGTGTCAGTGGAACGCGTCGAATACAACCATACAAATTTACGAAACGCATCCATGACCACAAAAATATGACAATATATCTTCTTAGTCAAAGGTATCGTGCCTAGATGATCAACATGATAGTGGAACACTGGATTTGTCTATGTATAATTGTGTACTGAAACTCTTCCAGCACTAAGGCCCATCTTGCTATACTCACGAATAAATCTTTTTTCTTCATCGTCAAGGCAAACGCCTGACAATCTGTAACAATAGTAAAGGGAAAATTTAACAAATATACTCTGAACTTCTTTAACGCCTTGATAATCGCAAGAATCTCAAGTTTATAGCTGGTGTACTTCTCCTCAGCAACCGTTGTTTTACCACTGGCGAAATATACCGGATGGAACTGGTTATCATCTGAATTAAGCTGCATTAAAATGGCACCATAACCAAAACGCGAAGCATCAGTGTATAGCTCGGTCTCAGCGCCGGGACGATACAACCTTAAAACAGGTTCATATTGTTGTTATGGAAAATTATTCCGTATAACTAATTTCTGAACGCATTTTTTAAAATAAGGGAGCCAATCAGGAAATAATCCCTACGGAATTTGTAGGCGTGCACAGCCGATTTTAGTCGACGTAGTTGCCGAACATTTTTAGGTTACAGCAAACAAGCATGTAAAATTTTATAAAAGCTAATACATTTATTAACGTTATGAATAAATAAAATATAGTTAATAATAATATTATTGTAAAAGATGTAAAATTATTCAGATTTTCAGTACTGACCAACTCACAACATCAAATTAGATGAGCTATCTGCCCATCTGTCATGCTGACAATTCTTGCTCCAACGGTCACTTCTTAACCAAGAGACGTTTATAACGTAATTTAGTTTTGACGATAACCGCAAACGAACTTTTCATAATATTGCATTACATTATATTATCAGCAAAAATGGCTGTATAACGTAACGGAAAAGGATTGTCGCAAACTCACTATTGACAATGGTTATTTCAGTATTAAACTCACCAAGCGTCGCATTTCCTGTTGACCCAATACCGTCAAATTTGACGTAAGCTCGTTGTAAAGGAGGTGATCCAATCTTTATGTACTCGTCAGACTGTATTAGAATAATATCATTGCCTGTATCGATCAGCGCAGTGAGTTGGACTTCTCCTATTGATACCTCCTTCACTAATTTCCTCTTGCTTATTTCTGATATGGTTTCATTGGCCCTAGTGATCTTGAGTAATGCTTGTGTGCACTTGGCTGCAATATGTCCATATCCATTACATTTAGAACACTTTAATCCTTGGTCTTTGGAAGGACATTCTGCACTTAAATGGTCAATGTGACCTCAGTTATGGCACCTCTTTATGTTAACTTTATTGTCTGCAAATTTTTTCTTGTCTTTTTTTCCGCTGCTGCAATGTTTAGGCTTATCATTTTTATGTTCACAAAATGTTGACTTACTTTCAATTTCTCGCTTTCAGTTGATTTATGGTTTTTGCACCGTACAAGATAGTTTTGTTGATTGAATCGTCAGGAATTCCTTCGATGATATACTGTACTATCGAAGAGATGTCCACGTCTGCTTGACAAGCAATCTCGAGCATCTTACATACATATTGCTGATGGGTCTCGTCTGGTTTCTTTTTTCTCTGTGATAGCTGACGATGGACCTGATGGCTATCAACAGTTTCACTGAATTCTTCTTTCAGAGCTTTCTTCAACTTTGACCAAGTTTTAGCACACCTTTCATACTTCACAAAAAGTTTGGCAGAGCCCTGGAGCAATAGTTTAGCATATGCCACCTTCTGCATGTCCACCCACTTGCAGATATCTGCCATCTTCTCGAAATCTTCGAGCCACCGCATGACGTTCACATGATTGTCACCACTAAATTTTTGTAGTGATTCTTCTACGTCTGAATGTTAACAGTGACCAACGGTGATGGTGTTACTTCTTATTTCGTCATCTTCGAGCTTCGTCGTCGCTGTCGGTACCGTCATCAGAGCCGTAGTCAGTGTCACTATCATCATTAACCTCTGCGTCATTGCTGTTACTTCCCTTGGAATTCGCGGGATCTTCGTCGTCATCGCCATTTTTATTATTTAGTGCTTCACGTAGTCGTTCTTTTAATATCCAGTTGTTGCATGCCGTAGGCAACCCTAGTTCTTCCAATTGCTGCCGTAACTCGTCTACCTTCATATTGTCTGTGTTATCCTTCTCATTAACCATTGCACTTATCAGAAAGTGACTGATCGACTTAACTTCATACGCAAAGACACCAGACTTGAAGTAGGCCTTGGTTACTTGCAATTGCAAAAATTATGTAGAATAGTTTATAGTGAGGATGGAAGCAATGAACTGCGATTAAAGGGATTTATTCACCGTTCTTATTGACACGCGCCTCAAAAAATGCAATGACATTTATTATGAGTACTCGAATTATGTTCTTTTTTCAACAAAAAACTGTAGCGACACTACAATTATGCATACAGTGACACAAAAATTCAAACCTGAAGTACAGTAATCTACGATTACTTGGGACACCTGTACTAACTTCAAACAGAAATACCACGGCAAATTAAATAATTATCGTGAACTAGCTGTTAGTTAGCAATAAAAGTGCAGAAAGTGTCAAAAGGGTATCCTGCATAATACTAACGGTCCCACGGCTTTCATATTTGAATCAATATATATTATTGTTAAAAAAATAAATGTATCAAATATTTGAAAATGTTATTATTGTTAAAAAAATAAATGTATCAAATATTTGAAATTCTCAATTTTTGAAATTGCTAATTTAGATAATTTGTAAAAAATTCTAAAATCAAAAAATCTTTTTTAAATTTCTCATTAAATTAGTATTAGTATTAAATTAAAGTATGTTTTAAAATATAACCTTATGACTTCATAATTATTTGCGAATCTTTTTGTAGAAAAAATATTTATTGCAAATGGTATCCTTCGTAAAGCGACATCGGACACAACTTAATAAGGAGTGAGTATTATAAAAGTTTCTACGTCGCCACAGTCAACATTGCACTAAAGAAAATTTAGAAATCGTTCTTTTAGATAAACTTTGGAGAAGAAAACGAAAAACTTTAACAAGTTATGATGTACAATATATTTGGACATTTTTTTTAAGCCGATTGAACGATTGACAATTTTGTTGCAAAGTGCTTTTGATTGCAGTGGATCTCAGGAGCATCCTCTGTACAGCTGTTTCAGCCCAATTTGGGGAAATGTGAGGTCAAAAGGTGATCGTAGGATGTCGCTATTTAAGCTATTCATGCATAGATTTGTAAGTAAAAATACGGCGATTCCATATGAATGTACTTCGCTTCTTGGGAAAACATATCAAAGAATACCGTACTTACTCCATTTCACTCAATATGATTTAGATGCAATTTCTTCTCTTTCTCGCTTACGAAAACAGCATGTTGCATCATATTCATATTTATTCGCAACGTGAATAGTAATGTGCTTTGTAGTGTAAAAAATCGCTGCATATAAACAACTGTCACGTAAATGTCATGTAGAATATATCAAATTTATAGAATAAATTTGATGCAAACGGTATAAATTGTTTATGAAAATGAGAAAATGATTTTAAAAGAACTTGTAACATTTTCTGGAAACTGATTATGGCCAATTTAAACCACCACACAAAATTTTGAAAAATTTAACCGTTCCATCAAAATTTTTGAAAATCTCGTCACCATCACCACTTAATGGTGATTAATCCCCCCACCTCCTCACGTCTACAAGAACGTCTAATTAATTAGGATTAATGTCAGTTTATTAACTTCAAATACCAGTTGCCACATAATACTTGGTTTAATAAAAATAAAGAAGAGTCCAGTAACATTGGTGTACGTTAGTTAATATATTCATTATGTTTTTTAGTTAATTTATTAGCTTCAAATATGCATTTGAGTTTTCCGACAAGATTCTATTAATGAATACCATGATTTTCTAAGTTTAGTAAACGTTCTAATGCTGAAAGAACACATTAACATTAATGGCATTTTGACAGATAATTTATTGATGTTGGTTCTTGTCCGATGAAAATTGTAAGTACAAGGTTTTTTTTAATCTCGAACCGGACAGAAATATGAAGGGAAAACACTCAACGGTTCGCTATAGATTTATAGCTTCGTCAGGAGTGAAAAAAAGTAAATAAACAAGTTGTTAAGAGAAACAAGTCGTCAACAGAAACGAAAAGGTAACATGATTTTAAACTAAAATACGAGTTGTCCGGAATAAAGGGAAAAGTAACTAGAACTAAATTAAAACTATTTTTTTTAAATTTAAATTAACAGATCTATATTCTGTTTAAAGAGTCCAGAAAAATTTATCCTTGATAGTTGTTTCTATGGTTATTTCAGACATCGTATTCACATA
This sequence comes from Prosopocoilus inquinatus, assembly GCA_036172665.1. Classification (NCBI taxonomy): domain Eukaryota; kingdom Metazoa; phylum Arthropoda; class Insecta; order Coleoptera; family Lucanidae; genus Prosopocoilus; species Prosopocoilus inquinatus. The sequence continues at coordinate 33,334,831 of CM069869.1, forward strand.
TGACTGATGAGTAAAAAAGAGATGTTAAATGCATTGAAGCTGTGTAGAGTGAAACAGAAAGATGTACTAGTGTCTTTGATGTGTTTTCCTTGGACTTGTAGGGTTAGGCCTATCCTGTACTCCTAAATCTATGTATTCATGACAATTTTACAGTTTTCTTTTTCTTTTGGTTTTCCTCTTATTTCAAATATGTTTACCAATTTGGCAAATGAGTTTCCTATGTATCATACGACTGGACATTTCTGAAACTGGAAACTGATTTGACAAATAGGGAAACATAGTTGACAAAAGTGGAGAACCAAAAGAAAAAGACTGTAACAACTTTTATATACATAGCTGCCCATATTTATTTTCGTGAAACGCTGGCCATTCTTAACTCAGACTAATCTGAATATAAATTAAAAAAATATGTGTAAAATTCTATAAGGTAAGAAAATAAATTTCCGATTTCTTTCTAACAATGTTTTTGTTCTTTACAGCAGCTGTACGAAGCTGCCGAATACGTTGATTTGATAAGAAATTTTAATTACTTCAGGAACCAATAGGTTTTTTTGGGATGTATTCATAAAAGAAGATGACAAATTTAACCGATACGTAATATGTTCGTAAATGCAATTACCTGAAAGAAATAGTTCAGTTCCTGAATTTATTTCGTACTTTTATCTAAATCACTAAAACTATGATAAATTGTATGGATAAATATCTTAAATCATTTCGAGACGAATGAAAATATTTTACAGCATGTTTCTTAAGTTGATTATAGAGAAGTAATTATAATTCACAAGTTATCAATCTGAAGACCATAAAATATGGTACGGTTGGAAAGCTCATAAAAAGAACTATCCAAATATATTATAATATACAGTATGTTCAATTTGAGAAAAATTACTAATTTTACAATATGCGAACTGAATCGAAGTCTTCTTAATAGTCGCTAGATTTTTAAAAATGTTGAATATTGTAATAGTAGAGCAGAGAGATTTAGAAATATTTTGGTCTAAGGTTGATTGTCGTATCATTACATTTGGGAATTTGACAGACGATTAAACATGACCTATTTTCTTGCATAAATTTAGAGATAATTCGATAAATACCAAAAGAAGTAAGTATAATGTTATATAATTTTTATTGTCTCTTCAAGGGCTAACCGAAATTGCAATAAAATATAATAAAACAATTTTATTTTGTGGCATTTTGAAAATATCGTCAATTTTTTCGTAATTTTTTTACCTCTATTTTTGAGCAAACGAGTCGCTTGGTGTTTGAACTGAACCTTCTTTCGATAATCCATGGCAACCATGGCCGATACAATTATGTACTAATTCAAAGTATGATCACGACTGATCAATTAAGGAATCAATTCTATAACTGGGCTGTAGTATTATGTGTTTTTTTTTTTAATACCATAAGGGGTGGCTGTGAAAAATAAAATTCATGTCTTAGCACCATTCATGTATTTTAAAATGTCAGTTTTGGCGTTTGTTAGCTGACAAGTTCAAATAAATTACTCCTGTGTCTCGAAGAAGAATAATTGGCCCCATATTTTTAATCCAACGATAATTGCTCAGAGGTATCAAGAACTTATCCTAGAGCCATTTAGCAATCAGTTACATGATGAAATTCAGAAAGGTTTTTTTTTCAACAAGAGGGAGTCATTGCTGGAGGTTAAATACCAGAGGAGTAAAGAGCGAGCAGAAAACGAGCCGATTTTCGGACGTTCGGTCCCCTCTCTTGTATGGCAAAAATAAAGAGCACCAAAGAACACAACATGTGTGTGACAAAGTGCGTGATAATCCACACTCCGTTCGTGTTGCCATACAAAAGGCCCGCGGCCGGACGGTTTTTCAGTATTACACGTTATATAGTTTGGCGTTCTCCAGGGGTACAACTCGATGGCTCATACTATACCCAAGACACTGACATATTTACAGGAATTTTATGATAACGGACTTATCAGTGTGAGATGTGCTCCGGAATTTCTTCCAAGGTCTCCAGATTTGATTTCACTAGACTATTTCTTATTTTTACAACAAATTTTATTTTTTAAACATCGTTACTACATTTCAGACAATAGTTATTTTAAATATGTACGTTAGACATATTTGTTAAGTAATTAAATAATAATAATTAATTCGTTAATTAATTAAATTGTATGGTGTATTGTGGAAATGCTGAATGGATGCACGAAGACTGTGGGTTCGTTTCCTAATTCTATTTTACCCAACAGGCACACATTTCACTCAACTGTCCAAATTCTCCAGGATCATGACTCATTTCAACTTCAAGCCTAAGACCGCGGCAGACCACGTACTGAATGTTGAAGAAAACATTTTGGATGCTGTAACTGTTGCTGGTACGATTACCCGAAGACATGCACTTCAGCGAAGTGTATCGCATTTGACAGTTTGGCAAATTTTAAAAGTGCAAAAGTTATGTGAAATTACAGTTTTCCTTTGCTATGTTTAACCAGAGGCGGGCATAGATTTAATATGTAATACGTTTCAAATTTTAAATCAGTTTAGAAAGCTTTAAATTAAAAAAAAGTCAAAGAAAATATTTCATTTAGCTAACTGCACTCCGTGTTAAAATTAACACACGTTTTTCTGATACACCCAGTATAGTGTTAAATGAACAACCTGTAGATTTGAAAATAATTTTAAAATATGGGATGAAAACCTACAGAACTTTTGTTAAGACATTTTTTCAAAAGCGATTTGCAACAAAATTTTGGAAAAATATCATTGGTCGAAAATTAGTTTCACTAAGACCCGTTGTTATTTGTTTGTATCAATTTTCAAAATTGTGCGTATCTTTTTAAGGAAGTATTTTTTGATAATTTGTGAACATGTTTATGGGACCTTGTTTTACTGTTTTCAGAAATAATATGTAAAAGATTAGGTAAATGAAGCGATGGACGTTGTATGTATATTAATATTTGTTTTATTAATAATTACACTATTTTAAGAAAATTATTCGAGTTTTTGTTCTTCACCGGTAAATATTCCGATCGTCGAGTGCACCTTGTCGTCGAAGCTTTCTACAGAATAATGAGGTCCCAGAAAATATTCTGCATTTAGCATTCCTTTGTGCTCCAAATACTCGGGTGGTTTTATTTCCGGATGCTCCAGTAACCAACCGCAAAAAGCTCTCGTTGATCTAGGAATTTCAAAAGTGGAAAATTATTTCAGCAATTACTTTCAGAAAAAAAATTAAATAAATACCGCAAATTTTCAATTCCTTTCCAGACAGTGGCCATGGTGGCGAGATCTTGTGGAACTCTCTTACAGTCCAACCATTTCTGAACGAAATCTTCTTTCGGAGCTGTCGTCCTCATTTCAAGTGGTAGCATTTTACCGAAAGCTACCAGATTCTGTTTCTGTTTGTAGGATTTTAGGTCCGAAGTTAACTGCTTGTGCAGGTTTACGCGCAGGGATGCCTGAAAATGGGAATTATAGGTGACGCTAGGTGAGTTGGCTTTATTGATCCGTTTTTATGAAGTAAATTTAACTGCCGAGTGTAGGTGGCGTCTTCGATTTAAAAACAAATTATACTTTTGAGTAAAGAATTCCATTAACTCGTCTACTCACTGTAAAATTTTTGCCTTTGAACGCTAATGATTAAGGGCGCGTTACAGTCGCCGCCATATGCCACTTTCGTAATTCAAGAATTACACTAAAATTATTGATGTGATTTGGGAAAGTCATTTTTAATATTATATAATTTTTAATATTGATATAAGTCGATTTTCAACTTAAAATTAACTTTCTCAAATAGAACAAATTTGATACAGATCCGCAGCAATAGAAACTTAATCAGAACCATAATATTTAAATAAAACAAGAATTACGAAATTGTATAATTGGTAGTTGCAAAGTTCTGCCCTCTGTCGGAAGCAATCGGAGATGTCACAGAAGGCGGAACTTATTTCTATTTTACACACACAGAAAACTTTATTTGAATACAGTCGATGCAATTATTTATTTGAATGAATACACATTTTAGATTAATTTAAGCAGTTTTTTGTTGATTTAATATTTTTCGTTTCTCTATGCATTTTAAAGCTGGAGAATTTCCGTTATGCGTAAAATTCTTTGACCTGGAGTTCGTTCAGCAACTGAAAAAAGCGCGGGTAGTTCGTTTTATTCCATAAAAGCTTGCTGTACGAAAATACAAAAATAAAATAATCATAATCACTATACATAATAATTCAGTGACAGGCAAAAAGTTACACCATTTGCGAAAATTTTTTGTAGTTTAAAAACTTGTGCCAATAGTTGTGTATGCTAAATGATAACCAAATATAAACAGAACAGAACCAGTGAGGTATGGTTCCAATAGGTTTTTACAAAATGTGTCGCTTGTTCCTCTGACAAAATTGGACATAAGACTTGATTTTCTAGTTTTGACAAGCGGTAAATGGGCGTTTGGTATTTAGCTCTTTCAAGTGATTAGTTTATTCATTTATATCACTAAGAGATATTTAAGCAAATAAAAATAGCTCTTCGGTTCTGTTACATGCACAAGAAAATTTGAGATAATTTTTCGCAAGGCGTTCTCTTTATAACATTTTGTCTAGCCACTTAATTTCTTGATTACATTATTCTACACCTTTTCAATTTCAAATTGGGTCTAAACATTGGGATTAAACAATTTCAAATTGAAACTAAACAATTTCGAATTGGGTTTAAACAATATCAAGTTGAGACTAAACAAAATCAAATTTAAAATAAACAATTTCAAATTGGGAATAAACAAATTCAAATTGCTCCGTGCCATTTTTTAATTGAGGATATTTTGAGAGAGGGCAAATTTGCCAATAATCATTTGCTAAGATTTTTCCCGTACAATCCAATGTTGAACCCAATTGAATTCGAGTGGTCCTGTCTAAATGCTGATGTTAAAGAGACTTAGCAATCCAAATGCCAGAAATGTTAGTAGGTGAAGCCAATCATTGCGCAGGTGGAATATCGTTTATAAAATTAGAAAATATAGTGCGACAAAATATTACTAATAAAATTAACGTACTTAACTGCACATATAAGATTAATTGCAAACATCCAAAAATTCATACCTGATGCGTTAAATATTAATGTAAAATTTTGATTTAGGCATATAATTATTAGTTAGGTACATTTTCTTTTGTTATTATTACCTACCAGCTTGTATAATTTCTGAATTAAAATATTTTTTCCAATTTGATTTTGTTTAAATCCAATTTGAATTAGTTTATTCCCAATTTGAATTTGTTTAGTTCCAATTTGAATTCGTTTATTCTCAATTCGATATTATTTAGTCCCAATGTGAATTTGTTTAGTCTCAATTTGAAACTGAAACGGTATAGTAATCAAAATCTGGCATAAGCAGACCGAATATTTTATTTTGGGTCAGTTTAAAATCTGTACAACTTATGAAATCGACATTAATACAAATAGTGGCTACCACGCATTGAACCTACAGTGATCGCCAAAAAGTTAGCATCAAATGGGAAAATCTCTATTTTTGATTTTACGAAGAAACTTTTTACGGCAATAGAATTTTGCTTGTCTGAAAACCTTTTTAACTCCTATCAGATACACCGAGTGATTTTACTCGAAATTAATCTAGATTTCAACGAGATTTTTTAAAATTCCCTTAAACTTGAATTTTTTTAATTTTTACAATATTCTCAAAATTTTACGTACTAAATCTTTAAAATTCAATATTTAATATTTTTAGGATGGAAACTACCAAAATTTATAATTGGAAAAAATAATAAAAAAGATTAATTATTGCTTCATTATTTACCGAATATTATTTTTGCATATTTTTTCCGTTCCTGAAACAAGGTGCCTTTTATATTTATTATAAATAATTAATATGTATTCAAATAACTTCTAAAATGTCTTTTTCCCCGTTAATGAATTATTTTCGCAACGACCTCGTAAATGTTACTTTACAGATGTTTCTTTATTTGGCTTACATGTTTAAGTCCTACTGATAGAATTTGAGTGCCGTTTTAATAATAGGATTTGAATTAAATTATGAAAATGTAAAACCACCTTTATTCAATAGCAAAAGTTAAAGTGTGCTTTATTCAATTGAAAACAGTCGATAAAATGGAATTTTAACAGCAAAGGTACATAAAATAACATTTCAATAATTTAGCAACTATCCACACACTTCTTAAGTTACGTTTTATGTACCAAGCGCATGTTCCGTTAATCTTCCTCTGTTCATAAATGACTCGCCAGGTGCGGTTGAATAATCGAAAGAATTCAGTTTATAAAGTGCATAAGTACCGAGTTAATTTTTATAAATGCCTAATAAGGTACTTCAGTGAGTAATAATATGTATAGTGGTTAGAATCACAGAAAGTACTAAAACTTTGTTTTATAAATAAAACCATAATTATAATAATAATTATTATACTTTATTCTCAACATGGTTGACAAATTGGAAAATATTATCTATTTTTGTTAAAAAAGCAAAATTTGCATTCTTTTTGACATTTAATTACAATCCATAACGTCCTCTGCATTCCACACGTTTTAAAATATCTGTGAACATGGTACTTTGCATAAGATTAACTTCAGTTCGGAGCAACTGTTTATGAATGATGTCTTTTAAGTTTATTATCACTGTTCAACTCTCTTAGATTAAAATATACAAACTATTTTATCACTATCTCGGTTTCAAGTTTGCACGTTGATTTACTATTGACGAACCTGAACGATAATATTGAAATATATTAAAATATCATTGTTGAACACAAAAAAATCAGTAAAACAAATTCTCATAAACTTGTACACGCATTTAAAAATTCAAACGTGCTTGTGCTTGAAACGCAAAAAGCAAACTTAACGAGAGAAGTCCGATCATTTTTGTCATAATAGTTATAAGTAGCAAGTTGGCAACATTGTCAGTCGAGCACAGCTATTACTAAGGTTAAGGTTAAGATGTTTCGTTATAGTTACGTTATGAATTAATAAATACATATTAGCTGTTCACATTCTTTTTAGACTCTAGAGGGCGCTGCTTTTTGCTTCTTTGATAGCGTTTTCCGCTGGCTGCGCCAGTGTAAACTGAGTGTATCTCTATCTCGTTTTATTACATAAGACTGAACCGAGATGGAAATACACTCAGTGTGCACTGAGTACAAGAAAGTGCGACCAGTAGAAAACGCTATAAGTTATGTGCAAGTATTTTGAAGGAAATCAAAATCTGACATGAAAAAAATAATGACAGTGTGTACTGACTGTAAGGTATTTTTCGCGACTAACCGGTTACGAATAGCATGGTTAGCAGTAGTGACGTCACGGTCACGACAATACATCACGGTTAATAAGATTCGTCAAAACGAAACGGTTACGGTTACAGCCTTTGCGGCGGTTGCATTTTTAAATTTGGCAACAGTTCAAACATGAATTGTGTATTTAACTGTTACAGAAAAAGTTATGATTGAATCAAGTTGAGGTTAGCACGCAGAACCACGGACCTGTGCAGAACTCACTTAATAAGAGAGAGACAGCAATGTTCCACAATAATCGGGATAATAACCGGAGTAACAAACGTGACGTCATATGAGCAGTTACCGGTAACTCACAAAAATGCAGTGGTTACTTATTTCGCCTAACCACAAGTAACCGGTTAGTCGCGAAAAATACCGTTGTGTTTCCGACACGTAGGCAACGTGGACTACGGTAGCATAATTAAAGTAAAAATTGGCTTAAAACAAATACATTTTTTATTATAATTCCGTCTAATTTAAAAAAAAAAACTAAACGAAGAACCGCCGTGTTACTAGAAGAATTTAAAAGTGTGCGCATTGGAGGAGTTGATAGAAATGGACAGAATTGTAAATGAGGTTCAAATGACCATGGAAAAAGTTCTAAGTCATCAGCAACAACAAAAAGATCCTGCTATATAAATTCCCACGCATGTAATTACTTTTTTAATGAGAAAATAAATAATTGTCAACTGTTTGCTCATTTTTACGGAATGCTTCAGTCTTGCGTCAGTTGTATTGGCAACAGTGTCAGTGGTAATTTTCAAAAATATAACCATAAAATTAAAAATGATCGTCAATCATTGTGATACCAACAAAAATGTCACCCTAACAGAGCCCATCTGAGTCTAAAAGGACGGTGAACAATTAAGTTAACAATCTAGTGTTTCTGTGCTCAATACAATATTATCACAATTTTGAAGCACTTGTCCCTCGCATGGAAGAATTCCATAAACCTCTAAAAACGAAGAAATAATTAAAAACTGATTATTCACGTTGACGTGTACTCTCACGTTCTTGTTGTCCATTTTGCGCAAGCAAACGAGACCAAAATCTCAAAACAACTTTAAGCGTACGTAACTGAAATAAAATAGTAAATGAGACTGTGGTTTAAGAAATAATTGAAATTAATTTATACGAATATAAAATTATTGTGGGCGGAGATTAATTTCAATTATTATTAAACAGGTCTGGATAAATCTGTGCATTAGTCATGCAATTACGCATGAAACTCACATTTTAGAGCTAACGGGAACCTGTCAAGAAATGTCATTACACCATTTAATTCCTTTTTGATAGTTCTCTCTTTAACTCATGGTCTTTACCTATTGTTCTCTCTCTCTAACTCATTGTCATTACGTCCTTACCGATCCAGAGAACATTATGAAAAAGTGTTTGCCGAATTTAATGAAGGAGAGAAGGGGGGGGGGGTAATAACAATAAATTTAAGGAAGACGTCGTGCTATCGTATTTCTCAAATTTGAAGAAAAAGTATACGGCTTCATCCGTTTGCTTTAAAGGTCTGTAAAAACATAGACATTGGATATATTAAGCTCATTGGTTATCTGAGTGAATCGAAAGGATATAAGGAGAAAAAGGTGCAGTTTAGGAAAGAGCGCAAATTAAAGAATTTCTGACTACAGCTTGCATGGCAGACCAGACTGTATTAGCAAACATCTTGCTGTCTCAACTAACGTCCTATTACGGCGTTCTACAACTCCATTTTGTTTTGGATTATGGGCCATCGTAAGCCGTCGCTGAATCCAATGCACCTTCAAATATTCTTCAAATCGGTTGCTATTCTGTGCCGTTGTCTGTCTGTAAACATTTAATATTTACATTTCTTTGATTTTCCATTAAAGCTCTTACTTTTATAAATTCGTTAAAAATATCGTTTTTCCATTTAATAAAGCGTACTTCGCACCATTTTGATTTATCATCTATAAAAGTAACAAAATACTTAACTTTTCCGTGTGACACTGTTTGCATTGGTCCACATACACCGGAGTGTACCACTTGCAATATACTGGTCTGTCGATCCGATTTTCGTGGAAAAGCAGTACGTATCAATATGTCACATTTTTGGTGGATCTCCTGATATTCAAATTCCTGTAGACACCATTTCGTGCAGCTTCGGATAAATCTTTAAAATCAAAAGCCTTAAACACGTTGCCAAACTTGTATTAAGTCCGATTTTACTGTTGATGATTTCTGCAATTCTGCACCAGTCTGCAATCGCCAGCGCTCGTTGCCTTAACATAAGCTGCTTTCCAATTGCACAAATGAGCTACTCGGAGCTCCTCCGAGCTGATCAAACACGTTCCAATTGCAGGATGCGGAACGCACTTGAACTGATCCCTAACTGATCATTTTTATTTTCCCCCGTCCCCTCACGCACCTGTATCTATGACTACACACATATTACGCTTATACACTGAGAATCTTATAAGACTGCACATAGTATTCATCAATGGAAGCTTTATTACATTATTATTTCCAAATTTATTTTCTTCGCCATGGTTACCGTGCGTTTTTAGTAATGACACTAGTGATTTAGAATTGTCAGATTGAATTAAATTGTTCTCTTGATTTATTGTAAAATGCGTACAACCGCCGAAAAAGTAAAAATGTAGGTGCACATTATTTTCAGATGAAGTTCATTGACAGAGGTTTTGCGTTATTTGCCGCCAAATTTCCAGATAGATCAATTATTCCCTTCTTTAATACTTCCTATGTGCAATTTGTAAATGATTCAGCATTTAAAATTGAGTAGTAACCATAGCAACGTCATGTTAAAACCTGTATGTGCAATTTTATATGATTCAGGCTGAGTTGCACCGACATCTGAAATTAAATGCCTTAATCCATGTTAGTTAATCCGTGATTAAAATTTAATTCATGTTAAAACAAAGGCTGTTGCAGTGACATATTTTTAACTTGTATTAGTTGATTTGCAACGTCACAACACGATATCGAAACTGTGACCTTTAGCATTACGATTGGCCATTTATCCAGTTCGTTTATAGCAAGTTTGTACTTAAATGTGTCACTTGCGTCAGTTTCTATTTTGTGTGCCTTTGAAAATGGAAACGAGAGAACGCAGATGTAATGTTACGGATATTATTTTCACATGCGTATAGACGATGGCGCCAATCACTCTGGGAAATCGTCATACTTGATGAAATACATCAATAATTTTGTTAATTTTCATTGATGCCTGGGCTATATATATAAATTCTCTGGAATTTGCATCAATTTGCTTTGTGGAAATATTCTACTGAGCTGAAGGTCCGCAACCTTCGCATGTGTCTGTTAATCTGTCCTGAAGATATGAATATGATCCGCTAAAACTTGCTGAAAACTTTCAGTGGCAAAAAACGGAAATCACACCACAAAAAAATTTTAAGTACACTTCAATTACAAAAAAAATTGTCATGTAAAAGTAGCATAATGTCGATATTTTGATGAAACATTATTTCATATTTTAGTGCTAAGGGGGTCCCTAAGAAAAAAATATAAGCACTGTAGGATTCCTCGCTTTCGTTTCTTGCACCACTTCTTTTGAAAATCTTTAACGCATCTTAAAATCTACATCAGCGTAAATCAATAACGGTTTAGTCCTTTTTTTTGAAATTTTCGATCTAAGTATAATCTGAATCCGAGGATCAACCGTAAGAATCTCTTTCTTCAGAAGAAGACATAATTTGTATGTTTCAGTACATCCCAACACGTTAATAAACGCTTTTGGCTGAGTTGCTGACTGACATATGATGACTGACAGTTGAAATTTATGCATTAATTTGTGTTAGTTAATCCGTGATTAAAATATAATTCATGTTAAAACAAACGCTGTTGTACCGACGTATATTTAACTTGAATTAGTTGATTTCCGATTAAGGTGAAACGTCATTAGTACAGATGACGTGTCACGAATAAGTATGACGTTACTGTTATGGTTTGTCATTATCCAGTCCGTTTTATCCGATAGTCAATTTATATACAACTCACTTGCGGCTTTTCTTTTAAAAAGGGAACGTTAAACCAACTTCGTTAATTTAAATTAAATTCATAATAGCAGTTAACTCTTGTAAATTTCCCTAATTTGTACTAACGCTTAAATGGTGTCTCCACAATTTTTGATAAGGGTGAGAAGCATCTCTAGCCGCAGAAACTACAAATGACAATGAACTATATGGTTTAAGCTAGCCATAGTATGTGATATTATGATACTTTTAGTTAAGATAAATAATGAAATAAGTTTTTAGTTGAGTACAACTTCATAAAGTTCTTGCTTTTTGGTAATTAATTAAATGATGTGACAAATAAAAGACTTTAGAAACAAGCTGAAAAAATCTTGACGTATCCCCTAAACTGGTTGTTTGCTTTTGATAAAGCTGCTTGTTTCTAAAGTATTTTATTTTTCTCATAAATTCCGTTAATATACTTCTCAGCATTTATTTTTGTTGGTTTTTGAATGCTTAACCAAACTATTAGGCGTGGGTTTGAATCGTTTCCTGGTATGTGTGGATTCTATGTGAGAAAAACAATTTTCATGTGTCGGTGAGGGTACGGATTCTGACCGGCTCCTTGGAATTGGATTTTCTGCGTTTTCCGGGTTTAAATTGAATGCCGAAAGAATTATAAACATCTGTAAGTCGGTCGCAGTCGCCACGGGCAATATTAGTAACTAGCCAGCCGCCTCCTCAATGGAATGGCTTTCTTGAATTACTTGATCGCATTAGAACGAAAATACATGATTTATAACTTTGAAAAAAAATAAAATAAATAATTTCGTTGTTGTGGAAACAAAAATTGCCAAGTCACAGGTATTTGGACTCACAATGACCTGTATATTCTAAATATGTTAAAATGTAAAAGCCGTTCTAATTAGAATAAGAAAGTTGATTTAATTTTCGGTGAAACCGGAAGTCGTACGGTGGCCAGTGCTACGTCAGAAAATTTTTATTTAATTTATTTGTTCCAAATTTAATGTAAAAAATTAAAATTTTAGAAGAGTGAACATATAGCATTTGACACTCTGTATTGTGTACTGGATATGAGATTATTAGAATTTTTTTCTTGTTTTGAGCTACGCTATCATCTGCCAAACTTTGTCCAGGTTTTTTATAACACCCTGTATATTTTATCAATTTACGTAATTTTTTAATTTTTAAAGAATAATTTGTATTGTTTTCAAATTATGTTAGTTCAACTAATAATTTCTTCGTGTTAAATAAACCACCGCTGCTTGTTTCAATATAATAATAATTTATTATTCATTTTTAATGCATTTTCGGTCGCAATCGTTCAGAAGAATTCGTGATAAACGCTCTTGTATGCTTCAGAAATTTATAATAAATCCTTTTAACTCGTGTCAGACACGCTAAGTGAACAATAATCACGAATTAACTAATTCAGATTTACTCATTAAGAGTAGGACAAACTACGGTCGGTGCAACTCGAAAGTCTCTAATTCAGATTAGCTAATCTGTGTTAACGTTAAGTGAGGCTGAAATTGCAGGTCGTTAATTGCCGAATCAACTAACTCAAGTTTGTTAATCATAGATTAGGGCAAATTAAGGTCGGTGCAACTGAAAAGTCGCTAACTCAGATTAGTTAATCTGTATTAACGTTAATCAAGGTTGGTGCAACTCAGCCTCAGAAATGTATTATCTGATCACGTAATTTTCGTCTATGTGCAGCGTTACAAGATTCTCACTGTATATGTCTTACGCAGCGTTCCCATTTTTTAATGGGAATGCTGCATCCTAACTACACTTCCAAGATTTTTCTCGGAAGTGTAGTTAGGATCAGATCAGTTCAAATCATCTCAGGTGTTTGAAAATCGTAATTGGAAAGCGGCTATAGTACAAACCATTTTCACGATTAGTTGTCAACACCTTGTCACCATTTCTGTTTCTATTATCGCCTTATTCTTGTCAAATGTGACACAGTAGCCTTTGTCCGCAATTTTATCAACTGATAAACAAATTGGTGTGTAAATTTTATACAAGTAATACTTCTTGCACGTCAATTTGTTTCACTTTCTTATTGTTTAGTATCTGTAATGATACCTTTCCACATGCTTTTATATCGGTTGATGAATTATATGCTAAATTGAACTTCCCGCAGCCTTTTTTACAAATTCATCCCGATTTTGCAAATGTGTGACTTACACCCGCTCTCAAGGCACTCAACTTTGGCATTCTTGTATTCTGTCTGAAGCGCTTTACGAGCACCTCTCCCAATTCCAAAAAACATATCATTATTCGTAATTTTATTACTGCTGTGACCAATTTTACGACATTCTGCTGCCGTGTGAATTTTTAACACTTGAAATATCTCAATATATGAAATAATTGTGGAAAAATTACAAAGAATTCTCTATTAACCTACAAATTTGCAACCGAAATACAGATACTACTATTAGTTAAGTTCTGTTTTGACTTTCTGCAAAAAAACTGCAAAGTATGCAGTTTTTCTTAGTACAATGACGTCAGCAGATAATGCTTTTGTCATGAATTAAAATGTATCTTCTTACAAAATCGAACTTGCAGAAATTTCAGTTAGAAAATTTTTTCCGTCCTTATGAATATGTTGAAATAAATTTTTAAATTGGCGCTTTTTCATTTTCTTCCAACAGCGCACACCGAAAATTTTTTAAAATCATCTCAATATTTATTTTATGACAAACAGTGCGAAATTCACTAACATTTAATGAAATAAATACGTTCTAGAATTGATATTTTTGCCTGAATAAGTAATTTCACACAGATTAGTAACTTCAACTGGCAATAACGGCTAATATGATTTTACTCGAAATATTTAGACTTTGCCATATTCTGAATAAAATAGTTTGAATTTTCAAAATATCTTGTTAAACATGAGATATTGTAAAAAGTAATTTTTCGAAAAAATTCGGAAAACATCGATATCATTCTCTCGCGATTGAAAGAATAACATAATTTGTAAATTGGTGAATTTGTACCTATATTCGTCCTTTGACTGTCAATATAAAAACCCTGGTACTTAAAAGTTGAACTGTAGCAGCAATTTTTGGCAATCAATATACCGGGTATCTCAGGATGGGTGGCAACCGGCGGGATATAACTAACCGTAATACCTAGAGCTTCGGGAGAAAAAGAATTATAGTTAAAATGGCCAAGAGAAATTCAAAGAAAATGACCGCAAGGGGGCATAGTCAACAGGGCCACCAATAAAAATTTATTTTACTGGCAAAAGTCTCAAAATAAGCTGCAGCTTTCATAGCATCATTAAAAGGTTGAATTAATTCTGCACAACTTTGATTTTAGACTTATTATTTTATCACCATTAATAAGGGTGGAGAAAAGAGTTGAATTATTTACTTCAAAAGATATCATAACTTCTGTACTCTTTATCGGAAGTTAAAGAACTTCATCTCATTTGAAAGGGAATTTGAAGCTGATTTAAAGTTTCTATTCAGCTACTACGGCAAATTTGTTATAAAGTAGCTGGAGGGCGTTATTTTCGAAAGTATTAGGTTTTCACAGTTTTTCAAAAAAAATTAAATGGAAAACAATTACAAAGCTTACAAAATAGTGAATATTATAGTGAAAACCCAAATGATTATCCTTTTTCGTTCTCGAGTTATTATCACATATATCTTTTAATAACGAGCGTCTAAATAAAAATCTGGTCAAGTAGGCTATGACCTTGGATTTGTTCGCTGCATGCATGTCTCTTCTAAGTTCAACTGCAAAGCTGTCAGATGTAACGTCATAATTTGCTGTTTTCCGTTACTTTTTCTTAATCATTTTTTGTAAATGTCAACATGTTAATTTTTGAAAACCTATTTTAAAGTTATGTTTACATTTAGCTTGAACTAAAGTAACATTTAACGAATTACTATATGGGGGTTTATGTATTTGCTAAAAGTACGAAATTATCTAAGACGTACACAGACCTGGTTTGTGGATTTTTCCACAGCCAGCTTGACCAGTTTTTATTTAGACTCGTTAGATGGTATTAGTGGAATTTTGTAAACATTATACCGGTGAGTCCAAATAATGGAGTAGTATTGGAATTAAAAAGAACAAGAGATTTATAAAGGTGAAATGGAGTGTAAATCGGTAAAAGGCTTAGAGATTCTACATACAAAACAGAAAATTTAGAAACCTTTTCTGGTTATTAAATCTATAATGATATCTGAAATTCAAGTTGGAGTGAAAAATAACCCCAAATATCCTTATCCTTATCCTGAAATGGAGTGTAAATCGGTAAAAGGCTTAGAGATTCTACATACAAAACCGAAAATTTAAAAACCTTTTCTGGTTATTAAATCTATAATGATATCTGAAATTCAAGTTGGAGTGAAAAATAACCCCAAATATCCTTAATTTGGGAAATTTTGGATAAGGATATATCCTTAATTTTATAAGTATAGCCTATAAAATATTTTTTTCGGGTTACACGCTTACGTTTAGTGACGAGGAAATTGCAAGACAATCTCCTCTGGTTCATACCAACCAAAGAATGTGCGTATGTGTTAAAAATAGCAGCGGACCTGTTGAAATACGCATAAAAAGTATTCTAATAGAAGTATGAAATTATTTTAAAAACTTTATTACTAAACCGCTTTCACCTTTACTATTTTTAGTTCATGGGGACATGTAAAGAAGCAATGATATAAAGATGTACTCGCCACATGTAAAGACTGCGTGTTTATCAAAATGGCAACGTTATTTAATATTCTAAATTTTTATAATCAGTTTTCTGATCTGTGACGACACTGCTTTTTCTTAGTTAGTCTGGAAAAAAACGTATTCCAAATTGTTTCTAGATATGTAGCTTCAAAATAATTTACCATGTAAATAAATCCTTCCAATTTGTTTTCAGTGTAATTGAAATTATTTATGTAAATCAGTTCCTGTATATACCGTCTGTTTCAAATTAGGTGTACACTGAAGTTCTGCTCTGCTCCTAAACCGTAAAAGATACAAATTCGGTTAAATAGAAGAAAAGTTACGCAAATCAATGCCTAACTCGCATTCATTAACACAATAATTTTTTTCTTATTTCTTCTTGAGATACTAATTGAAATTAACCTCCGCCCACAATAATTTTTATATCCGTGGATACGTATTTCGGCAGCTAAGCTGCCATCTTCAGTACACGCCAGCTTAAAAGCACTAAAAAAAAACTAAAAACAACCTAATCATCCTAATAAAATCATAAAAATGTTAAAACTAACAACAATATTATCATCCTGAAAGATATGTATATCTAAATGTAAGTGTATATAAATTATTATGTAAAGATTTAAAATTATCCGCCAGAAAAAACCTTACAAATAAGTTCTAACCAAACAAAACGGAAATACGGAAATAAATAATCCAAAGACCCGAAAGAATTTATTCTAACGAATAAATAAGTATATAATTCCCTGTTATTTGAAATTACTTAATACCTAAAAATCCTGAAAATAAAATTTACCGGAAGGTTTCAAACCAGAACATAGCAAACTTGTATTCAAAACTATGTTTGTGTGAATTGCTGCTCGCGATTTGAAGATACAAAAATGGCAATGGTATTAAAGAAAAGAGAAAATTATCGACATTATTATGGTGTTAAAATTACTCCTAAATATTAATACTTTCGGAATATAAATAAAATTTTCAAATTTTAAACGAAAAATTTAGTCGCCTATGGCAGGTTGAAACTTTCAGTTGTTTCAATTAATGGAAAATAATTTATACGTCAGTCAAAAAGCATTATGAATTATTATATAGAACAAATAATGGGTAGGTACTCTTGTCGTTTACAATTCTTTCTTTATTAGAATGATACTTGCATTCTACGTCATTGCATTCAAAAATACTGTTGTTTCTGATGCTATCAATAAACCTGAAATGATGCCATGGGCAATCATTACCGATACATGTCGATACTAAATCAGTTTTAAATTCAATTGTACTAAGAATTAAATAAGTTTCACACTGCTCAAGAATAAGTAACACACAACTGTAAAGAAAATTTAAAAAAAACATGAATTCCACAAAATTGCCATCAGCATTGTATTGAAATTAACAAGAATAGTAGGAAAGTATTTTGTGAAGCAATACAGGAGGAAAGAAGTAAATCTTAACAGTTTTTCATCGTCAGTATGCTACACAGATGAATGGAATTTTATTTTGAATAAGAAGCATATTGTACAAAATTCTGGTTATTGAATTGCAAACTTCAAATCTGTCTTACTAAGGCGACTACATTTTTCATTTGAAATTTAAAAATTTAATTTCTATTTCAAAAGTATTAACATAATAGGAATAATTTTAACGCGATAATATTGGCCTTAATTTTATCTTTCATTTAATATCATTACCGTTTTTGTATCTTTAAATGGCGAGCAGTAATCTACAGAAACGTAGTTCTCAATGAAACTTTGCTATGTTCGGTTTTGAAACTTTCCATCCGGTATATCTTATGTATAAATCGTCAAAAAAACAACCTACAGATGAGAGCAAATCACACCCACACACCACAAGTTAAGAGCACTTTACGAAAATTTTATCTCAGAGAATCCTCTCCGATATAAAATTTGCAACAATTACAAAGCTATTTATTTCCGTATTTCCGTGTTATTTGGTTAGCTCTGATTTGTAAGGTTTTTCTGACGGTTAATTTTAGGTGGATACATTTTTTTCTTTTTCGATTTATACATAACATATATAGTTTATTTTCAACATATAACAGGGAATTTATATTTCTTTATTCGTTAGAATAAGAATATTTTTCGATTCTTTAGACTATTTATTTCCGTATTTCCGTGCTGTTTTGTTAGAACTTATTTGTAAAGTTTTTCTGACAGTTAATTTTAGATCTCTACATATTAATTTATATTTACTTACATTTAGACATACATATCTTTTAGGATGATTAGATTGTTGTTTTTTATTTTCATTTTTATGATTTTATTAGGATGATCAGGTTGTTTTTAGATCTTTTTAGTGTTTTTAAGTTGGTAGCGTACTGAAGATATCAGCTTAGCTGCCGAAATACGTATCTACAGATATAAAAATTATTGTGGGCGGAGGTTAATTTCAATTATCTCTTAAACCACAGTCTCCTTTACTATTTTAGTCTTGAGATATTATTGAAAATGTTAAAAAGGCGATTTTCTTTCTGTGTATCTCCTTTATTGAAAATAATTTTGAAATTCCGATTTAATTTTCTACAGGCACTCTTTGATTCTGTTTCGAATAGGGGTGGCAGAATTGAAGTTAAAAGTTGTTGGGAATCCAATTTCAGACATCCTCCGCCATCTGGGAAACCGTCCCTCACTCAAATGTTTAACCCTTTGGTATTACTCATGCTATTCATATTTAGTCGTAGTCTAGCCTCCGTTATAACAAGCAGTCGATTATATTTGTCATATATCTTAGTGTAGTACATATCAATAAATCAGCAGTTTTAATTCGCAAGTGTTTATTAATTAACACAGTTATCCACAACAGGTTATGAGCCCACGCGACGCGATTAACACGAATTAATAATTGTGAAAAGATAAAAACTCAGTGCAAGTGAATCAGTCTTAACCGACGTGCTTAGGCACGAACAGTTGAAAAAGGTACGTACACTTCCAAGAAAATTTCACGGACAGTGAAAGAGGTGCGGACAAAGTATTTTCGGCCGTTTTCGAAGAAATAATATCGAAAACAAATCATTCCACGCGATTTCCTCGTAATTCATATCGAACAAAAAAAAAATGGCTCAAATTAATAAAATTAATTCAACTAGATTAGAAACGTTAACAAAAACACGACACGACACGTGGAAAATACACGCCGAAGCGCTACTGGTCAAGAATGACATGTGGGGATACGTTTCCGGAGAAATTCCGAAACTTACCGCCGAAGATGCATTACAAAAGTGGTTGAAAGAAGACAGAAAAGCAAAGTCGGACATACTGTTATCGATAAGTGCATCTGAATTAAAGCATACATACGGTTGTGCAACTTCTAAAGAGCTATGGGAAAAATTAGAAGCTACCTATTCTCCGAAAGGACCCGCTCGCATGGCAACGCTTTTAAAACAATTATTGCAAAATAAGATGCCAGAAGGTGGCGTCGCGCGAGAGCACATGGCTCAATTCTTCGAAACCGTGGACAAGCTTGCAGCGATGACCGTAGATATTAACGAGAAACTGCTAATGCTCATGCTTCTCGAAAGCCTTCCCGGTAGTTTTCAGGTATTCAAATGCGCTATTGAATCTCGCGACAACTTACCGGAACTGGAACAGTTAAAATTAAAAATAATTGAAGCCAGTGAAACTCACAATCAATCGTCAAATACCAATCACCAAGATGCATTATTCATTAAACAACGCGGTCCGAGACCTGACTCGTCAAAAACGACACAACGCAAAAATTATAAATGCAATTACTGCAAGAAGCCCGGGCACAAAGCTTCTGAGTGCTTTTCCAAAAGAAAACGGGAAGCGCAGCATCAAGCGAATAACGCTGAAGACGCTTTCTTCGTGAGTGAACACGTCGACGTCGAAACGAGCTATCTCACGGACGGTGACAGGAGTCGATGGTGCCTGGACAGCGGTTGCACATCCCACTTGTGCAACGACGAACGATTATTCATCAATTCCAGGAGCATCGACAGTGAATTAAAACTCGCGGACGGCAACACCACTCGAATCAAGGCAAAAGGAGACATAAGGATCAAGGCACCTGTGGAAAATGGTATCAGGAATATTCGATTAGAAGAGGCTTTGTATGTTCCAGATCTGAAAACAAATCTCCTTTCCGTGGCCAAGATTGTCAACAGAAATCACCAGGTAATTTTCAGCAAAGATCGCGCCATCATACAAGATGACGAAGGAAGAACCAAAATGATCGCAGATCGTGTAGGCGATTTGTTCTACCTGAGGGAGAAATCTCATACGGCGTTCACTGCAATTAAGAATCAGCGAGCGTCGATCGACATTTGGCACGAAAGGTTGGGACATCTCAATCAAAAAGACCTGGTATCCATGGCCAAGAAAGGGACAGTAATCGGCCTAAAACTCGGATAGGAACAGAATTTATCACCGTGCATAACGTGCGCAATGGGAAAACTAACCAGCTCTCCATTTCGGGCACGAGAGTGGCGATCTCCCGAGATTTTGGATATAATTCATATGGATGTATGCGGACCAATGCGCACACAATCCATAGGAGGAGCGCGATATTTTTTGACTGTCACCGACGACAAAAGCAGATACTGTGAAGTCTTCTTCATGACGAACAAAGGTGAGGCTCCAGAAAAATTTTTGAAATATAAGAAAATGGCAGAAAAACAGACCGGTCGGAAAATCAAAGCCATTCAAACGGACAACGGTGGAGAATTTTGCAACACCAGAATAGACGAACTGTTGAAAGACGAGGGCATCCGGCGACGTCTGACCATCGCTCATACCCCCGAGCAAAACCGAATAGCCGAGCGGAAAAACCGGACACTGGTAGAAGCTGCGAGATGTTTGCTCCTGCAATCCGGGCTATCACCGTCATTCTGGGCAGAAGCCGTTGCTACCGCGAATTATATACGTAATCGTTGTATAACAAGATCTTTGGGAATGAAGACACCATTTGAGGAATG
This sequence comes from Prosopocoilus inquinatus, assembly GCA_036172665.1. Lineage (NCBI taxonomy): Eukaryota > Metazoa > Arthropoda > Insecta > Coleoptera > Lucanidae > Prosopocoilus > Prosopocoilus inquinatus. The sequence continues at coordinate 33,355,721 of CM069869.1, forward strand.
GACCGGACAGAAACCTTACATTGGTCACCTCAGAACATTTGGATGCAAAGCTCTACTCCTGGACAAATCTCCGGATAAGGGAAAGTTCGACGCAAGGACGTTGGAAGGAATCTTTGTCGGATATTCCACCACCTCCAAAGGATATCGCTTCTGGATTCCGAACGCCAAGAAAATACACGTTGCCAGAGACGTGAAGTTCTTTCCAGAATGCACCAGTGACCATGACCAGTCACAGCGGATATCCGAGACCGAAATCGGCCCCAGCATCGTATCCGAAATAGAACAGGAACATTATCATCGCCGAGCGAACATCGACATAATTCCTCATGGCGAGGACGAGGCCAATATCCAAAGTCCACCGATTCAAACTGCATCCAAGAGAGGTCCTGGTCGTCCATCAAAGATCTTGACCGGAAAACGCGGCCGTCCAGCCAAGAAATACCAGTCAAAACATCGTAGCGAACCCGGATCGAGTCAAGAAATTATCGACGAGTCAGAAGAGCACACAGCTGAGAAAGAAATTCAAGCGAACGAAAACGACCCCCTAATTAAGGAAGGGACAATCTAAAGATGAAAACGACGAATGTCAAGTTATCCAATCTTCATTGATCGCCTCCGAAATCCCACTCGCCCAAGCGATTGAGGGAGCCGAAGCTGAAGAATGGAAACAGGCCATCTACTTAGAGATGAAGAGTCACATAGACAACGACACGTGGGAACTTGTACCAAGATCAAATACTAAGGTCATAGGGTGTCGCACGGTCCTGCGCAACAAGTACAAAGCCAATGGGACTCTGGATAGGAAAAAGGCTAGAATCGTGGCCAGAGGTTTCTCTCAACGTCCCGGAATCGACTTCCAAGATACCTACGCTCCCGTAGCGAGACTAAATTCCCTGCGAACACTCGTTGCGTTAGCTGTTGAAGGCGGGATGAAGATCCAACAGATCGACGTGACTACTGCTTATTTAAATGGACCCATAGATACAAATATACACATGGAAAAACCGGAGCTCCTAGAGGAAATGCTACGAAAAATGACCCATGCAGAAAGCGGCAATGAAACAGGGCGAAAAGCTCAACGCATGTTGGAAAAGCTGAAACGTGGAGACCAAGTATGCAGACTCGAAAAGGCCATTTATGGGTTGAAGCAGGCCGGAAGGCAATGGCACGCAAAATTAGATAATACTCTCCGAACGATTGGCCTACAACCAACAAATGCCGACCCATGCGTGTATCTAGATGAGCAAAAGAAGGTCTACGTCCTAATCTACGTCGACGACATTCTCATAGCTTCATCGGACGAAAAGGCGATCGACCTGATCAAAAACGCGCTGGGGGATTGCTTCATCATCAAGGATCTCGGAGAAGCCAAGTATTGCTTAGGCATAGAGATATCTCAAGGCATCAATGAGACTCGCCTGACGCAACGCGGATATATTCAAGAGATATTGACCAGATTTGGGATGCGAGAGTGCAAACCAGTCGCTACACCTCTAGCCATTGGACACAATCTACTCGATAAGTCCAACGAGAAACGGGATGATGGAAGCAACCAACCCCCATATCGAGAATTGATTGGAGCACTGATATATCTGTCAGTCGGCACTCGCCCAGACATTTCCTATGCAGTAAGCTCCTTGAGTCAGCACTTCAACGACTTTAGGAAGTATCACTGGGCTGCAGCGAAGAGGGTATTAAGATACCTTCGTGGAACCATGGATTTTGCTCTTGTTTTTCGAAAAACCAAAGCGCCGTTAACTGGATTCGTGGACGCCGATTGGGGAAGTTGTCCCATAGACAGGCGTTCCTACACCGGATTCACCTTCATCTTGGCGGGTGCAGCGATTTCCTGGGAGAGCAGAAAACAACGCACCGTCGCACTGTCATCTACCGAAGCTGAATACATAAGCCTGACAGATGCAACTAAGGAAGCCATCTACCTAAGAGAATTCCTGAAAGAACTGGGTTTTCCAAATTTTTCCGATGTCACCCTATATAACGACAATCAAAGTGCTGGAAAATTGGCTCGAAATCCCGTGTTCCACAGTCGATCCAAACACATCGACATCAAGCACCACTTTATACGGCAAGCTGTATCATCTCATTTAATTAAACTTGATTATTTGCCCACAGAGAGTATGATCGCAGACGTCCTGACCAAGGCCTTGCCAGGTCCCAAACATCACTCGTGTCTTCGAGGAATGGGACTGGACCAGTGAAGAATGCCAAAATTGAGGGGGAGTGTTGGGAATTCAATTTCAGACATTCTCCGCCATCTGGGAAACCGTCCCTCACTCAAATGTTTAACCCTTTGGTATTACTCATGCTATTCATATTTAGTCGTAGTCTAGCCTCCGTTATAACAAGCAGTCGATTATATTTGTCATATATCTTAGTGTAGTACATATCAATAAATCAGCAGTTTTAATTCGCAAGTGTTTATTAATTAACACAGTTATCCACAACAAAAGTTTCGTCTTCCGACGACTATCAGCAGTTTCGATATTTTAAATACAACGTATATCTTTTCTTTATTCTATTCGATAGCATTTTATCTCCTGATTGTAATGATATACAGACTTAATAGTTAATACTAATCTGAAGCTTAAATAATATAGACTTTTATATAAAAACTTTATTTAACATAATTTCAAATTTTTAGTTTATTTTCTTAGCTATAGTGTAGATTATAATAAATTATTTAATATTTTTCTGTATCGCTGTTGTAATAATGTACTGCACTTACGAAAATGATTTTTTACCGACAAATACCTTGTGGTTCTGATATATCGTGCCAGAGTATCTCAGCATTAGTAAAGGAATGAAACAGCCTTATTTTGTATTTGTGGCTTACATTGTTAGTTTAAAAGAAAAACTGAATACTAGTTATACTAAAAATGTTTGAATATCACTGTATAGTGCCTTCTACAAAGTCATTGGCAGCTAGAAGCTAATATTTTTGTGACAAATTTGAAAGATAATTTCTGTAACAATGTATTATTTTTTGATTTCTTTAGCACTCAGCAGTTCTCAAAATTTTAGTATCCTTAGTTTTTTTAAACATGGTCAGATCTAAAAATTGTACTAAACTTTTCACTAGTTTTAACAAGGTGAATTGTCAGTCGGAGTTTGGCACGTTACATCGGGACCACCCTGCAAAATTTAAAGAGAATAAAATAAGTTTTGGTTTTTGGAAACTGAAACGGCGACTAACGCTGAGATAAATAATAAGAAGGAAATAAGAAGGCGAATATCAGAATTCTTGCAAAAATGTTTCGCGAATTCATATTCGACACGCCAGACAACACACGGGATAAAGAACGAATGTGTGCCTTGAAAACAGTGGAGGACATTTCGAGGAGTTACTTTAATTGATTAATTTCACTTTAGTTATTTCACAAATTCATGTTCTTCTGTGAGTTTTGTTCACGTTATTGTTTATTTTGTTGTAGTAATTTAATACTCCTGTGTTTATACTGCTGTTTATTTGTTTGTGTTATCCTTTTAATATAATTTTATTGATATTTATTGATTATTCTTCTTTCGACAATTGAATGTTAGCTGTTAATACTTAACAAATAAATAAAGTAGTTAGTAATAAATTTATTTATTAAGTAAATCATGTCGAAACTATCAGTTTTGTCATATTTTAACTTTACTTGAAAAAAATTTAGTAAGTATTATGCATCACTGAAATAACTAGCAAAATGATACCTAATAGAATAAAAAAAGATGAACGTTGTATTTAAAAAATCGAAACTGATGATGGTCGTGGAAAAACGAAACGTTTGACTTCAATTGTACCACCCTTATTCGAAGCAGAATTTAAAAGTGTCTGTAGTTAAATCAAAATTTAAAAATTATTTATAATAAAGGAGATACAGAGGGAAGAAGAGAATCGACTTTTTTACATTTTCATTAATATCTCAAGAAGAAATAAGAAAAAAATCATTCTATTAATAGATCCGAGTTAGGCATTTATCTGTGCAACTTTTCTTGCATTTGTATCTTTTAGGCGGCTTGTCCACGGCAAGAATTTTCCGTCCCGGCAGATTTACCGGATTGGCAGTGATACATAAGGTTATATTCTGGTTTGTCCACGAACCGGCACGGTAAATTTTCAAACACGTGGACAAGAGTGAATATAATCTAATGTATTACTACTAATCCGGTAAATTTGCCGGGACGGCGAACGGCGAAAATTTTTGTCGTGGACAAGCCGCCTTACGGTTTAGGAGATCCCTTCAGTACACACTCAATTTGAAACAGCCGTTATTTCATATTTTTATTGTAACCGCTATAACAATGATAAAGAAATTGTTAATTTGAATAAAAATAAAGTTTGAATAGGTAAATGTCTTGTGTGATTTAGCAGATAAAATATTTTTGAGTTACAAGTAAATATAACGTCTCATTTTTATAATTTCTTCCAGAGTTAACCGAAACTACAATACAATTATAGCGTTTCATTTAAAAAATAATAAGTTACTTATTAATCTGCTTATTTTAAAATAATTTGAAATTACCTATGAAAACCTATGCAACTTCTGTTAAGATATTTTCTTGATAAAATGATGCAACTTCTGTTAAGATATTTTCTTGATAAAATGAATTTAAAGGGGCATTTTCCCACTTTTTCAGAAGTTTAGGACACTCTGTATAGTATTTATTCGATTACAGGACAAAGTAAATTATTAACATACGGTCTAAAATATGAAAAAAAATCAATTCAAAGACAATTTATCAGGTGGGCGGTATGTTTCTTAAAAGTGGGGAACTGTAGGAGATATATTTGACTTCAAAATGAAGAAAGGTATTTGTGTCGGTTTTTTGGATTTGTCTAGCGTTAGTTTTTTGTGGGGGAACATGTTTCTTCTCATTAGTGTAAATCAAATTGTTTATGAAATTAAATTTAAGTTGTCAGAGTAAATCTGCAAACTTGTGAGTATGATGACTCTTTGTAAGAGTAAAAAATTGCAAAATATAACTTACTTCCGGTAAATTTCTCTTCTCAGCGATTGCGTCTGTCACTGCTGGCATCTCTTTTATTCTAACGCACAAAGAAGTAGCGGCGTGGTAGTTGAAGCCAATCTCGAACATTTTAATGATGGTAGGTACGTCCACGGTGGGCTCTTCGTCCCCGCCGATGTTTCTCAGCCATTCGACGAAATCTTCAGCAATCTGGCAATAATGAATTCACTTATTATTACATCACGGTCGCAGATAGAGACGAGCGATTCCTTACGGTCTCCGTTATGGCCTCTGCTTTCTGTGTCAGATTCATTTCTTCTAGTGAAAGAGGAGGAAGCTTTCGCCATATCGCTGCCCTTTCACCTCGCTTGAAAAATCGTAAATAGGGGTTGTTCGCGTCGGCCTCCCTTCTGTGGCAGAAAGAATAATGAGTTCCATTTTTGACTTTATTTGGCACGTATGACAAGTGAATTTCCTTCACTCTCTGGGCGCAATGTGCCTTCAGATTAAATATTGTCGTGGAAGGGCCTTGCGAACTGAACAAAAACACCTGAATACAGGGTGTTATTGAATTTAAGTCATCTGTTGAAACTATAAATAGCATTCAAGAAAATAAGAAATTTTAATAGACTAGATATTAGATTAGATACATTCAGCGACAAAATTTAACTTTTTGAATGTTTCTGGACAAAGCGCTCCACTGACGGAATTTTAAAACGGTACACACTTAAAAAACACGCTTCGTACATTAAAATTAGTTAATTAATAAAAGTGATAAAGCGGGTATTTCTTCTTCTACTAGGTCTAGATTTTCTGACAGTTTAACTTTCACTCATTCGATCTCTATACGACGGCCTCGGCGACTGAACTCCACTAGATTATTTTCTACGAGGTTACTTGAAAAGCAAAGTATACGTCAACATACCCGTAAATTTGGAGGAGTTGAGAGACCGTATTAAACTTAATTAGTCCAGAAGTAATTTGTCACGTTCAAGAAGGGTTTATTATTTGTTTAGATCATTGCCTGGTGACTAATGGAGAACATTTTGAAGAGCTTCCTTCATTTTTTATTACTGATTTTATAATTTTGAAAAATTTATTGGTTAGTAAATTTATTACTTTTAATTTAATTCAACATTATTATGAATAGAGAACAATTTCATAGTAAAGGGAATTTACCGGTATCTATTTTATGTAATTCATATACAGTTAGAAACGTAAACTATTAGAAATGTTATTGATAAATAAAACAAACGTTTTCCTCTATAAATCATTCTGATTACATTAGTTTTGAATTTCAGCAAAGACAAGAAAAGTAAATCCAATATGAGTTTTGTATACCTTAATTTGAGACAGAGGGAGTAATAATTTATATATATGGCAAATATGGCGTCAAGTGTGAGTGTCGCGAACGACTCCGCTCCAACCAAAGTGTGTAAAAGGTGTAAGAACAACGCCTACAGTGGACAAAAATGCATAATCTGTGGTGCAGTGTCTCATAACAGCTGTATAAAATATTTGAAAAACGTTGAAATCATAAACGATGAACTTATAAATTGTTGTGGGACTTCTCCATCGAACGCGGATACGGATATGGTCATTAAAAACATCGACGTACCCCGTAGTGAAGAAGAGAATTCAACACCGTATGAAACAATCGACATCCTCAAAACAGAGGTATTTTATTTAAAAAGACTCGTAAGTGAAAAGGACTTTATTACAAACAATCTTAATGTAACAATTTCTGTATTAAACGAAAATAATGAACTTCTGCGAAAAGTGTTAGCAACACCATCTATCGGCAGAAACGATAAAAATAGCTTAAGAACACCGCACGATATAGAAAACGATCTGAATACATCGACGGATAGCAATTCGTCAAGCGATACAATAATACCGAACGAAGTGGAGCAAAAACAAAACTCGCAAGGAAGCGATAAAAATGTAAACACAGTACCTCCGAGTTTTAATAAACCGGTACACCAGGTCCACGATCGAAAAAGTAACGTAAACAGAAATTTAAACGCCAAGACTAAAAATCTGAATAAGTCAGGTGAAATAAAACAGAAAAAAGACAGTACGACATTACATACGATAATAGGCACGCGTCAAACGGAAAACGAGAAATTTAAAGCCGCAAGAAGAATGGCGTGGTTATTCGTGGGCAAAGTAAATTCAGATAATACTTCCAATGATTTCAGAGATTATCTAAAAAATAAATTTCCCGATCGCGATTTCGTTATCGAAGAAATAAAAAAAACATGAAAATAACAAAAGCAGTAATAAATCCTTCAAAGTAGGATTCGACTACGACATGTTGCAAGACATGTACACAAAGGAGTTGTGGCCGCAAAACTTAGTAGTTAAACGTTATTTTTTTCGAGGATGGCTTAGAAAAAACCAACATCGATATGCAAAACAAATCTTTACACGTAATAGCTAACATAAATATTCAACCACCAACAATACGTAATAATACTAACAAACAATCGAACTGTTGTCAGCTAAAACTCCTACATCTAAATGTCCGAAGCTTACCTAACAAAGTTCCTATGTTGGAAGTCCTGCTGGATAGCATCATGCCGGATATTATTTGCATTTCCGAACATTGGTTAACCCCCGACGAGACAGTAACTCTTATCAACTACAAGCTAATAAGTCATTTTGCGAGGAAAGAAAAGCGTGGTGGAGGAGTGTGCATATTCGTAAAAGAAAATATCGCAGCAAATGATATCCCTTGCATATCAATCGAAGAGGTCTGTGAAATGGTGGCCTGCAAAATATTCATAAGAAAGGTAACATATTTACTTATGCTCATCTACAGATCACCTCACGCTAGCTTAGTCGAATATTTTGACAATTTCGATAAACAGCTACTTCATTTGTACAACCATGCTATTCTACACATTGTATGCGGTGACTTTAACATTGACACTCTTCGCCCGACATCTGACTCGATGGAACTCAAAAATGCAATGATACAATTTAATCTAGAATTAAAAAACAATCAAGCCACGAGAGTAAGTAAAAACTCAGAAACGTGCATTGATAATGTATTTACAGACTTTGAATGTTCCGTACGTACCGAAGACACTTTTCTGTCGGATCATACTTACCAGATACTCGACTTCTCAATCGTAGAAGATAAAGTTAACGACGCATACTTTTACAAAAGACAACTTAACGAATCCAATGTCAATTTATTTCGCAGCAGGCTACTGTCGCAAGAATGGACGGAAGTACTCATTAGAGATGGTGTAGATCAGAAATTTAACGCCCTTAAAACCATATTTATGCACAATTTCGAAATTGCTTTTCCCCTCGTCAAGACGAAGCGAAAATACAAACGTAAAAGCCCCTGGTTAACAGTTGATATAAAAAATATGTCCTCTATGCTCAACGAGATGCACCAGCTCGATAAAATTTTAAACGACGACTGGTATCACAAACGTTTCCTGAATTTTAAAGATCTTTATAAAATCAAAATTGACAAAGCCAAGCACATATACAATTCTGGAAGATTAGCTGAAGCATCGAATATCTCCCGCGAATGCTGGAAAATCATCAACGAAAATCGGACCAGTGCGGCCAATGGTGCTTGTCAAATATTAGACCCAAGAAATAACACTCCATTGAATGAGAAGGAAGTACCCGATGCCTTAAACCAATATTTCGTTGAAATTTCAACATCTTCCCCGACCACAATGAAATGTGTAACAACTCAAATCCAATCGGAATCTATGTTTTTGTCGGCAACCGATCGAAACGAAGTTGAGAGAGTGATTCGTGCTAAATGTGTTAAAAAAAGTGCGGGCATTGACGGTATTCCTGGGACTGTTCTAAAGGCTACCGCAGATATAATAGCCGTTCCTTTGAGTCACATAATTAACGAATCGTTTTCCCGCGGTCAATATCCTTCCGAACTTAAAATTTCAAAAGTGGTCCCTGTGTATAAGAATAAAGGAAGCCGATCCGAAGCTGAAAACTATCGCCCCATTGCCTTACAGTGCCAACTCGCAAAAGTGTTTGAAGAAATCTTTAACAGTCGCTTAACTTCTTTTCTGAACAAACATCAAATTATTTGTAACTCGCAAAATGGGTTCCGCAAAGGAAAATCGACTAAAACCGCTATAACGGATACATACAATTTCATTTTGAACGAACTAAATAACAAAAAGAAGGTGTTTGCTTTATTCTGCGATCTCAGTCGAGCATTTGACACCGTCGACCACAAGCTATTATGTTACAAACTTGAAGTAATGGGTATAAGGGGACTAGCGAACCAATGGATTAAATCGTATCTCAGCGACCGTTACCAACAAGTAATAGTTAATGGTAGCTTATCAGCGATGCTAGAAGTGAAAATGAGGGTCCCACAGGGCTCTATCTTGGGCCCCATCTTATTTACCCTCTTCATAAACGACCTGCCGCTGTGTTGCACAACGTCTGCGATAACTACAATTTATGCTGACGACACCACCTTCATCATCTCGGGACCAAGTACCGAAGACGTGATCGCCAAGGCAAAGACTACTCTGTACGAGATGCATCAGTGGTGTTTGTGTAACGGTCTAAACTTGAATATATCAAAATCTCAAATGATGCCGATAACCACAAAGAATGCTACCATCAATGCTTCTCCCTTAGTTCGACTAAATAGTCTCTCGATAGCGTGCGTTATTCATTACAAATTTTTAGGTGTTCAAACCGATTGTAAATTGACGTGGAAATACCACATACAATACCTAGAACACAAGTTGAGTAGTCAAATATTTTTGATTTACAGAATGCGAAACACTGTTAATTTAGAAATTTTGTGGATGATGTATTTCAGCCTTGTATACCCTCTTCTTAATTATGGAATACTTTTCTGGGGAAACTGCGCCACCGTCGAGAATATATTTAAATTGCAAAAGAAAGTAGTTCGTTTAATCGCTGGATACAATTCAAGTATGAGCTGTAAACAATTTTTTCGTAACCACAAAATCATGACTGTTCCGTCAATGTTTATATATGAAGCAGTGTTATATGCCCGTTCAATTGAACGTTCTGTTGAAAGAAACAACTACTATCATGATTACCCCACAAGGAAGAATAACGATTACCGATTACCCTGTAACCGTTTAGTTATTGGTCAAAACGGACCAATTTATACGGGTCTTATATACTTAAATAAAGTTAAAAGCTTATGGAAAACCTTGATGGATCATTATGATAGTAATAGTTTCAAACATATCTTAAAACAGTTATTAACAGAAGAGGCCTTCTACTCTACGGACGAATTCTTAAATAGAAGCTTGTAATACAAAAAAAAAAAAATTCTACTAATCAATGCGCCCGAAGTATTATAAAGTATTATACCAGTTTAAATACTTTAACTATGTATTTACATTTTTGTTTCTTTCTTAGTTGTAAACAGTTGACGTGTCTTTTGCGTGTATGCATTGTAATTATACATGTAACAGAGCATCATGACTAATAAAACATTATTATTATTATAAGGTGCGTGATTATCAAAAAGTATGGATAGATTTGTATTAAAAGCTTCTAATAGCTCATCAACAGTGTCAAGCTCATGTAAGAAGGACCAAGGAATTGAGTGTAGATCTGCCGTGAAACTGTTAAGTCACGGCATGTACGAACGGTGAGTGGTTTTTTGGTCAGATTTGTTGAAAAATTGAGAAAAACTGAGTAAGTAATTTGAAAATTCAGATAGATCAAGCTCTCCAGTGTCAATTAAATTAACATTCGGTGAAGTAATTATAAGGTCAATTAATTAGGAATTGTAACTCTAACTCTTGTCGGCTCAGAAATGAACTGTTTTAGTCCGATATAGTCAACGACATTCTGAAACATCTTACTAGAGCTCGCACTGCAGTCTAACATGTTTATGTTGAAATCTCCAACACGTATAACATCTGTAAAGTGAATGTAAAGATCACCTAAAATATTTTCAAAAGCGCTTAAAAAGTGGGAACATCAGCGTTTAGCTTTTTTAAAGATAAATTTATTTTCCATTTTTGCCTTAGCTGTATGGCTAATGTGAGCCATTATTTTTGAAACAGAAATAATAACTTTATTAATTATTGTCTGACATTGCTGTCATCCGTAAGTGTCAGTTGATAATTACAGCCACCCAGCAAAATTCTTATCATTATTAAATTTACGTTAAAAAGAGTGTCCACTTTTTTTTGGCGGAGACAGTACATACTTCGTATGCAGCGTTTGTAGATATTAAAGGATCACCATTTTTTTTTCTTTTTTTTTTCAAAATAGTCCAAAACATTTAAAATAATCTGCTCTGCTTGTGAATTTAAACGTTTTCCTGGCATATTCTCGAACAAAATTATTTAATTAAGTAATAACACAAATCCAAATTTGATTGAAATTTTGTGTTAGATTTACATTTGACAGATCTTGATTACCGCAGTTCTTTATAATATTTTCCTTATCTAGCATAAATAGCGTTTCTCGCTGGCTACACCAGTGCGCACTGAGTGTATCTCCAAATCGGTTTATACCGGTGCAGTCAGCGAAAAACGCTATAAATAAATGCTTTACAGACATTCGTAAAACGCCGTTCCTTTTTCAATCCTAAAGAGTAATGTAGATAGCTACATATGCAAATTGTTTTTACTATTGTCGTTCGATAATGACGTGTATAAAGATCCATTTAAAGAAATCTACGGTTGACGTCGAAAAAACTGGTATAAGGTCGAAAATCATTTTTTTTTTAATTTTCATCACTATAGCCTTACTGATACTAAATTTCTCATCTATCGCTCAAATTATTATTAACAATAATTAAAAGTGTCATGTCGGAACACGGCAAGCGTCAGGCTGCTTTAAATTTTCTGGGTGCTATGATACAAGTGCAATTTTAGTTGCATTTACAAAGGGAAAAATTTGTTATGCCAATTTTTTTCGGCGATAACCGTAATCACTGGCATTTTTTTTTATTAGCCAGATTACCGCGAGTGGCAGCATGTGGTTTGCAGTCCGAAACAAATAAAATATTTTTGCGAGACTGGTGCTAACGGAAGTCCTACTCCTGAGTTGATATTTAAATCGATTAATGGTTATACATTTCATGATCCTGGAAGTGAATTAATACCTAATCGTAACTTACAGAATTCTAATGTAATTGGGCACATGAATCCTGGAAAACAGCACGTTGTTGGCTCTTTTATTTAACAATGATTTAGCGGTTTTTTGAAGTATCATTGACTGTTGGTGGTGTTATGTCATAGAGTGATTGACTGGCTAACTTACAGTTGTTTTCTCGAAAAAGATAGTTGTGTTGTGGACCAAAAAAATGTAATTTTGTGTTGAAACTAGTGGGGACGTGAAATAAAAATTAAATCAAATTAAATTAAAATAAATTATAGATATTCCTAAATAAATCGAACATTGTTTACATCGGCTGGTAATTATGCCTAAAAGTTTACAGTCGAATAGTATCGCTAATTACTAAGACTCAACACTTCTTATAGGAAGGCAATTCTAGAAGATATTGACCAAAAATTTTTGATTGTTACTGCTAAACTGACTAAATTGAATGATTTCAATTTGAGTAATGCTACTGAAATCAAAGAAATTAATTACCAAATGAATCGTTTAGAGCAATATCCTCTGAAATAATCTCTGTTTATTCGGTATTAAACAAGAGCCCAAGGAAAGCATCGATGCTTTAGTAATAACAGCGTTCACCAATTTAGGCGTTGATATTTTCTTGATCGATGTTGAGAGAAGTCACAGAGTCGGTAGTGTTAAAAAGTTCGGACAATTATAATTAAATTTTATTGGCACCGCAAGCGGGCAGAAATTTACGGTTCAAAACAGTTAAAAGTAGTGGATTAGTATTAAGAGAGGATCTTACAAACCGCCGACACCGCCGATATGAATTTGAGTATGAGTAGCAGCACTGCAAGAATGATGTGCACATTGACTACGTTCGTACTCGGAGGACTATTTAATGAATCAAATCTCTCAAACTCGTTTTACGCAATTTAAATAACGATTTTCATTTGTTTAAAATATTCACTGCTGGAAAATTTTCTGGAATCTAGTAGGTGTAGAATTGTTAGCTATTATTAATTCTATACTATACAGGCTGTCTCTAAATTCCGCGGATCTGGCTTAACCACAGATTCCTGAGCTCAAAATAAGACGATTTAAGCAAACTTATCTATATCCATAATGGTCTCGTTAAGCCGGTATTTTTCTTTAAATTTCTTGAAGAGAAAGTTAATTTTCCTTATAACAAAGCAACGCACGAACCGATTTGGATGAAATTTGGTATGTGGTTTCACAAGAAGCTAAGTCATATTCACAGGTTTTAGTTACTTGCAGTTAACCGCTAGTGTGAGAAACATTGTTGCCACAACTTTCTTGAGGTTAGGGAGATAATTTTAGTTAATAAATTTTTAGAAAGAAGCACCTGTTAGGAATCTTTTTCGTATCTTTGTAACTTTTGATATTCATTGATATTCAGAGCTACTTATGGAAAATGAGTATGCTCTAGTGACTTCTAGGTGTATAACTAATTTATTTTCGGAAAGAGTTATTCATTAGTAATCTTTTAGGTATCTTTGCCAACTTTGCTATCTGTCACGGTTTAGTCAGAAAATAAAAAGATCTAAAAGACAAAAATGTCTCTTTTTCAAGATATGGAATTTCAAGTTAGCAGCCTGTGCATAGAAAAACAAATGCCTAATGTAGTTTACTAATTAATGACTTTTTTTCAAAATAAATAAATTAAGCAGTTAAAAAGCTGTAAAGTAAACCTGTTTTAAATAAAAAATGCTGCAGACACTTACATTTCTTTATTTTGTGACTAAACCGTAAGAAATATCAAAAGTTATAAAGACACGAAGAACTTCCTTATCGAATGTTTCTTCCTACAAGTTTATTAACTAACGTTATCTTCCTAACTTCCAAAAAGTTATAGTAAGATATGTGTTGTGGCAACCCTGTTTTTCACACTAGGGGTTCACTGCGAGTAACTAAAACCGTGGAATTTCATTCTAAATTTCATCAAAATCGGTTCAGGCGTTCCTTTGTTTTCAGAAAAATTTACTTTTTCTTCAAGAACTTTGAAGAAGAATATCGGCTTAATGAGACCATTAAGGATATAGGTAAGTTTGGTTAAATCGTCTTATTTTAAGCCCAGGAATCTGTGGTTAAGCTATGTCCACTGAATGTAGAGACACCCAGTATATATTTTCATTATTAAAATACATGAAAACAAGAGGTGAAAAATGCACGAATAAAATTGGAAGCTACGGTGCAGCGTGATTCGTTCATTTCGTTCATCTGAATGAAATCGTTCGAAAAGATTCGTTCGTTCACGAACGAACGAAATGAACGAATCTTTACTCAAAAGATTTATTCGAAACAACTCAATCGTTCGTGAACGACACAACTCTATCTAGTTGTTCATTTCAACGTGAGACCTCTATCAAATGGACTGCATATATTGAGACAGCTTATCATCATAGAGAATTACGACATAATCATTATCACCGAGGCCAGATTTTTTCACCTCCTGATACATTTATCTGCTAGGTATTACCCTTGGAAACCATTGTATCGACAATAGTTTCCGAGTAAATTACCTGTCAGATAAATTATTTTTATTTATTTTATTATTTTTATTATTATTATTATGTATTTCATTGAATCTTCAGAACCTTTTATCTTTTTCTACTGTCTCTGATAATGATATTTTGATTATTTTGAATACCTTTAAGTAACTCTTTTGGGTGTGATAATATATTTTTAAAAATGCTGTTATTATGTTGTCCTTTTCTTCTCCCTGTACTGGCTTACATTATCAATTTCTCCATCTCACATAGTGTTTTTCCTGAAACCTGGAAAGAAGCTAAAGTTTTATCTCTTCCATAAAATAATAAACCTTGCTCTTTACAAGATCAATTAGTATTCTCCCACTTCTTTCTAAGGTTATAGAGAGAGTCTTAGATGCCCAAGTTAGTAAGAATTTGTGCAGGTCTAACATACTTTTGAGTACATGGTCAGGCTTTAGACCTGGATGAAGTTACTCCACGGTGTTACAGATAAAATCTTCAAGTCTCTTAATAGTGCTTGCTTGTCCTACTGAATCTCTTTAAAGCTTTTGACCTGATTAATCATGAAATACTTTTGGCTATTCTAGACTATACAGAGAGATTCAGGCAACCCATTCATTAAAAGTTTACGGACTTCTTTGAATTTCTGTTTCATATTTTGTAGTCATAAGTTAACGATAAGGATCTATCAAAATATAATATTTTAAATTTTCGGACACTTCCGCTTATACCGGAAGTTGCTGTCAACTTTCTTCTTTTAAATAGAATACCCCATTTTTTAATGTATTTTTGAAATCTTCATAAAATTCTTAAAATATTTTGTGCAACATGTGGTACCAGAAAAAATAACCGTTTTCGAAATATTTTTATTTTTTAAAAATAACTCAGACTTGCAGGACCTTGGTTATAATACTGCCGTCTTTGTGCAACAATAATCATGATGTCCAATTTTGGCCTGTAGTAGGCTACAATAACATTCTTTCAGATCATGTCCAGTTTTGCATTTGATTGCTTACAGGCTGGTTGAAAAGTAACTTCTATTCGAACTAATTTCAACTGTCGAAAAGTCATGTTTTTTAATTAGAACGGCTAGTATATTTTTATACTATGTGACTAAGGATTAAATGTTCTTTCGTTCTGTATTAGCATTACAGTTCACTCGTTATCAATGATTTCTTTTTAACACTTAATTTTTTTCCATTTTTCGGTATTATTTTTAAATAGTGAAAAACTAGAGAAATTTTAATTTTTGAAATCATACGTCTAGAAGGAATTAAAAAAAAACAATTTAATCGCTACGAAGAATTAAAAAATGAATAATCAAAGGCAGACATATTAAATGAGTTTGACGATAAAAAGATCGACAATTCAAGAAGTTAATAAGAGAACTTGTTATATCGAGGAAAATGCGTTATTACTGAGATACAGTAGAAAGTTATTAATAATAAATAATAGCCGAGGACAACTTAGAGCAAATATTATAACGAACAATTTGCGTATTATTTTTAATATTTCTGATTTATTTATTAGTTTTCATAAAAATTTGTATTGTAAGTGTAAATTTCTCTTTATAAATGTGTAAAAATTCATACCAAGACTTCTAATACATGCGGCATATGTAAACAAAAAGTTCAGATGATATATGTGTATTTAAATATTATTTGTCGGTTTTTAAAATGAAATTTAAATTCAGTCAGAAATTAATTTAGAAAATCTCAGTTTGATAAATATTCATAGTACACTATTCAGGAATAATACTGAAAAGTGAAGAAATTGACGTCTTAAAGAGAAAATCATGAATAGAAACAGAAAGGTAGGAGACATGTATACGGAATGCTAATACAGTTCGAAAGAACATTTAATTCTGATCCTTATGGTATAAAAAAATACTGGGTGTTCTGTTTAAAAAACATGACTTTTCGACAGTTGAAATCAGTTCGAATAGCAGTTATTTTTCAACCAGCCCGTAAACAATTTTGTGTAAAATTAGGTATAACCTGAAAGCCTATGAGCACAGCCTACTACAGGCCAAAAATTGAAATTATGGCTTTTGTTATACAAAGATGGCAGCATCATAAACAAGATACTGCAACTTTGAACTTTTTTTAAAAATTGGAAATATCTCTAAAACAGCTAATTTTTTTTGTATCACATGTTACACAAATTATTTCTATAATTTCATGAATATTTCAGAAATGAAATAAATAATGGGGTTTTCTATTTAAAATAAGAAAGTTGCCAGCAAGGTACAAGCGGAAGTGTCCGAGAGTTGGAAATATTGTATTTTTACAGATCATTATTGCTAACTTATAACCGCAAAATATGAAATAGTAATTCAAATTGGAAGTCCGTAAACTTTTAATGAATGGGTTGCGTGAATCTCCCTGTATAGTTAGAGATGTGTAAAAATTGGAACAGTTCCAACCTGCAAGTGACAATGAACCAATACTCAAATAAAATATTCCTTTACTGATTTACGATTTATTTGATCTTGAGCTGAACATTGCAAATACAAATATGCGTTGTTGGTGTCATTATTATTATTATTAATTAATTTCTTGCAAAATAAATTTCATTTGAAAGTTGCAAATCTCACAGTTATTCTACCGTGCCTTCAATTGAATTCCTCATTAAAGTGGGCTACGATTTCACTGTTTTTTTCTCCTAAGATTTGCAGCACTGATAGCTGTTCAATTATTTAATTAAACAAATGTCAAATTCACACTTTGTATTTTCAATTAATTCAAAATGTTAGAATTACAGCAGAAAATATTTATTATTGAAAGTTATTTTCAAACCGGTACAATAGAAAATGGACAGTTAGTTTATTCAATTAATCAGTGTGTACAGAAGTTTCGACAGCAGTTTACTAATTTTGCTATTACTTATGAACACCTAGTTAAACATATCCATGCTTGTGTTCCTAAATTTCGTGAAACAGGATCACTTGGTCGCAAAACAGGGAGCGGAGCAGCTGAGAAAAGGACTGCAGCCTACATTGAAGATATTCGGGATTGAATGGAACACTCTCCCAAGAAATCTATTTCGAAACTTTCACAAGAAGTTCAGCTATTAGTGGGAACATGTCACTGTTCTTAAAAAAGACTTAAAGATTTATCCATATAAGATTCAAGCAGTCCACGAACTCAGGCCAGTAGATTTTCACAAAAGAACAGAATATTGTCAGTGGTTTCTTGATAACTTACACAACGACGACATTCTTGACAAGTGTTTCTTTTTCGATGAGGCCTGGTTTCATCTCTCATAGTATTTAAATAAACAGAATATGAGAATATGGTCAGCAGAAAATCCCCATGAATTTGTGGAAACTCCATTACATCTATTAAAAATTGGTGTTTGGCTAGCAGTGTTTAGAAGGCGTATCATCGGACCAATATTTTTTAACGACTCAGTAACTGCTGAAAGATACCGAAATGAGTTATTAGAACCTTTCATTAATCAACTACATGATGATGAACTTACAGAAGTGTTTTTTCAGCAAGACAATGCTACTGCCCACGCAGCTCATCAAACAATGACTTTCCTGCAGCAGTTTTTCGATAATCGGATTGTGAATTTTCCTGCAAGGTCCCCGGATCTCATAATTATGGATTACTTCATTCATCCGCAGATGAGAAACAGTTTTTAGAACTACGCGTCACACAATCGAAGAACTTCGTGCGGGCATTACAGATGTGTGTGCTAACAGAACCCCCGAACACTTAGCAAACGGGTTTGAAAATATGAAACGCAGAGTACGCTTATGTATTCAAGCTGAAAGAGAGCACTTTGAGCATCTACTTTAAACTTTAATGTTGTGTTTTTATTTGATGTTATGATTAGTACTGACAGTTAATGACAACTGTTTTCTCTAGAATTATGTCGCCAACTTCATAAAAAAATCACAGCCTACTTTAATGAGGAAATCAATTGAAGGCACGGTACATGTATTTCCAAATATCTTCTCCGTAAATTACAGATTGATATTATATTGAATCTAGTTATTCATGTTCGATATGTCCAAAATAAAGTAGCACGTGTTTGTAATGCAATTTAGACGAGAAACTGCAACTTGAAAAAACGGTTTTACGATATCTTACAATATTATAACAGGCGAATAAAAACAGATGGTTTTAGTTGAAATTCGGGCGGCACAGCAGTTTCAGGGTTAATGATAACAGACAAAATACGCCATTTTTTAATTTTCAAATATTGTTTGTACTATAAATATAAATACATATACTAGAGGTAAGTAAGCTACTTTTTAATTGATTTTATATTAATCAGCCTTGCTTAGGTGGCCAAATTCGTCTGAAATCATGAGTTTGTCCAAAACAAAAAAAAAAAAAATCAGAAATATGGGATTATTTTACGGATCAAGGCGAATATCAAGCCAAGTGCAACGTATGCAGCGGCACATTTTCATTTAAATCATCAGTAACAAACTTAAAAAAATATATTGAAAGAAAGCATCCGTTTGCTCTAAATAGGGATCAAGCAGATGATTCAACAAAACCAAATCTTTGGACAAAGTTAACATGCTAATGGATATTTTCATAAAAAATTTTCAACCGTTTTCTATTTGGAAGACAGAAAATTTTGTTAACATCTTAAATTCGTCGTATCAGCTACCTAGTAGAAAAACACTTACTAATGTTTTACTCCCAAATTTATATGAGGAAACATAACAATATTAAAGACGTAATACAAACAGAATGTGCAGTTATTTTGACCACTGATTGCTGGACCTCTATAAGTACCGAAAGTTTTTTAGCAGTCACTGCACATTTTATAAATAACAATTTTGTACTGCAGTCAGTATTACTGGAATGTGCATCGTTTAGTTCGTCCCATACAAGCTCAAATTTGGCAAATGCATTAAACAGAATCATTACAGAATGGTGTTTGGACGATAAAATTCTACTGGCCGTTTCTGATAATGCAGTAAACATAAAAAAAAAACAATAAAGGAAGATTTAAAATGGGAACACTTAGGATGTTTTGCCCACACAATAAATTTAATTGTCAGTGACGGAATGGTAGTGATAAGGGAAATTTTAGTTAATTAAAGTTAAAGCTATTGTGGGCCATTTTAAAAGAAGTACTCAGTCTACTAATAAATTAATAGAAGTTCAAAAACAACGCGGGAAAGTACCAAAGAAGTTATTACAAGACGTTCCAACGAGGTGGAATGCTAGTTATTATATGATAAAATGATTTCTGGAACTTCAGGAAGAAATCACAACCACAATTGCTTTAATTGATAAAAGTTTGCCTGCCCGTAATAAGAGAAGAAGAGTGGAATTGTTACATGAAATGATAAATGTGTTAAACCCCATGGAAGATACAACTAAATTAATTAGCGGACAAAAATATGTAACTGGCTCCTTGGTTGTAATACTTATCAATGGATTAAATGAAATTTATGAAGATTTAGAAAAGGAAAACTAAAGTGACATCAGCAAGGAAGTAATTACAACATCGCTACAAAAACGTTTAGGGAACATTGAAGAAAATAATACTTTAATTAATACAACGTTTTTGGATCCGCGCTTCAAAAATATAGGCTTCAAACTGACCAGTACCGGCAAAAAAGGAAAGCAGAATTTTACAAGCTTTATTGAAATGAAACATAAATCTAAAGGATCAGTAGTTGCAACAGAGGCATCACAAATTTCCCAAGAGGATAAGGACCTCTCGATCTGGAAATGTTTCGATAAAAAGGTGGCTGAATATCCAGCAATCCAAAATGATGATACTACAAGAACACGAGCAATCTTAGAAATACAAAGATACCTAGACGAGCCTCTCTTAAATAGAAATGCGGATCCTTTGAAATGGTGGCAAGAACATGGCTGTAATTTTCCAACATGAGAAAAGTCGTGAGAGAATGTTTTGCAACAACAGCTACTTCCGTTCCCTGTGAGCGAATATTTTCCCAGACAAGCCAATTACTTTCTGAACGGAGAAGCCGTTTACAATCACAGAAAATTAAACAAATTATGTTTATTAACATGAACAGCAAAACATAGTTTCTCTTGTTTTATGGAAATTTTCCTGGAAGAGGCATATAATTTTTTCCTAAATTTGGTCAGCTATAGGGAATTAACATGGAATTTCACAACACAAACAACTTCACGTCCACCACAATATTTAAATAAGCAAAAAAAAAAGATTTCCGAACATAGTTTCCATTTAATAATGCATTTCATTTGATGGTGCAAGTTGGGCAAATTATTATATAGCTTGTGAACATCCGTTTTCATAAATGTGACTTGCAATTGACAGATTCAATGCAAAATTCGATTAAATTAATAAGAATTATGGTGTTCGTTTGGTTATCGATTCTAATTTAATGCAGTGTTTTCATCACATTCAAGAAAAATATTTTGATTTTCATTTCGTTCAAGGGAGCGAGCTGGTTAAATTTTTGGGTCTGGTGATTTTCGCTCCTGTATCCGAATCCTATAAATTTCTTTTTTTACTCCAATTTTTACTCATTTATAGGTATTGGATTTTGAAAATTTATAAAGATTATCGAACATTAAAATTAAATTAAAATTAAAATTAAAATTAAAATTAAATTAAAAGATTAAAAATTGTTATTAAAATAGAACTTCGATTTGCGAAGTCTGACGTGCGTGACCAAAAACCAAAGACTAAGCAACTTACCAATTTGTTCCATTTTAATAAAATATTAAAAATACAGTATTATTATTTCTTAAATATTAAAATAATTTGTAATTTAAATTTCCATTTTTGTATTATTTGTCAGCGTGATAATAATATTATGTTTTGAACTGCTTTTTAGAATTAGTTAATTTAATTTTAATGTTAATAAGTTCTATTTAATACAAATGATCGAATCTAAGTACATTTATTTAAAATATTCGGAACATTCGAAAAGACTGCTTGTGTTTTTTTTTATTTTTGTATTAAATTCTATTATTTTCCTTCTAGTATCTTACTTCTTTACTGCAGTAAAAATCACAATTATAATATAACCATATAGTTTGAAAACCAAATGACATTTCAATATTATGTCATTAGTGACAAATTTGAAGAGAAAATATGTATTGAGTCTGTTTCTAGTTTCTAGTCTATTAAAAATAACACTCATTTGATTTATGACATCACAGACGATATGCATACTTAATTTTTATTTTACCAACATTGCTGATTATTTTAGGTAAGATTAAGTAACGGTAAGGAAAGCAACAAACGACAATAATAGTAGCAGTAAAATTATAACCATAATAATAATAACAACAATTGATTTAATATTAATAACAATATAGAAAATTTTCAAAATGATAACCGTGGTGCTCTTCACATAATTGTTTTCTATGACAAGGAAACCGATTCACAATTAAATCTACTGTTATAATTATTTGTATTATTACTGTTATTCGTATAGGTATCTTTATTGGTATTGTTATTGTTGTTGGATGATTGGGTCAATTCTGTAACATTGATATGGACTTGATATTGCTATGTTTCAAGAGACCTTGTAAAATTTGTGTTCTGTAAATAGTTTTGTAAAAACTTGCAATCTCGAGTTAATATGCATCTCTCTTCAATTTGCGGTCGGCAATGGACGTGGAATGTTATGAAATCGTAACAAATTCTCTTCAGGTATTGAAGATCAAATCAATTGATATGCATATCAATGTTACAGAATAGCCCTGGATGTCTTATGTAAAATAGTCAGATAGGATTGATAAAATTAAAATTAAAATTTAAGCAGTTAAGCACTAGTTTCGCAGGCAACGGAACTGACACTTGGAGGCGGGGGGAACACATCTTCAGGCGTGAATTCGATCCCCACTGCCAGTGCATGTTCTATGTCAGAGATGGAATTTTCATCTGTCGGTTATTGTTCGGGTGTCTGCATTTCACTGGTTTGTAAGCTAAAGAAGGTAAACATGTAGTAAGTTGGTCGCAGTCATAGTTAATGATCATAATTACCAACCATTACAACCTTACCACAAACCAGAAAGCTTGGAGCAAGGGTGGTATTAAATAAAAGTCTGCTTGCGGTTTTCTATGTTACAGATCAAATAAATGTAAATTTTTACAGACTACAACTACAAACAGTCTCAATACAAATTTTTTTAATTAAAATCAACTAAATTATAGACAAAATACTCGATTGGAATATTGAATAAATGCTGATTTATGAATATATGAATTTGACGTCTTACTGTTTGTAAGTTTGTTATGGTAACAAATATTGAATCCCATATTACTGTAAAGCTCAATCAAAGACATATTAAATTCAGTAATAAATTATAGGGTATTCCATTTAAAGTAACCGAGTAAAATAAACATCGGAGTTATAAATCACCCTATGTAAAATAATAGGAATTTTGTTTAAAATTGTTCCCTAGCGTTATAACGAGTGTATGTTTTTGTTATTAATTTTTATTGCTTGTTTAATGGCCAAGAAAACACATTAGGGGAAAAAGTATTCGTATCTTGAATTAATTCTTAAAACTAATGATGCAAGTTAAATAGTACTCTGTACATTATGTTGTGTTTTAATAAAAGGTACTTGTAATAGCTACTATTTAACATAGTTTTATTTTAATAAGTTTACTTATATTTCTTTTATAAATGAAAAAGCTTAAACAAGCAAGGAGACGTTACATTTGTGCTGGAGTATTTTTATGTGATTTATTTAATCGCAAACCCGGTTTGCATACGTTTACCTTTCAGGTTTCGTGATCTCGGATTTTATTCTTTCAGCGGTGTCTACCGATAGCGCTTTACCGTCCAGTCTTTTGCTCACGTATTTTTTCAAAAGAATTGTAAGCTTTTTCCTCGTGAAAGCAAGTCCTTCATCGATCTCTTTTAAACCCAAAATCTCCAATATATTTTGCTGGAGGTCAGGCAGTAATTCTTTGATCAATTCCGGTCTTTCCTCGGGTAGCTAAAATCAATGTTTTTTTTTTAATTAATTGCAGCCTTGTATTCTGTTGGTGTTGTGACGGTGTCGTGATAATTAAATCAATTCATGATAGAGTGCCAAACTGGAAAATTGTAGTAGACGTACAGTTTTAAATTCTCCTTCCAGAGTCTCGAACGTTCGGTACCACCAGTTGCGACTGTTTGGATCGTTATGTTCGTACTTGCTATGATGAATGATTTTAAGACAGTTCTGCTCAAAGAAATCGTCCATTCTAATATTATTTTCGCCTCGCACAGAGTAAAACTAAAAAGTAACTGACAAGAAGCGCCTTAAGGAATGCCTAGGAACGACAAGTTTTATCAATAGTTCACGAAACACAACATACACTTTTTTAAAGAATCTTTATTTATTAATCGATTAACCTAAATTTCTTAGATAATAAATTAAACAAATCATGGAATTTTTTGACATACCGCTAGTTGTTATAGAACTTCCGATTTCGCCGGAAGTGATATCAACTTTCTTATTTTAAACGGAACATCTTATATATTCTTACATATTTAAAATCTACGGATTATTATGAGTCCGAATACGTATCAATTGATAATTTTGGTTTCCATGAGAACGAAAAAAAAAACT
Organism: Prosopocoilus inquinatus; assembly: GCA_036172665.1. NCBI lineage: Eukaryota > Metazoa > Arthropoda > Insecta > Coleoptera > Lucanidae > Prosopocoilus > Prosopocoilus inquinatus. Next base: position 33,379,829 of record CM069869.1, read on the forward strand.
TTTCAATCTGGATAGCTATGAATCGCATTTTTTCGATCTAATGCGATCAAGTGTTTCGAGAAAATCACTCCTTTGATTGTATTTTGCTTTTCAACATTTTTACAGTGTTTGAAATTTTCATTAGGTCGTAATTCATTTTTCCTAATAGAAACTCATATGTTTCTTAGCTTACTTCAACAGAACATTTCTTTCTGCGTACGTTGATACCAAATACATCATATTTTCTTTGAAACTCATTTGAAATAAAGCGAGTGTAAAATTTCAATAAGGCATGCTATAATTTAAATTATTTTCAAAGAAAATATGACGTATTTGGTGTAAGCGTACTCAAAAAAAAATATTCTGTTGAATTAAGCTAAAAAACACATGAGGTTCTATTAAAAAAATGAGTTACGACCTAATGAAAATTTCAAATACTGTCAAATTTTCCAGAAAACTCAAAAAGCCTACTTGCATTAATGTTACAAATTTGGGGGTTCACAAATTATAGTCGTTAAATTTCAGAACACTTTAATTACAAACCGTCGCTCTATACAGTAAAATACATTTTCTACTATTCGAAGTATAAACACTTTGCTTCCTAACATATAACTACTCCACTGGCGGGCTGGTACGAGAATTGCATATTATGTGACGCAAGATGCGGTAACTTGTTCTAAAAATAGATATATTTGCGTGTCACTGCTGTAACATTAACTTTTACCATAAAAGCTGCGGTTTCCTATGAGAGTCGGTCGGGCTGAAACTCAACGCGATCGACAGTCACTCTAAACAGAAGCGAAAATTTAAATGAACGTACATGTACGTTGATACCAAATACATCAAATTTCATTTGAAACTCATTTGAAATAAAGGGAGTGTAAAATTTCAATAAGGCACACTCTATTTTAAATTATTTTTAAAGAAAATATGACGTATTTGGTATCAACGTATTCAGAAAGAAATGTTCTGTTGAACTAAGCTAAGGAACATATGAGGTTCTATGGAAAAAAGATGAGTTAAGACCTAATGAAAATTAAATTTCAAAAACTGTAAAAATGTTAAAAATCTAAATACCATCAAAAGAGTGATTCTCTCGAAACACTTGATCGCATTAGATCGAAAAAATATGATTAATAGCTTTCTAGATTGAAAAATAAAAATGTTTTTTTGTTCGTTGTCATGGAAACCAAAATTAACAATTGATACGGATTCGGACTCATTCCGGCGAAACCGGAAGTCCTATGTCGACTAGCAGTTTGTCGAAAAATCCCATTTTTCGTTTAATTTATTATCTCCAAAATTCAGGTCAATCGATTAATAAATAAAGATTCTAAAAGGGTGAGAACAAGGCGCGGGACACCTGGTATTTTCTTAAAAAGAATTAATCAATTATCTAGGTTTTATTTCTGCCTTACATGCAGTATTTCAGTGCAAAAATGTAATTAGGTACATTATGAAAAGATAAAAGTCGACTTTGCACATTCTATTTGTACAGGGTGGCCTAACGATGCGTATATCTTCTGTGAGGCCTATGGGAAGTAAATCAGGAAAAGAATCTATAAGGAACTTTATACTAGCCGACATGCGGCATATTGTAAAATTATTTTGAACTAGACTAGGTGATCAGAAACATCCTATATATTTTTAGATAGTTGGATTCGCCGCAGTGAGCTGATTACAACGGTATAAATATATATTGATTTCATTGAATACTTTCGTAAAATAATTTTTTTTTTAATATTCTTCAATAATTCAGTCAGTTTGAACAGGAATTTCTGATTACTGAGATAACACAGGCGAACGAAAATCTAGCACGATATTTTTAGGACTTTATGAAACTGTGAACACAATTAAGATATCTTTTTGTATTATACCGAGCCATCGATACTTACGAAACATTCGGTATCTAATTTTTTTTTTTATGGAACAGCCTACTTTTTATTTCAAAAATGGATAGCAATTAAAAGTAGCTTTCTACTGATATAAGGTTATAAACCTTTATTTTTAACAATTTCGTCACTAGAACTTTTCTTTTTCAGTATTTCAATGGTCCGCTTTTTCAACTACACACCCAATGTTGCCACTTTCCTACCTAAATTCGACCATTCGAAGTCGATGATTTTTCGATTTTTATGGTAGGTTAATGTTACAGCAGTGACACACAAATGTATTTATTTTTAGAACGAGTCACCCCATCTTGCGTCACAGAATATGCAATTCCCGTACCAGCCCGTCAGTGGAGTAGTTATAAGTTAGCAAGCGAAATGTTTATACCTGGAATAGTAGAAAAGAGTTTTAATTGTGTAGAGCGACGGTTTGTAATTAAAGTGCTCTGAAATTTAACGACTATACTTTGTGAACCTCCAAATTTGTAACATAAATGCAGGTAGGCTTTTTGAGTTTTCTCGAAAATTTGACAGTATTTGAAATTTTCATTAGGTCGTAACTCATTTTTTTAAAAGAACCTCATATGCTTTTTAGCTTAATTCAACAGAATATTTTTTTCTGAGTACGCTTACACCAAGTACGTCATATTTTCTTTGAAAATAATTTAAAATAGAGCATGTCTTATTGAAATTTTACACTCCCTTCATTTTAAATGAGTTTCACAGGAAATATGATGTATTTGGTATCAACGTGCTCAGAAAGAAATGTTCTGTTGAAGTAAGCTAAGAAACATATGAGTTTCTGTTAAGAAACTGAATTACGACCTGATGAAACCGAAAGTCCTACGACGACTAGCAGTATGTCGAAAGACACCATTTTTTTTTAAATTTATTGTCTCCAAAATTCAGGTTAATCGATCAATAAATAAATATTCTAGAAGGGTGAACGCATAGCGCGGGACACCGGTATAATCAACTTCCATCTAATACAAAAGGGTATATTCTGATAAATAAACTTAAGATTAATACAAATATCATTTAATATGACCATTGAAGAGAAATTTTGGAAATAAATCAGAATGAATGTTCAAGTAGGTTGAATTTTTTAAGTTTTTTATTAGAATTTTAGAAAAGTATCTTTTTAGCTATTGTATTTCAAACTTATTAGTTTTTTATACTCTCTGCTTGTCTTTATTTATTGTTTTCAAAATCAAAATAATGATACGAAAGGTACTATGAATATAAGTCGTCATGCCACATTAAACACCAAATGCCTACAAATTCAGGCATTACTCTCTATAATTGTGTTTAAAGTAAGGTATGGGTAAGGTTTAACATTATTATTATAACAAATGAATTCGTAAATATTTCAGCCATGGTTACAACTTAAATTTCTTTAAAAATTTAAAGATTTTTTTATTATTTTTGGGTTAGTACTAGGCGGACAAGAGTTGTGTATCACACGTGCAGAAACGCATTAGCATCCCTTAGCTATGCCCTTACTTCGATTCGTTCGCTCGTGCAGCTTTAGCCGCGCGCTGCTACTCATTTTCTGCCCTTGTGACACAATATACCTACTAATTTTACTACCGTTTGAGAACTGCCGGCATAGCTAAAAGTGGAACGCGGCCGCCTGTTCATTACCACCGGAAGTCGAAATAGGCTTGACTTGATCTTGAGCACGAGCAACGTAAATCAGCTCGTCAGTCAAAACGTTTGACGATGTGGATTGCCGGATTTATTAAAATTAACTTCACTGAAAGTTATTACAAGTTTAAGTATTTTTAAATTAAAAACTAGCGTAACTGCCGAACAAATTAAAAGCGGGGCACAAACAAATTGTAATTTCTCATTCTATATTTTTAAAAGACTTATCGAAATTTGACATTTCCTTTTTACCAAGGGCCATAAGGAGTAATAATTTCATAGCTAGCAGCGAGATTACAGCAATAGTTTATTTACGTAAAAGGTTCTGTTCATGTGTTTTAGACAAAGCAAACGCTCTGGGAGTATGTGTGCCACCTACCCAAATATGTTATGCACGAGCCGTCGCTGGTACTTATACTGAGTTTTCTTTTTAATTTGCATACAGTATCAAAGCACAATGAAAGTTTAAAAAAAATTGTTGCAAAACGTTTTCCATTGCAGTGAAAACTTCGAGCAACCTCTGTACAGCTGTTTCAGACCTGTTTAGGGCTTCGTCAGCAGAAACGTAGCTCGAAGTTTTCACTGCAATCAAAAATGATTGGAATGGACTTATAATGTAGCAAACTGGCTTCAATTTGTGAATCCTAATGCAATGTCAGGTCAAAAAGCGATCGTAGATGTCGCGGTTTAAATTATTCAGTGTTAGTAATCTAGTAAATCCTAGTCAATAGTATGCGCTAACCTTTCGATTTCAGACGCGGTAGTAGGAAGAGTGTTGATTGAAGTATGTTCACTCCTGGAACCTTCCACTCTAGACAAGCGCACATATTCTCTTATGTACATAAGCGGTTGTCTCTTCATTAGCGTTTGACTGCGTATTGTTTTATCGTAACATAAAATTTCTAATATTCTATCCTCGATGTCAGGGAGCACCTGCTTTACTACTTCTTCTCGCTCCTCGGGTGGCTAAAAGTAATTTCAGCTAGAATAACATTCAGTCTGTGCGAAAAGGTTAAGTGAAGCATACGATTTTGAATCGTGCTTCCAACCTGTCGAATTCCTTATACCACCAATTTCGCATATCCGGATCGTTATGTTCGTACTTGCTCGAGTGGATGTTTCTCGAACATTTCTGTGATGAAGTTTCGTAGTCGTCCATTATGATGTTAATTTATACGTTTTTGTATGGAGTGTAAAAACATCGATCAACAAGAAAATTCAAAATGACATTTTTATTAACTCTTAATCCCTTAGTTTAAAGTAGGCGGTGCGAAAACTGGCAGATATACCTATTAAGGTCACTCGGACACAATGCTAACTTTTGTACAAAATTTATTAGACAGTGATAGTGCCCAATTTATTCGCAAATGCGATGTAAGAATGATGAACATATAAAATAGCGACATCTTACTATCGCTTTTTGACCTAACATTGCAGTAGGATAGACAAATTAAAGCGGGATTTGCTCCTAATGAGTCCCCCATGCAAGGCGGCCATGCTTGCTGTCAAAGCATATTGAAAGATTTTAGAAAAATTTTGTGCAAATCGTTTTTGATTGCAGTGAGAACCTCGAGCAGCCTCTGGACAGCTGTTTCAGCCCTGCTTGGGGCTTCTTCAGCAGAAACGTAGCTCGACATTCCTACTGCAGACCAAAAACGACTTGCCCAATTTATTCGCAAATGCGATGTAAGAATGATGAACATATAAAATAGCGACATCTTACTATCGCTTTTTGACCTGACATGGCAGTAGGATAGACAAATTGAAGCGGGATTTGCTCCTAATGAGTCCCCCATGCAATGCTTCAATTTGTCTATCCTACTGCAATGTTAGGTCAAAAAGCGATAGTAAGATGTCGCTATTTTATATGTTCATCATTCTTACATCGCATTTGCGAATAAATTGGGCAAGTCGTTTTTGGTCTGCAGTGGGAATGTCGAGCTACGTTTCTGCTGAAGATGCCCCAAGCAGGGCTGAAACAGCTGTCCAGAGGCTGCTCGAGGTTCTCACTGCAATCAAAAACGATTTGCACAAAATTTTTCTAAAAAATTTAAAAAAAAACTTTACTTTAAAAATTTAAAGGACTGTTGCTATGGTAACAACCAACCATAAAGCTTTCTGATGGTTGTTACCATAGCAACAATCCTTTAAATCAAGCATAATAGCCCCTAATGGTTACTTATTAATAACTGAAGTTTGTTCTTGTCCGATGAAAATTGTAAGTATAAAGTTTTTTTAATCTCAAACCGGACAGAAAAATTAAGAGAACACACTCAACGTTTCGCTATAGATTTATAGCTATAAATCTATAGCGAAACGAAAGAAATGAAGAGAACACACTCAACGTTTCGCTATAGATTTATAGCTATAAATCTATAGCGAAACGTTGAGTGTGTTCTCTTCATTTTTCTGTCCGGTTTGAGATTAAAAAAACTTTGTACTTACTTATTAATCTTGTTAAGAAAATGAAGTTGATTCTTGTCCGATGAAAATTGTAAGTACAACTTTGTACTTACAATCTTGTTAAGATATCAAGCTTCACCTGAATAAGGCTGTAAATAAATACATATCAAAAGTGTCCTAAAGAGTTGAGTAAACATTCACTAGAGAATGGATAGTATTCTGATTATTAAAAATGTATCTTGGAACGCATTTGGCATTCCATTATTATGACTTGAGTCAGTCTGCACCTGAGAATTCCCCACTCATGATCAGTATTTCTTAACGTTCATCAAGATTATTGCAGATCTTACTATCGTATTAGGCTGGACACTACTGCCAAACTTTTAGTACACTACTACCTCATCGCAAATTATTTTTTTGTTTAAAATTTTTTCTATTTTATTAATTTAAGAAATATTGAAAAACTTGGTGGTTGATTGAAATGAATTTTATCCAAATTCAAAATTGAAAATTACCCCACAAATGTTACTGTGGGTCGCGGAATATATTTTCTCTTGGCAATATATAGAGGTCTCAGAAGTTTCATCGATAACTACAAAACTACTTGAACTTAAACTACGTAAAATCTACAATATTTAATTTATTGGTCAAATTTTCGTTACTACCTCCCACAACTTCAGCTTGACAACAATCTACATACCGAGTAAGTAAGGAAGTTTAATCAATGGGGATGGGAAATGAAAAATAATATTTTAAAACCTATAACGACGTTATTACCGCCTGCGCCGGATGTACTGCTCTACAGTAGAACTGTTCGGCACAGGCTACATTAATTATTAAAAGTTACTTTCTTTGCAAAAAGTTCATAAGAGTTAAAGTTAAAATTTAGTGATTCAGTGGCCAGTTTAGTGACCTTCCCAAAATTTTTGACTACAAAAATCCAGTATATTTATACTTAATACGAATACGAGGCATTGATTCATGCAACTTTTCTTCCATTTAACCATATTTGTCTCTTATGGTTTAGGAGATCCCTTCATTGTACACTCAATTTTAAACAGCCGGCATTTCAAAATAATTTTGTATATAACGTTTCATGTTTCTGTTGTATGTTATAAAATTTTTAAAATACGTAAAACCTGGTTCAAACGCATCCGGATATTGAAAACATTTATGTCGAATAAATTTCTGATTTGTTCGTTCAAAATAACCAATCAATCAAAAACAGTCGAAAATAAATATTTTGCATACCTGTGAATTCCAGGCTGGAATGCTTTTGGACAAAGCTTAATACAAGACTATGTCTTATTTGTTTAATGCCTCGATAGGAAAGAAAAACTAAAAAAATATTGCATGAAAATTTCTGTGGTGCACAGTCAACGCGAACGCCAGAATATATTTTTACATAGGCACTTAGGCACGAGAAAAATATATTTTTAATTCTAATTAAAAACATAATCGAAATGTTTAAAACTTAATTGCCTAGGTTTTTTTCTTAAATGAATACACTAGATACACTTCACTTATATACATTATAAAGTGATTCCAAATGAAAGTTATTTTAATAGAAACAGTTTCAGCGAAAAAAGAAAAACCTCAAATCTTGGAAGGCTGTTTTGATGTTTTATAAACTATTATCTAAACTAAAATAGTAAAGGAGACTATGGTTTAAGAAACAATTGACAATTAATCTCCGCCCACAATAATTTTATATCCATAGATGCGTATTTCGGCAGCTAAGCTGCCATAGTCAGTACCCTACCAACTTAAATGCATTTAAAAAGATCCTAATAAAATCATAAAAATGATTGTTGTTAGTTTTTACATTTTTATGATTCTATTAGGATGATTAGATTGTTTTTAGATCTTTTTAAGTGCTTTTAAGTTGGTAGCGTACTGAAGATAGCAGCTTGGCTGCCGAAATACGAATCTATGGATATAAAATTATTGTGGGCGGAGATTAATTTTCAATTATTATCTGAATAAAGATTAAAAAGGAATTATTAAAATACCATCAATACTGATGATTATGTATTGATTATGTATTGTAGTCAACTGATTGCTTCACATACCATCAGTATATTGATTGGTGCCTTATTCTAATTTTCAGCTTAAATTTTACTTATGTACCATACCCGCCAAAAAAGGTGGAACATGTAATACGTCGACGTGTTTTTACATTATAACGACGTGTTTTTACATTACCACTAAATGGTAAGATGAATGGCTTAAAGTTGCATTCAAACTAATAAAATAACTCAAAAATGCATGTAGATAATTCTTCCAGATTTTTTTGGCGGGCATAGTACTTTCTAAAATAACTAAAACTATCACAAATTAACGTAACACGAAAAAAAAACACCCTTGATTTCACAAAAGTTTTTTTTTTCACTAAATGTACATTTCGTATGCTAAACATACATCGTCAGTAGTATACAAATTATTTTGTCTTACGGGCTAGTTCATACAGGATTTCAAAATCTAAAACTGTTATTCTAATATTTTCTGTAAATTTGACTAGGTAGTAGGAAGATGGACCACTAGAATGAATCTTACCTAGAAAAGCGGGAGAGTGTCACGAATCTCTCAGAAACGGATTAATGCATAATGGAGTAGAAAATACTAGGAATGAAAATAGAACAATATTAAAGGTTATTTATAGGATGTATGAATTAAAAAAAAGTCGATAGGTATTTTAAAAAAATCGATAGGTATATATATATATATACACTGTCTTGAATCATTTTTCAGACATAGAAACATAGGATATAAAACTAAATATTCGCAATTATTTGCTCTCTTGTAACTTTTAGAGCAAAATGGCAAAGGAAAATATTGTTCGGAATATTAAAATGCACTTAAGATCATATTTAGAACTTTAAATTTCGCAACCATTTTCTTTTAAAATGGTAAAAATCTTCTGAAAAATGTACTTAATTTACTAACAAGTTTGAACAATTTTTATTATACTTATTTATAAATAACTATTTCTTCTTCAATATAAATGTTTGATGTTTCTATTTTCAGTTACAAAATTTTAAAATTCAGTAAAGTTACTGACAACTAGAAGTTTGCCTGCTTGAGCTAAACTGTGGAATTGAAAAATGTCTGTGTATTTAGTTTTCTTTTTAATTTTGAAAGCCGGTGTTTTTTAAAAACATGCTAAAGATAATCCCAGTTAATGCATAACACGAAGCTTCGTATTATGCCGTTTAATGCTTTATGATAAATTCGACAGGAGAGCAGAAATTTACTATTAAATAAAAATGCATCGAAATTCCTATGGTACGTAATCAAAGTGGACAACCGGTATATACAGGGTCTCCCAAGTTGAGTGGCCTATTAAAAGTTTTCCAGGAAGGAAATATACAAAAAATATGAAACTTAGCAGGATGCCTCGGCGGATGGCGACCTTTCAGACTAAGATATTTTTACTTTCATATCACTTCCGGTTATACCGGAAATTGCCGCTAACTTTCTTATTTTAAATAGAATGCTATATTTTTTATTGCAAATTCTGATTCTACGCATTAGTCTAAGTAAAAATTGTTAAGACGTCCCTATACTTAAATGTAACCGATTTTGAGATATCTGGAGATTTATCTAAAAAATTGTTTTGGTCAGCTTTCATTGAAGAGATTGTATTTATGACACTTTCAAATTTAGAAATTCAGGTGGCATGTCGTTTTGAAGTACTATCTTCAGAATTTCAAATAGTGTCCTAATTATCCCTGAAAAAATCATTGGCTGGTCATCATAAAATGGTGTCGAACCTCACTATGTTTAACTGCCCAGAACTCAATTTTCGTAAATGGAACACCCTGTATATTTTTGGATCAGGAGACAGAGAATCAAATTCTACATCGATTAGTATTAGTATTCCCTATAACCATCTGCATTAGTTTTCTTGTTATCAGTAATTTTTTTATTATAATGGTATATTTTTCTTGAATTATTGTATTTTTTAGCAGTAAGTGACGAGAAAACAAAAATATTTATTGAGTTATAACACTAACAGATAAGTAAAATGATTTTTTTTTAAATTTTAGATAAAGTTGGCCATGAAAACGAAAAAGTAGAGGAAGTGGCGCCCTACAATAAGAACAAAAGAAGTTATTGGAAATTCTGTAGTAAATTTTTATGTAGTGTATCTTTCTACGGCCTCCATTTATCTAAAATTTAAAAAGTCATATACAGTACAAACAAGCAACAAAGAAATTAACAAAATTAACAAAGCAAATGAAAAGTATCCTTACTATTGCAAAATTGTAACATCGTAAAATAACTACAAAGCTTGTTCAGATTGCCTGCCATTGATGCGAAGGCAATTTCTTATTCGTGATACAACACCCTCTATGGTTGCTCGTCGTATTTTCATGGGATTTAAATTTTGAAAGCAATTTATAACTCGATTTTCGAGATCTTGCCTATCATTTACAGGTTCACGATAAACCTCCGATTTAATTTTACCCCACAGATAGAAATCCAATGGCGTAAGATCAGGTGATCGTGGGGGCCATCTCAAAGGACCGTGGCGTCCTATCCATCGATTTGGAAAAAGTTCGTTTAACTGCTGTCCTACTTCGTTAGTACTGTGTGCTGGAGCTCCCTCTAGCTGATACCAACAATTAAAATAAGCATTAATTGGTAAATTTTCTAAAAAAATTGTCACTACAGTTCTCAAAATGTCTAAATAACGACGAGAATTTAGATTTTCGTTATAAATAAAATAGGAACATCTGTTATCCTTCAAAATTGCAAAAACGTTAAAACTAAATTTATTTTGGAATCCTCTCTCTCTAACAAAATGTGGATTTTCCCTTTCCCATACATGAGAATTATGCCTATTTAAAATTCCTTCATGAGTAAACCTAGCCTCATCTGTCCAAATGATCTTCTGCATGAAACGGTGGTCTTCTTGCTAATGTGTCAAAAGTGCTTCACAAAATCGCATTCGAATCGCCGGATCTTCGGGTTGTAAAGCGTTAACTGTAACGAACTTGTAATCATGTAATTTATGCTTGTGCAGAATTCTTTGTATGGATGAATGTGCGACATTTAAATCGTGTTCAGCAGCGGTGATAGATGCTCGCGGATAAACTTGAAAGAATGCCAAAACAGAAATTTCGTTTTCTTCATTGCCAGTTACAGGACACGACGAAGTTTTCTTTGGTCTAACGGTACCACTTCTTAAAAAGTTACGTTCATACCTTCTAAATTTTTTTCGGTCATTGGCGGCAACTGCAGATACATTTCATTGAATCTTCTGCATGTTCTCGTAACAATTTTATTGCATTCTCCATGAATGTAAAAATATTTAATAATTGTTCATTACAATAGCCAAAATTATTCATTGTTATGTACGCCAAAATAATGTTATGGTTAGCAATTAGTTACTTCTTTAAAAATTAGCAGTTTAATATCTGTTTCTTTTTCAAAGTTTGCTACGAATAACGGCATTAATTCCATTAGTTACCCAAACAAAATAAAGAAATGAGAAAACTACTGCAGATGGATATAGGGAATACTAATACTAATCGATGTAGAATTTGATTCTCTGTCTCATGATGTAAAAATATACAGGCTGTTCCATTTACGGAAATTGAGTTTTGGGCAGTTAAACATAATGAGGTTTGACACCATTTTATGACCAGCCTGTGATTTTTTCAGGGATAATTAGAACACTATTTGAAAGCCTGAAGATAGTACTTCACTTCAAAAGTGTCATAAATACAAACTCTTAAATGAAAGCTAACCAAAACAATTTTTTAGATAAATCGGTGTCTCAAAATCGGTTACATTTAAGTATAGGAAAGCCTTAACAATTTTTACTTAGACTAATGCGTAAAATCAGAATTTGCAATAAAAAATATAGCATAAATAAGAAATTTAGCGGCGATTTCCGGTATAACCGGAAGTGATATGAAAGTGAAAATATTTTAGTCTGAAAGATCACCTTCCGCCGTGGCTGCCCGCTAAGTTTCATATTTTTTGTATATTTCCTTCCTCGAAGACTTTTAATAGGCCACTCAACTTGGGAGACCCTGTATAATATAGGAATTGAAAAAATAAAAAAAGTGATTATGAACATAAATTTGCTAATTTTCAATCACGTTTTTACCGTATTGTTCCAATTCCTATGTGTTTGATTTTAGATATGAAATTAATGTAATCATACAAATTGCTTATTATAATAACTTTCCAATTAAACCAATTTTTAAGATTTACAAACGAATTAAAAGTAAATTAATCAATAATATTATTTTTCCAAATTCAAACATTTCAAATGATTCCATTTGTTATTTTTCTATTCCCTATATTGATCCTTTATCCTACAAAATTAAATCTTTTCTAAAATCTATGGCGTTAAAAGTTTCATTTTCGACCGTTTTATCATTTAGAGGTTTAGATTCACATAGTAAAGATCAATTAGATAATTATTCTAAAAATGGAGTATATTCCTTAAAATGTAATTCTTGTGATGCAACAGACATTGGGCAAACCGGAAGAAGTGTACGTACAAGTGTTAATGAGCACTTACGTTCTTTACGTTTAAATAAATCAGATTCAACTTTTGCAAAACATTTGGCAGAAACAGCACACTCTTTTGACCCTATTCAGAATGTCAAATTATTACACAGTCTTGATTAAGGGAACGAATTAAAGGTTGCTGAAAATTTTGAAATCTTTTTACATAAAATTATTAATTCTATCAATTTAATTAATGAACAAACAATTTCTAATTCTGAAAATTTCTTTATATCGATTCATTGGAATTTGAATCAATTGTATAATTGATCTAAAGTTCCTTAAATAACTCATCTATGAATTAATAAAAAAAAAATTATTGACAACAAAATCAATATACACGTATTTACAATTTTCTTAAAATAATTTACTAGAATTTATATGTAAGTATTTTAGTTTGATTATTATTAATTATTATTTATTATATTTATTTTAAGGAACACTTGAGCATGCCTAGTTATTATTAGGCGAAACCGGTAGTGAATAAAAAGTAAATAAATTGTCAGAAGACTTTTCATCAATATCAACATAATTAAATAAAGGCAAACAGCTTAGAAGACTATTGGCCGTATTCGTAAAGAGCTCTAAATTATATGATTTATAAATGATTTTATTTATGCAAATGAAATGCTAAATCAGATGACGTATTCACAAATCGAAAATAAGACTTTTGTTTGATCGATTTATAAATCGTTTGATTTACCTGTTCTTCACTCTTGATTTAATTATTTTTCCAAAAAGTAGTTGTTAATAAGTATTGCAAATTCAATTTGTGTTATAATATTCTCTAGTTAAAGTTTCTATACACTGTGATTCAAAAGGACCGCAACATCACTTAAATGGTCTTTAGACTCATTAATTTGTTCTCAAAAATCTAAAAAAAAAAAAATTCTAGAAGCTTTATTTACGTAGATATAAGCCTTCAAAGATGGGAAGTTGATGTTGGTTTTCTATTAACAATTACTTTAACGTTTTATTAATGAAAAACGTAGATAAACGCCGGTACAATTTTTCTTGTTAATGAATATAATTAATATTAAGTAATAAAGCAGAAAAACTCTTTGGAAATTGCAACATTATTTTAGAAATAAGGTCGGCAACGGTGCACCCAGACTTCGGTGTTGTTACGGTTACCATGGTCTGATATGTGACAGTATTAACAGTAAATAAAATTTGCCGTTTTTCGTGATGGTCTGAAACGACGCATTCAACTAAAAAGTGAACAGGAACTGCGTAAAAGAATTCAAGAGTTCAAGGAAGTATCAGAAGACTAGGAGAATGTATTGAGGCAGTCAAAATTTCGACCATGTATTACCGGAATGGGACGGGATGGGATGTATTACAGCGGTTTAATTTGATTCGTTTAGTTTTTGATTGTATTTTTTTGATTTTGAGTTAATTCGATATTTATATAATTCATTAAAGCATTAGGTATGTCATAAGTTATTGTCTTAGTTTTTGTCAACTCGTTTGCTCCTTTCATTTTACGATATTTCTAAATTCTTTGCAAGTTTATCATGTTTCTTTTTAAAAACACCCTTCGGCCAACTCCATCAAATTTTTACTTAAGAAACTTAAGAGCCCGTTTCAGTCGCCATCGTTATGCCACTTTTCTAGTTCAAGAATTACGCTAAAACTACTGATCTGATCATCGAATAGTTTTAACATTTTTGTTTTGTTTTTTTAATAAGGAATTTCGGAAAGTCATTTTTAATATTTTCTAATAATTTTTATAATTTTTATTACTTATAGAAGTTGATTTTCAACTTAAAATTAACTTTCCGAGATAAAGCAACTAATTTTATGAAGATCTATAGCAACAGAAACTTAATCAAGGCCATAATATTTAAATAAAACATGAATTACGAAATTTTATAATTAGTAGTTGCAAACTGCTGCCCTCTATCGAAAGCAATCGGAGATGCCACAGTAGGCGGGGCTTATTTTTATTTTACATTTTACGGCTGGGGAATTTCCGGTATGCCTAAAATTCTCTGACCCGGGGGCTCGTTCAGAAACTGAAAAAAAGCGCACTTTGGGTAAAATTCTTTCTCTCAATGTGTAAGTGATTTTGTATATTTTTTTTCGTTCTAAACGCCCAAAGTGCTCTTTCGTTACAGTTTTTGAACGCAACAGTATTGTATAAGTAAACTGAGTGGTACTTATATTTGAAAGACAATCCTTTGCATGTGATCTCGAGAAAATCGGAAGGCGCGAGCAGTCACATTTACCACGATGTTTACATTTTTACTCTTTTGAAGTCATATTAACTTCCAATAAATTAAGGAAACAAACAAATATTCAGTACGTTGTTTTCTTTATTTTAATTGTATACAATGAACGGCAAAAAGTTACACCATTTGGGAAAATTTTTTGCAGTTTAAAAAATTTGTGCCAATAGTTGTGTGTTTTGTGTATGTTCGATAACCAAATATAAACAGGACAGAAACAGTGAGCAGCTTTTAGTGTGGCTCAAAAAGGTACCTATTTAAAATTCGAAAAAAATAATAATAATAATATGATTCCAATAGGTTTTTACAAAAAGCGTTTACGATAATTGGAGCGGTATATACCGGTTAATCTATTGTCTCACTCTTACTTGCATTAAACGCATTCATTTTATCTTACTTTTCTACCCCGATCCATAGAGCTCTCCAATTATCGTAAACGCCTAAAATGTGTCGCTTGCTCTGACAAAATGCACAAGATTTTTCATTTTGTAGTTAGAAGCGGCAATTGGGCGTTTGGTATTTAGCTCTTGCAAGTGATTAGTTTATTCATTTATTCAGCTATAAGAGAATGTTTTTTATATCCATAAGAAATATTTAAACAAATAAAATTTGCTTTTGGGTTCTGTTATGAAATCGACATTAGTACAAATAGTGGCTACCACGTATTGCACCTACAGTGATCGCCAAAATGTCGGCATCAAATGGGAAAAATCTTTATTTTTAATTTTTTGAGGAAACTTTTTAAAGCAATAATTTCTACTTGTCTGAAAACCTTTTTAACTCCTAACAGATATACCGAGTGATTTTATTCGAAATTAATCTATATTTCAACGAGATTTTTTTTAACGTAAGTTAGTTTCAACTTATTTTTTTAATATTCCGTTAAAATTGAATTTTTCAACTTTTAGAATATTCTAAAAATGTCAGGTACTAAATCTTCAATATTTAATATTTTTAGGGCGGAAACTACCAAAATTTATAATTTGAAAAAATAAGAAAGATTAAGTATTGCTTCATTATTTACCGAAAAGTATTATTTTTGCATATTTTTTCCGTTTCTGATGCAAGGTTCCTTTTATAATTATTATAAATAATTAATATATATTTAATTATTTCTCTATTTCCGTTAATGAATTAATTTCGCAATGACCTTGTAAATGTTACTTTGCAGAAGATATTTCTTTATATGGCTTAGCCTTTCTGACTTAAACATAATTTGAGGGCCTTTTTAATAATAGGATTTGAATTAAATTATAAAAATGTAAAACTACTTTTTTTTTCAATAGCAAACGTTAAAGTTTGCTTTGCCCAACTCGAAACAGTTGATAAAACAGAATTTTAACCGCAAAAGTAAATAAAATAATAATTTTTAACAATTTAACAACAACCCACACTAATTACTGGGATCATGATCACACAATTGTACCGTCTTGTTTAACAAATAACTACCTGCTTATTGTTTTTTTGTTGTGTATTGTAATGTGGTTTGAAATTAAAGTCGTTTTATGAAAATGCCTCTTAGTAATTTCATTTGATTAATTCATGGCCGTCTTATATTCTCCCTGATTAATTGACTGAACAGGTAAATTAAATATGGAAAAAAAACATTTAGGCAGCTATAAAATATTTTTTACAGAATTTTTGTGAAATTCATTCATTGAAATTCATTCATTCAAATGTCATTAACAGGGACAGATTAGAGTTTTTAGATGTTATTTAAATGCATATTAATTATAAATAAAAATATTTTTCTTAAAGTGTACCTTGCTTCGAAAACGTAAAAATTATGTAAAAATATATATTATTTTTGCTGAATAATAAAATATCTGAAGCAACAATTAATATTCTTCATTATTTAGCAATTACTCCGCGTCTTATTACTCTTAATTTCCTTTTAACAAAACTGCCATGTCTTTGTCGGATTAAATTAAATTTATTTAACTTAGAAAGGAGTTAAAAGACCGGATTTAAACATGTTTATTTACCAGATTAACTATTATTTTCGTTTCATTTTCGAATACATATTTCTCCCTCTCTGTAAGAAATTTTAAATTTTCGCGGTAAAACTCTAGGTAAAGCCGTTGGTAAAACTGCAAAAATTCTGAAAATCGTACGATTTTTAACGATAGCACACGATGAATCTAATTCGCGTGATTTGGCTCCACCTTGTAGCCCCGCCTTCTGTGTGTTACGTCCTGCACCCTTGCCCCGCGAGAGATGGTTTAGTGATTGTCAAACGGCCCATTAAGAACAGTTAAATAAAATAAAGCATTACGAATTGACAATTATTATTGTGTCAAATTTGATTACCGAATGTTTTGACAAATCAGTTCAATAGTCAAAAAGGAGGATACCTATGATTTGCGATTTCAAATTTTTAAGTGTATCTGCAAGGTGCAACATTGCCTATTTGTGATATTTTTTAACCTTTTTACCTTGCAAACTACTCATGGCAAAAGAATTCTAAAAACATATTTATGCTTTTAATAACATTCTCTATCACCACCTAAGCGATGGTGCGACACTTTTGAATGACAGTGTACAATTTTATTTAACTTTATTCCATACAAGAAAAATTTATAAACAGTTTCATTTAGTTGGCATTAGTTTAATTAAGTAAACTTTGTGAGTACGAAAAGTGGCTAAATCATTCATTTAGCTTCCGTTAAGGTTTTGTTTAATTTACTAAGGCTGGATTTCATAAATAATTTAAGTCGGGATTAAATGTAATGTTTAATTAGAATGTGACACACAAAATGCTCTGCGTCATAGAGTGTTACATTCTAATTTGTCATTAAATTTAATCCCGACTTAAACTATATATGAAATCCAGCCTAACAAATCAAACCTAAATGGACGATTTATAAATCATTACCAACTACGAAACGGAGCATTTAACATAAATGACGTTTTGTGAATACGATTGTATATTATTAATTTCTTTTGGTGATTTCAGTGATGTATAATACTTAATACGTTTTTTTTCAACTAAAATTAAAGTATGACAAAAACTGTTACAGTTTTGACATGATTTACGTAATAAGTAAATTTATTAACTACTTTTTTTTATTTGTTAAGTATTACCAACTAACATTCAATTGTCGGAAGAGGAAAAATCAATAAATTTAAATTTAAATTTAAATTATATTAGATGGATAACCGGACAGAAATATGAAGGGAAAAAAATAGTTTTAATTTAGTTCTAGTTACTTTTCCCTTTATTCCGGACTCGTATTTTAGTTTAAAATCATTTTACTTTTTCGTTTCTCTTGACGACTTGTTTCTCTTGACAACTTGTTTATTTTTTTTTTATTTTTATTTTCACTCCTGACGAAGCTAGAAATCTATAGCGAAACGTTGAGTGTTTTCCCTTCATATTTCTGTCCGGTTTGAGATTAAAAAAACTTTGTACTTATAATAAATTAAAATAAATCTTCGAAACGCCCTCCATGGTTTTCAAGATAAACTATATTCGTTCTTAATCCGACGTGTTCTCTAGCGTGTCGAATATGAATTCGCGACACGTTTTTGCAAGAATCTAATATTCCCCTTCTCAGTCCCTCCTTATTATTTATCTCAACTTCACTGTTTTAACTTCCAAAATACAAAGCCTACTTTAATCTGTTTAAATTTTGCAAGGTAGTCCCGATATAAAGTGCCAAACTTCGACTGGTAATTCACATCGTCGAAACAATGTTTAGTACATGGTTGAAAAAAAAACTAGAGGTAGTAAAATGTTGAGAGCCGCTGAATACTAAAGAAATTTGAAAAAATACATTGTTATAGAAATTATGTTTCACATTTGTAATTCAATAATATTCGTTTCTGGCTGCCAATGTCTTTATAGAAGGCACTATTCAGTGATATCCCAACATTTTTAGTATAATTAGTATTTAGTTTTTTTTTCAACTAACGGCGTTAGCCAAAAAAATTAAATAATTTATTATAATTTACACTATAGCTAAGAAAATGAACTAAAAATTTTAAGAATTTTGTTACAAATGTTTTTCATTGCAGTGAAAACCTCGAGCAACTCCTGTACAGCTGTTTCAGTCCTATTTGGGGCTTCTTCAGCAGAAACGTAGCTCGAAATTTCCACTGCAAACCAAAAAAGACTTGACCAATTTATTCGCAATTGCGATGTAATAGTGATGAACAGATAAAACAGCGACATCCTACGATCGCTTTTTGACTTAACATTGCAATGTCATTTTAAATTATATATCAAATAAAATTTTCATATGAAGTCTGTATTATCTAAGCTTCAGATTAATATCAAATATTAAGTATGATATACCATTACAATCAGGAGAAAAAATCCTAAACGCAAAAGTTGTAGGGTTTTATGCGTAGTTCCTTTTATAGTTATCAGAAGAAATAAAAGCGTGTCGCAAATTGGAGAAAAAAATACAATATTTGTTTTTTTAAATAGAACGCCCTATACAGGGAGCTTCAGGCATGATTTCTTTTTAATTCATTAAAAGTTTGCGGACTTGCAGTTAAGTTAACACACAAAACATAATATTTTCAATTTTTGGACACTTCCGCTTATACCGGAGGTTTTCTTAATACATTCTTGAAATCTTCATAAAACTCTAAAAATATTTTGTGCAACATGTGATACAAGAAAAATTAACCGTTTCCGCAGTACTTCCATTTTTTAAAAAAAAAGCTCAGACTTGCAGAACCTTGTTTATGATACTGCCATCTTTGTGCAACAAAAACCACGATGCCAATTGGCATTGGTCTGTAGTAGGATACAGTAACATTCTTTCAGATCATGTCCAGTTTTGCACTTGATTGTTTACAGGCTGGTTAAAAAGTAAATTCTATTCAAACTGATTTCAACGTCAAAAAGTCACGTTTTTTTAATGGAACACCTAGTATAGTTTTATACCATATGACTAAGGAATAAATGTTCTTTCGTCCTGTATTAGCATTCCCTATACCTACCTCTTATAGTTCACTCGTTATCGATGATTTCTTTTTAATTCGTAATTTTTTTCCATTTTCGGTAATATTTCTAAATAGTGGGCTGTGTAAATGAAAACTAGAGAAATTATAATTTTTGAAATCATCCGTCTAGTAGGAATTAAAAAAAACAATTTAATCGCTACGAAGAACCAAAAAATGAATATTCAAACACAGACATATTAAATGTATTTGATGATAAAGAAATCGACAATTCAAGAAGTTAATAAAAAAAGTTGTTATACGTTATACGGAAAATACGTTGTTACTTACTGCATCTACAGTTGACAGTTATTACTAATAAATAATAGCCGAGGACAACTTAGAACCAATATTATAACCAACAATTTATGTATTATTTTTAATATTCTTGATTCATTTATTAGTTTTCATAAAATTTTGTATTGTAAGTGTAAATTTCTCCTTGTAAACGTGTAAATAGTCATACCAAGGATTCTAATACATGCGGTATATATAAATAAAAAGTTCAAATAATAGATATGTATTTAAATATTATTTTTCGGTTTTTTAAAATGAAATTGAAATTACAGTCAGAAATTAATTTAAAAACCTGTTTGTTAAATTTTCATAGCACACTATTCAGGAATAATACTGAAAAGTGAAAAAGTTGATGTGTCAAAGAGAAAATCATGAATAGAAAGAGAAAGGCAAGAGATTGGTATAGAGAATGCTAATACAGTTCGAAAGAACATTTAATTCTGATTCTTATGATCTAAAAATATACTGGAAGTTCTATTTAAAAACATGACTTTTCGACAGTTGAAATCAGTTCGAAGAGAAGTTACTTTTCATCCAGCCCGTAAACAATTTTATGTAAAATTAGATATGACCTGACAGCTTATGAGCATAGCCTACTAAAGACCAAAAATTGAAATTGTAACTTTTGTTACACAAAGATGGCAGCATCATACACAAGGTACTGCAACTTTGAACTTTTTTTAAAAAATGGAAATATCTCTAAAACGGCTAATTTTTGTTGTACCACATGTTGCACAAGACATTTTTAGAATTTCATGAAGATTTCAGAAATGCAATAAAAAATGGGGTATTCTATTTAAAATAAGGAAGTTGACAGCACCTTCCGGTACAAGCGGAATTGCCCGAAAGTTAGAAACATTATATTTTAATAGATCATTATCGCTAACTTATAACCGCAAAATATGAAATAGAAATTCAAAGGAGAAGTCCGTAAACTTTATTGAATGTGTTGCCTGAATGTCCCTGTATATTGTTTGATAAGATGAAAGATCATTTTTTCCTGATTTCAAAAATATAGAACATGTTGACATTTGGAGGGATCGTTCGTGATATAATTAAGTTTAAATATCAGCCTGATGACGTTTAAAAAATCAAGACGGCCGGGAAAGGTGCTCACAAAAGTTCTAAATGGGTATTTTAGTTAGCAAAAAACAATAGAAATTCCATTACTGGAAACTCTACACAATGGATTAATAATAAAAACAAAATTCCAGGCCGCCTTTAATAATTTTAAATATTAATTCATTGATATTCTAACCTGAAAGATCTCATAAACGGCTCTTCCAAATATCAACACATTATATATTTTTGAAATCAGAAAAACATGATCTTTCATCCTAGCAAAAAATATACAGGCTGTTCCATTAAAAAAAAAAAACAATTATATATTTTTCTCCAATTTCCGATGCGCTTTTGTTTTCTGTGATGACTCTGAAAGATAATAAGGCATAAAAGCCAGTGATGTACTTGTAGGAAATTGAACGTAATTTGCATAATTGTTTGCATGTAGACAATGACGTAGTTTACATAATGCTTTATTGTGTAGATAATGTAAACAATGTAGACAATGTAAGCAATTGCTTTTTTCTCAAATATCTAATATAAAAGTATGAACTTTTTAACAATAAGAGGCGCATTTTTCACTAGTAATTCCAGATCATATTCCTGCAATCGTGATCCAAATACCTATACCTCAAATGACAATCAAGAAAACAACAAGTATGCTGTATTTGGTAAAAATTTCATAATGTTCATAAAATAGTTTGTTGGCGTTGATTGAAAAAATATTATTCTCAGTTTTTGTCACTTCAAATTCAAACAGTATATTAAGCTAAAATAATAAGCACAATATATCACGATGTGTTTATTGAATCACAAAAGTTCAATATTCCGGAGGGGCAAGGTGCAAGGAGATTATGGCCAAGAGACGCGAGTTTCATGCCGGAACTTTTTTTTCAAAATCATATTGAACAGGGTGCCACAGTACTTGCATGATAGAATTTCATATAGAACAGATAACCACATCTTCAACATAAGAAATAAAGGTTTGTTAACACCCCCTTTTCATCTGACATCAGTGTTTAAAATGTTCAGTTTCATATATTGCTAAATTCTATAAAAAAAAGGTTTTTCTCTTAAATTTAATTTCATAACAACTTTTAAACGTCTATTCCGAATTGATTATTCAACACATAATTCGATACCTTGTGTTCTGCTTCTGCTTCTTAGACCCTTACTTTCAAATATTGAGTTAATTCTAAATTATTTCTACTGAATCGACCTAAACTTGATATTAACCTTGTTTTTTTTCTGTTTTATTATTTTCATCTCTTCTTTGTTTTCCTATTCTTTCATTTTCATCTTCTTCCCTGTTTTGTTTATTATTTTATATTTGTTTGCACAGACAAATTATGTTCCACCACTCAGCGTTATTATTCATTCATTCATTCATCCATGCATTCATTCATTCATTCATTCATTCATTTATTCATTCATTCATTCATTCATTCATTCATTCATTCATTCATTCATTCATTCATTCATTCATTCATTCATTCATTCATTCATTCATTCATTCATTCATTCATTCATTCATTCATTCATTCATTCATTCATTCATTCATTCATTCATTCATTCATTCATTCATTCATTCATTCATTCATTCATTCATTCATTCATTCATTCATTCATTCATTCATTCATTCATTCATTCATTCATTCATTCATTCATTCATTCATTCATTCATTCATTCATTCATTCATTCATTCATTCATTCATTCATTCATTCATTCATTCATTCATTCATTCATTCATTCATTCATTCATTCATTCATTCATTCATTCATTCATTCATTCATTCATTCATTCATTCATTCATTCATTCATTCATTCATTCATTCATTCATTCATTCATTCATTCATTCATTCATTCATTCATTCATTCATTCATTCATTCATTCATTCATTCATTCATTCATTCATTCATTCATTCATTCATTCATTCATTCATTCATTCATTCATTCATTCATTCATTAAATTTAATTTCATAACAACTTTTAAACGTCTATTCCGAATTGATTATTCAACACATAATTCGATACCTTGTGTTCTGCTTCTGCTTCTTAGACCCTTACTTTCAAATATTGAGTTAATTCTAAATTATTTCTACTGAATCGACCTAAACTTGATATTAACCTTGTTTTTTTTCTGTTTTATTATTTTCATCTCTTCTTTGTTTTCCTATTCTTTCATTTTCATCTTCTTCCCTGTTTTGTTTATTATTTTATATTTGTTTGCACAGACAAATTATGTTCCACCACTCAGCGTTATTATTCATTCATTCATTCATCCATGCATTCATTCATTCATTCATTCATTCATTTATTCATTCATTCATTCATTCATTCATTCATTCATTCATTCATTCATTCATTCATTCATTCATTCATTCATTCATTCATTCATTCATTCATTCATTCATTCATTCATTCATTCATTCATTCATTCATTCATTCATTCATTCATTCATTCATTCATTCATTCATTCATTCATTCATTCATTCATTCATTCATTCATTCATTCATTCATTCATTCATTCATTCATTCATTCATTCATTCATTCATTCATTCATTCATTCATTCATTCATTCATTCATTCATTCATTCATTCATTCATTCATTCATTCATTCATTCATTCATTCATTCATTCATTCATTCATTCATTCATTCATTCATTCATTCATTCATTCATTCATTCATTCATTCATTCATTCATTCATTCATTCATTCATTTATTCATTCATTCATTCATTCATTCATTCATTCATTCATTCATTCATTCATTCATTCATTCAATCAATCAATCAATCATTCATTATTGGATTTAATATTTACTTTAATTTAGTTCCTAAGGTTTAGGAGGTAGAGCAGTGTTTTTTTAATAAAACCATTGATCCAAAACCTTTTGACCAGTTATTATTTAAAGTTCTAATACCTCATTGTACCCCTTGACAATAAATCTTTATTATTATTATTATTATTATGGATCATGCTTCGTTTCGACCAAAAATGTGGGTAATATTTATGAGTACTTACCGGTACACAGCTAACCTATAGAGTAACAGCTATTGTCTAATTTCTTTTCACAATAATTACACATCGCCTTGCACTTGACCATCCATGTGTAATTAATTTAAGTTCTTCAAAAGTTTTGTTTTTGTATCTGCCTGGACAGAGCATATTAACACTGATAATTCATGCAAAGCGATTTTTAAGGAAAATGTCTTCCGTATTTGCATCACATCTAAACTAGCTTTCACGTTAGCACACGTTTCGATTGATTTCAGTAAATTTGATGTCTGATACGTTTCATTTCCGAAACGAAAATAACTGAAAATCTATGCACTATAGAACAAATAACCTCAGCTGTGAATTTCATCGGTTAATGATTGTCTCCTTTGTCTACATTGTTTACATGTAAAACTAGACAAACATTGTTTACATGTAAAGGAACAACACTGATAAAACCCTACAACTTTTGCATTTAAAGTTTTTCTCTAACTCCGGAAATAAACTCTCTAGATATGGTGCAAAATATAAAAAAAAAACCTGTATATTGTATTTAAAAAATCAAAACTGATGATGGTTGTGGAAAGACTAAACGTTTGACGTTTGAGCGAAATCTACATTAATTTCTGAATAAAACAATTTTTGAATTTTCAAAATACCTTGTCAAACAACTGAGATATTGTGAAAAATAATTTTTCGGTAAAATTCATTTTCGGTCGATATTTCCCGAACGAATCGAGATAGCTAACTTTTGTTTTCTCCACTGAGTTTTACTCGAAAAAGTAGCATTGGGTCGCGGAAACAGTTTTCTTCTATTCCTATACATAAGTGAGAAACTCAGGAAAACCATCAAAAATATACCACACTGTACACTAAACTTTGTATTTTCGGCATATTGAACTGCACGCGATCAATGAAAGAGAACAAATAAATAAAATATGCACAAATATGCCATATTTCCTAAAATATGCACGAAGTTGCCAAAATATGCATTTTTTTAATTGGTTTCTTTTAATCAAAAAACTTTAGATATGCATAGAAAACTTAAAATTTTCTTGATATACCTCTTAATAACAAATATGCATTTTGCATGTAATCCGAGCCTTAATAATAAAAGAGTTACAGAGGAAAAGCATCGACTTTTTCACATTTTCATTAATATCCCAAGATGAAAGTAAAAAAAAATTGTTCTGTCAATAAAAACGAATAAGGCATTGATTTGTGCAATTTTTCTTCCATTTAACCGAATTTGTATCTCTTACGGTTTAGGAGATAATATCCTACATATACCCTGTTTCAAAGTATGTCGGAACCATTGCTAACTTTCTTATTTTTAGAGCTAAGTATATAGTCGTTCAAATTTGCAAATTTGTTTGACCTGTTCCGCTCATTACAAATATGAAAACAGAGAAACAATTGAATGTGAAGTTTTCGATATATCTTTTGTTACATGTTTTTTTTAACGGAACATCCTGTATATTATCATCGTAAACGAAAGAAAATTTAATTCAGGTAATAAATCTTTATGTAGGCCATATTTGAAAAATGTCATATAACTGAGATGTTAACTGAAAGTTAACAAGAAGCGTCTTCTCTTTTGCCTTAATAATAATGATTTCATTCACTCTAATAGTTTAATAGTACAATGTAATAAATTATTTTGCCACCCCCACGTCTATAGCACTGCATTTTATCACATCCTAACTTTATTATACAAAGGTAGTATCTAGCAATGTAGTAGATAACGTGGTACAGCTAACACTGTAAAGTTTTATCATATGCATTTCAAATTTGTTAAAGTAATATAAAGTTGCCTTATACGCATTTTAAAACCATATAATACAACTTTACATCATTTTAACCATTACAGAACAAGTATAAGATTTTGTTTACTGGGGTAGTAGAGCTAACATTATAAAGTTTTAACGTGTGCATTTTAAACTTGTTAAAATGATATAAAGTCGTCTTATATGCATTTTAAAACGTGTATAATACTCTTACGATGTTACGCTAGCTGCACTAAGTTATTTACTACTGCTGACTAATAAAATTGGGTTAGGATAAAATTCGATGTAAGGCATACAAAATTGTACAAAACCATTCGAAATATCGTAGTTTATAAACCTTATGTAAAGTTGCGTTATTATACGCATATTAAAATGTGTATAATACCCCCTTATGTGATTACCTGTTTTAGGTTATTTTGTACTACAGGCTAATAAAGTTTGGTTATGATAAAGTGCAATGCAATTGTGAATACAATACACGTAGGGATGTAAAAAATACACTAAAACACCATACTTGTACTTATCACTAGACTTGGCCAATTAATTTATTATTAAAGTAAAGGAGGAGAGACTTCTTGTCAATTTTAATTGATATATCTCAGTTATATGACATTTTCAAATACGGCGGAACTTATTACTAGAACTCAATTTTCTTTCGTCTACGATGCTAATATAAATGAATAGTTTAAACAGCGACATCGTACGATCGCCTTTTGACCTAACATTGCAGTAGGATTGACAAATTAAAGCCAGTTTGCTACATAATAAGTCATCCCATGCAAGTCTGCCATGCTTGTGTCAAAGTACAATGAAAGTTTTAATTTTTTTTTTTGCAAATCGGTTTGATTGCAATGAATCCCTTGAGCAGCCTCTGTGTATCTGTTTCAGCCCTATTGGGCCTTCTTCAGCAGACGCGCAGGTCAAGAGTTCCGCTGCTGTACAGAGGTTACTCAAGAGAATATAAGAGTAAAGTACCTTTATTTTCCAAGGTATGGGGAAATTCTATTCGTAAAAGTTACCCAGAATGATTAGGAGATCTCAAATATGAAATCACAGCTATCTACGATGGAAAAAAGGCTACAAGAAACTGTAATTTTTTAGTTAAGGTTATTAATAATAATTTCTAGTTGATAGTTGAGCAAAAGAAACTTTTCAGAGTATGTTCATGTCACACTTGAAGAAACGTCCAGCTCAACACATTCAAAATTCTACGACCCATGAGAAAAATTTAAAAATATATGAAATTCTTTTTTTCATGGTAGATAGCCATGATTTCACATTTAAGATACTATAATAATTCTGAATAACTTTTCAAAATAATATTTCCGCCTAGCGTTGAAAACAAAGGTATTTAATTCTAATGTCGATTTCAAAATATTTCGATTTCCTCAGTATATAACAGGAGGTATTCAAACTGTGATACGTGCATCTTAAGTTTGGAAAGATGCAGATTTCATAAAGAATAAATTTTTCTGAGAAATCAATAATGAAGAATTTTCCCACATGTAGTCAACTTTCTGTCGGTTACTGTAAAATTACACTAAAAAAAATTTCAATCGTCAATCTTTAGAATGGCCTACATTTTAGCAGAAAGCTTCTCATCAGAGATTACACGTAATTGGTTGTTCTAAGAAAAACACTGTATAAACAGGAGGTACAAGATTTTAATTTTCGTCTCGTATATACTTTATGCTAGAGATTGCATTTAGTATTTTCTGTATGCTTGGCATCATATTTGTATTTTATTATTTTAGTTGTAGGATGAAGCTCGCAAGAAAGTGGTGCGGTGGGCGTCATTCCTCGATATCGATATTCCATAAGCTATAAACACGTGAAACGAGAACCTTTTTCGATTTTCATCACGTCATTTAAAGTAATATTTCTTATGTTTCACGGTTGTCAAAGGTAAACCAATTTGGAGATCAAGTGCGTCGAGTATTTCCTTTGTGTATAACTAAAGAGCCGTAAGGAGGCGCATAGTTTCGGGGCGCCCGCGGCGCGAACGCACGCAAAAGTTTATTGGTTTTTGGTGCCTTTTGTGTAAGAATACAATTTCAATATGAAGAACAAGACAAAGACAAAACGCCGGTTTATAATGATAAAGCCGTGGGACCAAGGAATAATTTAATATCTTACATAGATGGCTTTGCATACGAGACGGTGTTCGTTCGAGCTATTCGTACGCGCGGAGACGGATATTTCATTCTTTTGCGAACATAGATTATGCCGGTCTTTTATTTTGTGTTGCAAATGTGAACATACATCATTTACATATACTAAATTATCTGTCGTATAACTTTAATACGCCATATATTTTTGTGTTTTATGTCGCCGAGTGACGTTCAAAGGGAATTTAAACCTTCTTCAACGACTCTGTTTATCACTTTATTTCAGAGAAATTTGTTCTTTCAAATTTCCAGCTCTTTGCATACTTCCACATCGTATGCCACACTTAAGTATAAGACGATTTTAAGCAATATTATTTATTAAACAAGCTCCTGGAGTACTAGATATACTCGGGCTATCCTCGTAGTGGTTTAATTAAAAGATAAGATTTACACCTTGAACTTTTTTGTATATTTTTCAAATTCAGTGACCGCCAAAAAGGTTGCAAAATATAGAACGTTTATTTATTACTGATTTTTTTTTTACTTTTTGCCCTAATAGTTGACGGATATTCGAAAATAAAATATAAGCAGTACAGATCCGGTGACTTGATTTTCTCCGTTTTGCTTATGATGTTAATATGTGAAGCTTTAAATGGACATGTGGTGTTTAGCTCTTAGGAGTGGTTAGCTTATTCATTAATATTCATAAAAAATATTTAAAGAATAAACTTTGCTCTAGGATTTTTAATATACACAAGAATATTTTAGAGAATTTTTCACGTGACTGGTGTAGGGCTTTTTCTAAATAAAATCTTGACATACGTTTTGATTTTTTAATAACACAATTCTAATAACCTCAATTTAAACTAGGCAGACTGAAAATTGCAAGAATTCTTGCACTTTTTATTTTAGACCCGACAATATCCTATTAAAGAATTTCAAAATATAAACTGCGTGCAATTGCAATTTCGGCTTGCTTAGACTAAACTGAGGTTATGAGAACTGTATTATGAAAAATAAAAATGACAACTCACAATTTTGTGTAAAAATGTCTTACACCAGAAACTTGAAAAATTGTTTCAGATTTCCTTGTGCATGCAACCATTAAGAACCCAAGAGCAAATTTGATGGATGCATCACACAAAAGTCTTCTGTTCGGATTGTTACGCTGCAAAATGTTTGTCTGCATACCAAGCGATATATTTTGTAACAACTCGTCGGAACCTACTAAAATTATGTGGAATAAGTCCAATAATTCTAAATTATAACATTGTTTTTTTTTAGTTTTCGTATTTTTGCTTGTTGTTCACCGGATATGTCCTGCTTATATTTATTTGGTTATCAAATATGCACAAACAATCGGCGCGAAAATATTTTTTTTGAATCAATAATAATTAAAGACAATAACCTGCGTAACGGACGGCTCATTCCAGGATTGTTATGTCCGTTACGTAAATTATTGTGTTTACTTATCTATGTTGTAATTGATTACAAAAGTACTCAAAAATTATGAGTACAATGTAATCGATTACAAATTTACTCACAGTGCTTAAGTACAAAAGTAATTGAGTACAAAGTACTTGAGCAGTAGAAGTAATTGAGTCTTCTTGTAATCCGAAATTATGAGTACAAACATAATGGAGTACCAATACGGTTTATTCCTAGCCTTCGTAAAAGGGACCACATTTCACAAGCAGCAGCAAGACCACCATCAGCAGCACTGAGGAAGTTTTTCTGCAATGGAGAACGAAACGTCGGCAGTAGAAGAAATCCGAGATACGCAGTTCCAACTAGAAGCCAGGAATTCAACCATGGACGACGGCCGCGGAAGCCTTCCAGTTAAACGAAATTTACCTGATAAAATTCAATTATTGACGATATGAGGCAATAATCCCTTTTGTTGCTTTTAGGATTTTTACTGAAACACACGTCTTTCAAAAAGTGTACAGCAATTAATTTCTTTTTTTTATCGTTTTTTAAACGAACATCAAAAATTTTATCTTAGAAATAATTTTAAAAAAATCATTAGTCCATTGTGCTCATTAATGTAGAAATGATAAATGCTACAAGAAAGCACAAAGTTTCGGGATGCATTCACTTCGATCCAAATGAAGTAATTGAGAAATCAGAACAAATTTTTGTTTTCCTGTTCATATTAATTTGGCAGATACTTTAATCCCACAAGTATTTTTAAAGTGGAGTGTATAAAGAGTAATTCACAATAAATTGAAGTATAATTTCATATTAGCTATAACTTTTAATTTCTCGTGCCATTTCCTGTTTCTTGTAAAATAAGATCAAACGGCCTTCATTCTGGGTTTCCACGCTGTTTACCGTTTAAGATCATCTGACAACTGTTTCACTTAGGCTTTAGGGTTTAAGGCTTTAAGGGATGAAAAATCGTTATATGTCAATAAATTGTTATAAAAATCTGTAATTAAAAAATCTCATTTGTAGCACACTTTTTGAAAGGAAATGTATTTAACCTAACACTGTTAATTTCTATTACATCAGTTGGCAAAAGAAAAACAAATAACCTGAGGTTAATACTGTCGAATGGACGAAATTGTGCCTTTATTAATTTCCTTTAACGTGTACAGTTTTATTTTATTATTTGTAATATGTATATTAGCCTAAATTTTATAAAGTCGTAGTTTCTCGTTTAAATTTCATTATAAGGTGCGACTTTATAAAATGTAGTAGTATATTTGTGTGATCTTCCCTTTTATCGGGTTTTACTCGAAGGATTTAATGTTAGGTTTCAAATTTTGAGTTGTCAGATTCTGTATACAGCATTTTGAGTTGGGAATTCCAATAAATTTATAAAGACGCTGGCTAAAGTAGTAAGTAAATCATAATTACTCTCATCACTCGAGTGAATCATAACGACCCGGACCGTGGGGAGTTGATAATATGCTGATGCTAAATTATGTTTCTGTCACCTGCAGAGATAGAATGTATCGATCGGTTTCAATTACTGATTACACGGGCTAATAATGGAAAAAGGAAAATTTCATGTGCACGACCGAAATTATTCATAACTAATTAACGTGTATCGTGAAAACGCGTTTTTATCGGAATTTTCCGTTGAACATTTCACGGAAACACAAGCACATATTTTGTTACTGTAATTTATGATTTAATCGTGCAAAGCATTGGAGTATTTTAGACATTTATGTGGCTACAATTATTTGAAAATCTCGAAAATTAATCGACTATGAAATTTGTTTGGAATTCGAAGCATTAATCATGTAAATATGAACCATAAAAAGGTAAAGGTAATCCTATCAAAAACATCGGTTACACATAATCATTGACAATGGTTGAAGAAATGAACGGCTCAATTTTAAGCAGAATTTTAATGTCTTTGTAATAAAAGGTATAAAAAAAAGAACTTTTCAACATCTTTGCCCACATCTCAACTATAAGTAAAAAATAATATTTCATTGTTGAATACGAATTAAATATTGAATGATCTAATTTCTATTCCATTTTACTGAATCTGGTTTACGTTTTAACCGAAGATTCTATTATATTTAATTTTATATAGCCGGTATACACACTAGTTGAAAATTGCAAATGTCTGTTCATTGTCAAATGGTTTCTTTTACTGGAGCAAACGGTTTTTACTAAAATGAAATGGCACATTCATAAATAATAATAATAATAATAATAATAATAGTAATAATAGCCACTAAATTTATTGCGATAAATATATTTAATAAATTTATTTAAAAAATATGTGACAAATATAAATTTCCAACATTATACTCTTTTGCTTAAAAGTTTAAATCGTGTTTCGATTAGTTTGGACCTGAATTTCGTAGTTGTAACAAAACACCTGACTTGAATTTTTGATTGACAGTTCATTTGTAAATAACCATAATTCAATCCAATCAAGTTTTAAAAATAGAGAGATTCAAAGAAAAGAATGTCTGTTTTTGAATCAAAACACGTTTGGATCACGATTTTGTGAGTGAAAGAACGTACCTAATGGCACAGTTGGGGAAATAAAAAGCGGGAGAGTAAACTTTCGTTAGTTTAAACCTTACTTCTAACTTTCGGTAACTACGGTAATTTATCAACTTTCACATTAAATAAAATTATTAATCATTCCGTTTATAATAAAAAATTATAACGAACAAATACTTTATATAAACACATCATACTAATTTAATAGTTATTTTTTATTTTACTTATAATTATTGCCTAGCCAAATAAAATGAAACAAAATAACAGTCATGCAGCCTTTCGATGGAATTATTCAATGCAAATGTTCGGACATTGATTAAATTAAAATTTCTAATATATTCCGTCACATAGTTCTTCTAGCGGCTTCACTAATTCCATTGGATTCATGGTCGAAAAATTTTCTCTTACATTTTAGTTACATTCTTAGGGCGGTATTCATAGTCGTGACTTAAACAAATGTTTAAGACTCTCTTACGTAAGTTCATCTTATAGATTTGAGGTTTTCTTAACCCTGCATATACCGCAGGGGCCTAGGAGGCCCGGTTACATATTTTAATTTAAGAAAGTGTTGTTAAATATTCATATTTTGACTAACAGTTTTGTGACTTTATTTGTTCGAATATAATGTCTTACTGACTGAATAATTATAAAAAAATACGTAGATATTGTATACTGTTTTAAAAATATAGCGTAAAATACCAATCGGGCCTATAAAGCCCTACCCGTAGTTTCAAGTTAATTTCTATTATATCCTGTTGGAAATCATATTTGCAAGTCTCTTGCAGGTTTGTGCAAGTTCTGATATGCTAAATAAAATCTTATATAAATAGCTGAGCCGTATGAATGTCGTTAGTTTTTTCTAGACCATTGTTCGTATTGAAGTTTCATAGTGTATTATCAAGATGGCATATGCTAGAAATAAGAGAGCGCTTTCTCAACGTGAGCTAGAAGAAATTGCAGAAAACATTAGTGATTTTGAAGATCTAACCGATGAAAATGATCAATCTACTGATGATAATGAATCCGATTACGTACAAGAACATGAATCAAGAACATCGGAAAATAGTTCAGATGATGAAAATGCCGAGTCTCGAGTGCCGACCATAGGAGATACATCAACAGGAATTTACATATCGAAAAATAAGTTAGAATGGTGTTCACAACCAATACAAGCAGCCCGAGGAAGAACGCCAAACAAGAATATAATAAGATTTACTCCTGGAGCTACTCCATTTGCTAAGAGAATGTACGATTCAGAAGAATACTTGTTTTATTATATTTTCGGCAACCACTTTTAGAAAAAATTTGCAAATGGACGAACAAAGAAGGTGTTGCACTTCTAAAAGAAAAATGGAAGAACGTTGATGATAAAGAACTAATAGTTTTTATTGTTGTTTTGATATTTACTGGCGTCTACAAATCCCGAAATGAACCAGTGACGCAACTGTGGAGCAAGAATGATAGTCGTGCTACTTTCAACAAAGCAATTAGCAGAAATCGATTTCAGAGTTTGTTACGTTGTTTACGATTTGACGATGCAGCGGCTAGAAGAATAAAGAAAACAGAAGACAAACTAGAACCTATTCGCGAATGTTTTGAAATGAGGAACTTATATTTGAGAGAATTATATACTCCAAGTTGGTGCATGACGATAGATGAACAGCTGGTAACTTTTCGAGGTCGCTGCCCATTCTGACAGTATATTCCTTCAAAACCAGGTAGATACGGTCTAAAATTTTGGGCAATTTGTGATAGTGAAACTTCATATACGTGGAAAATGAATGTATATACTGGAAAGGCAGCCGGAGGAGAAAGAACTGTCAAACTAGGAGAAAAGGTAGTGAAGGATCTTGTAGTAGAATTTGAAGGGAGTGGAAGGAATATAACTTGTGTTAACTTTTTTACGAGTTATTTACTGGGAGAATATTTACTGTCAAAAAATCTTACACTTGTTGGTACAATTCGTCGTAATAAACTGGAGTTACCACTAGAACTCACCAAAACTACTGGTCGTAAAGTGAAGTGATTTTTTTAAGCTAGGATAACGAGTACAATGTGCAGGTAACCGTTAGATCGTCACTTTACTGGTTAAACCTATTAACACATTTTCTTTGTTGAATCTACGTTATTTCGCTTTGTAAATTTTACCTCACAAAAAATTAGATGGATCAAATGCATTTCGTATCATTTTGGAAGACGTGCAATCTCATCATTACCATCACCAACCAATTCAATTCCTTCATCGCCAATGTGGTTAATTTCGACCATCAGTCCATTTAAACTGTCATTTAAATAGACTGACACGTATGTAAGTTAAAGCTACTGCTTAAGCAATTCCTTTCAAAAGTAAATGCTTGTGCGTTTTTAAATATGATCGTCTTACATATAAGTAAAGACTTCAAGCAATTGCTCAAGTCCTTCTTAAAATCTGTCAATGAAACGACAAGTCATTGCTTAAGAATTTCTTAAGTTTAAGAACTGACTATGAATACCGGCCTTAGGAACTCAATTTGATAAGTTATTTCTGACATTAGTAAATTAATTAGAAGGATCACGACCGTCACCAAAGAAACTTCACACTATTAAAATATAAGTTATAAGACTTATCCCGCTTTCTATTTCCGCAACGGTACGTGTTATTGCGGTCTTAAAATTTCGCACGATTTTTTGTCAAGTAGCCTGTTTTTGTCGACACAACAATGAAACATCATCTAGTTTCCAGATTTTTATTATATTTTAACTACAGCAGAAAAATAAGGTAAGTATTAGAACGGAAGTAATATAATATAACAGAAAAGTAACATAAACATAAGCAATACCTTTCTTTATTTCAGAAATTTGGCAGTTTAAGCATTTCAACTTTAAAATTTGGAATCTGACATTCAAAATGATTACATGCACAATTCGTTAAAAACAGTGTTTACAACGAAAAACTGAATCGTGCCAAATTTTAAGGCCTCAAGAGAACATAATATTTTAGTTTACGACGTAATACCCTGCGGCTAGTCACACAGTGTCTCAAAAAGGGATAATTCCGCTATGCAAACCTACATACATTACGTTCGTAAATAATTCTCCTTGTCTAATTTCAAATACTTTAATTAAATACAAGCTCAATACAGTATTAATTGCACGAACTATAATGCACAACACTTATTTTAATAAATTACACTTCAACTTTCACTGTCTGTTTTCGCCCAGGATGCTAACACTTCGGTCGTAAATATAGATCTGTTTTATATCGCGCGTCGTCCTCCCTTTTATTTCAATACAGCTGTTACTGGAAATGTTTCGAACGCCATCGAACTATCACGAACTCTCTAGAACATTCAAGACAGGCGGCGTGCTTTCTCTAAAACGATGGTCACAAGCTTTCCATCAACCTGAGAACGAGGCGGTTGGCCAATAGATGGCGCCGCTCCGCTTGTTGGAATATAAAATTTATTATAGGCGAGGCGCTCTGTATTCCGTTGTACACTTCTGCTATAAAGTTTTCGGAGTACGAGACATGCCACTGGCAGTAAGAAATTTTATGCTTTGCAATTATGAACCTTATAGCTTTTACAACCGTACCTGCTACTATGCGAACTTATTCAACCAACTTGAATAATCTGCTAGAAAGACTTTCATTGTAGTTGGATGGATAAGAAATTTAACAAAATTTATTTTCTAAATATTATAACATGTGTAGTAAATAATGTTTAATTATGAAATTAAAATTTCTGAAACTTTGGCAATTGAAATTAAATAAGTCAATAAAATAAAATCTGTTATTTTTCGTTAAGTAAATTTAATTTTCTAGTTTCATTAAATACACATATGTTTTGCAACTAATTAATAGCTTTGTTGAGCAGAACTTCTTAGCATTTATATTATTATAATAAAAAAAAAATTAAATAATCTAGCTCATTCTATATATTTTTTCAAATACTCAAAAATCATTCAGATATTTTCACAAAATAAATGTTATACGATTTAATCATTTTCTCTTAACTTCTAGATTAATGAAAACTTGCCAAACTTTGTGGATGAACTTTTCAACTTATTTTACTGATGTCAGATTTGAGAAGAAACTAAAAAGAAGAATATTATTTTTTCCTCTGCGGCGTAGAATGAAATATGTATATTATTTTTAACGCAAGTATTGCATTTTTTAACTATTACACATATCATTCTATATTCATTTATACATTTATTTTACTTGTTTCCAATAATCAACACATACATTTTGTTCTATGCATACTTGATATATAAAATTGTTTAAAATTTTTTTTTATATATTGTGCATCCTATACCATGAGTTTTTTTTACTCTGAACACGCAATGTAAATATCCCTATGGTCAATTTTAGAAAAAATAATAACACTTATTTTTAGTAAAAAACATTTTAACTGTTTCAAATATCCTTCACGTTTTAAATACTAATGCCAAACGATTATCAAATTCTTTCATAGTATTTTTTTAAATATTTCAGACATAATTCATGACATTCATAACTGACATTAACATCATATTTATTTTATTGAAACTTGTTTGCATATTCTGCCATGCATTGACATGTTTTTTTTTTATAACTGAACCTGGGAATATTTACCTTTTATGTTTAGAGTTAATAAAATAAGTCACGGTATGTATAGATGCTTCATTTTAGGATCCGCGGAAAAACATAACAGCATAAAAGTCATAGGTTTTTATACGTGATATCTCTTTATCACAAAGAACAAAAGGGTATCATAAAACAGAGGTTCGGTAAAATGAAACATAATTTTTCTTGATGTCGAGAATATTTTACATGAATAGGTTTCTTGACATGAGAATAAGACGTGTATGATAAAATTGAATTGAAAATATCAATATATTAACATTTATAAAATAAAGATGACATGAAAAAATGTAAAATATAACGATTTGCACAAAAATTTTTCTAAAAACTTTCATTATGCTTTGACAGCAAGCATGGCCGCCTTGCATGGGGGACTTATTAGGAGCAAATCCCGCTTCAATTTGTCTATCCTACTGCAATGTCAGGTCAAAAAGCGATAGTAAGATGTCGCTATTTTATCTGTAAAATATAACGGAAATGCTTAAATAGCATAACAGAAACCGCTTAAATAGCGACATCCTGCGATCGCTTCTGCTGACGAAGCCCCAAATAGGACTGAAACAGCTGTACAGAGGAACGGGACAAAATAACTAGAATCAAAATTGTGAGGTCTTCTATTTACTTAAAAATAAATAAAATCGAACATATGTCCTAATTGTTATTATTTTCTTAAAATTATGTGAGCTTTCCGTATGGCAAAGCTTGTCGGTGAGCTAATAAATCACCCTGTATTTCATATTTACTAAAAATCTATTTATGTATTTCTCGTAATGAAAATTTTTGAATCTACAGAAAAACATACACAAACTACAAACGAATAAAATTTTTGTGAAGTCAAACAAACCAGAAGTGTATAAAGGCAGAAATTTGGTATAATTATAATTTTTCAGATTATGTCTTTATAATATGATCTGAAATCCTGTTATTTAACAATATAAAATATTCTAATTAAAAAAAAAACATTTTTTGTTCAATTTTTAAGTTAAAGCAAAAGAGAACAAACAAATTCGCCACCGCGTTCGCGTTCGCAACCGCGCGTCGCCTCAATAAATACTCGGAACCAAATACTGGCAACGAAATTCAACAAACCATAAACATCTGCACCGGCCGGGGTTTAATAGGACCCTAAGTAAACAACCCTCCTATCGGGGTGTGGAGAAAGTGTCTCTGTTCCTTAAGGTTCGAAATATATTAGGCCCGTTTCAATAAGGTTCAAATTCGAACGATTTTATTGCTTTTCATTTCGAAACTTTTAAGCATTAGTGTTCGTCATTCGTTAACGATGACGTCAGACGCATGCTGTGTTGATAAATACTTAAAATGGAAAGGAATTTTTACATTGTATGTTCAGTTTTATAAGAAATCTTAAGGTATGTATATTGTATTTTAAGTAAATGAGTATATTTAGAACACAGCAAGTGTCTGACGTCATTATTGACGTACAACGGAATGTAACGCGCCTTGCCTATAGCATCCGCTTTTAACACTGTCCCCTCCTTAAGCCCGGCCGCACATTGTAGGCAGCACAAGGTAGCACAGTCAAACCTAGGAAAACTATTCCTGTCCTCTCTCTAGGTGATATTGCGCATATTGAGCGCAGTTTTTTAGTGAGTTGTGTGCGATTAAAAAGTTTTCTTTAAACAATTTTTGTTTAGATTCCGAATCAGAATCAGACTCGGAAATTGACGATATTGTATTAGTATACAGTCTGTATGGAAAAAAGATTACATAAGAAAAGAAATATTTATGGAGAGTTTAACTTATTAACAGAATTAAACGATAATCAAAAGAAAATGTATTTTCGTTTAAATAAAACACAGTTTGAAGAAATACATATCCTAATAAAGAATGACATACAGGGACAAGGTTGTGATCAGAGTTGGGCAAATTGTATTCATGAGTATGAGTACTGATTACGAGTACTGTGTAATCATACTCTTAATATGAGTAAAGTCTATGTAATCAGTAATCGTACAGAGTGAGAATGAGTAAATACATGTAATCATTAGTCAAAAATAATGAGTACATGTAATCAGTAATCATATAAAATAAGTATGAGTACAGGTAAAAAGTAGTGGCATGCTGTTTCAATTTTTCGTCTCCTATCACTTTGACATTACTTAGCGGCACAATGCTGGTCCGTTGGCTCTCGTAATTCGCAGGGTTTGTACGTTTGCAAATTCGTCCGAACTGTACTGTACAAAGTGTCTCATCTTCGATGGCATTCTATAGATATTTCCGATATCTAAATATGATAAGGACACTTTTTATACAACTTTTAATTAGATTATGATTGCGTCATTAAATCACTTAAAAATTTGCAATAGTTCACAGGAAAACCCAACTGTGCATATTGTGAGTGCCATTTTTTCTGAGCTACAGGAAAATACTATGGGTTCTCAAATATTATTGAATTTTATGTCCCCAAAGCAAAATACGATAAAAATTTATACTGCATCCGCTAGTTCTCAAATGAACATTTACATGTTAATGCTAATGTTTAAAATTATGAAGATTTCCACAATTCTTTAAATAAAGAAAGATTTCGGAAATTGTAATCTTATTTAAAAACCGTATTTTTTACGTTTGATTTAGGCAAGCCTGTTAGCGCACTTGCTTATTTTTCCGATATTCTTTCATCAAAAATCGAATTTTTCAATCGAATACTCGTAATAAATTACATAAACAATTTCAAACAATATTAACTAACATGTGTCGCAAGTCTTACAATCCAGACGCCTCTGACCAGTAAAAAATAAGTTGAATACTAACCAATAATTGATATGGTGGATCAAAGGAAACCCAAGATTTTTAATTTTTTGCATAATTTAAATATTAGACATTCAGTTTTCAAACAGCCAACTATTACAATTCAAATTTTCTCTTATGAACTCATGAGCGTCTAGATTATAAGACTTTTGGGACACATGTTATAAAAAAAATTGAGTTGGTAGTTTGGATATCTGAAGTTTTTATATGATTTAATTGTTAATTAAGGAACCATAATCTATGTTAAAAATGAAACAAAAAAGCTATATTTTTTTATATCTTTAAAAATAAAAAATTTAGTTGCATTTAATATGTTGGTAAATTTTACATTTTTCAATCGTACCACAAAACAACAAGAAACAGCGAATTTTTGATTTAGCCATTTAAATTAGCATTAAAAGTTAAAACTCAATATGAAGTTCTGGATTCTTTTCTGTTTCCATTACTCATGAAGAAACCTGTACAATACCATCGGAAATGGGGCACCTATACACACATCTTAGACAAAACAAATAAAATCAAAATCAAAAGCTTAAGGATGCTCGAGGGATTCACCGCAATCAAAAACGATTTGCAACAAAATTTTTTAAAATAAAAATTTACACAGTATTTTTAAGTTTGTTTACTTTAAAGCTTAGACAACGTGGTAAGCGTACAATTAACAGCATTTGAAGGACCCCACTCCATTGTGTTTGTACTCATAATTTCAGATTACTTTTATACTTAAGCACTGTGAGTAAATTTGTAATCGATTACAGTCTACTCATAATTTTTGAGTGTTTTCGTAATCAATTACTTTTGTACTTAACCACTGTGAGTAAATTTTTAATCGAGTACATTGTACTCATAATTTTTGAGTACTTTTGTAATCAATTACTTTTTATACTCAATTACTGCCCAACACTGGTTTTAATGCTCAACAGCCTATTGAAACTAAACTTAAACTAGCAGTGTGTTTAAGGTAAGCGTAATATTTTAGGGAGTAATAATTTTAAAATCTTCTCTCTTCACAATTTTGAAAAAAAAATATAGTGGTGACTATATATATTATATGACTGTTGGGATGTTGAACAAAGCAGGGGTTGCAAGTTGGGTTACGATGCCGGAAGGAATATTCGTTCCAATTCATATTTTGAACAGGTGCTACTGGTTGTAGGACTAATTAATTCATCAGTTTGAGTAGAAAATATGTGAATACACTGTCGTTGAAAAGCATTCGAGGAAATATTCTGCTCCTCCACAAGCTGAACCGCTTCAAATAGTATTCTTTTAATTCGCAATCGCGATACGTTTTGCATTTTTGTTGTATCACAATACATAGCAAAAAACAATTGATAC
Organism: Prosopocoilus inquinatus; assembly: GCA_036172665.1. Taxonomy (NCBI): domain Eukaryota; kingdom Metazoa; phylum Arthropoda; class Insecta; order Coleoptera; family Lucanidae; genus Prosopocoilus; species Prosopocoilus inquinatus. Next base: position 33,420,406 of record CM069869.1, read on the forward strand.
AAACTATCTTTTGTCTCATTTTCTTTAATTTTTGCATAACATTTGTCATTACGTTCTTCCGCTCTTTGTTTTTGTCTAATGACACGATTTTCTAATGTGGCATGCAATAGGTCTTCGATTTTCTGCTTTCTTGAACCCACATTTTTGAAAGCTTATGATACAGGAACTTCTACCGAATCTTCTTTAACGTTTTGAGATTTTGTGTTTGCTCTTGCTCTGCCCCTTTCTCATGCTCTACTCTGCTCATTTTCTTCATCAATGATATTTTCAGATAAAGGCGAATTGGTACCGTCATTTCTGAAATTTTCATCATTTTCTTCTATCGTATTTTCGACGTTTCCTGTTGTACCCCTATTACCCGTATACGGTAGAGGAAATTCCATCTGTTTTTGATATGTCCACAATTGTAATCGATCCTCATTTTTCAAAATTACGTCTAATTGTAATATTATATTTAAATAAATAAATATTTAGTAAATTAGTGTCTAACTCACACCCTGTTTTTAATTTAAACCCAAAACTATCTTCTGTTAAATTTTTTTTTATCTCACATTAAACATTTTTATTCTTGCCTTGGTTTAAAGAATTTTCATAACATGTGATGTTTCCTGTAATAATGAGTAGATTCGTTTGGCACTAAATTTTAATATGGGCGCCATAAGAAAAAATGAACTTAATGATGGTATCAATTTAACGAAACGTGTTATAGAAAAATAGTGTTTACCACTGTATAGAGAATTGAAAAGTGCCTTAAGAAAGTGTTTTTATTTTTTTGGTATCTCTTTAAATAAAGAAGAAGGCAAAATAAGAAAATGACAATTTTTGTTTTTACAATTATTTCGTATAAGAGTTAACTGAAATTTTTTCTCTCGGCATTATTAATGCCCGTCAAATTTAGCAACTTTGCCACATTTAAACCTATTGTTTACCTTTTCAAATAAGCGAGATCCCCATGGTTAGGGTTGAATTTGAAACACCCTGCACAGTTTTATTTTAATATTAATCAATAATTAATAACATTAATATTATTAATGGAAACTGGACGCGTGCGCTAAATTCACGTTTTATGACATTGTTCTTCTATACTCTATAGAGATATGAAACCTAAGTGAGTGGTGTAATACACCGAAATAGAAAAATATATAAATACATACATTTTTCCATTTGCACATACATGTTTTTCAATATTTCCCTTTTAATTGTTTTTTTCTTCTTTGCTGAAACTCTTCCATTTAGCTTACACGTAAGTCATAGGTCCTTATTTTCGTAATACACCAGAATTCTAATTGAATTAGAAAGATTTTCCTGGGTTTTCAAACAAATGCAAATAAACCTGAAATTTTAAAGGGAGGTCCGTCACGATGCTATTGAGGTGGGGAGCGTCGAGTGAAGAGTGCGAGAACTCGTGAGCTGAATTTAATGTGTGCATTTGCCACCAGAGTGCAGAGGCGACATTGAGTCTCGCATTACGGCCACCGTTTACTGTTGTTTGCTTACTTACGCGCTATTCTAGTCGTCCCTTTCGTTATTTGCCCAATTTACGACGCATTTATAGCGACGCTTACCGAGAGCTTTATGCCACCTCTCGTGGAAATATCCGGGAAATAATGGCTTTAATAACAATTAAAGTAAACTTCGAATTTATTAAAAAAGAGAAAAGTTGTTTGGCATTATGCGTAAACGTCAACATGCGGAACCATTAGAAAATTAAAAAAATAAATGGAACAAATTTGTGGTATTTAAGGAAAACAAACCCGAATCGATTTTGTTCGATGTTAATCCAGTTTTATTTAATTAGAGTAGGAATAGGAATAGTGGGATATATCTTAAGGCATGCCGCTGAATATTCATCATTCATCACTGCTGTGTTCAGTTTACAGCGCACTTGGCAGTTTCTATCATTAATCCCTCTTACTTTTACAACATTGCAAACTTTCTCGTGAATTATTACACTAGGGAACACAATTTTTGTTGATTTAGACCTGACACCTGATTTTGACTAACTTTTGGCATTTGAATCCAAAAATGGCCTCAATTATTGTCTATCAAATCAAGATACAGCATATCCTCTGTTTGACAAATGTCATACCAAATGTGGATACAAATGAAAATAAATTAAAAAAAGACTACTACTAAATATGCTGTTCCCAGAGAACAATTTTATTCATACAAAGGCTATATTAGAGTTATGCATCAAAATTCACGGACCAATTGATGTAATGGACGGTAACTTACATCGGCACGAGTTGGCTGATCTGACGTGGTCCCGGTGCTTCCCCGTACTTACGATATCAACGAGACGGGGAGTGCATTGGATTAGATCCGATAGTTCTGAATCAGCTATTGTAGAGTGCATACGTCCTCTTTTATCAATAAATTTATGTTGTTTAAATAACCTTAATTAGCACGATTCTAACAATATACCGGGTGTCCCGTGCCATGTGCTCACCCTTCTAGAATCTTTATTTATTAATTGATTAACCTGAATTTTGGAGACAAAAAATGGAATTTTCGACACACTGCCCGTGGCCGTAGGACTTCCGATTTCGCCGGAAGTGATATCAACTTTCTTATTTTAAATGGAACACCCTATATATTTTTAGATATTTGGAATTTACGGATCATTATGAGTCCGAATTTGTATCAATTGTTAATTTTCGTTTTCATGACGAGTAAAAAACTTTTTTATTTTTTAATCTAGAAAGCTACGAATCGGATTTTTTCGATCTAATGCCATCACGTGTTTCGAGAAAATCACTCCTTTGATGGTATTTCGATTTTTAACATCTTTACAGTATTTGAAATTTTCATTAGGTTTTAACTCATTTTTTTAATAAAACCTCATACGTTTTTTAGTTTAGTTCAACAGAACATTTTTTTTCTGAGTACGCTGATACCAAATACGTCATATTTTCTTTGAAAATAATTTAAAACAGAACAAGTCTTATTGAAATTTTACACTCCCTTTATTTCAAATGACTTTCAAAGAAAATATGTTGTATTTGGTATCAACGTACTCAGAAAGAAATATTCTGTTTAACTAAGCTAAGAAACATTTGAGTTTCTATTAAAAAAATGAGTTACGACCTAATGAAAATTTCAGATGCTGTAAAAATGTTAAAAAGCAAAATACAATCAAAGCAGTGATTTTCTGGAAACACTTGACTGCATTAGATCGAGAAAATGCGATTCATAACTTTCTAGATTGAAAAATAAAAAAGTTTTTTTTTCATTGTCATGGAAACCAAAATTATCAATTAATACGTATCCGAATTCGTAATGATCCGTAGATTTAAAATATGTAAAAATATATAGGGTGTTCTATTTAAAATAAGAAAGTTGATGTCACTCCCGGCGAAACCGGAAGTCCTATGACGACTGGCAGTATGTCGAAAAATCCCATTTTTTATTTAATTATTTTAACTATTGCCTCCAAAATTCAGGTTAATCGATTAATAAATAAAGATTCTAGAAGGGTGAGCACATGGCGCGGGACACCCGGTATACAGTTTTTGTAAATCAAATTATTTTGGTATAAATAGGAAAGTTCTTTGGTCAAGCAGTAAATATTAAGTTTATTTTAGTCAGTATAGTTCTTGGTCGTAATAGGATTTGAAAGAAAGAAAACACCTTAGAACGAGCTAAAAATATGTCTTGACTTTTCGTTAAATAGATTGCTTTTCCATAAGTATTAAAGTAACAATTTTCTCATTAAGATAAGTTGTAGAAAAAAACTGACGTGATAGAAGAAAACTAACTTCAGTTTTGAAATAAGAAATTTGTTTAAAAATTGGTCCCAGTGTTATCAAACAACTGTAACTGTAACAAAACAAAAATTAAAATCTCAAAAACCACGATTTTAAAAGTTTATCCCAAATGTAATTTTTTAATTCAAAAGTGTTAATATTTGTTCGGATTCTCGGCGGATTCTCAGCGAGAACTCACAACCGCTTTAAGTGTATTTAATTATTGATTATGTTTGATGATTCCTTCGTTGCGTGTTGTTTCGCCGAATGTAGATATAAGCGTTTCTTCTGTCAAAATGAACGCTGCAAAGAAAAAAATGCTCGTCTAATTAAAGTCGTAAACCTTTAAAAAATTAAATGTTATGTAAATTATTTAAAATTTATCGTAACTCTGATGTAAATGCGATGGACTGTAGAAAACTAACACCATAATTTTAAATGGAATAATTTACATTGATGTAATCAGTGAAGAAAGTTTTCAATGTCCAAGTTTTTTGCCCACAGAATTACACTAACAAATAAGAAATGACTGGACGGACTTGCGCTATATAGGTGTATTCCCACTACAATACAAATTCGGTTACCAATAAGTATTACTACACTATAATCCAATAAAGTGAATCTTAACAGGACGATTTAGAACAAGAATAAAATAAACTATCTCTAGTCTAGGGATTAGGGTGTTTAAATTGCTGGGAATATTAAAAAAGGATATAAAAATCGGTGTTGTCCTTTTAGAGGTAAAAATCATTTGTCTATTTGCACATGTAAACAATGTCTAGATGATGTAGACAATGTAGAAAATCATTGCTCGTTGGCATTCACAGTTGAAGTTATTTTATTCTGCACTGCAACCAGAGCCTTGTTCTTTCGGTCATTCAAATCAGATCTAAAGACGTTTTATTGAATCAGTAGTTTTCTTTCCTTAGAAGTTATTTTGTCTGAACGGTCCCTGATCCGTAATCCCCTTGCCCGTCTAGATCATTGAATTTTTGTGATTCAAAAAACGGATCATGATATATTCTGCTTACTGTTATTTTAGGTTGTTAACTGTTTGAATTTGAAGTGACAAACACTAAGGATAATATTTTTTCAGTCAACATTAACAAATCCTTATATTTAGTTTAAGAATTTTCTGAAAAAACAGCTCTACTTAAATCCAACATGTTCGTTGCCAATTAGATCGTAAGTATATGGACGCAAGAACATGCTCTTAAATTATTAGCGCCCAGTGCGTGTTTTTTTTTCTTATGTGTGCCAAAAAGTTATGGCGCTTTTCAGGAAAAAGAAAATGAGAATCAATTTTCAATCATTTTTAATACAAATATCTATTAACCAACCTACTTACCACCTATTTTTGAGAGTTTTTAAACACCTTTTTATTGCGGCGGTTGTTTGCGTCGAAATTTACGTCGCAAACTTCGCTCACACTACCCGCCGGGCTTGAATGCAATTACCGAAGATAAACTGCTTTGAATGAATTATCAACGTTATTATGCTATCGTCCAATACCTGTTACTCTATAGGTTAACTGTATACCGGTATGTAATGTGCTCGCAAATATTGTTGTTAAAAAAAATCATATTTTTAGATTAGATACATTGGAAAAAAGTAATTGTTTACGTTGTCAATAAAACATGGTGTAAACTACATCATTGTCTACATGTCAATAATTATGTAAATTACGTTCAATTCTCTACAAGCACATCACTAATAAAAATGTTTCCTGTTTTCTTAGTAACTAGTAATCTAAAAAGCAATTTCTCTTATTCCTTTTATTTTGAAGATATTGTTACGCCGCTGACTCAGGTGGCCAAGTTTAGGCAAGGCGCGAGTGTTTGAGTGGAACACAAAACTCTCGGCGGTTCCATACGTTTCTAGGGCGAAATAGCCTGATTATACCGGTGTCCTACAATATGTGTTTACCCTTCTACAATCTTTATTTATTAATCGATTTACATGAATTTTGGAGACAATAGATTTAATTAAAAAATGGATTTTTCTGACATACAGCTAGCCATCATAGGTTTTCCTGTTTCATCGGAAGTGATATTAACTTTTACTTTAAATATAACACCTTGTATATTTTTACTTATTTACAAATTCATGTAAATCAATTGATAAATAAAGATTCTAGAAGAGCAAACACATGGCGCGGGCCACCCGGTATAACGGGATTGGTGCAGTAAGTGAATAAGTCCCAGTAACATTTATTAACCACTTGCGCATTATAACATATGGTAATCACAGGTAGGGCAGTCGTGAGAAATTTTTCATCTTCTTTTCTTCTGCTTAGGAATCTGACCAGCCTAATTGAAGACCTTAAGAAAATTTTAAATAACAAATTTTAGTAACTCTACAATTTCGTTATTGTATTTAACTACCATTAGACATGCAGCTTTTTTAGATGTTTTTATATTTTCTTCTTTGGTACGGTTCTTCTTAGGTAATCATTTAAGGAAAACCATCTATATATTTATAGGGTAAGAATTAATTTCAAAACGTAAATTTCTTTGCAATAATTGTCATTCAAGACCATTTACGACAGACATGGCAGAATTTTGACAAATTCGCGACGTTGCCAAATCTCGTCACTCGAATAAATGCGAGCGCTATCATTTATTTTCGAACTAAATTTTCGAGTGGTCTAGAATAACTTATCTAAAACGTGTACGCTTTTGGTACTCGCATATTATAAAATTAAAAGATTTTTACAAAACTCACTCAGGAATACCTTTTATATTAAGCAAGTAAACCAAAATTAACGTTTTCACCTACATACACGATTGTGTATGTTCTGTTCTTGAAACACAGCCATCTTAATGAATTTGTAAAAAATCAAAATATTTTCTTTATTTATTAATTTCGGATAAAATGATAAAGAACAATTTCAATTCAGAATTTTATTCCCTATCGATTGGTCAAGTAATATACAGGGTGTTACGTTAAAAAAAGTATTATTTTCCCTTTATTTCAATCAAGGCAAAAGGTATTACTAACTTGCTAATTTAACCATATCTATAACATTAATAATAAAAAAGTTAGCCATAGTGCCGAGTTATTTTTGAACAGTCTGTATATTGTTTATTTAAACGTCAAGTTTATTACAGATAAAGTGGGCATTTTTAACCTACTGTGCCTAGGGTTTTCTGACAGTATAACTTTACTTTACTTTACTCATTCCAGTAACCATCTACATAAGCAAAAAGAACACCCAATTAATATAGCCATTTCTGTATATCTAGTTAAAGAAGTGAACTTTTATCTTCAAAACCAGAGCTGAAAAAAATATTTTTCAGCCATATTGGTCTTTAACAGCGCAAAATAGGTGTGATTTGGCTAATTTTATTACAGTAACAATTTTAATATTGAACTGTTACTTATCAATGAAAAATATTTCTCTTAAAAATCACCTTACATCAAATATAAGTAAAAATACTACTTTTCGGTAAATAATGAAATATCTGAAGTAATAGATAATTAGACATTTTTTTTTTGTTTTTTTAATTAAAAATCTTTGAACTTCACACCCTTAAAAAATTACTTCTGAAATTGAGTTTTAATTTAAGGAAAACTGAGTTCTGGCCCCGAGATAATTCATTAAGCTGAATCAACACACGTTAAAGAACAATCCATTAAGCTGAAACTAACACACGCTCATTGTAGTCTTAATTAGTTTCGGAGAAATAATAATTTTACAGTTTTAGCTATTTTGAACAACGCTATTTTTTCTAACAAGCAAAAATCACTCGATACATCTGATAGCGGCTAAATAGATTTTCAGATAAGCAGAAATTATTGCTGTAAAATGTTTTCTGCAGAAAAAAATATTTTTTTCCCATTTGATGCCCATTTCTTGGCGATCACATTATTTTATTGTTTTTCTGATAAAAATCATTTTTTGACTACACATATAGTATCTGTAATTTTATTTGTTCTAATATTTAATTATTTTTCCCTTTATGCCAGAGCCACATCTATGTTGCCTAATTTGACGCCTATTAACGTAATCTTTAACAGATAAAATAGCGACTACGATCGCTTTTTGACCTGACATTGCAGTAGGATAGACAAATTGAAGCGGATTTGCTTCTAATAAGTCCCCCATGCAAGGCTGTCAAATCATAATGAAAAGTTTTCAAAAGATTTTGTTGCAAATCGTTTTTGATTGCAGTGAATTGATTGATGTTGCTGTTTTATCTGTTCATCACTATTAAATTGCAATTGCAAATAAATTGGACAAGACTTGCACAGACGTAGCTCGACATTCCTACTGGGGAATGTCGAGCTACGTCTCTGCTGATGAAGCCCCAAAAAGGGCTAAGATAGCTGTACAGAGGCTGCTCAAAGTTTTCACTGCAATCAAAAACAATTTGCAACAACATTTTTTAGTATTCTTTAACCTTTTTTTGATGTTAAGCATAAATGAATTAAGGAACTAATTTTGTACCGGCATTATCAAATTAGGCGATAAATCGACTAGCGATTTTTTAACACATACAGAAGCGTCATACGAAAGGCGTCACACTATGTTACACGTTGTGCATAAAGGCTGCATTACACCTGCCGAGTGCTGAGCTGAAAGAGTGTATTCGACGGAGTGTTCGGCTCATGTGATCAATACAGTCGGTACTCGTCCCATCCTCCGTGTATTCACTTGCTCCGATAACAGTTTCTCGACCGAGTAACAAAGAGAGTAACTCGGCCCAGCACTCGGCAGGTGTAATTCGCCCTTATGTGTGGCTGCACCACAATGTAAATCTCAGTGGGTTAATATTTTTAAAGTACTTTTTAAATATTAGATACATTTGATTATATGCGTAATAATTTCATGATTAATTTTACTTTGATTGCAATAATTGTTGAAAGGAATGCTTAAAACTAGCATTGCTAACGGAGTTCATCTCTAACGAGTATATAGATGTATTACCACGTGCATTTCCGACATAAGTATCCACGTACGTGTAGTTTGGCGCACCCTACCGGAAGAGGGAACGGTGGGCCACAGAAACGTGAATCTAAATTTGGAGAGGGAGGGAGAGAGGGCAAGAACTTCCTGCATAGTTATGTGACACTTGGAAATATCTTTCCGTTGAAAATATTTAATTAAGATTCTGTTAATGGCGCTGAAATAAATGTTTGTCCTTCATTTTGCAAACAGGTCCCGCGCTCAGACAGATATTAGCTTCTTAATTTTCGGCATTCCTCCGCGCACATATTTAATTAATTTTAATATGAGCCGACGATAATTATCCGAAAGTGTCGAAAATATGCCAGAAATGTAATTCCCGCTTGACTTGCTTGTTAACGAGCGATAATACTCACCTGTCAGATTTTTTCCTTATCTAGTAGACTATTGGTATTATCATTTTTCTATTGTAGACCTCCGAAGTTAAAGTTTTGAAGTTCTCACTTTGATAATTAGAATTTTAAAGTTATTGGAAGTGTTAAATAAATTATTATAAGAAAGATAAATCTAGAAGGCTCTGCGCCTGTAGTTCATCTTCTTCTGGCTTTCGGATGTACGGCACTATAAATTCTTTCTGATCATGTCTCATCACAGTTTTGAAAAGAGCACAAAGAAGATCACCGGTAGCAATCCTGATGATATCTTTTTGCAAGAAATATTTTATACTTTATAAATTCTGAGCCAAACTGTGACGCCTTTATCATTTTTTGTTTGTTCGAAATGCCTTTTGATACTGATTTATTAGAATTATTTTGACTTCCTTTACAAACTAAAACTTTTCTGAATGTTTCAAACACATCAGACATGACTTTTAAGGTCTATGCATTGATCAGTAACAAAGCCAAACACTCGTTTTGTATATGTTAGATTTCAGTGAAAAATGAAATCCACCAACAGTTGTTTTATTTTAATAAAGTAAACCTTAAAAATTATAGGAGTAAATATTTTTATACGGGGTGCGTAAAAAGTATTGCACCAAAAGGGATTATGTAGAAACGGTTTGACATTTACATTTGACGTTTGGTGGGGTTAAATCATACATAAATACCCATATTTTGATATACGTTTCATTTGTTTTGTGCAACTGGTGTTTGTCAGAGGCAGCCACCTTAAATTCTTTTAAATAGCAACCTCGGTTTGTTCAGTGTCTTTTAGCAGGTAATTGGTTTAAAGATACAATGCGGTATACGGTATATCATAAGCCTGTTTATTCTAAAATAACGAAGAAATTTAAAAAAATAAATTAACTTTGTAGAGGAAATATTTTTGAATCAAAGGTTGTAAATAAACAAAACTTACTCAAAATTTAATTCAAAAGTAACATTTCGGTGTTATCTATTGATTGTAGCGAAAGGCTCGTGCGAACGAATTTGGATAGGCGGCCGATGTGCGCTTCATATTGTTTGTTCCCGGTTCCTGCGTGTTAGACAAAGCAAGCCCTCTGGGAGTATGTTTGCCGCCTACCGAAAATATGTTACACACGAGCCATCGTTGATTGATTGTTATCAACTTCAGCAATTCTAATACTTTTTATCGCTTTTCCAATTCAAACTTATCAAATACTAATACAATATGATATTATCGTTGCATATCTTGTTTTTCTCTTGTAGAGTCACAAGTTTGGTTTCTTCCAAACCGTATTTTACATGTGACTCTACATGAGAAAAACAAGATATACAATGATAATATCGTATTATAGTATTTGCTATCAGTTTGAATTGGAAAAGCGATAAAAAGTATTAAAAATTGCTAAAATTGATAACAATCAACAGATAACACCGAAAAGTTACTAGTGAATTAAATTTTGAGTAAGTTGTATTTATTTACAGTCCAAAGGGGCCTAGTCGGTATCAAAAGCGTTAAATTTAAAGAGCTATTAAATTTTGTTACTACGGTAACAACCAATCAAAGAACTGCACTTTAAATTTTAAAGGACCTCTAAATTTTTACAACCCGTTAATAAGTTATAGAATCAGCCCCTTAGTCCAAAAATGTTCCCTGTACAAAGTTAATTTGTTTTTGTAATTTTCTTCGTTATTTTAGAATAAGTAAGCTTATTATATGTCATATTGTATTTCTAAATCAATTACCTGTCAAATGACACCAAACCAAACCTAGATTGCCATTAAAAAAATATTCAAGATGGCTCACTCTAACAAACACAGTCGCACAAAACAAATGAAACTCATATCAAAATATGGGTATTTGTGTATAATTTAACCCCGCGTCAAACGTCAAATGTAAATGTCAAGCAAAACTGACTGCTTAATCCCATTTGGTGCAATATGTCTTATGCACTCTGTATATGTCGCACAAATGGTTATTTTAGGTAAGGAGCATTTTTTGCAGGCCAATCCTATTTGCCTGGGCATAATAGTTGCTCACTCAAAATGGTTAATCTAGGTGTTTTTAATTTACAAATTGACTGTTTACTTAATTTAGTAACTTTGAATAGGTGGTTTTTCTCTCTGAATGTAGTAACGCTCATACTTTTGTTGATGAGCTTTGGTTAATTGACAAGATTTCCTTCTTTCTAGTCATGATGTCGGTTTCTGTTATTATTTGTTAATGTTTCTTTTTCTTGTTCTTGCTAACTATGGTGAGTGAGCATTGTAGTTTCCTTGAAGTAATGGTGTTGAACGCGAGAAATCTCAAGATGTCCTGTTCATCGGTGTTGGTTTAAATTTGAGATGAAATGATTTTTCTGCCTTTATTACTGCATGTATGTTCATCACAACCATGAAAATTAAATTATGTAACTTCATTCTGGTAATATCACAGCAGTTCGACCAAACCTTGCAGAAAACGAAATTATTAACTAAACCATGCTACTTCTTTTGACTGCCCCTTATTAACTTATTACTAATCAATATTCATATATAACTTTTTAAATCTACTCAGTGACTTCATTATTGACGTATCCACAAATTTTCATTGTATTACCGTTGAAATATTTATTGCTTTTTTTAATTTTGGTGTCCATAACACTGTTTTTCCAAAATAGTCGCGATGTATTGTCCTAAATTAAAATATTCGACTTGCAATTTTGTTTATATTCAAATAAAACTCTTAATGAAACAAAATTCGTAACTTAATATTCAGTTTATTTTGGTGAATAATATAGAAATTATTCGGAATTTACCCTCGAACCACAAAACAATTTCACGGGCAGTATACATTCGACGTCAATATAGTAGGAACTCCGTTAAAGTCATTAAACTAAGACAGGCAAATGACAGGAATTGTCAAGTGAGTTGTAAACTAAGCACAGGAACAATGCATAAATATTGTAAAGTACGTGGCTACTGTATTAGGTTACTGTACAGGGGTAGTAGGAAATTACTAATACCATTTTAATTTGATAGATACTACAATTTTTATAATAAATGTCTATGAAATTGTATGAATTGTAATGATGGGAACATTACTTGTGATCTGTCAGAAATGGATCGATAAGATATAAAGGTTGAAGAGTATCATAAATAGGTAACGTTGCACCTTGCAGATACACTTAAAAATTTGAAACCGCATAGATATCCTCCTTTTTGACAATTGAACTGTCAAAACATTCGGTAATCCAATGACACAATAATAATTATCATTTCGTAATACTTTATTTCATTTAACTATTCTTAAGTTTCTTAAGGAAAAATTTGACGTAGGGTTGGCCGAAAGGTGCTTTCAAAAAAAAACACTGTAAACTTGCAAGGAATTTCGAAATATCGTAAACTGAAAGAAGCAAACGAGTAGCCTGTAAAACTAAGACAACAACTTATGAGATACCGAATGCGTTAGCTAGTTATTTAAATATCGGATTAACTCAAGGTCAAAAAAAAAACAATCAGAAGCCAAACAAATAAAATTAAAGGTCTGCAATACACGTTCGAAATTTTGACTGCCTCAATACATTTTAGCATTTTCCTAGTCTTCTGATGACTCCTTGAACATTTCTTAGCATTTATCATTATTATTTGTGCAGCATCGAAATTTTTTTACGCAGTTCCTGTTCACTGTCTAGTTAAATGAATTTACGAAAAACGTGACATTCAAAATATTATACCACCGGCAAATTTTATTTACTGTCAGTACTGGTCAGTACCGTCTCATCTCAAATGTTAAAATTTCCAAAGACTTTTCTGTTTTATTACTTAATATGAATTATGTTCATTAACAAGGAAAATGTTATCGGCGTTTATATACGTCTTTCATTAATAAAGTTTAAAGTTATATTATCTTGTTAGAAAACCAACATCAATTTCCCATCTTTGAAGAAAATTTTTATTTATATTTTTGAGAACATATAAATGAGTCTAAAGACCACCTAAGTGATGGTGCGATCCTTTTGAATCACAGTATATATATATATATATATATATATATATATATATATACTGGGTGTCTCATAACCTACGGAGGAGATTAAAAGAGTAGCTAGGGGAGATCAAATTAAAGATTTTTTCTTAATAAAGTTTTGGGGAAAAAACAATAACTAAAAAGTTACAAGAGTTTAAAGTGAAATTAATTAACAAGCAAAAATTACTCCCTGTAGTAATATTTTAGGTTTTAGTTTCAAATTTGAGGCATTTATGAGTTAATTGAACATTGCTTTACAATAAACAACTATTTTCAAAAGTGTAGTCACGTTAAAGTAACGGCTATTTCATTCTTTCTTTTATTGCCCAAAAATGGGTTTTCATCTCGTTGTGCACCGCCTACCAATCAAAAACAAAACTAGGAAACAGATTAACATAGACATTTTATAAATAGTGGATTTGATAAATTTAAAGTTTATTTAATAATTAATAATAATTCAGTTGCATTTTATAAAATAATTTTGATGATGAAATTAAGAAAGTTAAACTGCTATAACTTTCTTACTATTGGATTTTGGTCAAAAGCGAATTAAGAAAAAAGCTTTATTTTGATGTCCTACAGCTGCCCTTTTAATCTCCTCCGTACGTGGTGAGACACCCAGTATATATGTATGTTACGAATTTGGGGGTTTACAAATTACAGTCGTTAAATTTCAGAACACTTTAATTATAAACTATTGCTTTACACCATTAAAAACATAATAGTAATGAGTTGCAACACTTGTCTATCAAATAGCACTTCTACAGAATGTACTTTCTACTATTTTAGAGATTTAAACGCTTCGCTTGCTAACTTATAACTGATCTAACTGGCACACCTGTACGTGCTGTTATAGCAGATCGCTGTAATTTCGAATGTGCTGGAATCGTCATGAAACAAAGAGAAACTTAAATAGCGTTCTGTGACGTAAGATGGGGGACTTGTACTAAAATTGATTTATTTGCGCGTCACAGCTGTAACACTAACATTAATCTGAAAGATAATGAATTTTTTTAACAGTTTTTTATACCAGCTGAAATCTTTTATGAAGCTACTTGATTCGTAACTAGAAATCGATGATCTGGCGGAAAAACTCCGGTCACTGAGTACAAACTTTTAAGAGAGAGTTAAGTTATATTCAATATATACGTGCGATATAAATTCGTTTCCAAAGTGCGCTCGGCCTAACACAGGATACTCATGATGTAAGAGTAGTAATTGTCGAAAAGCTGTTATTTGTATAGCGCCATAGGGTAGCAATCTTTCACGTGAGCGCGACGGAGAGGAGATTATATAAGTGCGCACGTGCAAGACAGAGAGATTTCAAAACAATTTTTAAGACACTTACGCCCGTTATTGCACCGCGAGATCATCGATTTCTTTTTTTAGATATGTATTAAGTACCTTGGAATTTCAGCCGGAATAAAACATTTTGTCAAAAACGTCACTAGCTCTCGGGTTATAATTTGTAAGTTGCGAAAGGATAAGTTTTGCTACGGAAATTTTCTTTCTTACAGTTTCATTACACATTGCTTTTTCTAACTGTGATCGTAGGGATTTACATGCTAAAAATGTTACTTCATGTTAACTTATGTTCGGCTAAAAATTTTAAGCAAATTTTTGTCTCTAATAATCAAGTACACAATTTGTTACAAAATACACATTACCAGAATAAGAGCAGTCATTAATTTAATTATTTTAATATTACAAGTTGAAATTATTAACGAGCAAATGCTAATTCGTCACTCGGACATTTTAGACGACGGTGAATAATTTCTTTCTAACGTTAACCTATTCGATCGATATTTATACATTATAAAATTTCAGCTTTTAATATAAAAATTATTAAATTAATGATGCACCTGTTATTCTGGGAATGTGTAATTTGAGTAAATTATGTAATTGATTATTAGAAACTGAAATTTGCTTAAAAATTTAAGCATAACATAAGTTAACCTGAGACTTTTTTAAACGAAAATAGTTTCGCATCGACAAAATTTCTAATTTAAAGTTTTGCCGGGGTTGTTCGACTTATAGGAACCGAGGATGAAGCAACCAAGCTGTTTTTTTTTTCTCGCTAACATAGTAACCTATTAAACAAGTCCGAATACATATATAATTTTTGCAAACGTCAATTGTAAAAAATGAGTGAGAATAACTGCTCCAAATGTTCGAGATTTGGTGATTTATAAATTGAAAACATTAAAAAAAGGATTTCTAACAACTCCAAATACAATTAAAACTAAAGCATTTTGTTCATGTGGAATACCATTCGTGATATAATTTTGCCTGGCAAAATTGAATGATTATTCTACTCAAAGTTGCTGCTTTAGGAAATTTCGGGAGTAACATTGACAAAAAATAACTCGCCTGACGGCTCGTTATTTTGATACGTCAATGTCACTCCCGAAATTGCTAAACAACAAAGTTTCTTAATAATCATTAAATTTTCTAGGCAAAATTATATCACTTATGGTATTGTACACTGTGTTGAATCATTTTTCAGACAGCAAAATACTATGTAAAACTAAATGCTTGCAATTATTGGCTCTCCTGTAAATTTTAGAGCAAAACAGCAAAGGAGAATATTGTTTGGAATATTAAACTGCACTTCTGGAAAATTCATTTTATTCATTTAGTTTACTAAGAAGTTAGCTATGACTGACAAATATTTAGATATTTGTATACTTCAAAATTTACAATTTTCGCACTTTGCACTTTCGCACAACTTTGATTTCTCTTGCTGTTTCGTAATTCTTGTAACGGAGTATCATAGTATCCCGTTACGAGTATTACTATGTGTTTTTTTTAAAAATACCATAAAGGGTGGCTTTGGAAATTAGAGCTCATGTCGCATCTTAATTCCTCTCTGCATAATTTTCATTTTTGACAATTAGTGAATCTGTCTAACCTACATATTTAAAGTAACTATTGTCTGAAATTTAATAATGACCTTTAAAAAATAAATTTGTTGTAGGGCTAACAGGATAGTCCTTAAAGAATATTCTCCAACATTAACAAATAAAAAGATTATAACAGGTGTTGGAAATGTTCAGGATGTAAATGAAGATTTCTTTTTAGAATTTTATGGCAAGTACTCATGGATACAGCCATCTCTTGTGCTAAATGCCGCAATGATTTTCGAGGGATTATTTCGCATAATTTGTTGGACATTTTTAATTAATTCTGGTTTTCTAACATTTTCCCTAAATTGTTGAAAAGTGCTATGTAGTTACCGATAAAAGTCAGGCTCTTCAAAAATTAAATTTGGAAAATGCTGTCTAAATTCATTCAAACAAGCTTGTACACAAAGATAAAGGATCTAGGAAGATGTGACACTTAATAAAATAAAAATGGAACGAAGTTTAGTTCGCAAAAGTGGCTTCACCTGGAGTTTGGGCACTGCAAAGGCGGGAGATTTAAACTTTAGTGTTTTAAATAAATACTTATTTCAAAAGTTATAAAGCAATAATATGCGTTTTAAATATTCACACTTTATTTCAAAATAAGAAATTGACAGATACAAAAACAAGAATTTCCTTCAAAAATACAATAACTCACGGCATAAATCAGGTTCAATAATGTTATATAATTTCTCTATTATTTTAAAACAAAATAAATAGGAGTAATTTATATCAACTTATTATTCTCCGAAGAAGTGCAAAATTGTAAATCTTGAAGTTTTCACTTTCTACAAGTTATTAAATATTTTACAGTCACAGTTGCCTTGTTAGTAAACTAAGTGCATTTGTCAGAAGATTTTTGCCGTTTTAAAAGTAAGTAGCTGCGGAATTTAAAGTTCTAAATATTATATTAAGCGCATTTTAATATTCTGGATAATATTCTCCTTTGCCGTTTTGCTCTAAAATTTACATGACAGCCAATAAATGCAACTATTTAGTTTTACATGCTATTTTGCTATATCTGAAAATCGATTCAACACAGTGTATATGACAAAACTTTTACCATGTAAAGCCCTACGGCCGCAGCTGAAGAAAAGCATTGTATAGGATCTGTTTACTTAATATATTGTGGTGCGTTGAAAATTTTATTACAATTGAATTTATAGGGGCAGTATTTAATGCTCCAAGATTTCCTTTGTACAAAGTCATTCTATCTTGGATAGAAAAATGACAAGAGACGATCTGTTTGTCATCAAATCACATTAAACTTAAAGCAATCAATGGGAAAACAATTTGTGGTGCTCAATTTGTCTGTTAAGAAGTATTTGAAGAATTTTATAGCAGCTAAGAGGCCATCAAAGTTCTTCTTCAACACATAAAAGATCTCTTCATTCACCAAAGGTTACAATTTGGTTTGCAGTTTCTTCATTACGTTTTATGAGTTTATTCGTTTTCGAAGAAAAGTCACTGTTATTGCAGACCTTTACTGTTAAATGTCCTAAATATTTCAAAATGGTTTTATTTCGCTGTAGTTTCACTCAACTTGATATCATTATTGGTCAAATCAGGCGCTGAAATGTTCCTTCCAGTTTGTGAAATTAGAAACTTCTTCAGCCGATTATCCATTTATCAGAGGGTTTAGTTATTTTTTTCGTGCTTTGTTGCTATTTCTTTTGCAGTGTGTTTTGAAAATTAATTTTCCCACAGCCGACCAAATTTCGGTACGTGAGAAATCAATCAATTGATGTTCATGAATACTAATACTACATACTTTTAGGTTATTGTGACGTTTGAGACTGTTATTAATATGCGGCAATGTTCATTTTTTTATTTATCACAATACTTAATTATTTATAACAACTAAGCACATATTAAATCTGAAATTTTACATCATGCTGTCGTTGAATCCAATAAAATAGAAATCCGATCCCTAAGAACAGACTTTTGTTCGGAAACAGGAAAGTACTAAGAGTAAGTTCATAACGGAGCTGTGATGATGGGTGGCATTTTCTGCTTGCAAAAGAATGGCCCGATTAATTTTATTTGCTCAATTGCGTATATGAGCACTTATACTCGAAGCTCGGATATGAACACAATCATTTGAATACGTGCTTCTCATTATTGAAATGCTTCTTATTCGAGCTTCGAGTATAAGAGTAAGTTCATACATAACCAAACTGTGATGATAGATAATGGCTGAGATGTGGAATAGAGCTGATAGTGAAAAACACGTATTCAAATGCTTGTTTCGTAACCGAGCTGCGATTATAAGCGCTCATAACGACTGTACAATTAATCAAGTGGCTTTTGAATTTTTGATAATATTGTGAAGCAGGTCGTTCTATCACCTCTAAGTACCGGGTGATCAATGGAATTCATAATTAGAGAGGGCTGTGATTGGTACTATTTTATGCTGTATGGTTGTATACAATGAGAAATAAATAAGTTGATATTTGTCATATTTGAGGTTATGCTCGTGCTTTATACAATCTTTACTTTCTTATTTTATTTTGTATAGATGGTGATTAGAATATTAAAAGGGGTTCCACAAGACAAATCCGTTTATTATCAATCATATAAAAAATAAATAAATGTCACAATTTTGACACTTAATATTTTTAATTTCAAACTGTACGCCTGTGTTGCCAGCTTTTTGGAAAATATCACAGCCTACTCTAAATATAAATTCCACTGATCACATGGTACTTACTTACTTTACCTCGGAGTTTATTGGCTCTTCGGCTTTTCAAAACTGTAATTAAGATTGATCTGTTATTCAAAACGCTATGTGTAATTATGGTCATTTTTGTCAAAAAAACTAATGCAGGTAAAAAATCTAAAAGAATCTACAATAAAATCTGGAAATTGTGGTTGAAACCTTCTATAAAATTTTTTACCGAATAAACTTGAACACCGTCCAGTTTCTTACTATTTCGATTAAAAAAGTCCTATATTCCTAGTGAAAACCATTAGGAAAGTGTAACTTGAAGATTGAAATCACCCAGTAAACACTTTAAGCTTATATACTGTGGCGAGCCGCTCAGTGCTGCGTCACGCTGAGGGCGTCAGGAGGTCGGTTCGCTGTTGTGCGTCATCGGCCATCACGCCACCGGGGCCTACACCGGGGTCACATCGAACAGACTGGAATCTTCCCGCATAGAGAGTTCCAGACGGCGGCGAATGATATAAAATCGCCCCGGGTTGACTCACGAGTCAGTCGAATTCTAACAGCGAACGTCGAAGTTAGATTTTAGTGTGAAAATAAATTATTACAAATAAATTAGTTTTTAAGCTTTATTAAATTACGGTTAAGTTTTTATCGAGTGTTTTATTCGTTTAAATAAATAAATTAAAACCCTAGAAACGTAACAGTGGTGTCGGTGTGCGGGTTTGTGCAAATAAATAAACAATTTAAAGTAAATTAAATTTAATCAGATTATTAAATAAGTACAGTATCGGAAAAAAACAATGGCTACGAGAAAAGTGTTGTTGAAAGACTTAAAAGTGGCCGAATTAAAAACCGAATTGGAAGAACGAGAGTGAGAAACCGGTGGTTTGAAAGGCGCACTTCAACAGCGTCTCCGATCCGATTTGTTGACAGCTGGCGAAGATCCAGAGACCTTCCTTTTCGAAATTTCGTGTGGTCCCGCCGATTTTAATAAAATCCTGAAAGATGAACTTCGAGAACAATCCAGAAATTTAGAGCAAAAGCTTCTAGAACAATCTGGAAATTTCAAGGACGAACTTCGAGAACAATCTGGAAATTTCAAGGACGAACTTCGAGAACAATCTGGAAATTTCAAGGACGAACTTCGAGAACAATCCAGAAATTTGGACGAGAAGTTTCAAGAACAGTCTGGAAATTTAGAGAAACTTCGAGAACAATCCAGAAATTTAGAGGAAAAGCTTCTAGAACAATCTGGAAATTTCAAGGACGAACTTCGAGAACAATCCAGAAATTTAGAGGAGAAGCTTCTAGAACAATCTGGAAATTTCAAGGACGAACTTCGAGAACAATCTGTAAACTTCAAAGACGAGTTGCAAACTAAATTGATGGAACAATCCAGAAATTTAGAGGAGAAGCTTCTAGAACAATCTGGAAATTTGGACAAATTACAGAATAAATTGTTGGAACAATCTAGAGACTTAGACGAGAAATTTCGAGAGCACTCCAGAAATTTTGACGAGAAATTTCTAGAACAAACAAAAGGACTCGAAGATAAATTAGTGGTAAAAATATCAGAAGAAACAAAGAACCTGCAAGAAAATGTGGAGGAAATAATATTTCAGCAGGATAACAAAATCAAAAATCTGGAACAAATCATGGCGGGGTTGCGAGTGTTCGGGGATCAGCCACCAGTAGAAACACTAGAAAATAATGAAACCCGAATTGTGGAAGGACCAGCAGAAAATTCGAAATTAAAAATAAAACCACCGACGTTCGATGGAAAATCTTCTTGGCCCAACTACTTCAAACAGTTCGAAGCAGCAGTAAAGGCAAACAGATGGACGGCCAGCGAAAAAGCCACTTCGTTAATTGTGGCCTTGAGAGGAGACGCTATCGATGTGCTACAGACGATGCCGCCAGAGGAACAAGAAGACTTCGACAAGCTTGTGAATAGGATGGAAATGCGTTACGGACAGGCCCATCTGACCGAGGTATACCATGCGCAGTTGAGGAATCGCTGTCAGAAATCCGGAGAAAGTCTTCAGGAATTCGAAGCAGACGTTGCGCGTCTGGCCCAGTTGGCATATCCCACAGCTCCTGTTGAATTCCTCAAATGTTTGACGGTGCAGACCTTCATAGATGGAATCCGTGACCCAGACAACCAGCAGGCATTGAGAATGACCCATCCGAAGACGTCCAAGAACGCATTAGCTTATGCCTTGGAATTTGAAGCAGCGAGACGAGTCTCAAGAGGGCATGTCAAGGTGCAAGCGGCTATGGACTTTCAAGAGGAAGAAGAGGAAGAATCCGCTAACGCCAAGGTGGGATCTACTATAAAGGAGCGAGCCAGGGAGTATGCCACCGCCGAGGATGTTCGCCGCATTGTGGAACAGGTCTTCAAGCAGAAGAAACCGCTGGTGTGGCCAGGAGGAAGGACATGTTCGCAGGCGATGTCCAAAGCCCAGACAGGATCCAAGAAAGCCACAGTTAAACTAAGCCGGGTCGGTGCAGAGGGGCAAACGTCGACCCGTATTCAAAGGCCCCCAAAGACGAAAGCCAACCAAGTAATATTCCTACGGCAGTTAACCAGCAGTGTCTTCGTGGATGTTACCATTGATGACATTCCTCACACCATGTTGTTGGATACGGGTGCGACGAAGACCATCCTAAGACCCGACGTCTTTAAGTCATCTGGACGCACCGAGCCGACCAAGTGGAAACTGAAAACTGCAACTGGAACATCAGCAACTGTCCACGGTGAAGTAGAGGTTATCATCACCATTGGTTCAACTCCAATAAAACACCGTGCACTGGTGGCAGATATAGAGGACGAGGCAATTTTGGGCATGGACGTCATGTGTGCCCACGGGTTCCAATTGGACTTAAAGCGTGGCGTGATGGCGGTCAATAATGAGGAGTTGGTTCTACATCAACGAGGGGACGTGGCCGCTCGAGTAGTCCTCGCTGAAGACGTTGTATTACCCAGCAGGACTGAGGTTATCGTCGACGCAAAACTGGACGGTGTTTTTCAAGATGGTCAAGTCATTATGGTTGAACCTAATACTGATGATCAAAGGATGGGAAGAGGAGTCCTCGTTGGGAAAATGTTGTTGACGGCGAAGAAGGAAGTACCTGTCCGCCTGATGAACGTCAATTGTTTCTCTGTCAATATCAAGAAAGGAACAATCTTGGGAAGCTGCACAATGGTGTCCTCCATCTCCCGGCAACTTGAAACAAACGTGCCAAGACAAAAGCAAAGAATCTGATCGGCCGTTATCAAGATGTATTCGAGGTAGAAGATGGATCCAAGGGAAGAACTGATGTCGTGAAACACAAAATAGAGACTGGAGAAGAAAGACCTCTCCGTCAAGCTCCAAGGCGATTACCGTTGGCAAAGCGTGAGGAAGCGGAACGCATTATTCGCGAGATGGAAAAGGATAATGTGATAGAACCATCAAGCAGCCCGTGGGCGTCACCAGTACCAGTAGTGCTTGTGAAGAAGAAGGATGGGTCCACCAGATTCTGTGTAGACTACCGGTTACTCAGCAATGTCACCAAGAAGGACAGCTATCCCCTGCCACGGATTGATGATACCCTGGACACCCTAGCCGGCTCAAAGATCTTCTCAACTTTGGACTTAAAGAGTGGATATTGGCAAGTGGAGCTGGCGCCCGAAGATCGAGAAAAGACGGCGTTTTCCATTGGTATGGGTCTGTGGCAGTTCACAGTGATGCCATTCGGATTATGTAATGCCCCAGCGACATTCGAGAGGTTAATGGAGACGGTTCTGAAAGGTCTGTCCTGGACAACGTGCATGGTGTACCTTGATGACATAATTGTCGTGGGAAAGACGTTCGACGACCACCTAAGGAACCTGGAAGGAGTGTTCCAGCGGCTTCGCGGAGCTGGCCTAAAGCTTAGCCTCAAGAAGTGTCACCTATTCCAGAAGGAAGTGAATTACCTGGGGCACATTGTTAATGGAAATGGAATAGCCGTGGACCCTGTGAAGATTCAGGTGGTGAAAGACTGGCCAACTCCCAGAAATAAACACCAAATAAGGAGTTTCCTTGGCCTGTGCACTTACTATCGGCGCTACGTTCCTGGATTTGCAGACATTGCTAAGCCGTTAACAAAACTCACTGAAGAAGGTCGTCCATTTGAATGGGACCAACAGTGTCAAATTGGCTTTGAACAACTAAAGCAGTACTTGGTTAGTGCTCCTATTCTGAGTTATCCTCTCCCGGAAGGCAAGTTCGTCGTGGACACAGATGCTAGCAACGTTGGGATTGGTGGCGTACTCTCCCAGATACAAGAGGGGCAAGAGAAGGTGATCGGCTACTTCAGTAAAGTCCTATCAAAACCGGAACGAAACTATTGCGTCACAAGAAGGGAATTGCTAGCCGTCGTAAAAACGATAGAACACTTCTACAAGTACTTGTATGGTAGACGCTTCCTGCTGAGGACCGACCACGCCGCTCTAAAATGGCTTCTCCGTTTCAAGAACCCAGAAGGGCAAGTTGCACGATGGATCGAACGACTTCAGGAGTACGATTTTGAAATTCAGCATCGGGCAGGAACTAGCCATCGAAATGCCGATGCTTTGTCGAGAAGACCCTGTGCCGAAGACTGTAAGCACTGTAGTCGTTTGGACGAGAAAGTAGCCACGACTGCGAGGACAGCCATTGTTGACGACAAATTGCAAGCCGAAGAACTGCGAAGAGACCAGGAGAACGACCCGGATTTGAAATTAGTGCTAGAGTGGAAAAGCAGGGACGCGAGGCCTACCTGGGAAGAGGTAGCACCATGTGCACCGTCCGTAAAATCATACTGGGCGCAGTGGGACTCCATAGTGTTGGATCGTGGTCTTCTGAGACGAAGCATGGAGAATCCAGAAGGCATGGAACAGAAGACACAGTTACTAATCCCCAAGAATAGGGTGCCAGAAGTTCTGAGGGAACTTCACGATGGAACTTCGGGAGGGCACCTGGGAGTTAAGAACACTATGGAGAAGGTGCGCGAAAGATTTTACTGGGTGAACTGCAAGGAAGACGTGAAGGATTGGTGCAGAAAGTGTGCAGTCTGCGCAGCCAGTAACGGCCCCCACAGGCGGGGTAAGGCCCCCATGAGACAGTACAACGTTGGAAGTCCTTTTGAGAGAGTTGCCATCGATGTAGCCGGCCCGTTTCCAGAAACGAATGGTGGAAACAAGTACATCGTCGTGGTAATGGACTACTTTAGTAAGTGGGTTGAAGCTTACGCCCTACCTAAGAGGCAGTCACTATTGCGGAAGTCCTTGTCAGGGAATGGATCAGTCGGTATGGTGCACCTATGGAACTGCATTCAGACCAAGGAAGGAACTTTGAATCGGCCTTGTTCAAGAACGTGTGTACTCTGCTCGGCGTACGAAAAACTAGAACAACTGCACTCCACCCACAGTCGGACGGAATGGTGGAAAGGTTCAATAGAACCATCAACCGACATTTGTCCAAGGTTGTTTCCAATCATCAGAGGGACTGGGACACGTACATCCCCCTGTTTCTAATGGCATACCGCTCATCTGTTCATGAGACAACAGGGGAGACTCCCGCGAAAGTAGTATTCGGGCGAGAGCCGAGACTGCCCTGCGACCTGAAGGTTGGTGTGAAGCCTGGCGAAGTCTCTGCCGACGAAGATTACGTGAGCAAATTACGCAGGAAAATGGATGATATCCACAACCAAGTGCGTCACAATATACAGACGGCCAGCGATCGGATGAAGGAGCACTATGACATCAACGCTCAACACGGGGGATACCAACCTGGAGCACTGGTCTGGCTTTATAACCCCCAAAGACGTCGAGGCCTCTCCCCAAAATTACAGACCTCTTGGGAAGGTCCTTACAAGGTGATGAAACGGATCAACGACGTCGTTTACCGCATCAGGAAGGTCCCCCATGGCAAACCCAAAGTAATCCACTTCAACCGGATAGCCCCTTACCATGGAGAAGCAGATGAAGGGACAGTACAAAGGGCGCAAGTTTCCGAAGTGAACTTCGAAACCTTCATGTCTCATCACGCCGAAGGAAGCAAGGCACGGTTTGGAGTGACCACGGAGAAGCAACAAGATCTCTTTAAAGTGCCACTGGAGTACAGTCTGGCCCACTGCGTAGCAGAAGACCTGAAAATGTCCAAAGGAATCGCTCAGGTGTTTAGGAAGAAATTTGGCCAAATCGAGGAGCTACGAAGACAGCATCCCATGGTAGGCAAGAGCTTGCAGATCATTGATTCGACGGCAGATCGGAGGCGCCACGTGCATTATTTAGTCACTAAGAAGACATCAAGCGGTAAACCTGACTATCAAAGTATGTGGAGAGCCCTATATAGCCTGAGGAGACAGCTAATAGAGAACCATCAGATGAAGTTGGCCATCCCCAAATTGGGCTGCGGATTGGACGGACTAGACTGGAGAGTAATACGAAGCATGCTGGAAGTCATCTTCCACAGAACGGGAATTGAAGTCCTAGTCTGCAGCCATCACCCACAGGCAACAGTCAGCAACAGCAAAACCGTAGACTGCTACTTCTTCCAGACGGGAAATTGCAAGAATGGGCCAGCTTGTAGATTCCGACATCCTCCTTCAAGAGTATCACCAGGAACATTTCGAGACGAAACGTTGTTAAGAAGGGGGCAGTGTGGCGAGCCGCTCAGTGCTGCGTCACGCTGAGGGCGTCCGGAGGTCGGTTCGCTGTTGTGCGTCATCGGCCATCACGCCACCGGGGCCTACACCGGGGTCACATCGAACAGACTGGAATCTTCCCGCATAGAGAGTTCCAGACGGCGGCGAATGATATAAAATCGCCCCGGGTTGACTCACCAGTCAGTCGAATTCGAACAGCGAACGTCGAAGTTAGATTTTAGTGTGTAAATAAATTGTTACAAATAAATTAGTTTTTAAGCTTTATTAAATTACGGTTAAGTTTGTATCGAGTGTTTTATTCGTTTAAATAAATAAATTAAAACCCTAGAAACGTAACAATACAAAGCACTACTTTTTGACAACCACTATCTGTCAGACTTCCATTAGTTTTGAAGTCATCCCTTTTTCGCTTTCTTTCATCAAAAAATCAAAACCCGCTTGATGAATTTTTCAATTGTACACTCGTTATATGTGATTGTAGAAATGAGAATTAAACGGGCTATTCTGTGAGCAGAAAAAGTAACCTATCATTTATCATCAAAGGGCTAGTACTTTCATAGGATATTTTCCATTGCCATTCTTGCCCATGCTCATATGTGCAACAAAATTACGTTCTTTCAAATTAATAATTATGAAAACGTTATAATTCCGTAATGTAAGTTTTAAAAACAATGAGAAATACATTTAATTCTTACACTGAGAAAAATTTCTGCGTGCTACTCTCGCAAAATTAATAGTATGTGAATGAATTTTTTCAGTGTGTAGTGATACTTTTATCATTACGTACGGAAAAAAATATTCTCTTGGTAATTTTGCAGCATTATTGTACGCTGAGTCGGTTTTTAACGACAATTCTGAATAACATTTTTCTCAATGTAACAATTATACCGAGTTTTGTCGGTTGCATAAACAACTTTTTATATCCAGTCGATCAAAGCTGTAGGCTGTAGATGGGAGTCACTCTAAGCGACAGGAACCGTCGAACGGTCAAAATTTCGATACACGATTGCGCGGGGAACATTTTAGGTTTTATTGTGACGTTACTGACCCACAACTCGCGCCTACTGCGCAGAAATAAATCAAAGTTTAAAATTTTAAGGGGTCCATTATTATTTTATAATATGGTTTATTAACGTATATTTTATAATCATTTTTAATTTAGTGATATATGTAATCACAGATGTGTTCAAATTGTGCTATAGCAGTGTGCAAATTTGATTTGAAGGAGAACAAAAGAACGGTAAAAATGTGGCAGATAAAATTAATTTAAGAAATGCCTACAATTTGACCCGGAAGATTTTGAGCGAGACTTAAAATCTGAACTACTACATAAACCGTCTAGATCAAGATTAAAAGCAAATGCCGAACCTACTTTAAATTAAAAAAAACGAAAAAGTGTGTTCAGAGAGTTTAGAACATCAAAATAAACTAAGGTTTTAATTCTCAGATGAGCAGTACGTCGCGTCGCGTCAAATTTTTACATGTATTTTTTTGACATAAAATGCTGCCGAGTGAGAATTGCCATGGCAACTTTTAGAGGCAGCAAAATGACGCGACGTGACGCGCTGCCGTGTGAGAATTGAGCCTAAAGCAATTATTACTATTATTCCGGCTGTTTCAAATTGGGTGTGTACAAATATGGTTAAATGGAAAAAAACTTGCACGAATCAATGTCTAACTCGTATTCATTAACAGAATGATTTTTTTTATTACTTCTTTTTGAGATATTAATAAAAATGTAAAAGAATCGATTTTTTTTTCTCTCTGTATCTCTTTTATTATACATAATTTTGAAATTCTGATTTAACTTGCTACAGGCACTTTATGATTCTGCTTCGAATAGGAGTAACAGAATTGAAGTCAAATGTTTTGTCTTTCCACGATCTTCATCAGTTTCGATTTTTTAAATACAACTTATGTCTTGGCTTGGCTGTCTACCATTAGGTTCAATCAAGGAAGATTTACGCCAAATTTCCTCCGATTCTTTCCATATTATTAGTCTGTTCTGTAAATTATGAATTTCAGAGAAATCTAACAAAATTAGTACTTGTTTATGCATACCTTGAATGCTCTTAATGGAAATTTTCTGTACCCCTTAAACATCATGTTCACTTCATGTTGACATTCCATGTGCATTCCGTGGCCTCGTACTTCTGCCACTTTCAAACAATTAAAGGCACACTAATTCCAGGTATTTAATTTCATGATTTGTATCTTCGATACATCAGTCTTCTTTGCATTTTCATCACGTTTAGTAAAAATGCTTTTGCTCATTTCATTTCTCCTCCGTTTACAAGTATATTGCTTTGAGAAAATAATAATCATGTTTAAGATAAATCATAATTTTATTTTCTTTATTTTCACTTTACATCTCTTATTATTTATCAAATTAGTACGTAAAACATGTTCTTAAACACAATATAAACGCTGATGATAGTTGAATGTCTCTAACTCTAATCTAAAAATCTATCGTTTCAACTTTGACTAGTTTCTTGTTAAACTGCTTGGGTAGCTTTATTATCGGTTCTAATTTATGCCTTTGCAGAAATGCACAAAATGTAAATAAAAACGTGGACCAAAGACGTAATAGAAATGTGCGCATGCGCAAAAACGTCGGCAACGTTTATATTTTAGGAACCTTGGTAGCAATGTAGTAGATAACCTAGGACAGCTGACGTTGTAAAGTTTTATCATATGCATTCTAAACTTGTTAAAATGACATACAATTGTATACGCATTCTTAAACGTGCATAATAAACTACACAAAATAATTACGGGATCAAACTTTCTTGTACTGGCTAACTGGCTCCGTCATACTGGAAGTTTAATGAAGAACCTAAAGTAGGTTTTAGTAGATAGTTAGTGGTAATACTGATAAATGGTGATCTAGTTAAGTTTCTTTGTTTTCTAAATTGCACAGTAATTTACCTAGATGGATTTTGTTTGTCACAACTGGTACACTAAATGTAGGGCCTAAGGATAAAAAATACTTTCTTTCTGAAGGAATGTCAGAATTTCTTAAATTCACAAACCACTTATGATTGTTATTAAAAAGTTTAAGTTCGTTTTCATTGGATAAGTTTTCGAGTTTTTTAATGTTTTTGGTTTTGACTTGCTTGAAAATTAATTAAATAACCTGTTTGGCTATATAGCAACTACTGCTGTGATGTGAGACTACTGTTGTTATCCAACTTTTCTTATGTGTTCATTTAATTGTTAAAAAAATTATTTCGTAAGTTACCAACATTACTTAACCTTAAAAGTGTTTTTACTGTTTAAATTATTCATTGTTACAGAACACGCTGATGAAGCTAAGCTAATACTTCGAAATTAAGAAACTTAAACTGCTGAAACTTTCTTATTATTGGTCTTCGTCAAAAGGGCGTTAAAAAAAGCTATATGTTAATCTCCTTCAGCTGCCCTTTCAGCCTCCTCCGTACGTTTCGAGACACCCAGTATATCGTCGGTCTACAAGAGAAGGTGACCAAGTTCACCGATAGTAGTTTTGAGTTATTAGAGTTTTAATATTTGCCCATGTACAGAGTGGATCACTTTTGATGGTTTCCCTAGTAGAAAACCGTTCTCGCGACCCAGTGCTACTTTTTCGAGAAAAATCGAGTGGAAATAACTTAAGTTAGCTATCTCGATTCATTCGGGAAATATCGACCGAAAACGAATTTTCGCGAAAAACTATTTTTCACAATATCTCGGCAATTTGATGAGATATTTTGAAAATTCAAAAACTGTTTTATTCAGCAATGAACGCAGGTCTAACTGGCGTTATTGTCTTTCGTAAAAGCCGCAAAAGTTTTACGAAACCGAATATAACTTTAAAATTTTAAACGGAAACCGCAGTTGCCTGCAGTACAGGCACTGCGGTACACCAGTAAATTGCCTGTTTCCTTACCTTTTCAAAAATATATAACTCGATGCATTTATTTTCATAAACAACAAAATTATTGAATGTTTTCATTTTTCTACCGCAACAAAGAATGAATACGACAGTAAGTAGGCTTAGATTGCTAAATTCAACAAATGAAGAAAAAATCGTAATGTGACGCTGTCCGTCAAAATTAAAAGAGGTGATGTTACGATGGTTTCTTACGATAATTTGAAGACACCAACAAAATACTGATTTAATAAGGTTTACAAAAATGTATGGTTTAATTATTTTAAGATAAAATACAGATATTATTTTTTTTATTTTCTAATAAATAACAAGTTACCTGTGCACCAGATTCAGTTGGTTTTTCTCAAAAAATCAATTGTTATAATAGGTAAAACCAATTTATATTTACCGCGCTTTGAATTTGAAATGGTGAAATTTTGAGAAAAGCATTCTCTATATTATTTTGTAAAACATTGATAGTATTATTTTGTTTCAAATAAACGTAGTTCTTTAAATTGCCCCACAGAAAAAAATCTAGGGGCGTTATATCCGGTGTTCTTGGAGGCCATTATATAGGTCCATTAGAACCAATTCATTTCTTAGGAAAACGCTGGTTTAAAACTTTTTGAGTTAAAAATGAAGCATGTGGTGGTGCTCCATCTAATTGAAACCATGCTGCTTCTTTTTAATTATCCTGCATATTATTCAGAAATTGTGTCAAATGTATATTTAGCAACTCAACATTGAGAGCAGCATTCAAATTTTGCTCATATTTTTTGTTTAAAGAATGTGTGCTTAAACGTTTTTAAGTTTTTAAGTTTTAAAACGTGTTCAAGACGTTTGAATCTTCGCAAGAAAATGTCCAAGAAAAAGTAGCCAAAATAAAACATATTACAGATGGAATTTTTACGGTACCCTTATTTACTACTAACCGGCAAGCAGCTCAGAAGTGAACTGTTTACCGGGTTAGGAAAAGATTTACATCATAATTAAGTTAAATCTCAGTTAGAGTGTAACTTACATTATGACGTACAGCATATTGTATCTCACACTGATAATAGCTAATATCAAATGTACTACTTCGATATCATATTCTGTTAACAGTTGTATATAATTACAAGATGTGGTAGAGTTACTGAAATTTTGGTACTGTTTTCACAGTTAGTACGGATGTGTTGAAAAGTTTTAAGACGAAATGAAATACCCCTGGCCGTACGAATATCCGTGCTTTGCAAATATGAACTTATGTGTTCTGCGTTCCATTTCACAACGAAATTAAACAAAACTTTTCGACACAAGAAATTGTTCAATACAAAAAGATAATTAGTTCCCAGCTTCTTATACACAGAGAAAAGTAACACAAATTCAGAAGTAGTCCGCATAAAGACAGAAACAAATTGTAACAAATATTAACACAATTGTAGTAAATATTAGCACAATTGTAATAAATAGTCCGACAATTGTGCGAATATTGCTACAATTTGTTTCCGTCTTCATTGTTAACTACAATTTGTGTTACTTATTACTATTGATTAAATATTAGGGACAATATTCTACTTAGTATTAATTTTCGTTTTCTTATTAGATGCTTAAATTCCTCAATTTGTATTTAAATTCCCGGTTTCATGAACAGAAATTGGCATCACTTTTAAGAATATTCTTTATCGTACGTTTTCATGAATTAATTAATATAACAGTAAGGTCCGATTTCATAATAGGATTTTAATTTTAAAGTTATTTTAACCTAAAAAAATACATTTGTTTCCCCATTCTTAAATTGACTTAACGCTTCCTTAAAGTCTGATTATGAAAACGGCCATAAGTCCAATTAAAAATTAATGTTTCATTAAAAATACAAAATGATAACGTTTTTTATCACATATGTAAAAAAAATTAACAAGAGGTATAAAGTTGGTGTTTTCCATTACTGGAGCTGGAATTCAATCAAATTCATTGAAATGGTGCTGGAATCTTGGGCCGTTCTTCGGCAATAATTCGTCCAACGTCCGGGGCGGCCGTTTTGTTCCGTTTTAATAAACCGTGATATATTTCCAAGCGAAAGTAATTACTGCTAAGAATTTCATATCGCATCTCACCTACCTCTACCTACGTACGACGTTTACGTAGCTCCTTCTAAATTACAATAACTGTCGGAAACGTTAGCACTCATCGCCGTTCCTATTTCGAGGGGAATGCTTCGTCTCATTACATACACGTCTGCTTATATGGATCTGCTTTTCGTTCTCCGCCACAGCTTGACAAATAGGTGTCACCCAAAAATAAATAAATCCCATAATAAATCTCCGCCGCCGTTCTTATTAACATTTCGCATTACCGCCTCTAATGGCGTAATTTCACCGAGGCAGCGAAAAACTCGCAATAAATAATAAATACGCTTTCGGCGAGTTCGAAAGGGAAAATTTATTCATCAAACCGGAGTGACGTGAATTTTGATTGATAAGAAGAACGAGATTTCGTCGGTTTCTTAAATTCATCTCGGTTTTGTTATATTCGAGGGTTTACAATGGCGAACAAATGATTTCACACCAATAAAAAAATCGGCGTTTTCGAGAAACTTTTAAATCATTTTCAACGTCACCTAATATGTTGGTTTTTACTTGGATTAAAATCAGAAGAAGATGAATATATTCAATTGAATATGCTCCATGCAAGTTTGTTATTCCATATGTGTCTGTAATCGTAGCGCAAGTCTAGTTTTAGTTGCATATTTACATCTAAACAGATGCATTAACGCCTCGTACGTCAACTAAGTTAACTCATTCAACTTCGGCCAAACCGCGTCGCGGCGGAGGCGACGCTCTGAGCTAGAATATCAGTCATGCAGTTCGGAAGCGTCCACACATCATTGGATCATAATAAAGGGCTGACACGAAAGGATATCGGACTCGTTGAACTTGTAAGAACTTCAAAAATAACTATCGCCGAAGTTGAATTGAAATTCTGTGCGAAATTTTGACAAATTACACTCTTATAGCCGCGCTTAGAGGAAGAACCGCTTCCTCTATGATTGTTTCGCTTTGTAAGAATTGTCGGAAAATAAATTCCCGAAGTGGATCGTATTACGCAACTTTGTTTCAGTGTTTGTCATGGTACATGGTCTCTCAAATTTAATTTAGTTTTCATTGGCATGATATGAGTATAGAGCTATCGCGATAAACAATTGCTACGCATCCCGTCAGTATGCCCATTTTGTACGAGCGCTAAAAACGCGGCAATTACAATGCCGCGTTAACGACAACTAAACAAGTTATAGGCCTTTTCTATACGAGCGCTAAAGACACGGCAGTTACAACGCCGCGTTAACGACAACTGAACGAGTCTAATGCTAACTTCAGTTTACATGAATGATGCTTTCATCTATACGGGCGTTTCTAGCGCTTGGTGTGTCGGCGTTAAGGAAGCGTCAAGCGTTGACAGCACTCTTCAATCTATACTTTACACGAGGTGACACTGGCGGTCGGCGCTTTTTACTGCATTACATAATAGTTGCATTATGTGCATTTTTAACGCTCGTATATCTTGAGCAGCGTTTTAATGCAGTGGAAAGCGCCGACCACTAGCGCCAGGAAAGGCCCCGTATAGATTGAAGCGCGCTGCCAACTCAGCGTTGCGAACGTATACGGATCCGTTGGCAACGGACGACGCTTCCTAACGCCGACACACCAAGCGCTGAAAACGCCCGTACAGATGAAACCATCAGTTTACATAAAGTTAACATTAGACTTGTTCAGTTGTCGTTAACGCGGTGTAGTAACTATCGCGTTTTTAGCGCTCGTATAGAATGGGCCTTACATGGAACTTGCATATAAGATGTTTAACTGGAATGCGTTCATAAATAATAATGAACGACGCTCTGAGCAAACATTCACACAAAAGTCGTTCATAAATTACGCTCTTGGAACATTCGGAGTGCAACAAAATCACCGGTCTCATGGCATGCGCATTAGTAATCAGCAAGAAAACATATGGGTTATGCTTATGGATATGCCAGTTAGTTTGTTAGTTATGTCATGTATGTTTGATGCGTTTATTTCAAAGTCGATACTGCCGGAAATTCTGAAGATTAATAAATATTTATCGATGACAAAATGAAATAAAATCTTGTTAGTAATTTCATAGTAGTACAAACCAATGAAAGAGTGTTACAAACTGAAGAATGAATTTG
Organism: Prosopocoilus inquinatus; assembly: GCA_036172665.1. Taxonomy (NCBI): domain Eukaryota; kingdom Metazoa; phylum Arthropoda; class Insecta; order Coleoptera; family Lucanidae; genus Prosopocoilus; species Prosopocoilus inquinatus. The sequence continues at coordinate 33,453,795 of CM069869.1, forward strand.
TTTACAGAGCAAGAAAGGTAGTAGTTGGATATCAGGCGATAATTTTAAAATTCCAAACGCTCTGAACCGTTCATAAATACACAACTCTCATGTGACACTCTGGCAGATCACTCGCATTACTGTAATGTCAAATACTCCAACACAATCGCCAATATATGAACGCACTCCTGATGATATCGCGGCGCTGCAACTGCCGCGTTTTTCTATACGAGCGCTTAACGGCCACGTCTGTGACACCAAAATCGGCTTGCGTTTTATGTAAGTTGTTATCAAATTAAAATGATTAAGAGTATTAAGAATTTATAAATACTTGAAAGATGCTACTCTTAAGCGAAGAACAAGAAGCAGTTGTTATCAAATTAAGTGACACTATCATCATACGAACAATCTCAGATAAATTAAGAACAATTAAAAACAGTTTTATTATTAAATAGAATTCATGACAAGAAACTTCATTTACACTTTTGTTAAAAGTTGGGTTTAACCATAACTTCTTTGTCACAGTATTTTCTAGCCGCGATGACACTTACCTGCCTCGTGTAAATAACAAAGGGTAGTTCGTACTTTTTGCATGAACTGTACCGTGCAAGTAAGTTGTTCTCGTGTGGACGGCCCTTTAAATTGTTTGAATTAGCGGTATTAGTTGCCCGTGGTTACCTTGCTTTGATATGACTAATTTAAGAAACAATAGAACAACAGAGGGATGTATTGCAGAATAAAATAATATCACTGTATAAGTACTTGTTTAATTTTATATTATATTTCCACCGACATTTGTATCTATAAATACGTACCTACCACCTTTTAAATCATAACAGTAAAATTATAAAAATATGACTTACTAAACCGTACTTTACTTAAAAGTAATCTTTAGAATATAAAATTCGTACATTTGGAGGAATTCAAACGCAAAATTTTTGGGGAATATAACATCACGAAAAAGTAATAAAAATTTGACAAACAATATCTGTAGCAGAAAACCGAAATACAATTTTGTACTAGCGCAGAACATGAGAAATAAAAGTTAGCAACTACGATCGAATAGCCTATATGTTCCGGACGGATGAATACGAATCATAGCGGTCGGGTCGGATACATGATGATGACGATTGCTATTATGTCAAAAGCGCGCCCAAGAATCCTTTTTCAATGTTCCACGGCGAACTTTTACGTTATATTACAGATATCCACTTAATAATATTAAGGTTCGAGAGTCGTATAAATTCTGTATCCTCATATTTCTTGCGAACTGCACGCCGCGTGATATTTAGTGCACTTTCGGATCTATTATCGTGATAAATGCACGAATGGTTATGCATGTATGTGCGATGCAGTCCTGGGAGATTTATAACTTAGATTTAGTCACAAACAAAAATTTATACCTTGACTAAGGTACATATACGTATACATAACTAAAAATGAAAGATTACAAAATGTTTCCATTTTATTTTTTGTAAAAATTCACATCTTTCGGAACAGAAATTCGCACTTGTAGGGAACAGGCAAAAATTCTTACTCGCTGTCTGAATTTCGTTAATAACGGAATAATAATTAGACGGAGTAGACTTTCCCGTCGTAATTTGAGACTTCGCGAAACTTAATGAATAAGTTCCCACTTACTCGGCGACGGTCTGAAAAAGGGTTTCGAGATGGCGGTGGTATTACCGCGAGCAACGTGTACTATGGTGCTCATCAAAACAATACGATTCAGCTATTTGCTAGTCCTTACGGCAATATACAGACGAGGACGCCTGAAACTGCTTTGTGAAGTAACTAACCGGTCGACTACGATCAGGGCTGGTACCTGCCGCCCAGATACGACAGTAATTATTTTCGCCGAAAAATAAGAAATATTATTTAAAGATTATTTCAAAATACTTATTGTTGTTAGAAATTTATATCTTAAATATGCAACGCTGTTTCGGTAGGTATTTCGTTTAGTGCTTTAGTAGATCGTAATTTTGCAACTTGTGTATTTTGAGTTTAATAAAATGAAAACGTATTTGATTCGACAACCAATTTCGTGGATTTGCTTACACGTTTTTAGTGGCAGTAAAATTCACAATCACATCCGTTTTTCTTTCAATAACATATCGTTCACACACACACACATTCACATCCGATTTTCTTTGAATCATCAATTCGTTATTTTTAAGAATAAGAAATAACAGAATTAGTGCCTAAAACAGCATATACATTTTGAAAAATTATGTATCGAGAAACATATACATATCATCGGTATATAATATTATACCGTATATCTCTGAAATGGGCAAACAAGTTCTTGTTTGTCTGAAAAACGAAATGCATTATACTTGTAGCAAAAGAACTTTGAATAATTAAGATTAGAGTCAAGTCGGCATATACGGAATACCCATGCTTTGGGCCGTCATAAATTCTGAATTAAGATACTATATACTCAGATATTTTAATTAAAAATACTTTATGTTGTGTTCCAGCGGTTGCATATAACAAATGTAAGAAATACATCTTTTTTGGGAAAATTTTGTAACAAATTAAAAAAAACTGCATTTTCATGATATAATTTAATATGGCGGGTAATACGGAAAGTCAGTTAGGGTGATATGAAGTAAGGAAAAATGTGCAACACATAATAATAATAATAATAATAATAATAGTATTTATTTCAAAACAACTGAACAAAAAAAAAACACATTGAATGTGTTGCACTAATCTACACTATAACAAATTAACTTCGGTATAAAAGAAACAGTTCTATTTTAAGAAATACGCCAAAATACATTTTCCTGGTACCGCGCGAGAAGTTCCAAAATGATTCACAAAATCATATACTGTAAAGTTATGCAATCTTACCGGCTGAGAACCCTCTGTAATAGTGATCTACAATACCGAAACTCATGTAAATGCCAGAGTCGTTCAACAGATGGTGCTTCTTATTTCAAAAATACCGGGTATTCCATATTAGCCGGTCTATTCCATATCGACTTTACATTTTGATAAGAGAGAAAAATAAACCATAATTTAAATTAAGTAAAAAGCTTTTTTAATCTTGAACTGGACACAATTATGATTGGAAAAACTCTCAACGTTTCGCTATCCAATCATAATTCTGTCCGGTACAAGATTAAGAAAACCTTTTACTTACAATTTTCATCGGATAAGAATTCAAGGTTGATAGCTTTGTCAACAGTGAAAAATTAATATGTTTGTTAACTTGTTAATTTTTCTCACTCTATAAGAAGCGACTAATAACGAAACGGTAAATAAATGTGTGATTTTCATGTGTTTTATAAAAGATTAAAATGAATTTATCATAACGAGCGTCTAAATAAAAAAGGTAGATATTTTTTTTATTTTTTGTTAAATTGCCCTTGATGAATTGAAATAAATAGTGAGAAAACCCCTCGACCACATTAATTCACTGAAAGCGAATACGTATTTCGGTAACGAAGTTACCATCTTCAGCGCTAAACTGATATTAAACTTTAAAACAACAAATAAACTAAACTAGACTAGCCGCACTCCCCCCCTCACTTTCTTTGTACCGTATTATCCATGCAAAGCAAACCGGGATTCTTCGAAAATCTAAAGATCGAAGAGGCAAGAAGCGGTCGGCCCGGACTTCTCAAAATTCATTAATCTATTCCTATTTTTGTGAATCTCCAAGCTTTCGAAAGAATCTAGGTTTGTTTTGTTATTAATTTGTTTGATTAAATCTATTTTATTTACCGAATGATTGTTTTCAAGCATGTGTAAGGCAACACTGGATTTATCAAAGCGTTTGTATTTTAAATGAGCCAAGTGTTCTTTGAATCTAATTTTTAAGGATCTTTTTGTTTGCCCCACATAAATTTGATCACAATTTTTACAACTAATTTTATATATACCTGATTTATCCTCCGAATCTACTTTATCTTTTGGATTTCCCAGCAACGATTTTAAGCTGTTATTGTTGGTGTAAACTATTCTTAAACCTAATTTTTTAAAAATTGTATTCAACCCTTTAGTATATTGAGGATAAAACGGCATTTTTACAATTTTCTTATAATCTACCTCACCTATTTTGTCAGATTTTAGTGTGGTTATTTTATTAATCTCTAATTTTTGTTTTTGTTTCCTAATAATGTTATAGATTACATCGGATTGGTAACCATTGTACGTGGCGATTTTAATAATTTCTTGAAGTTCTTTACTATAATTAACAGTTGATAAAGGGAATGTCAGCATCCTATGCACTAAGAAATTTAAGGCCGCTAATTTATATTGTTTGCAATGATTTGAATCCGCGGGAATGAATCTATTAACATTAGTAGATTTCCTATAAACGTTAAATTATAATTTATTACTATTTCTAGTTACTAATGTGTCTAAAAAGGGTAGTTTATTGTTAGTTTCAATTTCATAGGTAAATTTGATGGTGGTGAATTTAGAGTTTAAACTTTTAAGGAATTCCTCTATTGAACATTTACTTTGGTCAAAAACACAAAATATATCATCGACGTATCTCACCCAGATTTTAGGGAAATAATCTAAAGAGGCTTTAAGTTCCGTTTCAAATTTACCCATAAACAGATTTGCCATAAACGGTGACAAGCTATTTCCCATGGCTGCCCCTTCCTTAAATTTCTTAGTGCATAGGATGCTGACATTCCCTTTATCAACTGTTAATTATAGTAAAGAACTTCAAGAAATTATTAAAATCGCCACGTACAATGGTTACCAATCCGATGTAATCTATAACATTATTAGGAAACAAAAACAAAAATTAGAGATTAATAAAATAACCACACTAAAATCTGACAAAATAGGTGAGGTAGATTATAAGAAAATTGTAAAAATGCCGTTTTATCCTCAATATACTAAAGGGTTGAATACAATTTTTAAAAAATTAGGTTTAAGAATAGTTTACACCAACAATAACAGCTTAAAATCGTTGCTGGGAAATCCAAAAGATAAAGTAGATTCGGAGGATAAATCAGGTATATATAAAATTAGTTGTAAAAATTGTGATCAAATTTATGTGGGGCAAACAAAAAGATCCTTAAAAATTAGATTCAAAGAACACTTGGCTCATTTAAAATACAAACGCTTTGATAAATCCAGTGTTGCCTTACACATGCTTGAAAACAATCATTCGGTAAATAAAATAGATTTAATCAAACAAATTAATAACAAAACAAACCTAGATTCTTTCGAAAGCTTGGAGATTCACAAAAAAGGAATAGATTAATGAATTTTGAGAAGTCCGGGCCGACCGCTTCTTGCCTCTTCGACCTTTAGATTTTCGAAGAATCCCGGTTTGCTTTGCATGCATAATACGGTACAAAGAAAGTGAGGGGGGGAGTGCGGCTAGTCTAGTTTAGTTTATTTGTTGTTTTAAAGTTTAATATCAGTTTAGCGCTGAAGATGGTAACTTCGTTACCGAAATACGTATTCGCTTTCAGTGAATTAATGTGGTCGAGGGGTTTTCTCACTATTTATTTGGATTACAGCCACAGGTTTTGTGTTGCTTTGTGATTCTTGATGAATTGTTTCGTTTTACTTGAAAACACGTTTTTCTCAATCCCTAAGTTCACAAATTATTGCACATTTTGCAGTAAGAAATTTATTTAATTCAGTGTTAAAAGTTAAAAAAATCATATCAAATTAAGTAAAAGGGAAATTAGATAATTGGCAGTCAATATACAGGATTTTATCGAATAAGATGGCAATAATAATACCACGTATAGACGACATCAAAATATTACAATTTAACCTAATTTACCTGTATACAAAATCCTTTCATTTCTGAGGTATAACCACCTAAAGAGCTAACTTGGAAAGCATATTTTCTTAAACTTCTCCGGAACGGTATGAGATAGAGGGTAGAAATTTGACATGCAGGATAAGTGAAATACAAAATGTCATACAGAAAATTGAACACTCTTCATCAGTGGCGTAGATCCGAGGAAAAAGCTTAATATTTTAGTAAATAACTTCCTTATTGTCACATTTTAAACAAAACTGAAACAAAAATTGCAAAATTGTATCAGAAATGAATGAAGTTCGATCTTCGTCAGATTAACTGTTTTAGAGATAATTAGGTCGAAAAATTAAAATAACATGCCTTGAAAACTTTAGCTGGAATTTTACCTGCGTATTTTTCAGTCAATATACAATACATAACTGTTGCATAGTCCTTTTTCCCAAAATACGCTTTTCAAGTTGATTTTATAGTTTATACTGCAGAAACGAAAAACTTTTGTATATAGATAAATTAAGTTAAATCGTAAGATTTTGATGCCGTCAATACGTGATATAAGTATTGCCATCATTTTCGATAAGACCTTGTATATCTACACTCTAAAACATGTATCAAATTATTAGTTGCCTGTAATAACATTTGGTTACGTGGCTATAACCTGTTTTTAGAATGTAAGGAAAGAATTAAATTTATTTCCTACCAATTAGAACAGAATAAATATTTAAGGCGATTTAGTTAATCCGTTGGGAGCGTTTGGTTCTCTATCTGTCTCACTCTTAAGTGCACTAGTTTCCATATGCTCTCTCACACATTGCTATACCGGTTTTGTCCCGAACGAATTTTCTAAAACGACATGAATTCGACGAACTCGTTTTATGATTGCAAAGAAGCTTAAGCCTCTCATGATGCAAAAATATGCAGGGTGTTCCGTTTATGAAAACTGAGTTTTGGGCAGTTGAACAGTACACGGTTCGACACCATATTTTGATCAGCCTGTGAATTTTTCAATAATAACTAGGATATGATTTGAAAGGCTGAACATTATTCTTTCAAACGAAAAGCAGCTCGGATCTTGAAATTTGAAATTGTCGTAAATACATTCTCTTAAATGAAAGGCCACCGAAATAATTTTCATCAGAAGTTCGAAGATATCTCAAAAACGATTACATTTAAATATAGGGAAGGCTTAACAACTTTTGCTTAGAATAACACGTAGAATCAAAATTTGCAATAAGAAGTATAGCATTCTATTTAAAATAAGACAGTTAATAACCGGAAGTGATATAAAAGTGAAAACATTTTATTCTGAAAGATCACTTCCTCCTAGGGCAGTGCGTTAATTTTCAGAATATTTGTATGTTCCTTACCCTGAGAACTTTTAATGGGTCACTCAACTTGGGAGACCCTGTCTATTTCTAAACATAATTCTGTCCGGTTTAAGTTTAAAAAAACTTTTTATTTAGAAATAAGGCCGGCAACGGTGCGCTCAGAATTCGGTGTTGCTGCGGTTACCATGGTCTGAGACGTGACAGTATTGACAATAAATAAAATTTGCCAACGGTGCAATATTTTGAATGTACGTTTTTCGTTATGGACTTATACGATTCATTTAACTAAACAGTGAACAGGAACTGCGTAAAAGAATTCTTGATGCTGCATAAATAATGATAAATGCTAAGAAATTTTCAAGGAAGCATCATAAGACAGTGAGGCCGCCAAAACTTCGACCATTTATTGCAGCTGTTTCATTTTATTCGTTTGGCCCTTGATTGTATTTTTTTGATTTTGAGTTAATTCGTTGGCTTCTTTCAATTTAGGATATTTCTAAATTCTTTGCAGGTTTATCGAATTTTTTTTGAAAGCACTCGCTGACCAACTCCTTCAAAAAATTTTTACTTAAGAATATCCAAATAAAATAATGTGTTACGAAATAACAATTATTATTGTGTTAAACTGCAAGAACTCCTATCCTCCAATAACATAGAACAATGTAAGGCAGATGAATTTTTGCAACTCACAAACTTACGTATGTCGCAAAATTGTTTCCAACAAACGGGGAATTTTTTTAAACAAGCCAAAGGGACTTCAATGGGAAACTGCTTGTCACCATATCTTGCTAATCTTTTTATGTGTAATTTAAAAACTTTCCTCAAAGAAAATTGTAATTATTTTCCGAAAATTTGGTTTAGATATGTAGACGCTGTTTTTAATACCAAGGAATGCAGAATAGAGGATTTTTTGGATATTTTAAATTCTAAATTTCCTAATATTAAATTCACGGTTGAAAAAGAGGTTAATGGGAAATTACCATTCCTAGATGCCTTGGTTATTAGAAATAGTAAAAACAAATTAGAATTTGATATATATAGGAAAAAACAAGCACCAATAGATTTATTGTTAATGACTCACAACATGTCTTATCGCATAAGTATTCTGCAATTTCTTTTCTACTTAATAGATTAGTCAACTTCCCTCTCTCAAAAAAGAGATACAACAAAGGACTCAGATTTATTAAAGATGTAACAGTCCACAATGGTTACTCAGTAAATGTCGTAGAAAATACTTTAAGGAAAATTGTACAAAGCCAACTTCAAAGAACTTACCACTTTGTTACCGGTAGAAACAAATATATCCAAATACTTTAAAATTCCGTTTGACAAATATTGTTCCAAAGGCTTAAATAGCATTTTTAAAACGCAGGAGTACACAACCGCACATACTAATAATAATACTTTAAAATATTTACTGGCAAACCCAAAGACAAAACTGAACCAAATCAGAAATCACGAATCTATGAAATATCTTGTCAAGGGTGTACTAAAACATATATTGGGCAAACAAAAAGAAATATACTGACACGTTTTAAAGAACACTTAGCTCAATTATAGTACAATAGAATTGAAGAATCCTTAATTATAGGTAATTAGTACAGTGATGGGAAATTTAATTATAAAATAAGTTTAGAGTTTGTTGTGGTTTCTTTGTTTTTGGGTTTATATATTTATTTAAGAGTATTTGGATGAGAATTATATTAACATATTTTTGACACCAGTCATAAAATAGATTTAAACAATCTTAGGTTGGTAAAAGCAACGTCAAGCAACACGGAATTAGACGGGTTTGAAACCATTTTCATATATAAAAATAAATGAGATTTAATGAACACCGATCATGGGCCTTTGGTAGGTTCCGCACTTAGTTGACGCAATCCGGTGAGACGCTGGCTTTAGAGAGCACGCTTCATTGGAGCGGAACGATTTAGTATATAAGGTAGCGATAAGCATGACACAGTTACTTCTCTTGTGATCAAGAAGAAAGCATCTAGGGAAGATGGCAGCATAGCTGCCGAAATGCGTATCTAGTTTTTAAATAAACTTTTTGTGGTTAGGACGTTAAATCTAATTTCTTTGATTACAGAATGTTTTGATAAATCTGTTGAATTATCAGAGAAGAAGATGATTTGGGGTTTTAAATTTTTAAGTGTATCTGCAAGGTGCAACGTTGCCTATTTGTGATACACTCAAATCTTTATATCTTCAAAACCAAGCATCGCAAAAGAATTGTAAAAACATATTTAACTCCTAATAACATTTTAAATGAGTTACAGCTCGGGACCTTTATAATCAAACAGATGGTATAATTTCCTGCACGCTAGTATTTAGTCACTACCACTAAAATGCTTCAAAATTGTCTTAAGAAACTTTTTATTAAAGAATGCCTTTTATAGTACGTATGATTTCTTTTCTTGTGGCTTTAACAGAGCTTTACGACTGTAAATTTTTTTGTCAATTTTGTATTACTTTTATATGTATTTTAAACATGCAGCGATGCATTTATATTTGTCCTTTGTTTATGTTTTAATGTTTCATATAATACATATAACGTGTTATTAGTAATTAGTTAACGTCGATATGCAATTGTCTTCGTCGATCTGCAATTTTTTTATGTTACATTTCTAATAATAAATTTTGATAGGAAATTTGTTTCTCTTTCTAATGGTGTAAGACAAACTTTTCCATCGCAATAATACGGATATGGCGACAAAATTTCACATGTCTGGAGTGAAAATTCCAGCAAAAGTTAATAAACAAAACCACTTTAACAAGTTTCTAAGTTATCATATGGAATAATACCTTAGGAAAAAAAATCAGTGATACATTTCCTCATCTTTTAAAGAAAATTGCAGAAACAGCAAAAATACTGTCCTTTCGGCACTCTTCACTGATAAATATCACATCTACTAATTATTTATGAGGATAATGAGGAAAATCCATAACGGCTACCAAACACCTACTTTTTAAGGTAAAACTGTACCTTTTCAGTTTGGAGATTTTGAACTTTCGTAAAAGCTCTGTCAGTTAGTAGACAATGAAGGATTAGTGTTAATTTGTAATAAATTAATTATTTTAAGAAAATTGTAATGACAAATGGTTTTTACTCCTGTTAAACAGGCCCGCCGTACAAAATATATCTTAATCAAAATTACATTTACGGACCAATAAATTTACAAATAGTAGGTATTATATTACTTTTAAAAAATAACTTTTTCCGGGAGGAGAAAGAAAGAAATAAATCTGTATTAAAAGCTGTCTGATATTTACAAATTGTTTAATAGATGCTATTATTAAAGTAATATAAAAACCCTGTTCAAAAATAACTTTGTACTATTGGAAACTTTTTGTATTATTAAAGTTACAGATACGATTAAATTAGCAAACTAGTAGCACTTTCTGCCTCGATTGCAACGATATATCATCATCTATAATCTTGTAATAATAATCGATGAAATTAAGTAACGTTACCCGCAGTCGTGTTACCCCAATCATGTATCTTATGAAAATTCTTGTTATTAAAAGATTTTTACAAAACAGACAGAAACACATTTTATTATAATAAACAAATAAACCAAAATTAATGTTTTGACATACGTACACGGTTTTCAAATGTTTTGTTCTTGAAACCCAGCCATCTTAAAGAATTTGTAAAAAATCTAAATATCTTCTTTATTTATTAAATTCCTATAAAATTATAAAGAACAATCTTAATTCAGAATTTTATTTTCTATCGATTGGTCAAATAATATACAGCATGTTCCACCTAAAAAAGTATTATTTTCCCTTTATTTCGTAAACGCGATGTTCAGTTGTATTTTCTTGGATGCACTGTTGCACTCGGGGAAAAAGTACTACTAGCTTGCTAATTTAACCATATTTGTAACTTTAATAATAAAAAAATTAGCAATAGTACCGAGTTATTTTTGAACAGAATGTATACCGTGTGTACCAAAGAGTTTTATACAAATGGAGAAAAAGTTTATCTTACATTTCACAAAAAAAAATATTCTTGATAAAAAGCTCTGCATGTAGATCCATAACCAGGTACAATTTTTTTAAAAATTTGGCTGGAATACAGGGAAAGAAATAATGATTTGGACGGAGAGAAAAATACGTTCAAACTCTTTTGGAGAGCAAAATGTTAATTGAAATTGTGATTAGATAAAAATTAAAAGATAATAAGCACTTCAGCTATTGTTAGATTAATGCTCTCCATCCAAACCATAATTTTTTATTTTCACTGTATTGCAGTCAATTTTTAAAAAAATTTGTACCTGATTATGAATCTATAAGTCAGGCAGAGCTTTTCATCAAGAATATTTTTTCTGTGAAATGTAAGACAAACTTTTTCTGCATTTGTATAAAACCTTTTGGTACACACTGTATATTATTCTTATTAAATAATCCCGTCGCATTCAAAAGAATTGCGCAAGTAGTTCAATAATATTATTGCCGTCGCAAGCTTTAACCAAAGCAATAAAATTACAGCGGACCAGATTCGAATACCAACTTAAATACCCGGGTTGATTCCACCCAATGTTCATAAGGGTGCAGTTTCCTTGCAGGGGCACCGTTTTTATTGAGCATCATAGAACAATACAAGGTGACTACCCGAGAATTCCTAGCCCTTTAACTCTTTTATTTTTAATTTCAGGAAAAAATATTTAATACAAAACTTGTAAGGACTAATTCAAAGTTTCTCTGTGTGCTCACAATTGATGGTCGGATAAACGAGATATAAATTAAATTTATTTTTTTTTAAAGGAATACCCTATATATTATTACGTTTTTTGATTCTAAATTAAATTCTAATGAGACTACATGTATAATAAAACTAATAATGTAGAAGGTGTCTATAAAATAATTCCTGCTTTTTTAATTTTTTTATTTTAGAAATAAAAAAGATAAAAGCAGTTGTAGAATTTATTTCAGTGCTGCTACAGATATTCACAAGAAACAATTGAGAGTCGGATACCCAAAAAAATAAATGAAGTTTTGGTTTGTAATAAAATAACATTAAATAAAATTTTGCCATTAACATATTAAATCGATTTAGATGTATTCTAAACATTCAAAGCGTACTCAATTTTTTTTAAGCAAAGTGTAAATTTTTTTAACATGTTTTTAATCATATCTCTTAGTATAAAATGATCATTATTAAAGTTTTCTATTTCTAAAATTCAAAAATAAAATAAATTAAATCGCAATTATTTCTCTAGTCTCATTAAAATTTAATTTAGAATCGAAAAGCGTAACAATATATACGGTGTTCTGTAAAAAAAAAAACTTAACTTTAGTTTAAATCTCGATTATCCGACCATCAATTGATTTCCTTTGAGCACACAGAGAAATTTTGAATTAGTCCCTATAAGTTTTACATTAAACATTGTTTCCTGAAATCAAAACTAAAAGAGCTAAAGGGGGTAGGAATTCTCGCGTAGTCACCCTGTACATACTTTGAAAGACCTACAAAAACCTTTTGCTTCATTAAAGAGCAAACAAAAACAGTCTTTGTTACCTTAAACTGTTATGCATATCGTAATGTGTTGAAAAGTAGAGCAGGTCATGAATTTTATAATATATTCATTATTTCAAGAAAGTAAAATATCTGATGAATATCATAAATCGTGGCGGACTGATAAACAATGAAGCGAGAATAATGATATTGGGTGGCAGAATTTCATTGGATTTCTTTTCATTCAGTTTCTTAACATATTATGGATTTGTATCTATTTATAGATACTGTGCTTGCTTTTGCTAATGTCAATTTTAATTTATCCTAACAGTAAATACCCTTTAAGATGACTAGATATACCGAGACCAACATTTTTAAAGGGCTACTGTTGAATTAACAAAAAATTAATTTGACAATTTTTGGCATACGTATTCATGGAGAAGCATCGATTGAAAGCTTAAATCAATCTGCTGATCAGAATATGAATTAAAACTATTAATAATGTTAGTAATTATTCTCTTAAAATATCAAGTTACCTGTACCTCATGGGGCTGCTAAGTGGCTGCTAAACTCCAAGGGTGATGTGGCAATACCGATAGCGTCCCACACATGTTCAATAAGGAAGAGATCCGAATAATTTATTGCCATGACACGAAATTGCCAAATGTGATCACGACTAACACTCAATAATATGAAAAATATACAAAAAATTAAACATAACATAGTAGTATGTCTGCAAAAAATCTGGGACATGTAACATGTCCTGCTCTAAATATGACAAAGTGTTACCATAGAAACAAGCTTTAAATAGCAAGATGAATAGTTCAAAGCTGCATTCAAACTATTAAAACAACTCAAAAATACATGCAGAGAGTTGTCCCAGATTTCTTTGGCGGGCATAGTATATATTCCACATGAGAACTTTAGGAAATTGGCATTGCTTTTGAAAATAATTATAAAAAAAATTGTTGCAAATCGTTTTTGATTGCCGTGAAAACCTCGAGCAGCCTCTGTACAGCTGTTTCAGCCCTGTTTGGGGCCTCGTCAGCTGTACAGAGACTGCTGGAGGTTTTCACTGCAATCAAAAAAGATTTGCAACAAAATTTTTTAAAGCTTTCATTATATATGTGTATATATGTATTTATCAATCCAATAACATCACAAGGATAATGGATACGTCATGGAGAAAATACAGACCTTAGATTTAACAAAAATCGCTTAAACTGTAGTAACATTTAGCTACTAAATAATCTTTCACTGTGTTTTTAAATACATTATAATTGCTTATAGATTTAAACTCTTTAATAATAAATACGGCTTACAGGAATCTAGAGGTTTCAGATTAAATAAGAGGCGTATTAGTCTTTTTTGTAATATAAAGATGCGACCATTCACAATGTTTTTACCCCAAACAACAATATTATAAGATAAGTGAGGGTAGGCCAAAGCATAGTACACTTGCAGCAGTCATTTAATATTTAAACAGTTTTTTAGTTTACGTATAGCATAATAGGCTGAATTTAATTTTCCACAAATGTGCTCTTTTTGCCTGTTCAATGTTAGTTGGGGATCAATCAATAGGCCCAGCAGTTTGGCTACTTTAGTATCGGAGTCATCGGTCACATGGACAGGAATTTTATTGTAAAAATAGAGGCAACAGGTTTTGTCCTCATTCATAACTAATCTGTTGGCATGACACCAGTTTTTAAATTGGCCGATGACTCTATTTACAGAAGTTACAGGAGAATTGTTATCAGGCGATGAAACAATAATCGATGTATCATCCGCGAAACTCGTTATAAGACTAGCAGAGACATGTTCAGGCAAGTCATTGACATATAACAAAAATATCAATGGCCCCAGCACGGACCCCTGTGCCACACCCATACTACTGGTAAATATGTTCGATTTCGAGTTCTTACATGTCACGTAAAAGTAACGGTTACTTAGGGATGATATTATCCATTTTAGTATGTTTCCTCTTATGCCTAATTGGTGCAATTTATCTTCCACAAATTTAATACAAACAGTATCAAAGGCGCGCGACAGGTCAAACATAAGTCCTGCTACGCATCTGTTCGCGTCCAATTCTTTGCTCACACATTCTAGAAAAGCATATGAAGCAGTTTCTGTCGATTTCGACCCACGGAAGCCGTGCTGGTGCCCGTTGAGTAGGTCATATTTGTTGACAAATTGCAGTATACGATTATACACGAGGCGTTCAAAGATTTTTGAGAGAACACTGAGGAGAGAAATGGGGCGATAGTTACTAATATCACCGGGATCATCTCTTTTATATATCGGAAGCACTGATGCAACTTTTAAGCACTCAGGGAACTCACCACTATTCACTGATATGTTAAACTAGAAAGTTAAAGGGACTACAATTTCGTCGCACACACTTTTAACTATTTGAACATACAAGTCATCAGGTCCGCGGGATTTTTTGTTATTCAGATGCAGGATAATATTCCTTACTTCATGCTCTTCAATAGGGAAGAACGCCATTGTCATTTTAACATATGAGGTGCTAGTGCATGTTTTAGAGAGGTGGTGTCTTTAAAATGATTCTGCATCAAGTTTTGAGCCGCTGTAGCGAAATAATTGCCGAAGATATTTGCTATATCTACTGGATTATCGTACTTTTCATTTTGGAGTTTAATAATATTCAATTTAGTTTTCTTTCCAGAGTTTATTTCCTTGTTAATGATTTTCCATATTTCTGCAATTTTATTATCCGAAGTACAAATTCTCTGGTTATAGTAATCATTTTTTGTTTGTTGAATTAGTTTCTTATATTCTTTTTTTTTGTAATTGTAAATAGGCTTGAAGAAGTCATAATCAATATTGTTACACAGCCAATTGAGATCGTTTACGTTGTTGTAGGCAAGATTTAGCTTCATGTTGATCCACGATCGCTGCTTCCTTCCATTATTTCGTACATGCTGTACAGTACACCATACGTCGAGGCACCATTGGATTGTATTCCTAAATTCATTAAAGGAATCTTCTATGTTTCTGTCAGTATGAGTAAATTCCCATGTGTTATTTCGTAATTCGTTTTTAATTTTTGCTATGGCATTTTTAGTGACAAACCTTTTCGGTATGAATTCGCGTTCACTTGCACAGGATTTACCATATGAACTAGAAATTGGTAGAGTTAAAGTTAAGGATTGGCCTTTGTGATCGGCCAGGTTAGTGTTGATCACTTGACATGTGAAATATTCGGAAGGAAAATTTGATACTATGTAGTCGATTACTGTTGAGGAAGTATAACTTCGTTTATTAGTAAATACTCTCGTAGGTTCGTTTATTTTATTTTATTGATCAGTCTAAAGGATTCAAACAGATCAAATAAAATCTGTGTGTTTAGCGAATTTGATAGAGCGTCGATGTTTAAGTCTCCACAAACTATTATATTAGGAACAACGTTACTGATTTCTTCAATCGCTAAGGACAGATTCGTTATAAAGGTCTCAAAATTACCGGAAGGTGGTCTGTACACGGTTAATATTGCTAACTTAAATTTATTTACTGTACATCTTATCTTATCTTATCTTCATTATGCTTTGACAGCAAGCATGGTCGCCTTGCATGGGGCACTTATTAGGTAGTAAATCCGCTTCAATTTGTCTATCCTACTGCAATGTGACATCTAGAAGCGATCGTAGGATGTCGCTGTTTTATCTGTTCGAATATAATTATGTAGATAAAAAAAAAGTATATTGAAATACACACGATATGCAAGAAACAGACTTTAAAAACCAGTTCAACGGATTGGATTTGGGAAAGGTTATAATAACAAAAATAACTGATTAACAAACATTTGAACCGAAATAGCAGACGGTGGGTTTATCACTCTCGCCCAGACAGAAAGTTCAATCTGATTAAAGGAATTAAAGGCAAACTGGACATCAATGAATTCAGATAAGACGAAGTAGCGAGCGTGGATTTTAATATTTAGAACTTAGAATGATATATGTGAAGTAATTTCTAGGATAACTCCCGGACAAAAATTCTTGAGATAACATCAAAGTAATTAAAGTCATTTGCAACCTCTGCGAGTTACAAAATTCGCATTTCACCTTCTAATTGCTTAGAGAATGAGACGTGCGTCTACTTGATTCTCGTTCCTGTCGGCCGAGCGGCCTTTTATTCTATTAAAACGCAAACACAAATCATTCATGACACTAAGAATGTAATATCAGCCACTTTGATCAAATTCCGAGCCTTATATTTTCGCATTCGCCTCTTATCAAATTAAAATTTACTATGCCGATATTGTGCTAAGTCGTCGTCGTATATCATATTATAATATGCACGTGCTTCAAATACCGACGGAATATTCATTTCTTAAGTTTTCTTTTACGTCGACAAATGAAATATTTACGATTCATACTTATAAATTTCAATATACTCCTAGTCTAAGCCGAGGAGTGATAAAACCACAATCTATTATAGTGGTCCAAATATTTGTTAATCAGTTAATTTCTTTTATTTTAACATTTCCCAAAACTAATCCGTTGAACTAATTTTTATTATTGTCTTTATTACATATGGTGTGTATTTCAATATACTTTTTTTAATTACTTAATTATTTTCAAAAGCAATACCAATTTCCTAAAGTTGTCACTTGCAACTTGTAAGTGCAATGCTAGGTTCAATTTTTTGAGTATATTTTTCTATTTAGTTTCATGAAAAGATATACTGTTGAGTGTGTTAATCGTGATCACTGATCACATTTGGCAATTTCGTGCCATGGCAATAAAATTTTCGAACTTCTACCTTATTGAACATATGAGGGATCAGTGTTATGCATGAATGCAAATTTCAATCTGATCTTCAATTTTAGGAATTTTAGGGAATTGCAGAAGTTCAAATACTTATATTTACTTTGTCACATTATTAGTTATCAATGTAAAGACGGATATACACGTTATGGTAGACACGAATATGCCTATGGGGGTAGAACTGCACAGGGAAACCAGAAAACTCATCCACACACACTCTGGCGAAACCATTATCTACAGGCCATGTTCGTGACTTGATAGGCGTTTTATGTACTGGGTGTCCTACAGAAAAAGTCCCAAGTCATAACGCCTTTATTTACAGACTAATTTTAAAAAACAAAAAGGTAAATGAAATTAGACTAAAAACACCATAAAATGTGGCCAATTAATAATTTTTTTTATATACCTTCATGGCCAAACGACTGACAACTTTTATTAATTAAATTACTCTGTATATATTTCATTATTGTATCTGGTAGAGCTACTTTTTCTAAATTCAATGATGTGCAAACACTTAAAGTTTCGACCAGCAAATTTGGCAAAAAAATATTAATGAAAGAAGTAAAGTTAAGTGTGCGTAACTACGCAAAACGATGATTAATGATTTCGTTTTCACAGCTCACTTGAACATTTTTCTAAAATGCGCGTTTTGTGTAATAAACTATTTTTTTCTACAAACACAAACTGAATTTTTAATCGTGGCATTATTGAAATAAAAATGACAAATTATGACAGACGCGTATTAAAAGTGTTAAAAAATAAAGTTAACAGTCGTTTGGCTATGAGTGTAACTAAAAAATTCTCAAAAAGTACATGCTTTATAAAGAAATGATCCTGAGCGAAGGCAGGCTTTTTGGGGTAAGATGCTTAGGATCTTTTGGTCCACACTATCCCTCGATCTTACACCATTAGATTTTTTTGTTTAGCTTTTATTTAACTCTGAAAATGAGGAAATAATGCGAAATAGAATTTTCAACACTTCTTATCCTGCAATATCTATTTTACACGTTGCAATTGTTTTTCAAAGCATACTTGACAATTTTAAGTCAACACCACTCTTTTAAAGTTCGATTTTCAATCTTTTTCCTATAGCAACTTACATTTTTGCTGCATGCTTCTTCAACAAAAAGATTTCGACTACAGAGAAAAACAGTTAGGATGATCGCAGGCTTCTCCTACAGGGAGGATTGCAGAGCAGCTTTCGTACAACTGGGTATTTTAACAGTCCCGTGTCTTTACCTTCTGCAATCTTGTTACATGTCAAGAGAAATCACGGAGATTATCTAACCCACGAAATTGATCACTCTCACGATATCAGAAATAAATCCTACATTCGTATGGATTTCCATCGACTCGAACAAAGAAAGAAATGGTACCAACCAAAGATATTCAACTTGCTGTCCGAACCTTTCAAACATTTGCCTTGCAATTTATTCAAAACGCATCTGAAGAAATAGTTTACGAATGCATGCTTCTTTTCTTTTTTTTTAGTCTAATTTCAAATTCTTTTCTGTTTTTTAATATTAGTCTATAAATAAAGGAATTATGGCTTGGGGCGTTTTCTGTAGGACACCGGGTATATTTTTTTGTAAAACCTTTATGAATTTCAAATTTCTTGAACCAATTTACACAGCTTCTTTTAGGGGGCTATCTTGAATCGTAATATTCCTTACTTTCTGTACAGCACAGACAAGGTTCAGATTTACATATTTCGACGAACTCCTTCATTATCCAATGTGTCAATTTGGAATGTTGAAAAACACATATTTACGCTAATTAGACTAGTTCACGCAAAAATAATCGTTTTTCAATTCTATTCTTGTCACATTAATAATTGATCGCAATCTTTTGTAGGTTTGTGACGTACCCCTATGGCTTACCTCTACTGTTCCGTCGAAGTATACGAGTTGGTTTCCAATTCCGTCCAAACACCCAAATAATTATCATATTCATTCCTGAGAGATAGTCGAATTGGTTCCCGACCCTTTCTAATCTCACAGGTAATAACCTTTCGTTCTTAACCTTTAAGTACTCCTGCAGTATTATTTTAAATAATTACTGGCGCATGTACTTTGTGCTCTTCATACATTATTAAACATGAAATAACTAAATGAACTCTTCTTCAGAAGAAAAGATTTGGTTTTGTTATTCATTAGTAAGACTCACCTTAAGTATATTTATAAGTTTATTAAAAACGAAGAATCTACATTTATATAGTCAATGACAGGAATCAAAAGTAATACGTCATTAATGACGAAAAGTCTTTCCATCTTAAAATATTGAGAAATCTGTAAAATGCCGTCAGAAAATGAGAATTAAGTTGGTAATATATCGCCATGTTGTCAAGTGTAAACATAAACATTCGTACATAACCTCAGTAATTTATTTCGTGTTTTGTGTGTCTGACAGTTGTATATCAAGGTAATTATCTTGACTGTAAAGTGGGTCGTACTCTAAGTTCAATTACTTCCTAATTTCATTCTAGCAAACTGAGAAGTAATTATTAAGAAACTAAATAAAAGAATCTTGTACCTCTTTTACTGCATGACGTTTCATTTAAATTTCTGTTTAGCGCCACTACCATTGCCATCTCAATACACATTCAGGCCTTTAGGCAGCAATCATTATAGACACACGTAATGTTCTCCAACGAACAAAAAAAATGCTTTATTGAAATAGTAGTTCTTCGTTGTGTAGATAGTAATTTAGCCAAAGTAAAATAACTGTTGTAATAACTTCTCATATTCTTCACGAGAGCATCCTGTCACCTTATGCTTGAATTCAATCAGTTGAACCAACGAGATTTACGTTGTTTTATTGATTTGCGCTTTAAAACGCTTTAACAAGTTTAATAGTGTTTTCTGGTATAATACGAACAATATGAGACTGTAGAAGTCTTAAATTAAAATACCTGTCAAATCTGGTAGCGGATTTTTGTATTCTGCTAATTACTAGTTTCCATGGGCATGTTCTGTGATAAAAACTATTAAATACTCTTACCCCATCTTTTACGGGGCAATTTTATTTATTTTTTCTTTATAAACATCGATAAAAATAATAAAATATCACATTTCGAAAAACGTCAAAACCCCTTTATCGTCATAGGTTAATTTCTGCCTGACGGCCTGATGTAATCTCAAGATGGCAATGCCACTGCTCGTGGCAACATCTACCTACTTTGACGTCATTACTAGCTGTGACGCATTACGCTTGCTTCGTGACGGGGCCTATATACAATATTTTATATTTTAAATGATGACTCCCAATTTTTATAAAATTTCCTCTGTTCATTGCATAATTTAAAAGAAATATTTAGGTGTATATTCGAAAGTGCCATCCAAGTAAATAATATCCAATTCACTGGTGAAATACAATTTACATTTACATGAAAACATCTGCGGTATTAATTATTTTCATGTTTGATAAAGATATGAGATACGAGATATAGAATGTTAAACTATAGCGAGAAAAGCCTATTTTCTTGAAAGAGACTCATTAATCTTTGCAGTCGTAGGTGCTATGATGCAAACAAAACAAAAAAGTCAAAGATTAGGCAGATAATCATAAGGTCACCAAATATTGATCATAACTACAGCATCGAGGAAAATTGTTGAGTATTCTCAGGTATTCGAAATTCGAATAGGGAAGAAAATACTAAAATTTCTCAGCTATTAATTGTTATTAAAATTAATTATTAAATAACGTTCCAAATTTTCGTTTGTTCTTCGTTCCGATTTGCCATGAGAATGTCTTGTCTTTTAAAGCGAGAAAATGATCTCTCAATATAACGGGTTGTGAGAGACGTTTTCTCTAGGTAAATTTTGAACTCTTCATTATTTACGGAGAGACTGAGCAATCAAATAAATGTCGAATCGTCAAAATCAAAATTAATGAGACGCAGAATTCGATCGTAGAATCCCCGTGCCTATCAGAAATGCAGCGAGAAATCGAGCCCCGCCGCGCGCGGAATACAACGCCTCTGAGTTTGGACCCTCAGATTCGAGGCCTTAATCATAACACAATGAACAGGTAATGCTTTTTGGTTAAATGTTTGGAACGAACATGCAGAACTGAGATCACGATTACGTACATAATTAATAATCACAAGTATGAACGAGAGCATCTCCTGTTAGTGTAACGTGATACAAGAGATGTCGGAACATTTGCGCCGCGGACATTTGCACCACCAATACATTTGCTTTTAAATTTACGGGGAACGGTCAAGTAATGTCATTAGCAATTTTACATTTGCGCCGCTGCCTTAGTATTAATAATATTCTTCGAAATTTTTGACCACTTTGGTATATTATTTTCTGCAAATTTTAAATAAAATTATTTCCATCACTTTTAATAGCGAAAGAGCATATAATATAATAGGCAGGCAACTGGAGATCTTCAAATCATTATTATTGCTCTTCTGAATTCTTACAGGTATCTCTATATCTATAAGAGAAAGATAGAAAAAAATTAGTGGTCAAGTTTTGATCTCTTTTTTAGAGATAAAGTCAATAGTGTAGTCTTTTGTTTTTAAGTTATAAGCAAAAATTGCCAGTCCTTACTTTTCGTCAGTTGGGCATATCTCGTTTATTTTTATAGATATTTAAAAAAAAAAACTTTAATTATTAGAACCCGTTTTCGAATACAATTCAGTGATATAGTTGACTTTTTGATATACCGTGATTTTATTTTAACATGAAACATTTCCGTTCATGTTACTATAGAAACTAATTCCAATTTCTAAAAATATCTTTGCAGATCGTGAATTAGTTTAATAGGAACATATTCAATTACTTTGAACTCAAAATAAAACATATTCATTGATTTATCATCTAATCGAAACAGAAAAACCGGATGGAAAGGCTAAATAACGTTAATATTGAAAGAAAAAAAATATTTCATTGCTGTCTTGCGATTTCTTCAGTTTAGAAAAAACATTTGGCGTTTTATGAAAGCTCATTAAGGCGGTGTTTCACAAGAGTTTAGACATACAGGGTGTTCCGTTTGAAAATTTTGAGAAAAATTAACTCAACACCCTGTAAACATAATAACTAATAGATTGAATCAGCTGTGAAATTTCTGTAGATGAGATATTGTCCTGACAACCTACAAAAATTCGCGATGAAATATAAATAAATAATCAACTGTAAGAGCTCAAATTAGAGCAATTTTTTATACACTCATTACTATCTTATCTTAACAACTCTTAAATAAAACTTCTGAAATTTTTGGTTATTACCTACTCAAATTGTGTAAAAATACTCTGGGTGTTCCATTTAAAAAAATATGACTTTGTTATGTCTCTGTTACTGAACACCCTGTATAGCCAAAGATAATTTTAGAAAATAGAATTGACTGAGTTACACATCAGCTCGTTTGAATTTCTTTTCTATCTCGTATATTTTTTGGTCGGTAGAGAAGACCGCGATACTCGGTGGACATCCTGTATACAGTCGACCAGAACTGTAGTGTTTACTGCGAGCCGCATAGACTTCTCGGTCTTTGTCTGGTTTAATGTTTTAATTTAATTTAATGCAGACGCGTTAAATATTCGAACTTTTTCCGACTATGATCGCTTCAGCATATTAGTAGTTCCTCGTAATCTGGTGATCCAAAAACCTCAGTTCGTCCGTTCTCGCAATAAGTGTATCTCTTCATTGGAACATGCCATAAGATAGTGCACAAGGACTTTAAGTTATATCCAAACCGACCGCGACCATCCGCATTCCAAGGGTTGTTACCTGCGGATTGTCCAAGAAGATTGCAGTTTTGTCGTTGGTTTACAGAAACATTTAACGGAGAAAATGGACCTCGCTGCACCCAGAAAAGGTTGGAGTTTGGTCTCGAATTAATACAGCGTTTCCAAAACTGTAGGGCGCGCCCCCTTAGGGGGGCGTAGCAGAATATATCTAAAAAAATGAACCAAGTTGCAACTAATTTATCATATTATTTTGTGCAAGAGGTTGCTTATATAGATCGTCTACGAAGTATTCGGAATTTTGGAAATTTTTTGAATTTCTTCCGATACATGGCTTTCCTAGCAGCTGGGGACAGCAGTATTTTTGTAAAAATCGTTTTTCCAAAGAATAAAATAAAAAAGTGATAACAGGCATTGAATTCTAACAATATTAAATAAGCAAGATTAGAGCAAACACAGCAAATTTAAGAAAAGGGAAAAAAAATGGAACATTTTTTTTCAACAGAGGGGCTCGTAATTAAAGAAGAAGGGCTGATAAAAGTGTTTTGACCAAAAAACGCAAGGAAAAATAAAATAATATTGTCATTTTGTGCACAGATGAAGTACCAGTTGTAGACCAGGCTGTAGTGATTTGATTTCAAGTTTCGCGAACATTTAAAATAATTTGTAGGATTAAACGGAAATTATATAAACAAGTAACTAAAACTGTCTTCTATCTCGATTTGAACTGTTTCATTCATAAATTGAAAAACTGGAAATTCCAGAGTTATTTAATTTTTTCCGGATACTTTCTAGACGGACTTGTAGTTTATTAAAGGAGATTCTAATTTCTGGAATTAAAACACTAACGTTTTGTTTGACAGTGACAACCAAAATTTAATGCTCGCGACTGTACATATATCGTATATCTACTGACAGTTATGAAATGTTATGATGAGTCTCAAATATTTAAAAAATAAGCATTTGACAATTATATTTAGGGCCGAATTCAGAGACACGACGTGAAACTGACCAATCCTCACCTCATTTAAAACTTATTTCGTCACGCCTCGCATGGGGGACTTAATAGGTAGTAAATCCGCTTAAATTTGTCTGTCCTACTGCAATGTTAGGTCAAAAAGCGATCATATGATGTCGCTGCTTTATATGTTCATCACTATTACATCGTAATTGCGAATAAATTTTGACAAGTCGTTTTTTGTTTGCAGTGGGGAATGTCGAGCTACGTCTCTGTTGACGAAGCCCCAAATCGGGCTGACACAGCTTTACAGACGCTGCTCGAGGTTTTCACTGCAATCAAAAACGATTTTCAACAAAATTTTTAATAATAATATACATTTATTTCCTTTGTGCCAAGAAACCATGGAAAACGTGATTTTGAATATAAACTAAATACAGGTGTATGTGTATAAGAACAGACACAAAATAAAAGTATAAAAATATATAAATATAAAACAGTCTCGAAAGATTGTAACATTTTCAGTAAGTTATCGTTATACAGTCAAATTTGTAAAAAACTCAGAGTGTAAAAGCAGTGTTCAGCTAAGATTTAAATTTTCTTTTTAGCGTCTTTGTGTGGAAATGTTTTTAAATTTACCGGTATGTGGTTGTAAATTTTTATTATTTGTTGGGTTACACTATTTTGTACACGTGAATATGGTGTCCTTGGTGTACATAATATAAGATTTCTTTGTCCACGCGTGTCGCGATCATGTTGAAGTTCATACCGACACATGAAATCATTATAGTTACTCTTAACGATATGTGCTCACTGCAGTATATACTACAAACACGGTAAGTATTGAGTTTATTTTAAAAACTTTACAGGACTCCCTCTTTTTTAGGTTAAAGATGTTTCTCAGGCATAATTATTGTAATTTAAAAATTCTGCTAGCTGCAGAAGAGTTGCCCCAAAAGATGATGCCGTAGGATATCCGCGAATTAACAAATGCATAGTACGCACTTAAAGCTGCTTCCAAATTTACTTCCTGGGCTGTAATCCTTAATGCATAAGTGGACTTTTCTGCAAGATTTTGGATATGGAAATTCCATTTCAGGTTTTGGTCAATCTCAATCCCCAAAAACGATGTATGGTTTATTGAGGTAAGTATGTTATTGTTGTAAGTAAAGCTATATGGATTTCCTTCTTGCAAAGTAAATTTCATTATTTTCGTTTTCTCAGCATTAAGTTTTAAGTTGTTACTCTTAAACCACTGATCCATAATTGAAATGTAATTTTCAATCTCTACAGTCAAGGTATCGTTACTCTCAGCTATCACTATTAAGGATGTATCATCTGCGAACATTACGATTTGATCATTTAGAATATTAGTTAAGTCAATTGTGTAAATTAAAAATAGCAACGGGCCTAATACTGATCCCCGTGGCACGCCCTCTCGGTCTAGGATCAGATTTTATTGCATATCAATTGGTGTTACTTATTTGAATGCACTGTTTTCTATCCTTTAGACAAGTGTTAATAATGTTATTCACAATGCCCCTGCAACCTAATTTGTGAAGTTTCTGCAGTAGTGTATTATGACCTACACAGTCGAAGGCCTTATACAAATTCATGACTTTTTCTTTATCTGATATTGCTTCTAAAATGTTACACATACAGTCGACGTATTACTTTGAGGGCGTACTAGTAGAACTCACTTGCAATTGATTTGACCTTATCATGCATTATACAAAATGCAATAGTTAATGAGATATATGAATTTTTGTGTTTTCCTTAGAAATACGCTCGCTACTAAAGTTTATTTAAGAAAGTATAAAAGGTTTTCTTAATATTTATGTTTTCCTAGTTAGACTAAATAATTGTACATACTACGCAACAATCATTAAGTTAAAAACTTTAATAAGGTTGAAATACAATGGCTAAAAAGACACAAGTTTATAGAAAACTGATATCTAACAGAAGCTGTTATCATCTTAAAGTGAAAACAATGAATATTCTATCCCGCACTTAATAATTATAATTTGATGGAAGTATGATGTATAAGATTTTTACTAAAACTTAATACCCTCATTCGAAAGGCAATAAATCAGAGAAGTTTTTAGAATAATTTTAAAGTTGACTGTATTACCAAATTTTGGAAACAAGTCAGAATGAATGTTCAAGTAGGTTGGTTTTCGGTTGAAAATAATTCATTCCATGGTTACGGTATTTCAAACTTACTAAAGTTTTTAACTTAATGTTTGTTGCGGAGTACGAACTATTATTTAGTCTAATCAGGAAAACATAAATTTTAAAAAAACCTTTTATACTTTCTGAGTAATGTTAGATAAGGTTAAGTAGGGAGTGTATTTCTAAGGAGAACACAAAAATTAAAATAT
Organism: Prosopocoilus inquinatus; assembly: GCA_036172665.1. Taxonomy (NCBI): domain Eukaryota; kingdom Metazoa; phylum Arthropoda; class Insecta; order Coleoptera; family Lucanidae; genus Prosopocoilus; species Prosopocoilus inquinatus. The sequence continues at coordinate 33,480,133 of CM069869.1, forward strand.
CTCATTAACTATTGCATTTTGTATAATACATAATATGGTCAAATCAATTGCAAATGAGCTCTACTAACTCGCCCTCAAAGGAATACGTCGACTTACAAGTCATCCTGTGTATACATACAGGGTGGGCCAGTAGAACGTATTCGGTAGGTAGCGCCTATATTAATGCAGATTTTTAAAATCTGTTTTCTGCATTACCTATGGTATAGATGCATGATTTGAAATTAGATACAATTACACAGAGTGTTCCGTGTGGCTGTGCCAGACCAAAGTTATGTTTTTTTAAATGGAACATGCTATATACTATGGCTTATTTCGATTCGCCTTTAAGAGTAGATAAATTTATTGTATTCAGTAATAAAATATAGACAGTTCCATTTAAGATAACCGAGTAAAATGAACATCGGAGTTATGAACCACCCTGTGTAATATAATACAAATATGTTCGAGATGGAAATTGCGTTCTGTTCCATAGAGGTTATGTAATGTTACTTTAAAATTTAAATGCCGAATTTTAATAAACATCTAATCTGTAAAACATCAAATAATAGCATTTTTTACATTGAAATGTCAATATCTCAAAAGCTATTAGGTTTAGGTACATAATACTCTTATAATAAATTTATCTACTCTTAAAGGGTTTAAAAATCTGCAATCTATCTACCGAATAATGGCCCACCCTGTATATACTGGGTGAGTCATTTATCTGCATTTCTGCAATAACTTCCTTATCAATAGAGATAGGGCAAAAACTTTTAAGACAAATTGTGTGACATATCAAGGACTACAACTCTGTTAAATGAGTTAACGTCGATCTGCAATTGTTGTCTAGCGGTCAGGCCTCCTTCGATTTTTTTTAAATTACACGATACATTTCTAATAAAGGATTTTGATAGGAAATTTGTTTCTCATTCTGATGGTGTAAAAGTTTAGCTATCTTAGATAACAACAATTTTCAGAAAAACACTAAAAACTTTTCCATCGCAGTAATACAGATATGGTACGAAAATTTCTCCTTTCTGGAATGTTTTAACAATTAATGGTCGCAAACAATATCATGTAAGTACTAGAACTAAAATCTATCCAATGACGATAGAGCTGAGCACACAGGCTGACTAACTAAGTGTAGCATCTGTATTTCGGTTGTAAATTTGTAGGTTAATAGTGAATTCCTTGTGATTTTTTTGAAAATTACCTTAATCCCAGCAAAGTTAATAAACAAAGCCACTTTAACAAATTTTTAAGTTATATGAATAACGGAATAACACCTTAGGAAAGAAAATCAGTTACGTAAATATTGTAAGACCTTCTACAGTAATACATTTCCTCGCTCTTTTAACGAAAACTGCAAAAACAGCAAATACACTGTACTTTCGACACTCTTCGCGATGGAAAAGTTTTTGGTGTTTTTCTGAAATTTTTTCTTTCGCTAAGATCGCTAAACTCTTAAACTATCAGAAAGAGAAAGAAATTTCCTATCAAAAACCATTATTAGAAATGTATCATGTAATTAAAAAAAATCGGAGGAGGCGTGACTGCTCGAAAACAATTGCAGGTCTACGTTAGCTAATTTAACGGAGTTACAGTCCTTCACATGTCAAACAATTTTTCTTAAAAGTTTCTAACCTTATCTCTATTAATAAGGAAGTTATTGCAGAAATGCAGAAATTGTCGCCGCCAAAAAGACGTGGACACTTTTCTTAACATAAATTTAATAATGCCAAGAAGTTTGCTGGGTGGCTATAATTATGAACTGTCATTTACAAATGTCATATTATCTTATCTGTGTGGCTAATATGGCCCGATACTTTTCAAACGGAAATAATGTCTGAACTTTATTAATTATTATCTGTCATTCGTAAGTGTCAGTTCGTAATAACAGCCACCCAGCAAAATTATTAGCTTTATTAATTTTACATCAAAAAGTGTCCACTTTTTTTGGCGGCGACAGTAGTAATTGGGGGTGATAAAAACCTGTAATATTTTTTTGATTTTTGTGGAGAAACATAAACAGCACTTTTTTTGGCGGCGACAGTAGTAATTGGGGGTGATAAAAACCAGTAATATTTTTTTTTATTTTTGCGCAGAAGTACAGGGAATTTAGAGTTGTGAGACTAGCCAAAAGTCAATAGTATCAATGGACAGCAGCCTTGAAAGTTTTCTGCGAACTTATCAATATTATTTCAATTAGCTTTCAAACAAAGGCTGAAACTTTTTTAATCCAATAATAAGCTACGGTATAATATATGTATTTTTATACAAGGGATAGTCAAAGTAAGTCTTATTTTTATTATTATTTTATTAACAAATCACAGCCGGTTCGTCGGTTGAAAAGCATCATCAATTTGTTTTACTGATTACATAATGCAATGCAGGCCTTTTTTCGTAATTTCTAAATACATTTATCATGAAATATTTTTATGCGAGCAGAACGTAAAGTTTTAATTTGGTTTCCCTGCGGCTTCGTAGATTCGGGGAGCACCTTAAACCCTCCGGCCCGGTGCTACTAATTTCGTACATGCATTTTTTATGCGGACCTCTTGAACTTAAACGGATGCTGCTGGAATTCCTCCTCCACGAAGAAAGAAGTGCGGCGGAATTAAAGCGCTGGGCGCGGCCGTAATAAGGTAGAGAGGCAAAACAGAATAATAAAATGGAACGCGGCGAAAGTTTACAGGGAAATTAACATCATGTAAGCGGCGGACTTCTTGTTTTCTAAGTTTTAATAAAACGTTAGAGCAATTTTTAATTTTAAGTTTATCTTTGGAGAGTTTTTCTTTTCGTAATAACGTGTCCGTCGGTGCTCTTTTGCTATTTGTACGTGTAAACTTCGTTAATATAAAACCTTTGATATTCGATTGTGTTTTAAGATCTTAAAAAACCGAAGATCCATGACCCAGTAAATTAAATAAAGTAGTAATCTTGTTCTTCATTCTGTTTCTTGCAGCGAAAGCAAATTAAAAACTCGGAAGATTACATAATTCAAGTTAATTAAGTAATTACTTTTGCATAATTAAAGCAAGACAGTGTATTTTTTATATGGTGCCGTAACGGATGCTTTATGTCTTATGCAGCGAGCGAAACTCAAACTCTGCATTTACGACTTACGAGCGTTCGCCTTGGTTTCGTAACCCTAAACATAACGACATTCTCGATTTATGTTGACAAAAATTCACTGCAGCCCTGTGTTTACTTGTACTTAGCTGAAATAGCTACCAGAGTTTAAGTGTTATTTGTAATCTAGGCGCGTGTTTTTCTGAAGGTGCCATGGATTCTCAAATATGTCCATGAATCGACATTTACACGTTATATCAGGAGCGACTAAATAGTTACTAAAGTGCATTCCGCCATTTGCGCACGTCTAGAAGTCACTAGATTTAAATTTGTATGAATGTAATTATCCTAAATATTTATTGTAAAAAAGGATGATAAATGTATGATAACGCAGAAAGTGAAATGAATATTAAATTTGTAGAGATTTATAATTATTTCTTAAACACTTTTTATTACAAAGTAGGTATGAAAAGTGACGTATATATTTAATACAAAACCTTTATTATTTAAATAAAACACAATATAAAAGCTTATTTACAGCAAAAGCTAACAGAAATATATATATATTTAATAATAATAATATTAAAAAAAAATAATACTTGCGATTTAGGTAATCTTTTGTTAGCACTACTTAAATTTACTTATAAAGAATATTTTTTTTTATTATTATGGGAATAAAATGCATAGGTAATTAGGTATACGTAGGTATAGATGTCAGGACATTTGCGCCGCGGACATTTGTTTCAACGATACATTTGCGCCGCTCGGATTAGAAATATATTTTTATTATGGTTGGATTGTTATTACCGTTAAATACCTCTGTTTTATTGTTGCTAAATCTTGCATCAGAAAAAAAAAATTTATTTTTTCTTGTAACGTATTGAGAATCTTAAGACTGGTTGTCAAGTAGTTTATTTACATACAATAAACACCATCGCAAACGGGTAACTAGAAAATGTGGTTTATACATATCAGTAACAGTACCTAACACCTCCCTCCTTAAATATAACACTTAAATGGAGGAATATGAATTAATCATTTTCTTGGTCTTAAATTATAGCGTCTCTCATTCGATGCAGGCACAATATTGCTTGATACAGAAGATTCATTTGTTGTAGTTGCTTCATTTTCTAAATGAACATTTTGATCTTTCACGACACTACAAATAACTGGATCAGAAAATGACATCGCAGCGGGTAAGAAATGACGAGGGGATTTTGACGTAACATGAATTTGATTTGCATGACGTCGCAAGTTCTTACCGTCTCTTACGTTAACATCAAACATAACCGAGCCTAATTTTTTAATAACTTTACCAGGTCTCCATTTCTTTTCCGACGCAGTAAAGTCTTTGAGAAGTACCTGCTCGCCTACTTCAATGTCTAAATTTACGAAATTTATTGCTTATCTGATCACAAGCCTTAATAATCAAATAAATACCTAATCAAATAAATACCTAGTCAAAGCACTATCTAAATTTTCTTTGCCTAAATGAGCTTTCTTTAGTACCAGTTTTATAGTATTTACCGCATTTTCGGCTGCCCCATTACTTGCATATGTATGTTTAATACCATTTTTTCTTAAAAACATCTCAAATTCCGTGGACGTAAATGGAGGACCATTATCAGACACAAGTAATTCAGGCAAGCCAAAACGCGAAAATAGAGTACGTAAAATAGTTATTGTTTTCTCAGCTGTAGTACTTTTCAATGGATGTTGAACTTTAATTAAATAACAAATAAAAACATGATAAGTCACTTCAAATAACTTAAAATCGAGAAAACGACCCCACAAAATCCAATTTGAAAACTAACAGACTAAACGCACAGACAACGAATGTTTTCACGTTTTGACATTGTCAAACTAATTTTGACGTTTTGCCCCAACCCAGCTGATCGAGGCTAGGTTTCTCTCTCTCTAATGTTCATCGCGATACCTCTCACTCTACATTCCACCCATCCCATACCAGATCATTGACTGAACCCAAAATCGCAAGTCTTCGCTAGTTTTTTCAATACCGCCACGTATTACGCTACTGATTCAGTATTTTCCTGACGTCTTTGACGAAATTTGTACCGCTCCGCTTTCGTCGCTGGCTGAGGTTGTAAATAATTTGTCATTATTTTGACAAGTTCAGTATACGCAATGATCTGGTATGGGTTGGATGGAACGTAGAGTTAGAGGTATCGCGACGAACATTTTCGTTTTCTCGATTTTAAGTTATTTGAAGTGAATTATCAAGTTTTTGTTTATTATTTAATTAAAGTTCAACATCCATTGATTTCGCTTCTAGTTTTCACGGGATGTTTTGAATTGATTTTGAATGTCATTTTATTAGATTTTTAGATGTAAGTGACTATTTTACTCTAAAAAGATAAGCAGGTTTCTTAAATATATTTTATTATAATATTTCAATAATCGCGTTAATAAAATGTAGAATACCTACTTGTTTTGCTGATGATTGCATAAATATGCGACAAAAAGATGTAAATGTATCCATCCACAGAGAGGGTAAACGCATTTTAAAATTACTTAAAATATTGAATATATTTCGTATTACACGCATGTGCAAATTGTAAAAATAGATTCGACAGTCTAATTTAAAATTGGAATATGAACTATAAATTACGAAGTTCATTAATTTTTGACAATTCGCCATTGAACCACTTACTCGCCATGGCAACAGTGTTTGCAAACGCATTAAGCTTAGTTGAGATGCATTCCGAATATGCAAAATATTTATTGCAATTTGTTTTTGATTGGCTAGTTTTTTGCGTATCCGGATGCATCTGAACTAAGCTTTCATTTGCCCCAAACCACGTGGTATCGGCCATTTCTGACCTTTGTTACTCTTAGGGAATGCTCATATTATCTATCTCTCTCTAATGTTAAAGCCGATGCAGTCCTATTCAAAATGACGCTAGACTCCATCTAACCTTATTACATCATTGAGTATACGCCATTCCTTCTGGTCTCTTGGGATTACATAAATCCACCATATGCTTCGTCGCCGACCACAGTTAAAAGAGTAGGAGTCTTCAACTCATCCTTGATCGAGTTTGTTATAAAATATTGCTCCAATCTTGCAATGTATGTAGTCCAATTTTTTCTTGAGGGTTGAAATTCGTTAATTTTGCCAATTGACATAATAATTACCAAATATAAACTGCTATTTAACGTTTTTAAACTCGTCGCCAAAATGTAATGTATTGAGAAGCGTAAGACTGATTGTCAAGCAGTTTATTTACATATAATAAATACAATCGCAAACGGGTAACTAGAAAATGTGGTTTATCGGTAACAGTACCTAACATTTCTAATGTTTGTACCGTATTTCAGAATTGTTTTATTTTACGTTCTCAATATCAAAACTATTAGTGTTATCTTTGCCAGTAATTTGTTTTACCAGCTTCCATGTAGTGTTTATCTTGTCTCTAGAATTTCCAAAGAGTTCATAATTGTAAGATTCTTTTCTTTCTCTGATGCATGCTTTGTGCAGCGACAGTAATGTAAGTAAAGTTCTTTCTCTATCCTCACTTCAATTTGTCCTTCGAATAATGGTCTTTTAATTTTCAGTTTTTCTCATAGATCGTCAGTTATTCATAACTATTTTGCTTACCTTTGATCAATATTCTCTTTTTTGGACACACTTCATTCAATATATCTTGGAGTATATTCAGAAATATATTAACATTTGTATTAGGGAAACTGGTGGTTAAAATCTTAAACCAATCTACATTCATAATAATATTTTTAATTGTATTTAATTTTGAAATTGTAATTTGACGCGTCAACATAAATTTTTGTTTCATATTTATTAAATTAATATCAAAAGAAATCTCTTGTCCGTAGTGGTCTGATAAACCAGATTTATGTATCTTGGTATCATCATTTTGAATATTAGTAAAAATATTATCAATTGTGGCAGAAAAGCTTTTAGTGACTCTTGTGGGTTTCAGTATTGTTCTTAACAGGTCAAACGACTGAGTTATATCAGTCAGTGATTTCATTCGTAGATCTTCCGTATTTTGGAAATTGATATTGAAATCTCCACACAGTAATGACTTATAATGTTTTAGAAAAATTTTGTGCAAATCGTTTTTGATTGCAGTGACAACCTCGAGCAGCCTCTGGACAGCTGTTTCAGCCCTGCTTGGGGCTTCTTCAGCAGAAACGTAGCTCGACATTCCCACTGCAGACCAAAAACGACTTGCCCAATTTATTCGCATGGGGGACTCATTAGGAGCAAATTCCGCTTCAATTTGTCTATCCTACTGCAATGTTACTCACTTTTAAGTCTTTCAACAACACTTTTCTCGTAGCCATTGTTTTTTTCCGATACTGTACTTATTTAATAATCTGATTAAATTTAATTTACTTTAAATTGTTTATTTATTTGCACAAACCCCAACACCTGACACCACTGTTACGTTTCTAGGGTTTAAATTAATTTATTTAATCGAATAAAACACTCGGTAACGAACTTAACCGTAATTTAATAATGATTAACAACTAATTTATTTGCAACAATTTATTTTATACACTAAATCTAACTTCGACGATCGCTAATTAGAACTCGACTGACTCCTGAGTCCACCCCGGCCGATTTTATATTCTACGCTGCCTTCTCGTTTGTTCCACGCTGGAAAAGTCGAGTTTGTTCGATACAGACAGCCCGGCGACCGACTCCTTGACGCCTTCAGTGTAACGTAGTGAGCTAAGTGGCGCGCCACAATATGATCTTCAATACTTGAAGTGAATTTGTTACGATTTCATAACATTTCACGGCGATTGCCGACCGCAAATTGAAGAAAGATGTATATTAACTCGAGATCGCACTTGAAACGGATTGCAAGTTGTTAGGAAACTATTTACAGAACACCAATTTTGCAAGGTCACTTGAAACATAGCAATATCAAGTCCATATCAATGTTACAGAATAGACCCCATTGTTTCTAAAGGATCCAAGTTCCAAACTGTTACGATGGAGCATTAAATTAGAAGAATATGATTATACTATTGTCTACAAGAAGGGTAATTGTAACACCAACGCAGATGCACTTTCACGTGTAGAAATACATGCTACGGAAACTAATACCGTCTCATATCAAATGGATGAAATAATTGCCGATATTCGACATACAAATAATTCCGAAAATCCTGAAGTAGAACAATTAATATCAGATCTCTTGAGTAATCAGCATCAAGAAACTGAAAATGATAACAGTTCGACACAAGTCTAAATAGACGAAGAAAATTTACCTGTGGATAATCTAGAAATGGATGAAAATACTAATCATGAAGAAAATCCTGTGTTGAATATTCCTATTTCGAATTCTCCTTTAAATTTTGGTCAAAATCAGATTGTTATTAATTGCGTATTACATTCACCAGTTCTACCTAAGATCACTATTTTATTTGAGAAAAAGAAAAGAATTAATATCCAAACTTCACAAAATAATTTTGAGCATGATGTTGTGCAATTTATTAAAGACCACGTTCAACCCAATGTAGAATATTACATATATATTTTGAAAACGATGACATGTATGAAGCTTTTTCGGCAGTATTACAAAAACACTTTAAATGGTCATCAATAAAACTCAGAAAATGTAATACAAAATTATTAGATGTTACAAATAAAGATGATGTCACAAATATTATCAAAAATTACCACGAAGGAAAATCAAACCACCGCGGAATAGACGAAACTACTTTTAGAATTAAAAATAAATATTATTGGCCAAACATTAAAATTTCAACATATAAAATAGCGACATCTTACTATCGCTTTTTGACCTAACATTGCAGTAGGATAGACAAATTGAAGCGGGATTTGCTCCTAATGAGTCCCCCATGCAAGGCTGCCATGCTTGCTGTCAAAGCATAATGAAAGATTTTTGAAAAATTTTGTGCAAATCGTTTTTGATTGCAGTGAGAACCTCGAGCAGCCTCTGGACAGCTGTTTCAGCCCTGCTTGGGACTTCTTCAGCAGAAACGTAGCTCGACATTCCCACTGCAGACCAAAAACGACTTGCCCAATTTATTCGCATGGGGGACTCATTAGGAGCAAATCCCGCTTCAATTTGTCTATCCTACTGCAATGTTAGGTCAAAAAGCGATAGTAAGATGTCGCTATTTTATATGTTTATAATGTTTTAGTTTATTGGACAATGATAATAAAATATCTTCCAACGTCATTAAAAATTCTTCATAGTTTCCTAAAGGCGAGCGATATATAATTATTATTATTAATTTTAGTGATATAATTTATATTATTAATTCTTTGCTTTTTTTGTTTCACGTCCTCCAGTTCCCGATGCAGTAAATCTTCATAAACATACATGCATGCACCTCTATGAATATGGACATTTCTGGTAAAGCAAGATGCCAGTTTATATCGATTAAGGATCATCCCAAGTTATTCCTTAGGTTTAAACCAATGTTCCGAAAAGACAATTACATCGAACGTGTAATTTAATTCATTAATATAAATATATAGTACGTCTTCTTTGTTATGATTTAGACATTGTATATTTTGATTTAACCATCTACATGTAGTTCGTGTTTCATTTCGTTTAGTTTTATTACTGATTATAAGTGATTGTTTATAAGTAAGGTGTTCATCTATATCTTTATTAAATAATTCTATGCGTGTGTCTATATTGCATTGGAAATTTCTTGAAGAGTCTGAAAATATTCCTGATTATCTTGATGTATTTTTAAAGGAGAATCTGCAATGAATTATGCTATTTCAACGCACAATCTTTTTAGCAAAATTTTTCAGGTGTAAACCTATGTTTGTATAATAAGAATAGTATATAAGATTGTTTATACAAAATATTTCTATGTGGCTGTAAACTTTGGCTAATTAGTATAGACGCTTGTTTCAATACTTTGTACTTTGTATATGTGGTTCAAATTGATCTTATTGGGCTTTTCTTCTGTGCAGAGTTGAGTAGTAGTTTTTGATAAAATATTTATTTTATGTTTAAATATTAAACATGTGTTCCTTAGATTAATAATTTCAGCTTTTAAAGTTGCAGTGTCTTGAATTTTATTTACGCCCAATCGTAAAATGTCATCCACTTCTGAATCATTATTACACTCAGAATTATTTGAGTTCCAGTTTTGTAATGTGTTGTCCTCTTGCTCAGTTTGTATATCATAAATTAGCTGAGATTTTATGTTGATTTCTACTTCAAGTTGACTGATTTTTGTCCTAAGTTTGTTATTGTCTTCGGTTACTTGTTCTATTACACTTTCTGATTTTGCTAGTTTATCGCCCAATGTTACATGAATGGTTGACAAGTTTGATTTTTCGATCGCTCCTTCACTATGTACAATGCTGATGTAACTATTGTTGATATTTGATTTTGTAGAGGACTTTTTCACATCGGTGAGTTTTTTTCTGATTCCTTGTAATAATTGTTAAATTCGTAGCTCAAGTGTAGATCTGTGCGTGTAATAAAAAATATAAGAGTAGGTTTTATCATTTATCATCAAAACGTTCAGTTCCCTACAACTTTGGTTTTTTTCACGCGGCGAGCTGTTTGCATTTACAATTTAAACGCTCTTGTATTTACTCAAAGTAATCAATATGTTATTAATTATCGGTGTATGATAAAGTTTTAGTTCTTAGTGTTTCAGTTAGATGCACAGCACTGACTCACACTTTAATACACAAAGTTCTAATTTCTAACTAGCTTTTTTACCCCTTTTTTGGGCATTCAAAACATGAGCTGAAATACACGTACACGTACTACTCGACGAAAAATCGGAAACTTATACGGGGTGGAAAGTTTCAAACCCGAACATAGCCAACTTGTATTAAAAATTGTGTTTCTGTGAATTGCTGCTCGCAATTTGAAGATACAAAAATGGCAATGGCAATTAAAGAAAAGAGAAAATTATGGGCAATATTATCGTGTTAAAATTACTCCTAAATATTAATACTTTCGGAATATAAATTAAATTTTAAAATTTTAAACGAAATTTTGTTTGTTTTTGACAGATTTCAATTTTTCAATTAGTCAGAAAGTATTATGAATGATTGTACCGAGCAAATAATAGGTAGGTATTCGTGTCGTTTAAGTTAACAGTTTTTCATCGTCAGGATGCTAGACAGGCGAATGGTATTTTATTTTGAACAAGAAGCCCAAAATTCTGGTTACTGGATTGTAAACTTGAAATCTGACATACTAAGGCGACTACATTTTTCATTTACAATTAAAAAAAATAATTTATATTTCAAAAGTATTGACAGGCGATATCGCGATATCGTGTTATCATATTTTAATTGTGACGTGATTGGAAATTCACGATTCCAAGAAGTAACAGTTTAGAACGGTTTGGCCGAAATCAGTTTATTCTTGGATGGAGCATCGCGTTCACGTACATCCATACACGCAGTAAGCGACTTTATGCCTTAATGGCATTTGCACTTCCACAACACAGGCGCCAGACAGCTAGGCGTCCTCTTGCAAAATATATTTTTGCGGCCTTTCGTTAAACAATGTAACAATAATTTATTAAATTTCGAAAAAATCTGTTTTTGTATCGAACTAGTAATTTTACATTAAAAACAATTATTGGTTGAAATAGGCAGCGTGACAGACACATAGACGTTATTTTAAATAACAATGAAGAATTTATGCTATCTAAAAAACTGCGATTTCATAGTGATATTGATATCACGATATCGCCCTATGATGAATTGAATACTGAGCATTCACACGAAGACATAACGCGGAAGCGCGTGATCGAAAACTCTGACGGCTCCCTTCCACCTGTTTCATGTACGGGGTTTTGTTCTCTAGTTATGAAATACCCAGTATATTGTATACTCGATGTATCAGAAATACGTGTGTTAATTTTAACACGGACTGCAGTTAGCTAAATGGAATTGTTTTGTGTTGTCGTAACTCTTCTTGGACCGGGCTGGTTTCTTAGCGGAATGCTAAAGGTCCACCGTTACTTGTAGCGAAAAAATGAAACACTCACGTCACAGTTCACTAAAACTATTTATTTAATAGTAATGATACAATTACTTAAAACTACTGTAAAGAGAACACGAAACCGACACGAGTTGTTTGCGATATGTTACTTGTAACTGTTGATTATTACAATGTTGCTGATGTTACTGAGCCATAGTTATGGCCACTGAATGATGAGTTAAAATAACTGCCTTATTGCTTTTCGTCCGACAATTTTAAAGGAAAAATGCCGGGTTAAGATAGTGGGGTGGATACTAGGGGGAAGAAATTCATTGGGCTCAGATGGGGGTGTAAAATTCTGATTGGTTATGAGCAATTAGGTAGGCAGGGTTTGATGGACATTGGATGATAATCATCTAGGTCCAGAGAAACTTTAATGCATTGCAGTTTTGAGAAAGAGAAAATTGACGTTTCGCGAGAAGGGGCTTAGGATTCAAAAGAGGATTAAAACCTACAATTACTCCGGCGACAGAAACGATTATGTCTGCGGGAGATTTGTGAACCTTGCATTGATAACCATAAAATGTAAGAGATTTCCTAGCCGGGAACAATGAATCAAGTCGGGACAAGCAAATAAGTAAACACATTATTAAATTAGAAAAGGCCCGCATTTAAAATACATTTACATATACAAAGTAAGGGATAATGCACAGTGAAACCTTAGCAGGCTTCTGAGAAAGGTTGAGGTGAGGATTTTCCTAGCATTAGTTTCTGAACGCAAATATCTACAATAAGAATAAATGATGTGATTTAAAATTATGAACTTATCCTAAACTAAAATGTATGTAAAATAAGCGTTTGTGACTACGTAACAAACATGGCGCCCCCTTGAAAGGATCCGCTTTCAACACCTAATGTTCTGTTGTCAAGTCCACAGGTAGAACACACAGCCTGTTAATTGCTCGCTTTAGGCTGTCCTTGGAGGTCTTCACGGTGGCGACTCGAACGATGCCGTCCTCACCAGGATGCAGTTGCTCTATGCGTCCTGTTACCCACATGAACGGAGGAACGTTGTCTTCCCTTATGATCACCAACTGTCCTGGTTGAAGCTTGAATTCCTGTTGTCCCTTCCATTTTGTCCTTTGCTGAAGTTGGCAGAGGTATTCTCGCGACCACCTCTTCCAGAAATGTTGTTTCATCTGCTCTAAGTGCTGCCAGCGTGACAAACGGTTAAGTTTCAAACATGTAAGGTCAGGTTCTACAGTAGCTGTTACAGAGTCCCCAATTAGGAAATGGCCAGGGCAAAGGGAGGACATATCATTTGGATCATTGGATAAAGACGTAATGTGTCTGGAATTTAGAATAGCTTCAATCTGTGTTAAAAGAGTGTAAAACTCTTCGAAGGTTAACTTGGTATTACCAATTATTCTTTTAATATGGTGTTTTGCTGATTTTACCGCAGCTTCCCACAACCCACCAAAATGCGGAGCTCGTGGAGGTATGAAATGCCAATTGACATTGTCTGCTGCTAAGGTGTTGGCAATTTTATGTTGGCTTTCCGCCTTGAAGAGATCACTGAGTGCCTTGAGCTCACGATTTGCTCCCACAAAATTCGTTCCGTTGTCGGAATATAAATTGGAGACCTTTCCACGGCGTGACATAAATCTTTTTAAGGCGCTGATGAACGCGTCAGTTGAAAGATTGCTGACGAGCTCGATGTGTATTGCCTTGGTTGCAAAACACACGAATATTGCTGCGTAGGCCTTTGTTGTACGGAGACGTCGTCCAGTTCCATCTTTGACCTGGAACGGTCCACAATAGTCTACTCCTGAGTTAATAAAGGCTCTCGTTGGTGTTACTCGCGCAGCGGGTAGATCACCCATTTGCTGTTGCATAACAGGTGCGCTGGCCTTAGCGCAAGTTACGCATTTGTGGATGATTTCTCGTGTTAAGCTTCTACCTGATAATGGCCAATATTTTGATCGGACTGCTGCAAGAGTTCCTTGCACTCCAGCATGTAGTTGTTTAAGATGTTCTGATCTCACTAGCAACTTTGAGAAGGTGTGATTAGACGGCATTACGATGGGATGTTTTCTCTCGTAAGAGAGTTCTGAGTGTTTTAGGCGACCTCCTACTCTTATTATACCGTCAGCATCCAAAAAGGGATTTAAACATAGTAGTCTGCTTTTACAGTGAACCTTCCCATGGAGTTGAAGATCATTCAGTTCTCTGGAAAATGTGTTGCGCTGTACTTCCTTGATGAGTGTGTTAGTAGCCTGTTTGAGCTCTATGGGTGTAAGCACGCCATGTGAGGGGGTAGTTTTGGATCCTTTAATTTTGATCAGGAGATTGTGCGCAAAGCGCTGACAATATGCTGTTACTCTCACGAGTTTGTCAAGGTGTGAGAATTTGTCCATGAGTTGTGACGTAGTGTCGTTTGTTGATAATAAAATCACGACGTGTTGACGATATTCCGGCAGCTCTTGAATTCTCTGTTGAGTTGAATGTTTCCTTGGCCAAGACTCGTGAGATAATGAGAGCCATTCTGGTCCATGCCACCACAGGTTGTTATTTAATAATTGAGACGGTAACACCCCTCTCGAAATTATATCGGCTGGATTTTCGGCGCCACTGACGTGATTCCAATTGTTTGGTTGCGTTAAGGTTTGAATTTCGCCTACTCTGTTCGCGACGAAAGTTTTCCAGTTTCGTGCGGAGGAACTGATCCAATCCACTACTACTATCGAATCTGTCCACAAATGAACTCTTTTCTTCTCGAAGTTGCGAAGTGCACCTGTCACCTTTTTTGTTAATTGCGCTAACAAAAGTGCACCACACAATTCTAATTTGGGTAACGATGTACATTTGATAGGTGCAACTCGTGATTTTGCGCACAGTAAATTTGAACACGTAACACCCTGTGAATTTGTCGTTCGTATGTAAATGCAGGCACCATAGGCTCGTTCACTGGCGTCACAGAAACCGCATATTTCCAAAATGCTCGCATCGTCTTGAATTGTAGCTAGTCGTGATATTTGTATTTGATTCAACAAAATCATTTCGTTTTCCAGATTTGACCACGAAGTTTGTATTTCCGCAGGGACCGATTCATCCCAATCAATTTTTAATGACCAGAGTTCCTGCATTATTATCTTAGCCTTGATAATGACGGGGCCCACAAGACCTAGCGGATCAAATATTTGCGCTATTTTTGATAAAATGTTTCTTTTGGTTATTTTTGGTTTGTTAGACTTCAGCGCCACAGAATATTGAAGAGTGTCTAGTTGGGAATTCCATTGCAGTCCTAAAGTTCGAACGTTTTCTTCTTCGTTCAGATTTAGTATTGTCGATTCCTTTGCTGATTCCGGCAACTCTTCTAATAGTGGCAAGTGATTTGAGGCCCATTTTCGGAGTTCAAAACCGCCTTCCGGAAGTAGTGATGTGATTTCTTTGATTATAGTTTTTACTTCCTGAATGGAATTAGCACCGGTTAGCAAGTCGTCGACGTAGAAATCCCGTAGAGTTACAGCTGCACCCGTAGGGTAGCGAGTTTTTGCTTCACATGCTAATTGCTGGAGGGACTTGATCGCTAAATAAGAAGCAGCGGCTGTCCCGTAAGTGACCGTTTGAAGTTCATACGTTTGGACTTGATCATTTGAATTAAACCTCAACAATATCCTTTGTAGTCGAGTTTCATATTCGTCTACTAATATTTGTCTATACATTTTGCATATGACATCAGGTTGGGTTACCAGTTTCATGTGGCCTAATTCCAAGTATTCGGACATAAATTTGTGATACTGTTCCTTTAACTCTGCATGCTTGTTGAGCTTGTGCTCCAATGAATAAAATCTTTTGAGTGCCGTGGTTCTTGAATTACCCAAGTTATATACATTCGCCTTGAGGGGTAACCGTACAATGAAACGTCCTTGATCGTTTCGTTTGTGCGTTTCAAGGAACTGTTGCTCGCATTGCTGTTCTTCAATTGTAAATAATTTCGAATCCGAAAGCTCTTCTAACTGCCAGAACTTGGTCAATTGTGCATCTAAATTTAGCATCGAT
The DNA here is from genome assembly GCA_036172665.1 of Prosopocoilus inquinatus. NCBI lineage: Eukaryota > Metazoa > Arthropoda > Insecta > Coleoptera > Lucanidae > Prosopocoilus > Prosopocoilus inquinatus. The sequence goes on from CM069869.1 coordinate 33,496,182, forward strand.
AAGTTACACGTTGTAATTTTCTGATTTGATGAAGCGGTGTTGACTTTGCCAGAAACTATCCATCCAAAGAGTGTTTTTTGTAAGTAAGGTTGATGATAAGTCGATTTTATTTGGCCAATACAGAGCAGTTTCCAAAAGAGTTCGGCTCCGATCAAGATGTCCACCTCCCTGGATATATGAAATTCAGGATCTGCTAACTTAAGGTTACTGGGAATATCAATGCATGATTTTTGAGGGGAAAAGTGTGGCAGATTTTGAGAAATGTTTTCGATGACTAGGCAGTTCAAGTTTGTTTGAAATGCATTGTGTCTTGATGAGATTTGTACGTTTACTGACTTATTAACGCGAGACTGTGTGTTGTTTATGCCTACCACAGGAATGTGAATATTATTTTGTTTAAGCGATAATTTTTTAGCTAAAGCTTTGGTTATAAAATTCGACTGCGAACCCGAGTCTAGGAGAGCCCTGCATTTTTGAAATTTGACAGTACCATCTCGAATGTTGATTATTGCTGTGGATAAGAATATTTGTGTGCCTTCATTCGATTGGGAAGAGTGTGCGACAACTGATCTCGACGTATGCGGGTTCTCGGATGTTGATGACCGTGGAGTTTCCTCGAAGTGCAATAAAGTGTTGTGCATTTTATTGCATTTTCTGCAGTTACTAGATGTAGGATGATTTGCTTTGAGACAATTGACGCACAGATGTTTTGATTTAGCTTCTTGTAGTCTTTCTTTAGTTGACAAGTTCAAGAATTTTTTGCAATGATAAATTGAATGATTTGAGTTGTTGCAAATTGGGCAAGACATGTGTTGCGTGGTAACGTGCGATGTTGTACTTCTGTGTTTGTTGTCCTTTGATTGTGCAAAAGTTTGTGAATTTGTTCTTGAAACAACTTCTAACGCTTGACATTTGTGCATTAGAAAATCTGTAACATCCTTGAAGGTGGGGACATCAGATCGTTTTAATTTCTGTTCCCACTCTTTGTTTGTTGCGGAGTCTAATTTTTTTGAAATTAGGTGAACTAGCAAGTCGTCCCAACTGTCTACAGGCCGTTTGAGTGCCTTTAGAGCTCTTGTGTGTTTAAGGCATCCGTCAAGAAGTTGTCGTAGTGCAATTGAATTTTCCTTTACTGATGAAGGTAGATCGTAAATCGCCTGAATGTGCGTTTGAATGATTAGACGTTTATTGTCGTATCGTTCGGTCAATAATTCCCACGCCTCAGCATAGTTGTCGGAGCTGATTTCCAATGAATGTAAAACTTCGGCTGCATCTCCTTTGAGTGAAGATTTTAGGTAATGGAATTTTTGTATGTTGGTTATGTCCGGGTTGCTATGGATAAGTGAATGAAAGGTGTCATGAAATGGATACCAGTCTTGATAATCTCCGGAAAAAATGGGTAAGTTGATTCGTGGTAAACGAATGTGATTGTTTATCTGAGGTTCTCGATTATTTGATGATAAATTGTTTGGGACAAGGGTTTCTTTGGCAAGAAGTTTGTGTGCTATATTAAGGACATTGTAGTAATGATTTTCGAAGTCATCGTGATCCTGATCTTGATACTCTACGTTTTCAAGTATGGTAATGTGTGCTTGTAATTTCATAAACTCATCCAGTGATGGTTCCACTTTGGCAATACGTAGCTTTAACATGGTTAAATCATCGACGTTGTCTGATTTAAGAAACGTTTCGAATTTGGTTAGTTGTGATTTTAGTTGAGTCCTTTGTATTTTGAGTTCTTTGAGCTCAGATTTTGACGTTGTTCCCTTTATGTCAGGCATTGTGTTGATACAGGATATATGAATGGTACAAGGAAATAATATCCAAAGAAAAGAAAAGGAGTTGCAAAATTGGGGACTCACCTGTTGGTTTGTTGTCCTTAACGCTGCAGTGGTTTGACTTGTTTCAGCGAATCTTCTGACGTAAGCTCCTAGGATATCTACATATCCGGCTCGAAGGACCAATGTTTTGTGTTGTCGTAACTCTTCTTGGACCGGGCTGGTTTCTTAGCGGAATGCTAACGGTCCACCGTTACTTGTAGCGAAAAAATGAAACACTCACGTCACAGTTCACTAAAACTATTTATTTAATAGTAATGATACAATTACTTAAAACTACTGTAAAGAGAACACGAAACCGACACGAGTTGTTTGCGATATGTTACTTGTAACTGTTGATTATTACAATGTTGCTGATGTTACTGAGCCATAGTTATGGCCACTGAATGATGAGTTAAAATAACTACCTTATTGCTTTTCGTCCGACAATTTTAAAGGAAAAATGCCGGGTTAAGATAGTGGGGTGGATACTAGGGGGAAGAAATTCATTGGGCTCAGATGGGGGTGTAAAATTCTGATTGGTTATGAGCAATTAGGTAGGCAGGGTTTGATGGACATTGGATGATAATCATCTAGGTCCAGAGAAACTTTAATGCATTGCAGTTTTGAGAAAGAGAAAATTGACGTTTCGCGAGAAGGGGCTTAGGATTCAAAAGGGGATTAAAACCTACAATTACTCCGGCGAGAGAAACGATTATGTCTGCGGGAGATTTGTGAACCTTGCATTGATAACCATAAAATGTAAGAGATTTCTAGCCGGGAACAATGAATCAAGTCGGGACAAGCAAATAGGTAAACACATTAATAAAATTAGAAAAGGCCCGCATTTAAAATAATTTACATATACAAAGTAAGGGATAATTGCATAGTGAAACCTAAGCAGGCTTCTGAGAAAGGTTGAGGTGAGGATTTTCCTAGCATTAGTTTCTGAACGCAAATATCTACAATAAGAATAAATGATGTGATTTAAAATTATGAACTTATCCTAAACTAAAATGTATGTAAAATAAGCGTTTGTGACTACGTAACAAACAGGAATATTTTTTCTATTTGACTTTTTTTATTTAAAGCTTTCTAAGGCCAAGTTTTACAATGACGGTTTAACTTTGAGCCGAAGCTTAAATCCTTCACAACAATTGTTGAAATAATCGTTGCTAAGGGTTTAAACCTCAGCTCAAAGTTGAGCTGCAATTGTAAAACCTGGACCTAAACCGATTTAAAAATTGAAACGTTTTACATATTAAAATCTATACCTGCCTCTGATTAAGACCGGAAAATTTTGTTGTCATAGAAACGAAAAAAGTTACATAAGAAAGTCAATTGTTGTAATGTCAAGTTTACTAAATTTGAACAGAAATTGCGTTTATAACTTGTCGGAGACAAATAAATGTTCATTATTATAGGTTTCCATAATCCTTAAAGACAGCAGAAGAAAACTGTAATTGCACATAACTATAGCACTTTTAAAATTTGTCAACCTGTCAAATGCGATAAACCTTGCTGAAGTGTCTGCGGGTAATTGTACCAGCAACAGTTACAGCATCTAAAATATTTTCTTCAACATTAAGTACGAGATGGGCCACAGTCTTGGGCGAGAAGTTGAAATGAGCCATGATCCTGGAGAATTTGGACAGTTAATTGAAATGTATGCTTGTTGGATAAAATATGATTAGAAGACGAACCGCAGTCTTCGTGCTTCCATTCAGCATTTCCACAAGCTCTACGATACTCCATCAGAATATCTGTTAATTCTTGATAACGAAAGTTGTGTGCGTTTATAAAAATGACAACTGTTTTGACATATTATACATAATAATTGTATCCGCCATGGTTGCCATGGTTTTTCGAAAGATGGTTCAGTTCAAATGCCAAATGCTTGTTTGCTTAAAAATAGGGGTAAAAAAATTACGAAAAAATTGACGATATTTCCAAAATGCCATAAGATAAGATAATTAACACACGTATTTCTGGTACACCCAGTGTACTATGTATTGTAAAGTCGCAACATTAAATTTTGGTCGTCACTGTCAATCAAAATGGCAGTTTTAATTCCAGAAATTAGAAATTTTCAGATCTAATACGATTAATTATCAATGTTATGCCGTTTATTTTTGTGGTGGTACGTAGCACAAGTCAAATTCGGAAGCGTCGTTGACATGAATAGCACCACCGCAAAAGTTATCTGCACAACATTGTCTACGAATCGTATTGGGAGGACTCTTTAATGAATCAGATCCTTCAATCCATTTTACGCAAATTAAATGAAGATTTTCATTTGTTTCAAATATTCACTTCCAATACTAGTACAAAATTCGATGTAATTTGTGCGAGTACAATTACCGTTGCAGTTCTTTGTTTGTAATAATGTAAATGATTAAAATTAAGTTTTTCCATTTGTTAATGAACAAGAAATAACAGATGAATTAAATAGTCATATAAATTTATCGTATTTTACCAGAAAAGTGTCGAAAATAAATTAAATATATTTAAGAGACTAGCTTTTACTTTTCTAAATGAATATACCAAATTTTAATGCAGATTTCAATAGATCTCTTAAAAATAAGCATTTTTTATTCAGTAACTATAGCCCTAAATCGAACCATTCGCAATCTACAGTTATTCAATTAAATGAAAGAGCTAAAATGTAGTTATTTTATTGCTAATCAGGGACCAAAAAAAAATATCTTTAGTGTACCTAACTAACTAATTATAAATATCAAAATGTCTGAAGGTCAAATAATTCAGACTCACAACATCAAAGGTTTCATATACAGTAAGTTAATCTGTGGTATTGCCATAGTATAGCGCAGTGTTGTGATTTAATAACCGTACAAGTAGACCATTCACACGACTTGACAAGTATTCGCAATTGACAAATAATTGCCAGCTACGGCAGCGGACAATAAAATCCGTGCAGGTCATTTCAATATTGTAAACCTGGCCTTAATATTTCTGACGGTTGTTAAATTTACAAAAGGTGTGTTCGTTTTCCGCAAAACACAGATTTATTCAGCGGTACTCGGTAACCTTAAAAATTTCTTTTTTTTATCGGTTTGCTGTTTAGACTTTGTGAGAAAATTTCCTTCTCTCGTGCCGATCAAATACAAATTTAGGTTGGAATGCAGGTGTATGTAATGGCAGTATCTAATTTGACATTTACGTGATGTGAGAAGTAATTTGTTTTTTAGGAACGTTTTAACTCATCAAATCTTACCTCATTTATGATATTTACTTATCTGACTTGTAATGTCCCTAGTAATTCTAATGTCAAATATAAGTTTTACTGAAACAGTTCGTGATTATTTTGTATTGTGGCAAGATGCCCAATTTAAATTCCTCGTGTCTCTGACACGACGTTAATTTTTGTAAAAAATTTGCAAACATTTGTTAAAAAGTGACAGAGACAGGTTAAAATAGTGAATGTTTACTGGTTAAGTGGACACTTCTTTGTCAGTTTTTTGCAAATTTTATACAAAAACATCACCGTGTCATGTGGCCCTTACGAAATAAAAGTATTAACTTTTCCAGATGAAGTTTGGACAGCACGGGGAGCTCTTGCTAGATTTCTGTTTATTAAATTTAGAATAAAGAGTTCCTGTTTATTAAATTGGACAGTTTAAATCTTCCTTTTCATGTTTTGACGGAAATATAACCGCAAATGCGTATATATCAAATTCTAGCCCCGATTTTATTGTTCGTTACCGTATACCAGTCGTTTGAACCCGCTTAAGACATGAGTTTCGGGTTATTTTCATCCTCTAAATTCGTCAGTAATACACTTGAACTATTTTGAAATATGACAAACATCCAATTGATCTGCCGGATATCGAGTTTTAAGGATTTACATTTTCTTAAATTTTATTTTTTTTTTGTAATTACATGTACAGTTGGTTAAATGAATCTTTTTATACACGTCATTGTATGTTTCTCGTACGAAACAAATCAATACTTTCTTGTCAAATCAAATACTGTTTAAATAAGGAGCGACTAAATAACAAAGTGTATTCCGTCATTTGCGCATGCGTCCGACAATTTTTTCACTCAAACTGGTATGCTTTAAGTACACGCGTGTGACGCACATGTGGATATGGTACCTAAAGTGCTAAAATTTATTACTTTTAACGTTTTGCGACACTTGCTAGCATCTTCTAGGCAGCGTTGGTGTTCAAAAGTTCGCAAAAAGGCCGGTTGTTTGTTCGATGAGTCAAAAGGTATCATGAAAGGTATTCTACACAATTCAATATCAATGAACACCTTAAAAATAATCATGTGATAGCAAAAGTCATGTTCATGTTCCAATGCAAATGCGTGTGCTCTTATTGTTCAGTGAAATTTGTTTTTTTTTTTAAGTGATAAAAAGTGCGGCAAAAATTCCATTCGAGTGTTACTGTAAGATTTAGAGTTTCATTGCTCATAGTGAAACGACTAGCTTTATAATTGAATGGAAAAAGTCACTGTTATTTGCAATTAGCTTAACAAATGTATCTCATTTAACTGGCAAATCGTACAAAAACTTCGCCTTGAATATTTGCCGGCCAAAACCTGTAACGATAGCGACATCGAAAGGATATAAATAAGTTAGCGAAATCAATTTAATTTCTACCAGCATCGTACTGGACTTCTCAATCGATTACGATCCACCAGGATGTCAACCAGTAACATGCAAACACGCTTAAAAAAACAGAAATCCCATCACGATCAGGACGCAAAAAAGGGTGAAACTAAAATTAAAATTAAAAAAAAACACTAACAATAGTTACATTTCACTTAACTACGATGAAGAAGAAAATGCAAATAAATGTGAGCTGACCGAAATGGTAACCAATCTTAGGAACAAACTTGCAAGTGCCTTAAGTGCAAATGAAGTGTTGAAAGACAAAATTAACTCCCATCGTAGGGAAATTGATAAACTACGCCTAGAAAATAAAACCCATTTAACTGTAATCAATGAATTAAACACAATAATAGACACTCTTTCTCGTAATATTTTAATAAATAAACAATCTTTAAAAGATTGTGAAATCCAAACTGACAATATAAATATGTGCGCGAATGTGAATCGCAAACAAATATTGTAAGTGAACTATCTTCTCATTACCTAAGTTCTAAAACCATAAATGTCAATTGTCTACCAAATACAAGCATGATGCAATCCCAAAATCTAAGCATACCCAAGGTCAGCTATAAACCTAAAGTATTTATACTCGCAGACAGTCATGGCAGAAATCTAGGTGACATTTTGACTTCAGCTTACAATAATGATTACGAAATACTATCAATCTTTAAACCAAATGCAACATTTAAACAAGTGACAAAGGACATACATTTATTAGTTAAAGACTTTACTAAAAGTGATTTTGTCAACGTCATGGCTGGCACGAATGATCCCGTTAATTATAATGTTCGCATGGATGTTGAATATGTTTGCGAATTGTGTAAAAATACCAACTTAGTACTTAGTGCTCAACCACACCGTTACGATTTACACAGTAAATCTAATCACTCTATTTATAACCGAAATATACAACTCTACAATATTGTCAATACCTTGCAGATGTCATCTAATATTAGCTCTTTAGATGTAAATGCAATTCAAAATCGTAATAACTTTACTCAACACGGTCTACATTCAAAAGCAAACGGCAAACTTAAAATACGTAAAACTCTTATCAACAAACTGAAAGATAACTTCACGCACCGCAGTGCTGTAATAAATATTTCCCTAAAGGAATCAGTCGCTGACGGTGCTTCAAATAAGGTTAGTATTTCTGAAAATCAAAATTTTTTTTTAGGTCAATATTCTTTGACAAAAATGACATAACATTACTAATATCTTTAAATATCAGAAGTTTAAAACGAAAGGTTTCTCACCTTGAATCCATATTGTTGAATATTGACTGTGATGTTTTATGCTAAATGATATATGGCTCGGAGAGTCCGAGATGGATGTTTGTAAAGTAAATGGTTTCTTCTTTACTTAGTTACTACTGCCGTACTAAATTTAAGGGTGGGGGCACTGCTATATGGACAAAAACTGATGTTATATCAAAGCCCATTGATCTGTCAGCATATAGTACTGAAAAAGGCTTTGAAGCTGCAGGAATGGATGCTGTTATTAATACTATTCCTTATACTATAATAAACATTAACCGTTCTCCCAGTGGAAATTTGAACTTCCTGTCAACCCTTACCAGTGTTTCAGACAAGTTATGGGGACTTGTAACTTGATAATTGTAGGTGATTTCAACGTAAATTTTTTAGAAGAATCGTCCAGGAAAACAGAACTAAATGACTTACTGCACTCTTATAATTTAAGTAGGATCTTGGAAGGTTTTACCAGATTTGCTGACAATCAAGCTTCTATGATCGACAAAGTTTTTACTAACATTAATCATCTTCTTGCCAAACCATATAATAATTTATCCGATCACAGATTTCTGTTAGTTTCTAATACTCTCAGTCAGAAAGCTCTGATGGTACTATTAAAAACACATCCTTGCTCTACAAACCTCTCACAAACTCCGGATTAACTGGAAGGTACAATTTGTTGCCAAATATTGACTGGAGCTTCATACATGCTACCAGCGATGTAAACGTTGTTTTTAACAATTTTTTTTCTATTTTGCTCAGTGCACATAAACGTTCTTTTCCCTTAAAGGAAATAAAAAGATCCTGTAGCGGGAGGCCATTGGCGAATTGGTTTACTAACGATCTACGCATGAGGGATCACTTAAATTTTTTACTTGGCGTAAAAAGAAAATATCTTACATCACAACACTTAGTAATATATAAGAACTATAAATTACTTTATGGCAAACAATTAGAATTATCAAAGAAAATTGCATATGAGAAATACATAAAAAATTCGAGAAACACTGCACAAGCAATGTGGGATGTAATTAATATGCAAAAAAGTGTTCACTTAATGATTTGACTTTAGAACATAAAATTTCAGTCAATGATTTTAACATTTTTTTCACTAGCATAGCAAAGGAAACTATTTCCAAAATGGATGCACCACCAATTTCATTTGATACGTTTCTTCTCGATATCGAGAAACCTGCTCCAGTTTTCCAGTTCAAAAACGCTACTTTCATAGAAGTTCCAGATATTATTGTACAAATGAAGTGTTCTAAAGCTTAGATGTATATGGGTTTAACATTTTGCTTATAAAAAAATTTGTTGACTTATTGTATATTCCTCTCACTAATCTCATAAATAAAATATTTAAGACCGCCACATATCCTAATATTTTGAAATTATCTTGCGTTGTGAAAAAAGGCAACCCTGATGAATGTAGTAATTATCGACCTATTTCTTTGCTTCCAGTACTATCTAAAGTTACAGAGACTGTAATAAAAAATAGAATATGTTCATTTTTTGAAACACATAACTTGTTTAGTAGACATCAGTATGGATTCCGTAAAAGTCGATCCACCGTATCAGCTGTTGACTCGCTTATCGATTATATCACGAATGTATTTGAGAGGAGTGAATACGTCTTTTCTGCATTCTTTGACCATGTCAAGGCTTTCGATTGTATTTGTCATGATATCCTTAATATCGAAGCTCAAATATTATAATTTTGACTCAATGAACATAAAGCTAATAGCATCGTACCTAAGCGACAGGAGCCAGGTTGTTCGATGCCAGGATAAATTTTCTGAATCAATTGACGTTTCAGTTGGTATTTCGCAAGGTTTTGTTCTAGGTCCAATTTTGTTTTTGTTGTATATTAATGATATTGATCGATGTGTTCCCAATTTTAAGATAACTCTATTCGCGGATGATACAACGCTACTAAACAGAGATATTAGTTTCATTAATGGATCTCAGAACTTTGCGGAAGCTGTAACAAGTATTAAAAATTTGTTCTTAAGCAACAAACTTAGTTTAAATGATGATTCTCTTGTAGAAATTTTAACCTTCAAACAGATAACTTTGATAGTTTGAAGTCCATCAAATATCTAGGAGTATATTTGGATTCCACTTTACAATGGCACGAACATACAGAATACATTGCGAACAAACTCACTAAAGTAATATATCTCATAAGACATTTAAAAACTTCTGTTCCTTGGAATAGTGTTTTATCTGCTTACTACGGTTTGTCTCAATCAGTTATATCGTATGCAATTTTAGTCTGGGGCCATTGTTCTGAGGCCAAAAGAATTTTTATACTTCAGAAAAGAATAATACGTATTATGGGTGGCTTAGGGTAGCGAGACAGCTGTAGGGAAACCTTCAAAAAACTCAAAATATTAACACTTCCATCACTTTACATTTTAGAATGTTTACTCTTTATAAAATGTAATATTAATAATTTCATTGACCACCAAAAGAACCACGGATATGACACCAGGTTTAAATCTGATATAGCGATACCACAACACAGATTGAACAGATTTCGTTATGGCAGCAATTATTATGCGGTTAAACTTTTCAATAAGTTACCACCTGAAATCCGTCAAAAATCATTACCACAATTCAAATTTATCATCAAATAGTATTTGATAACGCATTCCTTTTATTCCATCGAGGACTTTCTTGAGCATTCCTACGTCTTTTAAAATATCTACAGGTATTATCTACGTTCTACGTGATTGACTTTGACTATATAACTTTCTGTTTTACATTGTTTTATACTCATATGCTCTATATGACGTGTGAAATACTTTTTTGCATTTATCACAAATAAATTATTATTATTATTATTATTATTTCTTATGCTAAGACTGCATAGAATCTTGAATGTTTAGACAATAGTTGTAATTTTTCTTTCCGTCCGAACACATAATGAACATTTGTCTGTAAATTTGAAATCATAGAATATAATAGAATTAATAGGATAATAAAGTGAATATTTAAAGCTTAGAACACAATGTTTAATAAGGATATTATTATTCATGATTGAGACAGGTTGCATTGAATAATTTGTCGGTTTCTATCGCTAGCTATCATCGATTCAGTTTGATTAGTCATTTTTAAAATTACTAAAAGCTTATCTTTAAAACGTGTGTCTTATTATAAGTAAAATATATTAGATTTGTATCTTATTCAGTGTACTTAACACTTAAGCATTGTGTTCCGGGGTAAAGCTTAGAACACAATGCTTAAGTAAAAGGTATAAGGATATTGTCATTCAAGAATGAGACAGGTTACATTTAATAATTTGTGAGTTTGTCTTTGCTAGCTGTCATCGATTCAGTTTGATTAGTCAGTTTTAAAATTACTAAAATCTTATGTTTAAAAATTATGTTTTATTAAAAGTAAAATATATTAGATTTGTGTCTTATTTCATTTCCTTAAAACTTTTACTTAAGCATTGTGTTCCAGGCTTTAACCTTCGAAAATAGTTTTCTTTAATTATTTAAATAAAGTAGCGTAAACGATAAGATCTATTCATTTGAGAACTATAGAGCAGTTTGCCTGTATTTTGTCCTGGAAAAAAGAATAAAATTCCATGTTAATTTACTGTAGTTCAGATTACATGGGATACTTGGTATGCTATACGTATATTTAATTACCTATACATTTTATTAACATAATAATTTTAGAAAAATATTTTTTACAGGTAAAGTCAAATAGTCCTAAAAAAGATTACCTAAATCGCAAGTATTATTATTTTTAATATTATTATTATTATTAAATACTATATTTTATTAGCTTTCTCCGTAAATAAGCCGTGAAATAAGTATTGTGTTTTATTTAGATAATAATAATAAAGTTTGTATTAAATACATACATTACTTTTGAGACGAACTTTGTAATAAAAAATATTTAAGAAGTAAATTATACTCTATACAAATTTCATATTAATTTCATATTCTGTGTTATCATACATTTATCATCCATATTTACAATAAATACCTAGGATTATTACCAAGCAAAAAAAATCGGGCCACTTGTTCCGCGCTCAGTACGAAAAGTTGATACTCGGACTGTACTAGCCCCGCCCGCAGTATTTGGAAGGGAGTAATCTCATGTGGTTGCATCGAGCACAATACTGTCGACTTGTAGGCGTTTTTATTGTTTGTAATTAAATATTTAAAGTATGTGGTGATTTGCATCGACTATTACATGCATTTTTATATTTTCAAAGAGAAACTTTCTTCTATTATCTCTCTAGGATGTGCGAACGTTTTGACGATTAAATACATTTAAATCGTTTAGTGGTAGAAGAAAAAACCTGAGCTAACTCGCATATCTTCCCTCTCCATCCAATGACAATTAGAAGCATCGAAGCCGCGCAAAGGTGGAAGGAGTGAACAGTACATTCGGCGTGAAAAGCGTCGGTACTAAGTGGGCCCAATTCTTAAGCTTGATTATTACATTCATACAAATTTAAATCTAGTGAGTTCTGGACATGCGCAAATGGCGGAATGCACTTTGGTGTTTAGTCGCTCCTTTTTAATAGGCTATGAAACTGTTATGTGTCAAAGTTAATTATGTCAGATGATTGAAAGTTACATTTTTCTGGATATAATTTAAATGAAGTAAGCAATTAAACGGTAGGGTCTGATTCATTATTTAAAAATACAAATAATTAATGGCTGATTCATTTTCAGAACTTGATGTTTCTTAAGTATTTATAACAGTTATCGAATTTCAACATTGCCAAGTGTATACCAGCTACAAATAATTTCGCTAGTGTGCCATACAGTTTTCCCACATATTTTAAAAGACTGTCCTAAATCGTGTGTTTTTAATTTGCAATGTGCTCTTTTTTCCAGGAGAAGACGGGATCGAATTTTGAGTTTCACGACGCTCAATGTTGTAGATTGTCGGACGGGAAATATGAGCAGCCCTAGCTACTCTCTGTGAAATACGTATTTTTTTATATAAAAGCAACTTACTTATACCGCCATAACTGATACATACATCGTGTACATCGTTTATAAATAGATATTAAAGGGCCATCGTTTTCTTTTTCTTTTTCAAAATAGTCCAAAACATTTAAAATAATCTGCTATGCTCGTGAATTTAAACATTTTCCTGGCATTTATCGAAAAAAATTATTTGATTAATAAAACATATCCAAATTTGATTGAAGGCAAAATATCAAATTTTGTAAGTGTCAGATTCACATTTGATAAATCTTGATTACCGCAGTTCCTTATAATCTCTCCTTATCTGGCATATAAGTAAACCATAAGGCTCAATTCTCAAACGGCAGCGCGTCGCGTCGCGTCACGTCGCGTCATTTTGCTGCCTCTAAAAGTTGCCATAGTTTTAAATCAAACCTGGGCATAAAATACGAGAAGGGCCAGCTTTTAGTATCCCCCACCCATCGACGGTAACAATGAATCCATTAACAAACAAGTGTGATCACATAGAAGTTACAAAAAAGGTCCCAGTGTGATTGGTTGCTGAGATAAGCGCGCAACTAATATCGCGAAGAAAGGGGATATACACCGTCATGTTCCCCTACCATGCTAAGGTCTGTTTTAAATGAAGCAATTCTCACTCGGTAGCATTTTATGTCAAAAAATTACAAGTAAAAATTTGGCGCGACGCGACGCGTTGCTCGTGTGAGAATTAAGTCTTAGTCTTACTTTGCAGACATTCGTAAAACGATGTTCCGTTTTCAATCCTATAAAGTGATATAGATAGCTACATAAATTATTTTTACTAGAGTCGTTTGATAATGACGTGTGTAAAAAGATCCATTTAACAAAGTGTATATACAGGGTGTCAAAAAAATAGAGGCCGCTACTTCAGGGACGAATTCTACAGCTCAAAATAAAGAAAAAAGTTCGTATAGACATGTCTACAGGAGGTTCACGGGAAGCTACAACAACAGTTAACTCTCTTATTTGAATTTTTACGAAGTAACTTATATCACAAAAGTTTCAAGACCTGTCCTGCCCGATTTTATGACAATACCGGAAAAATAAATGACTGTCAGGTTTTTGAGATTTTCCATTGTTTCTGGCTTTTTTTAATAAAACGTATTTTTTTTTATTATCGTATCGCGTTCAGAACGGCGTACTAATTGTGTATCTAAAATATTTTCTTCCAAAACCTAGTATTTTTCTATTATTTGACAAATAAATCTTGATGTTAAAGGAAAATGCCTGTGACAGCTAACTTTTTTATTTGAAATTTTACGAGGTTACTTAAAATTAGAAAGGTTTAAGACCTTTTCGGCTAGATTTTATGGTAGTGTGGGAAAAACAAATGACTATCTGCTCTTCGAGATTTTCAATTATTTTTGTATTCTCCTACGGAATATCAGCTTTTTGTCACTGCAATCCGTTTAGGATGACTAATTAAATTCGTGTCTAAAAGAATATTTTCTAGCTATCGATACGGTTTCCCGCGCGAACACCCTATATACAGGGTGTAATCAAATTAGTTTCACATATTAATGCTGCAACTACCAAAAGTCTAGCTCAAAAATAAAAAAATTACCTAGTGGAGGAGTATTCACTCTTTTATTTGAGAACTTCTGGTCGGCCGTGCACAAAACCAACATTATAAAACAAAATTTCAGCAAAATTCAAGGTCAATTGCTTGATCGCATTTTAAAAACTTTATGGGAACACAATAAAATAGAATCACCGACTCATTGAAGACGAGACTTCAAATTCATAACCTCTAGGTCGTGGCCCGTGTGTGCATTATTATTAAAGGAGAACAATTTAAATCTGCTTGCATTGATCAGAATTAAATCTGTTTCATTAGATAATCGACAATAATTAGATAATTAGATAAAACCAATAGTACACATGATTTACAGTGCTAATTTGGCGTATTAAAATGATTAAAAGAAAAATATTAGTCGCTTTGATTGATTAATTTCCACCAATGAATACGTTTCTTCGTAGTTCGAGTTCGATGACGCTTTATTGTTTTGATTCCACAAAATAATAAAAGCGATGACTGCATTCAATAACGATTTTCCGAAATGCAGAAAGAAAACACATTCTTAAACATTTTGCGCAATAAAGAAATAACAATGCAGTTTATTGACGACCAGCAAATAAAGTACACCATGAATACGTATAAATTAGTAATATAATTTTAGAAAATGGAATTTCTAATTTTTATTTATTTTTACAGTTTTGTGAGCAGAAAACTATTAACAATTACGTGAAAATTGAGAAAATTGATTGATTTAATAAGCAACGTGATGGATATTTATAATTCTATTCCGTTATGGAATTACATAAGCAAAGATTTTAACCCCAGTTCCATGACGCTTTGTTGTTTTACGACGTTTTATGATGCGCTTGTAGAAACTGATACACGGCCAGTCAGAGGTTTTCAAACAAAAAGTCTGCGGGCTCTGGGGGGTTTTAATTTCTTTAATTTTTCACCAATAAAATTCATATTTGCAGAAATCACTTTCTTAAGTGATACAGAACTTACAGTTTTAATACGTGAAACTTATTTGATTACACGATGTATGTACATGTTTAAATGATTTTTTTCTACATTTACTTTAACATTTTAATTAAAATTAAATATTTAATTTTCAGTTTCATAATTTTAGTAATTTAACTGTAACATGAAAATAGCTGATATTTTGTAGATACGTTTATTTGAACTTTTTCTTCATTTTAGTCAGCAGAATGTCTCAGAAGTAGCAGCTACTTCATTTATATATCCTACAGATTAAAGTGACGAAAAAAGAAACGTGTATACAGGGTGTTCGGGATAAACTGTGTCATAGCTAGAAAAAAAACTTTTTAGAAGCATATTGAAATAAATAACCTGAACCCGTTGCGATGATAAAAGCTGATATTGCGTTAAAAAAAATGAAAAACTATTGAAAATCTCGGAAACCAAATTTGTTTTCCTGATACTGCCACAAAATCGAGCGGAAAAGATCCTGTAACTTTCCTGATTTAAATTACCCTGTGACATTTCAAATAAAATAGTTAGCTATTGTAGACATTTTTCTTGAACACTAAGATTTATTTACCAAATAACAAAAAAATAGTAGGCTTTGGAAGAAAATATTTTAGAAACGTAATTAATATGACATTCTGAACGCGTTGCGATGATTTAAATCAATGTTTTATTAAAAAATAAATAAAAAACAATTAAACATTTCAAAAACCTGACAGTAATTTGTTTTTCCGATATTGCCATAGAATTTGACATGACAGGTCCTGAAAGTTTTCCAATATAACTTACTTCATGAAAATTCAAATAAAAGAGTTGGTTGTTGTTGCAGCTTCCCGTAAACATCCGTTACAAATTTATATGATCTTTTTTTCGTTATTTTGGTCTGTGGAATACGTCCCTGAAGTAGCGTATGTTTATATGATTTTTTTTTCGTTATTTTGGTCTGTAGAATACGTCCCTGAAGTAGCGGCCTGTATTTTTGTTACACCCTGTATATTTTTTGTAAGGCAAGATTGAATCTTTTATAGCCTCTAGTGACGCAACACATAAAATCCCGAAAGATTTGTCAGAACATTCCCACTAAAAGCTTGTGTTTATAGAAATCCTGTTAAGACGTCACCTTTTTAAAATTAGGTGCTCAAGTTTAACACGAGAGCTAGAGAGAACTCAATTCTGATATCTCTGCGAACACTCGCGGCGACAAAAAGGCAACCGAATATCCTCTCGCGCACATGTGATAGCTTGTAAAGCTCAGACATACGTGGTATTAAGAAAACATTAACCTGACTTTCAATTATCTTAACATAACACGGCATCGCGCAGATTACTTTTCGGAAAAGTAAGGAAAAGTTTCGCGCGAATTTACGTCGTTCGGGTGCTTTACAAAACGCCAACAATTTATCTGGCTTGACTTTTATATATCTCCTTTTCTTCTCGTGGTTTCTGCACTGTGTACGTTGCCCTGCAGAATGTGACCACGGGTTACTAGGAGAAATGACGAGTATCTCACAGTCATGAAATCCTAAACGTTATCACGGAAACACAGTGATACCCTGTTATGACACGCAGTTAAATAACAATTTCAATTAACTATTTCTTATGCCATTTGAAATCCCTTGCGCTCTTTCTCACAACTATTTCGTGTATGAAGAAGATTGTATGATTTAAAACTATTATATTTTGAAGGCACTAAATACAATTTTAAATGTACTTTATCCTATAACATTTACTTTTTTCAAAAAAAGAAAACGTTAGATTTAAAGTTTTACGGTTTAAGGAGTAGTTATGATTTTATTGGAAAACTTATAATACATGTTCGGTATAAATGTGGACGGCGAGTCGAAATTATTTACTCTGATCTCGCAACAGCGACAGATATATTGCGTCCACTCTCCAACCGTACACGCGCTTTAAAATGCATATTTAGTTGGGTCGTAACATTTTATGAATTTAATATTTCATGAAAGTTAACTTTACCATTAATGTCTTCCCCACTTTTCTTAACTTGGGCGTGCATAACGTTATATGAAGAACGTCGGGAGAACAATCATCAAATTGTAATCAGAAGGCGTTCTAAATCATGGCGCGCGACTTGGAACAGCTGTCGCAGGAAAAGGAAAAGCTCCTGCTGTTTGCCTCCTGCCAGCCTGCTGCTGCTGCTGGACTTCCTTTAGATATTATCTGCTGTCTAGTGCGCTACGCTGATTTCGTAATATTGTATCATCACCCTTTTATCGTAAATTTAACTGATTAATTCGTCATCTCGCTGACTTGAAAACTTCATTTTGGATGTGCTACTCTTCATTGTAAAATAAATAACAATTATTTTTACAAAAAATGTGTACATGCGTTCCCATTCTATATTTAAAATCTTAAGCAATAAGCAGCTGAAAACAAGTAATTAATTCATAATATTCCACGAATCTTTCTGCAAGAAAAAAATCTTTTAATTTAATCTAAAGACTAAATCAATATTATAAGTATAGGCATATACAGTTGATGTAATTTGATATTTTTACAACTGAACATCTCGAAACAGTATTTCAACATCATATCACTGAAACACAGCTAAGGAACATGAATTTTCCAGAAGCATAACTCAGAATGTCTATATTAAACTATTTAAAAAGCAACCATGGATCGAGAGAATTATCAAAAACCGGATACTTGGATTTCATCCTATCATCAGCAATCATTTTTCTGCAAAATCCTGAAACAGGTAAATATTTAATTTAAAAAAAGTACAGTTGAGGAAATAGAAAGTGGGACAGTAAACTTTCGTTAGTTTAAACCTTACTTCTAAATTTCGGTAACTATGGTAATTTATCAATCTTCACATTAAGTAAAATGATTAATCTTTCCGTTTATAATTAATAATTATAACGAACAAATACCTCATACAAATAAATTAACTGGTGTAATAGTTGTTTTCTATTTTACTTACAATTATTGCCATTCGAAATAAAATGAAACAGAATAACAGTCATCCAGCCTTTCGATTGAATTATTGAATGCAAATGTCCGGACATTGATTGAATTAAGATTTCTAATATACATGTTCCACATCCAAAATGTCACATAGTTCTTCCAAAGGTTTTATTAAATCCATTTGATTCACTGGTCGAAAATTTTCTCTTACATTTCCGATAGAATGGCGATATATTCTTAAGAACTCAATTTGACAGGTTATTTCTGACGTTCACTGACGGTAATAAATTAATTAAAAGGGTCACGACCGTCACCAAGGAAACTTCACATTATCAAAATAATCCAAAATTTCGTTACAAAACTTGTCTCGCTTTCTATTGCCGCAACGGTCGCTTTCTATTTCCGGAACTGTACATGTTAGCGTAAAATTTTTTTCAAGATTGTCACTTGTCTTTTCGCTGTGACATCTTCGTTATTTTTTAAGATAATCTTAACTTTTTCATAGAAATTTGGATAGTACTTCATGTCAATTAAATAACGATATAAAAAATTAGGACCTTACATAATTAATTTTCACATTAAAAACAAAAACTAACAATTAATTAACGATAATGTTCCATTAACCAATTGTCATTGACCTGCACGTGTATAAACACTTCGCACTGCCTGTTCAACAATTTCTGGACTGACATTTTGCAAAATTTAATATTTATTGTTTCCAAAAAATTGTTATGTAAGTTACTATTTTTTTTATATCAGTATTTAAGAGACATGAAGAGTAATCTTGAGTAAATCTTGATAGAAAAGTTAGGTTTTTTCAATTCATGGTGACATCAAAGTGGAAGGACAAATAACGAACAAGAAAATATTTCTATGTTAACATCTGCCGTTTTAAAATTAAAAATTTATCTGTTTCAGAATTTTGCAGAAAAACTTAGATAAACAAATTCTAGGCTTGTTGCGAGACTAAAGTCTCAAAAGTAATAAATCACCATTCTATAATTAAAAAAGAACTTCTTTATATTAAAAAAAAAACTTGCCCGTTGTCATTAAAATTGTTCCCTCATTGAATCCTGGCAAATCTTCAGAAGAAATGGTGCGCTACTGTTCTATCAGGTTACTTCTTACTCTGCCCAAACCGTTAGTAAAACGCTTTCAAACAGATTGAAGCCTCTTTTGCTTCACTAGCAGAAGATATTCGTCAATATCAATATAATAATTAAAGATTATGCTTTTAAATAGAATAAATAGAATAGAGTGAACAGAATAAAACGAGCCAAAGTATAATTTTATTATTTACTTGACGTTTCACAAACTTGATTGTTTGCTTTATGATTTTTGATAAATCGTTAAAAAATCGATAAAACGTTTTGTTTAAAAGCCTTACAGGTTTTATGGCTGGCTTAGAAGGAAACGTGTTCTTTCATCATCAAATTTAATATCTATTGTCGCATTAAAGAAATGTGACTGCCAAAAAGTTCGCACCATATCGGAAAATTTTTTATTATTAATTTTTTTAAAAACCTTCTTGCGCCAATGTTTTGTGCATGTTCGATAACCAAATATAAGTAGGACAATGTTGGTGAGCAACTTCTAGTGTTGGTAAAAATAGCACTTATTTAAGATACGAAAATTAGAAAATTGTTGTAACTTGGAATTGCTAGACATAATACACAAAATTTTAGTAGGATTCAATAGCTTGATTGCCAGACAAAATTTCCATCAATCTAGTTTGTTGAAAAAAGGAAGATTTTCGAAATCCTCAGCTTCGCTCAAGATATGAAGCAGTCAATGGTCATTTAGCATTTAGCTGTTACGAGTGGTTTATTCATGAAAAATATTTATTTTTATTATACGTTTTTCATAATCCCAATTTAGTCTAAGCAGATCGAAAATTGCAAGAATTTCATCTACTTTTCGGTTTGGACCCGTTTGATATCCGTACTTATAAAATCGATATTTTTCGTGCTAGCTATGAAATCGTATGTAGATTTTATAAGTACGGATTTAAACGGATTTAAACGAAAAAGTAGATAGAATTCTTGCAATTTTTGGTCTGCTTAGGCTAAGTTAGGGTTAGAAGATTTGTGTAATCAAGAAATCAAAAGTAATAACACAAAATTTTATGTAAAAAAAGCTTTGCACCAGAAACGTCAAAAATCATTTCAAATTTTCTTGTGCGCGCAATAGTTAAAAACCCAAGAGAAAATATCATTGTTTTAAATACTACTTATGGATATAAATAAATGAGCTAACCATTCGTAAAAGGTAAGTACCAAATGTCCATTTACTTCTTCACATCTTGAGCAAAACTGGAAATATCAAAAATCTTCCTTTCTTCGAAATACTAGACCGAAGGAAATTTTGTCTGGCAATTAAGACACACATTTTGTAAATAACTATTGAATACTACTAAAATTTTATCTAATGTGTCTACGAATTCCAAATTACAACAATTTTCTAATTTTCGTATCTTAAATAGGTGCTACTTTTAGCAACACTAGAAGTAACTGATTTAATACCAAATGTTGTCAATGAAATTCCGAACTTCTGAGAAACATTGTTAAAGCAGCTTGCGGTTTGCATAAAAAGAGATAAAGATACATACACATAGTGCACCCCAATCAAAAACGCTTATTAGTGACAAGTTTACAGCATGTCGTGACTGCATGAATTTCATTAAACTTGAGTTGCGTAAGAAACAGAATAAACAGTATAAACAGAAACATTGAATTCTGTATGCTTTATCTGAGCAACTTCTGTTGCCATTGCGTTTTCGTCACTAGTTGCTCTCTGTATAAAGGCGGCCTTGCATGTTCAGGTAACACCATCCCATTCCCATTATAAGTTTATTGTGTAACAAAGATAACAAGTACACACGTCGCAAGAGGAACAAGGAAATCAATACTTTTAGGGAATTTTGTTTACTACGATGGTAGTAGTTTATGGCCGACTGTCTAGTCAAAAATGTATTAGGTTATGTTATTCTATGCAGCCATAGTAAATTGCCATTTATGAAACGTCACTTTGATTAACAAACTTTCGAATGTATTTTTTTATTCCTAGATAAGTTTATTGTGCGACAAGGACACATAGAAAAAATCACTAATGTCGCCACCTGAACACGAAGTGTGTCGATTTAGAACCTTAGTTATTTACGTGTCAAGCTTTATAAATTAATCTTTACGGCCGAGCTAGAAGGAATCCAGTGAGCCTAGTAAAGATTAATTGCAAAGCGTGTCGCGTACAAACTTTTATTTCACCTTCACAAGGCGAAATTAATTTACTTACTTTAATCTTTTTATGAAAACTTTTTTATCGAAGGGGTTATTTCTAGTTAGATGTAGTCATGGTGAGGTAAGCAGACAATTTGGTTTTTTAAAAGCCTGTAAGATTTTACAGGTCTCTTATACCAGCCCGTAAAATATTACAGGACTGTTCCCGTAGTTTATCGTTTACTTGGTTGAGTAGAGTTTGTGATACCCTTACTTTACTTACTAGTCTTAATCTTTAACTATAATTTTAATTTTAAACTTTAAATTTAATTTCAATGCCCCTTACTTACTTTAATCCCTTAAATAACCTACTAACATTTAATACACTTAAATTACGAATGGTATAGTCCTTAAGCCAACTGTATTTTATCACTTCCTCTTCTCACTGTCTTACTAACTTCTACCTAACTGCTGATTCATTGATTTCTCATTTTCTTCTATTGATTTCCTACTTTATTTATATGTATATCCTGAAATTTGACATCACAATCGGTTGACGCTCTGATGGTAGGAGGATTCGATCCAAATCTCAAAGTTTTAAAATTTGTCATTTAAGGCCTTGCCCAAACTTGTTTTATGCAAATCACTTCTTAATGATTAAACATGACACACTTACGCTACAAGGTGAGTTATTGGTATCAATTTCTTCAACAGAGTGCTACTACCTGCTGAGGTTATCCGCAAGTGATCGCCGTGACAGACGTTTCGGTGTCGCCGGCCAGCATCAGTGGGATAGGGTGGGTTCGTACAAATTCTTCGCAAATAATAACGAGAAGCAGTCGGAGCTGCAGTCGGGCAACATCGGCAGCGCTTCTGGGGTGTCGGGGGCGTCCAAGCCCTGGGAAAAACAGGTCGGCGAAAGGGCGCCGAGAAAGGTGTCCTCGAAAACGAGGCAGTAACAGCGAAAATATTCCACGGGAAACAATATACAGGGTGTCTCGTGGTCGGGCAGAAATTGAACGGTAACAAGAGCCTTAACTATTAATTATAAAAGAAAATGTCCTCTACAAAAGTTATCGCCTGCAGTGAGTTCTTTATTAGCAAATTATTTTCACATACACAGCATGTTCCATAAGAAAATTATTCACCAAACTTAACTTAATTTTTATTATACATTTCGATAGAACTCTTAAAAACTAGCGTTTTTTATTCAGCGTAAATCGAAACATTCGCAATCTAGCATAGAAAATCCTATGTTTAATCAAGTATTAGTCAACAACTACATTGGTGCAACTCTAAGTTAGTACATCGGAAGTTGCCTCATGCAAAATCGGACGGATTCGACATTTCTCGTATGGGTCTCAGGTCTACATCACTTGTCCAAGTTGAAACTCTATTTAAAGTCATCATAATAGTTGCGTTGTTATGGTAACGACACCGACTGTGCATGCGCAGTGGATCGCGACCAATCAAAATCGCCAGAGTGTAGTCTGACGTCACGAGAGACCGCACGGACACCCCCACCAGCACGACCAGGCATTCGCTTTTATGCATATAAATCCAAACGTATGAGGTAACTTCTCTTATATTAACTTTGGGTACAACTTTGCCTTAGACTGGAATTTAACGAGCTATTAAATTATTAAATTTTTGAGAAATTTTAACTTTGAAATTTCACTTGTTTCTGTACATCAAAAGTGTTACTATTACTCGCAGAGAGTATTATATATGATATTTATAATTAGTTAGGTATGCTAAAAATATTTCTTCTTGCTGCTGATAAAGAAAAAAAAATGTCTCTACAATTCAGCTGTATCTCTCTTATGGAACACGCTATGTATGTGAAAATGACTTGCCAATATAAAACTCTTTTTTGTGAGAACCTTTGTAGAGGACATTTTCACTTATAATTAATAGTTAAAGTACTATTGAAAAAATCGGTATTAATGACCCACCTTGATTCCAGTGCGTCGCATTTTTACGAAATGCAAAAGACAAGTGTGTATAACCGCTTTGTGACCTACTGAAACGCTTAATTGATACTGATTTAATACAATTTTGAAATCCTAATTTCGAAATATATTTAATTTACTTTTTCCAAATAATTCCATCTTGACATTATCCTCCCTTCTAACTTTGCTCGTCCCAGAGCGAACGAAAACTCGATAGCTAGTTTTACATAGACAAATTAAATAATAACACACATCTATATTTAATCTACTCACTAATCTCCCTACAGTTAATCTGTATGATTGAAAAATTCCTTAACTCAGGATTTAAAAATATTACTACAGCGCGTTCCATTCTAGAATGCAGTACAGGCCTTATGGAGAATTTGGAAAGTTAAAGATGGCTAGCTTTGTAAAAAACCATGAAAGATAGAAAGGGGCACATATAGCCATACTTCGTAGTAAGGCTCAATTCTCATACGGCAGCGCGTCGCGCGCGTCATTTTGCTGCCTCGAAAAGTTGTCATGGTTTTAAACGAAGCAATTCTCGGCAGCATTTTATGTCAACAAATTACATGTAAAAGCATACGAACCAAAATGATGCATCGCGTCGCGTCATTTTGGTTCCTTTCTACATCGTAGCAAGTAGCCCTGGACAGAATTTTTGCCGACCGATTTGATACAGGTAGGCTGCCACACCGCTAGCCCCTGAGCTTGATTGAGCTTCGAAGGATGTCACGTTTTCCTCGTGCATTGTTGCTGGGGAGGAAAAAAGACAGACATTGAACCGTTCCCGTTTCCATGTAAGATACTTCCAACATTTATTTACTCGTCTTCGGAATCGTGTCGTGTGTTGCCGTTCCACAGGCGTGCTTCCAGCCAGTGAGGCGCTCCTATTGTTATCACGTACCACAACAGGATGTTTGTTCACTGCAATGGAGGGGGGGAGGTTGAGTGTTATTTACGGAAAAATGTCCTATCGAGAGTAAACTCCTCGACAAACACGTTAACACGGAAGACATGATCTGGTCGAGAATTAATGGCTTTTAACTAAAACTCATTCGGTAAAGGAGATAATTTTACTTCGCTAACGGAAAAAATAAGGAAAAACTTGATTTTAGGGTGTACGTAATTGCAAACATGCAGTGTCCTAATAAAGAGATGTCTCCACAGGAAAAATTCACCAGGAAGTACCGTCGATCCATACACTAACTCCGTCGTAGAAGCATTTAGGTCTCCTTTATGAACTGATCTGATGCTGAGTAAAACAATGGGTAACACGTCGACCCATTCTTCTGTCTCGTGACATTTTATGGCGGTTTTCAGTTGGCGGTGAAATCTTTCTACGATTCCGTTTGTTT
This sequence comes from Prosopocoilus inquinatus, assembly GCA_036172665.1. Taxonomy (NCBI): domain Eukaryota; kingdom Metazoa; phylum Arthropoda; class Insecta; order Coleoptera; family Lucanidae; genus Prosopocoilus; species Prosopocoilus inquinatus. Next base: position 33,520,829 of record CM069869.1, read on the forward strand.
TCCGGATATTACGCTGTCGTTCGTATGTAAGTCGTGCCTATTAATTCATTTAATTCTTTAAATAAACGTGACTCGCATTGACGAACCTGATATGTTGTAATTCGCAGGGGTACGCCGAATTTGGCTACCCATTGGAGCGGTATTGCTTCAGGCCGTCTGGTAAAACGGTCGACGCACGTTAGTATGTAGCGAAAACCGCTGGAAGAAGGGAGCGGTCCCACGATGTCGACATGGACGTGCTCGAAACGGTCTGCGTCGTTCGTAAACGAACCGATCGGCGCTACAACATGACGAGAGATTTTCGCTCGTTGGCACTGTACACAGGATCGTGCCCATCTACGGCAATCCAGGTTCATCTTTGGCCATACGTATCGCTGAGTCACTAGCTTCTGGGAAGCTCGTACACCAGGGTGTGACAAACAGTGAAAGCTGTTGAAAACCTGTCTTCGCAAAGCTTCGACAACGTAAAGTCGAGCTATACCCGTGGATATGTCGCAGTACAAATCAGCAATATCGTCAGTCAACTTTTTTTCCTGAGTAGGGGAAATCCGTCTTGGAAACCCAGGCATCTTGCCTGGGTAGTGCCGGACTCTTACCGGCTAAAACCCCTCCTCTTTCTCCCTTCCCCACCGTTACGGGACCGCAGTAGCATTACTTCGTAACGGGGGTGGCATGTCTTCGGGTCTTCTGTTGTTCCTTCTTTAATTGACTCATTTCACCTTGTATCTCGCTTAGTTTTCCGTTTTTTCTTTTTTCTTCCTTCCCTTTTCCTTTCCAGATTTTTTTCCTCTTGGTTTTTTGCTTACGGGCACTTGTCTTATTTTCTTTCCTTCTTGCCATCGTTCTTATCCACTGGCGCTTGTTTTCTTTTCATCTTTTACTTTCTTCGACATAATACTGTGCATGACATCGGTTATCGCCTCTCAATTTCCCTCACTCTGCAACGTGGTTCCGAGAGTATTAGCTATGAGTCGCTCCAGCAGCTTGGCGGCAGCGTCAAGCAGACATATCGGTCTGTACTTGTCGGGTTCACCTTCTCTCTTTTTTGGCTTCTGTATTAGGACTAGTTTAGCTACCTTCCATGTATTCGGGAATTCACCTGATGTCAGCGCCTCATTCATCACCTTTTTAATACACTTGATACGTACTTCCGTAACTATTTTAATAATTTCAGCAGGTATGCCGTCGGAACCAGGGGCCTTCCTGTTGCTTAACCTGTCTTTCGCCATCATTATATCCTCCTCTGTGAACGGTACTACTTGGTTAGGATGACAGGGTATTCGTCATCCTCCATGTATTGAGGAAAGAGATTCTTCACTATCTCTTTCTTCTGTTCCAGCGATGGTTGTTTACTTGGGATTTTCAGTCTCTCGGTGATTATGCGTTATCCCTCTCCCCATATGTTTTAGACTTCTTCGCAGAGTCGGCTCCAATTCCCTCTTTTTGCTTTCAGTATACTGCTTTGGAGGGTCCTTTTAGCTGTTCTGTAATCCTCCTTTCTTGCTGCATATGCTCCTATAGGGCCCTCTCTGTGTGCCTTCAGCATTCTCCTTCTAGCGGACACGCAATCTCTTCTAAGCTGCGCTACTTCTTCGTTCCACCAGAAGTTTGGTTGCCTATTTCCTCCACCCCCGCAACGAGGCATTGCTTTATCGCACGTGGCCGTGATTTGTTTGATAAGGGCCTCTGGTGTAGCAGAGGGCATGTTCATCCCTTCTATTGATGCTTCCTTGAAGACGTTATGTTTAAGTTTTGTCAACCTCCATCCCCCTCTAGGGCCAGTCACTGGTTTCTCCTCCCTGTGCAATATTTCAAACATGATGTACTTGTGGTCGCTGAGGGTTTCGGTGTGTGCTACCCTCCAGTTCGTCACTCTTCTGCCGATACCCTGCGTAGTGATAGTCAGGTCCAATATTGATCTGCTGTCTCCCCTCTCGAATGTAGCTCCCTTTCCTTCATTTTGAATCACTAGCTCGCCTTGAGCCATCCATTCCATAAGTATTTCCCCTCGTGGCTTTGTTGACTTCTCACCCCACATCGTGGACTTAGCATTAAAATCACCCATTATTATTATCTCTTTATGGTGTAGACGTATGCTTCTTTCTAGCTTCCTTATGTAACTGTTATAATCTTGCAGACTTATATTCAGTGAGACGTAGCAGGCATAACACACCATCCTTTCCAGCTCAATCCATATCCATCCAGGCCCGGATTAATTTCTTATTACTGTGTCGTTTGTGTCGTCGATGCGGATCGCCACATCTTTGTGCAAATCCGTGAACCATCTCCCTTGACTGACAGTTTTACCGTTAGATTCTGTCACTGCGGTTATGTTTATTTTGTTTTCGTATATGGTCTGTCTCAGAAGGTCCATTGCATTCTTGTTACGGTTCAGATTTCATCATCATTCATGCATCCCACCCCGATTATTTGTTTTATTTATCACATCCATAGCTTCGTTTCCCCTCATTACTCTTCCATCCCCTTGCACTTCGGTCGTGGTGCTTCGATTGTCCTTTCCTGTGCTAATGTTGCGGTGCCACTCCCGGATGTTTCGGAGTTTTTTCCATACGTAGCCATTTTGTTTATTTATTCACCTTGTTCTTCTCCTCCTCCCTGGTCTGGATTTCTTTCTTTGCTTTCCAATCTATCTTCCTGGCCTCCCTTCACTGCTTTTTTAAATGCTGGACACCTCATAGTTCCGTTCCTATGTCCTTTCATTTCGCAAGTCCAACACATCTCCTCCTTTTGCTGACATTGCTTCTCTTTATGATCCTCCATTCCACATTTCCTGCATTGGGTCTCTCTATTTGGTCCTGTGCAGCATTTACCCACATGTCCTATCTTCCAGCACTTGTAACATGTTGGTATTGATATTTCCTCTTTAATTCTTACTTGACATGACACTAGTCCTATTTTCAAATATTTTTTCCCCAGAAATCTCTCTTCAAAAACTTGTGTTCTAGCCATCTGTCTCTCTCCACTTACTTGTTTGAGTGCCAACACTTTAGCTTCTTAGCTACTCGGTTTCCTAACTATTACTTCGCTTCCTATCGTCCTCAAGGCCTGGGTAACCCTGGTTCTATCTCCATTTTTTTCCAGAAGTATCAGCATGTCTCCTTTTCTAGTTTCTCTTATGCTCATAATGTCCTGTTTTATATCCTGTATCCGCTCTTTTGATTTGACCTTCTTGAGCAGGTCCACATAACTGTAGCTACCTCTTCCTACAATTACCGCTTCCCTTGCCCGCTTCTTCCTGTTTGGCGTTTGCCATCGTCGGTTAACCTAATTTTCTTCAGCTGTAATCCGCTGTGCCTATCCTGTAGTAACTGCTTCAGCTCCAGGTCGTTGCGCTGAGCCGCGGCTAACTCCGTGCTGTTAACGGCGGTTGAGATTTCGATTCGGGAGAGGGCGTCAGCTGCATCATTTTCATTCCCTATTACATGACGAACATCCGTTGTCAATTGGCCTATGAAATCTAGGTATCGGAACTGTCTTGGTGTGCACTTGTCTGGTTTTTGTTGAAATGCGAATGTTAGTGGTTTATGGTCAGTATAAACCGTGATCGACCTTCCTTCGATAAAGTATCGAAACCGTTTGTTCGCGGCGTACACAGCCAGAAGTTCACGGTCATAAGCATTATATTTCTTCTCAGCCGAATTTAAAGTCTTTGTAAAATACGCCAACGGTTGCCACGCGCTACCATTACGTTGCTGAAGCGTTGCTCCGATTGCGTAATCGGACGCATCCACCATCATCGCTAATTGTGCTCCAGAGATCGAGTGTGCCAGTAAAGCGGCGTTGGCTAGACTGTCTTCGATGACCGTAAACGCGTTTTATGCTTCTATTGTCCACAATACCGACGCGTCTTTACTTAGCGACCCGTGTAATAACGCGTTAAGTGGCTGTTGTAAGCGCGCAACTTACAACGCGGTGTAACTGGAATGACGCGTGTCACCGAGTCCAGGAATGGTCTGTTTTGTGCCGCCACAGAACTTGCAATGTAAATATTCCCAGGTTCAGTGTTTGAAAAAAGTGTCAATGCATTAAAACAAATGTGTTATGTACTGACGAGTCTCAAATATTTAAAAGAATACTATGAAAGCATTTGATAATCGTTGCGCATCAGTGTTCAAGTTCAAGATTCTGCGAGAGGGGGGGGGGGCGTGAATCATTACACAGCTCATAAGGGGGTCGCGAAACCTAAAAGTTTGGGAAACGCTGATTTACCTACTTTAGAGCATTATACCGAGTAGCCTGATAACGGTATAGAAGTGACGATTCATCCATTCGATTGTTCACCTGTTTTCGTAATGGTGGTTGGTAACACTATTCCACATAATTATATTTTATTGGAGGAGACGTCTCTTTCTTGGATTACTGTACGATGTCCAACAACGAAACGAACAGAGGCAAAGGATTGCACTAACTGCTAGCAATACTGGCTGTAGACGAGGTACCGCAAAGTTGAGGAGCATCATCTGGCAGCCATGGGTTGTTATGTGTACTTAAACAACAGCATTTGCTAAGTTAAGCCAGTGCAAATTTAAAATTTAAAAGGTAACAATTTGGATCATATTTTCTATTTTCTGGCCATATTTATTTGCAAAAGAAAGGTAATAAAGTTTGAAAGATTGGAAAGCCGTACTACTCTGAAGAGTTGGTAATAATTTTTTTAAGTGCGAAAAGCGAATACCACACATCAAACTCGCATGGATATTCATAAAACGAGATTGTCCAGAGAGCGGACAGCGGTGTATATTATAGCCGGGAACGGATGTAGTGTGATATAAGAAGACGGGACTCTTATCGTTTCACCGCAGGCTCCAAGTTGGCCCGTGAATCTTGCCGCTGTCTTATAACATACCGACTGTTAGTTACTTCACTTTAATGCTGTGTTAGTGCGTACTCGGCAAGTTATGCCGTATGATTAGACAGATTTATTCCGGGGATTTCCTGGGTTACGTCAAAGGAAGTTGGAAGACGCCCGGCTTTATGGACGGCGCTCTGTCTCTAATGAGATTCCCGTTTGTCTCCCTAACAATAATTTCCCAGTTACTGCACAATTTACATATGCTTATTATGTATTTTGGTGGGCCTCGCGACGGTTCCCCGTTGATATTTTTGCGTTTCTTCTTCGGCTAACTTTCATTTTTATTGCGATTATTAACGTTTGTGTTTCGTAAACCCACTTAGGGTAGTGTAGTTTAAAATTATTTTCCACCTTTATTTACAGTAACAGTCCACGAAAGTATAAATTGTTTTCCGTTGCCAAGTTAATTCTTACAATGCATACCGGTCATTGTTGTAAAGTGAGAACTTTAAAATTTACCGTCCTGCGAAGATCTGCAGTAAATATAATTCTTCATTCCATAAACAGGATAAACAAAATCGAAATTAAGAAGAGTACAATATTTCGGTTATTGAATGTAATACGATTATTAAGCAAGCATGATATTAAACTACACAAATCGAATTCCCTTGTGAACATTTCAAATTAAATTTTCCGTCAAAGAGGAATTTCAATAACGCACCTAAAATGCATTACACACATCGCCATTATAATAAGGGGAAGAATCGCATGCGATAATTCGTTCTGCACATGATGAACGGCATCGGTTGCGGCGTCTCGGAAAGGAAACTCCCGGCGGTCGAAGACCGAAGTTATGTAAAAGGCCTGTTATTAGTCAGCGACCTACCGGAAATTAGACTATGAGATATGTGGGAGTCTGACCTCCATGTTTTAGACATTTCGTAAGATAGACGACATTGATAATGCAAGTAGTTAAGTTTCAGTGCCCGCGTCTTATATTACATTCAACGTCTCCGCGCTGGAATTATGCTGTTTGCATGCAATTGCGCGTAATATAAAAAGGAAATGACGGTGGGTTCCCAGATGTAAGATATTGTATTATATACAGTGTTTTACGTATTTGCAATTGCTTCATGTGCGATATAATTAATCGAGTTAAAGTGAGGAGAATCGTATGTTTAATTCAAACATAAGAAAAGAAAAATTCAATTTATGAAGACTTCATTGAAACTTCAAACTTCAAATTACATTTTTGCTGGAACAAAAAGAATCAAAATAATGGAAATGACTGCTCGCCGTAGTGTTTCCTTAGGCCGACATTACACTCATCTTTCGAACGCTCTTGGCTCGCAGAGAAGAAGAAAAATGTTGCGTTCCAGAAGTAAATGAAGTTTTAATAAATTAAGTAATAAATTAAAACAATTAACAAATTAAATAATTAGTCGAACCGATTCAAAAAACACGTTATATATCACATTCCAACATTTATTAGTGCTCTTCAAACTGGTTTCCATTTGGGACTCAAAAGGTGTTGATTTTCAAAATGTCTCTGATGAATTTGTTTTTTGCAATTTGGTATTTGTGTGACCTTAATAAATATGCCCCGGTCCTAACGGGTCGGATACATATTATGACTCACCCTGTATAGGTACTACATTCTTCAAGCTAACAATAAGTTTGTGGAGCATATTAAGTAAGGCTGTAAAATGTGACCCACATGACAACGTACAGGGTGGCCCAACGATGCGTATTTCTTCTGTGAGACTCATGGGGAAAAAATTAGGAAAAAAATCTATAAAGAATTTTATACTAGACAATACGCGGCATATTGTAAATTTATTTTGAACTATACAGAATGATCAGAAAAATGATGGTTCGTGGAAACTTATTTTTTTTTAATGGAACACGCTGTATATTTTTAGATATTTGGATGCGCCGCAATGAACAGATTACAGCGGTATAAAGATATATTGATTTTATTGAATAACTTTCATAAAATATTTTTTTTTCTTGAAGAATTTTGCAAAAATTCAGTAAGTTTGAATTTGAATTTCTGATTAATGAGGTAACACAGACGAACGAAAATCTAACACGATATTTTTAAGACCTCAGCCTTTATGAAAATGTGAACAAAATTGAGATATCATTTTGCATTATACTGAGCGATCGATACTTACGAAACATTCGGTATCTCATTTTTTTAATGGAACGGCCTATTTTTTATTTGAGAAATGGATAGCACTTAAATGCAGCTTTCTGCTGACATAAAGTTATAATATACCTTTATTTTTAATAATTTCGTCACGTTTTAAACTATACACCCAGTATTGCTACTTTCCTACCTAAATTCAATCATCCGAAGTCATTTTTCGATCTTTTGATTCTACTTTCAAAGATCTCCAATTTGACTTATTTTACCAAAAATAATTTAAAACAGGCCATTGAAATACTTATAAAAAGACAATTTTTAGTGACGAAATTATTAAAAATAAAGATATATAACCTTATATCAGCGGAAAGCTACATTTAAGTGCTACCTATTTCTGAAATAAAAAGTAGGCCGTTCTATTTAAAAAAAATAAGATACCAAATGTTTCATAAGTATCGATCGCTCGGTATAATGCAAAAAGGTATCTTAATTTCGTTCACATTTTCATAAAGGCCAAAGTCCCAAAAATATCGTGTCAGATTTTCGTTCGTCTGTGTTATCTCATTGATCAGAAATCCATATTCAAACTGACTGAATTTTTGCAAAATTCTTCAAGAAAAAAAAATTATTTTATGAAAGTTATTTAATAAAATTAATATATCTTTATACCGCTGTAATCTGTTCATTGCGGCGCATCCAAATATCTAAAAATATACAGGATATTCCATTAAAAAAAAATAGTTTCCACGAACCACGATTTTTCTGATCACTCTGTATACTTCAAAATAATTTTACAATAAGCCGCGTATTGTCTATTATAAAATTCTTTATAGATTTTTTTCCTAATTTCTTTCCTATAGGCCTCACAGAAGAAATACGCATCGTTGGGCCACCCTGTACAGTATGCTGCGAGTCACAGTCTAAGATTCTTAGGATTACATTTATTCCTGGTTTAAATCTTTCATTCTATTCCCCACTAAATTTGAGGCGATATATCCAGAAACACTAATGACTAATTTTTTTTTATATTTATGAGAGAATGAATACATCTGACACCGACATAAAAAAAGACGTTTATTTATTCATGATACAGAGCAGTCAACAGTTTCTGTCATACTAAAATCAAGATATCATATATTTCTCCTAGGAAATAAAAGTGGTGACATACTCCGTAGAGAGTTTGCAGTATATTGATACCTACACTTGGAGTAAACTTTTCTTGGCTTGGAAGGCAGTAAACATCTTCACCTTTTTAACATATTTGTTCATTCAAGAAATTTTTAATTTAGTTTTTATTGCACCAGTTGTTAGGAACTAAAAAAAAATTGTCATATGTTAGTGTCAAATTAGTTTTGACTTAAAGAATTTTTGAATCTAACGTGAAAAATATTACAACACTCCCACGTAAGTAATTTAACTAAACTGCCAAATACGAAGAAGCACCCGTCTGCGACCGATTTTGGTATAAATAATATACAGGTGACTACACGAGAATTCCTATCCCATTTAACTCCTTTATTTTTGATTTCAGGAAAAAATGTTTAATATAAAACTTGTAGGGACTAATTCAAAGTTTCTCCGTGTGGTCACAGAAAAAAAATTGATGGTCGAATAAACGAGATATGAACTAAACTTAAGTTTTTTTAATGGAACAGCCTGTATATTATTACGATTTTCGATTCTAAATTGAATTCTACTGATACTTCGTATATAATAAAACCAATAATGTAGATGTCTAGAAAATAATTCCTATTTATTTTATTTTTGAATTTTCAAAATAGAAAAATTGAAGATGCTTTGAATATGTTTTACGTTAAATTTTTAATCATTTGTTAAAATTCAATTTTTCAGAAATATTTTTCGTTTCTAGTTAAAGAGTCAATTTTTAGAAACCATGTAAATCGATTTAATATGTTAATGGTAAAATTTTATTTAATGATATTTTATTTAAAACCAAAACTTCGTTTATTTTTTTGGGTATCCGACGCTCAATTATTTGTTGTGAGTATCTGTAGCAGTACTGAAATAAATTCTACAACTTCTTTTATCATTTTTTTCTTTCTAAAATAAAAAATAAAAAAAAAATTAAGCAGCAATTATTTTATAGACGATATTTTATAGTCGATATTTAATAAATCAACAAACTCATGCTCACTGCTATTAGAACTGAGAGCCGTCTGCCTCATGTATGTACCTTTTTTAATTTTAATTTTACGGAAAGGGTAGATATAAGATCAAAGAATCATGAATACCACTTGAATAGTACTGTCATTAAACTTCTTCACTGCTACTAGGCTTAGAAACTGCTCAACTCGAATCATTCAATTTGTTAACGTCACAAGCAAAGTGATGTCCACGGTGAATGTCGTGATAAGGTAAAATTCTATCTGACATTTCCCATTTTGATTTGAAGAAATACAAAAGTTTAATAAGAATCGATAATAAGGAAAACACCATTTTTGCATACTTTTTACTTACTAGTGCTATCCGAGAAAGTTGTGTAATTACGTGCTAGGCATTGAATTGAAATTAATTCCTTCCAACAATAGAAAATTAGTTTAGGGGTTTGTGATTCGTTGTAGATAAAAAGAAGGATATACATCATGATACTTTTCTTACCAGATACAACATCCTTCTGATTATAGTTTTTCAAGTTCGTTAATTGTTTTCAATTTAAAAAATTGTTCACCTCCATGTTCATCTCGACAAAATAAAAACTTTTCTGATTTCATCCAAGATGTCCGCGGCATATGTCCAACAAAAGGAAATGTAGGTAAAATGATCGCTTTGTTACTTCTGTTTATAAAATAATTTGAGGCAAAATTGGTGATTCTGAGCGTCCATTGCAATTTTACCTTTTTGTTTGTTGTATTGCCGTCAAAGAGTCGGAACAACTTTAATGATGTATCCTATGTATCCATTATCATCGCTGACTTTACTTATTTGAACAGTCTTGTGATAGAATTGCGAGACGATGAACAGTCTTGTGATAGAATTGCGAGACGATTTCTTTCTATGATTTACTTTTCAGGTAATACAGTGACTAGATCGACATTTGATTAGTTAAATTTACTTCTGGTTATAAGAGAATAGATCAGTATTATTTGCTCTCGGAACTTGATCAGTCAACCTAAGACAGTTATGATGAGTTTTTCAAGAAATGAGAGACAAAACTGTGTTTCTACTTTGTTCTTAGGTGTAAATATAGACAGTGGATTATGTTGGTACTCTCAGGTAGAGCATGTGTGTAAAAAATTAAACGCTGCTTATTATGCAATTTGAAGACTAAAAGGTGTTCCAGATAGAGCATCTTTACTGAAGGTATATCACGCGCTGACTTTTCCTCATTTAAGTTATCATATCATCTGTTGGGGCAGGTCAGTGCACTCTAGAATAGTGTTCATAATACAGAAACGTATTCTTAGGCTTATTTTTCAGTTGTCCAGCATGGATAGTCTAAGGGAAATATTTAAATCTCAAAATATTTTGACATTTACCAGTCTATATATTTATAAATGTGCCTTGTATATACGTCAAAATACAGGAAAATTTGATAAAAATAAGATAAATCATATCATGAATATGATACTCGTCTTGCAAATGAATTGAGGATAACACGGCACAAAACTGCTCTATACAAGAAATCTCCGTCGTTTTCCTGTATTCTGATTTATAACAAAAATCCAGCAGATATTAAAGGTCCCAACGTAAGACGGTTTAAAGTGTCCCTGAAAAAGATTCTTATTGAAAACTATTATAAACTGTCGGAATTTAAAAATGACTAGTACTTACTGTCTGTTATATATGTACTTACATGTTACACTATTTATAACTATGTTGTCACGTGCCTACATCATGTAATTTGATCAAGGGTAAATAAAAATTATTATTATTATTAATGATAGGCAGCGTTACTATTGGTCGTTTAACTAGAATGAGTTACTGAGTAGTGCAAGCGACCTTGTTATTTTCGGATGTAAAATACCTTCTATTTCTTCATACAGTTTTTAGTTGAATTTAAATTTTGATATAATTTGCTAATACCTAATCTAAATTATTTAAATCGAAGCAAATCGACGGGGTAGTGTAAAATGGCATTAGTACCACTAAAAAACAGTTCAATTTTATTAGACAATTCCGCAATTTAAGTAAAACATCTTTTATTTTAATGTCTTCATAAAGCAAACAAAAGTTCTCCTAGAAAAACATGTGGAATCAATTTCGTGATGCTCCGGCGATAGGTGGAAGAGCAACCAGTCAATTCCTGTCCTTCGGCGAAGAGAAAAAAGCCACCGCATTATAGCAACCCATCCGGAAACCAATAACGGTAACACTGGGTAACAGAGACGGAGTTAATCCGGACCCAGCCAAGAGAAGGAGCAAGAACTAACGTAAGAATGACTGCGTAGCATCTGTGCAGGTTTCCAATAATGTGCAGCAGTCGAGAGAAATCATATTAAAATACCTACAGTATACCTCAAGGTGTATTTGGCGGCCACATACCTGGTTTATGTTCATAGAGATGTGAAATCGATATTTATGGACCGTACTAATTTCACTGACGTCACGTGCTCTAAGTTTTCTGAACAACTTCGCCTGCAGAAACTTTTAAGGCTCGACCCGATTTGTATTAAAAATCATTGCAAATTTTATTATTTAGTTATTTTTTCTCAGCGAAGCTTGACTGGATGTGTAACCACGATTTGGTAATGGTAATGTTTGAACATTAGTACTTCAAAGTAATCCAACATTTATTACCGAAACAAAAAACTTAATTTATTTACCTACCTATTCATTATCCTTGAATTCTGAGATTTATACATTTTACTAACTGAATATGCATTTTCAAGAGAAGTTCCTTTAACCATAAAAGTTGAACGTTTCAAACATAATTAATTTTTTTTATAACGTAAATTGCACTCTTAATTAGAATATGTCGTAAAAACCATATGAAGAATTCAGAACTCCTTAAATATTCCTTCTAAGTTCGTCTTCTGTCCAATAAACTGAAATTAATCGATTAATAATTTATTCCCGGCGGGTATAAAATTTAAATAAATTAAGTAAATCGAATTAAAAATCACGCAGAGCGCTCGAACGAACAAAAATGCCTGAAATAAGAAAGGAAATAATGATCCGGTCCCGAAGAAAATAATAACCTCGCAGAGCTCTAGAAACTTTAGTAATTAAGCAAAGTAGTTCCCCGCTTAAATGAATTACTTATGTATAGATTCTTGTCGCAATGAAAAACTTAATGACTCATAAATATATTCCTATTAATTAGTATGGCATTATGATTAATATAGTTATAAGATTATTTCATTTAATAATTGCATCGAATAATTTATGTTTTCGTGACGGCAGATTCTAGAAATAAGAAGAAGGTATTTCATGTTAAAAATCTGCCTTTGTGAAGCCTTTTTTAGTTTGCATGCCGTAGGAGCAAAAAAAATCAAAGCTTAGGAGAATGAAGAATTCTGATTGCAAAACACGTGGAGCATTGTAGGCAAAGTGCACACAGTCATCTTCGAACAAAAGCGGGCAGCTGGAGCCACTAACGAGCACGACCAAAAGCTTATACATCAAAGAAAGTTTTATTAAAACCCGCACAAAGAAAGAATCCAGCTTGCAAAATAATATACAAGAATAATCGAAAAAGGCTATCTGGGAACTAAACACGGCGAAGCCCCATTACTTAATTAGAGGACGACGTATAATTATGTAAGTTAGTCGTGAAAGGAGAGCAAAGTAAATATTATGCGATTTAGCAGCCGCGCCATAAGGATGAAAAACATTTAGAAAATTAATTAGGCAATTTCACTTACAGAGAATTTGCTTTAATGTTCCGCCTTTTTTCTGTAATCATTTTGCGAGAGAAATTTTTACAATTACCAGAAAACGTATTTTTCGTACAGTTTACCCTAAAGGTTTTCATAACTCCTAGCAAATACTTCAGTAAATCAAATTTAAATTGAATTGATATTGCAGATGTAGTTGTCCATACGTTTTCAATTGAAAACTTCGATTGTTTAACGGAATGCCGGGATTTCTATAAATTTCAATACAAAAAGAAGTTTTTTTTCAATTGGTTTTGGACAATTTGTTGTGATACTTGAGGAAGCAACTTTGCTTGTTGTTTTGGTTCGTCATTAGAGCGAGTGCATTCATATTGAATTCCAGTAACCGCAACATAACTCCTACTAATAATCTAATGTGCCGTATTCAGTATTTCAGCTGGCTGTTCTAATTTGGTCGTCTAAACAACTTGTTGCGTTTTTTACGAATTTTAGATATAAAAAAATTCACACCCCCTTGTTCTTTTTGGACGTAACATCGTGGAAGTAAACTTTTACTTTGAAGCTAGATTCCTGCAGTTTAAGTGCCATTCGATCCGTGTTTCGTCCTTTGGTGTAATTTTCGATATATTCCTATACCGCAACTTGGACTTTTGATTGTGTCTGTTACCGTCTGATTGCGGACAGCCGAACCGACGAGCGCCACATATTCGATTGGGGAAGATCAACGTTCCTATTTTCAACTCGAGTCCTGAACTTCGAATAAAAACCCGTTTCTGTTCAACTTAGGGATCTCGTATGTCCTGTGCGATCTATGCCAGCTGTATAGTTGTACCTGCTCAGATTCTCGAGGTAATTTAAACTTCTTGCGCTACGTTGTGTTTACGTGTTGTTTATTTCAGTTTCTTAGTTGCTAATAAGTTATAATTATTAATTATTACCTTAACCGTTATATTTAAAATCCATTTTTTCTTTATCGTAACAAAGTTAATTCGTAATTTAATTAATTGCCATTAAGTGAATTATTGTAAAAACTTAATGTGAAACAAAAAGAATTTTCTGTGTAACTCAACTGAAAAACCACTTACAACTTATACCAAATTTTTGTTACATTACTTTATTATTGCCACTTAAACAATTTTTTGAACTGTTGAATTGTTGTCTTGGACCCGTCCACATTTTTAAAACCAAAGCTACTTATGTTAGGATTTGATCAATACCTATGGTATTACTTCAGTTGGTGTCCTTCAACTTATATTTTTTTAATATACATATTTTGTTATTCAACGTGGTCTCACAGGCATTATTCCGCGCCGCGCTCCTGTCCTAATGGATGCGTCTTGATTGACTTACATGCATTTCGTTTGGGAGCCACGCCGCGCCGCTCGCCGCTCATCTGACCGCCCTAGTGGACGCTAGCTTTAGGGTGAGCGAACTGTGAGTTCCTCCACGTAGACATCACCTCATTAACAGAGTATTATGTGTACACAGGTTGAGATCTGCTTGTTATATGTAGACAGGATGTTATCGAATATGATAATGTTACAAGTACGTAGTTTAGTCGAATATTGTTACAATTGTCACCCAATGTGCGTGTTACGAAATTTGATAATAGCTCTCCTAACAGTTGTACATAACCCCATCGCAGCTTAAGGCTTATTTCTCACATGGGCTGCGCGTCGCAGTGCGTCGCGTCGCGTTTACATGTAATTTTTTGACATAAAATGCTGCCGAGTGAGAATTGCTTCATTTAAGTAAGTAAGCAATTCTCACTCGGCAGCATTTTACGTCAATAAATTACATGTAACAGCATAGGAACAAAAATGACGTAACGCGACGCGCTGCGGTGCGCTGCTGTGGGAATTGAGCCTAATGTGTTGAATGGTGTTAAATATGATGGTTTATTGACGTGCACTTAGAAATATCGAGCTAGAACGTGTTTTATTTTATCCACAATTTTAATTTTTTTTTAAGACAAAGTAAGCACCTCTAGTTGCTACCAAAACATGTGTCATCTACTCAGTTTTACAATTCGAATAAATTTTAGCAGAATTAACAATTAGATTCCATTCAGGCCAACCGCATAAATGTGGTAAACTAAAAACTGTAAACGGGTTTTAATCTTTTCTTTAAGGGTTTTCCGCAGTCAATGATGTAAGAATTTTATTATAATTTAGTAAAATCTGCAAATGCAGTCAATCTGAAAAATGATCATTAGTGTGAAGTATACCTGCAAAGAAGTTGTTTGTAATAATTTGATGTTTCAGGTAAAAGTCAGGAAATGGACAAGGAGTTTCTAACAGACAGAATCTTTTACCATTTATTTGTCATTAAGGTCCAGTTCGACAATGTCCATTTAAATTTAAGCTCAAGCTTAAACCCATGATAACGATTATTTCACAATTGTTATTAAGAATTTTATGTTTTAAAACTCTAAGATGGTCTGGTAACATCACAAGGCACAACTGAAAGACTTTTTTTGAAAGAAATAGTGAAACACAAAATAAATGAAGAATTATGAACGAAAAAAATCGAATAAGATTATAATCATTCGATTTCTGCAGTTCATCATTACTATTTTATCTCCACTTGTTCTTGCTTATAAACGCGACTACTTTTTTCAGAAAATAGTTTCTAAGCTTTAAATGAACACTCTTAAAATTGAGAAAAAAAAACAGTCAACGTTTCACTATCGTTTCACAGCATTGTCAGGAGCGAAAAAAAAATTAACGAATTGTCAAGAGAAACGAAGAAGTAAAATGAGGAGAAATGTAAAGGTAACAAAATCCAAAAACAATAATAATATATAATATTTAATATTAATATAAATAATATTTATACAAAGAATCACTAAATTTCTTGAACATCGGTTAACCACATATTTTTGAGCTCAAAATGAGGCGATTTCACCACACTTATTCATATCCGAAACTATTACGTTAAGCAGGTATTCTTTTTGCAAGTTCTTGAAAGAAAGTTAATTTTTTATAAAAGAGGGACGTCTGAACCGATTCGGATGATATTTGGTATGAGGTTTTACAGGAAGGTAAGTCACATTTACAGGTTTGTGAATCGCTAGCGTTTATAAATTTTTATAAAGCAGCATAGGACACTTTTTCGTGTGTTTGTAACCTTTGATATTTCTCACCGTATAGCCACAAAACAAGAAAATCTTAAGGGCTGCAGAGTTACTTATTAAACACGGGTATACTATAACGTATTTCTACGTGTCATTCATTAGTAACTCTTTATGTGTCTACAAACTTTGCTGTGTTACGGTTTAGTAAAAAAAATTAATTTACAATATAAAATATCAGTATTATCGAAATAAAAATTATGGTTATACTTACTAATGAATATTCTACAAGCATTGATTGATATTGATTATTTTTGTGAAAAGATATTCATGTTGGTCTAAACCTTTCTTTTTTTTAATTTTGGCTTGTTTCTCTATATAAACTGAATTACAATTCGAAAAATTTGAACATTTGATTTCATAAATTACGTTAGGTGTTTTTATTTCGGTGTTTTGGTTTTCAAGTTTTCCTCCCAGTTCGCGTGAATCAGAAGTTTTCTTGATGATTCATGAAAATTCTAACTTGAGTACTCGGGAGAAACTGATATACAAGTCAGTTTCTTTTGAGATTTCCCGAGTACTCATGTTAAAATTTCAAACTGATATACAAATCAGTTTCTCTAGAGATTTCCTGAGTTCTCAAGTTATAATTTTCATGAATCATCAATCAACTTCTAATTCACGCGAACTGGGAGGATAAATTAGAAATTAGAGCCGCAGTCCTACTGATCGATCGCAGATAATCATGCACAGCGAATAAAATATATAAAATAAAAATAACGGCTTGAGGTAGAGCGTTGAAATTTGACATGCAGGACAAATGAATACAGGTATGGATATATCATACGGAGAATTGAGCATTCTTCATCATTGGCGTAGATCCGGGGAAGTAGGTTATCATTTTAGTAAATAGATTTTTTATTGTCACTTTTTATAGAAAACGGAAACCAAAATTGAAAAATTCGAATAAAAGAAAAGAAAGAAAAGATTGTTCCACACTAAACGTTCACAGTGTATAGATAAATTAGGTTAAATTGTAATATTTTGTTGTCGTCTATACGTGGTATAATTATTGCCATCTTATTCGATAATATCCTGCAGATAAATTAGGTTAAGTTATAATATTTTTATTAAGAATATTTAATATAATAAGTAATTATCATAAAGGTCGAGTTGTTTAGTAATTATATGGTATAAATTTTACCGAAATAAATTTGTCCGAGTCGTTATTTCAGCATGAAAAGTAAACATATAGAAGAATTTCCATATTGGCCGATCCGATTTGCCCTGGGCGAAAATAACACTCTTAATAAAGTAACTTTTATAATGGCAAAGTTGGAGGAAGTGAATAATTCGGGCAAAAATAGTCAAGATTTTAGCAGCGGCGTTAAAGTTAGGGAAAGTGTAATAAGATCCACCGGTGAAATTAAGTTTTTGCCGGAGCCGGTGTGTCGGAATGTGGAAGTAGTGGTAGATTGTGCGAAGGCAGAGATAAGACCGTGCACATTGTGCATACAGATTACACATTTAGGCGACCCGACCATAGTTTCTGTTTCAATTACACACCGGGAAGCAACTTAATCAAAAAACATCAAAGGGAATGACGTTTGGTTCAGATTCGCCCGGATTTGCGGGCCAAATCTGCGATTCAAATATAGAGGCATCATCTGAATAAGGAATTAAGACGGCTGCTCCTTCACTTGTAGTTACATTGACACCTTAAGCTCCTCTTATTTACCATTCCATTGTTATTCAGAGGCCGAGTGCTGTACAAGTGTAATCGGCTTGCGGTCCCCTGCACCCGGACGCGTGTTTCCGGACGTGTAATGGTGCTTCGACCTTTTTCAACGATTTTCCACCCGCCACTCGTTGCAGCTGTAATCTATAGAGTGCTTGGTAAATATTACATCAATTTTGTTTCGGTTATAAAAACACAATCCAGCGGCATTTGGGACATTTACTAATCGCAGTTTTAATTAACTTTGCACAAAATAAACCCACGCGACCAAATGCACACAAATTTCATAAATACCGTAATGTTTATTAAAATTAAAACGCAAACAAATTTCGCGGGTCTTTCTATCGTATCTACTCAAATAAAACAGTTCAACATTAAAATTGTTTCTGAAATAAAAATAGCCAAATAATAATTACTTTGCGCTCTGTCTCTAAAATATTTTTTAGCTCTTGTTTCGAACATACAAGTTTCTCTCTTTAACCAGAAATACAGAAATAGCTGTATTAATTGGGTATTCTTTTTACTTACATGACCATGAGAATGAGTAAAAGTTACGCTGAGAAAAATGTACAAACGCTTTATTCGGAGTCTTGTTAAAAAACGACTCAGTGTACTAATCTGCAAAATTAACATGATGATTCTCAGTGTTACTCATAAGAAAAACATTCTAAACTCTTAATTTTGCAGTAGTACTCTCAGAAAAGTCAGTTTAGTACGCTGAGTCGGTTTTTAAAGGAAAACAACAGGACCACACTAAGAAAAATAATTTCTTAAAAATTAATTAACAAAATCTTGTGTGTAAGAATACAGTAGTAGTACGTACAAACTGTTGCAAATTACGTTACAATTTTTTTTATTTAGTTATTATTATAGTGTAATATTCTTTGTCAGTCGTTTCATAAAAGTATTGTTAAGTTATATAACAAAAACGCGTAACGCATTGACTTTATTCACGCATTTTCTAACATTTTGAAATACTGTTCATAAAAGTGCTTGAAATTATTGCTCTAGGTACTGTCAAAAAATGTAGAAGAACATATGAAAATTTACAGCTAAAGTTCTGTACGAATGTCTTTTTTTCTATAAATTGTCACTGGAGCTATTTGAGACGCAAATTGTAGTATATTGCTCTACAATTTTAGTAAAAACTTCTATTTATTTTTCTCTGTGTAGTAGGTCAAAAAACACCCGCTATATCTGGTATAAACTTGACAATTAAATAAAAAAGAAATCATACATTCTTTTTCTATGATATTCGTGTGTATTCTGTAGGCATTAACTAATATCAATGGACAGTATTCTCATCTCTTGATCAAGGTCGTCTCTAACTAAAGCCGTGATTTAAATAAACATAAACGATGTAGCTTTATATAAATTTCATGAGTAAGAGAGTGGGAGAGAATTGATGAGTAAGAGAGTGATAGAGAAGCAGTGAAAATATTCACTACTTTACTTGGCGTTGCCATTTTCTGTTGTGTTCAATTTTAAAATTTTAACTTGTTTTGTCAGTTTTAAGCAACCTTGCAATATTAGGTCAAAAAGCGATCGTAAGATGTCGCTGTTTTATCTATTCAACCTCACATGGTTGTAATAGTTATTTACGTGTCAAGCTTTGTAAATAAATCTTTACGGACGAGTTGGAGTTTGTGGGGCGACCGACGCAGGAGCGAGTCCCATAATCCAGTGAGCCTAGTAAAGATTATTTGCAAAGCGTGTCGCGTACAAACTTTTATTTTCAATTTCACACTTTTTAATTAATTTACTTTATTTGTTTTATGAAAAAGTTTCTTTTTTATCGCAGTCGTTATTTCTAGCTAGGCGTAGTCGTGGTGATGTAAACAAACGATCTGCTCTTTACAAGCCTGTAAAATTTTACAGGACTTTTATACAAGCCCGCAAAAGTTTTACAGGCATGTTCCTTTAATTTGCCGTTTACTTGGTTACCATAAGCAACAAAATTTACCTCTAAAATGTCATTTAGTAAGGAGGTGGAAGTAAAAAACTAATGTATGATGCGAAGTCTATTTTTGTTATGCAACTTTTAATATGTGTTAATTAACGATACAAAAATTATTTCAACGTTCTGATGAAGCTAATAAATTTTAGAGAAAGCTTAGTACTGAAAAAAGGTTTCTAAATTTGCTAATTTTGACCGAATATCCGATAATTTTGAATTATTGTTTTTAGCTAGGATAAAAATCAATCATATTAGAAAGTGGATAAGCAGAATTCAAGTTAATCATTTTATTTTAACATTATAGTTACTTATTTTTAATATTCACCAATTATTTTTTAATTTTACTGAAAAAATGGGTCATATTTGATCGGTTTAATGAAACGACAATCAACCTTAGACCAAAGTATTTCTAAATGTCTGTACGTTTACAGTATTCGGTACTTTTATAAATCTATCAACTATCAACATCACTATGACTCAGTTCGCATATTGTAAACTTATTATTTTTTTTCAAATAGGACACCCCGCATATAGTAACACACATGGGTAGTCCTTTCTACGAGCTTTCCAACCATACCATATTTTACGATCTTAAGATTTATGACTTTTGAGTTATTATCACTTTTCTACAATAAACTTATAAAAAAAAATTTGTGCAAATTGTTTTTGATTGCAGTGAAAATCTCGAGCAGCCTCTGTACAGCTGCTTCAGCCCTGCTTGGGGCTTCTTCAGCAGCGACGTAGCACGACATTCCCTCTGCAAACAAAAACGACTTGTCCAATTTATTCGCAATTGCGATGGATAGATAAAATAGCGACATCTTACGATCTGACAGGTCAAAAAGCGATCGTCAGATGTCGCTATTTTATCTATTCAATAAACTTATAGAAACGGTCTGTAAAATATTTTCATTCGTGTCAGAATCATTCAAGAAATTTAGCTTAACAATTTATTAAAGTTTTAGTTATTTAAACAAACAAATATAAATTCAGAAACTGAACGATTTTTTTCAGGTAATTCCAGTCAGGTACAAACATCTGAATTGATTGGACATTTGCTGAATTGGACGTGGTAGTGGTTTGAACGGTCCCCACGGTTACCAGATTTGTCTGTAGACTTATGTTATGGGGATATCAGCAAATAAATCAAAAAATTTTCTATTATCACAGTTTCTGTTGGAGATTTAGTGAGAATATCCCCTGGCTCACATCAATCAAAGAGTGTGCGTGTGTGTATTAAGAATGGGAGCGTACATATTGAAATACGCGTAAACAGATATACAGAATGCAGATACAAAAAAAGTTTCAGACAATTTGGTTTAGAATTTAGAGGTCTACAACATAAAATTATTTTCCTCTACATAGGGTGAATCAAAACAGTGAAAGAAGAAACTTTTTTATTTCAAATGGCACACCCTATAGTATATGATGCCGAATTTGAATTGCTCATAAAATTGTATATATAGTGGAAAGTGAGGTGAGATTATCTGAGAATCGGTGCAAAAGGAACGCGACTTTTAATCTCGCATTAACTAACTCATGTTAAAACATTTAACATGAGATGTTGATGCAACCCGGCATTAATGTTACGTTTAGTTAACAAGGCTTAGCATTGAAAGTTGAGTTTTGTTTATATTTTACAAACTTTGACTCTAGGAACATGTCAGAAACTAGTGAAGAAACTTAAAATACTTTTTCATGTTTATACTATATGTTTTATAAGGATATCTTTTTTACACTCATACGAACCTGTTAAATGTCCGACGTAGAACATTGATGACGTTTTCCTGCCAGTTGCTATGGTGACATTTTCTTGGCGATTGTCATTAAACTCAAAATTATCAGGTACTACAAGCAAATGTGTACAACATACAACGTTAAAATTGTTTTGTCAAAAATTAAGGATTCCAATTCAACAAGAATCATAATTTAATAATAAAATTCCGCCAGGTCTTTAAAATGAGTGAATCGCTCAGAGGAAATTCGCAAAACGATAACCAAATAATAATAACCAAAAACAAATTAACCGTTGGCGCAGATCTTACAAAGCGTCCCCAAAATTGAAGTATAAATACATTAGATACTTGGGCGGCGGAATTGCAGGCACGATTTAAATCGGAAATTGCGAAATTTGAATGCAGCGATGGGAGGTGATTTCCGGGCGGCCACGTGACGTGCACGTTTGTTCACCGCCCCGAGCCATATGCAAAAACTCATTTCGATGTGCTGATTTCACGCAAACGTAATTAATATTTAACGTGGGCCCCGATATCGATACGCACTCCGACGATCGACTATCACGGATTCAATTAATTTGGTGGCGCGGTGTTATTTAATGGTTTATAAATGTTCGTGGCCTAGTAAATGACAAATAAGTGTAAATGGATGTACGAGATGTTTAATAAAAATCGGTTTCGTTCACAATTTGCACAGTTTTCAATCGATTTTAATCGTGTACATCTCTATAAGAGATGAAAGCAATTTATAATTTATATCAAATTTGATATAAATTATATCAAATTTATTTCGAATGTCGCAGATTAAATGAATAGCAAACTCTCGGACTACTGTTATGTAACAGCGGTTTGAACAAAAGGTTTACGTACTTACGATCCATATTAATTTTTCTTTGTAAATATCACCTCCAAAACACTTGTGTATTGAAGTAAAGATTTATTTTCTTATTCTTACATTTAATTCCTTGAGAGAATCCTTGTTCTAAAATGGAAGAATTTGTACAAAGTTGAAAGAATTTTGATGTTTTGTGCAGGATAGGAAAAGTTTAGGAAACTGCTCGGGGACGAGCATGAAGTAGATGAGGTGACAAATGATAGGCCCAAGACACCTGAACCGAATATAAGTATACAAGCGCCCAGCGTAACATCCGATCCGGTTTCTTCCGGAACTTCCACTTCTGTGCCTACTCCTGAGTTGTTGTCGTCGAAGGAGTTCGAGGAGGCGATGAGGAAGCTCACCAAGAGCTTCTTCAAAAACAAGAAGGGCACCAGGAGGCGGTTTGTGCTGAAATTACCGGATGGAGGTCAGGTTAAGATGTTAAAGAAAGATGTGGAACATCCGAATTTTTTGGCTATGATTTGGTAGCCACCCGAAAATACGCGCAGAAGGTAGCATTTCACGTACTTATACTGAGGTTTTTTTATTTGCACACAGTAAAATAATACCTTGTATAAACAATGCAACTGACCCAACACATTATTTTTCTGAGTGTATAATCCTCAAGGGCCACAAAATCACTACACTCAGAAAACAAAATGCGTTGGATCAACCAAACCATTGCCGTTGACTGTATTTAATCAAAAGTATTTGTTAAATTTGGCTTTTTTGGTTGATCCAAGAAAAGAAAATGCATTGGATCAACCAAAGCCGAATTTAAAAAATATTTTTTATTACGGTTCTAAAATGTCAGTGTGATAAAAACTCTCTAAAACTTAATAGTCAAAAACGAGTCTAATACAGTTCGATCCTTTCCATAAAATAAACTTCGAGATGTTTCTGTTCGATTACATGGTTCAACACTTCGTTTACAAATTCAAACCTCATTTCTTGGGTGTATTTTAGACAATACTCTCTCCTGGGAAGCTCAGATTGATGATTTTTGTAAGAAGCTTTCGTCGTCATTATTCGCTTTGAGAAAGATAAAACTATCTCTCCTTGTTCAATGTTTACTTATATTTTGTAACGTACATATACAATCTCGTCTAAAATATGGTATTATTTTTTGAGGTATTTCAGAAGAACTTTTATACTACAAAAAAGGATTATTAGATGCATATTTTCTCTTGATAGATTGGAATCGTGTAGGCCGGTCGTTATTCGAAATAAGATAATGTCGCTTCCTTTCTTGTTTGCTTATGAATGTGCTGTTTCTTGCTAAAAATGCTTACCTTCTTTCATTCTAAACCATGATATCAATACTAGTCATCCAACCAGAAATGCAGATCTTATTAGCGTGCCAATGCACAGAACCGCATTTTTTTTTAAATAGCATTTTGTGCGTGTGTTTAAAGGCTTTTAATCGTTTGCCTGCGGAGATAAGAGAAATCTCTCTACTCCCAGAATTTAAAAAAGCAACAAAACAATACTTTACTTTGAACTGCTTAAGCGATGTAAACGGTACTGGTATGATCTACAGGGGTATTTTGAAACTATTAAAATGCGCAAGAAGCGAACGGACATTTAAGTGCATAACAGAAAGGCATTCTACTTGCTCAAGTAACTAAGTTCTAGGAGCCGCTGCAACTGAATTGTGATAATACAATTATAACTGAATTTTGATAATACACTTTTTTAGGTGAAATCAATTGACAACGTATGCTACATATAGGCAGATAAGAAAATAAGGACTACACATGTCTCCCGATATTTTCAGGGTGAAGAGAACATCAAAAAATAAGGTCTCCTTTTTACATAATTTTTTTTTAAATAGTAAAATAAGAAATTAGTAAATTTTAGAGTATTAACATTACGTAATAGGTAATAGGTGCACACGTTTAAAACCTCAGTTACTCCGAAACGGTTGCGTTTATCGAAATGCAATAAGAGAATCTTTTTTTATGCCAAATAACCTAAAGAATATTTCTTTCACAAATTTTTGACAAAATATGTCAAAAATAGAAAATTAGGGATAAAATACTGAAAGGTACCCCTACAAAACTACCATTTAAAAAGGATGGACGATCTAACAAATACGTTGTTAATGCGCAGTTAGGTGCCTTATATCTGTATTAAAAATATTAATTTAATAAGTTAAAGGATGCAGAAGATATTGCCAATAACAATTTTTTTCATCCCTCTTTCAGAGGATATAACTCCCTTATTATTCAGTTTTGGAAAAATATTATATAAAAAGGTGACCTTATTTTTTTGATATTAATAATAATAAAGCCATAAACTAAATTGTTTTGTAAATGAAATACATAGGGTGTTGAAAAATTCGTTTGCCAAATTTCTAGGGCAAGTAAAAGAGGCCAAAATAGGACTACTTTGTCACATAACTTAGGGTTGGAAATTAATAATCACTTTTTCACATTGTAAAAATGACTTAATACTGTAGAACTTAAAGAAATGATTTGCATACTGTCACGTTTACGGACAATTTCAAAATCATATTTAATTAATTTAAATGTATTTTTGTTTAAAGCAATGGGACTTATTTGCTGATAAGCAATTTGCGGTCGCAACGACCAAGGCGTTGAGCTTGTGGCACAGCCTTGTAGCGTAAAACTGTGAACTTGCAAATATGCAAATAACTGGGGCATTGTGTAAATGATAACACAATCAATTAATTCACGATTTAGAAAAAATGACGATTGGAAACAGCGTGAAAATCCTGACACCACCTTTTTGCCAACCGAGTGAAGCACTTGGTCAACCAAACTTTGCGGACTCTTGGTCATGACGTCATGTACATCTGTAATATAAAATATGTGTGTTTTTTTGTAAACGAGATCAGTTACTTCTGATCGCTTTCGATGGATGTCAGCTGTAACTGACCAGTCGCTGAGGGACTAAGGAACGCCCGTTCATGAAAACAGCCTCCAGCCAATTCCTGACAAAACGATATATGTAATTAATTGATTACATTTTTTATTTTAGTTGGTATCGTAAAAGTTCCCGGAATTTCTTTACAAACAATTTTTTGATATTTCTTGTAGATTTTAAATTCTAAAAACTGTTCAATGTACTGAATTTTCTGTCAAATTTTAATAATGTAGAATTTGTTGTTTGTTGAATTCTTTGCTTGTTTTAAGTTAAGAGAACTGTGAATCATCAAAATAAATGATGATTATAAAATGGTAAGAAAAACCAAACATCTCTAAATGCAAAAATTGCAAATTTTGAAGTACACAAATATTTTAATATTTGTCGTTCATAACTAACTTGCTAGACTAAGTGCATTTTTCAGAAAATTTTTGCCATTTCAAAAGAAAATTACAAATGAATTAGAGTTGGCGATGCAACCGAATACGTATGTTTGCATTTAATTGTTATTTAACTTGTCACTCTGACGTTTCTATACAAACATTGGCTACGGTTAGTGAACGGTCGAAGTGGTCAGACCAAATCACGTGATCACTTTTCTCAATTGGTAATTGGTCAGAGGGTTTAGTCGGACCGCTGACTTGACGATTTTGTGCAATTTGATCGTTCTCTTGACGCAGCCTTTACTTTCAAACAATTTGAAACTAAAAACATCCAATGAAAAACGTTTCAAAAATTAAGACAAGTGTGTAAAATGCCACATGCATCGAGACACTTTTGAGCTCTTCGAATATCGGCTTGGGTAACATTAAACAGTATTTCCAGCACGTTAATTTTTTGATTTTTTCGATGATTCTAGCAAGCAAATTTTCATGATCCGGTGAGGATTTCTAAATATTTCAAGTTTTAGATAAGGCTAGAAAGTAATCTAATGGAATTAGGTCACAGAATCGTGGGGGCCAGTTATTGTACGTGTACGTGACAGTTCGATTATCATAATATTCACGTAACAGATTCAGTTTGATTTCGGCAGTGGTTTGAATTGTAATCCCGTCTTGCTGGGAAAACCCTTCACGAAGCTCAATATCATTGACTTGATTTAGGAAAGGTTCCAAAATTTTAGTCCTGTACCGGAGACCATTAAGTGTTCTCTCCAAGAAATGGCTTTCTGCCAACACTACCAGATTCTCTGTTTGTGTTTTATCGACATTATTAGTGCATCGTAAAATTGCTTGTACTGAAACTGGATATCGGGAAATGTTTCACGAACTTCTCCAGCGCATCAGGTATCGAATTAACGCATCTAATCTTTTCCGAATTCTGGCATATCTTATAAAATTAATCATGCTTCTTACGACTTGTTCTAAATATTCTATTGTAGGTCTTAAGATTAAAAAATAAACAAAATATTGGAAAATAAAAACTTTATTACTCGTAATCATAACACAAATTTACAGCAAAATAAACTGTAGGTACTTCTTTTTATGCCATTATATTGAATGGCAACATGCATTTACATTTACCAATTTTAAAAGTTCCAATTCGAGAAAGTAACTGTTGCTGGAGAGCCTCTATGCGAACAACCTTTAAAAACGAATTTAGGAACATCAGAAGTTCTATAAACTTTTCATTTTCATTCATTCTATCGCAAATAACATGAAGAGATTTAAATCTTTTTCGATTTTTTCCTTTCCTTTCAACAGAAAAATCAACTTCAGCTTTTCGGGATACTCCTGGGCAGATCCCGATATTTATGGCTTAATAATAAGAGAACAATCACTTTAATATTCGGTTACATTTTAATTTTCTGTTTAAAAAGATACTGGTAATTTGGTTTTGCTTATCACCAAGCTTAAAAATTGAGCCCACTCAGTACGGACGCTTTTCACGCCGAATATACTGTTTACTCCTTCCACCTTCGCGCGGCTGCGATGATTGTAATTGTCATTGAGTGGAAATGGAAAGTGTGCGAGTTACGAGTTCAGGTTTTACGTTCGACGACTAAACAATTAAAGGGTTCTTCGCACATCCTAGAGAGATAATAGAAGAAAGTTTCTCTTTGAAAATATAAAAATGCATGTGCCAGTCGCTACAAATAACCACATACTTTAAATATTTAATTTCAAACAATAAAAGCGCCTACAAGCCGACAACGTTTCATCGTCCTCGATGCAGCCAGATGAGATAACTCCCTTCCAAATACTGCGGGCGGAGCTAGTACAGTCCGAGGATTAAATTTTCGTACTGATCATGGAACAAATGGGCTTATTTCTTTTCCCTGCTTATCACCCAGGAAGAAATACTTTTAGAAGACTTACAAACGAATAAATCTGTTATTCCATTACGCAACGTACACTTAATTAACTGCATTAATTGGACAAGATGTAATAATATGCAGTAGGTATTGTTCGGTATAATTCCAAGTGACATTAAAACTCGACGACATCCCTCGTAAAACTCGCAGTTTCCTACGTATTAACTTAACGTATCGCAGAGTGATAATTTGAGTCGACAAGTTCACTTAGGGAGAGGCGAATTAACGCAACTCGTTTAACCTAATTATAAATTAACAATGAAGTTATATACTCGGCAAACATGGTGTTAATTCGTCGACAAGACTATCACCGCACAAACAAATGCGGATTTCGATTACAATTGGAACAAACATGGTATTCGGTTGAGAAACGAACGTAACCAAATTATATCTCCGTAATGTAATGATAAAGAAAACGTCTCTTCGAGTTACATCGTTTGAGTATTCCAATGTGAATAGACAGAAATGACGTAGGGGGTTATACATCAGTCGGAGTCGTTTCGTGATAAAAGGAATACGGACTACAATATGTCGTTAAAGTCATCACATGAAATTTAGTGGAAGAAATGTATCTAATCGGCGAAACACTCCATTTGAAGCTCGCCATTTCTCCGCTCGCGAGCGATCTAGGCCATTTTATTTCTCCCTGCGTGTGTGTACGTGCAGGAGCAGGGAAGTTTCCCTGTAAACTCTCTTCTCTCTTTCCCTCTTCGGTTGGCCCGAGGTATCAACAGCTCCGAATCGAATCTAGTAAACTGGGACGCAGTTTTCTGTCATCTATGACGTGTTTTAAGGACAAGATATGTTCTCAACAGCGGGATGTATATTGTACGACCGATATTGGAAACTGACGTACGTGGAACACCGTAATACGTTTTCTGTTCTTGGCATATATCAAAGGATAAAAAATTTTGTTTCCTGATAAGGGAAAACTACTGAATTTAGAAAGCAATCTTCAATCAATTGTAACCAAGAGAAGTGTCGCCGCTTGGTTGATTTGTTGCGCGAACTGAAATTTATCATTCCGTTGAACCCGTACGTGAAATGTGTTGTCAAATGGATCTTAATCGGTTATTTCTTTAACTGAATGCAAACTCTTATTCGCAAGTTATGCGCTTTCGTACCTACATAATGTCTTGTCTAAACTCGCATGACTTGACTCGACTTCACAGTAATAGTTGTTCTAAATGGCCAACACATGACCGGTCTTTGCTTAGCAATACAAAGGCAGATGCCAAGAAGTTAGGAATTAATGAGAACCCTGTGTCTGTTGAAGTAGTTTTTAATATCTCTGATTCAAGTTTCAAAGCTAATTTATTACGTGGATTCCGCACCATTTTGATTTTAAAGTTAATAGTAATTTATGAAATGAAGCATCGTATACAATATATCTTTATTTTATTCATTTCCAATTTTTATTGATGAATGTGATCGTCTAGAACGTGCAACGAGACTTGGTCCCTCAAAACTTAGTACATGAATGAGATCAAATATATAGCCACACTAACTACGTTCAATGAATGAGAATTATTTATAAATGCCAGAGAGAACTGTACCTATCTTTATTTTGAAGTGTGCGAAACGTTTGCTTCATTAATTTCTAATTCGTTCGTACTATTGCTAACATAAAAAACTAGGATATAACTTTTGAAACTGTGCAAATCAGGCTACTATGTTAAACTTAAAATTAATTGCGATTGCCACTGTCACAGTCAGACAAATTGCTTAGAATTAATAACTAGAGCTAACAAACATGTGAAGTACTTACTGACTTGATAATAAAGTAAGTTTTAATGCAATAATATAATGGAAACGTATAGCTGCTAGATTTAAAAATTGTTATGTTTTTTTTTTATATTACGTATACGTATTTCTGACTCTGGTAAACAGGAAATTCAAAAGTAACAAATCCATGTCCACAAGTCTTAAAAGTTAATAGGAAATTTCACTAACGCTGCCCCACACTCATGAACAAAAACGTTTTTAAACAAAACGGTTTACTGTAACGTGAAACATTTCAATTAACCACATACTGATAAAGCAAAACGTTTTATTGAATTATTAAAGAGACAAAAGCAAAGAGCATTTTTTTCTCGCTTAATCGTACTGACAAACTGTTTCTTGTTTTGCTCTAACAGTGTAAGCATATGTATTCTTGGTTTTATTAAAAGCAAAACATTTTCTAACAATATTAGTCACAAACTGTTACACCAGGAGGGGTTAATTGTCAAATAACACGCTTGGGTCATTTTTGCTCCATATAAAAACCAATTTATATACAGTGTGGTCAAAATTGTTAACCGAACAACTGACGTAACTAGGGGTGAGAGATAGCGAACAGATAGCATACACATCAAATTAGCCCGCCATACACGTAGATACATTCCCATATGCAGATACTTTCCGAAACTCCCGTCTCGTGGTGAATTTGGCGCGCGGGCCAAGTGTCGAGTGTTTGCCCACAGATTAGCAAACCAAATTAAAATACTTCGGCAGCAGATTTGAACAAAAACTTCAAGAAAGGTATTATGGTCGACAAATAGTCCATTAGCTTGTGTTAACCATATTTCATTTGTTATTTAATTTATTATAACCTAATTTGCCCGTAAACGTACTTTTGAAACAATTTACACTCGTGAGCTTGGATGTAGTGTGCTCGCCAAAAAAATTTGGAACAAGTCTTCATATGCATTTTTTGAGTTATTTTATCAGTTTGAATGCAACTTTAAACTAGTTTCTACGGTAACGTTAAAAACACAGAAATAAACAAACGGAAGAATACATTATAGCAACAACAATTAACTCGTATTTACAATAAGACATATTACCTGTCCCAGATGTTTTTAGCGGGCATAGTACGTTTTGACCCCCGTACTTGGAGCGTAATTAATAAAATAACTGGTAATAGTGTTATGAAATTCTGAGAGATTAAAAAATACGATAAGAAATTCCAATTTGAAATCTTCAATCTCAAAAAAAACTAACAATAAGTAAAATAACAAACGTATGAAAATTAATTTGTTTACTTTAAAGAAAAGAATTATAAACTACTTTTAAATGTAAATGATAGAATTCTTGAACCTGTTCAGATTCAAAGAATCAATGTCATCGCAAACTCGTAACGAAACATTCTCTAACATTAAGGTGGAAGTTGCCATACTCCGGCAGGTTATGCGATCATCACAGCACTTGGGGCTCGGAGGAGATGCAAACCAACGAGAATAACAGTACTGCAGAGATGCAACGCCGGCGTCGGTGTGTGGATATTCCTTCCAAGTTAAGAGCGTAGAGCTGTTAGGGGTTAATGAGAGGTGAATGGTACACAACTCGATACAATGTTGAATGGCAACAGCTAATTGGCAACTGTCGACTGTACGTAAACGGACACGGAAGAGCAAGAAAATTATACACCGTTCAGAGTAAACGGAACTTGCCTACAAATTAACGAAGACCTGTGCTTAAGTACCAAGAAAAGGAGAAAAACCGACCAAGCAATTCTCACAAAATGCACAAACATAAATGGAAATAGGATCGATTGACTCAAAATAAAATTGGAGTATGTAGCTTTGAAGTAAACAAACCAAACAAATATTTCAATCAGGTTTGCGTCCCAGAAATGTTTGAGGTTGAACAACTGCTACCAACGCATTAACTAAACCAAACGAATACAACTTTCCCAAACAACAGCCAAATACACGCGATACACACAAATTAACCTCACCTCACGGAGGCAAATGAACGCCGAAATACAAAAGTAAGACTAATCAACAAAGACTATTTCATAAATATTATCACGAAGACTGTTCTGGGACAGCTATATATAATTGCCACTTTGCTGAGCTACGGATAATTGGTTAATTGCGCGGGCTAGTCGATTGGGGACCATCCACGAAGGTTGGAGTCCCGCAAGGAGTCCCCCATAGCGGAAGCGCTCAATAAAGCCTGAAAGTGGTAAGCGAGTTTTTTGAAGAGGACCTTCCTTTTCTTAGAATCAAGACCCGAGAAATGGTAAGAAATCCTTTGTTTATCGGGTAAATTACCCCGCTACGTTTACCCCAAAAGCTAAATTATTAGGTATATTCGTTTTAGAAATACTGGGTTTGCCATAATAGCGTCATCGTCAAGTAGCTGATGTCCATCTGGATCAAGTTAAGTTGCATCAGAAATTGATCTAAAACGAATAGTTTGTGATGGGCAAGTCGCTGCACAGAGAAAAGAAAAACGTTAAATCAACATAATTTCCATTTGGATACGTTCAACGCATTCACTTATTTAAAAGAAAAAAACCGTTATGTATTCTATTCAAGTAATAAATGTTTGAATCAACAAGAAACTACTTGAATTAATGTAAAATTCGTATTCCTTCAAATAAAGAAATGCATCCACTGTATTTAAACAAACAGTTTTCTGTGTGATGAACACCGATCTTGCTAAAAAATAACTAAATTAAGGTTAAGTAAACAAAATGTTGGTGTTGATGCAACTAAGCCCTACTACAAGCACATTGCGTCAACACTAGCGTTTCCGCAGAAGCAATTAAAATAAATATGTCAATGTCAAATACAACATGCCGAAAATCTAAAACGAAAACACACTTCGTTGACGCAAGTGACTGGCGCCAATCCAAGTCATCTAAAACGAATATACCTATTATAAACGCGTAGAGAGCGTGACAATATCGCAAGAATTCGTTGAAATAAAGCTGGAAAGTCATTGAACAAACATTGGGATACTGATAGAATAGTACTTGAAAAGAGATGAAAAATGAAATTTGTTGTCAAATGCTCATAAAAACGATAGTCAGAGCAGGATTTAGGATTCCGGGAGTAAAAATAAATTTCACGGACGGAAGAATCAATGTTTTAAACAAAAATGAGTCAGCGACGACACGTTTTGCAGAATGTTGTTCTTGCTTTATGAGTGTATAGGCAGCTTACGTGAACAACTTTCTTATCATTAGAGACTGAAAAAAAAAATTCTGGCATGTTAAGGACTATAACTTTGTTAAATCAGTTAACGTCGATCTTCAATTGAGGGGTTGATACAAACACTCCACTAGTTAGAAATTATTACACAATATATTTCTAATAATAGATTTTGATAGAAAATTTATTTCTCTTTCTGACGTTTCTTGTGTAAGAGTTTTACCACTTCAGATAACTATAAGTTTCAGAAAAGATCAAACACTTTTCCATTCCAGTAGGTTATGGCGCTAAAGTGACTTCATTCCTTTCATTCCATTCAATTTCGAGCGATGTGCTAGAATTTAAAGATTTTTTTATAATATGCATTTTGATAGACATGCTTTGTTTCTAAATATAGTTGCCGATGACTAACAAAACAAACAATAATCCTTCATTGTCTACTAACTTAAGGCGTTTATATCAGACTTTAGAATTTCTAAACTTAAAAGTTACAAACAAATAAAACAGCGACATCCTACGATCGCTTTTTGACCTGACATTACAGTAGGATAGACAAATTGAAGCGGATTTGCTACCTTATAAATCTCCCATGCTACGTTTCTGCTGACAAAGTCCCAAACAGCGCTGAAACAGCTGTACAGAGGCTGCTCGAGGTTTTCACTGCAATTAAAAACGATTTGCAACAAAATTTTTAAAACTTTCTTTATGCTTTGACAGCAAGCATGGCTGCCTTGCATGTGGGACTTATTATGTAGCAAACCCGCTTCAATTTAATAAACGTAAGGATTTTGAAAATTTAAATGACATATTTTGTAGTTTTCTGGATTCTTTAAATAGGATATAGATCAGTCAATTTATATTTAATAATTAAAAAAAATAGTTTTAATTTAGTTCTATACTCTGTTCACGTTAAGAATATAGCGTTGGAAAGGATAGGGCAATATTTTCCGGCTTGTGATTGGTTGAAAGTCGAGGCAAGTTTACAATGGTTAAAGTTGACATTCCGGCGCTCGTTCCCGCGAATTAATTTTATGTTGGATAGAGCGAAATATAACTAGAATTGTGAACGTCAGTTGTATTTATGTCATTTTGGTTTGGTGTTGGTGTTTGGTTTGTGTGCTTATTGTTATTTAAAATCGTTTAAAAAATTGTTCTTTTTAGAGCTCTACGGCTGTAATTGCAATTAACAGGTAAATATTTTATTAATAATGTTTATTTTCATGAGAATTTATTATGATATATTACAGTGCTAATATGGACGTACGAGAGGAAGCTGGCTCCTCGAGAAACCCTCAAGGGAAGCATATTCGAAGTGACCAAAGAGTTATGGCATATAATGCTTTTGTTCAATACCACCATGATAATTCCAAGTCAGCTTCAATAAAATTGGCTTCAAAGATGGTTGGCATTGGAGAGGCAACAATGTGGGCTATCGTAAAAGAAAAGGAAAGCACGGGAATTCTACGATCTCCTAGCAAGAAGCGAAACCGTGATACAATTTTCAATAAACTCGATGAAGCTCATAAAAAATCTATTAGAAGACATGTGCATTCTTTTTATCTTAAGAATGAATTACCTACTTGCTCAAAAATTTTAACGGTAAATACATTTACATTTATTACTGTTATTTTGAAACTAAGTAAAAAAATTTATAGGTTCTACAAACAGATGATACTTTACCTGTAATTCATCGTACAACATTGTGGAAAATTTTGAGAAAATTGGGATTTAAATGGGAGAAACGAAGCAGAAATTGTATTTTAATCGAACGTCAAGATATTGTCTTGTGGAGACGTAATTATTTAAACTCCATTAGAAAATTTCGTACAATGGGAAAGAAAATATATTTCTTGGATGAGACGTGGGTGAATGCCGGTCACACAAAGCCAAAAGTGTGGAAAGATACAACAGTGACTACTGCTCGACAAGCATTTGTAGATGGATTGTCACTTGGTTTACAAAATCCTTCTGGAAAAGGAAAACGTCTGATTGTGCTTCACATTGGTAGTGAAACTGGTTTTGTTGATAACGGATTGCTACTGTTTGAATCAAAAAAAACTGGTGACTATCATGAAGATATGAACAGTCAAGTTTTTACGGAGTGGATGAAAAATATATTGCCAAATCTTGAACCTGGATGTGTAATTGTAATGGACAATGCGCCTTATCACTCAGTCAAGACGGATAAAATTCCTAATTCTTCATGGAAGAAAGGCGCAATAATTGAATGGCTTACATTGAAAGGAATTGTAACAGACAACACTTTATTAAAAGTTCAACTTCTTGATATAACAAAAAAATATGTAAGTGATAATCCAGTGAGTTACGTTATAGATGAAATGGTAACAGAAACTGGCCGTACAATATTAAGATTGCCCCCTTATCATTGCAATTTAAATCCAATAGAACTTGTTTGGGCTCAAGTAAAACATCATGTAGCTGCTAATAATAAAACATTCAAGTTGCCCGAGGTCAAAACATTGCTGCTCGAGGGATTAGATCTTGTAAATGCTGAACATTGGAAAAATTGCGTTAAACATGCTATTGCAGAAGAAAACAAAATGTACCAACTTGATAATATTGTGGAAGATATGGTGGAGGAATTAATTTAAACAGCAAATACTGGCTCATCATCAGAATCGCCACCTGACTCAGATTTAGATTTTACAAGTGAATAAATTAACGAAAGTAAATAATAATTAATCTTGTGAGAAATTCTGAATTCACATTATCTACACTTTTGTTATTAATATCTGTCATCCCAGTGAATAAGTGATTAAGTCAAATTTCCCTACTTATCAGAGCAGGTTGTTTTCGATTTATAAATTCACATTGTTTGTTATAACAACATGATTGTTCTTGCTGTGCCAGCAATTATTAAATTATTCTGTGTATTTTGTCATTTTGATTTTTGTGTCTCGTGTAACATGTTTTTATAGCTATCAATTAACTGACAGTGATCAATTTTATCAAGTTTACTTTAGTTTTAGGGTCAGATTAAAACAATGTTCAGATCCATATTAACTTCCGGCTGTGAATCATGGATACAAACGAGTAGCCTGAAAAGAAAAATAGAAGTACACAAATGGAATACTTCCGTACAGCCATAGAAGTTACATTGAATGATAGAATAAAAAGTGCAGATATTAGAGGAGAGCTTGGAGTAGAATCAGTGTTAGAATACATAGAAAAAATAGATATATTAGGTTAAGGTTAGGTTTTGAAATAGATAGCAATTTTTTTATTGCTTTTCTGAACCTCAAGTACGTTTTATTTTTCTATGTGTTTACATGTTGACCAATAAGGCAAATAAAGGCATTATTATTATTAAATAACATGGGCTTTTAATTTTAAATTATCTCTAAAAGAATAA
The DNA here is from genome assembly GCA_036172665.1 of Prosopocoilus inquinatus. NCBI lineage: Eukaryota > Metazoa > Arthropoda > Insecta > Coleoptera > Lucanidae > Prosopocoilus > Prosopocoilus inquinatus. The sequence goes on from CM069869.1 coordinate 33,556,471, forward strand.
AACTTGCAACAAAATTCAGACTCTGTGGTGAATTTATGCACAACAAATTAAAATTACTACTAAGATTAATTTAATTGTAAATTAAATTAATCGCTTGGTTTGTGTATTCATGCAACAAATTAAATTCTCCTTTAGTTTGCTGTTTTTCTAAATATAAAAATTTTGAATTTACCGCTGTTTCCTTATTGCTCCTATGTAATACGTACGCCGACGCGAGCGCTAACTACTATATTCTTAACGTGAACAGAGTATAATTACATTTATCTTTATTCTGGATAACTCGTATTTTAGTTTAAAATCATATTAACTTTTCGTTTTTCTTGAAGACTTATTTATTTACTTTTTTCACTCCTGATGAAGCGGTAAATCTATAGTCAAACGTTGAGTGTATTTCCAATCATAATTCTGTACGGCTTAAAATTAAAAAAAAAAAACTCTTTACTTACATTTCTCATCAGACAAGAAACAACTTCATTTATTAAGGCTGTTGGTGGTTTCCAAGGAGATTCGATCTGGCTGAAACCACAGATTACCTAGAAATAGATGTGAAACGGCCATATTGGCTTTCAAATTATACGCCTTCTCGCGTTCTGTGTCATGAACTACTTAAATTTGACATTTGAAAATATAAGGTAATAGTTTTATTAGTTTTTAATCACTGCGAAAATTGCGAAGAACGTTGAATGTTCTAACGAAGCTATCAACCGATAATGAAACGTTGAGCGTTCTTCGCTATATTTCACAGTAACTGGTAAAAGATTAAAAACTATTACAATTCTCATCGGAAACAAACAAGAGTCAACTTAAATTTTGAAAATATATACTATTACATCGCAATTGCGAATAAATTGGTCAAGTCGGTATTGGTTTGCAGCGAGAATTTCGAGATACGTTACTACTGAAGAAGTTCCAAATACGGCTAAAACAACTGTACAGAGGCTTCTCGAAGTTTTCACGGCAATCAAAAACGATTTGCAACAAGATTTTAAAATTTTCATTATGCTTTGACACCAGCCATGGCCGCCTTGCAAGGGGGACTTATTCTGTAGCAAACCCGCTTCAATTCTCTATCCTACTGCAATGTCAGGTCAAGAAGCAATCATAGGATGTCCCTGTTTTATCTGTTTATAAATACATCGTTATAAATTAGAAAAGTAAAATTTGAAAAGTATATGTGTAAATTTAAACAACTTTTGAATTTGAACACGGTTTTCTTCTGTAGGAAGGAATAATTACATTTTCTATTTTATAACCGTTACATTTATGTCCCAACTCTGTTATATAGAGTTGCGCAAAGGCCCCGGTACGTTATAAATGCATCGTTGTAGGAGAAAAGGTAGTTAGTACTTTAAAACGAAAGAGAAAAGCACCAAATTTGGAAAATACAGCTTGTAACTTTAATGAGAGAACAATCTTCAAGGGCTAGTTCCTCACGCCAAAACACGAAGAAAAGTTTATACAGTGACCGGCAGAAAGTTGGCTACATATGGGAAAATTAAAAATATTATTGATTTCTCAGAAAAATTTATTCTTTATGAAAGCTCCTGCAACTTTCCAAACTTAAGATGCGTATATTAAAGTTTGAATACCTCCTGTCATATACCGAGGAAATCAAAAGATTTTAAATCGACCTATGTAAGAGTAAACCTTTATTTTCCACGCTGTGTGGAAATTTTATTTGTAAATATTACTCAGAATTATTATGAGATCTAAAATATGAAATTATGGCTGTCCACGATGAAAAAAAGAATTTTACATATTTTTCAATTTTTCTCGTACCAACGTGTTTGTCGTAGAATTCTGAATGTGTAGAGCTGGACGTTTCGTCAAGTATGACATGAACATACTCTGAGATTTTGTGAGTTGAATGCGATGTTAAAAAAAAAACGAAACATGCCATTTAAGTGTTGAAAACAATTGAAAATCTCGAAAATGTGATGATCAGCGTTCCATTTAAGAAAGTTGGAAACAACTGAAAATCTCTAAAATATGAAAATCATTTGCTTTTCTGTTGGTACTATAAAAATCGAACAGGAGAGATCCTGAAATTTTCCTAATTTAAGTTTCTTCGTAAATATGCAAATAAAGAAGTTATCCACGAATACTCTGTATGCGGCACTACAGATGTTTTCCTGTCAGTTCTGCTTTTCAAAACGTTTTTACTTTCAACTTGCAGAACGATACAACCTCTAACCTACACTTGAGTTCAGTATCCAACTTGCAGTACGATGCATCGTTCAACTTGTAATATGATTTATTGTCCAATTGGTAGTACGATTTATTCTCCAATTTATCGTACGATTTATCCTCCCGTCTGTGGGAAGCTTTTTCATCCACCATCATTACTCACACGCTTAAAAATCCCAACTAAATTTTTGATGTCAGAACTAATTTTTTAGTGAAAATAGTCCCAGCTGATGGTGTGTTAGTTGTGGAAGCAGTGTAATATTCGTGATGATTTTTCTTTTCAGTAACACAATAATAGTTGCAATAACTAATTTTGATATTTCTTAACAATGAAAAAAGTAATGACAGCTCATAAAACGTAGAAATAACTAAATTTTTATTTTATGCAACTAAAATACCTACAACTAATTTGGTCTTATTTGTCACAAGCACAATGGAATTTCTAAAACGATTTTTATAACTATAGGCGTTAAGTTTTCTGACTAAAAAGTAAGTTACGATAGCATAAACAATACAACAAAACAAATTATAGTTGAAATTACCATGTCATTTTTAAGTGTGCATCAGATAGTTAATTACACATTAATAAATAAGAAGCCCACTCTCACAATGCAAATCTCTTTCATTTATTTTAAACCAGTACAGCAACAGCATGTAATAATGTATTACAAAAAAAAAATTTCTAATTCTCAATGTAATTGATTACCTGAATTTTGTCAATGTGTCCGCTTTTATCTATATTTTTCAGCCAAAAGTGCACTGAAATATCCAGGCGGAAATAAATTAATATTTTAAAATTATCCGCTAAAATAACTGGTTATTTTCGAAACTACGTGATTCGTATTTGTATGTTATTGCGCGCATTGCAAAATATTACGAATTCCAGCACATTTGCACTTGATTACATGCATTCCGATGCAGATTTATTCCATACTCAATAATGAATCGTTAAGCACACCGAAGTCGTTCCGACGCTCATTTATATTGCAACTTGTATAGAGAGAGAAAACAATAGTATTTGTTAACACATTTGAAGAGCATTCACGCAAAACTTAAAAAGTCACTTTTTCGTAATTATCAGAAATTACGTTTTTCTTATAATCCATGTAACAGCTATACTACCTTTTTCTAACTAGAATTTATAAATATTGTATTGCCCTAGTACACCAATTCTTTAAAGTAAGATTAAAAATTAGCTAAAAATTTGTTTTGGACTTGCTGAGTTTTGCTTGAACACCGTCGCACAGTGTTGCCGAGTACTAATAAAAACTTGGACAAAATTATTATTATTTTTTTTTTCATTAAAAATAGTTATATACGTTGAAAAATACATGAAAAATATAAAAATTCGAAAAGTACTTTTTTGTTTTAGGAACGATAAGAATACATAAAATGTGAAGAAAAAGTCTGGTAAAGTAAATATTTCCGAAAATATTTTCTTTCTGCAAAAATGCTCGGACAGAAAAGCTATTACTGTAAATCTATATTTCAGTTCATTTATTTGTACAGTGGCGTACCATTGGGATACTAAAACACTTTATTTTTTTAATGGAAACCTGTATTTTTATTACGAATTCCAAGCGGGCATATTTTTCTACGTACAACTACATAAAAAATTATAGTCACATAAGAATCTTTTTGAAACAAATGTTCAAGTATTAATAAAGAAACAAAACAAATAGATGAAGTATTTTGAAAGCAGATTATCACATCAACGCTCATTATCATGAAATGTGAGAAAATTTTCACTGTCTCTTCAAAGGAAATTATTAAAGATAAATGCAGGTGCACTGTGACTAACAAAATATTGAACTAAAATGTGAATGTCAATAACAATGTCAAGATTGCATCGTTTCACTGTTTAATAGTGAATGGGCAATAATTTTATATTTATTTAATTTATTTCATTCAAAATTAAATATTTATTAAAACACATGGTAAATAAAAATTAAATTGAAGATTTATTACAAAAAAGAAATTTATATTGTACCCCAATGATTGCTGAAAATAAATAACCTGAAATGTAAGAATCGAGTTCGAGCGTTCTTGTAAAAACAAAATAGTTATAGTAAATATTTAGGGTGTTCCAGACTTTTATCCTCAGTCTATAAAAGAATTTATTTTACACTCTGTATAGAAAGTAGCAGGAAAAAGATAAAATACTCTTGCAACTTCCTGAATGTATGTATTTATCTCTCATGTTTGATCGGACCATTTTTATCAATTCTTCTTCTGTAATTACGACTCCTCTGTTAAAAGAAATGTTCCATAACTTTTTTCTTTTCTTATATTTGACACAATTACTCAAATTGTCTACTTTTTTGAAATTCTTTAAAATTCATTTTTCATTAATTTTTTGAAAAATATGATTTTCATGTCGAGAAAATTCCACGAAGTGACCTACAACAAATTATAAATAAAAAGTCAGAGTGACGCAAAAACGCGCAAGTTTTTAAGTTTTATTATGAAAACACAAAGTATATAGAACATTTAAACATAGGTCTCCAAGAGGTGATATTCGGAATTACTAAACAAAAAGTTTCATCAAGAAGATATAACAGATGTAAAATATTTATATGATTATTTCTAAACCATTAATCGCAACAAAAATAACAATAGGTGAAACGATTAATTAAACATACGTTCCATATTTGATTACACAGTTCAGTTTTGAACAAACTCACTTCAAAAGGAAAATATAATTAACAATGTTGCGATAAATTTCGGCGAGTATAATGACATAACACTTAATATGACACTTTGTCTAGAACTTACTCGATAATTTTAAAAGGTATTTACCTTCTTTTAACGATAAATAATAAATTAACTTCTGATCTAATATTTATTAAGTTTCTTTTCGTCTACCTTCATTTTAACATTTTGATTTTTGCTGTGTCTTGACCACAGTGTGCGTCGACTTATAAAGTTTTGAATGAAACTGTGCATGGGCTTATAGAGTTTTGCTCGAAATTGACAAGGAATTTGCGTACCTTACCTATCGACAGTTCGACTTCATTATTCGCCTGCGTGACTACAACCCTTTGCTACTTTTAAAATAAGGGAAATAACAAGTAAACAATAACAGCAAAATGAATGCGTAATAGTTTCAATAATTTCCACGTGTGTATTTGCACGTTGTGTTTGTAAGCTCTTCTAGAAGGTTGCCCAAAATCTGATCACAAATCTACTTGCAGATTTCTATTATACAACGTGTCACAGAAATAAGTACATTAATTTTAATTGACAATAAAGCTCGTCAAGTTCTTTAAATAAATTTTTTTGTGAATGTTCTTGTTATCGACTTAAAATTATTTAAAAATTTGCTAAAAATATCACTGTCCGCCACTGGAGACTATACAATATTGCTGTATTATGTTGCCTAGTAACGATGTCGTGAACAACCCTGACGCAATGTCAAAAGTCTGCCGTAATATAAATGGGCCCGGATCGACATTTAATGCAATCCAAAATCCTCAATGTCTGCAACTCTCTCGACGTTGTCGACCATAATCGTAAGCTGCAGCCTTAAAGGATCCGGTTCTCGGAGATACTGCACCACTCTGACAAATGTGCGAACATTCGGAATGCGACGATTCAGAAACCATTCCAGGTAAACGCGTTGGGCTAAAGCAGCATTGCCCTGACTTTTATAATAAATTAATACAATACCAGTGCATTCATAATTTGAAGATATAGGCATTCTAGAAGAAGAGCACTTTCAATTCAGACGCTTCACAAAGGTGACAGCAAGTTATTTTCAAAAGTCATCTATTTGATAAACGACCGAAACGACCGAAAAATTAAAAAAAAAAATTGGCGATTCGGAAAAAATGATATCCAGAAAAATTGTTTAACTTGACGAGTTCTGTTACTGGTTACAATTAATGTATTTATTTCTGTGACAACCAGTATAGTAACCAAACTATACTCCTGAATATATTCTGAAGTAATAGAAAGCACTATGTATTCAAAATTAATTCCCGTATCATCAGAAAACACCAGCCTCAGACTTATTGAGTTTCGCTTGAAAATTTGTGGGCTGCTATTTGAAACATCCCAGACTCATTGAGTTTTGGTTGAATATCAGCATAAAATCCTAATGTTACGGACATATCGTCGGTCTACGAGAGAAGGTGACCATGATCCACCGATGGTAGTTTTGAGTTATTAGAATTTTAATATTTGCCCACATACCTTACATTCAATCTTCCATTCAATGGTCACCTTCTCTTGTAGACCGACGATATTAAGTTTTGATTGAACCCTTAAGGTTTAGTATTTTTTTCTAAATGATATATAAAGTTTTGAATGAATTAGGCCTCACCAGACGAAGTACTGATTCCATGTCTAACACAAATTTCATAATTTTGGACTTATCAAGTTTTGCGTGAATGCTCTTCATTCGTAGACTTTGTACCTACAAATTGTGCCTGAAATTAAGGCAGTAACAATAAATGTGAAACATTCACATGTTATAGAGTAATATTTGTAGTAAAACATAACAATATATTGCAACAATTTGTGGCACCTTCCAATGGAAAGCTCAAACTAGTCAAGTTGATTGTGATAACCAGAGCCTATCAAATTTATTTTAGAATGGCGTTGAGTGGGAGGCAGTTACGCGTTCTGGAATTATTTGTAATAGGCTCTGCTGATAACTTAACGAGCGAATCCAGATGTAAGGAGCATTTTCCATTCTACGCATTGCACTTTTCATAACCTTAGGAGTATGTTTTCATAGTTGACCGTTCTTTGGAGGAGTCCTCCAATTTGACGAAACATCTAATCCTATCACCCAAGGTTGTCTTTAAATATTTTGTAGTAATAACATAGCGGCAAATTCAGTTCTAAATTCTTCCAAGAGGTTTCCGTACTCCCGTGATTATTGATCTATTACGAATAGTTATTTGCAATACGGTCAAATTATTTTTTATTAATAAGTTAATTAATTTTCACAAAACGATAATTAAATTTTACCATCGTATGTAACATCTTATTTTTTTCTTTAGCGAACGACAAAATTTAAATAATTTTAAAGAGAGCAATCACGCTCAAAATCGCCTGGTATGATCATGATCCCAGTAACTACTACGAGTTGTTGCTATGGTTAATACGAAAATTGTTACTTTATCTACCCTTACTGTTGCCGTTTTATCGACTGTTTTGTGTTGGACAAAGGATACTTTAACGTTCGTTATAGAAAAATAGCTATTTGTTTAATAATGCAACAAAGTAGCCTTAGCTGAGTTCAAAGCTTCAACTACGTCCCGGCTTTGAAACTCCCAGCCGCGGCATTAAATTAGATTTGTTGCTGAATTGAAAATATGATTTTTTCGTCCAGCATTTAAGTTTCACATTTCTAAAGAGAAAATACGCAAAATAATCTGGAAATAATATTACATTAAGGTGACTTACACAGAGTCGTTGCTGTAGAAGCAAGATAATTTTACTGCTTAGGCATTTTTTCACATTTTTAATGACTAGGCAGTAAATGAGACAGTTTAGTGCTCTTCAGTTGTCACTAAAGTTTGGCGTTTAATGTCGATCGGCGAAAAAATTAATTTTCAATCATAAATGATTTCTACTCCAATCTAAATACCAAGCACCATTTGTAATGCAACATAAAGTCAACAAGAACGTAAATGAGTTCTGAAAAGAAATTATTTTTGGATGTAACCAATAAAAAACGTAAATAAACGAAAACATCTTACTTGACAGCTGATAGAAGGAATGACACTAGTGACAGCTCTGTTTGCAGTAAAGTTAAGCTACGACATGCCTTTAGGAAAATTTTTTCCAACGCCAGTGCTACCGGAAAATGAAATTAATGATTAATATAATAAGTGCACGAAGTTTTTCCATCTAGTGTGTTGTTTTAATTTTTTGTCATACGATTTATTACGTATTTTAAAATTATATTAACACACTAGCTGCGAAAAGTTTTTGTAGACTTGTTATAATGTTGACAAATTATATTTTATACAGAGAGATTCAGGCAACTCTTTCATTAAAAGTTTAAGGAGTTTTCCTTTGAATTTCTGTTTCACGTTTTGCAGTTATAAGTTAACGATAAGGATCTATAAAAATATAATATTTTCAATTTTCAGGCACTTCCTGTTATATCGGAAGTTGCTGCCAACTTTCTTATTTTAAATAGAACACCCCATTTTTTAATGATTTTTTGAAATCTTTCTAAAAATATTTTGTGCAACATGTGATACAACGAAAATTAACCGTTTCCGAGATATTTTCATTTTTTAAAAATAACTCAGACTTGCAGAACCTTGGTTATGATACTGCCATCTTTGTGCAACAAAAACCATGATGCCCATTTTTGGCCTGTAGTAGGCTACAGTAACATTCTTTCAGATCATGTCCAGTTTTGCACTTGATTGCTTACAGGCTGGTTGAAAAGTAACTTCTATTCGAACTAGAACTAAAAGTCATGTTTTTTTAATGGAACGCCTAGTATATTTTTTATACCGTGTGACTCAGGATTAAATGTTCTTTCGTTTTGTATTAGCATTCCCTATACCTACCTCTTATAGTTCACTCGTTATCGATAATTTCTTTTTAATACATATTTTTTTCCATTTTTCGGTGTTGTTTTTAAATAGTGGGCTACGAAAACTACCAGAGAAATTATAATTTTTGAAATCATCCGTCTCGTAGGAATTAAAAAAACATAATTTAATCGCTACGAAGAACCAAAAAACAAATATTCAAACACAGACATATTAAATGTTTTTGATGAGAAAAAAACCAACAATTCCAGAATTTAATTAAAAAAAATTCTTATATCCATGAAAATATGTTATTACTGAGACACAATAGAAAGTTATTACTAATAAATAATAGCTGAAAACCACTTAGAGCCAATATTATAACCAACATTTTTTTTATTGTTTTCAAATTTTTGAATTATTTATTAGTTATCATAAAATTTTGTTTTGTAAGTGTAAATTTCTCATTGTAAATGTATAAAAAGTCATACCAAGGATTCTAATACATACGGCATATGTAAATAAAAAAATCAGATGATAGATATGTATTTAAATATTATTTTTCGGTTTTCAAAATGAAATTTATATTACAGTCAGAAATTAATTAAAAAAATCTCATTTTGTAAAATTTTCGTAGTACACTATTTAGAATAACACTAAAAAGTGAAAAAAATGATGTCAAGGAGGAAATCATGAATAAAAAGAGAAAGTTAAGACATGGGTATAGGGAATACTAATACAGTTCCAAAGAACATTTAACTGTAATTCTCATAATTGAAATTAACCTCCGCCCACAATAATTTTTATATCCACAGATACGTTTTTCGGCAGCTAAGCTGCCATCTTCAATACGCTACCAACTTAAAAGCACTAAAAAATTCTAGAGACAACCTAATAACACTGACAAAATCCTAAAAATGTTAAACCTAACAACAATCTAATCATCCTAAAATATATATATATGTCTAAATGTAAGTAAATATAAATTAGTATGTGAAAATCTAAAATAAACTATATATGTTATATATAAATCAGAAAAAAAAATTATGTGAACACCTTACAAAGGTAAGGTATCTGACAGTTACCTTTGTAAGGTATCTGACAGTTAATTTTAGGTGTTCACATAATTTTTCTTTCTGTTTTATACATAACATATATAGTTTATTTTAGATTTTCACATATTAATTTATATTTACTTACATTTAGACATATTAATCTTTTAGAATGATTAGATTGTTGTTGGGTTTAACATTTTTATGATTTTGTCAGTGTGATTAGGTTGTCTTTAGACATTTTTTAGTGCTTTCAAGTTGGTAGCGTACTGAAGATGGCAGTTTAGCTGCCGAAATACGTATCTACGGATATAAAAATTATTGTGGGCGGAGGTTAATTTCAATTATCTCTTAAACCACAGTCTCCTTTACTATTTTAGTGTAATTCTCATGGTATAAAAATGTACTGGATGTTCTATTTAAAAAAACATGACTTTTCGACAGTTGAAATCAATAAATTTGGATTTGACTCCTAACCACAATATGTTTTTTTTTTTAACTAAATACGTATTTTTCGGCAGCTATGCTGCTATCTTCAGTAGTTGCGACTTCTATCCTACTAAATCACAGGAAAAGTGACTGTGTCCTACTATCGCTACCTTATATACTAAGTGCGTTCCGCTCCAATGAAGCGTGCGCTTCCAGTAGTGAGCGCCTCACCGGGTTGCGTCAACTAAGTCAAGCAACACAGAACCTGCCAAAGGCCCGTGATCGGCGTTCATTAAATCATTACTGGTTTTGTGTATAAAAATGGTTTCAAAACCATCTAATTCCCTGTTGCTTGACGTTGCTTTTACTAACCTAAGATTACTTAAATCTGTCTTATGACTGGTGTCAAAAATATGTTAGGCAACACTGGATTTTTCAATTCTATTGTACTTTAAGTGAGCTAAGTGTTCCTTAAAACGTGTTAGTATGTTTCTTTTTGTTTGCCCAATATATTTTTTAGTGCACCCTTGACAAGATATTTCGTAGATCCCTGATTTCTCATTTGGTTCAGTTTTGTCCTTGGGGTTTGTTAGTAAACGTTTTAGAGTGTTGTTATTAGTATATGCAATTCTGTACCCTTGAGTTTTAAAAATGTTATTTAAACCTTTAGAGCAGCTTTTGTCAAACGGAATTTTAATATACTTAGACGTGTTTGTTTATGCTGGTAACAAAGTGGTAAATTTTTTGATATTGGCCTTATTTACAATTTTCCTTAACATATTTTGTACAATATCTACTGAGTAACCATTGTGAATTGCTACATCTTTAATAAATTTAAGTTCTTTGTTGTATCTTTCTTAGACAAGCCACAGTCTCCAATACATTAAACAAATTGAAATCAGTTGAAATAAAAGTTATTTTTCAACCATCCCGTAAATAATTTTGTGTAAAATTAGGTATCACCTGAAAGCCTATGATTATAGCCTAATACAGGCCAAAAATTGAAACTATGGCTTTTATTACACAAAGATGGCAGCGTCATAAACAAGGTACTGCATCGTTGAACTTTTCTTAAAAAATGGAAATACCTCTAAAACGGCTAATTTTTCTTGTGTCACATGTTACGCAAAATATTTTTAAAATTTAATGAGCATTTCGAAAATGCAATAAAAAATAGGGTATTCTATTTCAAATAAGAAAGTTGACAGCAAGTTCCGGTACAAGCGGAAGGTCCCGAAAATTGGAAATATTATATTTTAATAGATCATTATTGCTAACTTATAACCGCAAGATATGAAATAGAAATTCAAAGAGGAAGTCCGTAAACTTTTAATGAATGAGTTGCTTGAATCTCCTTGTACAGAAGTTTATTCTGTTATTTGGGGAAAAAATTTAAATGTGGTAATTATTAATACAGTGTTTGAAAAATAGTATTCCTATTGTAGTACCTATTTATTCACATTGTATACGCAAATTACACATTTTGTGCTAATAATGGCTCAAGTTTTGTTACTTTCTTCCGTGCAATGTATAAATATTTTACATCTAATATTGCAATTCTGTATATGTTGGTAAGAATCCTACGATTTCTTGTTAATGACCATTTGTTAATGACTGGGTTTATGGACTTATACAGGGTTTGGCAAAGTTCTGAATTTGGTCATTTGAGATTATTTAAGGAGATACTAAAACTTAAGCTGCGGCAAATGATTACTAGGGTAAATGTTTACATTTGAAAATTTTTAATAATACAGGCGGTTCCGTAAAGTCACTGCAGACCAAAGTTACATTTTTTAAATGGAATCACACTTCGTAAAACTCATACAAGAGATAACAATGGCAGGTTTGTAGTACGAATTCCGTTTAATAAATCCATGTCAAATTTAGGAGATATATTTCAAGTAGCACCAAGACGCCTTTGCAGTATCGAGAGAAGATTTAGTACAAATCCACACTTCTATCAGTTCTATTGCGATTTCATGGACGAATATGAAAAGCTAGGAACATGACAAAAATTGAAACCGCAGAATCGCCTCAGTATTTTTTACCACATCACAGAGTACTGAAGGAAAATAATTTAACAACAAAATTACGATAGTTCCTCAGCATCAAACACTGGTGTTTCATTAAATCAATCTCAATTTAGTGGGCCAACCATTCAAGACGATTTAATGTCGATTATATAAAGATTTCGAAAACATGCCTATGTAGTATCGGCAGATATAAGACAAATGTACAGACAAGTATTGGTTCATCAGACATTTCCAGAGAATTATATGGAGGAAGAATCCTTCAGATCCAATGGGAGTGTACGACTTGAACACAGTAACCTACGGTACAACATCAGGTCTTTATCTAGCAATACGTTCAGTATATCAGTTGGGTATTGATTATGAGTATTGTTATCCACTTGCAGCAAAAGAAGAAATTAATAGAGCTATATCGTCAAGTAAAGGAAGTTATAACATCAGCAAAGTTTCCATTACATAAATGGGCATCTAACAGTACAATAATCATTAACATTATCACCGATGAACCCAACAGAGAAAAAAGGCATCTCAATACTTAAAGGTGAAATTAATAAAACATTGGGACTTTTCTATTCAAGCGAGTCAGATACACTAACTTGCAGGTATGATATTCAATTTATTTCAAATGAAACTTAAATTACTAAACAATCTATATTATCTGTTGTTTCTAAATTATGCGATCCTTTGGGTTTACTGGGACCATTTATACTACTAGCAAAAGTATTGCTTCAAAAAATATGGCTTTTTAAGGCACCTTGGGATCGATCACTACCAAAGAATTGAAACTAGAATTTTTGAATTTCAACCGCCAACTTTTACATTTGCAAAATATAAGAATCCCTAGATACGTCACTTGTATTGATGCCATGACAACTGAATTACATGGATTCTCAGATGCATCAAACGAGGCATTTGGAGCCTGCATTTATTTAAGAACAATAAAAAGTAACAGAAAGGTTGTAATGCATCTGGTGTGCCCAACATCTCGAGTAGCGTCACTCAACAAATTATCTAGTCCACAATTACGACTTTGCGGAGCGTTGCTTTTAGTCAAATTTACGATTCTTTTACAATTAATTGCAAACAATTTTATTGGTGTGATTCTCAAGTAGCGTTGCACTGGATTCATGCACAACCTGAAATTCTGCAGCCATTCATTTCACACAGAGTTGTTCTTATTCAATCACTGTCACCTAAGTGATTGGCGCTACGTCAACAACGGAAAATCCAGCAGACATTTTGTTTCGTGGATTATCCCCACTTAGTACGGACGCTTTTAACGCCGAATATACTGTTCACTCATTCCACCTTTGCGCGGCTGCGATGTTTCTAATTGTCAATGAATGGAGAGGGAAGGTGTGCGAGTTAGTTCAGGTTTTTCCTTCGACGACTAAACAATTTAAATGTATTTAATCGTCAAAGCGTTTTTCGCTTAGATAGCTAATAGAAGAAAGTTTCTCTTTGAAAATATAAAAATGCATGTAATAATCGCTGCAAATCACCACATATTTTAAATATTTAATTTCAACAAATTAAAGCGCCTACAAGTCGACAGTATTGTGCTCGATCCAGCCAGATGAGATAACTCCTTTCCAAGTCCTGCGAGCGGAGCTAGTACAGTTCGAATATTAAATTTTTGTACTGATCGCAGAACAAGTGAGCCGATTTATTTTCCTTGATTAACAGTGGCGCATTTGATTCAGTCTGAACAATGGTGGAAAGGACTGTTAAGACTACATGATACAAATTACACTTTCAAAAATTTTAAACCTGACAAAACCGTCGACTTGCCTGAAATGAAGAAAAAGATAATTCTTTTAAAAAACTCAATAGATTTATTTTCAACCTTGACAGAAAAATATTCCACAATTCTTAAAGTTAAAAGAGTAACAGCTTACATCTTAAGGTTCATTTAAAGTATGAAACACTCAATAACAGAGAAACATGGACCATTTATGGCCGGTTTCACAAAGCTTCGTTAAATATTTAAGTTCCGATTAACTCTGTAACGAATGATTAAATAGAAAAACAACTGCATTTAACGATGATTACTAGACGACTCACTCAATAATCGGTCGTCAAATAGTCTTAATGCTCCGTTAAGTGTTTCACAAAGCTCGATTAAGAGATAACGCTTCGTTTACTTCTGTCTAATCAGACGTTAGATTAATCGATAGAATTCCAGCGATTAAAAAGTAACGAGTGAATTTTCTATAGTTATAAAGCTTTTTTGATATAAAAACTCCACATATACCGGCTGTCTTACGAAAAACGCACCACGCTATAACTCTGTTATTAACACTCCGATTTTAGTAATTCAAAAACTACGTAAGACTAGTTTATAAATACTACAAAACAGTAACATTTCAATATTTTTTTAATTTGTAATTTTTCCCAAGCGATAGTCAACTATTTTTTCTAAATAGCACTACATATTTTTTTTTATTCAGTTCGATAGAGAATCTTTTTCTGAATTCAATTTCGTTGTTAAAATAAAAATGAAGTGTGCGTTGAAATCCTATAAAAGCGCACGTTGCACCTATCTGTATTCACCTAACCTCGACTTTTACTTAAGGAGCTATGTTCCTACTTAAATCGGCCTAAGTTAAAATGTTCTTCATTTATCATGAATGATTTGAAATTAGTTTCTACGCCCTAAAATCCAATTAATTGCTGCTTTCTCAATTTTTTTTACTATATTTTTTTCTGAATTCAACGATGTATTCAACTTGATTTTCTGTAGTATTACAGAGAAATAGTTTCGCTTCTTAAATAAAAATGAAGTGTTCGTTGGAACATAAAACAATGCAAAATTTTATTACATACTAAAACAGTATAACAAAATACAAATAATTAGTTAATTATAAATATTGTTCAAAATGTCCCCCATTTTGCTGAATACATAGCTGACACCTCTTAGTTACCCCATGCACTGCATTTACTATTAAATTGGGGGGTATCTCGTGACAAGTGCGAAAAATTATCTCCCTTAAAACTTGCTCGTTTTCTGCCGGTGTTAAGTAGACGCGGTCTTGAATATAACTCCATAACCAAAAATCTAGCGGTGTCATATCAGGAGAACGCGCAGGCCACCTAACTGGGCCGTATGTTCCGATCCATTTTTGGTCAAATTTTTCATTCAACCAGTTAACATTTTGCCTGGCATTATGTGGAGTAGCGCCATCCTGTTGAAAATACAGTCTATTTAATTCTGCGAGAGGTAATTCATCCAAAAAGTTGTCCAAATTGTTAGTTAGCAGCTGGTGATATTTATTCTGATCTAGGGTGCCATTGATGAAAAAGGGCCCAATCAATCTATCACCTGAAATACCACACCATACATTTAGCGAGAATCTATGTTGTCGATTAGTTTCAACTGTAACTCTTGGGTTATGTTGACTCCAGTAACGTTGATTATTTCTGTTGAAAATGCCATAATAAAATAACAGTATAATACAATATTAACAAAAGACAACAAATAACAATAAATAAAATAACAATAAATAAAGTAACAATAAGAAAAAACGATGTGGCAAGTTAAATACTAAAATGTTCAATGACATTTAGTGTTTTGTGCGCTGTCATAGGATTCCATGGCTTGTTTAAGTTTTATTAAGAAAAGTAATTATTTTGCAATAATATTTTTAAAAGTCAGGTTAAAATAGATCGTAGAATTCATGAAAATACCTATATTCTCAGTCAAACTGAAAGACAAAAAATACGTGTTTCATTTGAAAAAAATAAATCATATTAAAAAAATCATAAATGAAGAACATTTTAACTTAGGCCAATTTGAGTAGGAACATAGCTCCATAACCAAAAGTCGAGGTCAGGCGAACACGGATAGTTGTAAGTGCGCTTTTATAGGATTTCAACGCATACTTCATTTTTATTTTAACAACGAAATTATCTCGCTGTAGGATACTAAAAAATCAAGTTGAGTATATTGTTGAATTCAGAAAAAGATTCCCTATCGAACTGAATTAAAAAAAATATGTAGTGCTATTTAAAAAAAAAATAGTTGACTATCGCTTGGGAAAAATTACAAATTAAAAAAATATTGAAATGTTATTGTTTTGTAGTATTTATAAAATGGTCTTACGTAGTTTTTGAATTATTAAAATCCGAATATTAATAACAGAGCTATAGCGTGGTGCGTTTTTCGTAAGACAGCCGGTATATCTAAAAAATAATTATAATTTTATTTAAAAATGTAACGTACCTTAAATATGAAAAATAATGACATTTCTGTACTTTTTACTCACTTGGTTTATTGATTAATTTTATACATTATTTCGGAAATTATTTTCAATAACAAACAATTCAAAATTATTTCAGAATGTCTGCAAACTCACTTTCTTCTCTGACGATAAAGAAATGCCTCCTTAAAGTAGGATTCATTTTATAACAGACAGAAGTAATCCTTTTAATGATTTGGATGATAATGAATTTAACGTTTCGCTTTTCCAAAGGAGTTATGGAACTCTTTGGTCCCACACTAGAACCTGCAACAAGCAAAAATAAATTTATTTTATGGTACAAATCAGTTGCTGATAAACTTACGTTATTATCCATTGAAATATTTCAACAGCTGATTCCTAATACTTTCAGAAACCATCGATACTTAGAATAATTCATCACACTCATCTTATTGCAAGGCAAAGCAAACAGTTAATTAAATTGCCAATAGAAGAAGCTCCGCAAGTTAACATTACGCTTTTCTCGTGTCAGTGGCACCACACCCCATGTTAAAATTATTTCACCTGATGGTAATCCTGCTGAGCTGTACCACAGAAAATGTGTTTTTGCCATATATGTTCAAGTAATTCACTAATGCGAATAATTTAAGATGTATTTATTTATTTTGAGTTTCTAACCTCACACTACCTGAGTGCAAGTCAGACGCCATGACGATAGATTACTTTAAAGCGGTGGCAATTTTTCGATGTTGCCAGACGTAAACTCCAATTAGATGTGATTGAGTTAATAACAATAGTGTCCGAAATTTTCTGTCTGAAAATATGCCCTGTTAAATCCGAATCCTCTCCTAGTAAATAGCTGCATCGACACTAAATGCGTGACGTCAACGTCGCAACGGCTAGAAATGACGTTGCTGCGTGAATAATTCGGGGGGCATTATTGACATCTGTTGTTTTCTGCTTTATCGTCTACTTTGAGTGCTTTAAACAAACAATGGCACATATTCTACCAATTTAAAATAACGACACAAATGTAAGATATATTTTGAAATTGTAACTTTTTTAATTACTTGTTCAGAAAATTGGATGTGTTGATGTAAAAATTTTAACTGTTTTTGCACAGAAGGCTTTTACCTTGTAACTGTGTTTGACTGCATACATACAGTGAGATTTTTGAACTTTGAACATAAAATGTAAATATTCCCATGTTCAGTTTCAGGAAAAACACGTCAATGCATTACAGGATATGCAAACAAGCTTCAATGAAACAAATGTACTTTTACTGTCAGTTATGAATTACGTCTCACATATTAAGTGATTTTTCGCGACTAACCAGTTACGAGTGGTTAGGCGAAATAAGTGACCATTGCATTATCGTGACTTAGCAGTAACTGTTGATATGACGTCACATATGTTACTGCAGTTACTATTTTCCTAACCCGGTCAGAGAGTTGTGTAACGGTGCTGTCTCTCTCTTATTCCGTGAGTACTACACAGAATCGTGGTTACGCCCTAACCTAACCTCAACTTCATTCAATCACAACTTTTTTTCTAGTAGTACACAATTCATTGTTGAACTGTTGTCAAATTTTAAAATGCAACCGTCAAAAAGTCTGTAACCGTAACCGTTACGTTTTGGCGAATCTTACTAACTGTGACGTACTCTCGTGACCGTAACGTCACTACTGCTAACCGTGCTATTCGTAACCGCTTAGTCGCGAAAAATAATACCTAAATCATCTGTTGATGGAAAATGATTACGAACAGATAAAACAGTGACATCTTACGCTCGCTTTTTGACCTGACATTGCAGTAAGATAGACAAATTGAAGTGAATTTCCTCCTAATAAGATCCCTATGCAAGGCGGCCTTGCTTGCTGTCAAAGCATAATGAAAGTTTTTTAAAAAAAATTGTGCAAATCGTTTTTGATTGCAGTGAAAACCTCGAGCAGCCTCTGTACAGCTGTTTCAGCCCTGCTTGGGGCTTCGTTAGCAGAGACGTAGCTCGACATTCCCACTGGAAACAAAAACGACTTGTCCAATTTATTCGCAATTGCGATGTAAGAGTGATGAACAGATAAAACAGCGACATCTTACGCTCGCTTTTTGACCTGATATTGCAGTAGGATAGACAAATTGAAGCGGATTTGCTTTTGTTTTCACTGCAATCAAAAACGATTTGCAACAATTTTTTTTTAATACTTTCATTATTCTTTGACAGCAAGCATGGCCGCCTTGCATGGGGGACTTATTAGGAGCAAATCCTGCTTCAATTTGTCTATCCTACTGCAATGTCAGGTCAAAAAGCAAGCGTAAGATGTCGCTGTTTTATGTGTTCATCTTACATCGCGATTGCGAATAAATTGGACATGTCGTTTTTGTTTGCAGTGGGAATGTCAAGCTACGTCTCTGCTGACGAATCCCCAAGCAGGGCTGAAACAGCTGTACAGAGGCTGCTCGAGGTTTTCACTGCAATCAAAAACGATATGCAACAAATTTTTTTGAAAATGATGACGTTCTTTTTGAATTGGCTGCTTGGAGAAATTTATTTTCTGTTATGTCTGCCTTTAGATAAGGGTCTGACATTCAATTCATCAAAAGTAGAATGTGAATTTGTGAAACTGGTGTTACGAATACGCGACGTGTGCGTTATGGCGCAGCTATTCAAGATGGAAATTGGAAACTGAAGAAAATGAAATTATGAGAAAGCAAACGTTATGAGTTGCTGGGTTACCAGATTAAGCGCTATGTTCAAAAGTTTCTGAAAGCACGTGAAATTGATATCCAAGATGATGGCAAATTTTGTGTAACATGTATTCAGGAAAAATAAACTCAAAATAACTTTCAATTACGTCAGCAACAGAAGTTTGTCACAAGTTTCACATTTTTGAAACAAAATGCTACGTGCATGTGCCGATAAGATGCGTGTGAGATAAAAAAGAAATGGGATTCGAAAGGAGGAAGAACAGTAAGTTTCTTGAAACAACGGATTCAGCACCTTAAGTAATACAACTTGTTTTTATAACAAAAAAATGTTGGGTCAATAAATACTTTAAACTTAAAATACCCTAAACTTAAAAGAACAAAAAGGCTTGTTTATTGGCTACCCAAATGCTGCGAACGGATTTCGTGTTTGCCACAAAATCAAGTCGATTTAAGCAAAGACTTGGTGTTTAGAAAGACGATGGTACTATTTCCAAGAGAAACTGTTAATGTTTCAGGAGCCGATAAAGAAGAGAGCAGACATTCTTCAGCACCTTCAACGGAAATTTTGAAGACTACATCTTCCGATAGACAATAAGAGATCGATTTAATGTTCAGCCACGCCACGTCACTTGAACGTTTGATAGAGACGATGTTAGCTGAAACTAACGAACCAAGAAGTTATGGAGAAGCCATAAAATCTGCAGAATGTGAAAAATGGAAAAGAGCGATGGAAGAGGAAATGACATCGTTGAAGGAGAATTCAACTGGGTTAAAATTCTATAACGGAAACGGCAAACGTTTTTGTTTGCCTTCCAACAGCCTCTGTACATGCAAGGCGGCCATGCATGCTGTCAGAGCCCAATGAAAGTCTTTAAAAAAATAGTTGCAAATCGTTTTGATTTGCAGTGGAACTCCCGAGCTACGCTTCTGCTGAAGAAGTCCCAAATAGAGCTGAAACAGCTGTACAGTAAAAAATAAAACAATAAAAATGATTTGCAACATTTTTTTTAAACATTACACTTTATTCTAACAATTTGTGGCACCTTCCAATGAAAAGCTCAAACTAGTCAAATACATTGTATTAATATAACGAGCGAATAAATAATAAATAAAAGGAGCGTCTTAGAAAATACCGATTTTATTATTTGGAATCATTTAATACCTACGTTACGTAGTAAAAAAGTCGGGGTTGAGCCGAAGAGAGAAATATACATACAGTGCCTTTTTTAATTGTGGCCATAGGAATTTATGTGTTAAAAATTTTGCCTCATGTTAACTTAGAATTTTATATTTGTGAAACGTCAAGTAAGTTAATAAATTACATTTTTAGCTCGTTTTAAAAAATATTTTTATTTGTTTCATATCTTGTTTTTAATAATCAATTACAAAATTTATTACAAAATAAACATCACGAGAATAAGAGGCGCGTCTTTATTTTAATATGTAAAGTTGATATTATTAATAACCAAAATCAAAAATTAATTCGTCAGACAGACATTTAGCGCCAGCGACAAGTTTCTCTGTAACGTTGACCTACTCGATTCATTAAAAATTTCCGTTTCTAATATTAAAATAATTAATTTAAAGATGCATCTGTTATTCTGACAATGTGTAAACTGTAATAAATTATGTATTTGATTATTAGAAAGTGAAATTAGCTTAGAATTTTGAGCAGAACATAAGTTAACAGAAGGCAAAGTTTTTAGCACATAAATCCCTATGGCCACGTTAAAAAGGCACTGTATATGAAAAAACTGCCACTGTCACTGACACTGTCACAACGGTGGCAACTAATGAAATGAAAACAAAACACTCTAATAATATTATAGGAATATTGAATTAAGAAAATAATAATAAACTTAACTTCGGACAAGTTGGACTTTTTATTAGGACGTTGGAGTCGAAGGAAAACAAATGTCCCACTTAAAAAGGGCAATAATTTATGCCGAGAACGTTATATTTCTTGGTCGATTTTCCGGTTAAGGGGGGAGACAATTCCCGAAATAACATATAACGTCATTATAAGTCATAGAATAAAATAAATTGTTCTGTATCTCCCGCAGACTAACTACAACATTAACCCTGATAATTAATGTGGGGTAATTTAGTCAAAACTATTGTTACGGTCGACGTCAACCGCCCCAATATTTATTCGGTATCGTGTGAATATCATACGTATTCATTATAACACAGTATTGCCAAATTAACATTAAATTGATTTCGGTTATTAAATCATGTTCTGGGATGCGCTTGGTTTTGTTTAAAATCTCACCTTAGTTTAGTTTAGCTTGGCTGCAGAATAATTCGCGTTTCATGCAGAATATCATTTGATAAAGCCTATATTAATCTTATACAACAATGTGTTATTTCGTAACGGTGCCTTTTAGTATTCCCGTCAGAGGGATAAACATATAAACGTGAGAATCACGTGCCTGCTCAAAATTAATCTAGTCGCTAAAGAGCTTCGCAGCAATTATCTGACGAAGCAATCTGTTCAGTTACACATTTTCTCATAGTTAAACACATTTATCCGTTCGTCTAAAAACTGCCTAACGAATGTTGCCTAATTAACATATCGGCTGCTTATGCAGCGCTGATCTATGACGTTAATTAAATCCTAGATAAGATATTTTATCGTGGGGGTGATTTATTAAGCGAATCCGTTATTAAAATCGTTCCGTCCGATGAACTAAAAGATCGCAAGGAGCGTACGGATAATTCAATTTGCCATTGAAATTAATGTAACTTCCATCCGACCGTTCCTTCCACATTATGTTCGTCAGGATTATCTGCTTCGCACGTTTCTCGCAAAAGCTAACCAAGGCGACGAGAAGAGTTTCGCTAATTCCCTCTCACCCCGTATGACTAACGCAGTGGTGAAATCTTCTTTGACGAGTTTAAACTGCTAAAGCTCCACAGTGCGAAACTTGATTTGTTTATATTTCTATAATATATGTATGTATGGACAGGTTTCTCGTATTTCTTACGGAATTCTAAACCGTCAGTCATAAAAAGTACCTCTTTAATTTTTTAATAAGCCATATGTCTAAAAACATTGGGACATACATCCGCTTCGACCGACAGAATTTTCTAGGACAAGAAGCTTCGCGTATTCAGCCCGGGTTATAACAATGAACGGCCGGAGGATGAGGAGCAGAACATTGAAATAAATTTGTCTTAAGGGTTTCATTAGTTTATTATGTATATCGTGCTTTCTATTAAAAATAAATTAACCGCATCCTAAATTCGCAACGATATAAAAAGTGTGACCTTGTCATTCCCGCTTGAAACAAACGAGTTTGTTTTTCGGTTCTATTTAATCTTTGTTTCTTCCCTAAACTAATTCTAATTGGTTTTGACGTGGTTGCTCTAATGTGTTGTGATTTGAAACTAGATATATTTTGAACGCTCGCTGTTAGATATATGGTGCTATTGAGAACAATTCTTTAATTTTTAATTTTAAAGTTTAGGGCCGATTTAATAATAGGACTTTAAATTTAAAGTTACTTTAACCTAAAAAATACATTTGTTTCCCTCTTTCTTAAAATGACTTTAAATTAAAGCTTCCTTAAAATCTGATTATGAAAACGGCCATTAAAGTATTAAAGAGTTCAAGTTCCTTAAATTTGCTTTATGAATAGCACCATTAGAGAGTGTGTTTTAGTTAACTGACTTGGTTCAGGTATTTTGCTACGTTAGATACTAAGTCGGTAACATTCTCTTAATAAAAGTCGTGCCCTCTAAATTTTATTTAGGTCTGTGTCATTTATAACATTATTTTTTTATATAAACAAGGCACCTCTAAAATTTGGTGGTTTGGAGTGATCGGTTAATCAACGATCAATATCTAATACACACGATTTAACGCAAAACTTGATAATAATAATTGAGTTAGACATGAAATCAGGAGTTTATAACTGAATTATATCATCCGGTGAGTCCTGATTCATTCCGAACTTTATATTTCATTGAGAAAAAAAAACTAAACTTTAATATGTCCGTAACATTAGGATTTTATGTTGATATTAAACCAAAACTCAATAAGTCTGGTATATTTCAAATAGTAGCCCACACATTTTCAAGCAAAACTAAATAAGTCTGAGGTTGGTGTTTGCTAACGATACGGGAATTAATTTTGAATACGTAGTGCCTTCTATTACTTCAGAATATATCGTCGGTCTACAAGAGAAGGTGGCCGGCAAGTCCAAAATTTTACATTTTTTAGTTTTGAATGCCCATACATTCAATATTTTTTAAATTTAAAATATATATTCTAAAAACTCTCTTGTTCATAAAAAACAATATAAACTAACCTGATATCCTCGGAAACTATTATCGTCACAGTGGTTTCCAAGGATATTACCTAGCAGTTATTTTTTATTATTTATCAGGAGGTGAAGAAATCGGGCATTAGTTGTGTAAACACACCTTGTTCGGTTAAAATCATTTTACACTCACCACCATCTTCACTGATCTGGGCACATTCGAACAATTTCTTAACCAACATAGGTGGATTTCCATAATCGGTTTTCATTCTTATAAGAGCA